>OY728120.1:1127297918-1129697918 GCA_963277665.1 Viscum album
AAACAAAAAATATTACAAAAACTAAACATTATTAAATCATCTCATAAAATAATCAAATAGTTGGATTAATATATTTAAATTAATGTAAAAATAATGAAAAAAAATTTCTTATAGTTTTGATAATGAATGATTAATTTTTTTGTAAGATTATTTGTTATTTAAAATTTTATATTTTTGGACATTGTGAATAATTTAATTTTCTATAATAAAATATATTTTAAAACATTATAATTTTTTTCATATTTATCTTTTATTTAATATTATTTTATACTTATTATTTAATGATATTTTATATAAAATATAATAAATAAATTAAAACGAAATTTTTGAACACTATAAATAGATATAATTTATTTAAAATAGATTGTTTACATTAATCACATAATTATATTAATAATATCATATTTTTATATATTTAATTTGGTAAAGTATTAATACATAACAAGAGACAAAAATGTTTTAAATATAATATTATTTTTGAATATTTTAGTACCTGATTATGGTTGCTAGTTCATGCACATACAGATCAAAGTACTATTATTTGTAATACTACAAATATTGAGACTAATGAAAAATGTTGAAAAATTATATGTTTTAATATTCACAGTGAAAATTTTTCATTTCATTTAATACATTTATTCTATGATCTGGATCTGTGTGGTGTAAGAAGATAGTTAGCGAATATTTAATATGTTTAATTTTTTTTGTGATTTTGGATTTATAATGAAATGTGTATAAGAACAAGGAAATATGAGTTGTACTTTTCTTAATTTTCAAATTATCGTAGTCAAATGAGATATAAAAATAACTTGAATGTGTGGAATAATCAAGACTGCTATGAAGATTCCATGTTGGTTATGGGGAAAATAATAGTCAACCATTCAGTTCCCAACAACTGGCCATATAGTTTAATAAATTTGATAAAGTATAATTTTCCAAGGGAAAGTCAACAAGTGATCAATAAGTACCTTAATATAGTTTAAATAAACTATCAAGGTAAATTATTTTAGTATTCCACGACAATCTATACACCATAATTTTAAAAAAAATTGAAGTGAAAATGATTGACAATCCAATTGATCTAGATAAACATTTATATGATATTGAGTAATATGTTATATGAATTTAATTAAATATGATAGATAAAAATTATATCCTTGTTAAAAATATTAACTATTAAAAAAAATAGGAAAGAATGAATATATGGACATATAAGCTTTTGTGAGTTAGATGTAATATTTCATGATTGTTAATTAATAGTCCTTTTGTAAAGGATAATGTTATACATACTAGGAAAAGTATCAAAATTAATTCACATTAAAATTATATATAGTAAAAAATATTTTATAATGTTTTTATACTATAAAATTTCACATTCACAATCCTTATGATCAGGGGTAACACTATAAGATTATATTTTTTCAAATAATTTTTATTTCTCGGTATCATTCCTTACATGAAAATCATAGTGTTTTCTAACCAGGATATCATATTGTTATTATATTTTAAACCTGAAAATTTTAACAAAAAAAGATAATTTATGGTTATGAATTGAAATAATTAAATTACTAAAAATATATTGTTTACACAAGAATTAAATAAACACATTTTTTGTCCATTGATTATAAAATCCAATAAAAAATATTGAAAATTTAAAAAATTATTCAATAAAACAAAATTCACAAACATGAAGTGTTTTTATCATAATATGTTAAATTAGTCATTATTGTAGATTTATAATAAATAAATTATCATATTGTAATTTAAATAAATATTTTTTACCATTCATTTAAATTTCATTCTAAATGAGGGAAAAAAATTTAAATTTTACGTTTAAAATTTAGTATTTTTCTAAAAAGGGGGTTTCGTCACATCCTGAACAATAATTTTATAAATTGTTCTTCCACATTTAGAAAATTAATTTTATATAATTTTGTTTTTATAAAAAATGTTAAAAATATATTAGATTTAAATTTCTAAATATTTTTTAAAAGAATAATTTTTGGATAAATAGTTTGAAATATTGATATTTATTGAATACTGTATTTAAGTATAAAATATTTAAAATTGTAAATTATATATGGTAATTTTTTTAAAAGTTAAATTAATAAAATATATTATTAATTATATAATTTTTTTTTAAATAATTTTTACGATTTGTTTTTAATAAAACATTTATACTAAGGGAATGATTTTTTTAAATGGATGTTTATTGTGTTTTCAAATTTATTTTTAAATTAAATTATTCAACTATTGTGAATTTATTTTTGTAAAATTGATTTCATATTTGAAATAAAAATTATTAATATTAACAAATATGTTAAATATAGTTTTTCCATAATGAATATTAAATATAATAAAAATTAATTACAATAGTTAATGTTAAAATGAGTTTACATGGGGTTAAACCAAAATATAGTGAAAATTTTCCAAAAAAATCCTTGATAAATTGTATAATATTGAAATATATAATCCTTATGATATGAAAAATTCATATATATAAGGTGAATTTGATGCATTATTTATATGAATTATTTATCATTTTGGATTGGGTTTTGATATTTCTAAATAGTTTCCGAGAGGGCTCATTTTCCCACATAAAAAAGGGAATCCCAAATCAAATCCTAATAAAAATAAAAAACCCTTTGGGTTTTAACAATAGATGAAAAAATAGATTCCATAATTCATGTATCATATCCTATGGATCATAGTATGATTCAAAACCCCTCCAAAGAAGTCATTTTTTTCTAACCTAAGGATGTTTTCGGAAGAATCGAAATTGTTCTTGACCGAGTGTTTTTATTTTATGTATTATACCCCCAACATAGAATATTATTCTAATATGATGGTATAATAATATAATTATCCCACAAATATTTATGTATTATTATGTTAGTTTCATAATCTAATTCCAGATCCACTTTTATCAAATGAGAAACAAAATCGTTGAACTTTTGTAGGTCAGACTACTATGTGACGAACCTATATAATACATTTTCCATAAATGCCTCTCATTTATGGATATAATAATTGATTTTACATATTTAAATAATATTTTTGAAATAATAATACTTATATAATATTTATATAACATATAAATTTGTACCTTCTTATGCATAGGAAATAGATTAAATCACCCGTTGTACGTGTGGACAACCACCTCTATGGAGTGATGTGATATGTTTTTTATTTTTTTATAGTCTTGTATTTTAGAAAGATTATAATTTATTATTATTTATATTATTTATGATAATAAATTTTTTCTATAAAGTATAATTATTCTTTATCTTTCTATTTTATTTTCAATGAAAAATGAAAACAACATTAATTCGTATATATGTTCTATAATATACATGAATAATATAATTCATTTTTATATCTAAATATTTTTGGATGACAATAAAAACTATATAAATAATAAATTTATATGATATTTATATCATTATTAACATTATTTTGAATATTTAACAATCATAAAAGTTCCAGTTCCAAAACTATTGAATGTAATCTTACTTTAAAAATGAAGAAAAATTCAACTAAAATAGTGATTTTATAAAGTAGTTGTTGAAAAATAGGTGATAATGTTATTTGTGTAAAACAAATATTGTATGATATATATGATCATTTTTTAAATATATGTATAATAATCAAATTGATATTATACATGATGATCAGGCATATATGAATAATTTTGAGACTTTGGGTGTGAGATTCTCTTCTCACATTTACATATGTCGCTTGTATAAAATAGCACACTATTGTTTATTTTATATGCTGTATATTATGCACCATTGAAATTCGAAGTCCAAATTTTCATCAATTTCTTTATATTTAATGATTCATTTTATAATATTGTTTCTGGGTACTATCATTCAGATGTGATTAAATTGGAATGTTATTTTCATCTCACTTTAACATCATTAGGACACAAGAAATATTCAAAACTTTTTTCTTTTATGTGGTTTATATACTTTCCAAGAATTAATTTTATTATTATTCCCATAAAAATTAAAACCATTTTCATATCTATATAAAATTATTCTTTAATGGGTCTTATAACTCAAAATTTAACAAAGATATAAAAGTTTTATGTTACAATTCTAATATTTTTCAAGATTGAATATGATTATGTTTTCTAAGATAGATTATTATGGAATTTCTCTCAATAAACTAAACTATTTTCTTGTCCTCATGGTATTTAGATAGAATAATTAATTCCCATTCAATATCATCTCATTATAAAAAACAGAGAAAAGAGAGTTTTTACAAAAAAATTATTTATTTCTATCATTGATTAAAAATCAATTTTTCTATGTCTATATTTAAAAAAATTTAATGTTATTTTTTAAAGTGATAAATTGATTTAAAAATTAAATGTTTACCTTTGTGTTATTATTTTAAAAAATTATAAAAAAAACTTTTCATTTTTTGAATTAGGTTGTTTTGGATTTTTACCACAAAATGTGAAAGGAATAATTCTTATAATCTGTCAATCAGGGAAAACATATTCCACCCTCATTAACATTAAACTATTTAATGATAATTGTAAAATGTTTCAACCATATTTCCAAATATTTTTTTCATCAAGATTTGTGATATTTGTTATTTTAAATATATTATTTCTAAATAAGAATTATATTTTCTAAGAGAATATTTTAATGATCATTTAATGGAATTTATGTTAATAAATAACAAAAAACATTAGAGATTTAAATGTTTAACAATTGATATTCTCAAATTTTACTATTCTTATACATTCCCTAAATTTTTTATTTTCACAATTATGATGAATTATTTTATATAAATACCATTTATTTTTCATTGTTTATACTATGATGAAATATTTATGAAACTCATTTAATATATATTTTTTATGATTAGATATATGTTTTATGATCATGTGGAAAATTAATATATAGATTATCTAATGAATGAGACCTTTATTTCCTTAAAATTTAGTGGGTAAATATTTATATATCATGGTAAAATTATGTGAAATATGCTGAATTTCATGATCTAGAATTGGAAACATATAGATGTGCTTGATCAACTATAGGAGACAATCTATGTGATTGATCCACTAATGGAAATAGATGATGATGCCTGATAATATATAAAATCAAAAATAAATAGGGATACCTAATAAAAAATTATTTTATTGAATCAATATTAAATATTGTCATTTTATTTGTAATATAATATTATGATGGTTAGAAAATTATCTGACATTAACTTCTGGTTCATTATTGATTTATGATGATTTAACACTCTAATGATTTATGTCATAGAAATGGAAATGTTTTTTCTATAACCAATGTATATAATCATTGATATATTCTATGTGAACCATTTATGTTATAATCCTGACCTTATACATTTATTATATTCTTATTCCTTCTGTTGATCATTTATTTATATCTCCCTTGATTACCATTACAGATCATTTTATCTCTCCCATTGTTATGTTTCCTTTCCCCTAGTTATGAATAATTTTGTAGTTATTTTGTGTTTATGATATAAAATAAATCTAATGATAATTATTGGATATGTTGAAGAGATTTACATAAATATATATTTTATATATCTAATCTCCAAAGTCACTAATATTCTATAGTACTCAAGTGTGTATTTGTGGAATGTTTGGAATATAAATAACAAAAATATTTAATATTTATGTTTGAAAATATTGTGTCACTATTTTTGGTATCATAGAAATGTTATTCAATATTTAGAAATTAGTCTTAGAAACATTTACCAAGAACCACAAAGAAAACTCAATGTAAAATAAAATTTCCAAGAATTCTCATAAAGGATATAAAGAGTGGATTCTAATAAATTAAATCACTTTCTAGATACTACAATAGGAGTTGGAACTAATAATATATTACCTAGGGGTAATAATAATTGAATGGTTGAATTTGGATTTGAAATGATCAGAACCATGTTCATTTAAATGTTTCTTGATGGACTCCATGTTTGACAATCTCAATGGAAAAGTTTGGGATATTTACAGAGACTTTACAAAAAATCATGGAGGACTTAAGTACATTATAACCAAGACTGAACTAGGTTAATACTAAATTTTTATTGATTAAAAACTATTTATTCATGATTTAGACCTCATTGGAATGATTTTTCAATATTATGTGGTTTATAACTATGATTTATGTTTCTCAGAGTATGTGTTTTGAAATAATTAATGACTGAAACTCAGTGGAATCATGTGAAAAATGAATGTGATAACAAGTTCAATGATAGTCCTCATGAGAAAAAAAATTGAGTAAAAGATGATATGTAATATTTTATGACTATGCTGAAATGCCACTTTGAAAATAATAGTGTAATCATGGGTTTGGTTAGTCTTTAAAATTTACTATATATGGAAAGGAATTCGAAAGAATCTTTTCAATGACCTCATCCACCATCCTTGAAGGGTGTCACAAACTGAATCTGGATGCCATCAGAACCAGCACCAAACATGGTTTGTGACATGTGCTAAAGGGTGTTCCTAATCCCCACATGATGTCACTAGTGACTAGGTATCATAGATTATTATTTGGGAAGAATTTACTCGAGTGTGGATACATAAAACATTGACAACAATTTATAAACCGAATCTGAAAATTCATCCCAAACAAGAATTAAAAAAATTATAATTGAATACATGGGTTCATACATAATAAAATTGTTCCAATTTCTCATAAAATTAGAATTAAAATATCCTAATGTAATCCACACGACATGGGGACATCAACCATAAACTGTCTCCAAGACACCACACCATGGAAGGGAGCTAACAACCCGAACTGCCATCACCCAAGGCCATGCCTTTACTAATGTCAAACATGACCAATTCAACATACACCCAATGTGTGTATGTACGGTATAAGAAAAATCCATATTGGATACCCCCAAGAGATTACACAGGGTAAAAAATACAAGATAAAAATAATTCTAGTTTTGATAAGCAGAAAGTGTTGGAAATGATTTCTAAATAATGAAACTTTTAAATGTAATCTGTTTTCAAAGTGATTTTCCCATGAGTGATAAGATTTATGTAAAACATGTAAAATTCCTTATTTTCTGAAAAAAAACACAATATGTCAAATATAATTACAAAAAAGTCAATGAGCACCAATCTCTCGAACACCCTTAGGCACTAGTTAGTCTCGGGCCCCATGTACCTCATATCATAGTATAATGTAACCATAAAAAAATATAATCTCATGCATGAACCACTAGTAAGGAACACTCCCCTAACCTAGTGGTCCACAAAAATCATCAATATAGATCTGTTAGTGTGACATTCACCACTTTTCTAAGTGAACCATTCATAAAACTGCTTTAGATCACTGGTGTACTAGAATATATCCACCCTCCTATACACATGGGCTTCTCTCATTGTGATAAAACAACTTCACATGATACCAAAAGCCATTTTCACATAAACACATCATTTCAATTGAAAATAAACTCAAAACAGTATCAACATATGTTATGAACCACTTACAACACCCAATAAAATCATTAGGATTTCAATCTAATATATTCAATAAATTTAACAATGCATTCCACCCAAAATCCCTTAAAAACAATATGGGAAACGTTGTGCATAAAAATATTATCAAAAATATAATTTTCATAATCCAAAACATTTCCATAAAACCATTATATTAGCTATACAACCACACTAATTCGCATAAGATAAAATAAACATGTAAAACCCCCAATTTAACACAAAATTAGTACCTAAAAATCATTTTCTAATGATATGTCACCAGAAACAGATTTCCCAGAATAGATAATGAAGTAGGAGTGTGCTAAAAATATAAATTCCTCAAATCCAAATCATTTAGCTTTGATTACCAGTGGAATCACCTACACAAGTAATAATACCCCTGAATCTATGTGCGAAAATTCAACCGCACCACCGCCACACAATAAGGGACATAGATTAGGCCTAAATCTTTAAAAATAGATCATGAAACCCATGATAAAACCCTAGGTTCGAAACCCTACTGTATAAAATTATGAATATTCAATAATATGTGACGAAACCTCATGAAAAAAGATTAACATTTAACCAAATAAATAGAAGAAATATAGAGACCAACATACCTGAGGGATCTTGAAAAAATGGCCCCAAATTTACTAGTATTAGAATTTACAAACATAAAAAACTACATGTGATGTTCAAATAAGGATGGGAAGGTCAAGTTATAACTTAAATGGGGGAATGAATAAAAATTGAAGGAGTTATGATGAAAAAAAATTAACTCTTCAAATCTAGATCATTTATGAAAGTATAAGAAGTTCATTCATAATTCACAAATGATATGAGCTCAAATTAGGGGGAAAATAGATTGGTGAGACCCTATGTTTATTGGTATCAGGTGAGACTAAGAATAAAAGAAAAATCATAAAAAATTAAGATGAAATAAACATTTTTTCTTAAACTGGAAATGGGAAATTCGGCTGGACTAATTCCGAAATTAAGAACCCAAATCCACCATGGTTATGGACAAATAAAGGGTCCAAATAGTAATTTTTTGGTTAATAGGTTAGTGGAGGCCATTTTGGAAGTGTAATGGATGCAAAATTATGAACAATGAATCATTTTTCAATGAATAAAAATTGGATTTTGAATATGGAAATGGGGTCAAGGTTTGGGAAATATAATGAAAACACACCATTTCTTCCAAATATTCATAGGAAACCACCACAACAATGAAATCATAGAAATTAAATTAAATGTAAATTTAAAATATTTCATGGATGTTACAATTATCGCCACCATTAATGAATTTATTCCCCAGAAAGTAAACCTAAATCTTGATAAAAATCAAGAATGGGTTATCCTTCTTAACCCACATTTTCTTCTCCAAATACTCATGTGCATCATTACCATGCATCCATAGAACCCAGATTAGTGGAATTGACTTTCCAAGAAGAAACGTTTCTAGGGAGTCAACAATTCATACCGGCCACTCAAAAAAATTTACATCAGGCTCTATATCCATCTCTTCCGAATTCAGTATATGGGATGGATCTGGGATGAAAATATTTCAACTGGGAGACATAGAAGACTTCCTGGATGGATGTTAACTGATAATGTATGGGAAACATGTATTCAACCATCCAATATGCTCGATGATCTCAAATGGTCTCAAAAACTGCGACATAAACATCCCAAAAATTCTTGATCTATGATGGCCAAGACAAGGGCCACATTCAAGAATACCTTGTCCCCCACAGAAAACTCTAGGTATCAATGCCTCTGGTCAGCATATGATTTATGGATAATCTATGATATCATTAAGAGTTACCTAATCAACTTGACCTTCTCAGACATATCATTCACCCGACTCATCCCTAGTAGTGAGGTCTCACCTACATTAGCCTATCATAGGAGGTATCGACAAGGCTGACTATAGAGCGCCTCAAAAGAAGCCATTCGAATTAAAGATTTCGACTGTTATTATAATAAAACTCCACCAATCCCAAATGGATATCCAAAATGGATATACCAAGAACCTCCAATGTTTAGGACACATGTATAGAGCATGTCCTCCACAATAGGATTCTCACACTCTGTCAAACCATCGGTTTGAAGATGGTATGTCTTTGTCATCTTAATCTGAGACCCCAAGCCCTTCTGAAGGTCTTCCCAAAACCAAGAAGTGAAATGGTGGTCTCTATTTCAGATAGCTTCTAATGGAATTCCATGGGGCCTTACCACCTTATAAATATACAAAAGGCGCAACTCATCCACTTTAGTTATATCTCTATTCATAATTAAGTGGGATGATTTTTTCCAGACGATCAGTCACCATGAAAATGGAATTCTTACCTAGAAGTGTACTTGGAAATCCAACAACGAAGTCCATGGAATCATCATCCAAATTATTCGTTAGAATGGGTAATGGATGAAGAAAACAAGAGGGCCTTTGAGGCTCTTCATTTACCTAATGGCATTTGTGTCCTCATAAATTGAAGTCCACGATGTCTCACCTCATAATGGGAAACCATAAATGCCAACATACAGCTTAATACTTCTTGGTGGCACCCATATGGATAGCCCATTGAGACAGATGGCTATCCTGCATCCCCACCTTCCTCAGAGATAATTATACTACTGAATAGCCTATGAAGCACATGATGACCGCGGGAGATGACAACCGATCAGAAGACATGTCCCCACCATGATGAAACTACTTCAATA
This sequence comes from Viscum album, assembly GCA_963277665.1. Lineage (NCBI taxonomy): Eukaryota > Viridiplantae > Streptophyta > Magnoliopsida > Santalales > Viscaceae > Viscum > Viscum album. The sequence continues at coordinate 1,127,308,141 of OY728120.1, forward strand.
GATGAAAAAGATCATAATAAGGATGTTCTCGTAGAATTATCTATACTAAAGAAAGAGTCCTCTAAAAGAAATCTAAGAATTCACCCCCATTTTTCTTTATGGTCTCCTCATGCATATAAGAATAGAGTTCCATCAGAGTTGACTAATCACTGGACTTCCTCAATAATTTCCCTAGGACTCATCTTCTTAAGGAATCAACCCCCACGTTACCCTTTCTTGGGGTATATACTATTCCAATGTCGAACCCTTTCAAGCACTCTATCCTACGGTGCTTCCTTATGTTGAGGTCCTTTTGCGAGAAGAAATAAGCCATGATTTTATGAACATACTAGTCCATAAACTCCACCCCAATGAGATATTAACATCTTTTCTTCATCACTTACATCACAAATGCTAAGTCCAAGTCATGGGTCAGGTAATTATTTTCATGTGGTCATAGTTGTAGAGAGACATACACCACCACATGATCATATTTCATTAGCACACCACAAATACACATAGCTGCAGCATGAAAATACACCACATACCCCTTTCTAGCCTCTAAAAAATAAGAATGATGGTGCTAGTCAAATACATCTTTAGGTCCTCAAAAGATGCCTAATATTTTGTGACCCATACAAACATATCCCTTTTCTGAGTGAGCAAGGTCATAGGTGAATCAAGCAGAGAGAAATCCTGAAAAGACCACATGTAATAACCTTACAAGCTGAGTAAACTCCTTATATATTACATGATCATCAGTTTCTCCAATGAAATGACTACACTGATCTTCTCAGGGTCCACCGAAACCTTATTCTCTAATGTCACATTCCATAGACATTTCACCACCTTGATCTAGAAAATTATTTTGGAAAACATTTCATAATGTCGATGCACTCGAAAATTTCCAAAAAACAATTTGCAAGTGATGGTCACGTTCCTCCACAGATCTTGAATGAACTAGAATATTATCTAAAAATACCATTAAAAAGGAATACAGATACTAATGAAACATCCTTTTCATGAGTTCCACAAATCCCACTAGATCTTTGGTCAATCCAAATGGTATGAAAAGGACTCAAAATGGTCGTAACTAATTCAGAAGGCTTTCTTTTGGATATATGTCTCTGTTATTTTTAGTTGAAGATATCCCGAATTCAAGCCAATTTTAGAAAACCACATTGCCCCCTTGAACTGACAGAACATGCCATATATTTGGCATAAAGTATATTTGTTCATGATTGTTTCCTTATTCAGCTTCTGTTTGTCAATGCCAACCTGAGGGATCCATCATCCTTTTTCACGAGCAATATCCGAGCGGCTCAAGGAGGGATGCTCGAGATATTTAATCCTTTGGATTCTAAGTCATCTAGTTGTATATTCAAATCCTTTCTCTCATGGGGGACATGCAATATGAGGGAATAGATATTGGTTGTGTTAATGGCACAAGACTAATCCAAAACTCCTCATCCTGTTATGGGGGATAACCTGAAATAGCATCCATAAATACATCCGGAAACTCCTCAAATACACGAGGTAGTAATCCATCATGAGCACGATCTTTTTCCATTAACACAATTGATGATAACTGAAAAACTAGATCTCCCTACTCTGGGAGTGGATGTCCTAGATTACATGACTGATGATCTCATTTCCCATGGAAAACCTGACGAATCCCATAAGGTGCCATAAAACTGACCTTCCATCTATAGAAATTGATGTGTTCATGGATGTGTACTAAATAACCCATTCCATGTATTATGTCAAACAGATCCAAATCATAGACCAAGATATCCCACTATATATCACCCCCCAGAAACAGAAAGCACACGTGACTGGAACTTGATAGCATGCTCCTTCTTCATTCCTACCGACATCACCAACTCCATCACAAAAAGACAACAACTAGATTGAAAAATTCAGCATGTCCACAAAATGGGACGAAATGAATGAAACAAGGGAACCCATATATAAATGTTTAGTATCTATAGAGGAAGCAATCAAAATTGTACCTAAACTATCCACATTCCCCGCCTCTAATCTTTCTGGTTCCTGATCCACCACATGGAGGTGATCATACACTACCTAAGGAAGACCACTAGTCTGTTTACTGTTCCCTAAACTGGATGTTCCTAGAAGATTACACAGCCCTACTACCACAGTCCCCAAATCGATATCCCACTATCCTTGATGGATCTAACTGAGCAGGCACACATATTTAAGCCACAGATCATACCCCGCTCTGAACTGGGCGTTACACCCCACAGAAGCACTACTAGAATCCCATACATCCACATTGATAATAGGTACTCAATGGGAATATGAATGCTTGTAGAATGTGAGAAGCCTCCCACACTGGTGGAAAATGACTGATCTCTCATCAGATACCATAGATGGTAACATACTGGAAGAGTAGACTAATCAAAATCCCCCTTTCTTCCCCTACTCCTCCCGCTTACTTTTCTTCAATAAATATATTCCAGTTTCCACTACTGATATTTTCCTAGACAAACCAACCCTCCATTTTGGTCAGTATCCACTATACATGCCGTGTCAACTACCTCAGCATAGGTCCTCATCTAAATCAAGAAAAACTAAGAGTATACCTCATGTCGTAAGCCTTTCTCAATCCTGTGGACCTTCTATTTCTCATTAGAGATGGTTTCAGGAGAATTATGTACCAGTTTAGTGAATCGGTTGGCGTACTCCATCAAAAAAGATCCTCATGAACAATATCCATGAGAACGTGGGATCTATTATATGCCAAGACTTCAAGGATGTATTATTCCTTAAAGATGACCTTGAAATATCCAAATCCTATTTGCTCATTCTTCCTAGTTTAATGTACCAATTACCACCACCATTGGTTGGTATAATCCAATAGAATAGAGGCACAATTCACCCTGATATCCTCATGTGTATCCATGAACATGAACATGCACTCAATCCTGTCGAGCCATTCCACTACTTACTAGGGTTCTATGCTACATCAGAAAGTATGAGGCTTATTTTTTAGCAACTCTTTGGCCTTTTCCTTCCTCGTAATACTCTTATATTCTCTAGAAGAATTTGGAATAAGAGCTAGACCGTGACTTAAATCCTAGACTACACAAACCACAACCTCTATGAACCTCTGATCAAGCGTTGAGGGATATCATTCTCCATCTTCCACCTATGGTTGCATGCGAGCTTTTTGGGGAGGAATGTTTCTACAAAAAGAAATCATTAACAAGAGAAAAAAAGTTCAAAAGTTTTGAAAATTTCATCAATAAGATCATATATAAACAATCCATACACATTACAATGACGAAAGAAAAAACTACCCCATCCCCCCTAATGTCTGCAGGTTGTCTGCAGCCCACTCATATCACCAAGAAGTGAAGTCAAACAAACAATTACAATATACCATATTGAAATGAGGTCTGCATAGAGAGGTGTCGGCCAATCATCCTAATCATGATCAAAACTCTGATTCCTGAAAGTCTTATCTTATATATCTCTCCGACTCATTCCAATATAATAATAAAAACCAAAAACATTAAACTCCACTGATACAATTTTTTCATGCATTGAAGTAGGTCACCATCAATACTGGTACCAAACCCTGCTCGTGTAAAGGCAGTAAATGCATTCCCAAACCACATGGGTGGGCATAAGATCCAGGTTATCATAGACTTTGGTTTGGGAACGATTTACTTGAGTTTGGATACATAAAATACCAACAAAAAATTGATAAACAGAATCTGGAATTTCAAGCCAAACAATCCTTAAAAAAATTAAAAAACTGAAAACATGGGTTTAGACATAAAAATATGTCCAATGTCACATAAAGTTTTTAGAAAAACAGCCCCATGGACTCTACATGACTAGGGGACATCACCCACAAGCCATCTCGACAATACTGCACCATGGAAGGGAGAGAACAATCTGAACCGCCAATACCTAAGGCCTTGCATTAACCTATGTCAATCATGATCAAGTCAACTTACATCCAAGGGGAGTAAGTATATTGTGAGCCTAATCCTAATATTATTTCACTGAGAGATTCCATAGAGTATAAAATTTAATATAAAAAGCATACCAGTTTGGGTAAGCATATAGTGGTGGAGATAATTTCTATAGAATGAAACTTTATAATGTAAATGATTTTTAAAGGTAATTTCCCATTTGAGATAAATTTTTTGAAAAAAATATAAGATACATTATTTTAATATAAAACACCATATTCAAATAATAATTAAAAAATAGTCAATGGGCACTAATATCGGGAACACTCCTAGGCACTAGTTAGTCCCCGAACCCATGTACCTCATACCTCTATGTAAAGTATCCATAGAGAAAATTAATAACCATGCAGGAAACAACATTAGGGAACATTCCCAAAACCCAGTGGTCCCCAAACATCATCAAAATAGTTTTTAGTTTTGTCATTATTAATTTTTCTTAGTGAAACATGGATAAACCCACTCTGGATCCCTACTGTACTAATGCATATCTACCCACCAAGATATTTGGGCTTCCCCATTTGTGATCAAACCATATTCACTTGATGAAAAAACCATTATCACATAAAAACATCCATTCGGGTCATAGTAAACTCCAAAAATTATCTACTTATTTATTGTATAACTTACACCACCAAATAAAACCATTAGGATTTCAATAAAATTACATCACAAAATCTAACAATTTTTTGAACAAAAATCCCTTAAATCCTCAACATTGAACACTATTTTCATACATATATTTACCAAACCAGAATTTTTCTCAAACAAAACATTTCCATAATACAATAAAATGAGTAATAAAACTATCCAAATTGGAATTAAATAAAATAAACATGTAAAACATCTAATTTAAAATAAAATTGGTACCTAAAAATAATTTTCATAACAAAATTGACCAAAACCATATTTAGAAACATGGATAATGATGGAGAAGTGTGTCAAAAATTGAAATTCCGCAATGATAACTGAAATAACGTTGATTACGCATCTAATCACCTACCATAACAATCAATCCCCTTGAATATTTGTGTTAAGTTTCATCCACACCTCTACTACACCATGTGGGACTTAGATCAAGCCTAAAACTAGAGGAATAGGCCAGGAATCCCAATATGAATCCCTTTGTTAGAAAACCAACATTTTGAACATATGGAACTTCATGAATATTGGATGATACCCCTTAATAAATGAGGGTACTCTATGCGAATTTAACGAATAAGGAAGAAGACACATTTACTTGAGGGATCTTGATGAAATCACCCAAAATACACCTATATCTGAATTTCAAAATAGAAAACAAAATAAACACTATGTTCGATTAAGGATAATAAGGTCAAGTGAGAATTGAAATAGGGGAATATAGTATGAATTGCAGGCATTTGGATAGAAACAATTTACCTCATCAAATCTAGACGATTTCAGAAAGCCTATGAAGATCTTCCCTAATTAACGATACAAATGGGATCCAAAGAGGGGGAAAAGATAAAGGGTGAACACTAGGGTTTATTTGGATTGGGTGAGACATGTAATCACCTAAAAAACCTTAAATTTTAATACTATGTAAAATAAACAATTTTTTAAACAAAAATGGACTTCCTCAATGGCCCAATTCCTTAATAAAAACCAAAATCCACCATGATTATAGATTACTAAAGCGTCAAACTTGATTTTGGGGGTTTTAATAGGTCTGGTGAGACCATTTTGGATGTCTAATGGGTCTAAAAATTTGAAAAATGGAATAGTTATGAATGATACAATTTTTTTTCAAAATTTGGAAATGGGATCGTGGTTTGGCCCAAATCATGAAAACTCACCCTTTCCTCCAAAATTTCATTGGAAACCCCAATAAAAAATGGAAATTAAATTAAATATAATGTTAAAATATGTACTATATATGAAAAAAGGGACTTCTAATCAACTTTTTATCTAGAAATGGATTAAGGTGATTGAAAAAATAATTTTTGCTCTATAGTGCTTGGACCATGATTTTTTTTACCAAGTGATTATCATTTAGAAGTTGAAGCATATGAAGAATGGAATATTATTAAGAATATGATCTATGATGATTAAACTGACATTATAAAACAGAATTAGTTCAAGGAGAATTTTTTCAGTTAATACTCGATAAACATTTTATGTACGAAAATAATGTAGGAATTATTTTATCATAAGACTTGGTATGATGTATCCATTTGTACATAGAAGAAAAATATTAAAATAATTACAGTTTTTCTTCTGGATTAAAGAATAAGCATTGGAAAAAAAATTATGGAATTCATATTGATTTGAAATAAATCCTATAAATTAATTAATCCTAAAATATTTTTGAATTAAAGTTGAAATATTTTTATGTGAACTCATTATGGACATGTAGTCTAGAAACCATCAAGGTCCTTGTATTAAGAAAAGTAAACTAGTGTTTCATGGAAGATACTATTTCATATCAAATGGTGTTAAATAAATTTTTGAACATATAACATTCCAAATATTAAGGTATTAAACAAATCATTCAATGCTCAAAAGGAACATGTAGGTTTTTCAACTATGGGAAACATGGCTATAAATGAAATGTTATTTTAACATAATGAATCCAATTAATGAATGGATTGAAGTGAGGGTTCAAGATAATAATACAAAAAAACATTTATGCAATATATGAATCATTTTTGGTAATTATTAAAATATATACCATAATTTGTAGGCAAATAATTATAATATTTCAAAAAAAAAACTATCTGAATACAAAGGAAAATAAATTAAAATAATTGCTACATAATAGAAAATGTAAATCTTGATAATTATGTAAGCCTTTACCTACGATATATTATTGGGAATTTAATCCTGAATTTATTATAATGGCGACTTATGAAAATATTATTGTTAATAAATTAATGAAAATGGAGGTTATTATTATTATTGAATATCCCTATATAAATAGATTCTGGAATATTGAATTCATAATATATATTTCCAATCAACTAATGGACATATAGAGGGAAAATTATGAAATTAAATACCAAATGGATATATTGGTTATGGATAATATGGGTTATTAAATATTTAATAAATGATTAATTATCTCTTGGAATAATATCGAATTTTATAGTGAATTTATTTAGGAAATAATTATGGTATAATCATTTTGGTCTGAGACAATATGAATGATAAAAAATATTTCAAGATAATTTGAAATTTCACATTTGGATGATGTGAGATAAAACCATCCATATAATAGGTTATCATTTTTTTCCATCCTTATTTTGGGGGAGCCTTAATGTTAACAATTTATTGAATAGGTTTTTTCAATTTTCAGTGTTATTATTGAATGACTTGAACGTAATGATTTGTATTTGTCCATATTGAAAAACATATTATATAAATTTCTGGATTGGTAAGTATCAAAAGATATGAGAAATAACATTCCATCAATTTATTGATCATATATACCCTTAAAAGTTAATTTTCATTATAGAAGAATAATAATTTCCTCATGGATATTCATTTATTGGAGTTAGAGGTGAAGGATAAATTGATTAAATCACAATGAAATTGTGATATTGTGATTAAAAAATGGAATGAAATCAATTACATATATTTTACATTGAGAATTCGTAAATATTAAAAAAATTATATTTATATAAAATTATTTTCTTATTACCTTCATTTTCAATTAATTAATGGTGTTTTTCTTTCCACTATTGTTTACGGTCTCGTGGCCATTAAAATTCCCATGATCATTTATTTTTTGTGATCAATGATCTATGAAAAATTCATTTATTTCATGACCATATTTTTACATCTCCATAATTTTCTACAAATGTTTATCCTATTCATGTGTTATTTTAGAATATATTATCATTCTTCATTTCATCCATTGAAAAGAATATTTAATTATCCCATTTAACCATATAGGTTTTCCACAATGGGATTTTTAAATGATTGAGTCTTTATTCCTATGAAAAATGTAAAATTTAACAGAATAAATTTATTTATGGCAGTATAACATAGTAGTCTAATATTTTATTTTATTATTTCACATAAATTTTATTTCTATGATAGCTTCTGTTATGCACAACACAAATTGTAAGCGAACTACAATATTCCATCATTATTATTTTTTAAACCTGACCATTAAAACATTGGTATTAAATTGGATTGAATAAATAACATGAATGAAATTATAAAAATTATTTTTTAACACATGAATAAAATTATTTATTTTTATCAAATTATTATAAGTAAATATAAATATCTTTTGAAACTAAATTAAATGATTCTCTAAAAATATAATTTTATGAGCACGAAGTAATTTTATGTTAAAAAGTTAAATTATTCAATATTAATGAATGATTTTAATGAAATTTATATATTTTATAGTCCAATAAAATTGAAATCATTAATCTAATATTTTTCATGGCATAAGATATAAATAAATATGGTTATGTTTTAAAACATTAATATTTATAAAAATGAGGATTCATTGCATATTGCATCGTTAATTTAAATATTATTTTAAAATTAAATATATTTTATTTGAGAAAATAATTGATATTTTTATATAATATTTTCTATGTTATCTCATACTAATTTTTTTTTAATTTTATAAATAGATTAATTTTCAGATGAATAGTGAAAATAATAATGTTTATTCAGAACTACCATTTCATTAAAATAATTTAAAAGTAATATTATATTCTATAATAGTTTTAAAAATATAATTGGTAAAATTATGTAAATAAATATAAAAATTTTTCAATGGAATTATTTTGATGTTTATTTTTGATAAAAATATGTTATTATCAATGAATAACATTGATTGGAAAAACAAGTTGGATGGAATCATCCAATTTAGTTTTAAATTAAATTATTCCACATATATAAATTAATTTTGGTAATTATAATGATATGATTAAAATAAAAATAATTCATACAAATTTATTATTTCAACATATTTGTTTTTCATAATTAATATTGAAAATAGAAAAAAAAAATCTAATTAAGGTTAAAACCATTTAATAAGAAGATAAATTATAAGGAATGGGTATGTTATCCAATAGAGAAATTGAAAATGTCATTATATAAACATATTTAATCACTATAATACACCAAAATATAATATAATATCATTTTATACATTTATTAGGGGAATTAATTTATCGTTTTGGTTTCTCTAGGGAAATTTCAATGTAGTTTTGAAATGTGTTCCCTTCAGTACTTATAAAATTTCACCCCCGATCCAAAACATTTCACTCTCCCAAAACCTTTTTAATTGGAAAATACATTTCTAAATAATTTACATAATTTCCTCCAAACATAAATAATGACATTGATTATAGAACCATCGTAAAAATGATTTTGTTGCTAACAAAAGGAGGTTGTCAAAAGAATGTTGCATCATTCATAACTGAGTGTTTTGATTTTATTTATTCTACAACTGATGAAAATGTTTCCTAAAATATTTTGATATAATACAACTAGTATATCCAAAATTCTGATATTTTATTATTTTTTTGAAATTAAATACATATATACCCTCTTCTATTAAAAGATAAATTACATCATCAATCTTTTGTAAGTCAAACTATCTCCTCATGAACTAGTGTAATTATTTTTTCATAACCAGCTACCAAAAATGGATATAATTATGGATTTAACATACATATATTAATTGGATGAAATATTTTAAATTAATTAATTATCATAAAACATCTACCTTCTAACCTTCCAATAAATTAAAAAATAATAACATCACTCAGGTGTACGTGTGGACTACCACGTTCATAATGTGATGTGATATGTTTTACATTTTATATTGAAATTAAGGGTAATATGGATAGATTTAATATATATAAATAATATACTTGATATAAAAATGTTTATGTATAGGTTAATTAATGTTAACCTTTCTTCCATTCCATTTGTCAATGTATCAAAATATCATTCGTGTGTAAATACTCCCTACCATTTCCGTGAATGATGAAATTCCTATTTCAATCAAAAAAATTATAGATTAAAATATATTGTAAAGAAATTAATTTATATGATATTTATATCTATGTTAACATTGAATATTTAATTTATCCTTTTAAAATTTACAAGTAGTATACATATTAACCAAATTGTAAATAAAAATAATGAAGTTATCACCCAAAATCGATATTTTAACAATTAATTGATAATAAACGGGTGATAAATAGTCTCTTATAAAATATATATGGTATGGTAAATATGATTATTTTTTGAAATATATATATAATAAAATTCTATTAATTATATGAGACATTCTAATTTTAGTGATAATGGCCTAGACATGTGTAAAGAGATTCTCGCCACACATTTACTATAGTAAGACATATGCCATTTTTACCACTTGTTTATTTTTGTGGTATGTATAAATCCCATTAAATATATAATTTCATGAAATTATTTAGTTTCTGAATTTGTATTATTACAGTTAAATTTATACATTAATGGAATTCAGGATTCAAAATATACTAATGAGTTAATGGATTTTCAAATCACTCTTATTTCTATGTGACACATGGAATATTAAATATTATTTTAGTTCATGTGGGGGAAATATAAACCATTAATTTATTTTATTGTGATATTTAATAAAATTAATAGAATTTTCATATCCATATAAGGTTCATTTTTTCATGGGTCTTATAACTAAAAATATACAAAAGTGCAGAAATTTTTATATTGTAATCCCATTGTTTATCATGATTGTTTATGATTAATATTCCAATGCTATGATTTTATTGTATACCTATATATAAAATAATATATTTTCATATTATTTGGAAAAAAATGGATACATTTATCCTTTCATTATTATCTCTTTACAAACTAAATATTCCGAAAGAATTTCTTTATGAAAAAATAATATATTTCCTTATTCGGTTGAAAATCTTTTTCTTCTATGATTTTTTTAGAAATGATATAAAATATTTTTCTACTATTATAAAATTAATTTTTTAATATATTTTTACCCATTAATTATTATCATGAAGCGGCCAGTAAACCCTGATACCCTAATACTCAAGCCAACCATGACATATACAAAAGGACATAACTAATACCCACATGTTGGTGAATATCAGTTAAAATAAAAAAATATAAAAGAGGGAATTTTATTTCCAAAAAATATATTAAATGAATATATAATTTTTTTTAAATATATAAACTACTAAATGAGACAATATCAATAACCAAATATGAAAAATACTACACAAGAATATATATAAACATATCAATGAAACATCCTCCCAAAATGCCATCAATAGCCAACATAATCCTCAAACCCTATGTCATAAGAGGACGTCAAATCTAATAGTCACCATAAACACATCATAGTACCATGGATTTCGAAAATACCCCACCTCTAACTGGATGAATCCTTTTACTTATAATTATGATAAGAAATTCTAAAATCACCCAAAAAATATAGGGTTAGATTAAAAAGGCAAATAGTGTAACGCTATGTATTCTATAATAGATTCAATAATCAAAACACAATCATTAGTTCAATTTAAATAAATATATCATGAAAACAAATTGTCATACTTTTAATAAAACATTTTTTGCATATAAATATGAAGGACACCATTTCAAACATGAATTTAATAAATATTTCATAAAAAGAAATTTCTATTACTCATTATCCATGAGTAAATCAGTGGTACAATAAAAGGAATATATAATGAAGGAATACACTATAGACACCTAGGTCTTCTTACATTCTGTACAATTTTTTGGTTATAGGATACTAACAATTCTCATATTATTGATCAAGACAATGTGCACAAAATTCCCTCTGGATCAAACTGAATAAGACTCATCAGCATTTAATCAAGGATAGTATTGCCAAACAAGGTTATTGTTTGAGTTTCCATCATCAACCCCTTGATAGAGAATCAGGATCAAAACATACATATCCGAAATATCTACAAAAATAAGTATAACATATTTTTAATAAATCAATAATAATTATCAAAGTCATCACATTTAAAATATATTATCATTTAGATTTAAATTTCCCAATTTTCTATTTCAACAGGACATTCTCGAATTAAATTCCAAAACTTGGGGAATTTTTCATTTCATCAAATTTTCAGTCCAAAACCCATCATAGTTATTTATCATTTCAATTTGATATATTTTTATCAAAAAAAAATATCACTAGATTTTATCAATTCAATCAATATTGAAATTCCCCCAACAATTAAAATTAAAATGGATTTGGGGATTTTTCTCAAAATCCATTCCATTTTAGATTCAAAATTCCAATAAAATCATAATAGTGCTTTATATATCTAATTAATTATTTTAAAAATAATCCTATTAAATAATGGTTTCAATTAAATTCATAATCTCTAATAGAACAACCTATCTCAAAATCATGGAATGGTCTGATCAATTTCAACAATGAGAAATAAAATTATGATCCACGGTAAAGATGATCCCGGATACCAACCTATAATCAATAACCAATAAAATAGATTTAATACTCCATATGAAAGTTCGATTCTATAATTTTTTTTAAAAAATATAAAGTGGGATCAGATGAAACCCCAAGAGGGAAGATGCAATTACCAAGAGGATATTACCCAAGATCACCCACACTTCAATCAGCCATGAAAACGGTTTTGAGGAGCCAAAACAGATTCTTTAGAACCTCTAAATCCATTGAAATATTATCAGGGTATAGTGGATGGATTAATGTGTATTAAATTGGTTATTTTGAATTTTTAAATAAATATTCATGTGAATAAAAAACTAATAAATTGGTTTCTATATAGGGGAAGATAGTTAATCTTATAGTGGACCACATTTGTGTAGCCCGACTGAATGGTGTACATGTTTTATTCATGGTTTTCACATTCATTTCTTATCCATATCCCAATACTGAAGAATCCCATATTATAGGGCCAAAGGGATTGGATGGTCATTCCACACAATTCGTAAAAATAGTTTACCGCCTCTAGATTTCCATTAAATGGAGTAATTTGTTCTTAGAAAAAAAATGTCCATAATAAATCGCCAACTTTATATAACCCCAAAGGCCACCCAAATTCTCCTAATTTGTCACAAAACAACCCATAACATAACCTAAGAATAAAATATTCAAAGTAGGTTTGATGAAATAATTAAGATAATTAACTATATGATAAATGCCTCTACTATAAAAAATTTATGTTCATAGAAATCATGTAATGATGATTCAATATAAAAGAGATGAGTACAATTTTCACTCAAAAATTCATTATGCCCCCAAATCCCAATAGAATTAGAACCATATTTACATAGAACATATAACAAAGTTATAATACACCCCCAAAGAACCTATTTCACCATGTGAATAATCATAATTGTATTTTTAGACCCATGTATATTAGGCTCAACATAATGATCCTCCTATATAAAGATATTACATGGGTAAGAGTGATACTACAAAATCTAGTATACATGAAACATATTATGAATAGATGTCAACTAAAATTGATGTTATAAATGGTAATCCAAATTACACACCTTTTTAATAACCTTAAAGTATCCCAAAATCCATGGGGAATGATTTACCTTTTTTGAAAACATCTATGACCCAGACTAGGTGAAACTCTCAATAAAACTATAACACAAAGATAACCTCCAATAGTCATCACCAACGATCATGAAAAGATTTATATCAACCATGTATTGTTTTTATTCTCTAAAAAACAACTGAATCTTAGTAATAATTTCTTGTTCAAAAATCAGTAAAACCATGTAAGATTAACTAATCTCCAACTCACACAATGGAGAGTTAAATGGGTTGCCATAAAAGGACTCTAATTGAGCTATACAAAAATATTACTAGTTGCAGTTGTTTTAAAAAAATAAACCAGCCCCAAGTGTATATACAATGATATAGAAAAATCTGGGGCACAATAATAACTCATTTATTATAAAATATATATATTTCATTATATATTTCCAGTCACCTATGGAAAATATATCATTATGAATATCACCTGTCATCCCATTTCACCTTATACGGCTATCCTAAAATGAGAAGTGAATAATGGATCAATAGAAGAGACTATCTATAAAATCATTCTTAATTATAGATTATAGATTCATTATATCTATTTATATTTATGAATTTTTTCAGAATGATTATTCTTTTCCAGAAATCGAACTCAATGTGCAACAAAGCGTCTATCTAAAATCATATGTTGCCAACTGGACTGAGTTATACCTAAAAATAATATATTATTATTATTATTTTATGTTTTAGTAATCAAATAGACATTATATTGTTAATAATGAATGATATTAAATGAATTATGAAAATTTGGATTACACATGTTTATATAATGATTGATTGGTTACAAAAATAATTAGGAAAAAAATAAAAACAAATTGAATATAAAGTATATGATTTTCTTATAAACTGTTTATTTTCAAATAAGTGAGTTTTTAAAATAATAAAATCACAAGTGATGGAATGTATTCCAAATATACATATGTTATATATTCAATGTAGTAATTAAAATTTATATTATATGTTTTCTATACATGATATAATAAGAAAGTCAATTTTTTGGATAAAAGAGGTGTTTAAAAAATGGAGTTTTACCACCTTTTGAAGGACAACACATTTTAAATATGGTTTTAACACATTAATATGTTCAATTTGAAAAGTAATATTAATTTGAAAAAGGACACAAAATTTTACATGGGAATAATAGTTTTTTATTATTATGATAATATTCATTTTTCATGAATTGTTAAAAATAAAGCATTTTATTTTACAACTTCTTTTTTGACTGAGTTTTTTAAATAGTTATATTTTACATTTAATAGTTTATAAAGAATATTTATATTATGTTTTTATAATCTAGTCCAACTATGGTAATCAAAATAAATTTCACAATTAAATTGGATATAAAACATTGTGAACTTTTGAATGTTTTACTTAAAAACACATTTTCGTATTTCGCCAACAAGAATAATTTTCAATCAATTCCTACAAATTCTATGTTTTGAATTTGGAAAAAATAATTTCATTTTTGGAATCTGATTTCCAATATTATGTAAATAGTTCCCTTTTATTTTTAAACAGTATGAATAGTAACTTTAGTAACAAATTTTATTACCACATTTAATGGTAAATCGGGTAATTAAAGTTAAAAATACCTTTATAATAATATAAAAATACCCTAAAACATGTTATGATATTATTTTATGACTCTATCGTAACCATGAGAATCATTTGGTCGATTTTAGGACCACGTGGAGACACTTGGATGACTTTAATGCATTTATAAAATTATTTTCAATGAATAGTATTTTTTGAAAACATTTTTTTAAAAAAGTATATTATTTTAATAAGTAGTTATATAGGGGTTATATTCAACTATATATATTATTTATAACGAAAACAAATAACTTTAATTATGACACAATAATGATGCAATGATTGATTTATTAATGAATGAATCAAATAAATTATATTATAAGTATTAAAATAAGTATAACTTGACATATGTTAGTAAAAAAAATATTTTTATTGTTTAATATTACATTTTAAAAGACTATTAAATTTAAATATTCAATGATATATATCTTTTTGGATTTGAATTTAATTTAATAAAATGAATAGTTTCAAAATTGAGAAAATTAATATTTTTTTAATGAAAATTAATAAATTTCTTAATAATATTAATAATATTTTAAATTTAAAAATTGAATATGATAAGGTCTAGTAGTTAATAATGTATAAATTTATGAGAAATTTACTCCAAATAAGTATAATTTATATCCTCTTCATATATTAAATGATGTAACCACAATTAAAATTAAAAAATAATAATAAAGGGAAAATAGAAATGATAAGGTTTCAAATAATTGCAATACATGTCTAAAAAATATTTTATAATAGTATTTATAACTCTAATACTATTATATTATATATAAATCATATTTGAGTAATTTTTAATTAAAAATTAATTTATTTTAATTTGGTATTCTATGAATGTGCTAGGGTGACCCTCCCCTCTCCCATAAAAAGGTACCCACTAATCTCCAATACTCACAGATCCAAAATCCATTTTCTTGGCCATTATATTCCTATAAACCTTGATAAAATCCCTCCCTACATTCATGAGGCCTTATTTTTGAATAATACCATTTTTTGAGGCGTTATGGTGTTTTTGAAATAAGATCAACTAAAGAAGAGGTTTCGTTTTCATTAATTATTTATAATTTATTTAATCTTACACTTTATTCAAATATCCTTCTAACATGAATAGATAATAAATATATTATCCTTAATATAATGAAATTTTTTTATTTTACTATAGTCATGTCAATCCATCTACATTTACATTAAATTGGAAAGGAATTAATCGTTCATGCATACGTGGGAACTTTTACCTCCATGAACTGATCAAATATTTTTTCATATCCAACATTCTTGATTAGTTATAATAATTTAATTAATTTTCATATGTGAAATTCATGACATATTAATCAAAATAATATAATCATATATAAATTATGTTCTTACATTCCATGCTCATAATAATGACAGGGTCGTTCGTGCGTAGTTATGAACTATCACCTCAACAAATCGATGCCACTCATTTTTATTAATTATATCACATGTATGATATATAAGAGTATATTTAAATCTTTATTATGATTATTATAATACTATCATCACATTGGAAATATAAAATTATAATTGTCATATTTCCACAATGATCAATGAATATTTTGAAGACGTTACTCATGCGTACGTACGACCTACCATCTCCATTTATATAATGTTGTCCATTATTCATTCCATAAATAAATGGATTTATTTAAAAGTATAATTGACCTATAAAAGTGGTTTATTATTTCATGAATATTATTATCGAGACTATGTATAAATGACCAAATGGAATATTGACCTCAAGCCTTGTTAATTTTTGACTCATGTACCGAATATCGATTGAATGTCCTATATGAACATGCATAATCATATAGTTTTTGTAACATCATAAAAATTTATATGAAATAGAAAATAATCATTAAGAGGGATTCCAATAAAGTATAAATTTAATTATGTTTATTATTTAGAAATATAAAGATTGGTCCTATCGTGTGGAACTCTTTATAAGGGAGATCGTCTCATTATCCTTTTATTGAGGCATATTTTTATGTTATATACCACCTTATTTCATATGGTGAATAATAAAACCCCTGTAATTTTAATTTAATTCTATGGTTTTGAAAAATAATATTTTTTATGAATATATTTAGTAAACAACAGAAGTATTTTTTTACATAGTGGTGACAATGAACTTTCCTCCACCATGACCATTATTTGATATTTTGGTTTCTCTACAAGTCACATGGTTTTTAAGGAAAAATAAATACCATATTCCCTTTTCATGTATTTATCTATTGAATTTTTTGGATAAGTGAGTGATTATTTCAATATCATGAATTGATATCATGTCATTTCAATGTGGAAATTATATTCTTTTTTTATTCTTGTATTATGTGTTATGGTTTTTTTATGGTTTTTGTCATTTTTTTGTATAAATTGGTTCCATGAGAAACCGAGGTTGAGGGAGCCAGTGTATAACGCCCTGACCCTAGTTAACTAGAGTTGGTGCATTATTATATAACATTGGCCTGATCACAAGATAATCATGTCTCAAAATATTGATCAGTTTAGTATTATTGGAAACAAGATTCATACATAACATCAACTTTACAACATGAAAAGAAATACATTACGAATTTATTTCATTAGAAACATCCAAGACTCCACGATTATTCCTAAAATTCACTCATAACTAACTTCTTCATATCTTGGGAAAATGAACCATAAGAAAGGGGTGAGCTCAAACACTTAGAAAGGGTAAGAAATACTATTTAGGATAACAAAAATATTAAGCCTATGGAATAATTTAAACCATGTGCCTTTACCATTAATAAATATGAATACTATTATTGAAGGAATATGAGCTATGTAAATAATTCCATAACAAAACATAATCATGGGTATTATACTAGTCAAAGGACCTCAAGAACCATCAATATTATTTTCATAATGAGGGAATGTATAATGCCAGACATTCTTAAACATTTGGGCAAGGCCTCGACCAAAACGTCTAAAAATGATTAAATCCTCGGCCAAAACCATATATCAAATTGGGAAAGGACTCGTCCAATTCCTTGTATAGTTGTCTCAAGAGACCAGCTGATGCATCTAGGAGCTATAGCGGGATGCACTAATCAATTACTAAGTCCAATACATCTCTCATATGAAAAGGTTGAAATATAAAATAATCATTCGTTTTAAAACTAGCATACAAAATGTCAATACTTTAACCATATATCATTAATGGTATAAAAATAACACATCCATAGCCAATGATGTCACAAAAACCTCAAAACATTATGGAATATTTGTATCACAATGAATAGACTTAAAAAATGTATAAAATCCATCAAGGGATGCTGACATAGATGAAATTAAAAATATTTGAGAGAGATATATCATTATTTTTTTGAAATCATTTAAAGTTACATAATTAAAAAAATTATTCTAAAAAAATTATTCTAATATTGTATGGGAATCTTTGATGATGTTATAATAGAGGAGAACAACTGCAAATTCCATATAAGAAAAAAAAGACATTCTTACCTTAGTTTTGTCGAAAAGGTCATAATGTACCTTGTTGGGAAAATGACTGAAAGATTTGTTTCAAAACATATAAGTTCAAATAAGGGAATAAATGGATTAAACACATTGTATAGTAAATAGTAAAAATGTTTTGAAAAACATTTTTATGAAACATGGATATTGATGATAAAGAGGTCCCAATAGATACTTACTTAAAAACAACCTCGGATAATGAAGAGATTGTGAAATTAATCCTTACCTTGTAATTTTCCTTAGTCGAGGGTAGGTTAACCACCTATATAATAGTGAAATTATTTTTATTAAATTATTAAATAATAATATACATTAATATGATATCATATATGATCTTCTAATTTTGCTTTGCTAATAATTTCTTAATATTATTTTCATTTCGGGTGTTAACTAATTCGTTTTCCTTTATATGATTTGTTACATATGTAATTTTTTGTATGGATAGAATTTATATTATTAATATTAATATAGATATTATGTCTTTAAATATTATTTGTATTCATCTAATGAAAATTAGTTTTGAATGGATACGATGGGGAACGAATCGTATCACGTTCGTGGAGACGGTAATCCGTATGTACGCACGAGTGACAATATCATTCTTTTGATATAAAAATAAGATATAATTGGTTGGTATATAATATATACAGAACCATTATCATGTTATATTTATTATTTACAACTAATAAACATCATTATTATATCCATCTAAATAATAATGTATTGAATAACAATTACACCACAACGTGGAGATGGTAAGCCGTACGTACACACGTATGGTGACATGTCATTCAAAGGATTGATAGAATAATGAATATGTTTTTACAATATTTATAATAACATAACAGTATATAGTAGATAATGGGGTTATTATTTAAGACTAGAAACAATAGATAAAGAGGAAGTGGATGAAGAAAGGAACTTGAAAGAGGTGATTAAAATATTTACCTAATCTTCGGGTTCATCCTTTTGATTTCATCAAAAGGGCTTCATAGGATGTATTTTTGACTAATGTAAGGCCACTAGGATGATGGTAGTACATTTTAGATAGAATTTGGGTAGGGTTTGGCCTATCCAAATGGCTTGGTATGTGTTAATTAGAGAGAAGGTGGAGTTCCCTTTTATAAGAGGGGTGAGGGGAACCTTACGAAAAACTAGAAATATTATTATATAATAAAATACTATTCGGTTTATAGTGGATCAAAAATGTATATTTTAATGTATAAGGTGGAGATGGGTCGAATACCACTCAACCAATAGGTTTTAAACAGCTTTGAGTCATTATATTAACTTTATCTTTTATATTTAACTCTTAGTTAAATAGTTTGACATTTACCATTTCTCTTTGTATTTTTATATTATCTGGTTAATAAACATAATATATATTTCAAAGAGAAACCAAAGTTGTTCATTAATGATACACATATCATTAGATAAGACTTTTGGCCGAACTGTAGATTTTTAGGAATATAATATCAATTAATAATATAATATTAGTCATAAAAACTCTTTTATGTCAATTTTGACACTATTTGTTATTTTGTTTTTTCTAAATTCATAACATCATTATTACATCGAAAAAAATTTATCTAACCAAAATTAATATGTCACATTAACCTAAAAATTCTTAGAATTCATTAAAAGTCTCAAATTACATTTATTTGTATATTTATGATGTCAATTATTTTAATTATTCATTAATCAGGCAATTACTGCATCATCATTGAGTCATAATTAAATTAAATTATTTATTGTCAAGAAAAATAATAATAAAATATAATTATGTAGTAAATCCTTTTATATTTCTGATTAATATTTATAGTTGAATTTATCTTATATGTATCCCTATATTAAAAATGTTGTTGTTATTAAACTTTGAATTTTAATTCTTTTAACTCTTCTTTGACTTAAATAAAAATAAATGTCCTAATATAATCCAGGTGGACAAAAAAGGTTCATATTTTATTCATAAGGTTGTTTTTGGTCTAATTATACTTATCCAATAGAATTAGTACATATGTTAGGGTAATAATAATATTAATTTTACCCTTAATTACCATATTTACTTTTAACTATGGTAAATAAAAGGAAAAAGTTATTATTCACCAATAATTGTATTCATCTTATTGAACCACATTTTAATTTCTTATATCAACTATGCCTCTTGGATTATTGATGTTCAAATCATAGAAGCGGTAACAATAATTTTTATGTAAATTTGCAAATGCTCTTTGGAGGTGGGAAAAAGATGATAAAAAGTTCAATAATGTTTTTATATATATAGAATTATTATTAATTGAATCCAATGAATTACATTGAACATATATAGGTATTATGTATCAATTTGGAACTAAAATAAATAATTATTTAAATAAAAATTTTGTTTTAAACAATAACTCATTGTTTTTCAATATTCATCAAGAATTGAATGTTTTCAAAAAAATACCAAATATTCATCCTAAGATATTTTCGACATTCCAAATCCAAAAATGGAATCCATTTTGAATGATATAATTTATAAAAATTTTAAAAGTGGGTATTACTATTCATTACGGCTAGTTTTATTGGTTTTGGTGTGTTAGAACACAATGTTTGTACAACACATGCTATTGTATTATTCAAAGAAAAGCCTACTGTGGATGTTTGGGGTGTTACATTCTCCCTACCTTCAAATAATTTTGCCCTCGAAATTTCTAGAGTATTACTGCGTAAAAAGAGGTGGTTGTTTCTTCATCATATGTTCCTCGAGTTCCCACGATGCCTCTTCCATATTATGGTTTCTCCATAGAATATTTACCAGATGAGTCGCCAGGTTTCTCAACACTTGTTCTCTTATATCATAAACCTTGATAGGATCTTCACAATAAGTCAGATCGGGTTCCAGTTCTAATTCCTCATAGGTGAGTACATGAATTGGGTCAGGCATGTATTTTCTCAATTGTGATATGTAGAATACATTGTGATCATTGGAGAGACATGGTGGCATAGTGAAACGGTAAGCTACAGCCCCTATTCATTCCTGAATTTTGAAAGGTCCGATGTAGCTGGGACATAATTTTCCATTTTTACCGAAATGAATAACACCCTTCCATGGAGATACCTTCAAGAAAACATGGTATCCTACCTAAAATAACAAATAGTTCTTTCGGTTATCAGAATAACTCTTCTGCCTACTTTGATCTTCTTCAATGTGGGTTTGGATTACATTCACCTTTTCCATCATTTCCTCCACATGTTATGGTCCTACAAGTTTTCTTTCACCACTATCATCCCAACAGTTTGTTGTGTGACATCACTTTCTGTATAACTCTTCATATGGTGTCATATGAATAATTGAATGAAATCTATTGTTTTAGGAAAATTCTACCAGAGTTAACTATTGATCACATGTTCCTTGAATGTCAAGTGAACAAGATCTCCACATGTCTTCTAAGGTTTGAATAGTCCGTTCCGATTGTCCATCAGTTTGGGGGTGGTAGGAAGTGCTCAAAAGAAGTACAATATCTAGAGATTTCTGAATACTTTACTAGAATCATGATTTAAATTTGGGATCACGATCAGAAAAAATTGATATGGGTAATCCATGAAGTCTTACAACTTCATTAATATATAGTATAGCTAATCGTTCAAGTGGTAAATCTCCCCTTGTAAAATGAAACTGTGTTTACTTGGTAAGATGATCAAAATTGACTAATATTTCATCGGTCCTTCTAGGAGTCATTGGTATTACCAGGATAAAGTCCATCGTAATATTATCCCATTTCAACTCAGGTATTGGAAGAGGTTGCAAGACTCCTCTAGGGCATTTCCTTCTAGAGTTCACTTACTGTCAAACCATACATCTTGACATAAAATCAGAAATCTCCCTCTTCATGTTGTCTGACCAAAAATGTTCCTTCAAATATCTATACATTTTGGTTCTCCCATGGTGTATAGAAAAATTTATGCTATGGGAATCATCCAACAATTCACTTTTTAGATCAGGTATATCGGGAACACAAAGTCTCTTCCCAAATTTCAAAACTCCATCTTTATACACAAAGTCACTCAAAATCCCATCATTCACAGCTTTAATATTCTTTTGAAACTCTTAATCATTTGTCTGAAAACTATTTATCCATTATAGTAATTATGGTTTGGAAACCATTTGAAAAATTAATGATGTTTCACCTTCTATGGTGATTCCCATATCCCTCATTACTAGATCAATCCATATAAGATACTTTTCAAGTTTCATCATGTTCAAAACTCTATTATCCTTTATGCTCAAAGCTTCTACCACCTTATTTT
This sequence comes from Viscum album, assembly GCA_963277665.1. Classification (NCBI taxonomy): domain Eukaryota; kingdom Viridiplantae; phylum Streptophyta; class Magnoliopsida; order Santalales; family Viscaceae; genus Viscum; species Viscum album. Next base: position 1,127,331,121 of record OY728120.1, read on the forward strand.
ATTTACCCATGTGGTAGTGTATCGTGGAATCATAATCCTTGAGTAGCTAAAGCCATCTCCTTTGCCTCATGTTGAGTACTTTCGGTGAGAAAATATACTTCAAAATCTTGTGATCAGAATAAATCTCACATTTTTGAACATAAATATAGTGTCTCCAAATTTTCAAAGCAATGATTACAGCTGATTACTCATGATCATGAGTATGATAGTTTTTCTCATGAATTTTCTGCTATCGTGATGCATATGCAATAACTCTATCATTCTGCATAAGGACACAACCAAGTCCATTCTTCGATGCATCACTATAAATAACACACACGTCATTCCCTGATGGTAGATTCAAGATAGAATCATTTACTATTATTCTCTTAAATTATTCAAAACATTATTCACACTATTTTTTCCAAAAAAAATTAACCCCATTTTCATGTGAGCTTGGTTATTAGGTTACCAAACTGGGCCCAATTCTGGACAAAACTTCGAAAATAACATGCTAAACCAATAAAACTACGTACCCCTATTATACTCGTCGTTGATGGACGTTATAGGATTTCCTTGGTCTTATAAGAATCAATAGAGATTCAATCCTTGGAGACAATATGGCCAGGAAAATAAATCTCTTGAATCCAGAATTCACACTGGCTAAAATTCCCATATAATTCATGCTTTCTCATAGGCTTTAGGATAATGTGCAAGTGATTTTCATGATCTTCATAGATTTTTTAGTACACCATGATATCATTAATAAATACCACTATAAAGCCATCATGATATTCCTTGAAAACACTATTCATTATATCCATGAAGACAGAGGGTGCATTAGTCAGTCCAAAAGGCGTTACTGTAAACTCGTATTTCCCGTACCTGGTAGGAAATGCTGTTTTCGGAATTTCTACCTTCTTCACAAACAACTGATTATATCCATATCAATGGTCAAACTATAAAAAGTATTGAGCTCAATGAATTTGGTCGAATAAATCATATATGCAAAGTAGGGGATACGTGTCCTTTATTTTTATAGCATTGATCTCCCTGTAGTCAATGCACAACATCATAGATCCATCTTTCTTCTAAACAAAAAAGAAGCCGGGATCTGAATGGAGAATCATTATGTAGAGACCCAAAGCTTGATATATATAGAAAAAATAGTACTTTGGAAGAATACTTAATACATGACAAAAAAAGACTCCCAAAGACCGTATTACTTTAGTGTCTTTGGAAACTCGTAACATAATCTCCTAATCATGGTGAAATATCTTCAACATGTCCCATAATGATCTTCTCCTTTTGTTTTTTTACCTAAAACCTTTCATTATATCCTGGTGAAAAGAAAACATAACAATGGTGAGCTCAAATTCTTAATAAGGGTATGCATGGAGAACATAAAACAATCTATAAACATTTTAACATAAAAACATTAACATAAAACATCAAAATCACGAGTAATGACTTAAATCATGGAAGTACATAAGGAATAGATCATAATGGAACATTAATCATGATAAAATATCTTGGGAATAAAACATGGAATTGTGGTAAACCATTAAGCACAGGATATTATTTCTATAGTAGCCAAGGAATGTCTTCCAATACCATCATAGTGGACAAAGTCCATTACTGAACCATGATTACATGTTGTTCCTGCCCTGTATTACAGAACCTGATTTACTTGTCATTCCATTCATGTTTATCTCATGAGATATAAATATTTACCCAATGAATTTGGGAGAGATATATGTCTCACTATTCTCATAATTAAATCATTCTTTCATATTCTACAAAATAATCATAAACCATTCATCAAAACCCAACTAATAAAATGGGTTTTATAAACGTCATCTAATCATAACATAATCCATATAAAAAACCAATATAATATCATCATTAAAAAAATAAAACCTTGTAAATAATAGATAAAATATTCTAGAAACATTACCATATTTAATAATTTCATTATAGATGGAAAAAAGTTTTCATAAAACACTTTAAATGAATTCTTGAGGAAAATATCCCTTCTTCTTCAAAATCATTTTATTTTCCCAAAATTCTATTAAATTTTAAAAGAAAATAATTTTGTTAAAAATAATCATGAAATCTTGTTGAGGAATCATCATGGAAATATGCATTATAAAACCATAAATATATGTTCATGCCGTATAAGATAAAAAACTTTCTTATAGTACTTTTTCTTAAAAAGTGAAAAAGTACCTCGTATGGTAATGAAAAGAAATATTCCATCCATTCATTGTGGTAAAAGTCAAAAAAAGGGATAATTCACATTAAACATACATGGAATAATAGTAAATATTTTATGAAAACATTTGGATAAAACATGTACATGGATGATAAACATAACCCCAGTAAATACTTACGAATAAACAATCTCGGATAAGAACGAGATTGGAATAATTATCCCTTGTCTTATGTCCAACTTCATTAGTATGTGTCTGAGAATCATGTATAGAGGGTTTAAACCTATTATTTACTTATAATAGAACCATAATTATATTTATGATATCATATATGATTCACTAACATCTATATATTACCCGTTACTTTGTCAATTCCATGTTAAAGAAGCGTTTTGAGTAAAATTGTTTCATTTATTGTCAATGTTTTGACTTGTAATAATTAATATTATTACTTATATCATGATTAAGTAATTAAAGAATGTAAAAAAGGATTTATATATAATATATATTCTGAATATATATATATATAATATATCAATAAATGGAATGAAATACACCGTTCATGGTGACGGTAGGTCGTACATACAGATGAATGCTATTTTCCATTCCTTATTGACATGAATGGAAGTAAGTAGATGATATATATATATATATACATAAATCCAGTTAAATTATTATGTCATATATTTCATTATTATTCAATATATACTGTATAATCATTCTTGAATAGTTAACCCGAATAATGAATCTCATCGCGTTGTGGAGATAGTAATCTGTACGTACGCACGAGCGATGACAACCTTCACAAAATTATTGTATGGTATTGGAGTGGATGATAGAATATCTCAGAATTAGTATCATGTTATAATATCCATATATAGTTATTCTTTACACCATTATACCCATCCAAGTAAGGTGGTGGTGGAAAACAGATTACCCCACGGCGGGGAGACGGTATTCTGTACGTACGCACGCACGGTGATTTAGTTTTCCATATGTGGGATAGAAGGTGAAATGGGGTTGTTTCATATTTAGAATAACATATTAGTATATTAGTGATACTAATGTTATTACTTTATAATGAGACAAATAATGAATAGGAAGTAAAAGAATAAATAATTTTGAAAGAATCGGTAGTGGATATTACCACTTCTTTGATATGCCTCTTCTAAACATCCTCTTAGGGATCTAAAGATGGTATTTCAAGAATACCAGGACTGATAGTATGTATCTGGGTAAGTGGATAAGATAAATGGACATGGTTTTTCTGGGCATGAAGGCTCAATATTTTGTGAAGAGGAGAGTGAGGAGGTTCACTTTTATAAGAGAGGAGAGAGGCACTTTGGGAAACCTCTAAAATATTAATTTATAATAAACCCAAACACCACATAAAAACTTACAAAATGATTCAAATTAGAATATGTCATAATATAGGGTTGTAATCTCAATAGCCAGTAAAATTTAGACGTTTTGGGAATTTATTTTAAACCCTATCAACATGATTTATCCTTATTTAATCTATTTAATTTTATTTGTGGTAATAATATTCTAAATTTTAAATTGTTATTAACTATTAGTTATGTGTTTTGAATTGTCTATAATTGGATAAGTTATGACATTTTATACCATATAAATCTTAATTAATAATTTTAAAATGTTGTTGTGATTTTTAATTAGTTTAATGATATGTTATTTTTATAAAATAACAATAGAGTCAATTTTGACACTATTCATTTATTTGAATTTAAATAAAATCCACAGAGAGGTAATATTCTAAAAAATATATTTAATAGATCCCTAACATGTAATATTCCTCTTTAAAGCTTGTGGAGAATATTAAATAGTTTATATAATATTTATTCTAATATTTTTAAAAAAATTTATTTGATATTTCAATCAATAAAATAATTTCTACATAACTATTTTGTCACCATTAATGATAATTATATAATACTAAAAATTTCAAAATAAATTCATATGATGTAAATAATTTAATTATATTTATTCTTACTCTTTATGTTCACAATTTTAGGAAGATTATCACAAATTTAAATTTATTACACTTATAAGAGATAAGAGAGTGACATGTTGTCGCATTCTTCTATTTTAATAATAATTACCTCATTTTCATTGTCAATAGTCCATTAAATAAATATTTTCCGAGCATTAGGTGATATGGATCGTCTTTTATTCATAAAATAGAATTTAGTTAGGTGTTAGGGTAATTTTATAATACTATTTTTACCTTTAATTACTCGATTTACCTTTAACTGTAGTAAATAAAATTTACCGTAGTTACTATTCATAATGTTTAAAAATAAAAACTAACCTACTAACATAATTTGGACATACTGATTACAAAAATGGAATCAATTTTTCAAATTCAATACACAAAAGTTGCATTATTTCATTAAAAATTAATTCTGGTGTTTAAAAAATGTGTTTAAAAAATTAAAACATTGCAAATGATTGAAATGTTATTAAATATGAATTCAATGTAAAATTATTGAAAATGGATTGCATTATATTAAATGGAAAAAATATATTATATTAATACTTTAAATCCATTCAATATTATAATTTATCCATATAAATTATCTTGATGAGAAGAGTTGTTTTTAATTAAAATTTAGCGTATTTTAACTATTCATCAAAATATGAAAGATAACAAAAAAATATTATAAAATTATCCAAATTAAATTTTTATATACTTATTGAAATGAATAATTTTATTTTTTCAAATTGAACCCATAAACATGTCAAAAAACTAGACTTAATGTGGGTGCGCCATTAAAAGGCGTCAAAACTATATTTTTTTAAAAATACATATTTTACTAGAAATAATTATTTTCTTCTCATACCATGGTCTATAATATACGTAAGATTAATTAGTATGTAATAAAATTCAAAATGTAGTTAATACTATTCATAAGAGATAGTTCATTATAATATATCTTTGTTTAGTGAAACTCGATATTGCATACAACACACGCTCTCGAGGAAGGTCGCTCTTTCATGTAACACAACCCAAGAATAGTTTTGATTATACTAAATGCTAATAATGTGTTCCATATAGCGCAAGCTACTCTTGGTGTAGCATACAACAAAAGATATCAAATAAATTAAAAAGTATATTTCTCATAAAATCTCGGGGTGTTACATTCTACCCCCTTAAAATGAATTCCTCCCTACAAATTCGTCGAGGTTATAAATCATTTACTACTTGTATGTTATCTTTCATAGAAACCCACATAGTAAAATCTCAGGGTCTTACATATACCCCCCTTAAAATGAATTTTTCCCTCAAAATTCATCGGGGTTATAAATTTTTTACTTCTTGTATGATTCTTTCATAGAAACCCACATAGTAAAAATGAATTATAAAACTTAATGTTAAAAATTAATGTAAGAAATATAGTGGTTACCCAAAAAAACATATCACTAGGTTTTCACATTGGAGAACATAGGCAGAAATATGGATATGGAGGAGAAATCTAATCATCATGTTCTGATGAAGAGTGGTAGAGAAAATAGATATGAGAAATCCGACCATCACTAAGAAATAAATTTGAGATGATCTAAGGTACCATCTGATTCATCGAATATGAGGGTACTAGGAAAAATTTTTGGTATTCAAGATCATTTCCCTAATGTTGATGAATTGGAATTAGAAGAAATACTCACTTGGTTTTTGTACAATCTCATCATTGGTCGGTCCTTGAACAATTTCCTCTTCGTATCTTAATGAAATGAAGTTGAATTTTTCATTCATGAAGTGTTAGTAGATCATGCAATAGAATGATAGATCATTTCATATGTCTTTATCACAAAAATGATAGCATAAATTATTAAATATAATTTAGTCTATCTATGGTGAGAGTAAACGTATATGATTCCAAAAATGTACTTATACTTCATATATCATACATCTTAATAAAATAAAACTAATTTCTACAAACCAGGGACTTTTTGTAGGCTAGTGGTAGGCGATAAAGTCTTGTCGTACTTCATTTGTCAGTTCAATTCTTGCATCCTTCTCTGACGTGATGGGATGTCGTCCATCCTATGGGTTGTCCTTTTTCTAAAACAATACTATTATAACATTCTGGAAATAATATAGAAAAACATGTTATATCCATAAAAAATACAATATGTTGTCTAACTTTTTCCATTTTAACCTTTAGGATTATAAAAAATACTTATGTCCAATATCATAGTATAAAAGGAAAGAAATCACTAGAAATGTCATCTAAAACGTATGTGAGTAACATCATTTATCCCCCATATATCACAAGATATATCTTGTTGGTCACATTCAAAACATGTGAATTCATTAATCATATATTATCTTCAAAGATGAATTAACATAGAACCTTAGTGAGAACTTGAATGCTGTCAAAAGTTATCACTTTCCACAAACCAAAATCCCAAAATATTGATATACTCAGACCATGATGTCACTTTCTCCTTATATCAGTCATGAGCTCATTAGTACTATCAGACATATTTTTTCTCCTAATCCCTTCATTATGCACATATCATCTACATTCCAAAAATATTTCAATCACTTTTCATGGTTACTGATACCATAAAATTATTGGAAAACACAATAAACCAATACAAAGATATTTTAATATTCCATAAAAGTATAAATGAGATCTGACAACACTATTTTGGAATCCCGTTGCATATACAATTAATAATTCCACCACTTCTTTGTCATATTCAACATCTCCAATAGTTATCGCATGTGACATACCTTTTTTCTTTTTCATAAGAGGTTTTTGATGTTGATCATCATTAACCCTTCGATTAGGGAAATGGTTTGCATAATTCCCCATTTCCCTACACATGAATCATTGACGTGTTGGTGTTGCATTCTATGTATTCTTTTCACTATTAAAATCATTAACTATCATTTCTCTATTACATCGGACTTCACCTACACGATTACCTTATTTTCCACACATAAAACATTTTCTAGCCCCTTTAAGAGAATCTCCATCACGATTCATTCCACACGTTGAGCATAAATAATCATTATTCTTCTTTTCACCATTGTTTTGAGGTTTTTCCTTGAACTCCATCTTTCATTTCTTATCAGAACCATGAGATGGATATGTAACACCAACTTCTTGTTCTATCGTGATTTCACAATACACAATTTATTCATAGCTACTGAAGACTCTTATAGCTAATGCCCTTCAAAGACTTGGTTATAAGCCACCGAAGAATCGATCAACTTTACTTTCAGGTTTGATGATAATTCTAGATGTATATCTTTCAAGCCTTGTAAAATTCTCCTCGTATATACCAACATATTCATCATCCTTTTTCTTAAGTTCAAGAAACTCATTTTCCATCTTTTTTCAAATAATATGTGGGAAGTACTTATTGAAAAATAAGTTCTGAACTCATTATATTCCACATATTTAATCTCATCTTGGGGCCTTTTATTCTTAATTATAGTCCAACACTGGTCTTCTTCACCATCTAATCAGTAAACTGTCAAAAAAACTTTTCATGCTATGAATAGCTATGTATGCAAAATATGTTTTCAATGGTACTAATCCATTGTTCAGAAATAAGTGGATCAGGAGACCTGCTAAAAGAAGGTGGATGTTTCCTCATGAAGTACTTAATAGAATATTGTTCCATTCTCTGGACATTTGGAATCCCAGAATGATTCATAGCTTCTATAAATATAGCAATAAGATTTTTCACTCAATCTCCCATAACATTGGTTTGTTCGGGAGGACAATCATTGCATTGTCCATTACATTGATCAACATGGTTCCATATGGTTCCAGCAATCATCTAAAACTCAAAAAGAATAGTGTGAGAGTCAAAAATAATGCTTGGAAAACAACATAATAAAGGGGGATTACATTAAATATATAACTTCATAGGTTTAATTCATAGATCATTACCATAATTCTAGGAATATAAACATACTTATACATAACCGTAGATACATCTCGAGACTTACCATAGAAACATCTCTAGGGTTCTCACTGAATTTTTTTCATCCTAGTTCCCAATGGTTAACTAATCCTTTGATTTGATACCAACTGTAGAGACCCAAAGCTTGACGTACATAGACATTACATTACTTTTGGGTAATGCTTAAAAAATAAAAAATAAACCAGATGCCCAAAGACCGTAATAGTTTAGTGTCTTTGGAAACACGGATCATAATCTTCTAATCATGGTGAAAGATCTTCATCATCTCCCATAAAGATATTCCTCTTTTTTTTTCTTACCTAAAACCTTTCTTTATATCATGGGGAAAATAAAACATAACAAGGGTGAAAACAATTGCCCAGTAAGGGTAAGCATGGAGAACATAAAACAATCCATAAACATTTGAACGTAAAAACTTGAACATAAAACCTCAAAATCATGAGTAATGACATAAATCTTGGAATTACATAAGGCATTGACCATAAAGGGACATTAATCATGATAAAATAGCTTGGGAATAAAACATGTAATTGTGGAAAACCATTAACCAGATGATATTATTTACATAGTAGCCAAGGCATTGCTGCTAAGACCATCATAATGGACATAGTCCATTACTGAACTTGGTTTATATGTCGTTCCAGCCCTGTATTACTGAAGCGGTTTTACTTGTCATTCTGGCCATGTTTATATCATTATATATAAATATTTACCCAATTAATTGGAGGGATATATAGGTCCCAACCATCTCACAATGAAATCATTCATTCATGGGCCACCAAATAAACATAAACCATTCATCATAACCCAATGAATAAAATGGGTTTCATAAACATCATCCCATCATAACATAATCCATATAAAATGGATATAATTTCATCAAAAAAAATCAAAACATGTAAATTATAGAGTCATTATTATTGAAACATAACTATATTAAAGAATGAAATTATAGATGGAAAATATTTTTGATAAAACACATGAAATGAATTCTAGAGGAAAATATCCTTTCTTCTTTAAAATAAATTTCTTTTCTCAAAATGCTTTTAAATTTTAAAGGAAATGATTTTTGTTGAAAATAATCATGAAATATTTTAGAGTAAGATTCATGGAAATAAGGCATTATAAAATCTTCAAAATCAGTTCATTCAAAATAATTTAAACGAAGACTCCTATCGTACTTTTTCTGGAAGAGTCAAAAAGTACCTCGTTTGGTAACCAAAAGATAGATTCCTTCCATTCCTTGTGGTAAATGTAAAAAATGGGTAGAAATGAATTTAAACATACATAGATTAATATTAAACTTTTTATGATTTTTTTTTAAAAACATGGAATTAGATGACAAACATAACCCCAGTAAATACTTACGAATAAACAATCTCGGATAAAAATGTGACGGGAATAATTATCCCTTACCTTATGTCCAATTTCTTCCATATGTGTCTAAGACTCTTGTATTGTGCGTTTTAACATATTATTAACATGTAATAGAAACAAAATAATATTTTATTTATCATATATGATTCACTTATGACTTTATATTACCTGTTCATTTGTCAATTCAATGTTAATGCAGCGTTTTGGGTAAAATCGTTTCATTTATCATCCTTTTTTTGTCTTGTAATAATTAATATGATTAATTAGATCATGATTACTTAATTAAAGAATTTAAAACATTATTTATATATCATATATACTCTGAATATATATATATATATATATAATATCGATAAATGTAATAAAATACACCGTTCGTGGAGACGGTAGGCTGTACGTACGCATGAACAATGTTTTTATTTATTTATTGACTTGAATGGAAGTAAGTATATGACATATATATATATATAAATCCAATTGAATTATTATGTCATATATTTCATTGTTAGTCAATATATACTTTATATTCATTCTTGAATAGATAAATTAATAATGATTCTCATCGCGTCGTCGGCACGGTAATCCGTACGTACGCACGAGCGATCATATCATTCCCATAATTATTGAATGGTATTTCAGTAGATATTATAATATCTAATAATTATTATCATGTTATAATAATGATATATAGTTTTTCTTTACAGCATTATACCCATCCATGTAAGGTGGTGGTGAAAAACAGATTACACCACGGCGTGGAGACGGTATTTCATACGTACGCACGCGCAGTGATTTCGTTTTCCATATGATGGATATAAGGTGAAATGGGGTTGTTTAATATTTATAATAACATATCATTATATTAGTGACACTAATTTAATTAATTTATAATGAAAAAAATAATTAATAGGGAGTATAAGAAGAAATAAATTGGAAAGAATCGGTAAAGGTTATTACCATTTATTTGACGCGCCTCTTTTAAACCTCCTCATTTGGTAGTAAAGTTGGCCTTTGAAGATGACCAGGAATAGTAGTATGATTCTATGGAAGTGGAGAAGATGAATGGATAGGGTTTGGCTGGGTATGAAGGCTCAAAATGTTGTGAAGCGGAGAGGGAGGAGGTGGCCTCTTATAAGAGAAGAGAGGGGTACTTTTGGAATCCTCTAAAATATTAATATATAATAAACACAAATACCACATAAAAACCTTCAAAATGATTAAAATTAGAATATTATATGATATAGGGTTGTAATCTCATCATCAAATAAAATTTATGCATGTTGGGAATTTATTTTAAACCTTAGAAACTTGATTTATCCTTATTTAATCTATTTAATTTTATTTGTGGTCATAATATTATAATTTTTAAATTTTTATAAATAATTACTCATTTGTTGTTAATTTTCCATAATTTAATAATATATGAAATTTAAGAAATATTAATTTTAATTTATAATTTTTAAATATTTTAGTGATTTTTAAACAATTTAATTATATGGTATTTTTATAAAATAACAATAGTGTCAATTTTGACACCATTCAATTACATGAATTTATATAAAATTCACACAGAGGATATATTAGAACAAAAATATTTAATATATCCTTAACATGTCATATTCATCTTGATAATTCTTGTAGCACATTAAATAGTTTATATAATATTTATTTTAATATTTTTAAAACCATATATTTTATATTTCAATAAATAAAATAATTTCTACATCACTATTGTGTCACCATTAATGATAATTATTTAATCACCAAAAATTATAAATAAACTTACATGATGTATATAATTTTATTATATTTCTGATGACTATTTATTTTCGAAGTTTTATGATGTTTATTGCTAAATTAATATTATTACACTTATAAGATATAAGAGAGTGACATTTTGTCACTTACATTGGTTTTAATAATAATTTCATTCTTTTCATGGTCAAAATTCCATGAAATGAATCTATTCAAAACCTAAGGTGATATTTGTCGACTTTTATTCATCTAATAGAATTTTGGTAGGTTTTAGAATAATTTTATATTCTTATTTTTACCCTTAATTACCCTATTTACCTTTAACTTTAGTAAAAAAATTACCTTAATTAGTATTCATAATTTCCAAAAAAATAGTATCTTATTAACATAATTTGGACCTACAGATTCCAATTATATAATCCATTTTTCCTAATTCAAAACAAAAAAGTTGCAGAATTCAATTTAAAATTAATCATGTTGTTGAGAAAACAGGTTTTAATGGTAAAAACATTGCAAATGATTGAAATGTTTTTACATATGAATTAAATGTAAAATTAATGATAATGACTTGAATTAGGTTAAATTTTAAAAATATATTCTATTGATACTTTAAAACCATTCAATATTATAATTTATCAATATAAATTAACTTGATGAAAAAAGATGTTTTTAATTAAAATTTAGGGTATATTTAATATTCATCAAAATATGAAAGTTATCAGAAAAATATTACAAAATTATCCCAAGTAAATTTTTACATACTTATTTCAATGAATAAGTTTATCTTTTCAAATTGAACTCATAAACGTGTCAAAAACTAGATTTAATGTGGCTTTTGCATCAAAAGGCGGTAAAATTGCATTTTTTTAAAAATACTTGTTTTACCTAAAATATTTATATTTCTCTCATACCATGTTTTAGAAAATGTGTATGATTAATTATTATGTAATAAAATTAAAATTTTAGTTAGTACTATTCACAATGGCTAGTTTGTAACAATGTATCATTGTTTAGTGAAACTCAGTATTGCGTACAACAGACGCTATCATGGAAGGTCGATATTGTGTTCAACAAAATCCAATAATTGTGTTTGCGTACACTAAAAGCTAATATGGTGTTGATTATGGCTCAAGCTACTCATGGTGTAACATATAAAACAAGACATTAATGAAATTAAAAAGAATATTTCTCATAAAATATCGGGGTGTTACAAACTAGGGTGAATAAATACTTTATTACTCAATTCCTCTAGTTTTTTCTTTAGTTCCACTAATTCTACAATTGCAATTTTATAATGGGACTTCGATATGGGCCTTTAAAAAGTAATTAAATCAATGGAAAACTCAATTTCTCATTCTAGAGGATGTCCAAGTAATCCTCTGGAAACACATCAACATACTCTTGCATAATATGTACATCGTCTATTTGAACATTCTTTTCGTCAGCCAAATTTATTTCATTCTCTTCCCCCCTAATAATTGAATTTAGTTGAGCTACTGGGGGTGGATCTAAATAATAATTAGGTGGAGACGATTCTTCTCTAAAGATAAGGTGTTCTTTATCATCATCATCAAAAATAGTAACCTCCTTCTTATTACAATTAATTTTTTCATCATGGTCTGAAAGCCAATCCTTAACGAGGATTATATCAAATTCAATCATGGGTATGTCGAAGAGAACATCAGATAAAAAAAATTATATACCCTAATGGGAACTCATTCAAATTTTTTTTAGCAATGATACTTCCCTTAGTAGTATTAACTGACAACTCCATTGTTAAATCCATTTGGAAATATCTAATTTTGTTAGAAAAAAAGGAAGATATGAAACAATATGATGATCTAGAATGAAATAACGCATTGGCTAAACTTGAGGAAACCATTAAATTACCTACCACCACCTCTTTCGGGGCTTCAACATCAACAGTAGTGATCGCATAAGCTTGTCCTTGATCCCCTGGAATTTTCTATGGTAAGTTTCTTTGACGATTAGGACATTTATTTTTATAATGTCCCATCTCCCTACAATTGTATCATTGAACATTGGTAGTGTCTTTCTTTCCCTTACAATAACTATAAAGATGGCCTTTCTATCCACATTAGTAGCATACTCATTTTCCTTTTAGACAGGCACCAGGGTGCTTCCATCCACAATTATCACAGTTTGGAAATTCAATTCTTCCCTTATTCCGTATTTATTTATTTATTTTCCCAGAGTGTTTAGCAGATCTCTCATTCTATTTCATTGCATTCAATTCATAAGTCATAGAGAATTCCTTTTCTATCTTGTTATAACATGAGAAATTATATTCGAATGATGAGAAGGATTTTGATACAAATTCGTGACGGAGAAATGGTTTTATCCCATCAATGAAATAGTTAATATTATAGATTGGGATACATATATAATCTTCTATATGCCTCGCTATCCTTGTAAATTTTTCTTTATACTTTGCGACATTCTCATCCTCATTTTTCCTCAGACTCAGAAACAATCTTTCTATATCCTCTCAATGGTCATGATGAAAGTATTTTTATATTAAAATTTCTTTAAACTCCAAACATTCCATATTTTATACATCATCATCTTTCTTTGTGTTTAGAATCAATGAGCACCATTGATCAGCATCTCCTGTGAGGCGATAAACTGCCATAACAACATTTTCCTTTTCGCTAATCCCGAATGTGTGGAATATTTTCTCTTGGAAATAAATCCATTACTCAACTACTAAGGGATTTATACCCCCATTTAATGTTGGTGGTTGTCACCTCCTAAAGCGGTCTAACATTGATCCTCCGCATTGTGGATCAGGGTGCTCCATATGGGTACAGTTATTATTCAAAACCTATATGCGTTGTCCCAGTATGGTGATAAGATGACCAGCACTATTTGTATCACCATCTCCACAATTATTATCTTGAGCAGGAGGGAAATCCCTACATGGAGTGCATGAATTTATATGGTTTCCATTCCTTCCACTAGGAACCATTTCTAAACAATGGCATACACTTGATTAGTTTACGAATCACAATACATAAATCCAAAATTGTTAAACACTTAACATAAATTGAATAGTTTATGGATATAATCCATAATCTTAAAAAAAATCTTGGAGAAAGTATATACTCATAAACACTTCATAGTGGTTTGTAATGAAAATGGAAATTATCCTATGCATATCCCCGGAAAGTGTTGTATCCAAGAGTGAAGAAGGGATCGTTGTCATGCAACAGTTCTTGTTCGAGTCTGGCTCAAAGTGGTGTTTTCAGGGTTTACCCCTTGGTACATCGGTTTCAAAGCAGCCTCTACCTGCTTATATCCAGACATGGATGTATTGATTGGAAAACTCAAAAAATATCTACATTACCAAAATTCTAAGATGTTCTTCTATACTTATCCTCAAAGCCTATATTAGGGTAATGTGCTCTAATAAGAGTTTATCCAAATTAGTTTCCAAGGTTTGTACTAAACTTCCTCTAATACGAACTATAATTCCTTGACCATAGTTGCCCATAGTCTGTGCATTATTACATAAAATTGGCCTGATCACAAGGAAATCATGTCATAAAGGACCTATCCGTTTAGTATTATTGGACACAATATTCATACATAAGTTCAACTTTACAACTTATATTGAAATACAACACGAATTTATTCCATTTTAAACATCCTATCCTCCTAGATTATGCATGCAAGTCACTCATAACTAACTTCTTCATATCCTGCGAAAATGAAACATAAGATAGGGGTGAGCTCAAATGCTTAGTAAGGGTAAGCAATATAGTGGAATATAACATAAATATTAATCGTGGTGTATAATTGAAATCACATGCCTTTACCAATAATAAACATGAATACATTTATGGGAAGAATATGAGCTGATTAAATAATTCCATAATAAAACAAATTCAGGGATATTCTTCTAGTCAAACGACCACATGAACCATCAAAATTATTTTTGTAATTAGGGAATGGATAATGCCATAAATTCTAAAACATTTTGTCAAGGTATCGGCCAATAAGTCTAAAAATGATTAAGTCCTCGACCAAAACCATATATAAAATTGTTAAAGGCCTCGGCCAATTCCACATCTAGTTGTCTCATGAGACCTTCCAATGCATCAAGGAGCTATAGCGGGCTCACCCATCACTTACTAAGTGAAATAAATTCCACATATGAAAATGTTGAAATATAACATAAACATTCGTATTAAAACATTCATATGAAATGTGAATACTTTAACCAAAACCATGAATGGTATAAAAATAACACATCCACGGCCAAACATATCACAACACTTTCAATACATTATGTAATATTTTTATCATAATTAATCTACTTTAGACAAGAATAAAATCCATCAAAGGATGTTGACATAGATGGAATCAAAACTATTTGAGAGAAATATATCTTTCTTTTTTTGAAGTCATTTTAAGTTACATAATTATAAAATAAAATAGTTATTTTAAAAATATTCTTATAATATTATAATGGAAACATTGATGATGTTATAATGGAGGATAATAGTCGCACCCGCCGTATATGTTAAAAAAGATATTCTTACCTTAGTCTTGTCGAAGAGGTCGTAAATTACCTTGTTTGAAAACGACTGAAAGATTCCTTTCAAAACATTTAACTTAAAATAAGGGTATAAATGACATTAACCCATTTTCATGTAAATAGTAAAAAAATTTAAATACATTTTTAAGAATCATGGATGTGGATGTTGAAGAGTTCCCAGTGGATACTTATGCAAAAACAACTTTGGATAATGAAAAGATTATGGAATTAACCCTTACCTTGTACTTTTCCTTGGTCATGGGTAGTTTAAGAACTTGTATAATGGTGAAATAATTGTTATTAAATTATAAAATAATCATATATGTTAATATGATATCATATATGATCTTTTAATATTTTTTGTTAACAATATCTTAGTATTATCCCCATTTCGAGTGTTAACGGAATCATTTTACTTTATATGCTTTGTTACGTAAGTAATGTTTATTATGGATAAGATATGTCTTATTCATATTCATAATAATATTATGTCCTTAAATAATATTTTTAATAATTTAATGAAAATTAATCTTGAATGGATAAGATGGGGAACAAATCTCATCGTGTTCCCCGAGATGCTAATCCATACGTACGCACGAGCGAAAATATCATTATTTTGATATTAAAATAATATATAATTTGATGTTATATCATATATACAGAATAATTATAATGTTATATTTATGATTTACATCAATTACACATCATTATTATACACATCCAAATTATAATGTATTGAATAACAATTACAACACGATGTGGAGACAGTAAACCGTATGTACGCACATATGGTGACATGTCATTCAAAGGATGGATTGAATAATGAATATGGTTGTACCGTATTTATAATAACATCACAGTATATCAAGATAATTTAGTTATTATTTTATAATGGAATCAAAATAGAAAGATGAAGTGGAAGAAGAAATAACTTCAAAGAGGTGATGAAATATTTACCTCTCTCTCGGGTTCTTTCTTTTGATTTGAAAAAATGGGCTCCATAGGCTGGAATTATGACTAGAGGAAGGCCTATAGGATGAATAGAGGATAGTTGAGAGATTATTGGGTCATGGTTTGGCTGATCAAAATGTATTTTAATGTGTGAATTAGAGAGAAGGGGGACTTCCCTTTTATAAGAGGGGTGAGGGGCACCTTAGGAAAAGCTAGAAATATTATTTTAAAATAAAATACTTTTCAGTGTCTAATGCTTCCAAAATTGATTATTTATAGGATAAGGTGAGGATGGGTTGAAAAACCCTCAACAAATAGTTTTTATACTGGTTTGGGTCAAAATATTAAATTTATCTTTTAGATTTAACTATTAGATAAGTTGTTGGACATTTACCTTATCTCATTGTATTTTTATATTATATGGATAATAATCATACTATATACATCCAAGAGAACCCAAGTGGTTCATTAATGATAAAACTATCAATATATAAGTCTTTTTGGTGAAACTTGTATTTTTAGGAATAGAATAGCAATTAATAATATAATATTGGGTTAAAAACTCTTTTATGTCAATTTTGACAATATTTGGTATTTTGTTTTTTCTAAATTGACAACATCATTATTACTTCTAATAAAATTCATCTAACAAACCCTAATATGTCATATTAACTTATAAAATTAGTGGAATACATAAAAATACTCAAATTACATTTATTTGGATATTTATAATGTCAATTATTTTAATCTTCATTAATAAGGTAAATACTGCATCATCATTGTGTCACAATTAAATTAAACTATTTTATCTATAATAAATATAAATAAAATACCATTATGTAGGAAATATATTTATATTTCTAATGAATATTTATAGTCTAATATATCTTATGTGCACCACTATATTAAAATTGATTTAGTTATTAAACATTGATTTTTACTCTTATAACTCTTATTTGAATTAAATAATAATAAATGTCATATGCTTTTCCAAGTGGACCAAGGAGGTTCATATTTTATTAATAAGATTTTTTTGGGTCGAATTATACTTATCCAACATTATTAGGACATGTGTAAGGGTAATAATAACATCATTTTAACCCTTAATTACCCTATTTACTTTTAATCGTGGTAAATAAAATTAAAAAGTTACTATTCACCAAAAAAAATTCATCTTATTGAACCACATTTAACTTACAGATATCAGCCGTGTCTCTCGGAATTTTTAAATTCAACTCATAGAAGCGGTAAATGTTTTTATTATGTTAATTTGCAAATGGTCCTAGAATGTGGGTAAAATGCAGTAAAAAGTTTAATAAAATTTATATATATCTAAAATTATTTTAAACAGAATCAAATGAATTATGTAGAAATTATATAGGTATTATGTATCTATTTTGACCTAAAATAAATTTAAATAAAATAAATAATTATTTAATTAAAATTTCACTTTTAAACTATAACTCGGTGTTTTTTTACTATTCATCAAGAATTGAATGTTTTCAAAAAAATACCAAAAATTCACCCTGAGCTAATTTCAACTTTCCAAAACCAGAAATGAATTCCATTTTGATAGATAAAAATTATAATATTTCAAAAATTAGTTATTAATATTCATAACGGATAGTTTGATTGGTTGTAGTGTGTTAGAACTCAAAGTTGCGTACAACACACACAATTGTATTATTCCAAGAGAAGTGTAACGTGGAATCATTGGGTGTTACACTACGATAGCTCTATAATGATTTGGTTAATGAGACAAAGTAAAATGACAACGTTTATCCTTAGAGATTTAGGTAATATACTATGGTGGGTGTTCCAAATGTATCCACGAAGGTTACTCACTATTTAGTTGTGAAGGAAATAATGTAAGTATGAAATGGTTTCCACAAGTAACCATTATGGTTAATGATTCCAATGATTTATTATAGGTATATTATTATTTCATGAGTTAATCTAATTATATTATTTTCTAAGGTTAGAAATTTTGTTTTGGTGGAAAACATTTCACGATTTTAAAATATTGAGGGACTAAAGGTTTCATTCCTTATTTTATATTGCTTACTGAGATTTTGTGCGCAAGCCATGTTTTTGATAAAATATCATAGTTTATAAGTATGGGTAAAAGAAATAATTAAGTCAATATGAATGTTATAAATATTATTATCAACAAAAATGAATTTTGTTTTATTTTATAATGTTTAATTTTTTGAAAAAATGGATAGTTAGTATATGTATCTACATTGTAATATTTGAGATGATATGTAATATTTATGGCCCACTTCTCAAGAACTCTAATCCAAAATAAGATCCTAAATGGGAATTCATGAACTATATCTAGATTATCTAATTTTTATTATTGGGGTCTTATAGTAGGTGTTATAGTATGTTTAAGACTACTTTATAGGTTAGCGGGATATATAAGTATAAGTTACAAGATATATTTATCAATAATATTTAGAATAATATTAAGAATCGTAATTATTTTACATAAATCGAATGAAATTGAGATAACATGAATAAGTATATCATACTGTTTATCTTCCTCATGAGATAATATATGATTATTTTATAGATATACTCACACTAACGTTTTTTGGATTTTTTAATTGGATGGATCCAGCCAAACCATGGCCACAATAGATATGGAAGAAGATGTGGTGGTTCTATGAATAAGAAACGAAATGAAATTGGAACTGCAATTAGAAATCTATTTGTTATTTTAATCTATCAATCTAGAGTCATTATTAACCATTGGAAACATGTTGAGGTTTATAAGGAAACTTATATGTGAAAAATAAATCCCAATGGATGTTCAGGAAATTATCATAAAGGTAAGAATACTCTCCAATCTATATGTAAAGTATGTTAAAAGAAACACATAGGAAGTCATTTTAAAGGGCCACGAATTTGGTTTAGATGTTCTATTGAAGGTCATAAAACAATTTCCATCCATGGAAAAATAAAGCACTTAGTTTACTCGAGGAATGGAAAAGAATTTATTTCTGAGATATGAATTGAATGTTTTAAATGTGGAGAGTATGGTCATTATGAAAATAGATATCCTTCAATGATGGTTTGGGAATCAGTTCAGTTGGACCATAAAAATATATTTTTAGCAATACTTAATTCCATTCCAATTGAAGAATATGAAAATGAAATTGACATATAAATGGTACAGATTATTTCATGGTTCATGTTTTGATGTTATTGCATCTTAATACATGATTCGTGTCTTTTGTTTCTAGGAAAAAAGTATTAAGGAATAATATAGAAAATTGGAGTTATGAGAACATGAAGAGTGTCGAATGATTTAGAAGTCTACATATGAGGTATTTTAGAGTTAGGTTAGATCTGTAGAAGATAAAATGTATAAATGTATTAATTCAATTTTTATTATGAGATTACTATGGAAAAATGGTTTCTAGTATATGTAATCATGTGGTTGTTATGTAAAAATGTTATTTGAGAAGGAATTATATTTCCTTTTATTGGCATAATTATAATGTCATGAATAACCATTAGGGTTAATATGATCGTTATTTTGATGTAATTTGTGGTAACCAAATTTTGGGATTCAAAATGAAAGGCTTTTGATAATTTTGAGGATAAAATATGTTGTGGTAATTATGGAGGATTTTATCTCATTTTAAGAATTTTTTATGAATTACATTGATTTTTAAAAAGGACAACCCATATAAAGGCGTAAAACCATTCACGTCAGAAAAGTCTACAGGAATCAAACCCATAACTGATGTGTGAGAAGTTTTTATCCCCTACCTTTGGACAATTTGATGCCCCTAGTTACTTTGACATTAATATTTTAATTTAAATGATTTTATAAGTTGATATTGAGAACTTTTGTTTTATCAAATAGATATCCTTGGTGTTGAAATATGATTGGGTGATTAAGATATAAATGTTATTTTGGAATGAATTTGATATTTTTGGAAATTTATATGATTAAGATAAATAGAATAATATGCGACTTTATTTTTGGAATTAAATTGAATTTTGTTTTGGAAGAATCTACATTTTTTAGGAAATTATTGAAATTAGGATATATATGGAAATGATAAATCCATATTGGATAATATGGAAATTTTGAATTTATATATTTTAAATGAAACATTAAAGGCGATCGATGTTATTTGGAGATAAATATTAAATTTTATCTAGGGTGTGTATATGATCAAATCATTATGTGTATTTGGTTTCAATAATACATTGAATTATATTGAGTATTTTTTTTATCAAATGGTGTATGTTGAACTGTTGGCATTATAGTTTCATTTTTGAGGTTAAAAGTTGTATTTCTTATATTAAAGGATAATATTCTTAAGAAATCATCATATATTATCCTAACCAGAGTGGTATTGGTTAATTATTCAATATATGAAAAATGGAAGGCTAATATTTTGAGAATTATCTGCTTATATATAAGTTTAGTTATCTCAAATACAAATCAATAGGAAAAAAGATGTTTTTTTGGTGGAAATTGATTATAGGATGAATATCTACTTCTTAAGTAAGTGTGATTCGTTATGTTCTTAGTCAAGGAATTAACATAATTATTCATATTTCTGAAAATGATCTTAAATTAAAAACGTTTTTTGTTTTCTCTCCATACAATTAACTTAGTGACATTTTAACCCATCAAATGTTTTTGGTTTTCTAATAGCGAACAATCTCTGAATCATGCTTTCTACCACTCTCTATCAATATACGATGGTTATTATTTCCATATAATTGTGTTTTCCTACTTGGAATCATCATTTGTGTTATACATGGAAACCATTTTTCTTCAATTTATTTCATGTATTGTGGATACATTATTGGCTCTATTTTGGATGAGGGAATTCAATGATATAATTTCGAAATCTTAATGACTAATTACTGAGCCGAAATATAAAATTTCAAAGATGAAATTCCCAAAATTAGAGAATGATGAAACATCCCATGTAATTATAGAATAATGATTTTTCATATCTCTTAATATTTATGAAATTTAATTTTAAGGGGAAAAATCCTCTGATATGGTACCAAACATAATACATTGGGTTCTCTGAAATCTTATGTTGCAGAAATGACTGAGATATACCGAAAAATATTATTTTATTAATATTATTATTTTATGATTTATTTATCGCATATTTTTTATAATGGATGGAAATAATTATATTAAATAAATAATTAAAAAATTGTATACACATTATTATATAATTAATAATTAGTTACAAAATTAACAAGGAAATTAAACAATAACCTATTGAATATAATGGTTGTGTTTTTATGGAAAACAATTTAAATGCAAAAAAGTGAGTTTATAAAATAATAAAAATACAATGATGGATTTTATTTTTGAAATATATATTCCTTAGATTCATTGTAATATTTATAATTGAAATTTTTTGTTTTTTAGAAATTATATAAGAAAAAAAAATCAAATTTTTGGATGAAAGATGTATTTTGGTAAAAATGCAGTTTTACTACATTTTGATGGAAAACCCAATTTAGATATGGGTTTTTATATATTTATATATTATATTGGAAATAATAAATATTTAATATGGAATCAAGAAATACATTTTTACTTTGGATAATTTTTATATTATTTTTAATATATTATTCATTTTTAATAAATAGTGAGAAATATTACATTTTAATTCAAAAATGATTTTTCATCTATGCTATTATTATTATTATATAGTAGTTTTAAATGGTTATAAATAATATTTAGATTATTGTTTAACAATTATCCAAAATATGGTAAATGGTTTCAATTTTACATTGACATTTGATATAAAAACTATATGAACTATTGGGTGTTTTACATTAAAAAATGTTTTCCTATTTTGTCCATGTAATTAATTTATAATTAATTTCATCCAATTATGTGTTTTGAATAAGGAAAAATTGATTCCATACTCTGAATTATATGGACCAAATTATGTAAATGGGACCCTTTAATTTTTTGAAAATATGAATAGTGGAATTAGAAATAAATTTTATTACCACAGTTAGAGGTAAATTAGGTAAATAATGGTAAAAATAAGGTTATAATAATGTAAAACTACCCTAAAACACGTCTTAAATTAATTGGATAAGTTTTTCAAGAGCATTATCATCCTTGGGCATATTTTTTGACCACTTAGAGCCACTTCGATGACTTTAATTCATTTATAATATTATATTCAATTAATAGTAATTTGTTTGATAGACTTCTGTTTTTAAAATTTATTGTTTATTATTATAGAGTTATATTAGAGAATTATTCAATTATAAATTGTTTATAGGAAGTTAAAAATGATAACTAAATCATTGTATCTTATTTAATAATTTTAAAAATTTAAAAATTAAATATTATTTGGAATCTATAATGTTATATCGATTGTTTTTTTGTGAAACAATAGAATAAATGATATAATAAATATTAAAATAAATATTTTTTGACCTAATTTAGTCTATAGGCCAATTTTCTAGGTTCCTATGACATGTTATAAGTATATTTAATGTATTTTTTTATATTATTACTCTATTTGGATTTTATTTAAAAGAAATAATATAAATAGTGTTAAAATTGACATAATTAATATTTTAAAAAAATTATTAACTTATTAAAATATTTACAAATATTAAGAAAACAAATACTATTTAAAAGTTATATTAATAAGGTGTAAATGTTCATAAATTATCTATTTTTAAAAAAATTCACCATATAAGAAAAATTTACAACCACATAATATTTTAAATGTTGTTACCACAATTGGAATTACAAATGATTAATTAATGGTAATCCGAATAAATAAGCTATAAAATAATCTCAATAAATTTCTAAAAATTATTAGATGAGTGGATTTTGAACAATAATCATTTTTTCTTCGACAAAAAATCGTTTAGGTGTCTTTTGGAATTAAAAATTAATTTATATTAATTTAATGTATTTGTAATTTCCAAGGGGCCACACCCAAATCATATAAAAATTTACCCACTACTCACTAAAAATCACAATTTTAATACCCTTTTCTCATCCAACCTCTACCCAAAACCCTTACTAAAATCCATCACCACACTATCGGGGCCTCATTTTATTTAAAAACCATCCTTATATGTCTTAAGGTGTTCGTCAATGGTGGTAAACCGAATTAGTGGTATTGGTTTCCTTAAATGTTTCTATTTAATTTCGTCTTCCACATCCATAAAATCAACCCCAACCATGTTAAGATAATTATTCTAGTAACCTCAATATAATGATATCATATTTTGTTTATACAATCAACTAATTCCATCTCCACATCCATAAATGGGAAGAGGCACAGTTATCTCTGCTCCCACTAGAGATAAATAGCACTGCTGATCTGTGCAAGTATACCCTAGTGGATCGTTTTTGTCCTCATCGACCATCGTTGGAAGTGATTGCGTAGGACATCTCAAAATAATGGGAACTTAAATATCGTGAGGTCATTTTGTTACTTGATCGGAGACATATTATGGTTCAGTTTGGATCGGAGGAGGATATGATTATCACTTGGTCTATGGCTCCTAGAAGGTGTGGTGATTCAACCTTTTATTTTTTTTCCAATAGAGCTTTGTGTTTCATATGCAGCATGACCCATCATCGATTGTGACATGGGTAAGTCTCCCTGGTCTCACTATTTATTTTTGAAATCCTTTGATTCTCTGTGCAATTGGAAATATGATTCGATGATAGCTTTCTTCTAGTCAACGGACAAAGTCTGTGTCTCATCGGATTATTCCGCATATATGTGTTGAGGTCGATATTGTAATACCTTTATCCATTGTGATTGGATTACTAATTAAAATGAGTTTCTCTAGATTCAAGAGGTATTATTTGAGTCATGGAAGAAGTTATGTGTGAAGTGTAGATGGTATGGGCATTTAGAGGATGTTTTCCGCAGTGGAGGGAAGAGTGTTAACATTCATGTGATTGAAGGGAAAAGTTGGAATGGTTGTGGGGTACATGATACTATGAGGTTGGATCAGGTGGGTATGAAATATTATTGTGTGGATGTTGCTATGTGTACCCCAATGGAATTCCTTATGTGTATCAAACGTAGATGTTCATCTGGACAGGGTTATCGGCTAGACATTTCTTGCACTGGAGGTGATTTGGTTGAAATAAAACCTGATGAAAATGGGGAAAGGGAGATGAGGTAGGTTCATCACGCTAATTTTTTGGGCCTTGCATGGGGTTTGAAGATGGTGCAGGCGCCTTTGAACCCATCAGTGGTGCAAGCATTTGACATATTGAAGAGTGATCATGGAGTTGAGTCCTAGTCCACGGTGGAGGGAATGTCATTCCATCTGCAGCCAGTTCTCTCTGAGGAGCATTTGGCCACTGCAGGGGGCTGATTAGGATGATAGTAATAGGAATCTTAATAGTTATTGTAGAAGTTTGAGCTATAATCTTTCTAGAAATCGGGTTCATGAGGTCATGCCAACAGTGATGGAGGGTGCTATTTCGCAGGATGTAGTCATCAGCAATGCAGGTCTTCTAGAGGATGCGATAGGGAAGGAATCCTATGTTGGTCATGGTTATGTGAAGAAGGTTCTTGTTGGGAGTGGTATGGGGGTGAAGGGTTCATCTGGGCTACATCCATTTTCTGTGAGGTAGGTGCCTGACATTGGTCTTGGTAATTGTTTTGTGGGATATGTGATGGACGACATGGTTCTGGACGGAGATGGAGTTGTTTCTTTAGGTGACAAAGCTTCTTATGGGCATGGCACTGCAGATCCCGGTGTTTATACTATATCATTGCATGGGCAGGATGATTGTAATGATGTTGTTGTTTCTACAAGGACCACCAGTTATAGTTCACAAGAACTGAGGAATGGGAAGGTCTCTATTGTTGAGGAGGATATTTCAGTCAATGAAGATGTAAGTGCTTCTTTGGAGGTTGTAGCATGAGATGTTATTATGAAGAAAGGGAAACATGTTAGCAACAATATTTTGGGTCAAACATAGTTTCCTTCCATTGATGACACCAACAACCAAACTCAGTAGGAACGGGGTGTGGAGGAGGGTTACCATGAAGTGCCCAATTCTTGAAAATGGGGGGATTGTCTCGATAGTGACAAGGAAAATGACTGTGGCATGGTCTTAATGTCCTACAGTGATGTTTTCTAGGGTGGGAAGTAAATGGTTTTTGGGAATGAAGATGAAATTTCTTCCCCACCGCAATGAAGTCCGAGGATGGATTATTCTTATCTACCAAAGCCAATGACCACTAGGTCATCCTTCAGGGGGGAAGGATGGGTTGCGCAGTCTTCTAAGGAATTTCTCTCTCTGGAGAAGTTTAATATTACAAGGAAGTAATCCTTGATTTTGAAGCACAATGATATTTCATTATTGGAATCGGCTACTACGAAGGAAGAAATCTATCATGGGTATGGTGACGGGTCTGAATACTATGATCTATAATTTTCCTTTCACTTAGTTGTAATTTATTGTTGGAATTTTCTTTTCTTTAATAAATAGTCAGAGGGTTTCCTTTGACTGATCTTTGCAGGTATATATGTATTTTTAAAAAAAATTGAGGAATATAATATTTTGATCATTATTTAAATATGAAATAATAAATAACTTATTTCAATAATGATGACCAAGAAAAAGAAAACATTAAACATGTGTACGTACGATCCACCGTCTCGATGAATATAACAACATTTGTATTTTATATCATAATAAATTGTAGGATTTAAAATCATATATAATGAATAAATGTGATTTATTATATCCTGAATATTATTAATGAGATGGAAGACATATGACCACATGGACTAATGACATAATCTTGAGTTCATTATTCACTCATGCACCGAATGTCATTTGAAAATCAAATATGAATAAAAAATAATTTTGAAATTCATATAACATTTCAATAAGTTATAAAAATTGGATAATAAAATTGACACAAATTCTCATGAATGTATAAATTAACATACTTTTATTTTATGGAATATAAAGATTGTAAGTTATGTGTTAGACTCGTGGTGAAGGAATTCATCTCAAACTCCATTAATTGAGGCCTATTATGACGTTATACACCACCATCATTTATATGGTGTATAATAATCCCCCGTGAATTTCATTTTTATTAAAAGGGTTTCCTAAAGAATAAGTATTTACAAGGAATTTTATTAATTGAAAAAAATGATTTTCTATAAGTACATGGTTAAAATGAAGTTATTCCATTGTGGCCATTATTGGATATTTGGATTCCTCTACAATAAGTAATGTTTATTATGAAAAATACATACATTATTCCCTTTTCATGTATTATTTTTATGAAAATGGTTTTGATATGGGATTTATTTTGTCAATATCTTCAAATTATATCTTGTTATATCAAGGTGGAAATTATATTTTTTCATTATTATTTTTTTATGTGTCATGATTATGTTGTTGTTGTTGGGAGTTTCGTGTGTTAATGTGTGGTTAAGTGATAAATAAAGGGAGGGTATTCCCATGATAGCTCTCCAATTAAATGGGTAATTAGACAGAGTTATACGATAAATACTCTCTTAAGAGAATTGGGTAATATACTATGATGTGTATTCCAAACATAATAATGATGGTTACTCCATATATATTTGTGAACGTAACAATGTAAATATTATATGGATTCCAAAAGATACCTTTCTGTTTTATGACTTATATGAGGTTTTAATGGAACACAATTATTTCATGAGGTATGAAAAATTGAGTATGTTTTATAGGAAGAAATCATGTTTTTGTGGAAATGTTTAATGATTATAAAATATTCAAGGACTAATGGTTTCAATACATATTATATATCCCTTACATTGTTTTTTCTCATCCCATGTATTTGGAAATTTTTTAACAGGGTACAAGGATAGGTAAAAGAATGTTACATGTCAAGATGAATAATAAGAATATTTTTATGAAGAAAATTAAATCATATTAAATTTTAATGAATTTCATTTATGTGAAAAAATGAATTTTGAGTAAAGGTGTCTTCATTGTAATATTTGAGATATTATGTGATATTTCTAGCCGAATTCTCTAAAATCATGAACCTAAAAAGATCCCCAATGTGAATTCATGACATGATGTAATATAAGGTAATTTTTAAGGATAGGGACATATTTTTGGAATCATACGATAGTTTATATAACATTAGAGGGTAGTGTGATATTAAACCATAAGATAAAAGTTATATACAACCACAATGGTTAGAATAATTGTATGAGTAATAGTTAGTTTAGATAAATTTAATGAGTTTGAGATATCATGAAATATTATATCTTGGTTTTTATATTCCTCATAAGATAATATATATTTATTTTATTGGTATACTCTCAATACCCTCTTGGGTTTTAGTAAATGGCTTGATCCAAAAGGCACTAAAGTTACAATGGATGTCATGGATTATGTTGTGGTTCAATGAATAAGAAACCAAATGGAATGGGAGGTGCAATGAGAACTATTTGTGTTATTCTAAACCAAGTATATGGAGTCATGATTAACCACTAGAACCTTTGTGATTATTGCAATGCATCATATATGAGACAAATTATTCTAAATGGATGTTTTTGTAATAATCATAATGTTATGCATACTCATGGAAATATGTGTTAAGTAATTGGAAATAAACACATTGGAAAATGTTTTCAAGGGATGGGAAGGTTTTATAGAAGTGGTAATGAAGGTTATATTGTAATAATATACCAAGGAAAAATGGAATCTCTCTATTGGCTATAGGAAAGGGAATGAATATAATTAGGAAATATCAATCGAATTTTATAAATTTTGATATTATGGTCATTAGGTAAATAGATGTCATAGGACGATGGTTCATGAGTTGGATCAGAAAAACCATACAAATATATGTTTATTGTCCCAAAATTCCATTCTAATTGAATACAAGGAAAATTAAAAAGACATGTGAAATGTATGGATTATTTCATGACCCATATTTTCACATTATTTAATCTTAATAAATGATTCATGTTATTGTTTGTAGGAATGGATTATCAAGGAATAAGATGATAAATTTTTGTTAGGGGAACATGAATAATGTTGAATGATTAAGAAGTCCACATACAATGGATTTGATAGTTATTTTAGATATATGGATGATGAAATATTTAAAATTATGGATACAATTTTGATGATGGGATTATATTTGATGAATTTTTATAGTATGGGGAACCCTGAGGTTGTAATGTAAAATGGATATTCGAATTAAAATTATATTTTCTTGTATAGACATAATTGTAAAAGTATGAATAGCCATTAGGGTTTATATTACTATTAATTTTATGTGATCATGGGTTATTACATTTTGTGATTCAAAAGGAAAGGCTTGAGAAGAATCCTGAGGTAAAAATTGGTATGCTTATCTTTGAGGATTTTGTCTCACATTGAAAATTTTATGAGAATTATTAAGTTTCTAATAAATGACAACCCTCATTATGAATTAAAACCTGTTGCATCGGATAAGGATGTAGGAATCGAACCCATGACTAAAGTGAAATAAGGCCGTATCACTTACCACTAGGCTCTGAGAAGTCCCCGATAAGTATGACTTAATTATTTTTAGTTAAAAAATTTGATAATTTGATTTTTGGGAAATCTATTCTATCAAATGGATATCCTTGGTTGGGTAAAATGATATGGTGATTATGTGAAAAAAAATTATTTTGAAATATTTTCAATGTTTTGGGACCATTATAAGATTATTATAAATTGAATATTATGTGATTTTGATTGAAGAATAATAATGTAAATTTATTTTTTGGAGAATCCATGTTTTTATTATGCATTTAGGATAATCTATTTATTTATGGAAATGAATAACATATAATAGAGAATATTTTATTATGGAAATTAGATTTTTTAAATGAAACATTAGGAGCGATTGATGTAATTTTGAGATAAATGTATAAATTTTTCTTGGAAGACTATATAATTAAAGCCTTCAGATTTTGAGTTTCATTCATACATTAGATTATTTTGTGGAATTTGTTTATTAAATGGTATATGTGGAACATTTGATATTATAGTTGAATATTAGAGATCATAAGTTTCATTTATTTATATAAATGATTATTTTTTTTGGGTAATTATCTTATATTATTGTACATATATTGGTTTCGGTTATATATTCAAAATAAGAGAAATGAATAGTTTTACATGTGTAGATAATTTTATTCTACAGAAGTTTATTCATTTTGAATACTCACCATTTGCAAAAAAATATGATTTTTTTTTGTGTAAATTGATTAAAGGATAGAACTCTACTTTTCATGTAATTATGTCTCCCAAATTTTCAGTCACAAAACTAAAATAATTCAATAATTCAATGAAAATTATCTATTTTTTTCTATTTACTTTTCATACTATGGAAACAAAGGGCGTTTAATCCATCATAGATTATGTGGTTTTCTAATTTTTTACTTTCACCGGATCACATTTTCTTTTACTCTACATCTTAACATGGTGTTTAGTTTTTCATTCATATCCATGATTTCCTATATGAAATCGACATATGTATAATCTTTAGTAACCTCTGAACATCACTTTATTTTAAGGTGGATGTTTATTGAAGCATTATCCTATGTTGGATTTTAATGATGTTATTATGGAAATTGAAACATTTGATATTGTGCCCATATTTAAAATTATGATGATGTAATATCTAAAATTGGAGAAGGATGTATCATACCCAGTAATTATAGATAAATAATTTTTTATATCTATTAATATGTATTAATTTTATTTTATTGGGGATGTTTTCTCTAATAACATATATTACATGAAAAAAAGGGTTTATCTGAAGTCTTATGTTGCACACATGAATGTGTTTAGCCAAAATATAATATATAATTAATACTGTTTTTTTATGTTGTTGTTATCAAATATTATTTACAAAGGTTGTATTGAATGATATTATGTTAATTAGGAAAATATGGATTACACATGTTTATTAAATGATTAATTATTATGAAATTAAATTTGTAAATAAAGAAATTGAATTTAATGGATTCTGGATGGCTTTTCTGATCAGCGATATGAATATCTTAATAGTGGCATTCAATTTTTTTCTATGGTGGATTTCCAACAGGTATGATGCATTGAGGAAGCCATAGGAGTTACTTCATGTTAGGGTGTACGGGTCCAGTTGTTCAGCATTAGCAGCCTGAGGCATTGACGTCTTCCTTACTTAATATTTGAACGGATTAATTTGGAAATTTCAAATATTGGTGTTACTTGAAATTCATTGGTGGGTGATTTTTTTAATAAATTTTGAATTATGTGTTGTCATATTTGGGAGGTTCTCACTGAGCCATAAAATTGATACATTGATAATATAAAAATGTGGGATTGGATGCAATTTTATATAAAGGATATGTTTTTCAAGAAAAACAATATACATGACTGTTAGTGATCTTATAAAATAAAAAAAATATCACTCTTGATAGATTTTATTAATTAAATTATAATTTAATATATTCAACGTAACGTTTAAAATTAATATTATATTTTTAATGACATGGTATAAGAACAAAATAAAATTTTCGGATAAGAGAATTGTTTCTCAAAATATTTAATTTTTACCGCCTTTTGTTGGATAAAAAATTATAAATATGGGGTTTGACACTTATATGTTCTAATTTAGAAAATAAAAAATTTATATGTAATCATGAAATAATATTTTAATTAGTATAAATTATTTTATTTTTTTATGATAATATTAATTTGTTCATGAATATTGAGAAAATTATTTTAAATTAAACACAAAATCTTTTGGAAGAGTAATTTGTATAGAAAAGTTTTCATTTTAGTTCATTTTAATGTATATTTTCATTATGTTTTTTTAATTTAATCCATTTATGGTCATTAGGATCAATTTGACATTGAAATTGGATATAAAAACTATATGAACTTTTGAATCGTTTATATAAAGAACATGGTTTATTATTCCATCAATGTGATTAATTTAAAATTAATTTTTACCTGTTTTTTTAAATTTTTAAAAAATTGATTCCATATTTGGAATAATAACTTAAATTTTATTTAAATATGTACCTATATTTTTAGTCATTATTAATAGTAACTTTACTAAAAAAATATTCTACCATGGTTAAGGGTAAATCGGATAATTAAAGGTAAATTAAATATTATAATATTATAAAACAATCGTAATCATGTAAAAATTTATTTGAGTGACTGTATCCCAACCAATATTATCCTTCTGATGATTTTAGGACCACATGGAGAAACATGGATGAGTTTAATTAATTAAAAATAATATATTCAATGAATAATAATTTTTGTTACACTTTAGTTTTTAAACAATAATGTATTCTAATATAGTTATAATGGTGATATCATTGACCATAAATATTTTTTAGAAATATAAAAATGATTACTAAATTATTATAATTTATTTTTTTAGTTTTATAAATTACTTAATTAAATTTAATTATGATACAATAATGATGTAGTGATTTCTTTTTTATGGAATGAATCGTATAAATGATATTATAAATTTTATAATAAATATTATCTAAGAAAAATAATTCTATCTAAGAATATTATAGTTGCCTATGACATGTTATAAGTCTATAATATTTATTTTTTCGAAGTTATCTACAGTTTGGATTTTATTTAATGTCAGTAAATTGAATAAGTTAAAAATTAATATAATTTATACGTTATAAAATAAAAAATTTATTAATTTTTTTAAAAATATTATAACTATTTATATATAAATCGACTATGATTTGGAATAAATGTTCACAAATTATCCTTTTATGATTAATTTACCACATATAAGTTAAATTTATATCCACTTAATGTTAAGAATGTAATTATGACAATTAAAAAAATTATTAATTATTAGTAAAATAACAAGATAAGGTTTAAAATAATATCAATACATGTCTAGAAAATATTGGATTGGAGTATTTAAAACTGTCATCATCCTACCTTATACATAACTCATATTGGTGAAATTTCAATTGAAAAGTAAATTTATATTAATTTAATATTTTTAGAATTTCAAACTCTACCCCACCACTATTATAATAAGGTACCCACTCTTCTATAATTATATCTATTATAAATCCCTTCGGATTGAAAAATATTGTGAAAAAACCATTCTTAAAATTCAATACCACATTCTAGATTCATTATTATAGGTACAACCTCCTCTTTAGAGGTGTTAATTTTTTTTTCAATTGAGAACAATTGGAAAAGAGGTAACATTTTCTTTTGTGTTTGTATTTTATTTCTTCATCCTCATCCTAAATTTTTCCAAAAACAATGATGATATAATAAATACAATATCAAAAATTTATAGTGATGTTATTATGTTTATATCATCGAACAAATCCACCTCCACTATAATTCAATGGGGATGGATTTAATCATTCATGCGTATGTGTGAACTATGAACTCCACAAAATGATCTAATTCATTTTCCATAGAAATGTCTCATGATAGGTTAAAATAATGGAATTAATGTTTATATGTGATATTCATGAAATATTAATAATTATATGATAATAAAACATTAATTATTTTTTTACTTTCCAGGAACATACAAATGATAACGTCGTTTGTGTTTAAGTATGAACAATCACCTCCAAAAAGCAATGCGACTTGTTTTTATTTAGTATATCACATATATAATTTAAAAGAATTATTTTTAAATGACTATTATGATTATTATAATTTTAAGATCATTTTATATGTATAAAATAAAAAGTATCTTATTCCCATTGTATCCAATGAATAATGGAAACATTTATTTATTTAAATGTATGGCCTATCATCACCATGAACATAACATTGTTCATTTTTTAAACCATATATAAATGGTTTGATTTAATAGTATAATTGATCTATAAAAGTGATTTATTATGTCCTGAATATTATTATGATGATTATCGACTTATGACCCCATTGACTATTGACATCAAGCCAAGTTAATTTTTGACACAAGTAATGGATAAATATTTAACATTTTATAAGAACACAAATAATTATGTTATTTTTAGAACATGGTAATAAGTGATATTAGAGGGATATTAAAAAAATTTCCCAATAAAGTATAAATTAAAATAACATTACTATTTAGGAATATATATTTTATACCTGGAAATTTGGATTCATGGTAAGGGACTCCGTCTTAATCTCAAATAATTTATTCATATTTTGACCATACAAACCACCTTTATTTATAAAGGGTGTACTAATCCAATTTGACTTTTAATTTCAATAAAATATTTTCCAAAGGTATATTTTTTGGAATAATTTTATTAATCGACAAAATGAATTATCTTTTATGTACACAGTGACAATGAACTTTCTATTTTCATGTCACTTTTGATATTTTAATTCCTCCTCAATTCTTAATGTTTTTAAAGCCAAATAAAAACAATATTCCCATTTTCATGATTTTCTTATTGACAATTTATTTTAGAAGGGACCGATTATTTTAAAGTCATGAAATTATATCTTGTGATTATATTGTGGGGATAATATTTTTATATTATACTTGTTTTATGTGTTATGATTATTTTATTGTTATTGGGAATTAATTATGTATATAGGTGGTTATATAAAAATAATATGGGTGAGCATATGCAAGCTGTCTAATTTATTGGGTAATGAGATAGAGTTAAATGAAAAGTATTCTCTTATTATATTGATTGAATATACTGTGATGGGTATTCCATAGGTGAAAATAATGGTTACTCCCTCTATAGTTGTTAAAGCTACTATATAATATGATATTGATTCGACAAGTTAAATTTATGTTTTATGGTTTCTAATAAGTTTTATATAAATCATATGATTTTATGAGGTAAGTTATAGAGTTGAATTTTTATGGGTAAAAAGTATGTTTTTGTCAAAATGATTTTGGGACTTAAAAATATTCATGGACTAATGGTTTCTTTCATTATTGTATATTCCATACAAATATTTTTTTTCTCATAAAAAATTATTGAAATGTCCCACAGGGTATAAGGATGGGTAAAATAACAGATGTCGTCACGATGAATGTTATAAATTTTATTATCAAGATAATGAAATCATGTTTTTTTTAAATACATTCATTTTGTGAAAAAAAAAGATAGTGACTATAGGTGTATGCATTGTAATATTTTAGATGTTACATAATATTAATGGAATATTTATATATAACTTTAAACCTGAAAATAACCTCAATGTGATATAACCCTTATGAGACTCATTACGGATCAACCTCTTGTGAAGGGAACTCGTAGAACTACCACTGGGAGAAAAATGAACTCACATTAGGTTTTCAAACTTATTTTCATGTGTTTTCTCTCCCTATAATGGGGTATTGAAATCATTGGTAGGAATTATGGATTCTTGAACATGTTTAGAGAGCTGAGTAAATGGGACCATCTCTCCCATATTATTTTTATCAAGGTCCAATATTGATTAACTGGGTATTTAAATAAGATTATCCTCAGGGGTGATACTAGTCCTTCATCAATCTAGATAACTGACAAAGGTTTTTCTCTTATACTCATTACACATTATATAATGATTTTTTGAATAGTAATATGATATATCTTCAGTGTTTTAAATCAATAATGCATTAGCATTGATTGTGGAGTGGTCAGTGGGTTGGATATAATAAAATTTGTATTTTTATTTCAACTTATTTTCTCTGATGTGGGTTTCTATGGTCAAGGACATCATAAGTATTCATAGGTTGAACCTTCCCAAGGAATATTTTGGAGATACGGTCTCTCAAATATGTATTTTTATTCCCAGTTAAGATGGATTTTTGGAAGATATTTATAACAAGATTTATAATTGGAATAATCATTTTCTTTGTTTTGGAATCATGAACACTTTGGTCAATCATTTTTTCCATCAATTTATATGCAAGTGTGATCAGCTTTCATGGTGCCAAAAGTGGTGTTCATGGAAATTGAGAAACCGATGTTGTGTTTCATTTTGTATGTGCACTATAATGGAAGAAGTTTTTTGGCCTCATGGGATTTTCTTTCAGCCCATAAGATGATGTTGAATGAAAAATTAGGGATATCACAACCACAATGCATAATATACAAGACAAATTGGATTGGTATGTTGTGGAAGTATGGAATCTATTTTAAATATTAAAATAAAATATATTTTAATGTATTTTATTTCACCAAAATTAACGTTTTTCTATATTAAAGAAAAAAATAAGTGATAAAAATGTGTTCATTCAGGCAAACTCGTGATGGGTTATAGGTTATGGGGAGACCAGTTTCTATATGCATCATTAGGTAGGCGAACTTCTCCGATTTCATGGGTGCATGAATCCTATTATTACCTCAAGTAATGAAATCTCTTATACCTTATTTATTAAATAATATTTTAATGACTAGTAGAGATATTTTTCATGAATAATCACATTAATCAGGAGTTTGAGATTTGGGTTTTCAATGGCTTCTATTAATGGTTCACTTTATGGAAAATAATACAATAGAGTGTTGATTGTGGATTCAAATCATGAATCGTAGGGATCTATTAATTGGTGTAAATAGTTTCCAACTATGTTTTTTTCTATGTATTGGAGTATTCAAAATGAAATTATTCTCATAGATGATGCAATTAGGTACAAGGTGATTCAGATGGATTTGATGTGAACTAATTGTAGGAGCCCGTTAGAGGAGTCGATGCATATTTTATTTTTCGATGGTTACTGGGATATATACATATGGTTCATGAGGGGTGATTTTTCTATAGTTTTTAATAGTGTATAGAATGGTTATTCCTCTCTAAAACATTGGCCTTTTAACATTAGTGGGAATTTCCTTGAAAATCAGGTG
The DNA here is from genome assembly GCA_963277665.1 of Viscum album. Taxonomy (NCBI): domain Eukaryota; kingdom Viridiplantae; phylum Streptophyta; class Magnoliopsida; order Santalales; family Viscaceae; genus Viscum; species Viscum album. Next base: position 1,127,367,775 of record OY728120.1, read on the forward strand.
AGGGTACACATCCTACTATTGAGTTTCATGTGTTCATTAGAGGCATGTACTGGGGATATCATTGGTGGGACCATTCTGTATTGAAGGATTCTAACCAATAGATTGTGTATTCTTTCTTCTAATATGGTGGCACATATCATATTTTTGGGGTCAACTCCTCTCTAGAATATCAGTCAAGCAGATGGGTTTTCATCCAGCGCACATGGGGAGGTCCTTCAAAGGTTTTTATATTCACTAGAAAATTCCTTCCAATGTATTCAAAATTAATTTTTATCGGATGTTTTGTATTGATTTTATGGGAGGAGGATTTCTAGTTCGTGATCTGAGAGGCTTATTCATTCTCACATTCAATGCAATATGTTTTCTGTGTTACCATTTAAGGAAACTATCTAATGCTATGAATTATGGGTTAGAGATGTGATACATAAACAATAAGAGACATCATTATGTAGATAATGACATGGTCATCATATTTCAATATATATAGTCTAAGATCAATGTTTTATGGTAGATTATTAAATAAATGCATTTATAAAATAAAATTATTAATCAACAAAAAATTGTTCATCAAACATTGCATGAGGGGAACATGGAAGCAGATTTTTTGGCCTCATGAGTCAATATGGAAGGCACCTATATTTTTTAAAAACTATTGGATGTCTCGAGAGTGGTTTTATTTTAATTTTAATAGATTATTCCCTTGGGATTCAGTAATTTATACTACCTTGATCTACCCACTCCTTTGTACATATCCATAATAACAAAAATTAAATTTCAATTTAAAAATTAAGTTTTCATACGGAGTCATAGCCTTGTCAATTTTCTAAAGATTATGATACTCCATATACATTTTAAAATCCATTGACTATAGAGAGAACTAATCACTAAATTGACCTTGAAGTCCTTGCACACAAAGGCTTTATTGTTCTTCATAAATTTTATTTTTGTAATTTATATAAAAAATTATCACAAAAATAACTATTTGAAATAATGAAATTAAAAAGTACTACTTTGTGATGATATATGAACTCATCCAAAATAATTACATATATTATAATAATAAAAAAACTATTAAATAATAAGTCTAGTTCATTAAAAAATATTATATTTCGTCCAATAAAGTATTTAATTTTAATTCAATGATAGAAATATAATTATTCACTTATATTTATTATTCATAACATATGATGGAATTATTATCCATTAGAAAGAATAAAAATTTCCTGATGAATGGAAATAAAATTATATTCTTCAAAGTAAATTCAAATAAATATATTATTATTTTATACAGATACAATTTTCTATTCCCTAGTCCCTTTAACTCATAGGTTGTAGTTCAAAATAAATGACATTGAAATATATCTAGTAACCGGATATGTCTCTGATCAGGTATGATAAATGTTACAGATGTTATAATTTCCTTTTTACAAGTGTAAATGAAGAATGTTATTTCTTTATAAGAAAAAAAATATTATAGAAATATGCATATATATATAAATAAAGATATATATTTATTAATAAGTACCTCATGCCTAAGGGCCAATAAATATTCAACATTATAGAAAAAACTATCGTTGATGAAACTGTAAATGGTTCTACAGGTCTATTCTCCTGATCCCATTTGTCATTGATCACTGAGTATATATATTATTTTTATATGTATTAAAGCTTTGATATCGAAAGACTTGTAGTCCAAAAAATATATCATATAAAAATACATTTTATAAAACATATGAAATACATGTATATAATATTCTCATGAAATATGTTCAATCTCAATATGGTGATAAAATTTTGTAACCTATTCATGTGATAAATAGGATCTGGTAAATACAATTTATTAAATGAAGAAGAAAAAATGTGACACAAAAAATATATTTATATATATATATCAAACTAAATACATGGTTTTTGGATTAAAAGTATATTAAATTTTTTATTTTTTTATACCAAAAGTAACAGATGTAAACTTTTACAAAAAATAACTAAAATCGATCAAAAATATTTATCTCTCACAAAATGATCATGATTTTATTAGGATATAGATATACATAGTATGTGTTCATCCTTCTCCTTTATGGGTAATCTACAATATATGAATTCAAAACATATTATAATATCAAAGAGAAGATATTCTCATAAAATACCCATAGTTTTGTTATAGTTATATATGGATAGATTATTTAACTTTTTCATTCCATATAATTAGTGAACAAAGGTTGCATTTATTTTTTTTATTCAGAACAACATGATTATCCTAACATTATTTCCATATCATAATAATTTTTTTGAAACATTTTATCCATAACACTATAATTTAGGATCCTCATAACATAAAAATGAAATGACTGTATAATTCAAACTCCTAATGTTATTCAAATTAGTATAAAATTAATTTTAATGTTGTTATATTGAAATTTCCTAACATAAACCTATTATTTACATGGGTATGAAAATGTTATAAATAATAAAAAATATATTTTTTGAACCCAAATTGTGTAACTGGTGTATTTTTTGTCAACTAGTATAAGTTACAATAATGATTTGGATAATATTCATGAAGATAATATGCAAAAACTACAAATAAAATGATTGTTTATTAGAGATACAACGAATGTTAATGAAAAAATATACTTGTGTTCTTATGAAATGATGAATTAAATTTTGTAATATCTACCCAAAAGTTTATGATTCAATCAATATTTATGTCTAAGAATAAATATAATGTATCTTCTAGATAATATTGGATATCAATTCAAATTGAAATGATGTATGAAGAATTAAATTTGAGTTATAGAAGTAGAAGTATTATTTAAATATTAATAATTACAATTACATGATACCTTATGGTTTGGGAGTGTACTAGGGATGAATGGGGATAGTTTTAATCTTTTATAAATAACCATTAAACCATAAAATTGTTGGGATGATGTTCAAATAGAAATTTTCTACTTCTAAATTGTAAAATTCATTAAAAGACACATTATTCAAGGAGATAAAATAACATAATTATGTGAATCCATCAAATTGAATTTCATGATTTCTATGTATATTGGATTATATGTAGAAGGTGGATTCATTGAAACATTTACATTGAAAGAACATTTGCGTATTTATGCCTTAGGGTACGAATACATATCTTAAATCTTTATATGTGTTAAAAAATTGGAAATTCATTATATGATAAAAAAATCCAACTCTTAGCTGGTATCATAAACAAAAAATCAGGAATGAAATTTATTGTGGGAATAATTAATGGTGGATCTAATAAGAGTATCTAGGTAGAATATTATCACATATAATTTATCAACACATGCATTTAAGAGAAAGGAGACAGTATGTAAAATCTATAGAGACGATGGTATCACAAAATGTTATCATGTGGTGATTGAAATGGTATAAAATGAGCTCTCCCTTGAGCATGATGATTAATAAATAATTGAGATCCCATGTTCAATTTTATATAATACTCTATATATTCAAGTTCTATTAATGGAATAAAAAATAGATCCTCTAATATTTTATGAAAAATTATACAAATTGTCATCCTCCTCCAAACATTATACATGGGTTTACATAAGATTATTTCATAATTCAATGGTTTCATTTGTATGGGGAGATGTTGTTGTATGGATTTTAAAATCCATGGAATATTACCTCACATTATTTTTTTTGGGTTTTCATTTTGAGATATAGTTTTCACTATGATTTCTAATATTAAACATCAAAGGTGACATGTAAAATATCATATACCCATTGTAATAAACTAATATATTATCCACACAAAAATATAAAAATTGATCCTTAATTTCATTAATTAATATCAATTCATTTCATGAAGATAAATTAGTATGTTGAAAGTGTCCCAATTTTTCCAACTGATTTCCATGACTACTTGAATTTAGAATATTTTCATTGCTTTTAAGGTGTGTTTATCTAGAAGGGGTAGGTTTCCGCATCATAAAAACATTTAGTTCATGAAAAAACACATTCATGTGATTGATTATATACTAGTTAAAGAATAATTCTTAATTTATGAATATGAAATTTTCTGAAGGTATTAATAATGATTCCAAAATGTGATATTGTTGGGTGATGTTGTAGAAAAAACATGGAAATAAGGTGATCCTAGATTAGTCGAATTGGGTGGGAAGGACACTAGAAATTCATCTGTAAACTCCTTAAGGAAACCATTTCAATATATATTTTCTGATAAGTATATCCTTCATAAATTGAGAGATTTAAAATTAGGTTTTTGTGATAAAATATTTTATGTGTTCCAGAAGTGATGTTCTCTCAAAAATAAATAATAAGTTCCATATGCACCATAGAAATCGAGAATATTAGGGAATTCCATTTAATGTATTTCATTTTTTTGATGATATTAATGAAAACTAGATATGAGAAAAATATTTAATAAGACAAGAAATACTATATGGTTTCTTGAATATGTGGTGTTCTATGAACCAAATATTTAATGTGGAAATACAATGTATTGTTTAATCCAGAATTACATGCATGTTATATATTTATTAAATGAATAAGTAATGTGAAATTTATTAAAAAACCTAGTATAGAATTTTTTTTATGGCATGAATTCAAATTTAAACACATATTTTTTCCGAAAAACTGATGGTATATTTGAAGTAGTAATGAAGATTTTGTTGAGGTATCATGTAAGAATTTTTAAAAGTAAACCATATTTAATTTTGAATGAGATTTCCTATATAATATCCATCTAATGCAATAATATATTCACATCCATGGTCTATGTGGTATGTGAGGTAAATTGTATATTTACTTCTAGAATATATATAATGATACAGTAATATCAAAATTAGATTAAATTCTAACATAAATAAATACATTGATATTTTATTCATGTGTACAATTTATAGATCTAATATAATGAATTCTCACTACATCTATAATTTATATTCAAAATGTCATGGTGGAAAATAGTTCCATCACAATAGAATTATTTTTGTGCATATTCGAAGAAAAATTATAATAAGAAGATAATAGATCTACACCTTATAATTTTCATACTCTTAATGAATAATGATTTTGAAAAATATGATATGATATTATATATTATATAACATGATGAATATGGAGGATGACTTAATGATAACTTCATGTAAGAGACAACCTAAAAGATCACTTTGACCCATAAAGCCTTCGTGATAACTATTGTTTGGGAAAGTTGTCCAAATCTAAAATTTCCAAGAGGGGCATAAGACTATACATCTAATCTACATCAATGAGTTATATTCCAAATCATTCATTTAAATTGAATCAATAGTTATCTTACAGATTTATAGGTTGATATTAATATTGTAGTTCCATTTTAAAAATGTATCTCAACATCTTCTAGATAATAATATGATATGTATGTGTATATCAAAAATAACCATGGAATTCATGGGATTTTTTCATAAATAATGTAGTAAAAACTCATTATAAAGACAATTTACATAATTAGTTACTTTAATGATCACAAACATGCATTAAAAACTAATATTAGTATGGAGTGAGTGGTATCAATTCACTATAGAATTATAGACGTTAAAAAATAGGTAATATTAAAATGTTAACAATTTCATACTAAATTGATTCCCCCTTTTAATTTTGTAATATCCCTAAATGAACATAATAATTTTATACATTATATACATGATAATGTAAATTTAATCGATTATAATTTTATTTTCTTTACTAGTGTGGTTTGAGATGATACATCATCCACGATTGATTTATCCTAGAAAAAAATGAAATAATATTCTCTTCATTTGTATCATAATTATTACATTTAATACATAGTCAATTTATATAAATTGATGTAGTCCAATAATCCTCGTTGAATCATATATATATATATATATATATTTATATTTATATCTAAAAATATATTTCCCTTATAGTAATTATTGAAAATAATTCATTCAAAAATTTATTTATTGACTATAATTATAATATCTAATTTAATAGTAGTAATATTTCATTGATATTTTTCACAAAGAACATTGTGGAACTCTAATACACCATATTACAAGAACCAAAATATCATTTATTATATTATTCCCAAAAAAATTGACATTATATGATATGTATTTTCACTCTAACCTATTCATAAATCATAATAGCATTTATTCGTTATTTTCTTACATTGGTCTTCACATATTTTGAAGAATTTTTGTATAGTCGCATTCTTCCATTTTATAAATCTATAATAGATCTTTTAATCCAATTTTTACCTCTCATATTCATAGTAAGATACTATAGAAATTTTTTTTTGTGTGGAATTAAATATTGAAACTTGTAATTTTTTATTATTTTATATCTCATGATGTTACTAAATACCTCTAATAAAAAATTATAAATTTTATTTATTTATTTCTCTATATATAGGCATTAATTTTTTAATTCTCATTCATATATAGTTGGATTTAATTTATCATAATGATTTACTATATATAAATATCGATTTTGGTGAACCAAATTTTTTCTAAACTCAAGCATTCCTCTCATTTGTTGGATCAAAATTCGAACATGGTTAAACGGTTATCTGACAACATAAAAGAGAATATCGAAAAGGATAATTGAAGACTCAAAAGACTCATCATTTATCTCACCATTTATAACAAGTTCTGTTTGTTAGAATCATTTTTATTATTCATTTATGGTGTATAAGGAGGTCTCAATTGATCAATTACATTCACTCTTTTTGATTATTGATTAATTCTGAGTTATTTAATTTTGTGTCTTTAATTTTTACGAGATTAATTATTTCTTTCAAATTAATATTATACACTTTACATGTATACTACCTAAATTTCTAAATTGAATATTATTTAAACAAAATATTAGTAAATATAAATATCTAACTATCTACTTGTTTCACATATCTTCTAATACACAAAAAATATTAGTTTAATAAAATGAGAATTCAACTATTTCATATTTTGAAAAATTTATAAATAAATTTATTTGAACTATGTATACAGTCATTGTTTCTTTTTTATTTTTTTCAAGAATATTCCTTAGTAAATTTACATCTTAATAAGAATGAAAAATGAAACATTATTAGAAATAAAAAATTTATAAATTCAATATTTGATAAAAATCAATTCATTAAATCTTGTTTCAATGACAATATAGATTTTTTTTAAATTTGATTATATTATTCATATAAATATATTGAACATTTATTTTTTTTTCTATCAATTTCATTGGGGCACTCATCCATCTATGGGGGCATGCTGGTTGTTTCCTATCATTCCCTTTTTACAAAGATGGATGACATCCATCACTTCAACATAGATGTTTTCTCCTTGATGTAAATGAGATGATGGGATGTCAGTCTATCCTTATGTTTATTCCTCTAATGGATTTGTTTCTTAGTGTGGATTTCCCTTAAATATTAATACATTGTTCGTGAATCACATCATGTCTAAATTCATTGAAGATGCTAGTAAATTAAAATACATCTATCAAGACATTCGAAGGTGTCAGGGCTGGGTAGCAACCTTTGGTGTGGGTAGTAGTCACGTTCTGTGTCACCGGCATGTTCAGATACTAAAAAACTGGTATATATGGTTTTTTTATTATCAAAGGGATTCTTAGGGGCGTAGAAGCCATAGGAATCCATACATCAGATGCATGGTATTGTATTAGAGAGGATTTCCTCTGATGTTTTCCTCACATTCCCATGTTTAACGTGGGGCATGTCGTGACATTATAATATAGTGGAGATATATCATACTAATTAGAGAACTTATGAATTTGGATTAGATGGGCACATCCCTACGATGGAGAAACAATAATGTTTATTAAATGGATGGGTTGAAACTCTCAATAAGGACATACTCGGGATGGTGTCTCATTTAAAGTGGAACATTTCAGACAGAAAAGGATGGTATATACACCACAAATGGTTAAATAGAGGATTTTGGGTACCATAAAATGCGATATCATGGTTTCCCATTATCTGGGATTGATCCTTGTTAGGCTTCCTATGTTCCATGATTATAGGATAGGGATCAAAACCCATGTGTTTGGAGAGGTTGAGTCATGAGATTGAGGCATGGACAATGGAAAACAACTTGATGACATGTTGGGGATTATGTATGTTTAATGTCTAAGGTGATTCAAAGTTTATTGTGATTAATGGGGCTTAAAAGAAGATAGGTACCATAATGGATGACATTATTTCACTTCGATGTGGCATCCTGGGTGGAATTAGAATGGATAGGGATGAATTGTCGAAAGATAGAGTGAGTAGGGATGGAAGTGAGGACTGGTTATTTAGTTAACCTATTATGCTTGAACCTTAGGGTGGATTCCTACGTATCCCTGTGAAAGGGAATCAGTGTCCACATTGTTTAGGAGTGGGGAACATAATCTTGGAATGAGAAAAGGACATAAACTCGAAGACATGATGGCGAATAAAAATATTTAGATGTCCATCATAAGAGGGAAACTCTTGTAGTAGGATTATGGGTGGTGTATGGGGATTAATCATGATTAGCATCCTGGTAACAGGTTTCACACAACTAAGGGGTGGACTAAGTATGTGGGTCCCATCAAAGGGGACAAATAGTTTTACTTGTGATTGGGGTCTAACCTCAAAAAGAATTCCTATTTACCCTATGTAGAAGAAGAGTATCATAACCCATGTACTTCGAAAGAATACATTTTAACGTCACGCAGGTTGAAAAGAACAATTAGATGAACATCATGCGGGGTGAGGGGGAACCAACCTAAAGTTGTTGTGACCGATGAGTGATGTTCTTGAACCTGAGAGGGGCTTCCAATATACCTTAAAAAAAAGTTCATGGATCAATGTTGTCAAAGTTTATGAAATAGGGGAATTGTGATTATATTAAATGGAGGCCCATATAAGATTTAATAGTTGATGCTTACTCTAAGCCTGCATGTGTCGTGCTCAGTGTGCGAAACATGAGGAAACAAGAAATGAAAATCGTTTCGTGAATGTTCTGATTGAGTGAAATAAAGTGTGGAATACAAATGGCGAGCTTCCAAAAGAGGAAACAAGGGATTACCCTGAGATGGAACCCCAATTTGGGGTCTTGGTGTACGAGCAGGCTATAGACACCATGCATCAATAAACCTATCATGTTGGGTCGGGGCCTACTTAGAGACTGGACGATGTGTGTATGGAGACAAATAAAAAATGGAGATGGTGTTAGAAGGTTCTAGTTCATGTTCCATACATTTTCCTCAAATAGATTTTTTACTTTTGAAGTGATCATAGTTTAATGTCATGCGTTTGGGACATGGGTTCTTGGATGTTTGGCATCATGAAGATCGGATGATGAGGATTCACTCCTCGCCCCTATGTCTTCCATAATTGGTAAACATTAACCCTTGGTGACGGTAAGGCACCATCGATGTTGTAGAATAATGGGGTTGGAGAGTGATCCAATGAGGGGTCCATGTCAGCATGGCTATGAGAAAAAGAAAGGTCTGTTAGCATGCCTATGTGAAGAAGCACCGGGCAGGGCAATGCCACATGAAAAAATCCTAAGGGAACATTGAAATTATATCATAAAATCGTTGAAGGCTGCATAGAAGGGGGTATTTCAAAGTATAAGGCCTTGTAAATATATTCTTATCAATGTGAATGGACTTTGTGATGAATGGAAATTCATGAAGTATAGTGACCAGTCTATGTGTAGAGTATGGATGTTCATGGATGGTGTTTCGAAATGTCAAAATTCTTCTCAATGACCCAAGTACCCAAAAAGGTCTCATTACATTGTGATGGAAAAAATTATTCACAAATAGAATCTCCACATGAATAAAAGGTAAGAAATGGTAGTGTGGAATTGGAGAGCTCATGTAACGCCCCGACCCCAGCTACCCAGAGTCGGTGCATTACTTCGTAACATTGGCATGATCACAAAAGATCAAGTCTCGAAAGACCGATTAGTTTAGTAGCCTTGGAAACACTAGATAAATTCATAAGTATTTCATTACATCAAAAAGTAAACAAACTACAATATCATGGTCTTCATAGTCCACACTCATAACCTCTTCTGACTATCCCTACTGGTCATTCATAAAATACTTCTTCACATCCTGGAAAAATATTAAAACATTGAAAGGGGTGAGCTCAGATGCTCTGTAAGGATAACAATATTGCGGAAGCTTTCATAAAAAAAATTAAGGCAATGTATAACTAAACAAAAGCCTATTAAACTTGAACATAAACATAGTATGGAAAAAGTAAAATGAGATAATTCCATTCACTTCTTCACATGGATATTCTACTGGTCGAATAATCACATGAAATATCAATATCCACTTTCATAATGATGGAATGCATAATGCCAGACATTCTGAAACATTTTGTCAAGGCCTCGGCCAAGACGTCTAAAATGATTAAGGCCTCGGCCAAAACCATAAATCAAATTAGGAAAGGGCCTCATCTAATTCCACGTCTAGTTGTCTCATTAGACCTACTGATGCATCGAGGAGCTATAGCGGGCTCCACCCGTCACTTATTATGTCCAATACATTCCTCATATGAATAGGTTTAAACATATCATAAACCATAACATAATCGTATCACATAAAACATGCATAAAGGAAACATAACATTTCCACATTTCAATCACAAGATATCAATACAACATATTGATATAATAAAAACGCTTTCAAAACCATTTTCAATACCAAAATAAAAGAATGTTAAATCTTTGTATTTATTTTTCATTAACAAAATGATGGCTTGTAGAGGAAGCCGAAACTCATATAATGGTCACGGCAGAGGAGAAGTCGTTTTCGCCGCATACGTACGAAAAAAAACATTCCCTTTTGTCGTTTAGTAAAAGCTTCGTATAAAAAATATTCCATTTGAATAAATTTAAAAGTCAAAGGGGTTTATACACCGTATAAAAAAAAGTTGTGTATAAAACAAAATATGCCTCAATGAAAGGAGATTGAGACAAAGTCCATAAAAAGATCATTTTTAAAATAAAATAGATCTATTATGTGTATTCAATATAAGTACACATAAATAAAGTAAAAATACAAGATAGGACATAATAATATCATGACATAATTTAAAAGTAGGAGATTAACCCAAAGAATGGAAGTTGGGTTAAAAAGTTCCCTTACCTTGCGTCCTGTCCTGACTCGACCGTTCTTTAACCTCCTGAATAATAAACTAGAGTTAATTTATATTTACTTAAGAACTTTTTTCATGTTCATTATTCCTTTTATATCCCTTATTACCATGTTATGAACATTATTTAATTATTTGAGTTAATAACGGTCGTTTTGTCGATCTTTGGTACTTGAGTCAACAATAAACTTCTTATAATTACAAGTTGTTTATGTGGTAGAATATACATTATCTCCAGAATTATATTCATGATTTAGATGTCATATATATCATATATATCGAGTATATAAATTCATTTATAATATTACGTAAAATTTAGAGGTAAGAAATGAAATGCACCGTTCATGGAGACGGTAAGCCGTACGTACGCATGAATGCTACTTTCATTTCAATTTCATATTTAATGGAACGAAATCATAATGATATAAATGTATAATATAATTCCAGTATAATATAGTGTATAATACCATTTACTCCATCCTTTATACATCCCACATATGGCATTAATGATTCAAATTACTTTGAGGGGGCGGTAGTCTGCACTTCCTAAAATGAAATTATTGCGTTTTACCTGTAATGGAAATCATAAAGTATGCCATAAATGAGAAATACAGAAGCATAAGTAAAACATAAACATATTATATATCATATATAAAAATAGTGACATCTTAATGGCCACCTTTGAAGGTGTTATATGAGTGTTGAACAATCATCGTTTCGTGAGGTAGAAATTCCCCATCCACAGAAACCGTATGTTCTTTAACCATTAGATGTAGGTGTGTGTAAGTGTACCTCGAATCCTTCTTATAACAACATCCTAGTATATTGATCATAATGGTGTTGTTACAAAAGAAATTAATAAAAAGATTTTAGGGTGTTGGAGAAGAAAAATAAAACAAAACAACATTAGAGAAGACATTACCTCAAAATCGGGTAACTCTTTTTGATTTGAGCCAAAGGCTTCCTTGAGAAGAGTTCTTCCCAAAGTGAGGCTTCTAGGAGTAATAGGGGGAAGTTGGGAGAGTATTTGGGCAGAGTTTGGCCGAGACAAATGGCTTGAAGGTGTGAATAAGGTGGGAGAGGTGGGGGCCTTTTATAAGTGGTGAGGGGGGGCTCTTTTGGAAGGATTGAAATGTTACATTATTATACAATGCTTTTCGGATTATAAAGGTCCCAAACTTATATAATTCGTGGCTAAGGTGATAAGGGTTCTAAATCTACCCATCCAATAGTCTTTGGACAAGTGTAAGCCTTGTAATTTACATTATCTTTTCATTTTATTAAAATCGTTAAATAATGAGGTCATCGCTGCATAAAAATAATGTCATAAATAATTTAATTTATTTAATGTCTAAAAATTATAAAAAAAATACTATGATGTAGTAAATCTTTTTATCTTTCTAATGAATATTTATATTCAAAATTTGGACTTGTGTAACCCCACTTAAAAACTATTTTAGTAAAATAACTCATGTTTGTGTCAATTTAATTTTAACATTAAATAAATATATATTAATGTCATTTTCCAACTAAAGTGGCTCCATGGGGTCCCCATGTTGACCCATGGGTTTTCTTGGTCGGCCATGACTCATCAAATAGTAGTAGGACAAGTGTCAAGCCCATCTCATATTATTAAAACATTATTTTTACCTTAAACTACACTAATTACCTCTAATCGCGATTAAGAACTTAAAAGTTACTATTCACCAAAAAATTATTTTGATCTCATTGAACCACATTTTACTTATTAATGACAACCATGTATGTCAGATTTTTGAAAATCAAATCACAGAAGTGGTAATATTTCATTTAAATGAAAAATCAGTTATTTAACTACCACTTAGTGGTTTCACTATTCATCAAAAATTGAAGTTTTTCAGAACAAAGCCAAAATTTCACCCTAAGATATAATTGATATTCCGAATTCAAAAATGATGTCTATTTTAAAAAATTCTAAACATATAAGTTGCATTAATTAATTTTATAATTAATTCCTGCTGTCCCAACAAATAGCGTGTTTTAAGAAACAATTTATATCAAAAGATTGGTAATTGTTTATGTCCAATTTCAATGTTAAATTAATTCTAATGACCACCATTGTATAAAATGGTAAAAATATATTCTAATTATACCTTAAAACCACTAAATAGTATAATTTAGCACAATAATTTATTTTGATTAAAAATTTGTTTTAAGTATTTTTCACTATTCATAAAAAATTAGAAGTTCTCAGAAAAATACAAAAAATTCAACATAGGCTAATTTCGATATTCCGAATCCAAAAATGAAGTCCATTTTGATAAATAAAATTTATAAAATTTCAAAAAGTAGGTATTACTATTCACAATGGCTAGTTTAATTAGTTGTGGTGTGTGTTAGAGCTTGAGGTTGCGTACAACACACGCTATTTCATTATTCGAAGGGAAACGTACCGTGGAATCTTGGGGTGTTACATTCTCCCCTACTTCAATAAATTGCGTCCTCGGAATTTGAAATTTTTCTTTGAAAATAAAAGGTTGAAAATTGAAAATACCTTTGAGGAAAACCCACATCAGAAATAAGGTTAATAAATATATAACATTAAAATAAAGAAAGATAAGTACAAAGGTCACCCGATATAGCCCATTCTAGGATTCTATGAAAATATGGATATGGAGAAGAAACAAACCATCAAGGTCTGATGGAGAGTTATAGAAAACATGATTAGGAGAAAGTTTAACCATAAGAAAATCACAAACTTGTGATTGGTTAAACAGTCATTGAATCCCCAGTTGGAAAAGTTAACCGACAACATTTTTGTTTTAAGTTACCTTTTATAATGTTGAGGAATTTATTTAGGAGATTTACTAAGAACATAAGGGAATATACATACTTGTTATGTATACTTTCATTCGTTAATAAATTTTTACCACAAACCCAACTTTTACTCCAAATGGTAACGGAACTCAAAAATATTCTATTTATCCTAATTGTATAAGGTTCCAAATGTTAACACATACCATTTAGATTAGTAAAACTATTTTTTAATAACCAGGGACTACCTGTAGGCTAGTGGTAGGAAATAAAGGCTTGTCGCACTATGGTTGTGGGTTCGATTCCTACAGCTTTGTCCGACGCGATGGGTTATGCCCCACCCTGCAGGTTGTCCTTTTCCTAAAACTATATTATCATAATATTCCAAAAATAATCTTCATAAATGCTTTAACCTTAAACAATACTATCCGTGGTTCAACTTAATCCATTCCAACCTTAATAGTTATCCAAAATACCTCCATCCAGACTTTCTCTAAAAGGTCTCTAAATTCCAAAAATCAATTGTAACATCAGATTCCCCAAACAAAGAAAAGTTTCTCTTATTGTCACATACTAAAAATATGATTACCTTAATCATATTAACATAATCAAAAAGTACTGCAGTACAATATTTATATATATCACATTATTCTTATAATCAGAATATAATCCATGAGTCCAAAAGCACCAATACATTAGTTATTCTGCTTCAACTGTAGTAACAACATAAGATTTTCCTTGATCCCTTGGCCTTTTCTGAGGTAAGTTTCACTGACGCTTAGGACATTCATTTGCATAATGCCCCATTTCCCTACAATTGTAGCATTCAACTTTGACAGCCTCTTTCTTTCCCTTGCAATCACGAGCCTGGTGACCCTTTTCTCCACATTTATAACAAACTCCCATTCCTTTTAGACAAGTACCAGGATGATTCTTCCCACAATTATCACATAATGGAAAATCCTTCTTTCCCTTTTTCCCTTTATCTGTCTCTTGTTCCACCATTCTCTTCTTCTCTTGCTTTACTTTTTTGTCATAAGACTTAGAGAATTCCTTTTCTCTCTTGATAGTACACGAAACAATATCTTCGTATGATGAGAAGGATTGTGATACTAATGATCGACAGAGAAATGGTTTTAACCCATCAAAGAAATGATAAATCTTACTCCTTGGGTTACGTATATAATCGGCAGCATGCCTCGCTAACCTTGTAAAGTTAGCCTCATACTTTGCGACATTCTCATCCTCCTTCTGCCTCAGACTCAGAAATTGCCGTTCCATATCTGCTCGATGGTCACGAGGAAAGTATTTTTCTAATAAAATCTCTTTGGACTCCCTCCATTCCATATTTGATACGTCATCATCTTCCTTTGTGTTTTGAATCAGTGACCACCACTGATCGGCATCTCTAGTGAGGCGGTAAACTGCCATGATAACTTTTCTCCCTTTCGCTACTCCCCAAGGCATGGAATATTTTCTCTAAGGGGCTTATCCATTGCTCAGCTACTAACGTATTTGTACCCCCATTAAATTTTGGTGGTTGTTTCCTCATGAAGCGGGCTAACATTGATCCTCCACGTTGCGGATCAGGGTGCTCCATACGAGTAAGGTTATTATTCATAACCTGAGTGAGTTGTCCCAGTATGGTAATAAGTTGATCAGCACCAGTTGTATCTCCAGATCCATAATAATTATCTTGAGCAGGAGGGAAATCCCTACACGGAGTGCGTGCATTGATACGGTTTCATTCCTTCCACTAGGCACCATGTCTAAACAATGGAATAAACTATATTAGTTTATGAATCAAAATACATAATTCCATACTTGTAAGATACTTAACATAAATTGAAATATTTATGGATATAATCCATAAAAATGTTTTTCTTTGAGTAATTATATACTCATAACCCTTCATAGTGGTTTATAAAGAAAATGAGAATTATCCAAAGCATATCCCCCGGGAGTGTCGTAACCAAGAGTGCAGTAAGGACCGTTGTCGTGCACCCGTTCCCGTTCGAGTCTAGCTCAAAGCGGTGTTTTCGGGTTTTACCCCTAGGTACATCTGTGTCAGAGCCGCCTCTACCTGCTCGTATCCAGACAGGGATGTATTGCTCGTAAAACTCACAACATCTCTACAATACCAAAATTCTAGGAAGTTCTTCTATACTAATCCTCAAAGTTCATCTTAGGTCTACGTGCTCTAATCAGAGTTTGTCTAAATCTAGCTTCTAAGGTTAGTACTAAACTGCCTATGATACCAACTGTAACGTCCCGACCCCAGCTACCCAGATTTGGTGCATTACTTCGTAACATTGGCATGATCACAAAAGATCAAGTCTCGAAATACTGATTAGTTTAGTAGCCTTGGAAACACTAGATACATTCATAAGTCTTTCATTACATAAAAAAGTAAACAAACTACAATAACATGGTCTTCATAGTCCACACTCATAACCTCTTCTGACTATCCCTGTAGGTCATTCATAAAATACTTCTTCACATCCTGGAAAAATATTAAAACATTGAAACGGGTGATCTCAGATGCTATGTAAGGATAACAATATTGCGGAAGCTTTCAAAAAAAAATTAAGGCAATGTATAACTAAACAAAATCCTTTTGAACTTGAACATCAACATAGTATGGAAAAAGTAAAATGAGATAATGCCATTCACTTCTTCACATGGATATTCTACTGGTCGAATAATCACATGAAATATCAATAACCACTTTCATAATGATGGAATGCATAATGCCAGACATTCTGAAACATTTTGTCAAGGCCTCGGCCAAGACGTCTAAAATGATTAAGGCCTCGGCCAAAACCATAAATCAAATTGGGAAAGGGCCTCGGCCAATTCCACGTCTAGTTGTCTCATGAGACCTACCGATGCATCGAGGAGCTATAGCGGGCTCCACCTGTCACTTATTAAGTCCAATACATTCCTCATATGAAAAGGTTTAAACATATCATAAACCATAACATAATCGTATCACATAAAACATGCATAAAGGAAACACAACATTTCCACATTTCAATCACAAGATATCAATACAACATATTGATATAATAAAAACGCTTTCAAAACCATTTTCAATACCAAAATAAAAGAAATTTAAAACTTTGTATTTATTTTTCATTAAAAAAATGATGGCTTGTAGAGGAATCCGAAACTAAAATAATGGTCACGGCGGCGGAGAAGTCGTTGTCGCCACATACGTACGACAAAAACTTTCCCTTTTGTCGTTTAGTAAACGCTTCGTATAAAAAATATTCCTTTTGAATAAATGTAAAAGTCAAAGGGTTTATACACCGTATAAAAGAAAGTTGTGTATAAAACCAAATATGCCTCAATGAAAGGAGATTGAGACAAAGTCCATAAAAAGATAATTTTTAAAATAAAATAGATCTATTATGTGTATTCAATATAAGTACACATAAAGAAAGTACAAATACAAGAAATGACATAATAATATCATGACATAATTTGAAATTAGGAGATTAACCCAAAAATGGATGTTGGGTTAAGAAGTTCCCTTACCTTGCGTCCTGTCCTAACTTGACCGTTCTTTAACCTCCTGAATAATAAACTAGAGTTAATTTATATTTACTTAAGAACTTTTTTCATGTTCATTATTCCTTTTATATCCCTTATTACCATGTTATGAACATTATTTAATTATTTGAGTTAATAACGGTCGTTTTGTCGATCTTTGGTACTTGAGTCAACAATAAACTTCTTGTAATTACAAGTTGTTTATGTGGTAGAATATCCATTATCTCCAGAATTATATTCATGATTTAGATGTCATATATATCATATATATCCAGTATATAAATTCATTTATAATATTACGTAACATTTAGAGGTAAGAAATGAAATGCACCGTTCATGGAGACGGTAAGCCGTACGTACGCATGAACGCTACTTTCATTTCAATTTCATATTTAATGGAACGAAATCATAATGATATAAATGTATAATATAATTCCAGTATAATATATTGTATAATACCATTTACTCCATCCTTTATACATCCCACATATGGCATTAACGATTCAAATCACTTTGAGGGGGCGATAGTCCGCACTTCCTAAAATGAAATTATCGCGTTTTACCCATAATGGAAATCATAAAGTATGCCATAATTGAGAAATACAGAAGAATAAGTAAAACATAAACATATTATATATCATATATAAAAATAGTGACATCTTAATGGCCACCTTTGAAGGTGTTATATGAGTGTTGAACAATCATCGTTTCGTGAGGCAGAAATTCGCCATCCACAGAAACCGTATGTTCTTTAACCATTAGATGTAGGTGTGTGTAAGTGTAGCTTGAATCCTTCTTATAAAAACATCCTAGTATATTTATGATACTTTTTTTGTTACAAAATAAATGAATAAAAAGAGTTTAGGGGGTTTGAGAAGAAAAATAAAACAAAACAACATTAGAGAAGACATTACCTCAAAATCGGGGTAACTCTTTTTGATTTGAGCCAAAGGCTTCCTTGAGAAGAGTTCTGCCCAATGTGAGGCTTATAGGAGTAATAGGGGAAATTTGGGAGAGTATTTGGGAAGAGTTTGGTCGAGATAAATGGCTTGAAGGTGTGAATAAGGTGGGAGAGGTGGGGGCCTTTTATAAGTGGAGAGGGGGGGGGGGGCTCTTTTGGAAAGATTGAAATGTTACATTATTATACAATGCTTTTCGGATTCTAAAGGTCCCAAACTTATATAATTCGTGGATAAGGTGATAAGGGTTCGAAATATACCCATCCAATAGTCTTTGGACAAGTGTAATCCTTGGATTTTACATTATCTTTTCATTTTATTAAAATATTTAAATAATGAGGTCATCGTTGCATCATAATGATGTCATAAATAATTTAATTTATTTAATTTATAAAAATTTTAAAAAATACTATGATGTATTAAATCTTTTTAGCTTTCTAATGAATATTTATAGTCAAAATTTGGACTTGTGTAACCCCACTTAAAAACTATTTTAGTAAAATAACTCATGTTTGTGTCAATTTAATTTTAACATTAAATAAATATATATTAATGTCATTTTCCAACTAAAGTGGCTCCATGGGGTCCCCAAGTTGACCCATGGGTTGTCTTGGTCGGCCATGACTCATCAAATAGGAGTAGGACAAGTGTCAAGCCCATCTCATATTATTAAAACATTATTTTTACCTTAAACTACACTAATTACCTCTAATCGCGATTAAGATCTTAAAAGTTACTATTCACCAAAAAATTATTTTGATCTAATTAAACCACATTTTACTTCTTAATGACAACCATGTATGTCAGATTTTGGAAAATCAAATCACAGAAGTGGTAATATTTCATTTAAATGAAAAATCAGTTATTTAACTACCACTTAGTGGTTTCACTATTCATCAAAAATTTAAGTTTTTCAGAACAAAGCCAAAATTTCACCCTAAGATATAATTGATATTCCGAATTCAAAAATGATGTCTATTTTACAAAATACCAAACATATAAGTTTCATTAATTAATTTTATAATTAATTCCTGCTGTCATAACAAATAGCGTGTTTTAAGAAACAATTTATATCAAAAGATTGGCAATTGTTTATGTCCAATTTCAATGTTAAATTAATTCTAATGACCACCATTGGATAAAATGGTAAAAATATATTCTAATTATACCTTAAAACCACTAAATAGTATAATTTATCACAATAAATTATTTTGATTAAAAATTTGTTTTAAGTATTTTTCACTATTCATAAAAAATTAGATGTTCTCAGAAAAATACCAAAAATTCAACATAGGCTAATTTCGATATTCCGAATCCGAAAATGAAGTCCATTTTGATAAATAAAATTTATAAAATTTCAAAAAGTAGGTATTACTATTCACAACAGCTAGTTTAATTATTTGTGGTGTGTGTTAGAGCTCGAGGTTGCGTACAACACACGCTATTGCATTATTCGAAGGGAAACGTACCGTGGGATCTTGGGGTTTTACAGCTCATGTACCTTAGAAGATTCATTTTCTAAATGATTCGCGATGTAGATGATGCTTCACAATTCGAGGATTCAGTAGGTGACCTGCTAGGATATCATTGTTTGAAATGTGGGAAGATGAGTATTATAGGTGCCAGGGGTGTGATGTGGTTAGGGTGCACTGTGAAGCAATTCATGCCTCTTACCCATAGGTCTATCTATCATTTTTCTCGGAATCGCAGAGGAGTCTGTCACTCCCTCATTGGAAGGATTGTGTCTCCCCTCAAGTTCCATAGACTCCTTGAGGAGTTTTTCACATCCTTCATTGTGCTGATAGATGCTAAATCTAGGTGGCCTCGTAGCGTTGCATCATTACGGTGTTGAGGTTTTTGCAATGGTGCTTTGCGGGGCACCCATAAATTTTGAAATTTTTCTTTTACATTAGATAATTCATTCCAAGGACCGGTTGTTGGTTAAAACAATACCCACCACAACCACTAAAAATGAATATTGTGGAGAACATATGGATGGATTTTTATGGTAGATCTCCAAAATTAGGTGGTTTTCAAAGTGGAGTCATGTTGCGGTTGGTGGAGCTCGAGTTGAGAGTTCTGTAAAACTCATCATGGTCATGGGATCCACAAAGATCAGGGGGGCCATCTCCAATAAATATAGTTTGATGACCTATATTTTTACTACGTATATCCTTGAAATCTCAGATGTTGATTTCTCAACAGGTGAATCTCCAGTGCTCTGAAAATGCTCATTGTGAGTCTTTAGGCTCAGTGATCCCTTTTTGGCTCTACACCGTGCAATGAGCCCTTAGACTCTACAACCATGTGCTGAAAAATTCTTGATTTTGCGAGCATGCTCTGTGAGGTATCCCCATGATCAGTCTCTACGAGTGATCACTATGACCATGATAGAAAAATATCAATGTCCTTGGGATGAAAAAGAAAACCATTTATCTTCTAGGGAGGCCCTTGTGTTTTCATCAAAAGGGAGGAGATAGAGGACAATATAGACATCAGAGAATATGTGTGGGGACATTCTGATCACATGTCCCTAGTGGCGTTACTATTTTAAGGGAATAATGACTACACCCTCTAAATGAGACTGCAACTCTATTACTTTTGGATGAGTGATGACATTCTCATCCCTAAAGAAAGTAGGGATGAACCATCTTTCTCATTTACAAGTACACCATGTCAACACTAGTGGTTCAGGGATGCGATGGTCATACATGGGTAGACCACACTACTGTCAATACTGATTTTATTCACAACCATATATACAATGATTATGGTATGGAATTGCATATTGATTTATCTCCCCCACTGTATGAAAAAATCCTCAAGGAAGCATTAGGCAACCTGAAGAAGGGGTGGACAAATTATTTGGACCAATTCTAGGGAAACAACATCACAGATGAATTGGCCTAGGCCTATTAGGTTTGTGCATCTTGTGAGGATTTCAGAGTAGAGATGAAGCTGGTAGGCCTATATATAGCGATGTGTACTTCCCAATTCCTTATCTATCAGCTATAACATAAGATTTCTATGTTTCTAAGAAGGTGCTTGCCAAGGACCAACACATTCCATTTTCATATTTGGGAGGTCAGCATCATCCTCTGGGATCTCTATCATATCTAAAAGATTATAATTCTAGGGGAAATCATTGAATAGTTCCTCCCTATGTAGAACCATGGTTGGATCCCGAGTAGATGCTGCAACTTGAAATGGAACTGATGGACTTGGTGTCTGGCTATGAAAAATATTCGGTGAGGGATTCCATTTCAAGGTATGGTTTGGACGTTTCATAAACATCTTACAAACTCATACCATTGGTGGAGAGGGGGAACCTAAGAAGCTACCACTATGGACTCCCACTTGTCCATAGGTATCTCAACATACCATGTAAAATTTCAACTAGTGAATTATGGAGAATATTCAATGGAATATATGGGTGTACTATTTCAACTCCGACATGGAACTGGTATTTAGGTTGGCCTGGTTTATCTATACACTTATTTGTTGCTAGATGATGTCGTTCTGGGATGTGAATTTGGGCATGAATCCAACAACATTTGTTATATAATTCATGCAAGTGATGGTGGAATGTGTCAACCATGGGATCCTAGTGCTGGAGAAACATTACAAGGTGTTGTGGAACATCTGTGAGGGGAAGAAGGCACAATGTGTATGAAGAATGATCCATGGATTTTATAGATGAATAGCAGCACAGATGTGTGTCTATGAATATCTAAAACCTATTTATACCCAAGCTTCAACTTCCAACTATACATCTTGAATGTGTTGGGGTGATTTCCATCCATGCTGACTCCACTGCTGGTGATGAGCAGTGTTTGGAAGGATTATGAATTCAACATCCAAATGTTTCTGCTACTAATAGGGATGTTGACTAATTATGGATATGGAACTAAGGAGCACTGGTCCTATCTCATGGACATACAAGGTTGTGTTTCTATGGAACAGGCCGATCACAAGACCATCTCTGAGACATATTCCCCACACTACATTGTGAGTAAATTCTGATGCATGCATAGATTGACCCTGAAAGTCTACATTGGTGTAGAACATGAGGATCACCCATGCGTGAGGAGACAGGTGTGGATCATTCATACACATGAATATGAAAAATTCAGAATGAGATACACCCACCCACATCTATCTATGGGTTAGTCATGAAATATGTGAACTTTTGGGAGGTAGCATACTCAAGGGGAAATTATGAAGCAATGAACTATACATGATGATGACGGGTTTCATCCAAAACCTCGAGGTTGAGGATGAAAAATGAAAAGAAAATTATATTATTATCAAGATACAGTAGTGAAAAGTCAAAAAACTCTTGGGATTGCACTGAGAGGGAGAAAAGTTATAATTATGGACCCAAAAATCTCAGATGAGATGAGTCCGCAAGAAGGGATCCCACCATGGTGTTATAGCATGAAATCCACTCAAGCTCCTAGGAAGTGGCTTGACCACATATATGTGAATGAGGATGTAGTTTTTTCCAATGTCTTGGAATACCTTGGATTTCAATAAATAATTCATCAATACTTCAATAATGTGTTACCACATTAACTATTTTGCGATGGATCGTCCAAAGATCATCCATGATAAGGTCAACTTTCTAGTGTCTTGGGAGGAATGGGAACAATACATCACTATGATGGAGGACTTTGTACATTCATTAGGTACCCCTGATCTAATGACGGAAAAAGTTAACTTACTACTTAGCAAACATACCCTCCCCAATCATCTTCTGTTGAGATGTGGGTGTGTATCCCATTACCTAAAGAATATGAGGGGTCGACGTATAGAGTAGAGTCCAAAAGAGGGAGTCCATTTGAGGAAGGTGAGGTTTCGAACTAAAAAATGGAATAGTTTTCTATGATTCTTGAGGTAAATTCCAAATTGTTCCAATATGAAACATACTTTGGTCATTCAGGCTTTCTCAACTGACTTTTTCCCTATATAAAAGAATCTTATAATCAAAAACTATTTGTGCACGATAGTGGACATATCGTCTGGGTATGCCTCTATGAAGATGGTGAGTGCATAATCTAATAGGGTTGCAATAAATAGAGTGACCCTTAAGAAACATTTGGATCATATATATAAATGTGTGGGAACATCTTAGTGTTCAAATGGAAACGAATCAGGGACATTGACAAGAAATTTATCTCTATAATCCCACCCCCCCCCCATTCATAGAATCCATAAGTATTGTCCACCAAACCAGGCCACATGACATTTATATGTTTCTGAGTAAATATTTCTTCAAATGGCATGGGACATACTAGGGAGGATGGTTGGGGATCCCATATCTCATCTCTCGAGGGGAACACCAATTATTCCGGGAATGAACATCCAATATAAAAAAATCACTATAACTACGGCCTTGAGTGCGGTGACTGGAAATATGTAACTATAGATTATTGTGGTGTAATCGAGCGATGAAACCTGCCTCATGATATGGAATCCATCCAATCTAATGGGAAGCCATAGGTAGACCATGTTGATGATTTCATTGAGGTATTACAAAAATATGAACCTATTGACCCAAAATAGTTACATGAGTCCACTTTCGATAAGGATTAAAGAATGGTTTTTCTTCATCATTTATCAAAACTAATCAATATCTTTATCAAGGACACCTCACTTGTAGAGTGGGTATACCAAATTATAAGATTCCATTCCAAGCTGTGTGAGCTATTCACTAGAGGAATGGATTCCTCGCCCCCTCACATGCTCATTTGAGATTTCATGGAAGATAGAATATGGTAATAATTATGTGGAATCGGTTTCAGCTGCTAGAGGAGGAGTTATGTCAGTACCAAGAATCATCAGAAGGAATATCAAGTGATCCAATGCTTGAGATAACAGATAAATGAATATTCTTCTTCCACCAATGCACAATTAGAACTCATATCACGATGGAAGTCACATTTGGTTGTAGTCAAGTAGCATATGAGGCGAGCATCTGTAGAAATGGATAACATCTAAGATGATGAGGATCGGGCATGGATCAGGGGTGATGAACTATGACCCATTACTACAGAATAAGAGATGGAGATTAGTGGGTAACATCAAATCCTATAGGCCACATGCCAAAGAGTGGTGGAGTCTGTATGCTTCATTTAAGAGGTCATCCTATCTATTAGAGGGGTCAATCCATGGAGGATATGATTCACATTGAATTCACATACATACTTTCATGCTTTCATGCTTATTTAGGTTTACTGAATGAGTTTTTTCATAGACATTGATTACTTCATCCAATCGTATTTGTAAAATATTTAGTGATCAATACCTATACTCACACAGGTCATTCACATGGTGAGAAACAAGGGATGACCACGTAATTATTCATCGTGAATAAGAGGGTTCAAACCAATCACCTAACATTCGGGGTTTAAATTAGAAATATGAGATCTCGGGAGGACAAATGGGTGAATTGATAGATAATATAGTTCTAAAAACACCCAAACAACCCTTTCCCAGCATGCCCTAGTGTGGATGTGAAATATTGCTAGGGGATTTGGAATAATACCATATTAAGGGGAATTGGAAGTATGAATTGGGATACAAAAAATTCATAACTCAATGATTGTGGCATGAACATGGAGAATATATGTTGACCAAATTTGAACCAATCATTCACATTGCATTATCCAAAAATGGGAACAAGATAATGAGGGACAACCACTAACATAGTTTGAAAACATGGGGCCAAACACAAAGTGTCATCCGATGTCCTCCAGAACATTGACACATGTTGGTAGGCATGACTTAAGGTCAAGCATCCTAACTGTTAGGAGGATTATTCCTACCTTAATGGGAATGAGGATCTGAAATAGTGGGCACACAGTGAAAGGTGATGGATTGAGGGGTATTTTGAATAATTTTCAACACTATAGAAATTACGCCACTACGATGAAAGTACATTGGGTGAGCATTCCTGCTTGATAAAAGAACCCAACTACTCCAAAGAGTACATATATGAAGAGGGACAATAATTCCTTATAGTTTTGTATCATAAAAATGAACATGAGGGGAACCCATGAGGCATGGTACGTAACCCTATGTGAATGGGAACAAAGGCGATCAACATGCCACATCACACATTTGTAAAAGGGGTTAGGACCAAGAGGAAAGGAAGGTGAAAAGTGTTATTGCTAGACCATATAAGAATAGTCTAGTCATCATTACATATCCATAAAAATTATAATTAAGACATAATTTTCCATTGAATATGATATAGAAGATGCAAAATTCCAAAAAGAGATATATCCATTCCATAGAGGGAAATCTAATTTATTACAAAATTTAATGTCATGTGAAGTGGGACCCTGGATGTCATAGTTTTAATGTAGAAGAGTTCAGAGCATTCTATGGTTGGGAAAAAAGGTAAAGTACATGGGAATCACTATGTATTTCACATGGGAGAGAATCAAGAACATGTAGTTCTAAAATACTGCATGGGAGAAGGCCAATGCCAAAGGGGAAATGTCTTCTAGAAGTAAGGAAATATGAGACTAGGTATTTTATCAATACACTAATTGGATGTAAAATATGTAGTTTAACATCATATGACAGGGACATAAAATATCATCTTTTATATTCATAGATCTCAAATCAAAATGGGGAAAATTCCAGATGTGAAAATAATTGATGTAGTGCCACAATGCAACATGACATAAATTGGGACAAGGTAGTCCAAACCACATTACAAATTTCCAAGACACATTGTTTAATGTCGTGATTCCTAGACAATCTAACCAAAGATCCTAGTTTATGGTCATATTGTTTGGAACGAAAGGATGTTCGAACCTTCAATACAGAAAAAACCATATCAAAATCCCTAAGCCCACGTTATACATTCATGGTGTGGGAAACAAGGGTAGATATGATATTTTATAATACATGGAAGAACTTGGGAGGGGGTGAAGGTATTGAACCAAGGGTGACCCCATGACATGGGTTCATCCTCCCAGCTCACAAAGGTGCATATAGGGATAGAACAAGGAGTGTAAATGTTATGTCAGAAGTTGATGAGATGGAATGATATGTGAATCGGGAGTCTAATTTTTATTAAAAAATAGGGTAGATATGATGATATTGGATAGTTGTTGATCATATTCGAAGCACATCATCCATATTGTGTGGCCTGAAAGGTGAACAATCATCCGAGGGTCGATCGTTGACCATATTCAAAACATGTAACCTATCTCACAATGTCATTTGAAATACTACACGTCGTTGCCCTGAAATGGAAGGTGGTCCTTAAGTCCGAGAATCCATACTATTCAAGTGTCCTTTAAGATGTGAAAAGTGATAGTAATGCAAATTGTGGGGATTTTGAAGCATGGAAGCAGATATAATTATGTTCATGTTTAACCCAATACTCTAATTCTAAAACCATATGCCATCAGAGCATGTTTTTATGCCTAAGAGCGGTTGTGAAGTGCATACAAAATGTGGGAAAATGGGTTTATGAACCTGAGTCTGAACCCAAGAAAAAAATTTCCGGGAATTCCTACAATTCCCATAAGAATGTGAATTAATCCATATGTAGTTTTAAACCAACATGAATTTTTACATCATGCAGTAAGGAAACAAGGGCTAAATAATTCTCCAGAGAGAAATTTTTATTAAATTGAATAATAACCCGACATTAATGAGGACAAATGTGGTACATATCCCACACCATTCATGGTCCTAGGAAAGAACCCAGGCCGAGGGGCTAAGAGATAGAATAAAAGAACCTATGCCTTGACCTGCGGACAACATGTCTATGAGTTCCTATGTATCCCATAAATATGGGAATCAAGGAAAACATAGATCTAGAAATGTCGTGTAGTTTAAAGATATGCGACAGGGGCATGAGAAAAAAAGGATGTTCTGGAGGGAGGGGTACATGATGCATATTTTTTAAACTTAAAATGAATGGGGAATAATGATGCCCACACAACACCATATGCATCCCTCAAAGAGAACTAATCCCAAAGGGTATGGAGATATTTTTTGGCCAGGACCTGAAGAAATAATGTATGAGTGTTCTAATGTATACAATAAAGATGGGCATTAAGAAACACATAGTTCTTTAAATTCCATTCAGATTAACCACACGTGGTAAGGGTCTGCGGAATGGGTGT
This sequence comes from Viscum album, assembly GCA_963277665.1. Lineage (NCBI taxonomy): Eukaryota > Viridiplantae > Streptophyta > Magnoliopsida > Santalales > Viscaceae > Viscum > Viscum album. Next base: position 1,127,395,386 of record OY728120.1, read on the forward strand.
CTCAAAGGGGTTGTGTGTGGCTTGGAAAAAATAGCCTTATGTGATAATGACAGAAGAGTCTATACATACAAGACAATCCCAAGAGAGTACTTTGGATAAAAGGCCAGAAAGGTCAAGGGACCTGAGGTTGGGCGACATACAATATTTTCAGGTGTCACTACGTATTCCATAATTATTTGAAACATGACATACATAGTTCATGAAATTACCTGAAGCTGGAAGTCGTGTGATAAGGATGTGGAAGATCATATTTTGAGGTCCTAGAGATCTGACTACAGATCTCATGATAAATGTCATTTTCATCGGATAAAAGGGAAAAAAAGTTGAATCATTGCACCCTATATTTGGTAGACCCTATGGATTGTGATTATGATAGATGATTACTATCAACCATTTTCTCAACACAGTATCTCTATCATGTCCTAGGGTTGGATAAAATGGTCAAGGGTGGATTTTTGACCATATTCACAATGTGAGACCTATCTAAAATGGTGTTCAAGTTCCTCTTTGATGTTGGCCTAGAATGGTAGGTTAATGAAGGAGGCATGAGACCCGGCCTCTAGGGGAACTTCAAGATGTGAAAGATGATGAATAATATTATAAATAGACACATTAATCATGGAGAAATATATTCATTTTACCATCTTGTGGTAATGATGAAAGATATCATGGTTTAAGGTCATATTGCATGGACCATATATAGGTTAATTTCTTGGAGGAAGAAAAGGGTCATGAATTACGGTCGTAATGATAGGAATATACACAATTTAACATATTGCTGGATGAAATGGATCTTATATTAGTGGAATACAGCTCAGAACATATATACTTTATTACCATGCATGATGAATGAGATCTTAGTCTAGGGTTGTAGAGGTCGGACAATATACAGTTTAATATATTTTAGTATGAAATCTGTGTTTTTATGGTCGTAGAGCTCAAATAATATATCGATTAACATCATCCAGGATGAAAGGGATATTATTTTAGGGTTTAAGAGCTCTGACCATATACATTTTTACATATTTCATGAGGAAAGGGGAATTAGATTAGCGTGGTAGAGTTCAGACAATGTTCTATTTAATGACTTGCAAGATGAATAAGATGTCAGTTTAGGGTCATAGAGATCATAACATATATTGTTTAATTTCATTATGGAATAAAGGTATCTTAGTTCTGGGTGACATATTATAGTCCATTTATAGTTTAACGCCTTGTAGAAAAGAAGTTATTTTAGTTTTGGTTTGTAGAGTTCAGAAAATTATTTTATTAAAGACATGTAAGATGAAATGGATCTTAGTTTACAATCATAGATCTTATACTATATTCAATATGACATCTTATATGATGAAAGGGATCTTAGTTTAGGCTCATTGAGATTGGAACATAGATATTTTAACGTCTTTCGGAATGAAAGGGATCTTTGTTTATGGTTGTAGTTCTCAGGCCATATTTACATTAACATTTTTAAGGCCGAAATGGATCTTAGTTTTGTATCATAGAGCTGATTGAATATATAGTTTAATTTTTTTCTAGATTAAAGGGACATTTTTATATCTTCATAAAACACATACCATATATAGTTAATTATCTTGTTGGATGAATGTGATCATAGTTTAAGGTCATACATATCAGATCATAACTAGTTTAACATCATGAAGGATGAAAGGGATCTTAGTTTAGTGTCAAAAACCTCATACAAATGAAGCATAACGTCTTCTATGTTGAATGAGATCTTAGTATTGTGTCATAAGTCACAGACCATATATAGTTTAACATCTTGGGGGACAATGGGATCTTATTTTATAGTTGGAGAGCTCAGACCATATATAGTTTAATGTCTTCTAGGACGAAAGTGATCTTATTTTAGTGTTTTAGTGGTCATACCATAAACAGTTTATCTTCTTCTTGGATGAAGATGACTAGTTTAACATCCACCATGATAGAGACTCCCTCACACAATTGACTACATGAGAAATTGGCAATTTTTGGGAATATTAATATGCTCACCATACATGGTGATTATGGAGTACAAACCATTGGGGGATACATTTTTAATGTCATAATGTCCCTCACAATTGAGAACCAATTTTGGTCACTTCCTATACGAAATAATTGGCATCTTATGGGAAAGTATCATGTCACCATGAAATAAATAATTGAGACGAACAAAATTAATGAATGATCTGGCTATCTTCTTCGGGTGCATCTTCAAATTGTGTAAGACATAAATTATGTTCTCATTATGAGATCCCAGTTCAGCCGGAAAGACTTCTGCTACTCTGTATGATGTATGATGATCATAGATATCTCGATGGGCAGGACAACTTTTAATCCTGAAACCATGATATATGGAGTCAACTCGGTGGAATTATGATTCATTTTCTAGTAATCATTGAGATCATTGTTGATCAGGGTCAACCAAATATTCATGTTTTAACCAACCATCTTTTTCATGATTTTATATAGGGTTTTTTGAATGCATATATCACTCCATTTTAGAGTGTATGATATTGAGATGAATGATTTGAATAGATATTGTACGTGGGATACTACATCTTTTTCTCAAATTCTAGGGGGTTGGTACCATTATTTCCTAGGATAGAATGAGGGACTCCAAATTGGTGGATTATTTTGGATCTAATGAAATCTATAATTGTATGGGCCATGACTTCCTTGAGCAGAATTGCCTCAACCCAACTAGAAAGAATCTTGTAGTGGTCATAATGAAGTTTCACAAGCAATCCATTGAAGGTAGACATGGTCCCATGACATCGAGTCTAAAGACCATAATGGTCCAAGAGTACATGGTAGTATGAATATGATATAGTGACAGATCGCAGAAATTAGTATTGATCAAGAACACATAGAACATCATGTAAAACAAGATGCAATCATGGACCATGGTGTATGAGAAGTATACTAATTACAGGATCTTATGAGAGAGCTTCGAACCAGCCTAATGAGATCTATATGATCCAGAATGATCTCCCTTCATAACATATGGAATTTTACCACCTTGAATGTAGTGTAGAGGAACCCCATAGAGCCCACAATTTTATAAGATATTCCCAAGTATTCAAACACTCTAGAGGGTGAAATTCAGTATGCACTGATGCATTCATTCCTGTTTTGATCGGTTTGAGAAGATATTACCTTTCAAGAGATACTCATTAAAGGGATATTTTCTAACCATGGGTTCCTACCAGTACTTTGGAAGGGGATTATGGGGGCCCCAATGTGGATGTATAGGTGTTGGGGTGGATTACCTACTAGTTATCATCATCATATAAAGTGAGGGGGGAAATGAATCACTAATTTGCTACATGGATATTAATATCATCAGGGTCAGGATCTTCATGTGATGTGGCATAGTTGGGCATGAAATCTGAGCATTCATTTCGTGACTGAGGGATGTGAGTGACATCTATATGATAAGGGAACTAGGCTATCAACTAATGATTGTGCACTAGAAAGGGTATGAGCATTGGATTCCTCCCTACCTATTGATTTTTTATCTTCTTGGTGACCCGTTTGGATTCCCCTTTTCATGAAGGATGGGAACATCAAACTCAAGGGACAACTCAAGACTAGTGAAGATGTCTTGATACATTGCCTCATTGTTGGGGCAGCCTTCATACAATAATAACGAACATGCCATGATAGTTTTTTAAGTCTTGATGGAGATGATACCCAGGCCTACACTATTGATTCTGGGATCATTGAGTATCCTTCTAGTAGGGCTCCATGAGGCATGGTCGAAGAGAATTTTCCTACATGGGATGAATTTATCCAGGGAGAGGAATATATCGTCTGTGAAATACTGATATTGGGACCTATTTTTGGGGGATTTATGGACTATAAGCTTGTATTCCAATGCTTTTCCATTAATAGTTTTCTTGGGGAAATGTTTTCTGTCAAACAATGGAAGGATCATAGCACACTAATCTAGGAATCCTTTCAACATAAAGAGGTTCAAAATATACTTCATTGAATCCAAACGAGAAACAAACTATACCTTATGGTGTTTTATGTAGTTTCGCAACATCTACACTATGAATACCATCACAAGGAAACTATTCTTGATAGAGTAATATCTAGTAACTATTCAAAGGAGCATATAGATGAGATAGTATAAACTGTTCTCTAAGACATCATTGTTCTTCTAGGCGATATGGGCACTAAGAGGTCACTCTCGAGCTTTCACCTATAGGAACAACTTCATTACATACATGGGAAGCATTTTAACTGAAGGATGTAGTAGGTACTTCTTTGTCTCATCAATGGTGGATTCACACACTTCACTGCACAGGTATTCGACACCATTTTTCATGAGCGAGGAAAAGGGATTCCAATTAACATACATATTCGTGATTAGTCGACGTATATTGGGTACATGTCCTTGAAAAACCTATTGATCTCAGAGGTTTCTTAGAAGAGGCATTAGGCCGATAGCCTTGATCTTCTATAGATCGATATTGATGTCTCTATACATAAAAATGAAGCCAAGGAATCATTATATTGAGGGAATTGAGAAATATGAACTCTTTCCCAAGATCCCTAAGATGTTCATGATGCTACTGGGATTTAACCGCCATATCATCCATATATAATTCCACCTATATTCTGAGGATCAAATTGATTATATAGTGAATGTAATGCTGATAGGTGGATCTTACATTCTATAGACTGAAAGGCATTAAATGGTAGAAAAAAGTAACTTGTCGTTCCATTAAAGTTATAGAATATTCATCCTTGGGGGCCTTTCAGATTTGATTATATCCAGAATACCCATCCATGATGAAGAGGGCATGGAACCCAATGGTAGCGTCAATCAATAGTTTGGTCACAAGGAGAAGAAAATAAGCTTTTGGAAAATGATATTTGAGATCCTAGAAGTCGATGCAGACTCAGATTAGTCCTTTTTTTCTTCTTATAGGCACATTGTTGACTAAACAAATGGGGTGATGAACTTCCTTGATTAATTTGGCCTTGATAATCTTATCAAGCATGGACTCAACCATGGAACCATGAGACAGGTTCAACATTCATGTAGGTAAATGAAACCCATGATGGTTTCATAGGTGGCTAAGGGGATGGATGAAGACTTGATGATCCAGTCTTCACCTCTCTCTATAGCTCCAGGAAAATACAACTCGATTCTATTTCAAGAATCCATGTAATAATGTAGCTCATCATCAGGAATCGATGCACATATTAGTGTTGTTATTTGATTAGTATCTATATCGAGGTTCACATGTACCAACCCATTAACCATAGTGGATATTTCCTCATAGAATATGGGTTTAGAATCTTTAAATCCTTTTCGCATTCCATAATGAGGGGATCATCAGTTGGAGGAGGCTCTTCTAAATTGGGTGAGCCTGTTGAGAAAATATTTAAGGCTTAAGAATAAATGGAATCCACACATAGAGACTCCTTCACTACTGAAATCATGGTAATGAATGTCATTGATCTGATTGCATCATGTCATCAACATAGTGTGCCACACTTGATAATATCAAAGAAATTGGGGAATGTCGGTTTGAGCCAGTTCATCCCAAACTGAAAAAATCAGAAAGTTTAATGTATTGATGTTACCATGGGAAATACATCTGGATATTTTATAGGGGTAAGGGTTTATTGTCTCATGTTTGGCCAATTTATATTGGAGTGTAATGTGACCTTCCAGCACTATCTTCAACAAGGAATTCCATTTCTCTTTTTCTTATATATGACAAAGTAGTGCCCCAAATCTGGGGTTGTGGGCTCCAACTAGTGAATTGGGAAAATTCAAGTATCATCTCATTCTACCAATAGGTTAGACACCAAATTTGTATGCCCCACCTCATTATCTTGTATCTTCTTGTCCTTTCACATTAAGTATTCATCATCTAGGTTGGGGTATACATAATAGGAAAAGGGAGATGAATCACCTTGGAAAATTATCACTCGACCATTAAGGGAGTAATTGAAGAATTATTGATATGATGATGTTACTACCATGTGTAGTTGGAGCTATGTTATACACATTAATGCACAATAATTAGGGACTTGTGAGACATCCATGAACTCAATGTTGGAAACTATGCCTCTAAACTGGTTCATCAAGTCAATCATTCAAACCGGTGTCTTATGCATCTTGTCATTAACATTAATCTTATGTATTTAATGGCTTAGATATGTTTCATAATTCCCCATCATGTAGAGAGTCTAGGTCAGTATAATATTGATCATAGAATCTATGTCAACAAGATATAAGAATATTTCCACACCATTGAAATGGATAGTGATATATAGCGGGTGGATGTTCCCCAATATTGGACATACTTCATCAGAATGAAATGTTGGAATGACACTCTAATAGTTCAACTACCTCAACATGGAAGGATTATACAGTTGTGACCACCATTTCAAACTGTAGGAAGATTCTTAAAGCATCTACAACGGATTTAGAAATATCGTCTAATAGGAAGAGAGACTTTAGGTTTGAGAGCTGCGAAGGAATTATAGAGATGTGCATGAGGACATTATAGTTCAATTTCAGGTTAACACTACAATTAAAATGATGTCTCTCAGCATTAAGAGGTATGATTGGTGATACTGGTCGAACTGGTGAATTGTGCAGGTGCTAGGAATGTCTCGCTGCTAACTAGTCTAAACACGTAGAGTTACCATTGGCTGACTGATGGATGACCAATGATAGTCCACAATGGAATATGGTTGGTCATGGTGTAGTTGTGTATTCTATTACATATCATGAAACATTAATAACCAAGGGGGTGTTTTTGACAAATTAGGATTAGAATTTCGTGTGTGTTGAGCTATGTTTTGGGCCAGCTATTAGGTCATGGTGGGATGCATGAAGTGGACTGATGCACTGGACAATGCATCAAACAATTCACGTAACAATGTAATAATCGATGATAGAATCTACTGGGGACATTAGGATGGTTTTCTTGGAACAATTTTTCATCAAGAGACATTTAAGGTTTTATCAGTTTGACGGAATTTATAGAAAAAGATGACTTCTGCACTTGAAGATCTGCTAAGGGAGGAACCACACTATCAGGTATCCTACTTATCGGGGAAGCTTTTTAGGGATACGGGCTCTGGAAGAATCAAATTGTTTGTCAATGATTCTGAAATCTCCATTGATGTGTGTGGGGAAGGATGAGGGCCAGACTAGTTCCGATGGGCTGGAGCACACCTCTGTCCACTTTGCAGGCCATTTGGGACTTGGCTTAATTTGAGTGAGGGATTTGCCTTTGGGAGGGACCATGCTTGCATGGGATCGTCGAGTGGTCCTGCATTGTGTTTAGCAATGTTATCTTTGCTTGGTCGGGCCTATTTTTGGTTTTCTGCTTGGGTGTTTTTGTTGTATGCTGAACCTTTCGGTTTCTCACTTTTCCCACAAAAGTGTTTTTCTTAATAAAAAAATAAGTTTCAGTCAGTCAGTCACTTGAAGAATACCCAATTGTGGGGAGGTTTCTATGGGTAATACCCATCCCCGAGGGAATGAATTTGGAAAATGTACGAGATGGATTCTATACCAAATGAGGGTGTTTCATTCCCTTGTTATGGAAATTATAACTTCCCTAAGAGGATTATGGATGAGTTTTTGATGCAAAGGTAGTAGTCAAAGGTAGTGTAGTGACTTCTCATGTATCAGGACAATTTAATTTTGCATGGAAAATACCATGGGAATGAGAGAATTCCTTTTGAGTAATCCAATCATCATAATTTTGAGACTAGTAGTTAGAAACCTAATTCCATTTACCCCCACAGTAACTATCAGAATTAACAGACACATGCACAACATGTGTTGTGGCCAGACCCAATGTGACGATGTTGTTATCGACATGATCTCGAATCCATTCAATAAACAAACATCACTACAAGATGGGGATCCCATGTAACCTATGATAGGAACAATAGATGGAGTGATCTATGATATTTTCTTCTTCAGGTCTTTTGAATTCTAGAAATAGAATGATCCCAGGATCCAAGACACTCTAGAAATAAATGAAGACCCAAGTCCCAATAAACAAATAGGTTTGGTTTCTTTGATCTGGGAAAGTGGCCCTAGAAGCCTAGCCCTAATGAGGAGATGTATCACATATATGACATATTTTAAAGGAATTTGTTCAATTAATTTCCATTATTTATTGTTTATGTCGGTTTCCCATACATTTTTTACAGGAAAGGGAGTGTCTTAAAGATTTGAGCCAAACTATGAGCCCATTTAAAGATTTAAAAACCCATTTTTTTCTTCTATATGTCATTAATTTTTCAACAATTTACACCAATTTAACATCACAATTTTCATAAAATGGTATATTAAAACAACCATATCTCGTTGGACCTCATAGTAATCAATAATCATGTCAGATATGATTTTTTTATTAAGTTAATGGGTCAGACCAACAACCCATTTCCCATTTTAATTAATTATTAATTCATTAATATTTCATTAAATTTTAATGGTTTTTTAGTGATAAAAACTCTCACAAAAATCCAATGACCTAAGGAGTTCCACCATGCTCTCCTCCACCACTATTGATCTCATATTAATTGGGAATTGGGGAGAAATTTATCTTGATTTCTCATATCCTTCATATTTGAGGAGGTAAATTGTTTTGTTTATAACACCAATATTTTTATTCATTTCACCCATTAAATTTCTTACATGAAATCATAATACATACTGGAACCTCAAATTTATTTTGGGATACTTTCAAATTCATCTACTGGTGTATTTTTGTTGTTTTACTCAATGTATCTCATGTAAGTGGGTTTCCTCTCATGTTCCTCCCGTTTTTTAGAGTTCATACACCTTTCGTGAGGATATAAATTTTCTAGAAGCTACGGTTAGAACCTGGGGTTCCAAATTGAGAATGTTTTGTGAAATCATGGGGATAGTTCACATCCTTGTGGGGTTGCGGTGGTGTGGTTGAAGTTTCGCACCAAGATATAACTTTTTAGCAGAAATGGTAAGTGGTTCATTGTGTTAGAATCCTAAAATGAGTTATATTTGATTCATTTATATTTTTATATTTCTCACATTACTTTACTTTTGGGATGTGAACAATTTTTTGTAGTATTTATTATGATTTAATTTCAAACATGCATATTTGTTTGAAAATGTGTGTTTTCCATGTGTATATTTTGTTGTATCATTTGAGGTAATTTATTAAAATTTGAATACGGTTTAATAAATGTTTCTGGGGATGAAAAGTATGTTTTTTATTGGTATTAAGGTGATTTTTCCTTGAAATAGGATTTTGAAATGGGTTTTCTGTGAAAATCATGGTTATACCCCTTTGGATTTTTTTACGAAAATCGTAAATTATTTATTATGTTAAAACAAGTTGGAAAAAAGTTGTACATGTACTATTTTGGTTAGTGTGTTCATATAATACGGGTTTTTAAAGGTAAAGTGGTGATTTAAGATGTCAAAAAAATTAGGATGTTTTATAAATTGGTTAATTGTTTTATTAAATTTCAAGAAGGGAAATAAACATGTATGTGTGATATTATGGGTTAGAATGATAAGAAAAATAATATTTGATTGTGAAAGGATTACTATGTTACATTTTTATGGAATGTTTTGTGTATGTTTGATTTGTTAGTGGTATTTGTATATGAAAATTGTATTTCATTTCATGTGGATCTTTTTTGAGCACAAGGTGGGTAACTCATGTATCTAGGTCTGTGGACGTGTACTAGTATACTAGTAATTTGATCGGTTTTGGCCCCAGTTTCACATATCGAGTTTGACGATGAAAACACTAACTAAAGTATGATGATGATGATGTAGATGTTAGGGGAAAACAAGGTTATGATTATGATCCCTACATGTGGAATGTGTGAATGATAATTGATATTTGTATGGTTACATTCACCGAGATACGAGGTACATGGGACCCACAGCTGGCTAGTGCATAGGGGTTATTTTCCCATTGCATGTGCTCAAAAGAAAATTTATGATTACAATTGGAATATGGTATTTTTAGTTCGAAAATTCAGTAGCTTTGGCATTATATTTTAAAAGTGGTTATTATGTAAAGTACCCCACATGAAAAATGTTTTTATTTAATGTTGAATCTCTTTTAAATTATTAATAGCATCTCATGTTTATGATAAAATTCAGGCTTTTCCCCTTTGAATGTTTATCACATGGAATACTATAGTTGTGGAATCCTACTGGGATTTGTCTCATGCCCTAATTGAACCATTGGGTTTATGTTGACATGGTTATTTTTGTTTCAGGTTTGGGTACAACATTTTATGCTAATGGTTCAGGTTTTCAGTGGCCATTCGTGATGTAGTGATATGGAGAATGCTTAGGGGTTATGCCTTTTTCCAAGAAGAGGTTCTTGGGGGGGTCCATTTTTGGTTTCGTTATTTTTTATAGTATTTCAATATATTTTTATATTATGTAATTACATTATGAGTTTTTGTAAAAGATGATCTGTTTTGAAAAAACCAGATTTGTTATATTTGATGTGTTTGTTGTTTTATGTTTATAAACTTAGGTAAATCTTCCCAAAATCCATTATGTGATTCCTGGGAACTTGTGCCTTCCTGTGGGGATTGGGAATGCCCTTTGGCCCTTGTCGCAGACTGTGTGGTGTGCCTGTTTTTATAGAAACCATATTTGGATCGTGACAAAATGGTATTAAACGTGGTTCATTATCATTAGGTCATGTTATTTGGGGAAGAGTTGGGATAGTCTGGGGTTAGGATTTTTGGGGCTTCACATTTCGATTATGAGTTGTGTTCTTGGCCAGAACACATCATTATGTTATTCAAGATTCCAAGGGATGTTGGGTTTTATCTATGTCCTTTAGTTTATTCTTCTGATGACGATTATGGGAAATGAAAAGAGAGTTCTGTTAATTGTCTCAGTGAGCTCTCAAGGCATGGAAAGCCATGTGGAGATGAGAATATTTATATTGAACACTATCTGTGAAAATCAAGTGGTTGGTGTGTGGACACCAACCATATGTCCAAGTGTTCCACCAAATCTAGTTCCCTTTGTAATTTTCTCATTTCCCTTCATTTTGGAATCTTGAATGATTGGTTTTAAAGAAAAAATGATGTTTTTTATGAAGTGAAATGATTTTTTGCAATTTTTTTCTAATAAAGAGTGAGTGGATTTTCTTCTAAAATGGTAGAAGACTATTTTTGAAAGAAAAATTTAAATGGAAAATTGTGTGTTTAAACCTCTTTTGAAAGAAATAGCTATGTCAAAGTTGAATTTGAAAAGTGTTTCCAATAGAGCTCTCTAATTTGTTGAAGTTGTTTTAATGGGATGGAATGTTTTGGAGGTCATGTGTGGTGTTTGGAAATGGAATTTGATTTGGAAACCAGAGAACATTTGAAATGTTTTATGAAATTACTGAATCTTGTTTTAAAATTGGAAGAGCTGAGTTTCCTATTTAATATGTATTTATGAAATATAGTTTTTCTTGATAATAATTTTTTTTGAAATGGGATGAAATATTTTGAAATTAATGTTTATGACATTAAAGTAATTATTCATATTAAATAATGGGCCTTTCAAGAAATTTTTATTGTAATATGTAAATTGTTATTTTGATTTCGTTGTTAGTAGTCATGAGAAAAAAGTACGTATTGGTTGAATGTTTTGGTTTTGAAAAGTGGAAATAATTTTTGTTTAAACCATTAGTATTTCTATGGGTGACCACATGAATGGGGTTACATGGGATGATTGATGATTAATGGAACAATGTAATGAGTAACAGGATGGATAAAAGGAGGGTGCCCATTGTGGCTCAGAAACATACATGTGTGAGGCCTATGGGGTACCATTTATTGATAAGATAATGGCCAAACCATTTTTTTCAAAGAGTTTATTTAAATGGAAAACATGGTGTCTTAATTACTGGTTTAGGATGGTGTGTCTTATGTGTTTCAAGATATGTATTTTTCTTGTTGTGGGGTGTTTTGAGTCCCTAAAACACTATTTTTTTAATGATGTTTTGGGATTGTGTTTGGTCGATTTTTTGGGTTGAAGGGTTGTTTAGTGGTTTGTTCAGAGAAAATATTGGGAGGCCCTTTTGGTGGCTCCCCTCATGTGTTCAATTCTGATTAGGGATATTTTTTCCCAATTGACTAGCATGGTTGGGTCTATGGCCTCTCTCGTTTGATAGGTTATTCCCCCATAACGATTTATTGCACAAATGCATTGTATCCCAGATATCTTCTCCATATTAAAGTACTCCAGTTGATCAACATACAGAGTCTTTTTCTCGAGCTTTGGTGGTGAAGTCTGCATCACATCTGTTAATGGATTTGTGCTCCCCCATTAAGAAGGATAGTTCTCGTTTAAGGTTGAAAGAGACGTTACTTTCATAAGTTACCTGATTCATTGTAGGTGAAAACTGAATGGGATTGTTAGTGTGGATGGTGTCTAAGAGGGACTTTGGGTCATTAGTCTTCTCTTCAAAGTAGGAGTTCATGTAAAACCTCCAGCATTGGAAATCTGGTCAGGAGAGGCTATTATGGACACATTCTATAATTTTGATTTGTTTGGGAACATGGTATAAGTTCCCTTTCAAGGTATTGTTTCTATCAGTCAAAAGGGTAATGTCTGGTGGCACCATGGAATGTCATTGTCTGATTTGACTATAAAAGGGAAGGTTGTGAAATCTTATGAGAGTTTCTATTTTGTTGGAAGTGTGTCTCTTTTTTAATGATCATGAATAACTTTTTTTAGAGGTTTTTGTTTCTGTATATAATTTATTTATTCGGTTTCTCAATGGAAGAAACAAGGGGTGTTGTGTGTGTATCTTTGAAGCAGTTGTTTTAGTGAAATGTCAGGTTAGGGTAAAGTAAGATTGAAATATGTTATTTCATGGTGAACCCATCAAGAATCGGGGTATATTTTTTGTGGAACTGAATGGATATGATCCACTCAATGTGGGGGGGTCCAATGCCTAACTCTGAGGAAGAAGATGATTCAATCATTTGAGCTCCAACCATAGGTCCCAGAATGATGTCGGTGCATAGTTAGGGGAAATCCATGGGTTGTTCAAACCTTTCGTCAATGTCCATTCTTTAGTATGAAATATGTGATATCTTTATTCATCTAGGGTAGTCATCTTTATTTATGGTTCCCGTTCAATGGAATGAGGTGGATAAACTAATTCCCTTGTTATAGCTTAATGTAATTCATTCCCTCTTTGGATTCAAGTGAGTTTTTTGAGAATTATTTGAAATTTTTCTTGACAGGTTTAGTGGACTATTTATCATGGTTAGTAGAAATTGTGCCCTAGAAAACCATGGAAGTAGAAGGATTCTTGGGTGTATAACACCATTTCTGAAACTATTCAGGCTAACCGGGTGATCGTCCCAAATCATTAAATTTTTTGGTCCCCTTGTATTGACCCAAGGAGGGAAGTTATGATGGATGGTTCAAATGTTGGGGGACCCACAATGAGTCTCATGTATGTTATTTTTGGAAGTTTCTAATAAAATTAAACCCCTTGAACCAGAGAGTCTATTCTGGCCTCACCCTATTAGTGTCCTGCTTCTATCTTGGGAATATTTATGTTACCTCTTATGGTAGGGATCCCATTAGTGTCTCCCCATACTAGTAAATTAGATATTTCAGTGCCCTTGTCTTGGTTGTAGGTATTCTCGTTCAGATCTATCTATCTACCAACATCATCCTTGGATAAACAATGGGCTTGGAGGGTTCCCATTGGTTTAGTTAAAGCATGTTAACTGTAACCTTGTTTTTTGTTGTTGTTTGTTTGAGTTAATTGATTTAGTCATGTTTTTATTGTGTTTGGGTTATATTATTTAGGGATAAAGTCTATATGTGCTTGAATATTTCAGGAATGTTGTGTATGTTTTGTTTTGGGATAGCATGCTTTAATTGATATTTGGAGGTGTATTGTCCATTCAAGGGTGGTCTGGACATGGAAAAGGAGTATGTCAAGGTTTATCGGTTGGGTTTATTTTTTTATTTTGTCCTTACTCTATATTTTCATTGGAAAAAATATTTATGATGGGTGAATTTTCACATAGATAACTTATTTTAAAGTAATTTTTCATTTAATTTGCATTCTTACATTTTTTGTGGGGGTTTCCCATACATTTTTGGAGAAAATGGTTGGTTTTTCATGATTATATCCAAACTGTGAGCCTATTTCCAGATATAAAAACCAATTTTGATTCTTTTTAACTCTTTAATTTTGCATAATTTTACACACATTCAACTTCCCAAATAGAACAACATGGTATATTAAAACAACCATATCCATTTGGACCTCATATGTATCCATTATCATGATGGATTTTGGTGTGTTATTGATTTATTGGGCCATCCAAAAACCTGATTCCCGGTATTAAATTTTGTTTAATTATTTGACATCACATTCTATATTTATGATTTTTTATGATTCCAACTCTCACTCGAGTCCACATAACCAATGCACCCCACATGCTCTCCTCCCCTCTATGGATCTCACAATCTACTAATATATAAGAAAAAAATCATTGAATTTCTCAAATCCTACCTATTAGAAGAGGTATATTGTTTCTTTAATAACTCCTTCAATATTTACTATTTTCCCGCATTAAAATTAATAAATGAATTTCAATTCCTTATTCTAACATCACATTCATTTTTGGATGTTTAGAAATTAAACTAATGGTGTATTTTGCCGTTTTATTCTTGGTATCTTATTTATGTATGTTTCCTCCCATGTTCATCCCCATTAATTTGGGTTTATTCCACTTTTCCTCATGTTATTGAATTTCTAGAAGCCCTATATTTTGACTAGTGATAAAAATTGAGTATTTTTGGTGAAATATTGTAGATTAGGGATCTACGCACTTTTGTGTGGTGTAACAGGGATGTAGTGTAATTATCACTCAAAGATTTGGTGTATTTGCACCAAAGGTTGGTGGTTCTATGTGTAAGTATGATAAGATGAGTTAGATTTTCTTCATTAATATATTTATCATTCTCCACTTATATTATTTTTGTTTCGGGGTCAATTTTTTATAGTATTGATTTATCATTTAGTTTCAATGTTTCATATTTTATTGAAAATGTGTGTTTTCCATGTGTATGTTTTGTTGTATCATTTGATGTTATTTGTTAACACTTGAAAGTGGTTTAATAAATGTTTCTATGGATTCCAAATCATTTGTTATTGTAGTTGACGTTATTTTGTCTTTGAAATAGGGTTTTGAAATTACTTTTGTGCGAAAAACATATTTATACCCCTTGGGATTGTATTATGAAAATGGTTAATGATTTATTGAGTTAAAAAAAGTGGGAAAAGGATGTGCATGTACTTTTTTTTGAGTGTCTTCAACAAAGATGGGTTTTTGAAAGTTAATTAGGTGATTTATTATGTCCCACATGTTTATAAATTTTTACAAAATATAGATGTCTTTTATTAAATAGCAATAAGGGTTCGAAACATGTTTGTTAGCTATTTTGATTGAGTATGATGTGAAAACTGAATTTCTCTAGTGAAAGGTGTATTATGTGAAATGTGTGAGGGATTTTTGGTGTAGGTGTGACATCGAAGTGGTATTTTCTTGTGAAAATTTTATTTCTTGACTTGTGGAATGTTTTTTAGCATAAGAGGGAAAACCTGGGTATCATGGTTTGTGGTCGTATTCTAGTATGCCAGTACTCCCGTTGGGTTTGTCCATAGTTTCATGTAGTATGTTTGACAAAAACAACACTTAATAAAGAGAGATGATGATGATGATTTTGGTGGACCACTAGGTTATGGGTATGATCCCTATTAGTGGATTGTGTGCACAAGAACAGATATTTTTATTTTTCCTTTCACTGAGATATGAGTTTCCTGGGATCCATAGTGGGCTAGTGCCTAGGGGTTATTTTCTCATTTCATGGGCTAATTAAATACACTATTCTTATCGTCATCATATAGTTTGATTTCCTAGAAAATTCAGTAGATTTTCCATTATATTTCAAATGTCTTGATTCTTTAAAGCCGCCCACTAGGAAAATATTTTTATTTAAAGTTGTGTCTCCTTAAAATTCTTAATAGCATCTCATGAATACAAAAACATTCAGGATTATCATCTTTGAATGTTTATCACATGGAATAGATTAGTGGGAGAATCTTATTGGGATTTGGGTCACACCCCTCTTCCACTTTAGGTTTATGTAGGCTTTGTTATTTTTATCGTCAGTTAGGGTACAGATTTTGGTGCTAATGGTTTGGGTTTTCGGTAGTCCTTCGTGATAACGTGTTATGGAGATGGCTTGAGGGAGATGCCTCATGCCATGAGGAGGTTCTTGGGCTATCCATTTTGGGTTTCTTCATTTGTTATAGTCTTTTAGAATTGATTTAACTTTTTTAATTCAATTATAAATTTTTTGTAAAAGATGTTTATTTGAAAAATCCGAATTTTTTATATTGGATTTATTGTTGTTTTATGTTTATGAACTAGGGTAAATCCTTCCCAAATTCAATTTTTTGATACATGAGCAATTGTTCTGACCCTTGGGGATCGATAATTCCCTTTGGGGCTTGTCGTGGACCATGTCAGGTGCCAGTTTTGATGAAGACCAGATTTGGTTGGGGAAAATCTTGAGACCTGAGAGGTGGTGGAGTATGGTTTTCACTCCTATGAAGCAGTTGTGTGTTATGCAGAGGAATCATCTGATATTGAGGTGGGTGATTCTGATCTAGTTTGGGATCTTGAGTCACTGGCCCTCAGGGAGGCTATATAAGTGGATCATTTAGTAACAATTCTATATTTATATGGTCCTCTATTTGCGTAACAGTAGTGGTCTCAACCATGGAAACACTTCTTGAGGGAGCTTCAGGAGGCAACATGCATGCCTGATTAGACTGCTGCATGTCTTTCTTTAGACAGTGAGTATTTTCAAAGAAATACTTGAAACAACCTGGGATGTTATGAGAGTTGATAGAAGGAACCAGTTAGGTCATCACATTCCCCATGCACATCATTAGCAGAAACCCTTATGTCTGTGGAATGTGAAGGGAATATGTGTGGACCATCCACCTAGAGACAAAGTCTCTGATACACTCATCAGGTCATTGCTCGCAGATGAAAAGGTTAGCAATAATGTTTTTTGGGTTTTGGAACTGAACTGGTAGATAAACATCCTACTAAGAACCTCCCAACAAATAAATGACCCAATGGTTACCTGGATGTACTTGAAAAATGTGGTCCCTTCTTATTTTTGTACCAAAAACTAGATCATAGCAGCTTTATATTATTCTAGAGTTCCCATCATGGATCCACAATTTGAAATAACATGGACTAGGTGTTCCAGTGGGTCACCCATCCCATTGAATGTGGATAAGGTAGGATTTCTAAAGCCCATGGGTGGTGGTATATCATTCTTCTATATCGTAAATGGATTTCCAAAAGGTGAGATTTCTACATGATGAGTTTCAATATTTGGTAGGTGAGTAATAAGAGAAGCCATATGATCATCCCAAAGAGGATTAATATGTTGGTTGGGGTTCCCTAACCAACAATGCATTGGATGGTTCTTCAACATTGTAAGTGGGTAGATATTGTAATGGAATGACTAGAGGAACTACCCATGGCGATGGGGGAATAACCTGCAAAGTGGCCGATGTTACCTATGGCGTTATCTATGGGACATATAGAGTAGTCGGTGGTACTAATGATAGGTCATGAGGAAGGTCGTTGTGGAGTTTGGGAGGTTTTGGAAATTCATAGCATTATTTATATCCATAAAAACTATCTTCTACCCAATATAGATATGATGGATTGTCAAGATCACAGGGAGGCAACTTTCTGGGGGAAGCTGTGCATGTCACTGCATCCTCGTTCTGGGGTTACCGTAAGCTGGCTGCCCCTCCGCAAGGCTCTTTCCCTGAATTTCATCAATAATTTTTTTCTTTTTAGTGAGCTACTGATGAAGTGTGTATTTTTCTGTACCATCTTTAGTATCTAGGACTGATTCAGATGGATGATAAATCATTAATATAACTGCGTACTCCATACCAATACTGGGGTCTCGACCTAGAGGTAATGACTCAGAAATTATAGGAAGGCCATGAAGTTTTCATTATTGGTGAGTGTAAACACCTGCATGGTCTCCTGGGTGTTGTGATACCCTAGTGAGCTGTTTAACATCTACAGATCCTATGATGGTGCCCCCTTTTGGGTATATCTCAAGAAAGAATGTGTTTACAATGGTCACACCCAAAGGCATATCCTCGATATCACCAGGTGAACCATGAGGGCACCTAATAAAAAAAATTGCAAGGCAACCTACTACCGCAATCCATTGATCTAGACATGTAAGGAATCCTCCTTAATAACCCTATATTGCACTGTATTACTCTTAACATATCTTTTCTAGAAGGTCCAATGATAACCAGGCCATGATGCGTGATGATCAATAGAGAGTGCGACCAACTCAACAAGGTGTCAATACTGAAAAATCATTTCATAGTGTTACCGAATTTTCTTATATGTGAAACATTGATGATGGAGATGGAAATACATCATCCCTTTGGTTAGATGAAAGCACATAATCTCATCCTGAGTGAGGGACACCAGAATACTAATGATTGTATTTTCCATCGTCCATAACATATCTAGGAAATAATCTGCTATGAGAATGGACAAACAACATCTCATATATGACTCAAGATCTGACTCTTATGGGCCCATTCATTGACTAGGGGTGGTTGTGATACTTGAAATTGTACTGATATGAACTGTTGTAGTGGTAGACTGTTCAGTGTAGAATTTGGTGCCAGCTATGACAATCCATTGCATCTTGGGATTTCTTCCAGGGAATGCTCTGACCACATCACCATGTCCCTATAGGATAGGATGTTGACCATTTATTCCAACATAGATGGGGTAGTCTTTAACATTGGATTAGGTGAGTATTCATCATCGACTGGTCCACATAACAATTCTCCATGGACTCCCGTCGAAATATATAATGATCTCGGTGTAGAATGGGAATATTTCACATCCATACCCTAAAAACATTCCAAATCGTCCTCCACCTGTATGTATCTGAGGAGGGATTCAAGGATCTGGTGCATCATGAGATCTGGAAGTACAAATAAAATTCACCTAGTTCCTTCCCCATAACATAACACAGGGGATTACAAAGAAGGATAAATCATCAGATCACATTACATATTAGAATCTAAAAATTGGATGGGTTTGATGTTGATATGAGACATCTTAGAGTTCATTCTATGGTGATGACAACCCTCCCTCCTTCCTCAAGATGGTTCTACAATGTAGGGTAGATCTCTAAAATGGGAAGGAACTATTCATAGAATACCTGGGGAGTGAGGTGAACCTGGGAAGTTGATGAATGGAACAAAATTAGGACATCGACATTTGGGAATGCTGGCATGGGGAGGACCTCATCTTTGGTTTATGATTCCAGGGGTAGGGCCTTCTCTCAAGAAGGTGATGATGATAAGTGTACCTTCTCATTGATAGCCTCTATATGGACTGAAAATGATAACATGGGGAGGACCTATATAATGATCCTATGAGTGGGGTGGACCTCAAATCAGGATAGAGGTGGTACATGGAGGACCTATGTATTTATTTTAATCATTATAGGTCGATATGTGATGGCTTCCACCAACGCCGACGACCGAAAGGGTCGACCAATTCACCCCAGAGGGTGGTTAGGATCCCAATCACGCTCTAGAATAGTGGTTCCTCTACTATGTAGTAACAGTGAGCCAGTAACACCAGTCAGTGGGTACTCGATCCACTGGAGCCTTATAAGATGATGTATCATGGTGGGAATCCTCATATGATTGAGCCCGGCATCGATGTTGTGAATTCTAAGCCAGGTCATGATTTGCATGGGTATGGACAACCTAATCCTTACTATAATGGGCTAGTTGAAGGCATTGATGTGAAATAGTGGGTTCCCTCCTTGGTAGTCTTTTGGACATAGTCACAACTATGAGGAATCAGACACCCCTTACATCAACAGTGTAATGGAGTGAGTCACAATAGTGTTCCAGGGAGATGCTCCAGAAATTGTTGAACATAAGTGGGGGGGGGAGTGGATCCCTACATGGCCCTTGGGGGCAGTGGAGGTGATGATGAAAAAAATCCTCCCAATTAGGATGGGAAATATCCCTTTGCGGGGATGATCCACTGTTGTTCGTATTGTTGAAAAAGAGTATTGATCACCCTCTTTTGAGAAATTTTAGTATGTAGAATGGGGAGTCAGTAGCTGTGGTCATTGGATTCATCGTAGAAGAGGTGAAACTATGGGGGATTGCCGCATTGGTATTCACATGGCCTTGTGTCTATTGAATGAAGGTGATTTTTATCCTATAGCTATGGATTGTGTATTACAAATCATGGACATTCATCCATCAGAACAAATAGTAGAAAAGTGATTCATTATGGTCTAGCTCGCTCATTATTCACTGGATAGAACTAAATATACTCACTAAAAACGTTATATACTATAATTCCCAATGATTAACTACCTCAAATCCTAGTTGGTTTTACATCGGGGCCACCATTTGATTTGCGGGACCTGATGCTGACTTTCTGGATCTGGAGACACACTTATATATTAATGTCTCGAAGAATACTAATCACCATAATAAGGAGAATGTTTTCACATCAACATCCCCATATATATTTCTAAAAAAAATTCAGGGCGTGCAACCATCTATGGGGATGCACTGTTTGTTTCCCCCCGTTACCTCATTCTAAAGGTGGGTGGCATCCATCACATGTTTAGATATTTTTTCTCCATTATCGAAATGAGATGATGGGATGTCAGTATCTCATTTTTTGGATTGATCCATAAATTCTTTCCCATACACTGAGTTTCCCTTAAAGATTAAGAAGTTGTTTTTGAATCTATTCTAGGTGCCATATCTTTTTGAATTCTGTTTTATTACACTGATTCAGTTAGGACATTCCAAGGTGACATTGTAGGGATGAAACTTCTTATAAGGGGAGTAGACATGTTTAGAATCTATGGCTTGTATGTACACTAAAATACATGTATATCTATATTTTCCCTTATCATAGGTCTTCTCAAGGTTGTGGAATCCCGATGCATCCCACATCAAATGTAAGGTATTGTATGATTGATGAATGTCTCTGAAGATTTATTTGGCATCCCATGTTTAACAGGGGGTATAA
Source organism: Viscum album (assembly GCA_963277665.1). Classification (NCBI taxonomy): domain Eukaryota; kingdom Viridiplantae; phylum Streptophyta; class Magnoliopsida; order Santalales; family Viscaceae; genus Viscum; species Viscum album. The sequence continues at coordinate 1,127,416,581 of OY728120.1, forward strand.
AGAAAGTTTAACATCTAGGGGATATGAATCAGACTGATCATACCACTTATGAATGTTGATATGATGGGTACATCCCTAAGAGGGACCACCAAGAACATTTACTAGATGGATATGTCAGAATTTCCATAAGGATGGTCCCAAGATGTTGATCACCACAAAAGGGTAGATTTCACACCCTAAAGGGTGATATGGACACCCCAAAGGGAGAACCAGAGGATGGTGAGTCTCAATTAATTGGAAAACTACGTTTACCATTGGATATGATGGATCCTTAGGGAGGCTTCTTATGTACCCTATTTTGAGTACTGGGATCAAAACCCATGTATATCAAGAGGGTGAGTAGTGTGATCGGGGTATAAAACGTGGAAAACAACCTAAAACCCTACTAGGGTTTACGCGTGGTTGGAGTCCTAGGGTTATAATGTGAAATGAGATGAATGGGGCTTCCGTATGGTGAGCTTCCTAAATGGATGGAATGAATTCACATGGATGTGAAGGCGAGGGTGGAATCATGATGGATAGGGATGAAGTATAGATGGACGGAATGAGTAGGGATGGAACCAACAACCAGTGGGAATGTGAAGGAATTGAACATGAACATTGGTGAGTTTTCCTACATATCCTTGTGGTTGGGAAACATTGTCCATGTAAATCATGAACTGGGCACATAATCGAGGTGTACAAAAAGGAAGACAACCAAAAGACATGATGGTACATACATGTCATTAGAAGACCATTAGATGAGGGACATACTTTGTTGGTGTCGTATGGATTGAGTATGGGATACACACATGGTTAGTTGTCAAAAAACCATTCTAACACCACTAAAGGGTTGAGCAAGTATATGGGTCCCAACATATGGGGCACTGGGGATTTTTAGTGTCTGGGGTGGAACCTCGGGGAGGCTTCCTACATATCATGTATAAGATATGGGTATCAAAACCCATGTAATTTTAATGGTAACTATTTATTGTCATTCATGAGGAAACGGTCATTATGTTTAATGTCATATGGGATGAGGTTGAACTGATGTGAAGTTGTTGGGTCCAATGAGTGATGGGATTCATCCATTGAGGGCTTCCAACTTACCTTACATGAACAGGTAAAGGATAGAAGTCCACGTAGTTCACGAATGTTTGTAATGGGTATTACATTCTAAGGAAGAACATAGAGGACTTTTTGGTCGATTCTTACTCTAATCCCACGTGAGTCATTCTTGGTGTGATATATAAGTGGAAACAAAGGCATGATGATTTCACTGAGAATGGGGCATCTATGAGGAATGGAATGCGGCTTATGAATAGTTAAAGTCTTAAAGGGAAAAAAGGGTATTACATTAAGAGGGAAGCCCGAGCATGGGTACAGATGTACGTGGATGATATAGACATAGTGCATGGATCACGTAACCAGGGTTGGTTGGGGCTTACGAAGAGATTTCCCCAAGTGCACATGGAGAAAATGTGCTGAGTGAGAGGGGATTGAGTGGGCCCTAGAGACCATCCCCATCACGGTCCACTTAGGTTCTTTCAATTATATACTGATCGCAGATTAACGTTATGTGTTGAGGTTGTGGGTTCTTGTAATTTTAACATTATGAAGCTCGGATGATGAGGATTCACTCCTCAATCCTAGGACATAGATAACTGGCACACATTAACATATAGTGAAGGAAAGACATAAGCAATGATGTGGATTAATATTTCTGTGGAGTGAGACATTGTGGGGTCCACATCCGAGATGATATACAATGAATAAATAGTATTTAGCATGCATATTCAATGAAGAACAAGGCATGGGAAAATTACATTAAGTATTCAATGGGGACATTCAAATTACATTGTAGAAGATTGGAAGGCCACACATTAGTGGGGTTCACGAAGTAGAATTCCTCACAAAGAGTTTCTTCAATAATATATGGTTCTTCATGATGTGAAGTGACATTGAACAAGAGGGTACTTCATGATGAATAGTGACCTAGAATATATGCGGAGTCTACATGTTCATCGAGGGTGTTTCAAGAAGATAGACTGAATTATGAAGAGCAAACCCCCAATGACGTCTCCTACAATTTTGATTCCCAAAAGGCATGATGAAGGGTATCCCCACCTGAAGCAGATGTTTAATATAGATATGAAAAACTGGTTTTGAAAATAACAAGTACCGTAGCTATTCATTTTCTCATTGAATCTTATAGTAGAAAATGCTTCAAGATTCACAGATTCAAAGGCAAAAGGATAGGTTGTCATTCCATTGGAATGTAGAGATCATTATATTTATAGGTTCTTAAGGGGTGTGATGTGATGAGGGCTGTGTGAGAAGAAATTCAAGGCTAGAAATTGATGGTCAATCCATCAAGTTACTCAAAATCACTAGGAGTCTATCAGTCACTCTGTGTCAATCACAGAGCCTCACATCTCGCATCATGTTAATTGGAATCACAATATAGTCTGTTACTTCCTTCGTGGTGGTTGAAGAGGCGGCATCCATGTGGATGTGTAGCATTGTGGTATTGGGGGATTTATGGATGAGGTTTTTAGGGAACCCTATTCATTGGAAATTTATCTTGTCTATTAGGTGATTCGTTCCATTGGTCAGTTTTCTTTCCTAAAAAACTTCCACTAATATATTTTCTATTTAATGTATTTATTAACCTATATATAAATATTATTTTCTATATAATATGATATCATTATAAATGGTTGATATTTTTTATAAAAACAAGAAATTAAAATATTTTGTTCTTAAAAATGAATCACAAATTATATTTTTTGTAATAATCTATACATGATAACAATTATTCAAAAAATGAATCATTCCACTTCCAAATGAAAAATGCTAGTCCCATATAACTAACGTAGTCAAAATGATTCAATATTTTTTTAATATATCCACTTATAATGCTGTAATATTTCTAAATATAATTAATTATTATATTAGGTCAAAATGTGCGAGGCATTTTTTTTCTTTTAACCAATATATAGAAAATATTATGTTGAATGAATTATACACCTAAAATAGGTGGTTTTGAATATATCTACTTTACTACATTATTGGTTTAATTCCACAAACATTTAATATAATATAAAATGAAGTAATCCAATTATTTAAATATATCCAATATAATGGTTGACTTTGTGAAAATATGTCATCAATGTACCATTTGTATTAATCATTACATAGAGTGATTCCTCAGTGTTTTTTATTTAACAATGAACAATATTATTAATTTTTATTACATCCTTATCAACTTATAAAAAAATATTAAAAATGTATAGTGGTTTATTTTATAAATTTTACATGTTATAATTGGCCATTAAACTAGAGAAATATGGTTATATTTATGGATTTTGAAGATTAATATATAACAATTTCTCTATATTAATTTATGAGTTTCAAACTTATTTGTGTACCCTATCACATTGATTACATAAGACACATAATATATTCCTTAGGTAAACATTTATTTCATTATTGAATTAAAGTTATAATTAATTTATCCTTTATAATTTTGTAGATATTGAACATTGGGATTGAGGAATATGGTTCATACAAATTTTATCCATACAATACATCTATAAATTAGTAAACCGTGATTATATGATAATAATTTTGATATATGAAGTAACCCCAATGTGAATCATTTAGGAATCTGTATCCACCGCCCCAGTAGTATGTAGGTGATCATCATGTAGAGGGTTCCCCAAAAAAGTATTTCATTTCATAGAATAGTTCTATAACCGTGATCATAAAAATATACCATAAATTATAACATGTATGAAAATTATAATTAATGTAAATTGAACATCATGATAATGAATTTATGGGGGGGGATTGTATAACTCAATATTTTATTAAGAAATTTTAAATTACTAATTTCCACGTGTGAATAACATGTTTATCATGAAATATCAGGGTAACAATAAAACCCATTTATTTGTATATGGTTTAATATTATATCTTAATATAAAATAAATATTGTAACTATAACAGCTGAATATGAAACATAATTATAAAAAACTACAATAGTAAATTAAAAATTTGTAAATTAGATGATTTAATTTGGGTAGTATTATTCATTGTAGTTTAATATTAGAATCAAATGACCACATATAATTGTAGAGATAATAGAAAAAATTAATAATATGATTAATATTACGAGAAAAGAATTATGGTCAGATGTTGAATTACATAAAGAAATTCATATAATTTTATTTACATGAATATATAAGGTTGATGTGGATGTTACATAGACATTGGTTATATAAATATATTGTCAATGGATAGATCATATGCAAATATAGTTATTTGATATATAGATAATTATTATTTAAAAGTGAATAATTTGAATTAGATTTTGATTATAAGTGTGATTGAAGAGTATTAGACACTTAAATAAAAAAATCATAAAATTTTACAATTATCATATAGTCACTGATATGGTCCGTATTAATATATATTATAATATTTTGAATTTTATGTAAAAATTGAGAAGAAATGACAAGATAGTGTATATGTCCTTAATATAATTATTGTTTTCCCAGACATTGTGGTTTTTATATGGGTTTCCATTAACAAAGAATAAATAATATCTATTCATTTGGGTTTATTTGTATTGATTATCGGGTAAATTTAGAACTTCTTGATAACTATGATATCAATAATCACTAAATCACTAGGAAAAATGATTATCGGTTCATATTATACCACTTATAATAATTATTTGGTCATGTGATATTTTTTATATAGATTTTATGATGTAATAAATATGTAATTATTAATTTCCTGAATTATATTTTTATTAAAAATAATTTTATTATAATAATTTTTATAATTATAATATATAAATTTAATAGAAATAATAATCCATTATTATTCATATATAAGTGATCGGATTTTCAAGGAACCTAACTTCTCATCTCATAAGTAATGAGGAACCATTTTTTTGATTAACTCTAGTATTATTGAAGATTAAAGGTATCTTAGTGGAATTTCAGAGAGGATACATATGTTATTGTAATGTTTAATAAAAATGGTATTTTCGTAACATGATAGTTCATTTTATTCTACGATTGGTCAGTTGATATGTATATTCAACATTTGAAGGGATCTGGTCATGTGGTAGTTATTTTTTATGTATGGGGGTTATTGTTTTTAGAATATGAAAAAATAAATATTTTATCACACAATGGGTGAGGGAGAAATTCCAAGATAGTGACCTTTATAAGATGATTCATTACTCTTATATTTTATTAGAGTTTGAAGTTCATTTATTTGGTAATAAAGGGCCCTTCCATGTCAAGAAATATTAGTTTGTATTTTCTCAAAAAATTATTATAGAAATCATTTGATGAAACTCTAGGTTTCATATTTAATGGTTCAGCAATTTTAGGGGTCATTGTAGCATAATATTTTGGAAATTCCATTGTTTTCTTTTATGGTTAATCAGATTTAGGGATATGCTTAAGAGAACATGCCTTGATTCCCATGGTTTTAAATATTGTGTTAGGAAACCCTTTTGAAAAATTTTAAAACCATTTTTTCATTGATAAAAAAGTCATTTATGATGACATAAAGTGGGATTCAAGTATCTGGATCACATTTTGATACATAGATATGGTCTTTCTGTGACATGAAAATCCATATCATGGCTTAATACTATGTTTTCTAAGATCATTAATAATAAAAACTAAATGTATTTATTTTCTTAAAAACTCATGGAATCTTATACATTATTTTGGAATAATGTATAGAATTATTTACATGATGGTTATTGTCAGTTTTGATGGATTATTTTTTTTATTTTTCATGATTGAATGATTTTTTTAGATTCATTGGATATCTTGAGTGCTTTTGTTTGTTTTCAATACCCGCTATTCCCTCCTTGTTTCTTGGAAATTTAATATTAATGTCAAGGATAGGGATTTGAGAATGTTTCTTATTTTCGTTCATTTTTTAATATTATTATTTTTGGCAATAGAATATTTTATGATATTGAACTATATATGAGGATTATCTAGAATTAAATAACTGAATGATATGGTGTGGATTCATCTCCCTCGATGTTAGTACTAATGCTGATTACATAAAAAAATTCAAGATAGCATGATATTATAATTTTGAAAATATATAAGGCATCCTTTACAAATTTTATATCCCTAATAATATTATGAAATGTATATATAGTAATAAATGAATGTTAATAATAGTGAAAGTATTGAGGTTATCAACCTTCCATATAATTGCATAATAAAATATGGAATTTAATTATAATTTTATTGAAATTTTTTTATGCTATTTTAACTAGTTTTTTGGTTTTTTATGATCACATATAAAAATGAATTAATATAATAAATATGGTAAAATATTTTTTTATTTGTGTGAATATTGTTTGTAGTTGAATAAGAATAGACTTTCTTTATCGAGCATATTTTATTAGTTTCATATCCATTTTTTTATTTCCACTTTTTAATTATATATAGAATTATTATTATCTTAATTTATAAATATATAAAAATTAAAAATCCATCAATAATAATATATGATACTAGGTATGTTTGGATGATATGTTATGGGATGTGCTGTAGTGAAAGGGTAAAATTTTCCACATAATTTTTTCTATGGTGTGATTTTTTGGAAATGTTTATGAGTTTATTTTCTAATGGTTTTATTTGGTTTTACACCATTATTAATTATTGTATTGTTAATATTGGATACTATATATATATATATATTTATTACATGACTATGAGAAGTCTATTCCAAGTTTTATTCCAACTACATTAAAGTAAAAAGTTATTCCATTTCTAAATATTTTTCTTAATGCTGGTATTGTTATTTTTCAGTTCCCAAAAATCATAGGGTGATAACATGATAATAGATTAATTAATGTACCGATGATTCAAGATGATTTAATGATATTATATTAAATGGAATGTGATTAAATGTTCAATGATTTTGATTTATGAAATTAATGATGTTTTGATATATAACTGATTAAATTCATTGTTTGGGGGTAAATGATTTAATGATCATGGATGTGTTATTTGATATATGAAATTCAAAAAAAAACACATGGTTATATATTCTCAACACAGATATTTATTAATATTTTATATATTAAAAAAATTAATTCTAAACCTATAAAATAAACTTAATGTAATATATTATTAACCATTAATACATATAGTTCTATTTAGGAGTTTGTTCGAAGGGATGGATGTTTAGTTATAATGCATGTTACTAGTTATATATAAATTCTTAGGTAGGATAGTTTTTCTAAAACAATTGTTCCATATATATTTGTTATGATTAATTTTTTGTTTCAGTATAACACTTGAGTAAGATAAGACAATTGTCCCCGATAGATGGTCATGTATCCTATGTGATTAAAAATAAAAAGGGTTTTGAGGATACATATGGTCCTTGTAAGAACCCAGATCTTCATTTCAGGTATGTCTTTCCTTTTCTGGAGTTTTCGATAATTTCTGGAGTTTCTGGAAATTTTTGAAATACACGCCATGTACTCATTTTCCGCTCAAAACTGTGTGCTGACCATGTCTGGACCACACACACGGTGTGTAGGGGTGACATGGAGGCCGATTTTGGAAGAGTACGGAAAAACCAAATACACGCCGTGTATTTTAAAAATACACGTCGTGTAATATTCGTGTTTTTTCACTAAATGGACCGGGGTCGCGCCTCATCGTTATAAATGTCTTCATCTAGGTTTAGTTCGTCCGAGAGCGACCCGTACGGCCAGATCTTCACCGAGCTCCCGCCTCTCCGTCCATTCTCATATTCGAGCACGGTCGATTACTGTGGAAGCACAGCGGTGAGTTCATCCTTCTACTTGAACCTTATTTTCCAATTCATTCCATTTCTCATGTTATTTAAGGTTGAACGTTTTGTTCATTTTATCAGATCTACGACATTCTAGGGAGAATCAGCTGTTGTGGTTCATGTTTATTGATCTCCATGGATCAAGGTAGGTGGTGTGTGCCTTACCATTCAATGTCTCTGAGTTTTTTTGTGCAAATTCTACCAATACCAGTGAATAGGGTATTGCATGTTTACCTTTTTCACTTGTTGTTTTCCTTCCTTGATTGTATGCTTGTGTAGAGGTAAATTGACCTCGTTAGAGGATAATTTGTTGTTCTTGGATTTATATTTCCCTTTCTTTGTTCTATTTATGACCTTGGGTCTTGTTTTCTATAGGCTAGTACACCTGTTTCAAGCCTTGTGGTTATAGGTTGAAGTGAAACTCATGTCATGATTATTGCCTTGTAGACTATTTAGCTAAGTAGATCTATAGGTGTACTTTGGTTAGCCAAGTAGCTCTATAGGTGTTCTTTAGCTTTATAGCATTATTATGCACTGACCAGCATTGGGCTGAGAGAACCTCATCCTATAGACTATAAGGGATAGACCGAGTGAGCTTCCTAGAGAGTCTTAGACATTATAGACTACAGAGGGGATGGACTGAGTGAGCTCCGAGAGAGTCTTGGATTTTATAGACTATAGGAGGGTAGACCGAGTGTTCATCCTAAAGAGTCATATCTTGTATGAATTTCTTTATGAACCTTTCTAGGAAAGAGGGGGAATTGACCGAGTGAGCTTCCTCAGAGAGTTTGTGGTATACGTGAGGCTATAGGAGAAGTTGACTGAGATAGCTTCCTCAGAGAGTCACTAGACCATGGGTCTAAGAGGGTTAGACCACGTGATCTTTCTCAATAGAGTCATGAATACCCTAGACTATAACGGGAATAGACCGAGTGATCTTCCCTAGAGAGTCTAATATATTCGTATGACCTACCAGAGGGTTTAGGCTGAGTGCACTGCCCAGAGGGTTGTAGTACTTCTTGGATAGGACCAGAGGGGATGGATGCGAGTACTTCCCAGAGGGTTTCTGTCTTCATAGATATTTGTTCACTACTGATGGATTGGTTGAGAATTTTTTCATGCTATGTATCATTCTGTTTACTACTTACTCTCACTGCCTATTGCTTGCTATTGTGGTTTACTGCTTATTGTACTTCCACCTGCCATATACTCACTGACTATTAGGCACAGATCTTTGGGTGAATTCCTACTAGGATTTTATCTCATACCCGGTTTCGTCTATGCTTTTGGGCCTAAGAATACTATGTTGCTGCATGTATAGACAAGGGAAAGCGCCCTTTTACTTCTTGAATTTTATTTCTTGGAGCAGGGGAGCATGGGACCAAGCATTGGATTGCGATGATGAGGACCTGTTTAATTTTCTTTTGTACTTTTTTTGTTTCTGTAGTGGTTCCAGCATTGTGACTTGTTGGCTGCCATCCTAGTTATTCATTTTGCATCATTTCATATAAATATATATACACATGTGCTCCAGTTTGATGATTTAGTCTTCCTCTGTTTATATTGTTGGTTATTATTGCTTTCGCTATTGCATGTTTATTTATTTTTGTTGTGTACTCTGCCAGTGAGGGAATAGTTTCACCACTATCACACCCAAGACCCCCTCTTGTAGTTGGTAGCCTCTGGCATTTTGGGAAATGCGCTTGAGGCCATGTGACCAACTGGGTACAGGGCGCCTCTAGGTGGCTTTCGGATCCTGAACATTACAAAGATGTATCAGAGGACTTTCTTTTCACTTGATTTGCTATTTGGAGACTTTATCTAGGTATAGGATGGATTCGGTACTTGGTAATAAGTTATGCCCAACAATAGCTAACCCGTGTACATGGAAAATCCATATTACATTGTTTATTCCAGTTTTCTGGTTTTGAGATTTTAGAGTTGATAGGATTTCACCTAGAGTGATTCTAAAGCCTTGTACTGTTATTGTTTCGATATAAGGGTTCTATTTCTATCGCAGCCCGATGAGATGACGGTATTCCATCTCATGTATCATATAGGAATTTGTAGAAATCACATGCCATAAATCTTGTCATGCCATTTATGGTGCATTAGCGATTGCATGCTCTTATGATAGAAGTTGTGTAGATTATGCTTTCTATTGTGATAGATTCTTGATATAATCTCTACTACGTGTTAGAGAATTTTTTGTATTGTACCTTGTTTAAATGAACACCAAATTTTGATTCTTGAGGTGTAATGGGCCCTCTTGAATCAGAAATTAGCGTATCATGATCCTTTTTTCTCTTGTACATGACTGTAGGGGATGTGATAGAGCTAATATTTCCAATATTTTTAATGTCTATTTAAATGATTTAAACCTCACGAATTTAACAATTTGATCTTATTTGTATCAATTTTGGATTTAGAGTGTGGTTTGGGATAAAAAGTTTAAATTGCATAATTCTGGATTTTTAACAGATTTTTATCACAGAGGTATTTTGGTCATTTATCATAATATATATTTCAAAATTTTGTGATTTGAATTTTGTTCGAATACTTATTTTATTTTCATCATCTTTGTCTTCAGGCCCAGGAAATGATTCATGCATCTTTATTCCCCACAAAATCAATGAAGTTGACAAATGTTCCGGGCGGACGGCATGGACTCCACCATAGTAATGGAAGCCAATTTTGGACTAAACACCTTTAAATGATGGTATTCCACCTGGATATGATAGAGGACTCCCAAACGTGTCTCCACAATGAATTTAAAGCCGTTTGGAATCCTTTATGATTGACGTTGAGTGATATAATTTTGAATGAATCTTCCAGGAAGCTTCTTCTAGAGAAAGCAATGTTCAATAGAAAAATCATAACTCCTTCAATACGCGTCTAATTAATCTGAAATTTGGAGGGTGGACGGAAACCGCATTTATAAACAATATTTATGAAGAGGTCCATGTGTGAATCGTCCAATTAATGGGTCTAAAATGCGACAACGTTCTGATGATGGAATCTGCCTATAAAAGGAGAGGGGATCCTACCTCTTAAAATATTCCATTTTTCACCACACCATCCGTCACAAAGGGAGTTTGCTTGAGATAGCAAAGGGGAAGGTGGAGATTTTGATCCTTAAGAATATGAAATCCGTTTGAAGATTAAATAGAGATGATTAAGCCTTCTCAAGTGATGGAAGGCTAAGCGGCAAGTGGTTGCGGACGACGACACTAGATGAACACTCTCTTCTGAGTTTGGATTTTAATGTGTAATCTCTTTTTGAATTTCTCTTGATCCTATATTTTTGAATGAATCTGGTTGTTTTCTTTCTTAAATATATTTTCAACACATTTGTTTTGATCATTGTTCCATCTTTAAAGTAGAACAATTGACTTCGCTATGTAAAATTCTTTGGTGAGGTTTTTCCATTCAGCATAGTGAATTCAATTAGGTTCAATTACTTGGAGGTATTTAAGTAATTGAATCACTTCTATAGGTGGGACCACAATAATATTGAAGTATTAAATATGATGTCTTTTTAAATTTGAGTGTAAACCTGGTGGTCCTTGGGGGTAAATTTAGGAATTTAAATTAAGAGATATTTTTTATATCCAAGGAAGAGGGGAGTGTCCGAGAGGGTGAAGATTGTATGCGACTGCTATTTTTATTCTTGATTTCAAACCAATATTATCATTCCTTTAAAATTATTTCACTTTATATTTAATTAAAATATTATTTTCAAATTGTTAATCAAATCCCCAATTTTATTTCTGAAAAAAAATGATAACAAAAGTGACAGTTTTGCAACCTAAACTACAACCTCCTCGAGAGACAACCATGTGGTCACCACTATGCTACATTTAAAGGGAAAATATTGATTGAGGGTTTTACGACACGACAAACGCCTACATCAACTGGATCCATTTCTGGGGAGGTTTCTAGAGTTGCCTTTATTTTAGTTATTTTTTTCTCTTGCATGACCCGAACTTCAGAACCGAACTTGTTACCTTTAGATTCAGAAATTGATAGAACATTTCACACTACTGTTAGAGGTAATAATCCACAAATAGAAAGTTTTTAATCTTCCACCAATACACCTAGGAGGGACTTAGTTGAAACTGAAATCCAAATGGCTGAAAATAAAACATTGAATGAACTGGCATCGTCCTATGACGAAAATCACGGAATCATGTAGAGTACCCTGATGCCCCTCCTGGATTTGAAATGAAGTCCGGATTCATCCACCAGATTCCCAAATTCAATGGGTGTCCTAGTGAATACCCACACAAAAACCTCCAAGAATTTAGTTACCTGTGTGTCAACATGAAACCTCATGGAGTTGATGCCGATCAGATGAAGCTTAGGTCGTTTCCTTTTTCTCTAGATGGAGTTTCTAAGGAATGGTTTTTCTATTCTCACTCAGCCTTGATTAGAAATTGGAATGAATTAAAAAAGATATTCCTTGAGAAAAAATTCCCTGCGTCTAGAACTTCCTCCATTTGAAAGGAGATTTTTTGAATTAGGCAGAAACAAGGAGAAACACTTCATGAATACTCGGAAAGGTTCAAACGTCTTTGTTTTAGTTGCCCCCATCGTCAAATCAGTGACCAGCTTCTCATTCAAAACTTTTATGAAGGATTGTGTCTCACTGATAGAAGTATGATAGATGCTGCTGCAGGAGGAGCTTTAGTTGATAAGACACAAGCTGCTGCTTGGATTTTAATTGCAAACATGGCCCGGAATGCCCAACAATTTGGAACCATAGGCCTTCTTCATGTAAAATCTACACAATAATTCCCTACTACTAGTCCCGAAAACAACATAATTTCAAGTCAAATATATGATCTTAGCACCATGGTAAGGTCAATAATGTTGTCTAACACCCCACCAACCCAACCCAAACCTGAAGCGGCTTTCCAAATACATGTCCACTGTGGGATTTGTTCTTAGAATGAACATTTTAGTGACCAATGCCCTCAAATTCAAGTGCCTCATGAGAACTGCAATGCAGTTTTTCCTGGAAGACCATTTCAACCAAACTAGAAAAGACCATTTCAAAACAACCAAAATTTCCATCAAGGTTGGAACAACAACTCAAATGAAAGTTTTTGTCAACCTGAAAAACCAAGAGGATTCATCCATGGACAATAAAGTAATTCTCAACCAAGATATTTCAATGAGCAAGCCAATTCTCATTCTGGAAGCAATTTTCACCTTACCCCTCCCACTCAAAACTCTGATAGGAACCATCAAGAAGAAATGAGGAAACAATAAAAGGAAATGAGGGAACTAAAAGAATACACAAAACAACAAGATAACAAAATTAATACCTTGAGGACTCAAATGGGCCATCTTTCCTATGGTATTAATTGCATAACAAATCAAATGAGTGGTGGTTTACCCTCATAGCCACAAGTAAATTTGAGGAATAATGGGAAGGAAAATGTGCTTGCAATTGAACTTAGGAGTGGAACAAAATTGAAAAACCATCAGATTGAGGACATCAAGCCTTCTCCTGATACTGTTGATGAAAATCATACCCTTGATAAAAATGTTGAAAAACTGAAGTTGATAGAAAATCAAAGTCAGGAGAGGAAATCTTGTTTGAAAGAACAATGAATGATTGGAAGAGGATTTTTGGTCCCTATGTTCCTAAAAAACATACTCAGAATTCCCCAGAAACATTCAAACCTCCACTCCCTTATCCAAGGTGTGATCCACCACCAAAGTCAAGTGCTGGAAAAGAATTGGATAAGGAGGGTTTGGAAACATTAAAGAAGGTCCAAGTCAATATTCCATTGCTCGATGCTGTGAAAAAAGTTCCGAGTTATGCTAAGATTCTGAAAGACATGTGTACCAACAAGTGAAAGTTAAATGCGGGTGAAAAACTAAACATAGGAAGGAATGTTTCATCGAGGATTCAATATTCACTTCCTGTCAAGTGTAATGACCCTGGGACATTTACCATTCCCTATACCATTGGGGAATGTGAATTCAAAGATGTGATTCTTGATCTAGGGGCCTCCATCAATGTCATTCCACATTCTGTCAACTCATCTCTTTAGGTTATAGACTTGAAAACCTATGTAATTATCATTCAACTCACAAACCAAAGTACCACCAAACCTGCTGGAGTTATAGAGGATGTTCTCATTCAAGTGAGAGACAGGATTTTCTTGTTGACTTCTATGTTTTCGATAAGGAAGATGATCAGTTCAGCACACATGCTCCCCTCATCCTAGGGAGTCCATTTCTAAAAACAGAAAAAGCAATCATCAATGTTCACAAGGGAACACTTTCACTAGAATTTGGAGGAGAGGTTATTCATTTAAACATTTTTCATTCAATGAAACACCCAGTGGAGGATCATTCAACTCCCCATGTAAACATGATTGATTGTTTTTCATCTGGAATGTTACCTGAGTTTTTCTGCGATGAAATACCGACTAATGTGGAAAAAGATGGAAATTTTTATGATACTGAATCAGATAAAAATGAGGATGAAATTGGAGAATGTGAAGAGTCTTAGGATTTTGAGACTGGATATCTGAGCTATGATGAAGATGAATTTCTATAAACCACTGAACTTTTTAGTGGTAATTCAGGAGAGGTTTCCAATTTTTCACATGAAACATGTCTTGATATCATAGAGAGAGATAACTATGATGAACATGGAGCTTCAACAAACAATCAAACTTCATAAGAGTTCCCAGTTTTCAATGAAACCAACCCACATGTGGTAGAATTAAAACCCCTTCCAGATAACCACAAGTATGCCTTCTTAGGTCATAATGAACAATTCCCTGAAATCATCTCAAAAGATTTGTCAGAAGTCCAGGAAAACCAATTGTTGGTAGTTCTCAAGTCCCAAAAGGAATCCATTGGATGGACTCTCACTAATCTAACAATAATCAGCCCCTCTGTTTGCATGCACATAATTTTACTAGAGGAGAATGCTAGACTGGTAAGACCATTTCAAAGAAGACTGAACCCAACACTTTTGAAGGTTGTGAATAATGAAGTCACCACCTTGTTGACTGCAGGAATTATGTTTCCCATCTTTGATAGTCAATGGGTAAGTCTAGTCCATGTTGTTACTAAAAATGTTCACTTACAATCTCAGGAAATTAATTTGGTAATCTTATCCCTATAAGGCTTCCAAATAAATGGAGAATGTGCATTGATTACAGGAAACTCAATTTGGTTACAAGGAATGACCACTTCCCATTACAATTCTGTGATCAAGTCCTTGAAGGACTAGATGGAAAAACCCACTATTGTTTTCTGGATGGATTCTCTGGATATTTTCAGATTCACATTTTACCGGAGGATCAAGAGAAAACCACCTTCACATACCCATTTTGAACATTTTCATACATTAGGATGCCCTTCGGTTTATGTAATGCCCCGGGAACATTTCAATGGAGTATGATAAGAATCTTCTATGAATTTTTGGAAACTTGCATGCAAGTTTTTATGGATGACTTCACTGTGTATGGATCATCTTTTGAATGTTGTTTGAAAAGATTTGAACGCGTCCTTAAAACATGCATTGAAAAGAACCTTGTTCTAAATTATGAAAAATTTCATTTTATGGTTTCTAAAGGGATCGTTCTTGGACATGTTGAGTCCCGTGATGGAATTCAAGTTGATAAATCCAAAGTTGAGGTCATTTCATCATTACCATACCCAAAAACTATGAGAGATGTGAGATCCTTCCTTGGTAATGCTGGATTTTACATGAGATTCATTAAAAATTACCATACGATTGGTCTTCCATTGTCCTGATTACTCCAAAAAGATGTTCCATTTGTCTTTCATGAGAATTGCATAAATTCCTTTCATGATCTGAAAAAAATATTGATAACCCCTCCCATTTTTCAACCTCTTAAATGGGACATTCCCTTTGAAATAATGACTGATGCATCTGACTTTTTTCATGGGACAGTATTGAGTCAAATGACAGAAAAGAAATCTCGTGTGATTGTCTATGCCTCCGTAACTATTGATCAATCCCAATCAAACTACACAAAAACTGAGAATGAACTGCTGGCTGTTGTCATTACACTAGAAAAATTTAGAAGTTATCTGCTGGGATCCAAGGTGATTGTTTTTACTGATCATTTTGCAATCAGATTCTTGATGAAGAAACATGATGCAAAACCAAGACTTATGGGATGGATTCTGCTTTTACAAGAGTTTGATGTTGAAATAAAAGATAATAAAGGATGTGAGAACCTTGTTGTTGATAAGTTGAGCAGGATACCAGCTATTGGGAATAGAAAATTTCATATGTGTTCCCCAATTAGAGAAACCTTTCGAGATGAGGAATTATTTTCTGCTCAATGTGAAATACCATGGTTTTCTAATCTTGTAAACTATTTGGCTTCTAATGAACACCCCCACTGGTTTTCCAAAAATCAAATTGATAAACATGTGAGTGATTCAAAGAAATACATTTGGGATGATCCTTATTTATGGCTCATTGGTAGTGATCAAATGATACGAAGATGCATTCCGAACACTGAATTTCAATCCATCCTACATTTCTGCCACACATTAAACTATGGAGGACACTTTGGACCATAGAGAACTGCAAGAAAATTTCTTGATTCTGGATTGTATTGGACCACCATTTTTAGAGATGCATTCGAATTCTACAAAACCTGTAAAAATTGTCAATTCCAATGAATAATTTCCAAGAGGAATGAGATGCCACAAAACCCACTTTTGTTTTGTGATGTTTTTTATGTATGGGGAATTAATTTCATGGGGCCTTTTCCTAATTCATTTGGATATCTCTACATATTGTTAGCTGTTGATTATGTGTCCAAGTGGGTAGAGGCTATCCACACCCGAACTGATGATGCAATGATTGTGTTTAAATTTTTGAAAAGAAATTTATTTTCAAAGTTTGGATTCCCAAAGTTTCTAATTACAGATCAAGGTACCCAATTTTGTAATAGGTCTTTGGAATCACTTTTGAAGAAATATGGTGTTAATCATATGGTCTCTATGCCCTATCATCCTCAAACAAATGGAATGGATGAGATTTCAAATAGGGAGATCAAAAAAATCCTAGAAAAAACAGTGAACCCAAATAGAAAGGATTGGAGTTTGAGACTTAATGATGCTCTTTGGGCCCATAGAACTGCTTTCAAAACCCCCATTGGAATGTCACCATTTAGATTGGTCTATGGAAAAGCTTGTCATCTACCAGTTGAGTTAGAACACAAATCCTTTTGGGCTATAAAAACATGTAACATGAACCTATATTCAGCTGGGAAAGAAAGAAAATATTGTTTACAGGAGTTGGAGGAGATCAGAAGTAATGCATACGAAAGCTCCAGGTTATACAAAGAGAGAAGAAAAGCCTTTCATGATGGGAGGATTCTCAACAAAATCATCCAGGAGGGAGACAAAGTTCTATTGTTTGATGCCAGATTGAAACTATTCCCTGGTAAATTGTGTTCCAAATGGTCTGGCCCATTCATTATTACTTGTGTTTTTTCCTTTTGGTGAAATACATATTAAAGATCCAGACAAAGAGACATCATTCACTGTCAATGGGCATAGATTGAAGCTATTTCAAGAAAATTTTCAAGATCCTCCAGGGGAGGAGATTCAACTTCATGATGCAGAATATAATTGATGTCAGGTTGTGTCTTTCCTTATCATTTATTTTTGCGTTGTATTTAATTTCATGAATTTCATTCTAAAAAACTACACAATGAGGACATTGCATAGAATAAGTGTGGGGGGACACAATGCTGGGTAGCGTAGATTTTAATGAACTTTTTTTTGAAATTTTTTGTTTTCAAAATATCTTTCAATTTTTATTTCTTTCATCGTGTTTATTTTGAAAAAAAAAGGTTTTAGAATTTCTGGAATTTCATTTGAAACCCATGCCAAGGAGTGAACCAACTGATCCTTTGAAACTGAAAATAAATGAATGTTGAAAATGACATTGTTTCATGTTCAAAAGTTTGTAAAATTCTTGAAATGCCCACTGATTTTTAAATCTCATGGCGCATATCACTGGAATTTTGATTGAAATTCTCATTCCTGTGAGGCCTCTGTACACATTTTTACAGCTTATTCACATTTACCTCTTTCTTGAGAGAACCAACTTGTGTTTGTTTAAACTAGAACTTGATTTATTTCTCTAAAAAAATGAGGGATGAGATACTTGTAATTAAAATTATTGAGGCATTTATTTGAATATTGGAGCCTCCTTTTTATGATTATCCTTTTTATTTTGGCCTTCCTTGAACATTTTATCCTTCATGAGCCCTTAGTATCCATGTATATCCTATTAGTTTAGCCACATTACAAGACAAATTTCCCTTTCCAACCTGCTATGGAAGTATAAATGTATGATCTAGTTGAACATAAGTGCGGGGGGGGGGGGGAAGATGACTCATGATGTGCTACCTCATTTGGTGTTTCTTTGGGAGAACATTTAAACATTGAAGGCGTATTTGTGATGCTGGAATATATATTTCTGAGAGCTGTGCCTATCTGGAGCTCTCAAATGAAATGGAGTTGTGCCTATCTGGAGCTCGCAATGGAAATAAGCTGTGCCCAATATTGAGATTTCAAAAAAAAAGTCATATTTACTACAAAAATATTGATTGAATGGGGTGGAATGCAGAAGATCATAGCAGATTATTTTAGGGGAATATGGAGGAGACCATACTTGAGTAAAAATTAGAATCATTCATTTCTTCTTCAAAAAGAGCCAAACCCTCCTTATTCAGCAACAATTTTTTCGCATTTGAAACATACCAACCCCAAGCCATAGAAAAACCCTGTTATTTCCTCTTGATAATCACATTTTCTTGGTTCATATCGGGTGGAGATGTAGAAATTTATCAAGCCTATGGTAATTCTTGCATGAGTTGGATGGGAAAAGACTTATTGCAAATCTATATTGTGTGTTCAGAGAAAATGAATGTGAGGTAAGTGTGTTATGTCCATGAGAAGAAAAAATAATTGGAAATGGATTGAATGATTTGAATTTAGAATTTTAAATATTTGTCTTTAATGAGGCATGATATCTTTTTAATTTATTGTGGTAAATTGGTAAACTCCATTGGTATGTGTTTTATTGTTCTTGACACTGTGCTCACTTGTCCAGCAATCCAAGAGCCAAGTGTGGGGGAATTGATAGAGATAAAATTTCCAATATTTTTAATGTCTTTTTAGATGATTTAATCCTCACAAATTTAACAATTTGATCTTATTTGTAACAATTTTGGATTTAGAGTGTGTTTTTGGATAACAAGTTTTAGTTTCATAATTTTGGATTTTTAACAGATATTTATCACAGGGGTATTTTGGTCATTTATCATAATATATATTTCCAAATTTTGTGATTCTAATTTTTTTGGAATCCTTATTTTATTTGTATCATCATTGTATTCAAGCCCAGGAAATTATTCATGCATCTTAATGCCCAAAAAAATTAATGAAGTTGACAAATGTTCGGGGCGGACTACATGGACTCCACCATAGTAATGGAAGACAATTTCGGACTAAACAGCACCAAATCATGGTATTTCACTTGGATATTATAGAGGACTCTCAAACGCATCTCCACAATGAATTTCAAGCCGTTTGGAATCCTTTATGATGGCTGTTGAGGGATAGAAATTTGACGGAAACATCCAGGAAGCTTCATCCAGAGAACGTGATGTTCAATAGAAAAATCATAACTCCTTCAATACGCGTCAAATTAAACTGAAATAAGGAGGGTTGACGAAAAACTCATTTATGAACAATTTTTATGAAGAGTTCCACGCGTGAATCGGCCAATATTTGGGTCTAAAACGTGACAACTCTCTAATGATGGAATCTGTCTATAAAAGGAGAGGGGCTCCTACCTCTCAAAATATTCCATTTTTCACCACACCATCGGTCACAAAGGGAGTTATCTAGAGAGTGAAAAGTGGAAGGTGGAGATTTTTATCCTTAAGAAGATGACATCCTTTGATGATTCAATAGAGAATATTAAGGCTTCTCAAGTGATGGAAGGCTAAGCGGCAAGTGGTTGCGGACGGCGACACCCGACGGACACTGTCTTCCGAGTTTGGATTTTAATGTGTAATATCTTTTTGAATTTCTCTTGAACCTATATTTATGAATGAATCTGGTTTTATTCATTATTAAATATATTTTCAACACATTTTTTTTTGATCTTTGTTCCATCTATAATGTAGAACAATTGACGTCTCTATTTAAAATTCTTTGGTGAGGTTTTTCCATTGAGCATAGCGAATTCAATTAGGTTCAATTACTTGGAGGTATTTAAGTAATTGAATCACTTCTATGGGAAGGAACACAATCATATTGAAGTCTTAAATATTATTTCTTTTCATATTTGAGTGTAAACCTGGGGGTCCTTTGGGGTATATTTAGGAATTTAAATTAAGAGATATTTTTTTATATACAAGGAAGAGGGGAGTGTCCAAGAGGGTGAAGATTGTCTGTGACTACTATTTTTATTCTTGATTTCAAACCCACATTATCTTTACTTTAAAATTATTTCACTTTAGTATTTAATTAAAATTTTATTTTCAAATTGTTAATCAAGTCCCCATTTTCATTTCTGCAAAAAAAATTGATAACAAAAGTGACATTTTTGCAACTCGAATTGCAACCTCCTCAAGAGACAACCCTGTGGTCACCATTGTGCTACATTAAAAGGGAAAATATTGATTGAGGGGTTTATGACATCACAAATTCCCACATCAGGATGCCATGATTACATTTGTGGGTTGTATGGGCCCTCACGGATCAGAATTTGGAACCTCTTTACCATGTTTTCCGTGTTTCTAGGTTTATGTACGCTTTCAAAGCTACTTCCCAAAATAACCCAGAATATGCGGCGTGTAGTTTTTAGGCCATGTTACTGACTGTCTGTGTAGGAACATGGTGTTGTGAAAATAACGTCAGGAGCACACCGTGTATGTCATGTACATCCGTGTAGTGTAGATCCTTGTACCCGACTGTGTCACTAACAACACAGGTCGGGGAAGCATGAGAACAACACTTCATGTTGTAATGGAACACGCCATGTAGTACAATCCAGGTACCCATCCATTTCACGAAAAAATCGGGTTGGAGTGACCTTCTCTAAGACAGGTCGTGTTGCTTTTGGAACACACCGTGTAGTCTTTCCAAGGTACCCAGCCATGTCACGAACAACACGGGATGGTGTCACGTTCTCCAATACACACTGTTTTTTGTTCAGAACACGCCGTGTCCATAGGGAACACGCCGTGTAGTCTAATGTTAGTTTGTGCCCTGTGAGTTAGCCATGTAAATAGACTCGGGAAGGGGAATAGTCTTCAATTACACGCCATGTGTTGGGTCAACACACCGTGTAGTATGGGTGTTACATGACATGAAGGGAAGGGGTACATGCCCATGTCAGTGGCTTAAGTGGACATGTCGTGTAGTTTTTATACACTTCGTGTAGTCGTATTTTTTAAACCTATGTGTTTTTCATCCCCTGTTCCTTTTTTGTACTCTTGTGTTCTCTGTCCTTGTTTTTCTAGTCAAAGGTGTACTTTTGACCTTTCAGAGCTATGCCTTTGAGACGTCCTCTAGTTGTAAGTCTGTCATCAGGCAGTGATCAGACACCAGATATGGCTGATAAAGGGCTTCCTACCGATCCCCAAGTCGAGCCTGCCTTGGCACCAGTTATCATACCAGTTGCAGGCACTGATGCATAGTTCAGGGAGGACTTCTTGAGGATGATGCATGCCTTTGAGGGAGCACCGCCTCCTGCCCCGTCGATGGCTGAGTTGACTCTGGTTTTCTATTAGTAGCATCCTCCCACTTTTTCATAGGATGGAGGACCTCAGGCTGCAGAGTCATGGATAGAGGCCACACTGGCCATATTTGAGCTCCTAGATATCCCTCCGGAGAAAAGGGTAAAGCTGGCTACTTATATGCACCAGGACACCCCCAAGAGGTGGTGGGAGGCGATCTCATGATTAGGGCGTCATTAGGATATGTCTTGGGAGGATTTTTTACGCACCTTTTATGAATACGTCTAACCGGAGACCCTGAGGGCCGATCGATCACGGGGGTTTATGAGTCTGCATTAGGGTACTCTCTCTGTTATGGGGTACTCGTCTCATTTCACTGAGCTGCAGCGTTTCACACTGATCCTGGAAAGTGATTAGTTGTTCCTTGCTAGGATGTTCGAGGACGGTCTTTGGCAAGAGATCCATTCCCAGGTGAATACCTTCCAGTTGACTTCGATATCCTCCATCATCTACTAGGCGCTAATCACTAAGTGCAATCTGAGAGATTCTGGAGCAATGAGCCAGGGCGGTTCGTCATCCAGAGCTAGTGTTCCTCCTGCAGACATTAGGAAGCATCACAAAGAGTCTTCAAGAGGAGATTGAGGTTCACAAGATGCGTCTTCTGGTTTCCAGGTTGTATGCTACCAGTGATGTAGGAGTGGGCATACTAGGCCTCAGTTCCAAAGAGATCCGATGGAGTTCTGATCTTCCTGAATGATGGGCCATCTTCAGTGTTTCTATCACATCTTCTCACCTTCAGCTGCTGGTAGGGGTTCCTCTATGACCCAGCGTTTTGGAGATGCTTCGCTAGTTTCCCACTAGTCTTGGAACTAGAGTTCATCCATCCGTTCTGGCCAAGGTGGAGGTCGCGGCCGTGTTGGTCAGTAACCAGGTTATTAGCGATAGCAGAGTGGATCAGCTCAAAGTGGTCAGCCAGGGGCACAGGGCCGTGGAGAAGGACAATATTTCTCCATGGAGCATACCTATCAAGAGAAGGATCCCGTCCCTTCTATGGTTCTAGGTACAATCTTATTAGCCACAGTTTTGTCTTTAGCTCATTTCGATATTGGTGCTTCCCATAGCATTATCTATATTGCTGTTGTGGAGAGCCTTGGGCTTTGTATCTTTTCGTCTACCGATTTGTTGACTCTTGACACACCGTTGGGAACGAGGACATCTAGCGTACGTCAGTGCAAAGAGTGAACACTTGATGTTGCCAGGTGTCATTTCTTATGGGACCTATTTATCCTAGAGAGGACGGGCTACGACGTCATTCTCGGGATGGACTGTTTGGTTCCCTTCCAGGATGTTGTTGATTACAATCGCCTCAGGGTGAGTTTTACATCACCAGAGGGAAAATAATTTCTTCATAGAGGTGAGTGGGATGTCCAGGTAGGTAGAGTTGGACCAGATCATCATGGGCTTGGGGAAGTTACTTCCCAGATTTCCAGTCTTTATCTGGATGACCAGTGGACTTCATAGTTAGACTTTCCTCTAGTGGTGGATCGTTTCAGGGATGTCTTTCTAGAAGACTTTTTAGGTTTTCCTCCAGAGCATGAGGTAGACTTCTCGATTGAGCTCGTTCCAGGAGCGGCACTACTGTCCATTCCTCCCTATATGATGGATACACCTGAATTGCAAGAGCTTAAGAAGCAGTTGGAGGAGTTGCAGGCGAAGGGTTTCATCCGACCCAGTACTTCTCCTTGGGGTTCGCCTGTCCTGTTTACAAATAAGGCAGATGGTACCCTTTGGCTTTGTGTGGATTATCGGAAGCTGAACTAGTTGACGATCAAGAACCGATACCCCTTTCTGAGGATCGATTAACTCTTTGACCAGCTTTGAGGAGCCTGGGTGTTCTAAAAGATTTACTTGAGGTCCGGTTATCATTAGTTGCGCGTTAGACCATCAGATATACCTCTGAAAGCTTTCAGGAGCAGGTATGGTCTATTCGAGTATACAGTCATGTCGTTCGGTCTTACAAATGCGCCTGTAGTCTTTATGGAACTGATGAACGGAGTGTTCCATCCGTACTTGGAATCCTTTGTCGTAGACTTCATGGATGCAATCTTGGTGTACCCTCACACTCGACACGACCATGCCACACATCTTGAGATCGTTCTATGTACACTGAAAGAGCATTGAATATATGATATCCTCTTGAAGTTCCACTTTTGGATGGATCAGATTCACTTCCTGGGTCATGTTATCCTAGAGGATGAAGTATCTGTGGACCCATATAATGTTAGAGCTGTAGTTTCCTGGGAGCTACCGAAGAACCTCTTTTAGGTAAGGAGTTTCCTAGGGATGGTTGGGTACTACAGACACTTCATTCACAAATTCTCGCGCCAAGAAGTACCGTTCATAGGTCTGGCCAAGAAGGGGGAGATGTTTTTATGTTCATATTCTTGTGAGTCGGCCTTTCAGAAGATGAAGGGGAGGTTTACGTCAGCACCGATACTAGTCTTTCTAGAGTCATGAAATAGCTAAACGGTTTACTGTGATGCTTCGGGTATCGGGCTAGGAGTCGTGCTTATGCAGGGAGATGGAGTCGTTGTGTATGGGTCTCGGCAGTTGATGAGACACTGGAGGAACTACGTGATGCACAATATGGAGTTGGTATAAGTTTTTCGTGTCCTACGCTATTGGAGACACTATATTCTGGGTGAGCACTTTTTGGTTTTCACCGACCACAGGAGTCTCATGTATATCTTCAAACAGCATGATCTGAATCTGAGACAGCACAGGTGGGTCGAGTATCTTTAGTCCTTTGTCATCGAGCTCGCATATACACCGGGAAAGGGAAATTTGATGGCAGATGCATTGAACAGACGAACTAAGATTCATGCAGTTCAGGAGGCCAGCAGTGAGTGGAAGCTTATGGCTCTGTTCTCTGAGATGCATCTGGAGGTACATGACAGGCAGCGACAGACTGTCCTATCTTTTGTGGTTGTTACCTATACACTTCTTGATCGGGTATGAATGAGGCAGCTATCAGACATAGAGGCCTTTGTCCTGCGGGAGAGTGGGTCAGGAGGGGACCCTCTTCCAGGATGGACAGTGGGAGAGGATGAGATCTTGTGTCTCCAGAGACGGGTATGGGTGACTGCAGTCATACGCGAGGAGCTGATGTGGGATTTCCATTCCTCTTTCTGGGTAGTTCATCCTGGCATCACCAAAATGTATCAGGATCTTCATCGCTAGTATTGGTGGCCAAGTATGAAGAGAGATGTCGCTGGTTTGTCATGAGATGTTCTACATGTCAGCAAGTGAAAGCAGAGCATCAGCGACCAGTAGGGATTTTACATTAGTTAACCATTCTAGAGTGGAAGTGGAACGATATCGCTATGGACTTCGTGACCCAGTTGCTGAGGTCACCTAGGGGGAGTGATGTTGTTTGTGTTTTTTTTTACAGAGTTACGAAAGTAGAACACTTTTTTCCGATCAAGGAAACCTTAAGTGTTTATGATCTGGGACGAATGTACATATGATAGATTGTACTTGTACATGGAGTTCCACACTCCATTATTTCAGACATGGATGTGTGCTTTACCTCTCGGTTCTGGCAGGTACATTAGAAATATGTGGGTACACAGGTACTTTTGAGTACAACAAACAATCCCCAGACTGATGGCCAGTCCGAGCGCACGATCAAGGTGCTTGAGGATATGATCTGAGCTTTCATTCTAGACTTCAGCGGTTCTTGGGAGAAGCATGTACCTCTTGTGGAGTTTGCCTACAACAATAGTTCTCAGGAGAATATACAGATGGAACCATATAATTTTTGTATGGTAGGCCATGTCGATCACCCTTATGCTGGTTGGAGGCAAGAGAGGCAGCTTTTCTAGGACCTCGTCTTGTTTAGGAGACTTCAGAGAAGATAGAGTTGATTCGAAAGAGGATGGATACAGAACAGTCTCGATAGAAGTCTTATGCTGATCAACGAAGATGACCTCTGGAGTTCGAGGTCAGATATCTAGTTTTCTTGCGTGTCGCACCGGGGTTGGGACATAATAGGATTCAGAGATAGGGTAAGCTTTCACCGTGGTACGTCATACCATTTGAGGTATTGGAGAGAGTTTTTACGGTTTCCTATCTGATACAACTACCTCAGAGGTACCAGGCTATGCATGACGTCTTCCACGTCTCTCAGCTCTGACGTTACTTCTCAGACCCATCTCATGACTTCCAACCTAAGGAGGTTGATCTTGAAGCGGATGCGTCATTTGAGGAGCATCCTATCCGGATTGTCGATCGCAGTACGAAGGTTCTTCGTGGCCGGTCTGTTCCTCTTGTATGTGTGTTATGGCAGCACGAGTGAGTATAGGACGAGACTTGGGAGAGGGAGGCCGAGGTTCGATCACAATGGCCAGAGCTATTCGGGGTTTCTTCTTCTATGGCTCTATAGGGAAATTCGGTGACGAATTTCTTTAAGGGGGAAGTTTATAAGATCCTGAAACATCGTTTCAGGTATGTCTTTCCTTTTCTGGAGTGTTCGATAATTTTTGGATTTTCTGGAAATTCATTAAGTAAACGCCATGTACTTTCTGAGTACACGCCTTGTACTCTTTTTCCGCTCAAAACCGTTTGTTGGCCATGTCCGGACCACACACACGGTGTGTAGGGGTGACATGGAGGCCGATTATGGAGGAGTACAGAAAAACCCACTTCACGCCATGTATTTTAAAAATACATGACTTCTACTTTTTTTCACTAAACAGACCGGGCTCGCACCTCATTGTCATAAACATCTTCTTCTAGGTCTCGTTCGTCCGAGAGAGACCTATACGACCGAATCTTCACCGAGCTCCTGCATCCCCATCCGTTCTCCGATTTGAGCACGGTTGATTGCATTGGAAGCACAAAGGTGAGTTCTTACTTCATCTTGAACCTTGTTTTCCATTTTATTCCTTTTATCATGTTATCATAGGATGAACGTTCTGTGAGTTTTCTCATATCTACGACATTCTAGGGAGAATTAGCTATCGTGGTTCTAGTATATCGATCTCCTAGGATCAAGGTAGGTGGTTTTTCCCTTACCGTTCAATGTCTCTGAGTTTCTTGGTTCAAATTCTACCAATACATTTGAATGGGGTATTGCGTTTTTACCTTTTGCCATGTTTGTTTTCCTGCCTTACTTTAATGCTTGTGTAGAGGTAAATTGACCTCGTTAGAGGATAATTTTTTTATGCTTGGATGTATTTTTCCCTTGATATATTCTATTTATGACCTTGGGTCTCGTTTTCCTTAGGATGATACACCTGTTTCATGAAATATGGTTATACGATGAAGTGAAACACGTTTCATGCTTGTTTCCTTTTATATTGTTTAGCTAAGTATCTATATAGGTGGAATTTAGATAGCCAACTAGCTCTATAGGTGTACTTTTGCATTATAGCATTATTATGCACTTAATGGCACGTGGATGAGAGAACCTGGTGCTATAGACTATAAGGTATAGACCGAGTGAGATTCCCAGAGAGTATTAGACATTATAGACTACAGAGGGGATGGACCGAGTGAGCTTCCGGAGAGTCTTCGATTTTATAGACTATATGAGGGTAGACCGAGTGTGCTTCCTCAGAGAGTCTTATCTTTATTGAATATCATTAAGAACCTTCTCATGATAGAGGAGGAATTGACTGAGTGAGATTCCTCGGAGAGTCTATGGTATACTTGAGGCTATAGGAGAAATTTACCAAGATAGCATCCTCAGAGAGTCTCTAGACCTTAGGGCTAAGAGGGTTAGACCACATGATCTTCCTCAATAGAGTCCATGACTACCCTAGACTATAAGGTTATTTGACCGAGTGAGCTTCCCAAGAGATTCTCGTAAATTCGTATGACCAACCAGAGGGGTTAGGCTGAGTGCACTGCCTAGAGGGTTGTGGTACTTCTTGGATAGGACCAGAGGGGATGGTTGTGAGTACTTCCCAGTGGGTTTCCGGCTTCATAGCTGTTTGTTCACTACTGATTTATTGGTTGAGAATTCATTCCTGGTATGTATTATTCTGTTTACTTCTTATTGTCACTGCCTATTGCTTGTTGTTGTTGTTTACTGCTTATTCTACATCCATCTTCCATATAATCACTGACAGTTAGGCAGAGATATTCAAGTGAGTGCCTGCTGGGATTTTATCTCACACCTTGTTTGGGCCATGCTTTTGGGTCCAATAAGACTATGTTGCTGCAGGTATAGACAAGGGAAAGTGCCCTTCGAATTCTGGAACTTGATTGCTTGGAGCAGGGGAGCATAGGATCATGCTTTGGCTTGCGATGCTGAGGAGCTATTTACTTTTCTTTTGTACTTGTTTTGGTACTGTAGTGTTTCCAGCATTGTGACTTGTTAGGTGCCTTCCTAGTTATGTATTATGCATCATTTCATATATATATATACATATGTGCTTCAGTTTGATGATTTATTCTTCCGCTGTTTATATTGTTGGTTATTATTGTTTCGGCTATTGTATGATTATTTATTTCCACTATGTAATCTACCAATGAGGGCATCGTTTATCCACTATCATACCCAAGGCCCTTGCTGCTAGTCAGCAGCCTATGGCATGTGGGGAAATGCGCTTGAGTCCATGTGACCAACTGGGTATGGGGCGCCTCTGGGTGGCTTCCGGAACCGGGACGTTACAGTCCACCATAGAGACACTATATTTTTTAATATTTAATTTTACATAACTTTTGGAGAATACTCTGACAATTATATTAATTGGTACATACTGAATATAATTTGTCAATTTATTTGGAAACAAGGAACTATAAATACTGATACAAATGTGATCTACATTATCTCTGACTATGTTCTTGATGAATAAAAACATTATTAGACACATCATACATAACACATATCTCCATAATGTGGGGAATTAAACATAAAAAGGGATTATATTAGTTTCTTAGTAAGGTTAAACAAGGGATACATGTTCGAATTATCTTGATCATAATGGTATGAGAATATGATCATGGAAAAATAAAATCATACCGTACATATCATATATCTTTAACATGACTCATGGCTTAATTCTTGGCAATTCATAAAACATGAAAAATAACGAAATAAATAACATAGGTGATAAAATAATAAAATAGGAATAAAATACGGAACAATGGAAAACATATAAGCAAGTATAATGATTTCCATAGTAGTCTAGGTATCAATTCCAAGGACATATTTGAAATAAAATTCTATTATTGAACACGGTTCACACTCTGTTCTTCTGTTGTATTAATGAACCCAATTCAAAACTTGTTCAATCCCTATAATAGTAAAATGTATTCATTTATCATTCCATCTCTGAATAATTAATCAATTTCACTCCTCATTCTAGCCATATAATAATGAACAAATTCATTTATCGTTACAACTATGTAATGCTGAAAAATATCATTTCTCATTACATCCAAGTCTATCTAATGAGATATAAATCATTACCCAATTCATTAAAGGAAGATCAAGGTGCCACTGATATCATAATAAAGTCATATATACATTTTCAACAAGAACATAAGAACTAATTACATAGCCCAAGAAATAAAAATGGGTATCATAATCATGTAGTCATATCACGAACATTCGAAAATGATACTAGTTTCATAATTATTTCTTCAAAAAAATAACTTATGAAAGGGAAATACATTTCATAAAAATATAACCAATAAAACTGTTAATTTTATCAAAAACATATAACCCATGAAATAGAAATTGTTTTAATAAACATATAAACTATGAGAGATAGAAATGTTTCACAAACACCACAATATAAAGCATTACACATTTAGAGAAAGAATATCAATGGAATCATTAAATCATTTTAAAGAAAGTCATGGGAAACAAAATTGACTATCAAGCTACATGGTAAATGAATTTGGAGTCACTTCTAAAAATAAAAATTCCCAAAAATATACATTCTTTTTTTAAATGGTTTTTAATACAAAAAACCTTTTAAAAATAATTTTATATTAAAATACCATGAAATAATATATATATATATATATATATATATATTAGACTAGAAATAATCTAGAAGGTCATTTTCCTTGAAAAATATAAAAGTATATTCAGTAGATTTTGAAAACCATTTTCTTTCAAAATTATTTTAAAAACACTTTTGTAAAAATTATCCTTTTCAACATGAAAATTAATCATCACAAAAATGATGGTGGGTAAATCAATACATGGTATATGAGTTAATAACAACATTCATATTTCACTATCAAATTGGAAGAAAATTTACTTTTTCCGAAATATAAAAGAAGATCCCATTGAAAAATTTGAAAAATTTAAAATAAAACATTTTCTATTAATGTTTATAAGATATTAAGACATTATTCTTCGGAGCTCTATTTATAAAGAATTATTTTTAAGGAACATATATTTTTTATCAAATAGAGTTTAATTTCAAGATTTCTTAAAAACACATTCTTAACTATATTACTCCCCAAATAGGTGAATAATGGTAACAATACATGAGAATATCATGAAGTTTTTGTGGAGAAGAAAATTTATGAATTTTGTAGAGATATGAATCATAATATAACATCAATGGAAGAATAAAAAAAATTTGATACATGATGAGATTGTTTCAATAAAATTTTACCACTCAGTTACATTGAAACATACTACCAATGATAGAAGATTAAATTACATGATGCATAAAATTTCATTAATATAAATATATTCATGAAATATCTTGTAAAATGGAAATATATTCACCTTAAAAAATTATTTATTTTCATAAAAAACATGACTCCCAAAGAAATACAATTAGGATGAAACTATTTTACCGATTTGGAAAGTTTTGCAACATATACCCGATGAAATAATGATCATAAAAATGATATGTAATTACCAATAAATATTTTAATAAGATTCATTTAATGAATACCTGGGTTGTATTGACCCCACAAAAAAGGAATGGGTGGCTAATAAATCTTGTATATCATTAAAATAAGAATTGATATGAAATCCCCATACCAAGTGTCCAGACTCTCTTTGTACTCAAAAACCGTTAATGTATAATAGATGTAAATATACGAAAAATAATATAAATAGTCATATTATTATATATAATTATATATATGGTTGTATTATGACCACATATTATCTTATAGATAATAATCCAATGTTATGGTATTACTCTAGGTAATTTTCACTTTTTTTCATTGCATGTGTCTTAATTTGTTATATATTTGTTTGTTATACATATATCATTAATTCCATAACACAAACCATGATATAATTGTAATTTATATTCATTAAATTGGAATTATAATAATCTATATAATATATCAGTGTTAAATGGAGTACACAGTTCCCAGAAATAGTAATCTGTATGTACATGTGAACATTATTTTCATTTTTTATGGTCGTATTGATGGAATGAAGGTAATTGAAATATGTATACATATGTATTTATATGTATAATTTTTATAGAATAATTATTATATCATATGTATCATATATGTTCGCTAATAAATTTATTAGTAAATTCCATATAGCATGGAAATGAATCACAGTGCTTTGAGGTGGCAGTTGTCTACACTTCCACAAATAAAAATATCATATTTACACCCAAGGGAAGATTAAAAATATGTATTTTAAAATTATTACATAATATTTAACATAAATTCAATAAAATATATAACATATATAGGTATATTTTTCATCATAATTTTTATCATGAGAGGCGGTAAGAAAAAAATGAACAGTCACCATTTTTTGAGGTGGTAGTTCGGAAAACACATAAAAAATGGTCACTAACCATTATATAGTTCTGTGTGTATGTGTGGGTAAAATAATTATTTTAAAAACATATTTTTATTTTTATGATATTTTATTTATTATAAAATCCTGAAAAAATGATATTGGAGTGGCGGATAATGAAAAAAAAATTAAAGAGCATGATAGAGGTCATTACCTATTAATCTGGTAACACCTACTGTTTTTTTATAAAAAAATTAATTGGATTGGATTATTCCAAATAGGGTATTATATGAGGAGTTTGTGATTTTTATATTTTTATAGGGAATATTTTTTCCTATAAAAATGCACTCGACAGGTGTGTAAAAGTGGGTCTAGAGGAGGTCTTTTTTCTTACGGAGGATGAGAAACATTATTGTAAATATTTAAATAGTGAATTACACAAATGTATTAATGTTTCAAGAGGATATAATAATGGAAAATGAATATAAAATGTTGGATAGGGTATATACACGTCCATATACTATATCATGTAAATTTTTCATGGTACTTTTTTGTCTAATGTTTTTGTTTAGTAAATTGTAAACATAGTTTTTCTCTTAATCATTGTAATTCATTTTAATCAATTTAACCTATAATTTTAGAAATAATTACTATTTAACATATTTTAAATTTGAAATGTTTATGATTTCAAATATAGAATCCATTATTCCAAATTTTAATTAGGTATCTGGAAGAAATAAATTTTACAACAATCCTGCTGATGGGTTGACAGAGTGAGTTTTAAATGTAAAAAAATCTAATAGTTCTATATTTTTTTATACCCAATTTCAATGTGAAATTCGTTTTAACCACATATATTTGATTAATTATTAAAATAATATCAATTTAAACCTTACATATAATTTAAAATACAATTTTTCCTTATAGATGAATCAGATGAAAAAGAAGATTGGAAATAAAATTCAGTACTTTTAACTATTCGTTAAAAATGAATCCTTACAGAAAAATACATAAAATTTATCCTAAAATAATTTTTATTTTTATATAAAAAATATGAATTTTATTATTAAATAAAAAATTTATAAATGTTCCAAAAAAGGATTTAAAATGTGGGTTCTATTAAAATGCGATAAAGCTATGATTATAAAAATATAGGGTTTTAGGAAAAAAAATTGTTTTGTTATAATATTAAATAAATAATATCTATTTGTTAATTGTAAAAATTAATTTATTGAATATATATCATTTAAATTTAATTAATTACTTTTTATATAAGTAAATAATTTATCATATTGGTTTAAATTTTAATTTTCACATAAAAATATACATTTATAAAATCACTCCCCTTATAATTAGTTGGGTTCTATATTCTTCGATAAATATTAGGTAACTGATGAGTAATAATATATATATATATATAAATTTTATTTAACTATATAATTCTAATTTTAATTTCATTACTTTATCATTTAAAATAATAATGTTTTAATAATTAATTATCATTCTGTAATAATCACTATGGTGTATTATATAAGTATTCTTGGATAGTAAGCCTTGCATGTAATGTAAGAAAACGTAGGTGGTACATGTAGAGAAATATAAAATTTATATTGTTTGTTTTTCATGATTAACATCATATTTCATATAACAAAATTAATACATAGTGATTTAATATAAAATAAACTAATATCTGGGTGTCGTGAATAAAAAAATATCGATGAAATTAAATTAATTTGAAAAAAATATTTCACAAAATATCAAGGTGTTACATTATACCCCCTTAAAATTATTTTTCCCTTAAAATTCATTTGGGATATCAATGCTTTAGTACTTGAAAATTTTACTCATAGAAATCCACATCGTAAAAATGAATAATGTATCTTCAAATTATATATAATGTTGGAACGATTAGGGTAACCCAAAGTAACACATACCTAGATTTCCACATAGAACAGAAGAGGAAATTAAAAACATGGAATAAAAGAGAAATCATACAATCATGTTCTACAATAGATTGATAGAGAACATAGTTTGGAGAAATATTACAATCAGAAAGCCATAAATATGTGATTACCTAAGGGACATTCTAATATTACATCCCATCAATTATTATTAAAAAAATTTAGTACAAATGTACTATCTAACATGAATAAAAACACATTTAGAGATAAAACACTTAATGATTAATGACATCATCTAAATTTTAACATACAAATTCTGTAAATGTTTAAACTTTTAACCCTTGTGAATGATGAAAATTTAAATATTTATAAATAAATTCATGTATTTGTCTTCTAATTAGTCCCCAAATACAACAATGTATGTCTTGGCTATCACATTCCAAATATGTTAATATACTCTTCATATATTCTATAATAACATTATATAATTTTGCAAAACATGTTTCATTTATTATGAAAATGATTACAAGATATATTCATTAAACACGAGAAGTATTAAAATTTATCATGGATGAAATAGAACACATTTTAAATAATCAATTCCAGTGTAATTAGAAGCATCATATATATATATATATATATTCAAATCCAACATATCATTATCCATACACCATTATTTTAGTATGAGGAATTAATTATGGTTTAACTTACCCAAATCCAAATATATCATTTCTGTTAAATAACATTTCGACTTCATTATCACTATTAAACAAGTTATTGTAGATCCATAATAAAGTGGTATACTTAAAATACATATAAGATTCAAAAAAATATAATTTTTTAATTCAAAAATGAAAATAAATTATTCATTCAACCAACATTATTCCTATTTGAAAACTTAGTCTTCGTTAACATATTCTACCACAACCCCCTCCCCAAAAAGTGTACCCCTCTTGGGTGAGCAATGTGAGAAGGGAGATAATGACCCCCGAGTCCTGCCTCCACTAGGCCCCGGGTTAGCGACTAGCACTGAGGGTATAGTAAACACACAATTGGGAGGCCTTACCCTCTAAGAGAACACATTCAGAAGATTGAGATTAGATTGGCACCAACCAACTCCAACTCAGAACTGAAATATTAAATAAACCCGAAGTGACCATATAAAATGTCATGGAAAAGTACTAATACTGGAAGGTAAAACTACAAGTACCCAAAAGAAAGTAAAAATATCAGCAACCACAACCCCGAACAGCTCCCACAAACCAAGCTAGTAAAAATAAACATGATCTCGATCCTACTCCAAGTGACCTAAAATACATTTTGTATATACATAGGGTGAGTATAACAGTATACTCAGTATGATCCTCCACGAAGCCTCTTGTGAAAAAGTAAAGAAATCGTGCTAAAGCACAGTGATCAACAAGTGAAACTAAGTCGTCACGTAAATAGGTATACAATGTTCCCAAACTCACTATGAATACTCTAACCAAGTAATGCACACAAGAATATATGATATTATAAATAATACCTAGGGTACCCTACTACTACTTCTCCACTGGTTTATATCTTTTCCACAACATCGCACGTCCTGAGCCTCTCTCTCCAAAAAGGCTTGCCTGCAGACACCTGTGCGAAGACCCACAACATGCACCTCATGCAACAAAACTGCCACGTCCATGTAAGAAAAGTAACCAAGTAGTTATTATGAGCCACCACAGCCCGTAAAACATGTATCATACATCAGATATTATACCTCAAGACATTACAACCCATACACCTAGTAAGGACCCTCAAGCCATCACAGCCTATACATGTTACACCTATAGTAGTCTATCAGATACTATATCCAAAATTTGTGTGTATGAATAACCACAAGCCATTATAGCCCTCTACACACATATATGTGGAAAACGTACCGTTGTGCCTACAATCACAAGTAACTACCAAGAGAAGAGAGTGGGGCCAAAGGGGGTAATCATCCATTCATCCTCCCACCGGAATGATGGGGAAAACACCCCCAGGTCTCAGAATCCCTGGGGTGTCAGTTTCCCTTACTGAATAGGTGGATTAGCGTATAGAAACATAAAAAGTACATGATATACTATATCTCACAACCACACTATGTGAATATCCTTGTCTTAGACACAACTATAGCTAACGTCACTCAGACTCTGGGATACTACTTCTAAGACTAGGTATCCTATAATCACATAACCATTTAAATTGCTTTATTAGATTACATCATTTCCTTTTATTATCAATTCCACTTTACGTTAATTAATACTTTAAACACTAATTAACCATGAACAATTCCACATTAAATTTAATTATCATCACACCCAATGTCAACTGTTCCATCAAAATTACAAGCTCATCATTATGTTCCAACAAACGGCAACCCCATGGGTAACACCATTTATTAAATTATGTTTTATAGAATTTCTTTCCCACATTCCCAGGTATTCTAGAAAAACATTCTATGCTACTAAACATAAGCGGGCTCAACATGGTGAGTAGATGTACTACCAGTCAGGCCCTTTCCACTTATAGAAAAAGAATATACCCATCATTCCATGAGAATCTAAACACGGAAAGCATGTGGCATAGCCAATGTGTCTTCCCCTCTTTTGGAAGAAGGGTAAGTTAGAATAGATGCCTTGAAAAGTGGGGGAAAGTAATGTAGATAAACAACCAAAGAATCAGTAAGCATCCAACAATCAAATCCACCCCATTCCAACATACCTAGTGTCCTTCTCAATACCCACATGCATTAACCGATGCATCTCACCACTCTAGGTGTGATTTGATGCCGCAACCAAATGGCCTCCATGTCCCCACATATCACAACACCCATTCATGATCACATCACAACACATGTATCAGGAAAAAACAAACATCCCATCAAATGTGATATTGGACCATTAACAATCAAGAGGGTAACTCAAGAAACCTTCAAGGAATTATCAAACAACCATTTCTTTAATTCATCGTAAATTAACAGATTTATTATTCATAGGTTCTTAAATTCGGGAAACCTAATCATTAAGGCATCATAAATAATTAAACATTCTTACTTCACCAATTTGACTAACATTAAATTATAACAAGAACCAGATGTGTTTACACGCTTCTTTATCTTTTTCCAAACAATTATCAATTAATTCTGGTTTATGTTCTTTACCAATTTCTATCATGAATGAACAAATATATGATGTAAGCATAGATAACACACTATATTGAAATAAAAGAGGAAATAACATAAGATCAATACCAATTTATTTATCTTGTTAAAATATTTATTATGTCAATTCCATTTTCATCCAGTGGGATTAAACATGCTAATAATAAAGTTGCACGAAAAAAATTAAAAGATAAGAAATTAATCCCCTACCTCAAAAACTTCTTAACATTCTTAATTGATACAACGGGTCATGATCCTCCTATCACGACAACTGCATCCACCCGAGGATGAAACTCTACGAGATCTCTAACCGATCCCCAAGAAAACTCCATTAGAATCATGGAGATTACATGTTATAATATGGAATGGAGAAACAGTAGAAGATGAACCCCAAAAGAACGACGATAAAATATACCTTATATCTATGATTGATTGATACTGCTTTGTTGCATCAAAATAGAGTGGAACCAATCCGAGGAGAAATTTTGACTATAAACTCCTATGAGAAGCAATGAAAGGTTCTCGCATGTCATAGCCGAGAACAAAGAGGAAGAATCAGGGAAGAAGATATCCAATCCCTTTAGAAGATTTAACAGAGCGGCATGTTAAGATTCGCTTGATTTCTCATTTAAAACGGATTGCATTAAAACACACTGTTTGACCAAGTAAAAACAATTTGGGCCTTAGGAATAATTAATATAGGATTTATAGCCTTTTAATCGGCCTTAAGTGTCCTTATAATAAGGATTTAAATGTATTTTACGTCAAAGGAAACATCAAAGAAGCGAAATTGTAGGAAGCTGGAAACACTGTACACCAACCGTTACTGTACACCTTCTGTTAGAGGTTACCAATAGACCTCACCATTCTAGAAAACTATACACCTACAATTACTGTATACCTACCGTTACTGTACACCTACCATTAGAGGTTACTGATAGAGGTTACTGATAGACCTCACCATTATAGAAGCACTATACACTTACTGTTACTGTACACCTACCATTAGAGGTTACCAATAAACCTCACCATTTTCGAAACACTGTACACCTAATGTTTCTATACACCTATCGTTACTGTACACCTTCTGTTAGAGGATACCGATAGAGGTTACCGATAGACCTCACAATTCTAGAAACACAGTACACCTACCATTATTATAAACCTACCATTAGAGATTACCGATAGACCTCACCATTCTGGAAACAATGTTCAATGAATCTCACCAATAGAACACTGTTAACTGAACCTCACCAACAGAACATTATTCACCAAACCTCACCAATAGAACACTATTCACTAAAACTCACTGATAGAATACTAGTCACCTACTATTAGAGGTTACTAATAGAAATGTTCACCGATGGAAATGTTCACAGAATTGGAAAGTTGGAAAAGTGTTGGGGACAAGTCACCTTGACGACTTGAAACACCTCAAACAACACATTTTCACAAGGTAATGGACCGGAGAGGTCCGGGCCTTTACATCAAATACCTCTCAACACATTCTCATCCTCAATAACTCAAAACCATACTAAGGAGAGAAAAAAAATGGGGTCTGAAAAACCACCCATCGAGATACCTCTCAAAAGAGAGAAAGCCAAAAAAGCAACCAAAGAAATTCATAAATATAACCTGAAAGGTCTAACCACAAAGGGAAAATCACTACATGAAAATAGTTAAAAATCAAAAAACTCTTGGTACTGAGCACGTATCTCGGAATCACATTCCCAGGTACTCTCCTCCATGCAATTGTGTCGCCACAAGACATGAACTAAGGTGATAGAATGCTCGCGCAACACATTCTTCTTGTGGTCATGGATCTCCATGGGTCAATACTCGAAGTTTGCATCATCATCAACATCAATATCTCCCCAATCTATTAGGTGAGAGTCATCATGAAGGTAATGACAGAGCTGTGATACATGAAAAATGTCATGTATCCGACTCATTTGTTGGGGAAGTGCTACTCGATACGCCACAACTCCAACAAGTTTTAACACCTCAAAAGGCCCAAAAACCCCTGGAGAAATCTTACTTCCACGACCAAACCATCGCTACCCACGACGACGAGTCACCTTCAGAAGAACATGATCCCCAACATTAAACTCCATGGGTATACTCATTTGATTAGCATATGATTTCTGACGATCATGCGCTATATTCATCCTATCACGAATCACCTGGACCATCTCTATTGTATTATGCACTACTTCTGGTCCATGTGTTTCTAACTCTCCGACCCCAGTCCTGCTGTTGGAACCAAAATATTGCACAAAAGGAAGGGACGAAAAAGAAGCCATGCACGCTGCCTCGCGAAGCCCCGATGTGAAGCACCCCCGAGCATCGCGGTCCTGCGAAGCACCGGAGGCGGTACCTCTCCGCGAACGGCCTAACGTTCGCGAGCCAGCCGCGAAGCACCGGAGGCGGTACCTCTCCGCCAATGGCCTATAGTTCGCGATCCCACCACGAAGCACCGGGGGTGGTTCCTCTCCGCGAACGGCCGAACGTTCGCGAGCTTGCCGCGAAGTGCCGGAGGCGGTACCTTACTGCAAACGGCCCGATATTCGCATGCCTGCCGCAAAGAACCAGAGGCAGTACCTCTCTGCGAATGGTCTGACGTTCGTGAGCCTGCCGCGAAGCCCCAGAGGCGGTACCTCTCCGTGAGCGACCTGACGTTCACGAGCCCACTGCGATGCGCCAGAGGTGGTACCTCTCCGCGAACGGCCTAATGTTCGCGATCCCCCTGAGATGCATCGCAGGCGGTACCTATCCGTGAACGGCCAGACATTCGCGATCGCGTCGCGAAGCACCGGAGGTGGTACCTCTTTGAGAACGACCTGATGTTCGAGATCCCGCCGCGAAGCACCGGAGGCAGCGCATGAGTTCTGCTTTGCGGCGCCCCTTGCCTATAAATTCTGGGATCCCCCTGAGTCCAGGGGGATGGAAAATCCAGCCTTTCGGATTCTCCCCTCCCGAATCGTGAAGCACCCTTTGCCTCAGGAATCATGAGCTTTGTGAGGTACTTCTACTTCACGTGGCTCCTTCGCTTTGTCTTGTTTTGAGCCCCTCTTCCGAGAGGGATGCCCTTCACGAATCTCAAGGGCATTCGTGAAGGAGGGGGATTCCCAATGGAACCCGGGTAGCTGCGGGGCGTCAATGCTTCGCGAAACACCCATCCTGTACTAGTGATCTCCATGCTATGGCAGGATTGCTATATATCGCGAAGCACACTACCTCGCAGCACCTTGCTTCTCAAGGCACCTCGGCTTCGCGAGGCAGTGCTCCGCGAATACTATTCCACTTTGCGAAGCACCCCCCATCCACACCTCTACCCCATGGTAAGGCCAAGGAACTCCACTTCGCGATGAACACTCCTCTACTTGGAAATTCATCTTCCCATGAGACCCTCCAGGTTTGCGCGATGTGATTTCAATGTCCCACGGACAACATCACCCGTAGCATTGCTTCGACTAATGCTACATCGCATAAGCACGCTAACGAATATTTCTTCATCGGATAGCCACGCTAACGTGGACACCTCGATGGTTCACTCCGCGACCCCATTTTACCACGGCCTTACTGGTACCTTCCCTCCCCCAAGGATCAGAGGGTACCGGTCATGTAAGTCCTAGGGGTGAAGAGTGAACGCACCTCGTCTGAGCTGTAGGACGTTAAACTGCCAAGCACCTCGTCCTCAACAGATGACGTTAAACTGTGATCCGGCCCCGTTCTTCCCACGTTGGGTCCCCCCAGCTCGGACATTTTTTACGCCACCCGTCTCCACAGAGATGGGGTCACCCCCTCCACAAGGGATGTTATCCACCTTCTCGGAGTAGCGTATGACCATGGGAGAAGGGAAACCACCTTGGTTTAAGCCCCTAGACCCTCTTGCGAAAGGTTTCACCCATGCACCTCCGTACTTCCCCACTGCCAAGGTCAGTGGAGGGGGCGATAGGGAATGAGGCACCTCCCATCATTGGTCCAAAATCCCTTTGTCACTGCACTTTTCCGCACTTCAGGCCTCCATCCTAGAGTAAGTCCCAGCACCATGGGACGCCTAAAACGTAATCCCTTCTTCGCTTCACACAGGCACACCCTTCACGACGTGATGGTCAGGTCCTTGCTGGCTCTTGTTTCTCACACCGAGCATGACTCACGTGGGTTTAGAGTGAGCATCGGCCATGGCAATACCATCGTCCAGCATGACGTTAAACTGTACGCCCTCGACCAGCATGACGTTAAACTGTATTCCTTTGTCCCACATGACATTAAACTGCACAAACCTTTGAACTACGAGGTCTTTAATCCATGTCATGACATGGTATGTAGGAAGCCTCCATGAGGTTCAATCCCACCCGTCATTTATTCACGTCGAGTTCCACCTTCATCCAGTATGACTTTAAACTACATTACAGTCTGACGGAAAGCCATTGTGACCACCCGAACTATGAGGTCTTTGATCCATGTCATGGCATGGTACGTAAGAAGCCTCCATGAGGTTCAAGCCCATCTCCAATCGGAACAAGGTCCCTTCCTCACATTGGTTCACAGACACCCACCCTCCGAACTACGAGGACTTTGATCCATGTTAAGGCCTGGAATGTAGGAAGCCTTCATGAGGTTCAAGCCCACCACTAGTGGACCCCTGGGTCTACCTTCATGTTGGTTCACCGATTAAACCCTTTTAACTACGAGATATTTAATCCATGTCAAGGCATGGTACGTAGGAAGCCTCCCCGAGGGTCAAGCCCATCTCTCATTGGACCATGGTCCACCTTCACGTCGGTTCGCTGATGACTTCCATCATTTTAACTATGAGTAATTTGATCCATGTCCCGACCTGGTACGTAGGAAGCCTCCACGAGGTTCAATCCCACCCATCATTTATTCACGTCGAGTTCATCCTCATCGTGCATGACGTTAAACTGCATCCCAGTTCGACGAAAAACCGTTGTGACCCACCCGAAGTACGAGGACTTAGATCCATGTCAAGGCATGGTATGTAGGAAGCCTCCATGAGGTTCAAGCCCACCACTCATCGGAACAAGGTCCACCTTCACGTCGGTTCCCCGATGAAGCCCCCTTTAAACTATGAGGTCTTTGATCCATGTCACGGCATGGTATGTAGGAAGCCTCCCAGAGGTTCAAGCCCACCATCCATTGGTCATCCCAACCCACCTTCATGTCGGTTCACCAGCACCCAGGCATCCTAGTGTGTAAGCCCGACACCATCTGGTAATAGGTCCACATTCACGTCAGTTCAGTGACGACACCCATTAGACCAAGGTCCACATTCACGTCGGTTCGCTAACGACACCAATCGGACCAAGGTCCACATTCACGTCGGTTCACTGAAGAAACCCATCGGACCAAGGTCCACATTCACGTCGGTTCATTGACGACACCCATTGGACCAAGGTCCACATTCACTTCGGTTTGCTGAAGACATCAATCGGACAAGGTCCACCTTCACATCGGTCCACCGGCACCATCTCGAACTACGCGGACTTTGATTCCCTACCACGGGGATACGTAGGAGGTCTCTACGAGGCTCAAGCCCAACTTCACTGTCGCCCTTGAAATGGTCCCATTTCATTCCACCCCCCTCCCCCCACTTCATTCAACTCTCCATCATCCACCCTACTTCTCACCCGGACCACCATATCCTGGCAAGATCATACCATTCCACTCATCTTCGCTGCCACCCATGGGCTGGTCCCGGTATCGGCACCCCATGAAGGGAAATTCCTCATTCCGATCCATTCCCTCTAATGATCTGATCGGGCTAATCCGTCTCCTCTAGACGTTAAACATGTGACCTACCTCGTGATAAACGTGAGATGCCTGAGGAAAACCTCGGATGACACACACTTGTGTAACCGTCTCCGATTGACGTTAAACCTGCGGCATACCATGTGTTAAACATAGGAAGTTGAGGAAAACCTCATATATATGTCTATGGCATATAATTCCCCACTCTTGATGTTGGATTCCTCGAGCTTCCGCGCCCTCGAGAATCCCCATGACAAGGGAAAAAAGACAAACACGCCAGTTCCCCAGCATACAGACATGCTACTAATGCCTCGACATGACTACTCCCCCGATTGAAGGATGGTGCCCTGACCGGACCCTTTGGAATGTCCTGACAGAAGCAGTGTAATTAACCAGCGTCCATGGAAACATGGCACTGGGAAGAGTTTCACGAAAAACGTATTAAATCTATCAGGGTGACCTGGACTAGGTAAAGAGTTCTGAGGAGGAATCCACAGAAGGAAGAACTGACATCCCATCATACCAATTTCGATCATGGAGCAGACGTCCCTAAAAAAGGAGCAGATACCACCCTCATTTGGAAAGCGGGAATGCGGGGCTACAATGCAGTGCGTCCGCCTCCACAGACGGATGCGCGTGCACCCCAACGAAAGCGTCAGAAACAGAAATGGTGAACCCGATGTGAAGGTCTTCTCCTCAAAGTGGTGATTAGTAGCGTTTGAGACACCAGTAGATTAACGTGTCACCGGATCCAGATATCCGGCACCGGGTCCTGCCAAGCACAAAGTGGGCCTGGCGTGAAACTCACCGGAAGTTGGGGCAGTAGAACATGGGGCATTCCATTTTCCAACATGTTGGCATGGATCCTTCTTACAGACGTGGAGGATGGAATGACGATGGTGCACTGGTTGTCAATCCTTTTCCTTGAAGTGCTGATGAGTTGATCTCTCCATTTCCCAGGAACCAGGTTGCTGCTATGGAGATGCGATCACCACCCGGTCGTATATGTTGGGACATGGGAAATACTGGAACAGCTGCCTCGCATGGCTCCGCTGCCACCACAACGGCCTCTAAATCCATGAATATGGGGCGCCCACGTCCCCTCTCTCTATCAGAGATCATCCAGCGAAGGGTGATCAGCGGCCATGTACGCAGGTACGAGGAGGAAGGGGTCATCCCAACTCGGGATATGGCCCGCCTGGACCTGGAGGCATCCAGGCCCCACCGTCAACGCTGCCCTAACAGGCCACGCATGGATCCCCTGCTCCCCACCCCAACGTTCAATCTTTTGGGGAGCCTATTCTCGGAATGCCTCGACCACTC
This sequence comes from Viscum album, assembly GCA_963277665.1. NCBI lineage: Eukaryota > Viridiplantae > Streptophyta > Magnoliopsida > Santalales > Viscaceae > Viscum > Viscum album. Next base: position 1,127,460,129 of record OY728120.1, read on the forward strand.
CTCGCCATATGCTTATGAGATGGGTGATGTCCAGCTCGGCCCCCTTAGGGTCCTGATCCAATGGATCTAGGCAAGGGCTCCCATTTGGCTGTGTCAGCGCCGCCATCCAGCATCGCAGGAAGAGCAGGTAGGCTATGCCCCTACACCACCTGTGCCGGCTCGTCTGACCGGACATCAGCGCCAGGCCCAGGCTGAGGACGCTCGCCAAGATATGTCGACGAAAAAACTACTATGGCCCAAGCCACCGCCGACGTACATCATGGAGTTCTTGCATACACTGAGAAGGGGCACTCCTTCACCCGACCGGGATCGAGGCCTCAGCCACCCCACGGGAAGGCTGGGTTGACTCCCAGGGTCGCAGGCCCGAGTGATGATTGTCGCGAACCAATCCGCGGTAACGTCACTCCATACGGAGGTCCTCTCCATACCACTATTCCACAGAGTGTGGGCTTTCCCCGCTCCGAAGCTTGTCACGGAGGTATGCATCATGCTACCCCCATCCCAAAGGAAGACCTGCCCCCTTGCAGTGACGCTCAGTGAGGAAACCTCTCCCGCGCACACTATACAGGGTATGGAGTCCCTCCTCTTTCCCCCGACCACCGATATGAAGGCATTGTTGAACCAGTCCTTCTCCAAAATGGGAGTCCTCCCTACATCCTCTCTACTACTGGCAATGTTCCTCATCACCCCAGCAACTCTAGGATTGAAGGTCAGCCTTGCTCCACCAGCACCGTCCATGGAGGTCCTCCCCATGTACCCTTCGACATTTTCCCTGGTGCCCCTCGAACCCCAACCACCTCGAGCGGGGGCACTCTCCGCCACGGCGCCAGTGCTGCCCCAAGACTACATATTGAGAATCAACCTTGTCCTGAAGATCCAACCTAGGGTAGAAGAGAGGGTCGTCGCCGCCACAGGAAGAATCCTGGGGGAGCGGGTGGAGATCAAACCGGCTCATTTTTTGGATTTTGAATCGGAATACGACTCAGCGATGGAACCTTCTCCCCGCTCCTCCGCATTAAAGACTAGGGCGGGAACCAGGCACGTCAGTCTCATTATCCCGGAAAGCGAGGTCAACCGGATTCCCACCTCTCTCCACAGGTACATCTAGGAGGAGGAAATCTTGGATATTCCATAGGTCCTGACCGTGCAATCACCACCGTTGTCACCAGAAGTGCCCACTACCTCTACTAGAGATCACAGAGAGCTATTTTGGGGACCAACAACGATAGAGAAACCACATGACCTATCGCCATCAACCGCAACTCCTACGCATGAAGATGTGGCTATCAGCCCATTGTATCATGAGATCGTGGTTAGGTCACCTCACTCTTCAGAGGATGGCCCGGAATTCGGCGGCCAGTCAGATCGTTCGCCGTATTCTCCGCCACCATTTTTACTGTCCCAGAGGTCCGCCTTCGTACCGCTATTGGTCCCTCAGCCGCCCCCGGTTGACGAGTGGGGAAATATAAGGCCAGAACCTGAGTCCGAACCCATGAACTTCTGTAGCATTCTCGTAGCGGATCACTTCCCGGAGAAGTTCTGGACGACGGCGGTGCAGAACATTCGCGCACCAGTGTCCCTTAGCCCAGAAGAAGTGGGGTGCTTTTTCTGAACCCTATGTGCGACACACTTCCGCCTTCATTACGAGTAGGTGATGTACCCCAGATGTCGACCGCACTTTGACGAAATCGGCGAGCAATGCCGCCTGATCGATTTGGCTGCACTCCCTGTGGCCCGTCACCCTAAGTCACCAGGCTGTTAGAGCACCGTTCAGCGGAAATGTGTTCAGAGTTTCAAAGTACTCCGCAGAGTCATCAGGGAATCTACCCCCATGTGGAAGTCTGTGGCTGGGGACACTATGATGCTCTCCTCTTCAGCCCTATCCGAAGGCAGCCTGATTCGTTATGCGACATTGAGGACATGCCCTCGAGAGGGTCGCGGTCCACATGGCTGACGTAGTGGACAAGGAAGATGAGCTTGAATTTCTCAATGGTGACTTACCCCCTGAGGGCGTACCGCCACTACTGGACCCATCAGGGAGGGTTACCCATCAGCAGAGGAACCTTCTAGGCCTCCCTGTACCTACTGAGTCACTGGTACTTAGTCGAAATGCCGGTAAGGGTAAGGAGCACGTCGGAACTTTCAAGCCCTTTGACCCGTCTGCCTCTGTACAAAAGACGGATGAAGATCCTAAGAAGGCCGCGTTACGCTAGTAGCATACTGAGCAGAAGAGGCTGGTTGAAGAACTCTTGGTCGAGAGTGATGCAAAGCGGCGACCCGACTATGGTAATCCCAAGCCGGGGCAGCAGGGGTAGGAACAATTCCACCCTGTGAGATGACTTCGGGCAACCCTGATCATGCCACTTCCACAGATAGGGTAGAAGCTGAAACCTATGGCAACAGGTTGTGATACGTCTCGCCAAACCCTCTGAAACAACGGGGCAATCTGAAGAATCCAGACCGGGTTCCCCCAGTCGCCCCACAGGTCGTTCCTCCAGTCACTCCATGAGTCGCCGAAGCCATCTACCATGTCGAAGAACCTGGAAATGCACTTGTGATTAGGGATCCCCATCAAGACAGGGACCCCCACCCGGATGATCTTATAGAGGCACACATAGCCCGCCTCGATGCGTTGGAAACGCGGCAGGTGGTAGTCCCACCGGATGGAAAGCCGTATCCCGCATGGTTGGATGATATGACTGCAACCCCTAGTTTTGGGAACCCCACTTTCTCTCCCTTCAATGGGACAGGGGACCCGCCGCAGCACTTGGCCCATTTTTCTTCCAGGTGTGGCCCCATACTGGGGACTCCGGCCCAGCAAGAAGTCGCCAAGCTCCGATGGTTCGTGCAGACATTGGAAGGTCCCACATTCGTCTGGTATGGCCAGCTCCCTATCGGATCGGTGACCGGCTGGGAGGATCTCCTTCGGCAGTTCCTATACAAGTTCAGCTCCACCATGCAGAAGACCAGCATTTTAGACCTCTTCAAGTGCAAGCAAAGGCCTGATGATCGAGTCGCAGATTTCATCACCCGGTGGAAGGGACTTACATACTACCTCGACATGCCACTGACTCAGAAGAAATTACTGACGATGTGAGTAGGGAACGTTAAAATGAATCGGGTTCCTTCCTTGATCACCCAGAACTACCCTAGAGGGTTCCGATATTTCTCAGATAAGGCTCAGTGCCTCAAGGAGGCTCTGCAACAGGCTAGTCAGGCACGTTTTTTTCCCCTTGTGATCATGGCCAGGAGGGCTGCCAAAGCCGAACCCGCTGCGGTGGCCCAAATAGAAGCCCCAAGGAAGATGGAATTACTACCGGTGACACCATCCTCACAACCCCACAGAGGTCCTCCACCTCAATCGCAGGCTCCTTCCCAGCAGCGACCGCCTCAGAATCGACAGGTTCCCCCGCGCAATGTGCCACCACCACCTAGGAAAGACAATCTGGAACTGCCTCCTTGGCAGGCCCCTCCGGGCCCTCATTAGGGCTAGGCCCCCAGGGCCACCTATCCGGAAAGAAGGCACCAGTATTATTCGTTCAATGAAAATCAGGTCCCTGAGCACTTCTGAAGTGCTCTAGAGCAAGGGATTGTGCGCCTACCCGAGTGCAGAAGGCCAGCGGAGGCGAATCCTACTGGTCACCCCAAATACTGTCCTTATCATCAGATTATGGGGAACACCCTCAAGAAATGCTATGTGTTTAATGAATAGCTTCAAGACCAGGTCAACAACAACATAGTCATGTTGGGATCGGCACCAACAAGAGTAGAGGGTGTCTTTGCAGGGTCAGATATTGGTAGCGACAGTGAAGGCGAGTGGGAGCAGGTTCCCAGCTGTGGGTCCCAAAGATACAACAACTTGACAGCTCGAAAAACAGTCATCCATGCCCATGGAATCATCTGGGCATCCCTGAAGTAGTAAGAACCTTCAGGAGTAGTATCCAGTACCTCTGCATCTCCTTCACAGTCGACCTCTTCCCAAAAGGTCAAGCAGTGACGACGCAAGAGGAAACAACGCGCTCCACCGGTTCCATCGTCATCCCACACTCTTGGAAACTTTATGCCTCCAGAAATGGGTATTCCTTCCAGAATCCGCCCGTTAGTGGATACTCGTCGAGCGATAGCTAGGGGTACGATTCGGTTAACACCGTGAAGCTGGTAAAGACTTATATGACTCCCGACGAAGGGGAACACCAGGCATGCCTCCCCAACATCCCCAGCGGATGTCAACGCCAGCAGAACCACAACCACGCCAGTCGTCGAGGCACATTAGCCAGCACTTTTCGCCAGGTCGTGCACGCTACTGAGACCAGACAGCAGGCTCAGCGCAGAGCTCAGCGCGCACATCCCCATCTAATTCCCTCATCTCTACCTCCACTGCCGTTTGTGCTAATAGATCAGGAATAGATGCCTCGTTCGTATCACAGTCCATCCTACCTGGCTACAGGCCAGTCTCCACTGTCCAATCCTAGTATGGAAACTACTCTCTAGGCTTCAACTAGTAGGCAGCAGGATGTACCCAAGACTAGCCAACAACCTGTTCAACCGACATGACCCGCTATGCCTCCAACTATCGAACGACCTCCTGTAAGTAGAGGTTCACTCTTGGCATGAAAGTATGATGTCATGAAGCACCTGGCCGGCATTCCAGCAAGGGTTTCTATCCTTGATCCCCTTCACCTATCGTATAAAATGCGCGAAGCACTTGTCGAGGCCCTAAGGATCCCCCTTTAGTTTGAGATAGAGGTAGCAGCTGCGGAAGCCTTCAATGCTGAGAAAATTGAGAACATTGAATGTCAGGCGGTTATCTTGTTCTTCGGTGAAGATGAGGACCCTCCTATACAGGGGCATATTCGCCCGCTGTACATCGCTGGCCACTTCAATGGTGTGGATGTCCGCCGCTACCTCATTGACACAGGTTCCAGAATCAACCTAATCCTGACTCTGACACTACAAAAGTTCGGTCTGTCTGAAGATGATTTAACTCCCTCTGACCTCAGAATCTTGGGATACGACAGGAACGAGCAAACCCCAGTCTGCAAGATCCGCCTGAAAACTCAGTTCGGTGGCTTAATTGCCAGCACCGAGTTCATGGTCGTCTCTCAGGACACCGCCTACAACGCATTGATGGGTAGGCCATGGCTCCATCTGCCCGCAGTAGTCCCTTCTTCGTATCACTAGTGCCTGAAATACTCCCTCAATGGTCGAGTAGGTGTGCTTCAAGAAGATGAGTCTCCTTTCGCCTCTTGTGAGGCCCGTTATCTGGATGTTGATTATTACAAGAGTAAAGATATGAAAGTCCTATTAAGTGAGGATGAACCCACCCTGGTCACATGTGATCACTGGGCAAGCATGGATGACGCCTACATCGTCCCGATCCACAGATTGGAGGCCATGACCCCACACATGGGGCAATGTTTTTTTATTTCAAGTATGAAAGGAAGGAATGTTCCCATGTTCAAGCGACGGTGGAAAATCACCTCGTACTCCTACACCAACCAGGCTCAGGTGATCCCGGAGCCTCCTACCCCTGTGCGGTACCGGAATGTCAAGCTTATGATAACAGTGATACACCATATGTGTCTCTTCCGCTAGGCTGAAATCAACCGACTTAGGCCAACACATCACCATTGCTTTGATGTCATCAAACGTGGCCCCATAGGACGAAGGCCAGATGGGATAGGGTCAACTTCCTTCATTGCTATTGTCACAATGGTGAGTGACTCTCCTGATATGATGACCACTGCTTCCCAAGCCGGCACCAGCTGCCCCTTAGGTTTTGATAGCCCATAAGTATCTCCCATTTCAGGAAATCCCCCCATGGGTGGAGAGGAAGACCTGGAGGATGCTCCCCCCGCCTTTGAGGAAGGCGTATCTACCACGGTTGATGAACTGGTACAGATGAACCTTGATAGTGAGGACGATCCGAGGCCCACCTTGATCATTGTAGCCATGTCCCCCGAGGAGCGACATCGGTACGTAGACTTTCTCATGCAACACCTTGATGTGGTTTCCTAGAGTTACAATGAGATGACATGACTAGATCCCCAGGTATCCGTTCACCGCTTGGGCCGTCCGTCAAACCATCGTGGGTTTAAGAAGCCCCCCCAGAAAGATGCAACCTTCTCATGGTTCTATGGTTGACGCCAAAGTTGACAAGCTTATCAAGACCAACTTCGTTAAGGAATTCTAGTACCCCAAGTGGCTTGCCAACATTGTGCCGGTTTGGAAGAAGAATGGGTAGATCAGGGTCTTCATCGACTTCCGCGACCTCAATTTCCACTGCCCAAAGGATTACATTCCCCTCCTGCTGACCGAGTTATTAATTGATGCTACGGCTAGGTTCCAATCCCTCTCATTCATGGATGGGTATTCCGGGTACAACCAGATCTGGATGTCCCCTGAGGACATGGAGTCAACTACCTTTAGGGCCCCCCAAGGTACCTTTTGCTACCAGGTTATACCCTTCGGCTTGAAAAATTCAGGTGCCACTTATTAGAGGGCCATGCATCGCATATTCAGGCCGATTCTTGGGACACTGGTGGAATTCTAAGTGGATGACCCAGTGGTCAAATCATTCCAGTGCCAGGACCATCTCAAAGACCTCAAGAAAGTGTTCAGTATCCTCTATTCCTGCCACATGAAGATGTACCCATTAATGTGTGCCTTCAGGGTCACCTCTGGGAAGTTTCATGGATTTTTTTAGATACCAAGGCATTGAGATCGACCCGGAGAAGATCAAGGCCATCGGCCAAATGCCTCCCCCGAGAAATATTCGGGAACTTCGAGGTCTCCAAGGCCACTTAGCCTATATACGCCGATTCATCGCAAATCTGGCCGGCAAATGTAAGCCCTTTTCCTGGCTCATGAAGAAGGGCACCACCTACAAATGGGATGAGGACTCTCAGGCTGCCTTTGAGGAAATCATGCAGTATCTGCTCCAACCTCCAGTTTTGATGCCATCCGTCTTCGGAAAGCCGCCGGTCCTTTACATGACCACCCTGGAATGATCCCTTAGTGCCCTACTCGCCCAGAAGAATAACGAGGGTACTGAGAACAGTCTCTACTATCTCAGCCGCAAGCTTCTCGATACGGAGGTCAGATACTCCCCTATCGAAAAGAGCTGCCTTGAACTTGTCTTTTCCATACAGAAGTTACGGCATTACCTACAACAACATGAGATAAAATTGGTCTCTCGGGTAGACCCACTGAAGTACATCCTGAACCACCCCATGTTGACTGGCTGAATATCACGGTGGGTGGTGATTCTCCAGCATGTTGATATCAGGTTCTTACCTTAGAAGGCCATTAAAGGATAGACGTTGGCATACTTTTTAGCTTCCCACCAAACCTCCGCGCATCAATCCATGGACCTGGATTTTCCTGATGAGATGATTCTCTCAGTCGATCGTTCCATCCCATGTTGGAAAATGCACTTCGACGGTGCCTCCCGGAGCCCCACCGGTAGGAGGCTCAACGATCCTAATATCAACAGAGTGGGCCAGGGTATCATTTTCATTACCATGGCGCAAGCCATCCTACCATACTTGTTCCTATTTTCAGAAGGCTATACCAACAACGAGGCAGAATACCAGGCTCTCATCACCGGCCTTGAGTTGGCCCTTGAGATCGACGTGCCCCATCTACATGTGAAAGGAGATTTTGAGCTGGTAATCAAGAAGGTCAATGGGAATTATGTCATTAGGAAGCTGGAGCTTGTGCCATTTTTGGAGTGCACCCTTCGCCTAATGGCCCGGTTCTCCTCTCGGCCAAAGGTCACCCATGTTCCTCAGTCACAGAATGGTCGAGCTGACACTTTGGCCAGCTTAGCTACGTCACTCATGGAACCTGAGAAAGATGATCTGATCATACATGTGGCACACCGGAGAGTCATTGCCCCCGTCACCCAGGAGGAAAATGATGGCCTGCTGGTAAGTCATCTCACCGCCGGGCCCTCTACGTCAGGGGTCTTGGGTTCGTCAGACATAGTGGCTGAAGCCACTCCCGACTAGAGGGAACCTTTTGTCGAGTATCTCCAAAATGGTCACCTACCGGATGACCGGACTGAGCGCGAGCAAATCCGACGATGTGCACTGCAATTTACCCTCTAGAGCGGCCGCAGTCTTAAATAGATCCTTTATAAGTGGATCTTTGATGGCGTCCTCCTCCTTTTCATTCAATGAGTAGAGATTCGTAAAGTTATACAATAGGTCCACACCAGTTCCTGTAGTGCCCATAAATCTTGGTCGAAGCTGTCCCATCAAATCCATAGGTTGGGGTACTTCTGGCCCACTATGATCCATGATTTTATCGGGTATGCCAAGAGATTCCACGCGTGCCAAGTTCACGACAACTTCCTGCATCGGCTGCTGGAGCCCCTCCACCCCACCAAGTACTCTTGGAAATTTGCAGTATGGGGACTTGATGTAGTGGGACCATATCCACTGGCAACAGCATGCCAGTGTAGGTTCATCCTGACTGCTACATATTTCTTTTCCAAGTGGGCAGAGGTAGTCCCACTAAAAGAGGTCAAGGCCCATTCCATCGTCGACTTTGTGAGCTCCAATATTATCCACCGGTTTGGGGTCCCTCACACCGTCCTCACTGATAACATCACCAACTTCCGAGCGGGTGAGATGAAGAAATTGTACACCAAGTACATCATCCGTTCGAACCATACCTCCTGAAATCACGCGCATGCAAATGGATAGATCTAGGTGTTCAACAAAACCCTCTCTAACATTCTGCAGAAGATGGTTGGTCATAATAAGAAAAGTTGACCGGACAAGCTCCCCAATGCCCTCTGGGATTAACTGACGATGACTGGAAACTCTACCCAAGTGAACCCATATTCCCTGGTGTTTGGGGCTGAGTCAATTCTACCCATTGAGATCCAACTTCCATCGTTACGCACTGCAATCTATGACTAGCAAGCGCCAGATGAGGTGGCCGAAATCTGTCTAGGAGAATTAGAAGCATTGGACGAGAACTGACTTCACGCCCTACACAATCTGGAAAGGCATCAGAATAAGATAGCGAGGGCCTTCAACAAGAAGGTTCACCTCCGTTCATTTCTACAGGGCGACCTAGTACTGGCCCTTCGAGCGACAATGATTCTTGGTAGGAAGCCACCCAAGATAGAACCCAAATGGGAAGGGCCTTATATCATCCATAAGGTTTACCCGAATGGGGCGTACTCCTTGGTGACCATGGATGCTGAGCGCGTAACTCCTCCCACCAATGTCAGGTTCCTCAAGCAGTATATCACCTGATCCTATATGGTCCAACAGGACCTTAATCTGTATGGTCCAGTAGGACCTTAAAAGATATGGTCCAACACTACCTTAAACTGTATGGTCCAACACGAACTTAAACTGTATGGTCCAACACGACCTTAAACTGTATGTTCCAACATGACCTTAAACTATTTGGTCATGCATGACCTTAAACTGTATCGTCGTCCTGCAGGACGATAAACTGCAAAATGGTCTGAGCTCTATGACCTTAAACTAAGATCTCCCCTCATCCTTACTACAAGATGTTAAAATGAAAGCCAGTCATGCCTTCCTGATCGAGGCTCAGACTCAAGCCCATTGGCCTCCTCGGTCCCATGGCCCCTGTCCTTACTGCAAGATGTTAAATGGCAATCCAGTCAGGCCTCCCTGACCAATGTGCAGCCTCGGGCCCATTGGCCTTCATCTACTCGGACTCTCTTATGGGATTGTACGATGTGTTGTGGGATTACATCCTCATTCACGTCAGGTTACCCGTCGTACTGTACATATACCCAGTTGAGACACAGTTCTCGTCTAGAACAACATTAAACTACGATTCAAGAACTATGTGTGGCATGATTCCCATCTTAATAGGATACCTAGGAATGCTCGGATGCCTCATCTTGAGCCCAACCCCAAGCTCTTCTCTCCCACTAACCCCCCTGGGAATAGTTTCCTTGGAGGGTTCTTTCATATCGAGCATTAGGCTTTCTTTTCCCCGCTCATACAGCCCCGATTATACAAGGATTGTAAGGGTTGCACTATGTGCCCACTCTCGTTCTTCTATCCTCCCACGTCCTCACCGCATGACGTTAAACTGCATTGCCTTCAAGAATTACGTATGGATTGATTCCCATCCAAATGGGATATGTATGAACGCCCAGAAATTTCATCCATGGGCCCATCCCAAAAACCAAAACCATCCCCTCAGGTCAAGACATATGGTAGGGTGCACACTTTTGCCCCAACTCACATCGAGCAAGCCTCAACCTGGCTGTACGTCCCCCCTGGAGATGTTCACCTCATTCATGGATGGATACAGCTATGCTTCACCAACTCCTTGACTGGGATTCCATAATTTTTCACACCCGGAGGGACCCCCAAGAACGGCCTGGATACTACACCCAAGGGCTCTCCTACCGATACGGGCCAACGCCCCTGAGGGTTTCAAAGAAACAAGCCGATACAAGTCCCATGTTGCGAATTTTTTCAACGGTCGACACTCATTTGTTGCACCCATATCAGGTCACCATAAGAACACTGTGTTTCAAACATGTTCAACAGTGTCATGGATCCTTGGGTCCACCCCGAGATGGCCCAAACATCGAGTGTAGTAACTCGTTCTGCCCCATCCTGAAGCGACAAACTTCCCTCTGGGTCGTGCCAGCGGTCGGGCCTACGTCCCCGATTCTCTTGTAAGGAATGTACGGTGTGGTACAGGATTACGTCCTCTTTCACGTCAGGTTACTTGAAATGAAGTAAAAATCCTCGGACGAGATACAGTTATCTCTTTCCCCTTCCTTGCTGCAAGATGTTAAACTGCAAGTTAGTCAGGTCGTCCTGGCTGAGGCATAGCCTCATGCCTCCCTCACTGAGGCCTAGCCTCAGGCCCCTTGGCCTTTTCGGGCCCTAGACGAAGCTCTTACCTTGAGTGTATGGTGTGGTGAAGGATTATGTCATCATTCACGCCGGTCTAGTCATGACCACACCATGTACCTCTCCCTCCTGAGCTATTCCGTCGACACTTTTCAGCGGTTCACCAATGTGCCTAAGGGTACTCTGGTTTATTACCTAGAATGCCAAACTTTACTCGGATACATCCGCACCCGCTTTCATGGCTTTTTGTATCCCTGCATCAGGGATTCCATCATCTTTCACACCCGGAGGGACCCCCAAGAACGGCCTGGATACTACGCCCAAGGGCTCTCCTACTGTTACGGGCCAACGCCCCCGAGGGTTTCGAAAAACAAATCGATAAAATCCCGCATTGCGAATATGGTCAGCGGTCGATGTTCGTTTGTTGTTACCACCTCAGGCTAACGCGATATGGATACTGTTTTTCCATCACGGTTAACAGTTTTCCTCTATTTTCATGCCAACCCCATAAAGACCAAAATGTCGGTTACACTATTCACATCCTTCTCCAGTCTCATCATGTCTAAGTAGAGTCTCGGAACTCTTGGTACTATTCCTCTGTGCACGTCCGCACGTGGGGGAACAAGCCGTGTCAAAGGTGTCCTTCGGGGCTCTCTGCCGACTCCCCTTTGATGGATTCCCCAAGTATTGCAATGAGGATTCCCCCCTTGTTTCCCACACCGATTTTAACTCACATGGGCTTAGGGATCGGGTTGATGTCTGCGCTTACTCGGGAAGTTGTCACCATTCATGGTCCGAGCTCTATGACCACAAACTAAGATCCATCTAGAACTACGTTCAGCTTGATTCCCATCCTCATTGTATACGTAGGACCACCCAGACACCTTGTATTCGGGTCCATCCCATCTTGGGAGCTAGCCTCACCCCCCTCTTTTCACCTCTTACCTCTATATAGGCCCCTCGGCCTGAGGTCTCCCTCTCGGAGTGGCGTACAGTGTGATGTGGGATCATGTCTCCATCAATTTTATTTCATGACACTGCACACATTCCCTACCTAGCATCGCCTCTGCTACGTCTGCGCTGCATTAAATTAAAATGCATGCTTTGTCCTGTCACACGACCCTAAACTGTGACATAATCATCCTGGCCGCATGACGAAAAATGGCACTACATTGTGATGACATCATTGTAGAGGACATCACATTGGGTATTGGTCACATGACATGCCATTTATCAACGCCTATCATGGCTTGATACTTGTGGCGACACTAGGACCTTCTACCCTAGGCCTATCGCTTCAAAACAAACCACACACCTTAATGGAAAAACAATATTTATCAAATTCTGCTTCTGTTAGTGCAAGAGCCGTACCCACACTCATCTTTTTCCCATGCACTGGTACCCTACCATGCCACCTTGCAGAACTACATATGACTTGATTCTCATCCTCATGAGATACGTAGGAGCACCCGGGCACATCCCCGCGGGCCCAGCCTAACCTTCGTGTTCAGTCCCTCGACTCGAGCATTTCCCCATAGAATACATGGTAGGTAGGTCTTAGGCCCTCAATCACGTCGGGTTTTGTAACGGGCTTTCCATGTGTCCCCTGCTCCACTTACCCATTCATGGTCCGAGTTCTTAGACCATATACTAAGACTCCCTCAAGAACTACATGCAGCTTGATCCCCATCCTCATGGGGTACATAGGAACGGCTTTGAATTTTTCTTTGGGACCAGCTCAACTCTCGTTTATGGTCCATCGACCTGAAATTGTACGAGAAGCACGTGGTGATCGGAATCTCAAGTTCCCATTAACGTCAGGTGTCTGAGATGCCCCACTGTGTGCCTCCCATGATTCCTCCCGCCCTTTGGTCTGAATTCTATGACCCTAAACTAAGATCTCCCTATTGAAAATGACTCTTCTCCCTCTATATAATACGTCTCGTTGTCATATTATGATGTGTTTTGAAAAAGAGCCCGAAGTGTGGAATTTTCATGGGGACATTCCCCTCGTCCCATGACCAAGCTTCGTGAGCTCTCTATTTGGATCCTCATCCTCTTCCACATCCAAAAGGACCCTTAGAGGACATTGATACTAGGCTTAAGGGCTCTCCATGGATGTTGGACCTAATGTCCATCCAATCGTTTCTGGCAAACGTCCCTAAGTATATTTGAAAACATTTGCGACATGGTCCCATGTTTCAAACATGGTCAACGATCAACCATAATTTGTTTGTCCCCATTCTAGGCTAACGCGATATGGACGCTGCGTTGCTGTCACGGTTAATAGTTATCCTCTATCGTCACGCTGCCATTATTGTGATCCAAATCTCGAGCGTCATGATTCACACATTTCCACTTCCTCATGTTCTAGTGGAATTCCAACATATTCGGCTCTATCTCTTCGCGCATCTGAGTGTGCCACATGGGCGTGTTAGTATCATGGGGCCGCTATACACCAAGCATCTCTCTACCCTATCCTGCCCTTTTCTGTGTCGGGAAAGTCCCACCAATACTTTCTTCCCACACCGAGCATGACTCACGTGGGCTTAGTAGTTTTGGCAGGATGTGTACCAACACAGCCAGGCTTCTCATCGTCCTGTATGACGTTAAACTACGCTTACAGAATTACGTGTGGCTTGATTCCCATCCTCATGGGATACGTAGAGACACCATGGTATTTTTCCTAGGGTCCATCCCATAGAAATCATTAATCCCATCCTTCCCCTTTCCGTCCCCCTGGTCGGACCCCTCGCTAGAGAGGCCGCGTCCCAAAGAAGGAAGGATCCATGAACAAACCAACGTTCCCATCTGGCGTACTCCCACCACAGTGGTGTAACTACCTATGTGTCGGATTCTATTCAGACAAACCATCACTCCATATTCCACGCTTTGCGTGCCCGTTATTCGGACCCTCGTCACCTTTCATGTCTGAAGGGACCCCCTAACGGCCTAGTCTCATGCCGTATCGGCTCACCTACCGTCCTAGACCAACGTTCCAGAAGACTGGTCATGTTTGGAGGGACCCCCTAACATTAGGGATGCTCGAGCCAGGGTCCGACAACTGTCCTGGGTCAACGTCCCAAAATATTGACCGACAACATTTGTGACATGGTCCCGTGTTTCGAACATGGTCAACGGTCGACCCTCATTTTTTTGTCCCCATTTCATGCTATTGCAGTAAGGATACCACTTCTCCTCCATGGTTAATGGTTGTCCTTTATTGTCACGCCACCCCCACAGTGCTCCGAATCTTGGTCATCGTAATTCACGCTTCCTATTTCCGTTTGTTTGGACCGATTTCAGTGCCCCTGGCGTTGCACCATTCGTGCATGAGGGCACACTGAAGAAACAAAAATTCAGCTATTTTGAAAAATTCCTTCTCCGGCCAAGCCTCTCCCATGTTTCAGAAATCCGAACTCGTAATCCAAATACCGAATGCCCGGAGCCTGGTCTCCAATCCAATGTTAGGTGGGATGAGAAGTCAACTATCTCATGTTTCTCATATCGGGCATGACCCACGTGAGCTTGGGGAATTATCTCCGAACGTCCCGCAAACATTGTAGGGATGTAACGAACCGATTCAAATAGTGGAAATCGTGCATGCTACGATATTCACAACAAAGGAAGAAATTGAAGAGAAAAAGTACCAATAAAAAGTTTTTGTTTGTTACAATACCCGGGGGTCGACTCCCCCCATGGACAGGTTGACCCCGTCAAAAGAGCGTTGCAACTCTTCCTTCATTCGACTTGTGGGGTCCAAGAATTGCTACCACTGACTCATCTCCCGCTCCTCCTCAGCAGTGGTGGAGCGCAGTTCGTTAGCCTTGTATCTGGCCCTCTCCACCCCAGCATGAATGGCTGCCATCTTCCCAGAAGCCTACCTCATATGCTCCTCTGCCTATGCCAGCTTGGCCTTCAACTGTTAGATCAGCTCAGATTGAGCATTAAGAGAGGCTAAGTGCTCATCCACCTAGGTCTGTAGTTTTTGGACCCCGCTTTTAGCCTCCCGGAGCTTCTTGATGTTTGACGCCTTCCTCTGCTGCCAGCCCACGCTGAGCCCATGATCATGCTCTCGTATATTCTCAGCCATAAGATCTCGGATGAGCGCGTGAGGACGTTGGTCATCCACTCCCCCAGCGCACAGTTCGCGCAGCCATGTACGATGTCTGTCCATTTCATCCAGCCATAGTGCTTGGGGGGTTTCCTTGATGAAGCGCATGATTATCTTCCATGACCGGCGATGGACAATGCTACTGTCTTCCTCGTCGGAGGTCGTTTCATCCCAGTCTGGGAGATTGGTAGGCTCGTACGTAGGATACGCCCGCAGGAAGTCCTCGACAGGATCTTCATATGGCGTTGAATCTGGTGCAATATATCGTGCCGAAGCAGGCGCGACAGGACTGGGACCGTCCGGTCGATCCTCTTCGTCGGAGTCCACATCAATGACCTCGGGCACGACCTTGCTGGTGGTCCTTCTAGTGATGATGTGTGTTGCAGCTCGGGGAGATAGGGGGACTATCGCCACCATCATCGACATGCCGCTGGGAGGGATGCCACCAGACATCCCGACTAGCCTTGCTGCAGCAGCCCACGCCAGTCGGAGAACTGTACGACAGATAGGGACATAAACATTAGTTGGCATAGTCTACATATGGCGACAAGGAAACTGGTAGTGGAAACATACATAGATCGACCTCCCGGTGCTTCTCTTGAGCCGATATAGACGGGACCCCGAGGAGAGGCCCTCCGTATACTATTGGAAGGTATGGAGATTCTGGAGGAGCCACCTAGGGTTCTCTGGTCCCACCAGACGTGGAACTGGATGCAGCCATAGGCGAGGGTTCTGAAGGTCCTACATCATCACCCGCTGAGGGGTAAGAATGAGGCCTGCGTACAAGTTCCTCCTGCATGGCTCAAACATCTGTGAAAAATCCATAATTCCCTAAGAATGGACCATAAGGAAATAAGCTTGGAATGCTACCCCGAGAGCCTCTGCGAAATCGCCAGAACCCGATCCTAGATCTTCGACCTCCCCCTCCTCCAGCGGGCTCCCTCCTCCAGCCTCGTCCTCCTGAGAGGAGTCCTCTGATTCTTCCATCATGTGGAAGCGCTCCCTCAGATCGGAGGCTGACAACTGTGGGGGGACCGTTAGATCCAGCAGTACCCTCACCCGGTCTGTCATTGGGCGAGGGACACCACTGGAGTGAACGTAATCCTTCACCTCGTCCAAGTATTTATCTACCTCCGCCGGAGACGACATGAAACCAGCTCGTACTTGGCCTATGCTCGGTAACTCCATCCTGAGGAGAATCAAGTGTGCCCATATCTTGGGTGGACTGAGGAATTTCCGGTTGACATCCCAAATGTCTCAGGCCTCCGGGAAGTCGACATACTCTACCATGTCAATATGACGCAATCGCTTCCCCAAAGACTGGTTGGATATCCTACGAAATCCTCTCGGTGGCCGCCCCTCCAGATGGCCCTGCTCTTCCAGAATCACCAGATCCACCGCTACTACCACACCCTCGGCCGGTGCAGGTCTCGCCACCACAGCAGCCCCACCTCCGCGAGAGGCCCAAGCTTCCCTCCGACCCCGACCTCGGGATAGAGGAGGCCCACCGTCACCAACCCGAATAGTTGGATGCTTCAACATCTCCCCTGGGTATGCAGCCTCCCAACTAATGACATACTCCCTCATCTATCTGAAAGAGGCGGTGGGTGGAGGAAATGGAATTCGCATCTTCCCATCTTCCCGCGTGAACATGAGCCACAGCTGCCTCATCAGACACGAGTGCTCCTCGTGACGCACCTCCTAGTAGTCCTACGGGGTCAGCCACTGGAGGCACTGGAACTGCCTCACAAACTAATACGGGGTGTACGGTTCACAGAGTGGCTCATGATACACTCGTTCCACCAAAACTCCGCCTCAAAAGGCTAGGAGGTAAGCCCGGTGCTCTTCCGTTCCCCGCCCGTCGTCAGTGGGTATCCCTGTCGGCAATGGGAAGGGGTGGAAATTAAACTCATCCTCCCTCCACACCCAGTTCAGCACCATCGGCACTGTTAGTTTGAATAGGAAGCTACCGGCCACATTCAGGATGGAGGGGCGTAAGTTTGATCCCGATGGCGAGATAGGGTTTGGATACTCATAGATCCCGCTGATGTGCGCCGCAATCCACCCATACAAGAGGTGGAAAGGCCCGCATATCCTTGGCAGCTTCTTGCCCTCACTAATATGCGGCAGCATTCTGTACAGCTTGGCGAGCATCGGAATCCCTAGATTGACCCACTACCCCATGGCCAGCATGGACGCCATGATAAACGAGCTGGGTCGCACCCCCATGCTGTAATCCCACACCGGTAGGATCCAACCACATATGAGAGCCGCAATGAATGCCGCCATCTTGACTATCTGCTATTGCTCTATGCTGACACTGAAACCCCAAGTCTTCCATTGGATGTCCTCCAAGACCCGCCAATACAAGTGCTCTATACCCCATTGGGCCGCCCTCGGACACGTTCAAGGCCTCAGAGGTAACTCTCAATTTTATGGGAAATTCACGAAGCACTTGAACCACTTCTTAATGTGGACATCCCTCACCGCCTCCTTGTCTTCTCTAGGGATGAGTTCCATCAGCGCTGACGCCAGTCGCAACATTTTCTTTGTATCCTCCCATGCGCTCATGACGAGGAGGAACTCATCATAAATGTTCCCCAATATCGGAACCCCAGTAATCTGGTGGAAATCCCACAGGCTGATGCCACCACCCCGTAGTGCAGGTGAAAGGTATTGGTCCAAGACGACCATCTGCTTAGTAATTCCAGCATTATTTTTTTCGGTTGGTAAATGTATAATTGGGAGGCCTATGCTGCCTCATATAAACCCACTCTCCTTAGATTGACCCCGAAAGCCTCACATGAGGCACCTACCAAGTAGACCCAGGCCCAGTCATCAATAATGTTGCTTCCATGGCGTAGGTCCCACTTATTGGAACACCCCCTCATTGAATCCTTCAAAGCCGCCTTCTTCTTGGTATGGTGGAGAGGAGGGGATGTCTCTAGTTGCAGTGGCTTCCCGTCATTATTGTTCACATGGTTGTAGAGACAGTCGGTGGTGACGGGTGTGAAGTCCTCTCGCGCATGACCATCAGCCACCTTGAACCATTGGTGCTGACGTGGCATACTCCTAAACCAGAAGCTGGTTCGTCCCTACTCACCTCATGGATGAAGAAATCATCCCTCAACCCGATGCCGTACAATGGCAGCTTCTTGCACAACAAATAATTCTTCTGACCCTCCGATAGAAACTCTGTCAGAGAAATGTGGTCCGAGTTGATTCGGACCATCTCCCCAAGGCCCGGACAGTTGTCCATCTCATCCCGACGGGTGACATCTGCAAGAACCCCCAATACATCTTCTCAATGGGCCATTTCGGTTCCGACAATCAGGAAAAATTTTTTTTTCAGAAACGATCGCGAAGCTGGATCGCGAAGACGGCTCGTGAAGATCGGTTGCGAAACCAAGATGCGGAGTCTGACCGAGGCTGGAAAATAGGAGTTCGCTTGGCGCGATCGTAGAGTCGGAGACCCGCGGTTCTCCACGAAGCTCGATTCACGGAGAGCAGGCACGGAGTACGCGGAGCGTCGCGAAATAGAGACAGCAAAAGGACAAGAAAATGGCGTGAAGACAAAAGAGGTCGGCCCCCTATTTGTAGATGGTGACCCCGGAGCTTTGCGGCGTGCCCCGCCCGCGCAGAGCATCTCAGTGCGTCCGGATCTCGTGGCCACGGTCAGCACTGCAGGCCCCCTTTGCGAAGTCGCATCATGAACCACCGACAATTTTGGAGATTTTCCCTCAAACATCGACACTTCATCCCTCCGCGGCTCAAAGTATGAGGGGGGGGGGGCATGTGTTGGAACTGAAATATTGCACGAAAGGAATGGGTGAAAAAGAATCCCCACACGCTGCTTCACGAAGCCCCGACGTGAAACACCTCCGAGCATCGCGGTCCTGCGACGCACCGGAGGTGGTACCTCTCCACGAACGGACTAACGTTCCTGAGCCCGTCGCGAAGAACCATAGGCGGTACCTCTCCGCGATCGTCCTGACGTTCGCGAGCCCGCCGCAAAGCACCAGGGGTAGTACCTCTCTGTGAACGGCCGAACGTTCGTGAGCCCCCCACGAAGCACCGGAGGCGGTACCTCTCCGCGAATGACCTGAATTTCGCAAGCCCGCCGCGAAGCCCCATTGGCGGTACCTCTCGGCGAACAGCCTGACGTTCGCGAGCCTACCGCGAAGCCCTAGAGGAGGTACCTCTCCGCCACCAGCCTAACGTTCTCAGGCCCTCTGTGAAGCACCAGAGGTGGTACCTCTCCGCGAACGACCTGACCTTCGTGAGCCCGCCGCGAAGCACCGGAGGAGGTACCTCTCCGTGAACGACCTGATGTTCGCGAGCCCACCGCGAAGCACCAGAGGTTGTACCTCTCTGCGAACGGCCTGATGTTCGCGAGCCCGCCACGAAGCACCGGAGGCGGTACCTCTCCGTGAATGGCCTGAAGTTCTCAAGCACGCCGTGAAGCACCGGAGGTGGCACGTGAGTTCTGATTCACGGTGCCCCTTGCCTATAAATATTGGGCTCCCCCTGAGTCCAGGGGGATGGACAATCGGACTATTCGGCTTCTCCCCTCCTGAATCATGAAGCACCCTTTTCCCCGGGAATCATGAGCTCTGTGAGGTACTTCTACATCACGTGATGCCTTCGCTTTGTCTCGTTTTGATCCCCTCTTCCGAGAGGTATTCCCTTCGCGAAGATCAAGGGCATTCGCGAAGGAGGGGGATTCCCAAGGGAACCTTGGAAGCCGCAGAGCGTTTATGCTTCGCGAAATAGTCATCATGTACTAGTGATCTCCATACTAAGGCAGGATCACTACATATCATGAAGCACACTGGCTCGCAGCACCTTGCTTCACGAGGCACCTCTGCTTCGCGAGGCAGTGCTCCATGAATACTATTCCACTTCGCAAAGCACCCCCCATCCACACCTCTGCCCCATGCTAAGTCCATGGCACTCTATTTCGAGAAGCACACTCCTCTGCTAGGAAATTCCTCTTCCCATGCGACCCTCCAGGTTTGTGCGATGTGATTTCAATGTCCCACGGACAACATCACCCATAGCGTTGCTTCACCTAATGCTTCTTCACATAGACCTGCTAACGTATACTTCTTCTTCGCATAGCCACGTTAATGTGGACCCCTCGATGGTTCACTCCGCGGCCCCCTTTTACCACAACCTTACTGGTACCTTCCCTCCCCCAAGGAGCAGAGGGTGCCGATCATGTATGTCCTAGGGGTCCAGAGTGAACCCACCTCGTCTGAGCTGTAGGACATTAAACTGCCAACACCTCGTCCCCAACACATGATGTTAAACTTTGATCCGGCCCCGTGCATCGCATGTAGGGTCCCCCCAGCTCAGACATTTTTTACGCCACCCGTCTCCACAGAGACGGGGTCACCCCCTCCATAAGGGATGATATCCTCCTTCTCAGAGTAGCGTATGTCCATGGGAGAAGGGAAACCACCTTGGTGTAAGCCCCTAGCCCATCATTCTAAGGGTATCTTCCATGAACCTCCGTACTTCCCCCCTGCCAAGGTCAGTGGAGGGCGCGATAGGGAATGAGGAACCTCCCATCATTGGTCCCAAACCCCTCTCTCGCTGCACTTTTCCACACTTCGGGCTTCCATCCTGGAGTAAGTCCCAGCACCATGGGCCACCTAACGTGTAATCCCCTATTTGCTTCTCATGGGTGCACCCTTCATGACGTGATGGTCAGGTCCCTGCTGCCTCTTCTTTCTCACACAGATCATGACCCACATGGGCTTAGTTTGAGAATCGGCCATGGCAATACCATCGTCCAGCATGACCTTAAACTGTATTCCCTCGTCCAACATGACGTTAAACTGTATGCCTTTGTCCAACATGACATTAAACTGCACACCCCTTTGAACTACGAGGTCTTTGATCCATGTCACGACATGGTACGTAGGATGCCTCCATGAGGATCAAGCCCACCAGTCATTTATTCACGTCGAGTTCTACCTTCGTCCAGTATGACTTTAAACTACATTCCAGTCTGATGGAAAGCCGTTGTGACCACCCAAACTATAAGGACTTTGATCCATGTCAAGGCATGGTACGTAGGAATCCTCCCTGAGGTTCAAGCCCATCTCCCATTGGACCAAGGTCCCTTCTTCACGTCAGTTCACCGACACCCACCCACCAAACTATGAGGACTTTGATCCCTATCAAGGCATGGTACGTAGGAATCCTTCACGAGGTTCAAGCCCACCACTAGTGGACCCCTCGGTCTACTTTCACGTCAGTTCACCGATGAAACCCTTTGAACTACGAGTTCATCGATCCATGTCATGGCATGGTACGTAGGAAGCCCGCCTGAGGTTCAAGCCCATCTCTCATTGGACCAAGGTCCACCTTCACGTCGGTTCACTGATGACTTCCATCATTTGAACTACGGGGACTTTGATCCATGTCACAACCAAGTATGTAGAAAGTCTCCACGAGGTTGAAGCCCACCCATCCTCTATTCACGTCGAGTTCATCCTCGTCCCGCATGATGTTAAACTGCATCCCAGTTCGACGGCAAACTGTTTTATCCCACCCGAACTATGAGGACTTTGATCCATGTCAAGGCATGGTACGTAGGAAGCCTCCCTGAGGTTCAAGCCCACCACTCATCGGACCAAGGTCCACATTCATGTTGGTTCACCGATGAAGCCCCCTTTGAACTATGAGGTCTTTGATCAATGTCACGGCATGGTACGTAGGAATCCTCCCAGAGGTTTAATCCCATCATCCGTTGGTCATCCTAACCCACCTTCTTGTTGGTTCACCAGCACCCGGGCAGCCTAGTCTGTAAGCCCTACACCAACTAGACCTAGGTCCACATTCACGTTGGTTCGCTGACGACACCCATCGGTCCAAGGTCCACATTCACATCGGTTCACTGACGACACCCATCGGATCAAGGTCCAAATTCACGTCGGTTCGCTAACGACACCCATGTGACCAAGGTCCACATTCACATAGGTTCGCTGAAGACACCCATCGTACCAAGGTCCACATTCACTTCGGTTCACTGATGACATCCATCGGACCAAGGTCCACCTTCACGTCGGTCCACCGGCACCATCCTGAACTACACAGAATTTGATTCCCTGCCATAGGGATATGTAGGAGGTCTCTTCAAGGCTCATTCCCAACTTCACCGTTGCCCTTGCGATGGTCCCATTTCATTCCCCCTCCAATTCATTCAACTCTCCATCATCCTCCCAAATTCTCACCCGGACAGGCATATCCCAGCAAGATCATACCATTCCGCTCCACTTCGTAGCCGCCCATGGGCTGGTGCCGATATCGGCACCCCTTCAAGGGAAATTCCCCAATCCGATCCATTCCAGCTAATGCTCTGATCAGGATGATCCATCTCCACTGGATGTTAAAATTGCGACCTACCTCATGATAAACATGAGATGCCTGAGGAAAACCTTGGATGACACGCCCTTTCCATAACCGTCTCCGCTGGACATTAAACCTACAGCATACCCTGTGTTAAACATAGGAAGTTGAGGATAACCACAGATATATGTCTATGGAATATAATTCCATGCACTTGATGTGGGATGCCTCGGGCTTCCACGCCCTACAGAACCCCCCTAACAAGGGACAAAAGACAGACACGCCAGTTCCCCAGCATACAGACACGCTACTGATGCCTCGACGTGACTACTCCCCTGACTGAAGGTTGTTTCCCTGACCGGACCCTTTGGAATGTCTTGACAGAAGCAGTGTAATTAATCAGAGTCCATGGAAACATGGCACTAGGAAGAGTTTCAAGAACAACATATTAAATCTATGAGGGAGACCCAGACTAGGTGAAGAGTTCTGATGAGGAATCCACAGAAGGAAGAACCGACATCCCATCATCTCGGTTTCGATCAAGGAGTAGACGTCCCTGAATATGGAGCAGATGCCGCCCACCTTTGGAAAGTGGGAATGTGGGGCTACAATGCAGCATGTCTACCTCCGCAGAAGGATGCTTGCGTGCCCGGATGAAAGCGTCAGAAACACCTGCACAATAGAGAACGGCCAGACCGGCCATACAAGGCTTCAAATGGAACCATGTCATTAGTGGAGTGAAAAATATTATTTTAAGTGAACTCTACCAAGGGTAATATCCTCATCAATGAACATCCAAAATAAAGAACACAAGATCATAACATGTCTTCAATAGTCTGGATGGTTTAGTTTTTCTGACCATCCTTTTGAGGATGAAAAGCAATGTTAAGGCATAGTTGAGAACCAAAAGCATGTTGGAGACCTCTCCACACCCTGGAGGTAAAAAAAGGATCTTTATCAGCAATTATAATCATAGGGACTCCATGATATCTCATCACCTCCTCTATATACTTTTTCGACAAAACTTCCACTGATCATGACACCTTGATTGCAATTAAGTGGGCCGATTTTTTTAAATGATCCACTACAACCAAAATAAAATCATGTCCTCCCAGAGCTCATGGTAAACTAGTAATAAATTTCATTGTGATGTCCTCCCACTAACATTGAGTAATCTCTATTTTCTGGAGAATACCAACTAGAAAACGGTGTTCGGCCTTCACCTTCTGGATGTCCGAACATCGAGACACAAACTCCACAACCGCACACTTCATCCCAGGCCACCAAAACTGGCTCGTCAAGGCTCGGTACTTCATTTTTACGCTAGTATGCACCAATAATGGTGAAATATTTAAAACATTGAGAACCATCTCACTCAACATCAAAGGAAAAAAATTCCTTCTGTGATACAACACATGGTGTTGTTCATCCTCAGTCCATACATCAGGGGCCTCACCACAAACAACTCGGTCTCTCCAGACCTCCACCTCTAGATCTCCCAACAGGGACTCTTCAACCATATGCATCAGTGATAAATCTAACATCATCTGAAAAAGACATCCTCTACCCCCAACTTCTCCAATAACAAGATGTAATCCTGATAGTTCTTCCATTACTCTCCATGAATCACCACATTCACTCACAACAGCATTACGTGACTTCTGACTCAGCGTATCAGCTATAACATTCTCCTTTCCAGGTGTATATGATATCTCGAAGTCATATTCATGTATGAACTCCATCCACTGATGCTATCATATGTTCAGGTCACACTAATAGAAAACATACCTCAAACTCTTATGATCGGTGAAAACCGAAAAGCGCTCTCCAATGATCTAATGTCTCCACAACATCATAGAAAACAACAAACCTTCCAACTCAAGATCATGAGTGGAATATTTATGTTCATGGGGATGTAACTACTGATACACCTAAGAAACATTTTACCTATGTTGTATGATAACGTAGCTTTACCCCATATGTGAAACATCTTAGAAAACATCAAACTAAACTATATCTGCTGGAAGAAAATGAAATAGAGAACTTATTAACTTCTCTTTTAGAAACTCAGAAGCTTTCTGACACTGAACGGTCCATATTGAATGCCTGATCTTTCCTGGTAAAAGCTGTCAGAGGAGTCTAACCTCATGAAAAATTGTCTACGAACCTCTTGTAGTACCCTGCGAGACCAAGGAAACATCACACCTTTGAAAATGTCTTGGGGACTTCCCAAGACACAACTGATTCTATCTTCAATGGATTCACAGCTACTCCCTATTGGTACACAACATTCCACATGAAACGGACTTATCAAGCCCAAAAGTCACATTGTGAAAACTTCCCAAATAGCTGATGTTAACGAAGAACTCCCAAAACAGTTGTAGATGCTCTGTATATTCCTATTCAGATGTGGAGTACACGAGGATTTCGTCAATGAAAACTACCATGAAATTGTCTTGGAACTCATGGAAAACAGAAATCATCAATCCCTTGAATATATCTAGTGAATTCATCACACAAAACGTCATTACAATGAACTCATAATGCCCATGACGACAACAGAAATCAGTCTTTGGGATATCCTCATCCTTGACATGCATCTGATGATATCCTGACCGCAAGTCGATCATTGAGAACAAAATTTCAACCTTCTGTTGATTGAATAAATCATCAATCCATGGAAGAGGATATAGATTCTTTAATATCACATTGTTTAATCGATGATAATGGACACCCAACCACAAACTCTCGTCGGCCTTCTTCATGAACAAAACTGGTGCACCCCACATTGATACACTTAGCCGAACAAAACCGCACTATAATAGACCATCAAGTTGTATACGTATCTCTCGTAAATCAGAAGGGTTCATACTTTATGGATACATAGAGATAGGAGATGCTTCAGGCTGTAGCTCGATCCCAAACTCGATCTCTCATTGAGGGGGTAATAATACCACCACTCCTAGAAAGACATTAGTGTACTCCTCTACGACCCTAAAAAACTCCAACTGGTGAACCTCTTCTGAACTCAGCATCATCTCATCCATCATGGATGATAAGTATAGAACACGCCTCTGACCCATTCGAGGATCTCTCTCACCAACCAACACCAATGGCTCTCCATCTGCACAAATTAAAATGACCTTCTTCTTGAAGAAATCCATGATAGCCTACACCGAATACAACCAATCCCTACTGAGGATGACATCGTATGGTTGTATTCCTAAACATAGGAAATCTCCCCAAGAGCGGTGTTGCCATAACAATATCTCACAGTCTATACATACTTCAAACAAGTCATCTTGACCTCCAACTGGAATTTCCAACACCAAGGGACCTGGAGGCCTCTATACCTCAAGTCCCAAATCATGGACAAGGGTAGGTGATATGAAAGATTCTGTCACTCCGGAATCAAACAAGGCACACACCACGGTAGAAAAAAACTAAAAGAGTACCTCAAACGACATATGTCTCACCTGGAGCATGCAACTCTTGAGCATGAAGCTGACCAGAACCTCCTCCATGGCCTCTTTGACCATGATGACTTCCAAAACCATGGCCGCACACTGCTCTTTGAGGATGGGGAGCATCACGGGGGTTTCCTATACCTTCTCCATCTACCCTCTACTAATCTAAAGCTAGTGCAATGGGCTACTACTTCCTCTGATGGAATTGAGTTAAAGGAGGACCGTAGAGCATAACACCTAGTTCATGATGACTTCTCAGAAATGTCGGGCACTCCCGCTGCTAATAACCATGACACCCACAAGAAAAACAAGTGCCTGATACCTAGGTATAGGCCTAAGAGTTTCTGCCTCTAGTGAAACGAGATGTGAAGGGCTGGGACTTACCCCCTGGCTGAATGGAATAACATCTTCCCTAAAAACCGAGAACACCGGACCATAGCACTACATCATGAAAAATCATGATGATTCCCCTCTCTTGATGATCCGGTCCTGGACAAAGTCCTCTCGACAAAATCATCCCTTACCAGTACCTCAAGAAATTTTTTCAGCGTAAATTTGGTGACCTGGCTGTAGATCTCTGGATGCAAAGCCTCTTAGAAATTTCTTTCCATGGACACCTCATCTGGCACCGGGTCCGAACAGTATCGTAAAAGGTTCTTGAAATGTATTCCAAACCCTCGAACACTGGAGCTCCCCTGTCGATGGGTAAGAAGCTCCTGGCGACTAGACGCCTTCATAGTCATAGAAAGAAACTCGACTCTAAACTTGTATCAGATGTCCTCCCATGAGATCACTGAATCCTCCAGATCGCCTAGGAACTATAACCACCAATTCTTCAGTACTTGACATAGCATCGTCACAATCAAGGACACCTATTACACCTTCCGAGCATGAATCGAACTGAAGACGATCTCGAACTCCTCTAACCAACCATATCTAATTTCATCGGAAACAGAGCCCTCATACATCTATAGACTCTAGCACTGAAACTCTCTAATTTTCTTCCTCCAAGTGTCTCTTTGGTCATCCTCTACCCTTCATTGATATTTTGGAACAGCCTGCTGGACATTTCCTGTACAAAAATAACTAGGACGTCGACCTAGCGCCATACCTATAAAATAAAAAACTGTTAGACATCCTAAACTAGTAATATGGAAGAGTCAACATTAATTAATTAATTATCCTCTTTTATTCATTTTAGGTTAACCTATCCAGAGGTCTACCCATTCAAACACAGGCACAAAGAATAATGGTGCATGATATTTTCCTAGGTCTCTACCTTACAACTAGTACCACATTTTTAGTAGCCATTGTAAACTTAAAGGTATGTACATCAGATCATAGGGTGCCCTAAATGCCTATGTATCAACCATTCTCCAGTGTTTAACTCACATTATAAAAAAGAATGAAAAAATTTCCCTACCAACCCATTAAACCTCATATATGCCTAACTACAAACATCATCCTA
Source organism: Viscum album (assembly GCA_963277665.1). Classification (NCBI taxonomy): domain Eukaryota; kingdom Viridiplantae; phylum Streptophyta; class Magnoliopsida; order Santalales; family Viscaceae; genus Viscum; species Viscum album. The sequence continues at coordinate 1,127,487,408 of OY728120.1, forward strand.
TCCCTCTACAAGACCTTTTATACAAATCTATCATGTACCCCTCCCCACAATGTTTACCCCTCCTGGGTCAGCAATGTGGGAAGGGAGATATTGTCCCCTGAGTCCAGCCACCAGTAGGCCTTGGGATGAAGACTAGCACCGAGTGTATTGTAAACAAATAAATAGAAGGCATTACCCTCTAAGAGAACACATGCAGACGAGAGACATAAGATAGACACCAACCAACTCCAACTCAAAACTAAAATATTAAAGAAAAAATAAGGGCACATATGAAATGTAATGAAAAAGTACTACAACTGAAAGGAAAAAACTGCAAGTACCCAAAATAAAGTAAAAACAACAGCAACCACAAGCCCAAACAGCTCCTGCAACCCCAAGCTAGTAGAAACCAGCAAGATCTCCAGCCTGCTCCAAGTGACCAGAAAAATAGTTTGTATGTACATAGGGTGAGTATAACAATATACTCCATAGGATCCTCCCCAAAGACTCTTCTGCAAAATTAATGGTAGCATGCTAAAGCACAGTGAACAAAAAGTGAAACTAACACATCACCAAAATAGGTATACTAAGTTCCCAACCTCACCATGGATACTCTCACCAAGTAACAAATACATGAATATACCATATAATAAATAATATCAAGGGTACCCCACTACTACTTCCCCATTGGTTTGCTTCTTTTCCCAAATGACGCAGGTCTAATCTCTCTCCATAAAGGCTTGCCCGTAGATACATGGGTGAAGCACCAAAACATGCACCTCATGCAACAAAACCACCAATTCCATGTAAGTAAAGTAACTCGATAGTTTCTATGAGCCACCATAGCACGCGTAATGTGTATCTTATATTAGGTATTATACCTCAAGACATTACAGCCCATACATCGATTAAGGATCCTCAAGCCATCATAGCCTATACATGTTAAACCTATAGTAGTCCATAAAATACTATATCTAGAATATATGTGTGTGAATAACCACAAGCCATTACAGCCCTCTACACACATATATTGGGAAAATTGACCATTGTGCCTACCAGCACAAGTAACTACCAAGAGAAGAGAGTGGGGCCAAATGGGGTTGTCAAAAATTAATCCTCCCACTGGAATGTTGGGGAAAACACCGCCCAGGGCTCAGAATCCCCGGGGTATCAGTTGGCCTTACTAACTAGGTGGAGTAGCGTATAGAAACACAAAAAGTTCTGGATATACTATATCTCACAACTGCAATATGGGAAAAACATAGTCTTAGACAGAACTGTAGCTAACGTCTCTCAGACTCTGGGCTGATACTTCTAAGACTAGGTGTCCTATATGCACAGAACCATTTAAAGATATTTATTAGATTACTTCATTCCCTTTTGTTATCAGTTACACTTTATGTTAATTAATTCTTTAAACATTAAATAACCATGATAAATTCCACATTAAATTTCATTCGAATCACACCCAACGTCAACCGTTCCTTCAAAATTACTACCTCATCATTATGTTCTAGCAAATGCCAAGCCCATGGATAAAAACTATTTATTCAATAATTCCTTATAGAATTACATTCCCACATTCGTAGGCATTCATGAAAAAAATCCTATGCTACAAAAAAATGGGGGCTCAATATGGTGAGTTCATGTATTACCCATCGATACTTTTCCTCTTATAGAAAGAGTATATACCTGTAACGCCCCGACCCTAGTTACCTAGAGTCGGTGCATTATTACATAACATTGGAATGATCACAAGAAAGATCAAATTTTGAAAGACCGATTGGTTTAGTAGCCTTGGAAACACTAGATATATTCATAAGTTTTACATTACATCATAAATTGAAAAACTACTACAACAACATAATGTCTCCACAGTCCACACTATTATCCCCTCATAATATCCCTATAGGTCATTCATAACTTAATTCTTCACATCCTGTGAAAAATAAAACATAGAAAAGGGGTGAGCTCAAATGCCCAGTAAGGATAACAATATAGCGGAAACTTTCATAAATGAGAATAAACATTTAAGGCAATGTATAACTAAAACAAAAGCCTTTCAAACTTGAACATTCAACATTGTATGGCATAAATAAAATGAAATAATTCCATTTACTCATTCACATGGATATTCTACTAATCGAATAATCACATGAAAAATCACTAACCACTTTCATAATGTTGGAATGCATAATGCCAGACTATCATAACCACATAGCCAAGGCCTCGTGCAAAGACTACAAATAAGATTTTTTCAAGGCCTTGTGCCAAGACACTAGTTTGTCTCATGAGACCTACCGATGCATCGAGGAGCTATAGCGGGCTCCACCCGTCACATATTAAGTCCAATGCATTCCCATATGAAAAGGTTTAAACATAACATAAACATTCGTATTAAAACTAGCATACAAAATGTTAAAAACTATGAATGGTATAAAAATAGCACATCCACAGTCAAACATATCACAAAACCTTCAATACAATATAGAAGTTTTGTATCATAATAAATCAACTTCAAATAAGCGTAAAATCCATCAAAGGATGTTGACAAAGTTGAAATCAAAACACATTTTAGAGAAATATCTCTTTCTATTTTTGAAATCATTTAAGAGCCATACAAAATAAAACATTTTCTTTGAAAATATTCTTATAAGCTTGTAAGGAAAGCTTTGAATATTTTATAACGGCAGAAAATAACCGCACCTGCCGTATAAGTTAAAAAAAACATTCTTACCTTAATTCTGTCGAAAAGGTTAAAAAGGACCTTGTTTTGAAAACGACAGAAAGATTCCTCTTATAAAAATTAAAACAAGGGTATAAATGACTTTAACCCATATTCTTGTAAAAATGTTTTGAAATACATTTTGATGAAACATGGATGTGGATGATAACGAGATCCCAGTAGATTATTACGTATAAACAACCTCGGATAATGAAGAGATTGTGAAATAGCCCTTACCTTGTACTTTTCCTTGGTTGGGGTAGGTTAACCTCCTGTATAATGGTGAAATAATTGTTATTAAATTATACAGGAATCATATACATTTATATGATATCATATATGATCTTTTAATATTGATTTGATAATAATATCATAGTATTATCGTTGTTTCGGGTGTTAACTTACTTGTTTTCTTTTATATGTTTTGTTAAGTAAGACATGTTTATAAAGGATAGGTTGTATATTATTCATATCCATAATGATATCAAGACCTTATACATTATTGTTTAAATCATCAAATGATAATTATACTTGAATGGATACGATGGAGAATGAATCTCATCGCGTTCGTGGAGACGGTTGTCCGTACGTACGCACGAGCGACAATATCATTCTTTTAAAATAATATATAAATGGATGGTATATCATATATACAGAATCATTAACATGTTATATTTATTATTTACATGAGTTACATATCATTATTATACCCATCCAAATAATAATATATTGAATAACAATTACACCACGACGTGGAGACGGTAAGCCGTACGTACGCACGTATGGTGACATGTTATTCCAAGGGTGGATAGAATACTGAATATGGTTGTACCAAATTTATAATAACATCACAGTATATATATGATACTGGAGTTATTATTTTAGAATGGTAACAACAAAGGAAGAAAAAGTGGAAGAAGAAATGAACTTGGAAAAGGGTGGTGAAATCATTACCTCTTCTTCGGGTTTTTCCTTTTGATTTGATCAAAAGGGCTCCTTAGGTTGGCTTTATGATCAAACTAAGGCCCCTAGGTTGTAGTGAGGGAAGTTGGTAGAGTATTTGGGCAGAGGTTGGCCGAACCAAAAGGCTTTTAAGGTGTGAAGAAATGAGAAGTAGGAGTGCCCTTTTATAAGAGGGGTAAGGGGCACCTTTGGAAAAGCTAGAAATATTAATTTATAATAAATTCATATTCGGTTTATAATGGTTCCAAAGTTGATTATTTAAATGTTAAGGTGGTTATGGGTCGAAAACAACTCAACCAATATAATTTATACAGGTTTGGGTACTTATATTAACCTTATCTTTAAGTATTAACTCTAAGTTAATTAGTTTCACTTTTACAATGTCTCTTTGTATTTTTGTATAATATGGTTAATAAACTTACTATATACATCCAAGAGACACCCAAGTGGTCCACTAATGATGAAACTATCATGATATAAGTCTCTTGTCCGAACATTAGATTTTTAGGATTTTAATATCAATTAATAATATAATATTTGTTTTAAGAACTCTTTTATGTCAATTTTGAAACTATTCAATAGTTGATTTTTTTGAAACTCATAACAGATTTATTACTTCGAACAAAGTAAATTAAATCTATCATAATATATCATATTATCCTATAAAATTAGTTTAATTCATTAAAAGTTTCATATTATATTTATTTGGGTATTTATAATATCAATTAATTTAATTTTTCACTATTTTAGAAATTACTGCATCATCATTGTGTCATAAATAAAATAAATTATTTAATGTCTAAAAATTATAAATAAAATATAATTATGTAGGAAATCTTTTTATATTTCTAATGAATATTTATAATCTAAAATCCAACATATATTACCCTATGTAATAATTGTTTTTCTAAAAGATATATGCTTGTGTCATTTTTGTATTCATTTTAACTTAATTAAAATAAAGTGTCCCTATCACCTACAAGTGGCACCATGGGGTCCCCAAATCGACCCAAAGATGCCTATGGTCGAACATGTATCTAACAATAAGGCTAGGACACGTTTTAGATTAATTTAGTATTATTATAATATTATTTTTTAACCCTTATTTACCAGATTTACCCTTAACCATGGTAAATAAAATATTTACCACAGTAATTATTCAAAATGTCTAAAAATAAAAGTTATCTATTTAAACAATTTGGAAATCCTGATTCCAAATATGGAATCCATTTTTCTAAATTCAAAACACAGAAGTGGCAGAAATTAATTTAAAATTAATTCCCGCTGTCAAAACAAAAAGCGTGTTTTTAAAAGATAATAACTATCAAAAGATTGACACTTGTTTATGATTGGTTTAATTGTAAAATTATGTCCAATGACCAACATTATATTAAATGGTAAAAATATATTCTAAATATACTTTAAAACCACTAAAATTCATAATTTATCACTATTAATTATTTTGATTAAAAAAGTTGTTTTTAATTAAAATTTAGTAATTTTCACTATTCATCAAAATATTAAAGTTATCTGAAAAGTACCAAAATTTCACCTTAGGATAAATTCGATATTCCGAATCCAGAAATGAAGTCCATTTTAAAATATATAATATATATAATTTCTGAAATTAGGTATTACTATTCATAACGGCTAGTTTGATTGGTTGTGGTGTGTGTTAAAACTCAAGGTCGCGTACAACACACGCTACTGTATTATTCAAAGAAAGCGTACCGTGGAAGCTTGGGATGTTTCATTTTAAATTTTTGATGTCCCCATTTAGTAAAAGAGTTTAAAATATTGTATTTAAAAAGGGTTCACTATTAAAATTTGATAAAAGTGCAATACTGAAAATGAATTTGTTCTTGCATTATATCTAAGAAACTCATAATATGGATTCTAAAATTATAAGGATTATATAAAGTTTAAAATTTAGATAATACAATTCATAACCTCTTTTTAATGGATTTTTTTTGTAATTCATGGTGTGATTGAACTCGGTGTTGCGTGTAGTGCAAGTTATTGAATTATTTTGAAGAAATAACACACTCTGAAATCTTGGGGTGTTACATTCTCCCCTCCTTCAATAAATTGCGTCCTCGCAATTTGAAATTGTTCTTCGAAAATAAAAGGTTGAAAATAGAAAATATATTTGTGGGAAAACCCACATCACAAATTGGGTTACTAAAATTTAGTCTTAATATGAGGAAAAAAGAAATGAAAGGGTCACCACCAAATTATGATCTCGATTATGAGAACATTGGGGGCATTTAGAGACATATAATTGGAGGAAAAACATAAATATTTATAGGTAGTGATTGAGGTCATCAATCACAAACAAGTATAAAATTGAGGTCCTTAAATTCATCAATCTATGATGATTTGAAATACCATCGGTTCAACAAAACATAGGGTATTAGGATAACACATTTTTGACGTTTCAAAATATCTTAGTTGAAATCCCACATCGAAAAATGAATTAATGAGGCCTCTATTTAAAATAAAGAGTCGAAAGTATGAAGATTACAGAAAATAACACATACTAGGGTTCCATGTAGGAAAATATGGATATGGAAGAAAAATCTAACCATCAATTATCCGATGGAGAGTGGTAGAGAACATGGCTATGAAAAGGCCAACAATCCCAAAGCCATAAATTAGTGATGATTTAAGGTACCATCTAGGAGAACATTTTTGTTCTAAGTTTCTTTTCTTAATATTGAGGAATTTATTTATGATATTGGATAAGATCATAAGGAGATATACTTACTTTATAATTAGAGTTTTATCCATTAATAAATTTCTACCACAAACTCATCTTTCACTCTAAAAGATAATAGAATGTAAAAATTTATATTTACACTATTCGTATAGGGTTCCAAAATAAACGAATTTATAATTCATCTACAAGATCTTTTAATAAAAACTACATTATTTAATCCAGGATATCTCGTGGGCCAGTGGTAGGTGATACACCCTTGTCGCCCTTCGGTTGCGGGTTCAAGTCTCGCAGCCTTGCCGGACGCGACGGGTTGCCGCCCGACCTCCGGGTTGTCCTTTTATGGCAATCCAAAATAATCCAAACTAGAACTATCCAAAATAATTCTTTCCAAACTCACAGCCCAACATTTATAAGGTAAACATAATATAGATACTTTTTACCCCGTAATAGCATATGAATACCTTCATCATGTATTACCATATTCCTTATTGATTACATTCATGCTCCCTTATTCCATATAGAATGCTGGATATACTTCATTAATCCAAAAATGTTTTAAACCCCAACAGTGATGGAATATACAAATCATTAATCAGTTCCAAGGTAGTCAAGAATATCCAATATAATTTATCCAAAACAATCGCATATTATTCCAAAATCACTACCTCAATATCAGAACTATATTATTATTTATCATTCTCTCAACCATATATTTTCCAAAAATTTATCCTGCTATTGAGTCACTTTTCTTTGCTCCACACAATCTCAAGTCCTTAATGAAATAGTACTGCAGTACAATCCTTATAAACTCCATAATTATTATAACAAGTACATTGTTGATACAACACTCAATTGACATAATCAACATAAGAACTCTAATCATTCCTCTTCATCTGTGGTAGTATCATAACATGATTATTATCCAATAACATCATTTGCGTCATAGTCAGATGACTGGGACATAGGTTCGCGTAGTGTCAAAACTCCTTGCAAATGAAGCATTGTACATTTAAAACCATTTTCTTACCCTTGCAGTCACGTACTTTGTGCCCTTTTCCTCCACACTTATAACAAACTCCCATTCCTTTCAGGCAAGTTCCAGGGTGTTTCTTTACACAGTTACCACATATGGGAAAATTCTTCTTTTCCCTCTTCCCTTTATCCATCTTTCTCTCTTCCATCCTTTTCTTCTCTTGCTTCCCTTCAAAGCCATAGGACTCAGTAAACTCTTTACTTATCTTATCAACACATGATATTATTTCTTCATATGATGATAATACATGGGAGACTATTTCTCTTATAAATTCTAGCTTAAGACCATGAAAGATATGATCCTTCCTTCTCTTTGGATCATGTGCATTTCTGGAGTTCTCATTCCTTCTACTGGGCGCCATTTCTTAACAATGGCATACACTAGATCAGTTTATGAATCAAAATACATAATACCATACTTATAAAACACTTAACATAAATTGAACTATTTATGGATATAATCCATAATCATAAAAATGTCTCCTTTTAGGATGTATATACTCATAAACCCTTCATAATGGTTTGTAAAGAAAATGAGAATTATCCTAAGCATATCCCCCGGAAGTGTCGTAACCAAGAGTGCAGCAAGGCCCATTCTCGTGCACCAGTTCCCGTTCGAGTCTAGCTCAAAGCAGTGTTTTCGGGTTTTACCCCTAGGTACATCTGTGCCAGAGCCGCCTCTACCTGTTCGTATCCAGACAGGGATGTATTGCTCGAAAAACTCACAAAATCCCTACAATACCAAAATTCTAGGAAGTTCTTCTACACTAATCCTCAATGTTCATCTTAGGTCTACGTGCTCGAATCAGAGTTTATCTAAATCTAGCTTCCAAGGTTTGTACTAAACTTCCTCTGATACTAACTCTAACGCCCCTACCCTAGTTACCCAGAGTCATTTCATTATTACATAACATTGGCATGATCACAAGAAAGATCAAATCTCGAAAGACCGATTGGTTTAGTAGCCTTGGAAACACTAGAAATATTCATAAGTTTTACATTACATCATAAATTGAAAAACTACTACAACAACATAATGTCTCCACAGTCCACACTATTATCCCCTCATAATATCCCTACAGGTCATTCATAACATACTTCTTCACATCCTGGGAAAAATAAAACATAGAAAAGGGGTGAGCTCAAATGCCCAGTAAGGATAACAATATAGCGGAAACTTTCATAAATGAGAATAAACATTTAAGGAAATGTATAACTAAAACAACAGCCTTTCAAACATGAACTTTCAACATTGTATGGCATAAATAAAATGAAATAATTCCATTTACTCATTCACATGGATATTCTACTAATCGAATAATCACATGCAAAATCACTAAACACTTTCATAATGTTGGAATGCATAATTCCAGACTATTATAACCACATAGCCAAGGCCTCGTGCCAAGACTACAAATATGATTTTGTCAAGGCCTTGTTCCAAGAAACTATTTTGTCTCATGAGACCTACCGATGCATCGAGGAGCTATAGCGGGCTCCACCCGTCACATATTAAGTCCAATGCATTCCCATATGAAAAGGTTTAAACATAACATAAAAATTCGTATTAAAACTATCATACAAAATGTTATAAACTATGAATGGTATAAAAATAGCACATCCACAGTCAAACATATCACAAAACCTTAAATACAATATAGAAGTTTTGTATCATAATAAATCAACTTCAAATAAGCGTAAAATACATCAAAGGATGTTGACATAGATGAAATCAAAACACTTTTTAGAGATATATCTCTTTCTATTTTTGAAATCATTTAAGAGCCATATAAAATAAAACATTTTCTTTGAAAATATTCTTATAATCTTGTAAGTAAATCTTTGAATATTTTATAACGGCATAAAATAACCGCACCCGCCGTATAAGTTAAAAAAAACATTCTTACCTTAATTCTGTCGAAAAGGTTAAAAAGGACCTTGTTTTGAAAACGACAGAAAGATTCCTCTTATAAAAAGTAAAACAAGGGTATAAATGAAATTAACCCATATTCTTGTAAAAATGTTTTGAAATACATTTTGAAGAAACATGGATGTGGATGATAACGAGATCCCAGTAGATTATTACGTATAAACAACCTCGGATAATGAAGAGATTGTGAAATAACCCTTACCTTATACTTTTCCTTGGTTGGGGTAGGTTAACCTCCTGTATAATGGTGAAATAATTGTTATTAAATTATACAGGAATCATATACATTAATATGATATGATATATGATCTTTTAATATTGATTTGATAATAATATCTTAGTATTATCGTTGTTTCGGGTGTTAACTTACTTGTTTTCTTTTATATGTTTTGTTACGTAAGACATGTTTATAAAGGATAGGTTGTATATTATTCATATCCATAATGATATCAAGTCCTTAAACATTATTTTTTAAATCATCAAATGATAATTATACTTGAATGGATAAGATGGAGAATGAATCTCATCGCGTTCGTGGAGACGGTAGTCCGTACGTACGCACGAGCGACAATATCATTATTTTAAAATAATATATAAATGTATGGTATATCATATATACAGAATCATTAACATATTATATTTATTATTTACATGAGTTACATATCATTATTTTACCCATCCAAATAATAATATATTGAATAACAATTACACCACGACGTGGAGACGGTAAGCCGTACGTACGCACGTATGGTGACATGTTATTAAAAGGGTAGACAGAATACTGAATATGGTTGTACCATATTTATAATAACATCACAGTATATATATGATACTGGAGTTATTATTTTAGAATGGTAACAACAAAGGAAGAAAAAGTGGAAGAAGAAATGAACTTGGAAAAGGGTGGTGAAATCATTACCTCTTCTTCGGGTTCTTCCTTTTGATTTGATCAAAAGGGCTCCTTAGGTTGGATTTATGATAAAACTAAGGCCCCTAGGTTGTAGTGAGGGAAGTTAGGAGAGTATTTGGGCAGAGTTTGGCAGAACCAAAAGGCTTTTAAGGTGTGAATAAATGAGAAGGAGGAGTGCCCTTTTATAAGAGGGGTGAGGGGCACCTTTGGAAAAGCTAGAAATATTAATTTATAATAAATTCATATTCGGTTTCTAATGGTTCCAAAGTTTATTATTTAAATGTTAAACAACTCAACCAATATAATTTATACAGGTTTGGGCACTTATATTAACCTTATCTTTAAGTATTAACTCTAAGTTAATTAGTTTCACTTTTACAATGTCTCTTTGTATTTTTATATAATATGGTTAATAAACTTACTATATAAATCCAAGAGACCCCCAAGTGGTCCACTAATGATGAAACTATCATGATATAAGTCTCTTGGCCGAACATTAGATTTTTAGGAATTTAATATCAATTAATAATATAATATTTGTTTTAAGAACTCTTTTATGTCAATTTTGACACTATTCAATAGTTGATTTTTTTGAAACTCATAACAAATTGATTACTTCGAAAAAAGTAAATTAAATAAATCCTAATATATCATATTATCCTAGAAAATTAGTTTAATTCATTAAAAGTATCATATTATATTTATTTGGGTATTTATAATATCAATTAATTTAATTTTTCACTATTTTAGTAATTACTGCATCATCATTGTGTCATAAATAATTTTTTTTTTAATGTCTAAAAATTATAAATAAAATATAATTATGTAGGAAATATTTCTATATTTGTAATGAATATTTATAATCTAAAATCCAACATATATAACCCTATGTAATAATTGTTTTTCTAAAAGATATATGCTTGTGTCATTTTTGTATTTATTTTAACTTAATTAAAATAAAGTGTCCCTATCACCTACAAGTGGCACCATGGGGTCCCAAAATCGACCCAAAGATGCCTATGGTCGAACATGTATCAACCAATAAGGCTAGGAAACGTTTTAGGTTAATTTAGAATTATTATAATATTATTTTTTAACCCTCATTTACCAGATTTACCCTTAACCATGGTAAATAAAATATTTACCACATTAAATATTCAAAATGTCTAAAAATAAAAGTTATCTATTTACACAATTTGGACATCCTGATTCCAAATATGGAATCCATTTTTCTAAATTCAACACATAGAAGTTGCAGAAATTAATTTAAAATTAATTCCCACTGTCAAAACAAAAAGCGTGTTTTTAAGAGATAATAACTATCAAAAGATTGACACTCGTTTATGTTTGGTTTAATTGTAAAATTATTTCCAATGACCAACATTATATTAAATGGTAAAAATATATTCTAAATATACTTTAAAACCACTCAAATTCATAATTTATCACTATTAATTATTTTGATTAAAAAAGTTGTTTTTAATTAAAATTTAGTAATTTTCACTATTCATCAAAATATGAAAGTTATCCGAAAAGTACCAAAATTTCACCTTAGGCTAAATTCAATATTACGAATCCAGAAATGAAGTCCATTTTAAAATATAAAATATATATAATTTCGAAAATTAGGTATTACTATTCATAACGGCTAGTTTGATTGGTTGTGTTGTGTGTTAAAACTCAAGGTTGCGTACAATACACGCTACTGTATTATTCAAAGAAAGCGTACCGTGGAAGCTTGGGATGTTTCATTTTAAATTTTTGATGTCCCAATTTAGTAAAAAAGTTTAAAATATTGTATTTAAAAAGGGTTCACTATTAAAATTTGATAAAAGTGCAATACTGAAAATGAATTTGTTCTTGCATTATATCTAAGAAACTCATAATATGGATTCTAAAATTATAAGGATTATATAAAGTTTAAATTTTTGATAATACTATTCATAACCTCTTTTGAATTGATTTTTTTGTAAGTCATGGTGTGATTGAACTCGGTGTTGCGTGTAGTGAATGTTATTGAATTATTTTTAAGAAATAACACACTATGAAATCTTAGGGTGTTACAATACCCATAAGTCCTTGAGAAGATAAAAATGGAAAGCATGTGGAATACCCCATGTGTCTTTGCCTCTTTCAGAAGAATGTTATGTAAGACCAGCTTCCTTGAGCTGTGGGGAAAAGTAAAGGTGATAAACAACTATTGAATCTGCATGTATCCAACAATCAAATCCCTCCCATTCCAACATCCCTAGTGTCCTCCCCGGCACCCACATGCATAAAACGATGTTACTCACCACTCTAGGCATCATCTACTTCCACAAAAAAGGGCTTTATGTCCCCAAATATCACTACACCCATCCATGACCACACCACAACACATGCAGCAGAAAAAACAAACATCACATCAATCGGGCTATTGGACCATTAAAAATCAGGACGGTCACTCAGAATCCTTCAAGGAATTATCAAACAATCAGTTCTTTAATCCATCTTAAATTAACAAATTTATTATTCATTGGATCTCAAAGTCGAGAATCCTAATCAGTAAGCTGTCATAAATAATTAAACATGATTACTACACCTATTTGATTTACATCAAATTTTAACAAGAACTAGATTCATTAACATGCCTCTTTATCTTTAGTGAAACAATTAATAATTAATTCCGGTTTACATTATTTACCAATTTCAGTCAAGAACAAATAGCTATATGATGCAAGCATAGATAACACACTATATTTCAAAATTAGAGGCAATAATATACGATCGATACCAATTTATTTATCCAGTTAAAATATTTATTATGTCAATTCCATTTTCATTAAGTGGGATTAAACATTCGAACAATACATTTGCACATAAAAAATAAAATAAAATCAACAAATCCCCTACCTCAAAAAGTTCATGATGTTCTTTATCCACACAATGGGTCATGATCCTCCTCACGCGACAACTGCATCCACCCGAGGATGCCACGGTACGAGCACAACAACCAGTCCCCAAGAAAACTCCCTTAAAAGCATGGAGAGTACATGCTATAACATGGAATGGAGAAAAAGAAGAATACGAACCCAAAATTAATGATGATAAATCATACTATATATCGAAGATTGATCGATACTACATGGTTGCATAAAAACTGAGTGGAACCAATCCGAGGAGATAGTTTGACTGTGCAACTCCTATGAGAATTAATGAAAGGTTATAGTATCTCATAGCCGAGAAAAAAAGAGGGTGAATTAGGGAAGAAGATATCCTTTCCCTTTAGAACATTTAACCGAGCAACAGGTTAAGATTCCCTTGATTTCCCATTAATATATGATCGCATTAAAACACGCGGTTTGACCCAGTAAAAACATCTTAGGCCTTAGGAATATTTAATGTAATATTTATGGCCTTTGAATCAGCAATAGGAGTCCTTAAAATATGGATTTAAATGTATTTAACGTCAATGGAAAAGTCAAAGGGGAGAAACTGTAGGAATCTTGACAAATTGTACACCTACTATTACTATACACCTATCATTAAAGGTTACCGATAGATGTTACCGATAGACCTCACTATTCTAGAAACATTGTACATCTACCATTACTGCAAAAATTCCATTATTGTACACCTACAGTTACTATACTCCTACCGTTATAGGTTACCGGTAGACCTCACCATTCTAGAAACACAGTACACCTACCGTTACAGTACACCTACCGTTAGAGGTTACCGATAGACCTCACCGTTCTTGAAAAACTGTACACCTTCTGTTATGGTACGCCTACCATTACTGTACACATAAATTTAGAGGTTACCAATAGAGGTTACCAATAGACGTCACCGTTCTGGAAACATTGTACACCTACCGTTACTATACACCTACCGTTAGATGATACCGATAGACCTCACTGTTATGGAAACACTATTCAATAAACCTCACCTATAAAACACTATTCAAAGAACCTCACCAATAGAATATTGTTCACCTACCGTTAGAGGTTCCTAATAGAACATTTCACTGATGGAACTATTCACAGAATTGGTAATTTGGCAAAGTGTTGGGGATATGTCACCTTGACCTCCTGAAACACCTCAAACACAACATTTTCACAAAGTAATGGACCAGAGTGGTCCGGGCCATTACATATTCCTTAACACATATTTCCATTAATATGAAATATGAATCATGAAATAGGATAACAAACCTCAATATAATCTTTCATAATATGTTTAATGTAAAAAATACATGAATAACATCACCTAACTTTGAAATTTGATCAGAGTTCACTTTTTAATATGATGTATAACCAATACTAGTACAACCTTATTTAGTCTCTTTGTGAGATTATAAATTCAGAAATCCATTTGGATAATTCCTATAATTTACACATCTAATAAAGTATATGTTAACCATGTTATGACTTTTTTTCTCTATAGATGTAAACAAGAAGGAATAGTGTGTGAAATATTTATCATATTTGGATACCATATAATGATTAAAAATTACTTCTGTGGTACCTAAATCATGGGAAATACTTATTTAAAATATGACACATATGTTTTATACTAGTTTATTCATAGAAATATAATATTGAAATATTTCATGACAATTCCTGAAGAGTTTAGGAAATTCCAAAATCATAACTACCGAGGGTATCAAAAGTTGTGTAGCAAGGCCGATTATCTTCTTCCATATTACCCTGAGTGAGTCCCACAAAATCATTTCAGATTTGTTACCCCAACATACATATGTTCTAGAGCCACATCCACTTAAAGTATCCAGAGAAGGATATATTTCTAGGAAACCACACACTCTATCCTTTACCAAAATTCTTGTAGATTTTATGAAAATGTAACTCATCCTTATACGTATCATTAGAGACATCTCTAATATCAATAGAAATTTAATTGGGTATCTCACTACAGTTCATTCATAATGCTTTCCAATGGTTAACCATATGTTTTCTAAAATACCAACTATAATGAACATATATTTTAATACATTAAAATTTCAAAAAAAATTCGTAAAACATTAAACATAATATAAATAGATTCCCAAATACCATATTTGTTCTACTGCCTTTGGAAACAAGAAAACATAAAAACAAGAACATGAGTGAGCTATATTATCTCTGACAATGTTATTCCTGAATATCACCATTCTATGACACAAAACTCACATATTTATAATCTACGGAATGAAACATAAAAGTGGTGAGCTCAGATGCTCAGTAAGGGTAATGATGGGAGATACATAACAATAATCATGAGCATAAGGGTATGAGAATATGATCATGAATATAAATTATCATACCCTTCATATAAAAGATCATAAACATGAATCATTGTAAAATCAAGGATGTTAATAAGACATGAATCAAAATTAAATGAATAACAGAAGACATGGAATAATATAATGGGAATAAAACATAGAATTTTGGAAAACACATAACCATTTATAATTATTCTATTGTTGTCAACACATCATTTCCAAACCCATATTATTGGACAAAGCCATTTACTGAACCGAGTTCACACCATGTTCCTTCCATGTATTACTAAACTAAGTTCACTCCACATTCTAACCCTGTAATACTGAACAGAATTCATTTCTCAATCCAAAAATATAATAATGAACTTCATTCACTCCTCGTTATAGCAAGTTGATAGAGAACTAAGTTCATTTTTTCAGCCATGTAATACTAAACTATGTTTATTTGTCATTTCATCCGTGTCTATCTCATTAGATATAAATATTCACCCAATGCATTGGAGGGAGATATAGGTCTCATCCATCTCATACTAAAATCATACGTACTTATGTGATAAGTACATAAAAAATCATATCATATCCCATGAAATGAAATATGATTCATAAACATGTAATCATATCATTACCTTTGAAAAAATATATACAATTAATAATAATTTCATCATAATTACTACTTATTAAAGAGAAATGAATACCGTTAACATAAAACCCATGAAGGATAAAATTGTTTCATAAAAGAAAAAAAAATTTAAAGAGAAATTGGATTCTTAATTATGTAACCCATGAAAGAGGCATGAGTTTCACAAAGACCACAACATCAAACATAACACATTCAGTGAAGGAATATGAATAAAACCTTTAGATTTTTTCATATAAATAAATGAGTAACATAAAAATATTTCATGTTATATTGGAAATTATTTTAATGTGTCATTTATAAAATCATGAAGAAAATATACTTTTTTCATTGAAAAAGGATTTTTAATATATAAACCCTTTTGAAAATAATTTTCATAGAAATTACCTTGATAACATAAATAGAAGTATTCAAATCATTTTTAAAATATTTTTCTTGAATATTTATAAAAGAAAAATGAAATCATTTTGAAAACCATATTCCATGAAACTATATTTAAAAATTACCATAAATTATACATTTAATCATTAAAATCACAGTTTAAATAAATGAGAGAAGTTAAATATGAACATGTCGTACGAGATAAATTGAACATTCCCTTTTTAAGGTAAAACAAATAGAAAAAATTCCTTATTTGTATAGAGAAAATATGATTCCATTGAAAAAATTCGTAACAGAAAAAAAATTACAAATTCGTTGTAATGATTATAGGATAATTGAAAAATATTATTTGAAACCTTTTTTTTATAAAACATGGGTCTAAAGAAACACAAATATCTGACCAAATAGAGCGAACAATCATGCTTTCTAAAATAATTTATAAAATATCTTATGTCCCAAATTTTGAAATAATTGTAATTTTACATGTTATTACATTAATATCTAGTATAAATTAATATAAATTAATTTTTGTTGAAATATGGATCGTAATATCTCAGAAATGCAAAAAACATAAAAAATCTCAAAAAGTAATGAAATTGTTTACATAAACTTTTACCACTTGGTAACATTGAAAAATGACCCCTATGTATGAAAATGAGATTAAATATAGATTAAAATATCATGAAATAATTATATTTAGGATATAACATGTAAAATAAATGTATATACACCACAAAAAATAATTTAGCTGTATAAAAAACATGCGTCTCAGTGAAGTAAAATTGAAACACTACTATTTCACCGATTTTGTAACTTTTAAAACATAAAACCAATGAATGGATGATATAAAATGATTATATAAATACCCTTAAATTTATGTATATGTATCATTTAATACATCCATGTTCATTATGCTCACCACAAAAAAGGAATGGGCGGTGATGAAAATATGTGTCTCATGGAAATAAAAAGTGTTACGAAATCCTCTTAGATTGTGTCTTGATCTATTAATACTCATGCAAGATTTATGTAAATTAAGTTTAAATTTATAAAAAATGTTTCAAAAAAGTATATTATTATATCTAATATCATATAATGTTTTATTATTTCCATATATTCCCCTCTTTTTAACAACCATATTTTAAGGATTCACTCTTGGTATTATTTTCTTTTTTCTTTGCATGTACATTAATTTGTAATATCATTGGTCCTTATACATATATCATGGTTCAAAGAATATAAAACATTATATAATTTTTATTAATATTTTTATATGTGAATTATAATCATCTAAATAATATATAATTATGAAATCAAATAGACCATTCAAGGACACGGTTATTCATACGTACACATGACCATTGTTTCAATTTTTGTTGTTGTATTGAAAGAAAAATAGTAGATTAAATATTTGCATATATATTTAAATATATATCATTATTCCATTATCTTTTTTATATTACATATATATATTATAATTTCACTAATCCCATCCTTAATACATTCCATACAGTGTGTTAATGAATCACGTCATTTTGAGTGGACGATAGTCAACATTTCATCAAAAACAATTATCATATTGACACTAATTGGTAAGACTAACAATATCATATGTAAGTGGATTAAATATGGTTTAAGAGATAATGAGTAAAATATATAACGCATATAATTATATATTTCAAAACAATGTCCCCCAGGAGTGGCTATAATGTAAAAAAGAACAATCATTGTTTTGTGAGGCGGTAGTTCACTGTATACATAAATAGTATGTTTGTTACAAAATTTATGGAGGTGTGTGTATGTGTATGATAAAAAATCAGAATAAATAATACTATTATATTTCTTATACTTGGTTTTTATATAATAATGTAATGGGGATAGATGATGTGGTGGAGAAAGAAAATAAAATAAATGACCTTGACAGAATTTGTCACCTCTTAAATGTGTAACTCCTTCTAGTATATGTGAAAAGGATTATTGGATTTAATTAATCCCAAGGCGAGGATTTTAGAATGAAGGAAATTATTTTGGTAATTTTATTTGAAAAATATGTCTTAGACAATGTGGCATGAGTGGTTTGGAGCAGTGGTAGGGTAAAAGGCCTTTTTATAGTGGAGTAAGAGGGGCACTCTTATAAATATTTGAAGAGATAATTCCAACCAAGATTTTCTTATTGTAAGTGGATCCAATAATGGACTAAAGTTGATATAAGGGTTTATAAAGTCAAAATATTTCTATCATATGTGTCTTGGATTAATTTATAGGTCAATTAGGTATATAAACTTATGATTTTCAACTTATTAACATAATTTTTCTCTTAATCGTTATAATTAATTTTAATCTATTTCAGTATTGTTTTTGGTCACAAACAATTTAAAACTTTTTATACATGAAAAATATTGATTATTAAAAATAGTTAATTAATTTTTCCTAATTATAATCACTAAGGTGGCAGAAATTTATCTAAAAATACTCTTACTAACGGGACAAAACAACAGGTTTTTAAAATAATAAAATCAAAAAGATTCATATGTTTTTATAAAAAATTAAAATTTAAAACAGGTTCCTATAACCAACATTATATTAATATATAATATTATTATATATTTAAACTTTAAAACCAATTAAGAATAAAATTTATCATTTTTAATGAATTAAATGAAAAGTTAGTTTTGAATTAAAATTATGTGTTTTTAATTATTCATTAAAGAATAAAGCCTCACATAATAATACAAATCAAATTACTAACCAAATTTTAATCCTTTATTTAAAATATGAAGTTTATTTCGACATATTAAATCTATATAATTTCCAAATATTTTATTTAATAAAGGGTTTCCATTATATGTTGGTAAAACTATGTTTATAAAAATGGATTTTAACTATAAATATGTGGTTGTTCATATCTTATGTCTACCGAATATATTGGATGATTAGAATTTTTTTGAATATATAAAATAATTTATAATTAATATCATTCAATACTAGTAATTAAAAAAAATTACAATTATAAATCATCATTTTTATATAATAGACTTTTAGGATATATGTGCTTTTATATTCATTTGGTTTCTATATTCAACTATAATTATTATATAAATAATTGGTTCAACAATATATATTTATATATTCATATTTTATTGAACAATATAATTATCAATTTAATGTACATGCTCTATCCTATTGAATGATAATATATTAATAATAAATTACTTTCCCTTAACACCTGATCTTGTGTGTCACGTAAGACAACGAGGATAGTTAGTCTTGGGTGAAACATAAAATAGAATCAATGTTCGGTATTGAGAAATATAAAATTTATAGTGAGTGTGTTGAAAAATTAATATTCTATTGTCTATAAATAAACTCAAAAATAGTGATTTCATATAATACAAACAATTTTTAGGGTGTAATGAAAAATATCTACAAGATTAAACTAATTAGAAATTATATATCAAAAAATATCATGGTGTTACATTTCCATCCACTTAAGAACTCTACCATATTGATATATTATGTATTTTAAGAGTATTTGGGATATTGTTTGATGTTATTATATTACCTATTACCATATATATTTTAGTGGACCATGGTATAAATATGCATTTATTTGTGGATTATGGATACTAGAGGTTAGAGTGTGTACATTAATCTATGTCATAATGGATTAAAATTATTACATGAGCCTATATATGAGGGTTGTAATGGAATAAAAATATTGTGATTTATCATGTTATTTAACATATCTTGTTCTTAATATCTGATTGTGGGTATATTATGGAGATGTTTCTTTTATTATGTTGATGCAGCTATTATGTGTCAGAACAATTTATCAATAATCTTATGGAAGGTATAGGTACACCTGGATGCCCGACATATGGGTTTAGAGGAACTCATTATTTGGGAAATTCTGAAGTCGTGTGCATTTATTATATATATATATACACGATTTAGATAACATTTATCCTATTTTTTCATTATTTGGTGAGTGATCTTTTGGGTATAAGGGAATTTTGAATCCCAAATTTATGAAATGAGTTCATTTCCTATATTAACTCCTATTTATCTTTAATAATTTCATATGATTTTTTAGGAAGTGTCTTCCACGACATATTTTCATTATAAATTCTCTAACACCCTCACTATATATATATATCTGTCTATCTATCTATCTATGTGTCTGTGTCTGTTTGTGTGTGTGTATACGTGTTTAGGTTTACTGTTGAGAGTTGGTGTTTAATATGGTTTTGACTAGGGCGAAGATATTTTAAATTATAATATGTTGTTCAGTCTCATTTCTAAAGTTCTTATTGTCTTATAAATCTATTATTAACTTACAATATATTACATTTGTTGTATTTGGTTTGGAATATTTTTTATTATGGATTATATTGGTGTGTTATTTGTTATTCATGAGAATTGTGATGGTAATGAATCACATATGAATGTTTTCTACACCATTTTTGTAGTCACATCACCATATCCTATTAGACTATGGCTATCAGGGTTTTTCTTATCGTCATTATTGTCCGACTGGGTTACCATTTTCGATGTATTGTGATAAATAGCTATCAATTATCATTATTGTGAGATCAAAAAATAATTGGGAAGTGTTCCATAGTGATGAATATATGGGTTCGTGGGAAAATAATATCCCAAAAAATTATTTGATGAAATATGTAATTGATATTTTTTAGCACACATGAGATTAAGTCTCTCAATGATTTGTGGAATAGTCTTAGAATATAGTACATATTTAAAGCGTGGAGATTTATCTTGTAGGATTGTGAAATATTTAAGGGTCATACATCATGATTTATTATGTCATTGATTGAAATGTTAGATAATGAGGATTAAGAAGAATTTAAATAAATTATATTAAAATTTTCATATCAGCAAATTAGAATGTCTCTAAAATATTATATTTCTATGGTATGACTCCTAGTTGAAATCCATTCTCGGATTGTGTTGGTGTAGATCTGAATAATTCACCATAATATCAATCTAGATTGGATGGTGATGATGTTAATTCTTGGAATCATGTTGTTTTTTTATTTACATTATCATTTATGTAAATTGGGGAGTTCATTCAGTGAAATTTTTTTGGATTTTTTTTCATCTTTTAATGTTTTTTATGGAGTCTCTTAATTTGGTTCTTCATTTTGAGTTGGTTTATTATCAATTTGGTCTATTTTTTTCAGTGGTAGAAGTTTTATAGATGGATAAATTCTAGATAGTTGGCAATAGGGTTTTTAGAAGGTAGGAAAGAATATAGATTGAAGTTGTGGTCCACTTCTAAGATCATTATCTAATAAATCTTGTCTAATGCCCTAGAAATTTACTCCCTTCGAATTTGGACTTGGGTTGCAGTATCCATGAAGATTTTGGGATGTTTGGTTCATGTAGCCATTGGTTTTTGGGAGGCACATCTGGAACAACCTCTCCCCCTTTGGTTATATTTTGTGTTTCTTCATATTGATTTTTGCATTATTATTAATATTGCAGATAATATTTTTGATTTATAGTTCATTGTGTGTTTGACAACTTTATTGGTGATTTTTGTTGTTTGGAAGATGAATTAGGGTTTGGAGACACATTTCTTTAATTCATGTGAAGGTGATTATGGTGAATTTATGAATGAAAAATGTGATGTTTTTGTGAATATAGTGATGTGATGATAGTGGAAATGTATTGGTTGATGAGGTGGTCTCTTCTTGTAAAATTTTAATGTAGGTTCTTGGGTCATAGAATTTATGAAGTCTTACTGATTGATATTTTAAACATGGTGTATATATATGGTTTAAGTATTTTAGTTTATTTATTATGATATTTTATATTTTTAAATTTGCATGGTGAACTTTGTTTCTATAGATTCTGTTTATGGTTCATAATTTTTCATAATGTGTTTTGGATTAATATATAAAATGAATTGGAGATAGTGTCTGAAGAAAATCAAGATTTTTTACATCAGATCCTAGAAAAGTATTATGTATTTATCAAGAGTTAGGATAATAATTCATGGATGAACTTGTAGAATTATACATAGGTTGATCCAATATAGGAAATTCCATTTTATTCCTTTTTCCATTATTATATTTCATTTTAATAATAATCATATTATTATTTTAGTAATTTGTGATATTTAGGTGTTTCAAGATTCCTGGTAGAAGATATGTGATCAGTTCATGGATGATATCCTTGGATTAAATTTAAATGAATTATTTTTGTTAGAGATTGTTTTTCATATTAATTAGATCATTCCCATGTATGGGTTCGACATTATGTTTAATAAAATACTAAATTGAGGTAAAATTTTATATAAAATTATGATGCTAGAGAGAGGGATTTTGAGGTGGAATTTCATCAAAAAAATTAGTTATAGGTCTCCCAATTAAAACTATTAACATTACTTTTGATGTTAGATATGACCAAGGTTATTAAGTGGATGATGACATAGATTGTATCATTATGGGGGAGATTAATTAAGGCTCCATATGAATCATAATTGTGAGAAAATGTTCTTATCATCTTTGTCAACAATTTTTTTAGATGTTATAGGTTCCACATCACCTACCTTTTTTCTATTTCGCAACAGATATGAATTCTTAATCCTATGAAAAGAGAAAAAATGTTATTTTTCAGATATGGATATCATTACTATTAGGATATTTTGTGTTTGAAAATCCATTGTAGTTAGTGTATATCTGGAATCCCACATCATGTTTTGTTATTATAATAGTATCCTATAATAATTTTGTATAATCCCCTTGGTGTTTTCGGTTTTGGAAGATCTTGAGGGTATGGAGAAAGTATATGATATCCTAGTGATGTCCCTCATCATTAGGGAAATGTGGTATGAAATCAAAGTGAATGAGGATGAAATTAGTTATATAATGTTCATAGTATAGTGTATGGGTAGATTTATTTCTTATAGTTTCCATCCCCATGATTTCTTGATGTCATACACAGACCCATCATTATATATTCCACATTGGAGTTTAATTTTTTTGATTTCTGTTCAACACACACCATTATTATACAATTAGTAGAAAATTCACTTGTACTTCTGGTGGTGATGCCTCTAGTTCCTTTGGTGATAAATATTTTAGTTACTTGTACTGTTTTTTATATGATGTGGGATAAAGTTTTGAGGTAATTTTAGGGAAGCCTTGGTCTCCTAGAGACTTCATACATTTACAAATAAAACTATTTGATATCATCCTCAGAATGAACTTTTCATATTTAGTGCATGCTTGTATTTATTTTATATGGGGTTGAGTTACATTATTAGATATAAATTGTGATTATGTTATCTACATTATTAAATGAGACTATAATTTTGTAAAATTATTTAATAATATTTCATCTCCGAAATTGAATATTTTATTCTAAGTTGATTAGATGATAATCTATCCATGTTTTCAAAATATTTAAAGGGGTTCTACAATATTTTCTTTTTCCATGTTTTGAAAACATCCCCATGATGTGAAATCACTTTTTAGATAGTTTTTTCCAACTATCTCAGATAATTATAGATGATTGAATCTTATTTAATGGTATTGGGATTTCATATTGATTTACTTTTTTAGAGATGATTTATATAACCGTGTTTGTCACATTGGGGTTATGTAGTTCTGTTTATAAAGTGGAATGGTAGTATGTGACTATGTTTCAATTATCATCAATTCATCTTGGAAATAGTGGGGGAACGTTATACACTTCCATGAATTGAGGACTATTATTTCATATTTAATGACCTAGCTTATTCATAAAATTAAATTTACATTTAATATATCATTAGATGTGGTAGGTGGGAAC
The DNA here is from genome assembly GCA_963277665.1 of Viscum album. Taxonomy (NCBI): domain Eukaryota; kingdom Viridiplantae; phylum Streptophyta; class Magnoliopsida; order Santalales; family Viscaceae; genus Viscum; species Viscum album. The sequence goes on from OY728120.1 coordinate 1,127,511,762, forward strand.
ATATATTCAAATTACTACATTTATGTATCATTATTGGAATAATGTGTTCCTGGTAATCTCCATGGGAATAAATAATACGCTAGTAATGTTCAATGTACTAATTAACTCTATATTCAATAAGGATCATGGTTGATTTTCTTGGGTGTTTGTTGATTAAATCCTTACAAATTCCAATTCTAAGGGTTATCATAAAAAATAATCTATAATATGTTCAGTAAGTTCATCATTATCATCAATTATTTCAAAATATATTTAAATGTATGTTATGAATTCATGAGGTTAATTTCATAGGTTATAACGTGCCTCAGTAGGAGAGAGTATACTTTTTAAATCATGGTTTCTCATTCATAGGTATCCCACAATAATGTTATAAATGTTGGTTGTCCCATTGGTCATATAATTTATTATAAATCATATATTCCAAATTTGACTCCTATTTATACTCCTAATACTTTTATAAGAAGGATTCACAGGGTTTTTTAGTCTAACTTGTACCCGGTTAATTTTTAGTATTCAAATGTTATTGGGGGTTCCTCTTTCTATTATCTTAATATAGGTGTTTTGTTTATTCTTATTACAATGATTCACTCATTGTCATGTGTTTTGTTCTAATTCAACAATGATTAAGAATATTTTATGGTTCATGATAGTTTCCACCACAGAAATTGAAAAACAGCCCCTTGTTCTAAATCTTTTCAACGACATGTAAAATTTTTAATTAGTCGGGAATCATTTTCATCAATGCCAGTTAATATGAATGGAAATTTCTGTAAGATATATATTCTCTCAGTGATAGGTTTGATGAAAATTAATCATTATGGATTTTAAATTCAAAAATTTCTTATACCCTAGGTATGAAAAATATTGAATCCAATGTGAGGATTTGAAATTGACAAGGTGATACTTTTTATGAATCGAGGATTGTTAGGATAGTGATGGAGGAACTTTGATTGATTCGCTATGATATAATGGTTTTGGATGGAGGTTGTTGAATCTACTAGATGATCATGAATGAACGATCCTAGTTAAGATAACTGTATCACTGAGAGGGGGAGGATGATAATCAATGAAATCATTCATTTTTTATGTTACCATACAAATGAAAAAAATTGCATCCTATTAAATAATTCTTTCCATTTTGAAAAAAAAATCAAAAAGACATTCGTAGGAACAAAAGAATTTACCTGGTTCAGTATTAATGAAGAATATATATGTCTTTTTTAGGATTTGAAAATAATCCAATCCCACACTATATACTACAAAACAATGCTTTTTTATAGAATACAATGAGTAAGATATTCCTTTACATTCATGTAGAACTATGTAAACAATCCCATAGTAAATGTTCATCATCTATAAAAAACGATGTACTCAAAATATATTATAACAACACTTGTTACTTGTACTTAATTATCAAATTACCCATCATTATTCATTGAAAAATATTTCTTCAATATCATACATAGAAACTAGAAAGAACTTCCAGCACATCAATATTATACTCGAGCCTATTTTATAATAATATTTTCCTAGTCTGATTGATCAATAAAGAAAATATAACTATATCCGAATACATTTAATCCAATAGTAAACACCTTCTTCATCAGTATGGATAACCAAATTTGATAATCTTGGTAATATTATCTATCTAGATATGAAAAAACCAATATATGATGACAAGAATAATATGATGGTCAATAGAATATTATGATCCAATTAATATGATGATCTGATGAATACTTTTCAATCTTTTATCTACTCATTTCTGTAATGTCTGATGAAACTTCCTTAACAATGATCAATATAGATTCTTCATCTCTCTATTTATAAAATTCATGAATTCTCTTCCATATCTCCACTTTAACATGAAAAATAAATCAGTCCATAATGTGAAATGTACATTTTTCCTCTTATAATCTCCCAAATAGTGGTTTGTTTGGGATTTTTTAAAATTCACCCCTTACAAAATTCATCAACTTTTCTATTTTCCTGGAATTTTGGGAGCATATTGGATTCATCCACGCTTCAAAATTATTATTGTTTCTTCTCAATCCTTATCAAATCATCATAACACTTTATGTCTACATTAGTCATTATATACAAACAACGGTTTGATTCCAATTATCCATACCGATTTACGATATCATTACCTGGATATCTGACCATTCTGATTTGGTCATTACGATCAAAATGTTGAATCAATATCAAATCTGATAGGTTGGTTCTTGACCCAATTAAAAAAAGTATTTTAAAACTAATAGTGTGATTCATTATATTCTTAATATGTTTCCCATGAGTTTGATTCTCTAAATATTTTGATATTTGGGCTTTTTTCCTGACTCAAAACCATTATCTTTTATTATATCCATTTACCCAAGTCATTCCTAACATCAAATTTCAATCTCACACTTTGTAAACACATTCCAACATCTCCTTCAGAATCTTAAAAAACTAAAATATGATTCCAGTTCGAATTATGTTACATCTCATTATTTTGTATGCCACACCAGATAAATGGTTGACTGCATTATTGATTAGTACTATTTAATACATTTTGAATCAAATTTTGTAGTTTACATTAATTTACCATAAATATAAAAGTGAAAAATTTTTCCTTTGAGGAATATGATTAAATTCCTAATATGATGGACCAGTATTCAGAAACATCAAATTCAGAATATTATGATAGATCTTCAATATAATACTCATTCTCATTAATTAATAAATTTTGAATCTGGAATAATAATTATGATGACCATAAACCTAGAAAATTATGGTTTCACAAACATTATTCATTCCAAAAACTCATCTATTATCATGAATTCTTCATGAATTTGACTATATTGATTATGTGATATAGAATTTTCTGACTTACAATGGAATGTATGGTAACATCCTATTCCATTTAAAAATTCATATTCTCCTTTAAACATCTAGAATACCTACTCATACTGAATATGATTATCATATATACAATTGGAATTGTAATGATATGTACCAATATGATTAGAATATTCAATTTCACTACCCATTTCATTCGTTTATATTTAGTCACTAGTTGCATTAAATACATATGATTTATGAGAACTACATGATCATAATAACATCATAACATTTATATCATAGTAAAAAAGACTCTGATTCTCCACAAATATGTTCTCTTTTTCCATTACAGAATCTATATGATTCTGATGATCCTTTTCATACATAAAACATATTCCCAGTTAAAGGGACTTTCTTGATAATTTTGATTATCCTTTTCATACAGAAAAAATATTTTCATTGTGATTTTTAATCTAATTTCCACCGAAACAAAATGATACTATTTATTTATTTAGTCATCCTCTAATTCAAATACAGAATTATTAAAAAAGAAAATTCAATTTTCCATAAAAAATCATTGACTATAAGAAACCTTCTCCAGCCAAATTGTTTCCTAAAATATATTTAGTTGGATTTTTTTTAATCCAATATTCAAAAAATACTAAACATAGAATCATAATGAAATGGATTATTTATCAATAATTATATTTATTTTTAAACTAAAAAATTGTAGGAAATATGAATTCATGACAGAAAAACACTTCCATCCAATAGCAGTGATCATAAAACCTATAATACGTTTCTTCAAAGTATTTTCCTCCTATTTATAATCATCATAGAATTTATAGAATAATTTATTTACCTAAAACCAATCCAAAAAAATTAGAATAGTTCACACACATAAAATGTTGTATTCAAAACATACCCAAAAATCCCACCATTACAATGCTTATAAGGATAGATTTATGAAACAATTACCCCCCATGACAACACGATCAAATGGTATGATAAGGGAGGGTATGAGAACACATATTTAAACCTTGATGAGAATGTGGGTTCACACCCATTATAATCCGAAATTTTAAAAATGTTTCCATTTGTAATGTTTTTTTAAATGAAATAAACATGTTATGATGTTAGAACATACTCCAACTTTAGGTTATTATACTATAAATTTTCATTAAGTGAACTACATTTTGATATCAAAATGTTTTGAAAAATAATGATCTACTGAATTCATGGTATGACTTATTATACTTTGATTATCACATTCCAAATCAAAGGAAACATCACTTCATCATTTAATACATCTAATTTTATTTTCATAATATGATGGATATAATCATTAATAGAAGCAATATAATTAGCATCGGTTGAAATGGGAGTTTTGGGATTCTGTATCATTATATTCCAAAAAACAAAACTATTAACCAGAACGAATACTCCAACATATGTGGATCTTCAAACATTAACATTTCTTGCCCAGTCATCATCAGAATAACCAAAAAATCATTCTATTTGAACTATTTTTTCTACTTATGAAATTTTTTGTGCCTTTAATGTGTCTCATTAATATTTTCCCAAAATTTAAATGTGAATATTATGGAGAAAAATGAAATCTTTCACATAAGGTAACACCATAAATGATGGAAGGTATTCAGGCAGCCAAATACAATGTAATTACAATCAATTTTATAAATTATTTATTATATAATTCCCTACGATATAGATCATTAGAAAACTATTTTCCTACCCAATTTAGTGTAGAAAAACGTTTACATTTTTATATGATGTATAAAATTAGATTTTCTTAAGCATACATTTCATAGAAATTGAATATGTGATTCATCTTTTTTTAAACATGTAAACTAAGAAAGTATTTAATTTCCCTCAACATGAAAATCTAAATCATATTTTTCATTTCATCTATAAATCATTTAAAAATCATTTATCACTCTCAGAAAAGATAACATAATCATAATAATCAATTACAGTTATGGAATACTTTTTAATTTCATTTATATATATATTTACATCAAATATACTTTAAAAAAATATTAATCCTTTATAATGTATCTAATTTTGTATATTTCTCCCTTATATCTTGTTTTAGTTCATACAATGATTTCTTCAATATGTAAACATTAATTTAATCTTTCACAACTGTAATGACAAAATGTTGTTCGAAGTAAATTTCATCAATAAGATCCCAATTTAGAAATGAAAACTATACATACATTTAAAATATTACTTTACATTGTTGTTACAAAAGAGAATGGATGATTCAAATTGATTCAATACATTCCACTAGAGAAAAAATATCATATAAATAAGTAACATTAATTTTTGTGTAACCTTTTCAAAAAAATTTATTTTTTTCTTATCACATCTCATTATTCATTCAACATTTTTTAGATAACCGACATTATAATAATAAATTTTTTGTTCTATGGGTTAGGAATAATTTCTGATTCTTTATTCGTTTAAATGTAATCCATCTCATAATTCATGGAACAAACCCATTCAAGATACTCAAAAGCATATTTCACACCAGTCGACTCATATTTTGAATACAGGGATGTATGGGTAATATCATTTGTTATTATTTTAGTTTTCTCCTATTGAATTTGATCACCAATAATATTATGAGAATCAACATTATGTCCTACACAAGGATGATCTTTCTGATTATATTCCACATTAAAAGAAATTGTTGTTTCTGATTCTTCTTCTGCAGTGTTACAATGATCTGTATCCCTATAAAAAAATCCATATCATTCTTAATATCCATATTTGAATGAGTCTATTTGTAATCATTTTTCATTTAAATTACATTCACATCACATGAATGAAAAATTATTAATGTTTATTTGTTGAACCATACACATCTTCATCCTTTTAGAGAATAGCAATGACAAATTCCATCTTCACTGTTCTGACAATTCATTACCATGTTTTCTACATTCTTCATTATATTGAATTTAATCCACAAAAATCATAGTTGTTTAAAAAATAACGTTTTTTCAAAAAAAATCATTTGGAATTACTTCATAACATGGAACGTAGAATCAGATGTTTTGAATGTAAAAAATAATAATCATGGATTAACTCCAATAGTAATGAGAAAGAGCGTGTTCATGTAATATAGTTATCCTAGTTTCCACTAAACAACTATTCATTTTTCCCTAAACATTTTGGGGAGAATTGTAAGAGAAACTATACTGACGCCATATTCCATGATTATTATGATAATAATCAAATTTATGATTTCTGTATTCATCGGCATTGTTTGTTTTTAATTTCATCACTAAATAATAAAATTCTTTCTTTGATTTCATGATGAAACTCTGAAATAATATCAGAGAATTTTATTTTTGTTTCATATACCTGATACAAGTAATGAAAGTTAATTAATAAATGAATGTGGCGAAATAATTATCTACATTCATTGATTGTTTTCTCATCAACACACATATACCATAATGGATATATTTTTAGGGTTTTTTACATATATCAACAGTCTTAATCATTACAATTGAAGTATTTCCTGGTGAAAAAATTGTTCTACACCAATATTTATTTCTTGGAAAATTAGGACTATCTCAAACAATATCTCATTTAGATAACTTTATTATCTTTCTCTAACACATGTTTCCCATATTTTTATAACCCAATTGATTTTATTCCACTATACTCTATTAACACAGGTTTTTTACTTCACCAACTTGAAATAAGTAACTTTTTTTATGATGGGAACTTGTAACTATCTTCTCATCTTCCTCAATTATCATAACAAATCGATTTTTTTAGAATATAACTTTTTTACCATCATAATTATGTTTATAAAAACATTACATGTTCCATTTTTGACCACACAAAAATAAGTCATTCTTTGATTTCTACTTTTCAGTCCCAATGATAGATGATCCAACGCCATTGATTCATAAGGATTCAACATCAAAAAATGTCAATGTTACTAATTTAAATTATCTATCATTATTAATAACCATTAAATATACAATCATATGACAAGAACACTCACTAACTTTTATGGATGGTCGTTGTATTTTTTTTAGATTTCAGCATAGTTTCCAAAAAATTATATTTTTCTTAATCCCTTTTTTTATCTACTTGGGATTATAAGAATTGTTAAGTATCTTATTTATTCTGGTAAAAAAACAAGGAAACCATTAACAAGGTTTATATTTTGTTCGCATCATTCGAAAATATTATACAGTGGACAGAACCAATTTCAAAATTTTACCACAACCATAATAGGATTCTTTTGAACATCCTTTCCAGACATCATCTTTTTACATGATTGATTCCATTTCAAACATTGACATTAAGAACATGTGGAATAATAGAAATATTATTGTATTTCCCAAAATTTTGTTTATATCTTTCAATCGACCATAATATAATTTGTATAGGTAGAATTTTTATTTGGCTATGAAACTTACACAATAAATGGAGTTGTAATTCTATTTCTCATCAATAATCATATATTTCTTCTCTGAGCCACTAGATATTATATAATATTTTATATTTTTATTTCTCTTTTAATAATTAATTTATTTATTAGTTCTACAATCATTTTCAAATTAAAATTTTTTGGAAACATTTTTGAAATCCAGTTGTTTTGGAATTTTTTTAATTACCATCAATTTTTGACTTAGCCACATACATAACTTTCCTAGTTTTCTTCTTTTCAGATATAGTTCCATCTTTTATCTCATATTTTGAAGTCTTCCTTTTTTTAAACTTCTCATGTTTCTCATTATGGTATATTTTAAAAATTTTAGAGATTGAGTTTTTGAATATTGTATTCCTCTATTTTGCTTTAGAAGGTTTTTATTGAACATGTTCCCACTCATCTTATTTTTCCTTTATCATTACATCCAAATGTTCATTGTTATTATTTTTACACTATAAATATTTCTTCAGCTCATCAGATTATTGAACCATATTAACCACCTCTTAAAGAAATAATTCGTATTTATTTTTAAAAAATAATCATCTTCTAACTTTTTTTTCTTCTATTAAACACTTTAAATCATTCTCAGGCAGTTTTTTCAACTATTCAATCCAATGAAATACATTTTTAGTTTCTTCATCGTAAAAAAATTCCTGAACTTTTCATCACTCACTATTGAAGTCAAAATATTCTCTATTGATTAATCAAATAATTTTTGGATTCATTATCACTTATTTATTATTCTTTATCATTTGTTAGGAATCTTATTCCATTGAATTTGATGAATTTTCTATGTTTCCTTATTGAATATTATTTTACATATATCCTAGTTTCTTACATGCCATTAGTATTATTCTTTGTCCTTAATCATTTTATTATTCTTTTTGTCTGTGAGGGAAATTATCTACAAACGTCCCAATAAATCAACATTAATACATTTCAAGGGATGTTTCCCTTTTTATTTCCCTACTCATATTTTCATATTTTTAGAACATGAGGATAAAATACCGTAATTGTTATTACATATTCCTTTTTCATAATCAAAATCATCAACATAATATTTAATATTAATTTTCCTAGGCTTTCTATTTATAGCATTCTCGAAATATATTTCTCAATCAACATATTTTTCTTTTCATAGAATTCTCCCTTCAAATTTCATAAGTATGTAGAGTGTTATTCAAATCACATAGAGATAATGATTCATGATATCTATCTACCAGTGAAGAATATTTTTCATTATAATTATAGGGAATGATTTATATAATCATTTCCACAATTTTATACTCTTCTGAATTTTCACAAAGACCTCTGATAGTAATGAAAATTTCATTCATCCTATTATAAAATTCCACAATAGATTCATACTAACACATTTTCATGTCATCATAATTCAATATCCAAATTTGTAATTTTTCCTTCTTTACTTTTTAGTTTCCTTCATATATGTTTTTCAATTTATCCCATAGTTCATCATATGAGGAGTCACCATTTTCCATTATAAATTCTCTTCTAGAAAGTAATGATAGTAATAAAACATGGACGTTACATGATTCTGTAGATTCTTATTATCAATAGATTTATCATAAACATTATAATTAATAAGATGAAAAAATAGTTGATGGTTCAAGATAATCATAACCAATAGGAATTAGATATGGAAACATTATATCATTCTAGATATGATAATTCTCTCCATCGATAACTGAATGACCTTTACTTTGTATTAAATTCAGAATCTCCAACATCTTCTGTTCGAAACATCAATAATGAATAAATGAAAGAAACATGGATTAGATACCCATAGAATGTGCCCAGTTAGGAAAATTGTATCACTAATAGTAGGATGGGAAAACCAATGATATATTTTATTTTAATTAATCAATGAAAAAGGAAAAAAATTGCATCCAATTAATTTGTGTATTCCCTTATGAAAAAAATCAATCACAAATCCATATGAAAAATGTATTTATAGGGATTTCTATTAAATAAAAATTGTTGCATCCACTATATGGGTTTGAAATTATCCAATACACCCCAATACAATAAAAAACAATCCGTTTGTGTGGAATACATGGATTAGAATATTCCCTTATAATTGTTTAGCCTAATGTATACAATATAATAGTTCATGTTCTTTATTTATAAAAAATGATGCAATATATAAATTTTGTTATAACCAATGTTGCATATACTTATATATAAACGTAAAAAAATTTATTTTCTGAAATACATATATTCACATTGTTTTCGAGAAGCTACTAAGAACTTTAAGGACTTTGATATGAAATTATATTTGATTGCACACTCTGATTTTTCCAGTATGATTACTCCCTATGGAAAATATATCTCTGTCGGAATACAGTTGAGGAAATTCTGAACACATTATTCCTCATTCCATAAAATAATATTTGATTTCTTGAGTCCAATTACCCAGCCCAATATGATCAATAATATGATACAATGAAAAATAAAATATGATAGACTGATGAATATGACGAACCAATGAATTTGAAGATTAAGTGAATATGATTGAATATTTCCTCCTCTCCATTCAATCATGTCCAATGAATCATATTTAACAAATATCAATATGTAGAAAAACATCTCTCTCTCTCAAAAATTCATCAGTTCTCCACCTTCTCTCGTCTTCTTCAAGAATTGTACATCAGTCTGTAATGTATGATGTATTTTCTTCCAATTATATTTGGACCAAATGTTTTTTGGGTGGGATTCATGAATATTTCATCACCTTACAAAATTCCCAAAAACTTCATGTTTCATTAAGGATTTGGTGTATATTGAATTCTTCCATGCTTTTATATTCTTCTAGTTCTTTCTTGATCCATGATGAATATTACTAAAAAATTCATCTCTTCTTTAGACATTAATTTCAAATTATATGCCAATTATAAATCTCTATATTGATTACTAATATGATTACATTATAATATAACCACTCTAATTTGGATATTATTATTAAGAATTTGAATATAAATGAATTATGATATGTTAGTTACCTCAGAAATTGATAAAATAATTTAAAAGAAAATCTGGATTCTTATTTATCTTCTAATTATATTAACCATCATCTTCATTCTCTGTATATTTATAACAGTTTCTTTCTAGTCTAACTAAAAACATGTACCATCAATTTTTAGCATTTTCTACAAATCATTCCACCTTTAAATTTCATGCTCCCCCTTTGACAATACATTCAACCAAATCCATCCCACTCATAAAAAACTCATGCTTGATTTTAGTTTTTATTACAATATGTATAATTATGATGTATTTCACACCAGATAAATAGTTTTCTACAATATTTATAGGTCTCTATCATTTTGTTTTCAATCATATTCTACAATTTAAATTCGTTTACCATTGATGTCGATTAATACAATTCTATATTTGATTAATATGATTATATGATGAAAATGATGGATAAGTATTCAACAACATTGACTTAAACTACTTCTCTCATTTTGTTATTACGATGATCATTCTTGATATTAAACAACTATTCATCTTGAAAACTCATTTTTATGACCTTGATATTGGAGAGCTTTGGCATCACCAAACATCTTCATTAAAAAACATCATCTTGAATCATGTCTTCTTTCTTCACTTTGATTATGTTGAAGATCATATTCAGTATCATATGACTTACAATGTAATGTAGGGTAACATCCCATTCATCCGAAAAATAATTATTCTATAGGAAACATAATTTTTTTCCTATATTGAATGAATACAATTTTTCTGAATATGATTTTCACAATTATTTTCTGATGCAATATGATTAGATATATCTCATTCACCCCCACCCCTTTAATAAATTAAGAATTCATCACAAGTTTCATAGAATAAATATGATTTATGAGAACTCAATGATCCACAAAGAAACATCACATTTATATTGTAGTCATAGAGTCTATGACTCTCCCCCATTACAATATATATTTACATTATGGACATGATGAGAGTATAATGATCCTTTTCATACAGAAAACATAATCCCAATACTATGGACAGTCTTGGTGATTCCGATGATCCTTTTTATCTAGAAAAAATATTTTCGTTACAATTTTCAGTCTGATTTCCACATAAATAATTTGAGGTGAATAATTTTATTCTTAAATTTCCTCTTCGTCTAAAAATTAATTGAAAAAAATGGAAATACTGATATAAACAAATTCTTCATATTTTGGAATCCTTCTCCAGCCATCATGGTGCCAACAGTGCATTCATCATAGTTGTAATAGATAAAATATCTTTAGTTTGGGGATTATTTGGAAAAGGTCTGGTGGGATAATAAAATTTGGGTGGATGTTCATAATTGATAGTTTGAGGTATATCATAATTTATTTTTCTTAAAGCGGAGGCTCTATGTTCCCATGGTGATGTTATTGGCGGTTCATTGAGAAATTATAAACTCACCCGCAATCCTGCATCTTGTTTTTTCTTCGATATATTTTCAGTTGAGGGTAATGTTAAGGTGGATAGGGATGATGATTTTATAACAGAGTTTATAATATTGTTTTTCTTAATCCAAAATGAAAATTCAATGAATTTTATTATAGGTTGATTGATTCAGTGATATGATATTCATTAGTAGATTAAGGTGTAAATTTCAATGGATATCATGATCTGTTTAACTCATTATGAATGTGAATATGATGTTATATTGGTTATTTTTTTATATTTTATTAAATTCAACTCATTTTGTAGTGATTGATTCATTTTAATGATATATTTCTAGTTGGGGAATTATATTTTAGAGATTATAGACCTCCATATGAATAATAATCATTGAACACGATCCTTTTTTCACCACCCTAGGTTAGATAGATTTAATATTTTATTTTATCTCATAGTTTTTTCATATTATATATTTTATTAAATATAAAAATTTAAATATATTCTTGACTGTATAGAAATTAGAAGAGATGTTACCTGAATGTGATCTATATTATGTATGTTTTCAGGTAAAAAACATATAGTTGTTGATTTTTTCGATAATAATGTCCATAATATTTTCCATTAGTCTGTTTATATTATAATGCCCCAGCCTTAAACCTTACTTAATATTGATTTATTACAAGATTACACATTGAGGATCTATTCGGTTTTAGAGTTTTAGAGAATTAGATCATAATACTTGCATTACATTCCACATATAAACAAAGTGGTTACATAAATATAGTATTCTTTTTTCCCATCAATGGAAACATATTTAAAATAAAACATGGATTCTTTCTTGACCCATCCTTGAAACTATCATCATATCATGTACCTTTCCCTTGACATGTGATAAACATTTCAAAAAAACTTGGGATGAGAATAAAAAGCTCAGTAAGGGATATAAAAATATCGAAAGGAAACATGGGTACATATATACATAAGAATGAAATCATACTTAACCCATAAAACATAAGCACTTTAACATACCTCATAAAATCATGAATAAATCATAGAAATCATAAGACATAAAGGTAACTTGAGGCATTCATAACATTCTTACGTAGGGAGTAACCCTCTTGGTTACGTTGGGAATACCCATCACAGTATATTCCCTTAATCTCTTTGGAAAAACCTTAACATTACACTCCTTCGTGTTACCCAAAGCATTGGAGAGCTATATCAGGCTCACCCACCTTTAGTTTATCACGGAACCACCCGTCTTCATAATAATGCCCAAGAACCTCAACATAATCATATCACATAAAACATGCATAAAGGAAACATAACATTTCCACCTTTCAATCACAAGATATCAATACAACACATTGATATAAAAACATTATGAAAACCATTTTTAATACCAAAATAAAAGAAAATTAAAACATGGTACTTATTTCTCTTTTAAAAAAAGGTATGGCTTGTAGAGGTAGCCGAAACTCAAATAACGGTCACGGCGGCGGAGAAGTCGTTGTCGCCGCATACGTACGACAAAAACATTCCCTTTTGTCATTTAGTAAAACACTTCACATAAAAAAGATTCTTTTTGGATAAACGTAAAAGTCAAAGGGGTTTATACACCGTATAAAAGAAGGTTGAGAATAAAACAAAATATGCCTTAATGAAAGGTGATTGAGACGAAGTCCCATACCTCAGGTCCGACTTGAATCGGTCGTTCTATAATCTCCTGAATAATAAACATGAGTTAATTTCTACTTGATTAAGAACCATTTTCAAGTTCATTATTCCTTTTATATCACTTATTTCCATGTCATGAACACTATGTAATTATTTAAGTTAATAACGGTCGTTTTAACGATCATTGGTACTTGAGTCAAAAATAAACCCTTTATAATTACAAGTTGTTCTTGTATCCATTATATCCAAAATGGTATTCATGATGTAGATATCATATATGTCATATATATCCAGTACATGCATGCATTTATAATATTACATAATCATTTTGAGGTAAGAGATGAAATGCACCGTTCATGGAGACGGTAAACCGTACGTACGCATGAACGCTACTTTCATTTCTATTTCATATTTTATAGAATGGAATAATAATGATAAAGGTATATTATAATTATAGTATAATATCATATAAAATATCATAGTTCCATCCTTTATACGTCCCACGTATGGTATTTAACGAATCAAATAACTTTGAGGGGGCGGTAGTCCGCACTTCCTTAAATGAAAATATCGCGTTTACCCATAATGGAAACCATAAAGGTATGCCAAAAATGAAAAATAAATAAGCTTAAGGAAAACATAAACATATTATATATCATATATAAATATAGTGACATCTTAATGGCCACCTTTGAAGGTGTTAAAAGAATGTTGAACAATCATCGTTTCGGGAGGCATAAATTCACCATCCACAGAAACAGTATGTCCTTTAACCATTAGATGTAGGTGTGTGTAAGTGTAGCTCGAATCCTTATTATAACAACATCCTAGTATATTGAGGATACTGGAGTTGTTACAAAAGAAAAGAATAAAAATAATTTAGGGGGTTGGAGAAGCAAAATCAAACAAAAGGACTCAAAAGAAGACATTACCATAAAATCGGGTAACTCTCTTAAATTTGAGCTCAAAGGGTTACTTGGGAAGACTTCTGCCCAAAGTGAGTCTTCAAGGAGTAAGATAGGGATGTGGAGATCCAAAATGGGCAGGGGTTGTCCGAGACAAAGGCTTTGGGAGTGTGGGTAAGGAGGTAGAGGTGGGGGATTTTATAAGAGGAGAGGAGAGGCACTCTTGGAAGGTAAAGAAAAGTCACTTTATTTTAAAATGGTATTCGGATTAATGAGGTCTCACATTGATGTATTTAGAGGATAAGGTGATAAGGGTTCGAAATCCACCCATCCAATAGGTTTTGGACATGTGTAGGTCTTAGATTTAAATTATCATTCCATTTTATTTAAATCGTTAAATAATGATGTCATCGCTGCATCATCATGATGTCATAAATAATTTAATTTATTTAAAGTCTAAAAATTATTAAAAAATATACTATGATGTAGGAAATCTTTGTTAGGATTCCAATGACTATTTATAATCAAAACTCTGATCTTTATATCCCCATTTAAAAATTGTTTTAGTAAAACATATCATGTTTGTGTCATTTTTACTTTTACATTAAATAAAAAGTTATTTATGTCATTTCCCAACCAAAGTGGCTCCATGGGGTCCCCATGTTGACCCATGGATTGTCTTGGTCGTAAATGACACATCCAATGAGGGTAGGACATGTGTCAAGCACATCTCATTTTATTAAAGCATTATTTTTACCTTAAACTACACTAATTACCTCTAATCGCGATTAAGAACTTAAAAGTTACTATTCACCAAAAAATTATTTTAATCTCATTGAACCACATTTTACTTATTAATGACAGCCATGTATGTCGGATTTTTGAAATTCAAAACACAGATGTGGTAAAATTTCATTTAAACGAAAAATCAGTTTTTATAAGTACACCACTTAGTGGTTTCACTATTCATCAAAAATTGAAGTTTTTCAGAAAATTACCAAAAATTCAACCTAATCTATAATTGATATTCCGAATTCAAAAAGGAAGTCTATTTTAAAAAATTGAAAACATATAAGTCAAATTAATTAATTTAATAATTAATTCACACTGTTATGACAAATAGCGTGTTTTTATGAAACAATAAGTATCAAAAGATTTACACTAGTCTATGTCCAATTTCAAAGTGAAATTAATTTCAACGAACACTATTGGATTTAATGGTAAAAATATTTTCTAATTTCACATTAAAACAAATTCAAAAGATAGTCTAATGATATAAATAAATTAGATTAAAAAGAGGTTTTGAATTAAAATACAACAATTTACACTATTCATTAAAAAAATGAACATTGTCTGAAAAATATCAAAAATTAACACAAAGTAAATTATGATGTCCCAATCATAAAGAATAAGTTTATTTTGACAAATATAGCTTATAAAATTTTCAAAATATAGATTTAAAAATGGTTTTTCATTAAAAGGTAGTAAAACAATCTTTTAGAAATATTAGTGAATTCCATGCTTAAGATTGGATTTATTATCATTTTAAGCCTCTAAAACACTATCTTAATGATTAATAGACATAGATAAAAATATATATTATTCATTACTTACTTGGGATGTTACATCCTTAGCCCCTTTAGAAAATTGCATCCCCGCAATTTATTTACATATCAAATAAATGGGGGTACTTATCCCCCATTGCATTTTCAGATTCCCATGTTGTCTCTTCCATCATGTGGTTTTTCCACAAAACCTTTACCTGATTAATCACCTTATTCCGTAACACTTGCTCCCTGTGGTCAAGAATCTGGACCAGGTATTCCTCACAAGATAGGTTCTCATCCAGCTGAACTACCTCTGGACTCAAAACATGAGATGGATCTGGAATATACTTTCTGAACATCGAAACGTGAAAATCATTCTGTACATGAGATAAACACGAAGGTAAAGCCACCCGGTATGCAACTGATCTAACTCTCTCCAGAATTTCATATGGTCCAATAAACCTTGGACTCAGCTTTCCTTTCTTACCAAATCTCATCACACTTTTCCAAGGAGAAACCTTGAAAAAACATGATCACCTCCCTCAAAAGATAGATCCTTCCTCCGGTTATCCGCATAACTCTTCTGCCTGCTCTGAGCTGTTCTCATGTGCTTCTGAATCAGCTGAACTTTTTCTGCCATCTATTCTACCAATTCTGGTCCCATCAACTTCCTTTCACCCACTTCATCCCAGAAAGCTGGATTTCGACACCGCTTCCCATATAATGCCTGAAATGATGCCATCTGTATACTGGAATGAAAACTATTATTATATGAAAATTCAACCAAAGAAAGATGTTGGTCCCAACATCCCTGATAATCCATCGAACAATCTCATAGCATATCCTCCAAGGTCTGAATTTTTCGTTCCGACTGCCCATCTGATTGAGGATGAAAAGCTGTACTAAAATTTAATTCAGTACCCAACGACTTCTGAAGGCCTTTTCAAAAGTTAGAAGTGAACCTAGGATCATGATCAGATACAATGGAGAGGGGAACTCCATGTAACCTGATTATCTCTTCAGATACAAACAGGAAAGTTGATCTAGGGAAAAAGTATCTTGTATAGCAAGGAAATGAGCAGATTTAGTCAAGCGATCAACAATAACCCTGATTGCATTATTACCTCGAGATGTCTTCTGTAGTCCCACAACAAAGTCCATGGATATATTCTCACATTTCCACTCTGGCACTGGTAAAGGCTGAAGTATCCATTTTGGTAATTGCCACTCTGCTTTAACCTGTTGACATGTCAAACACTTCACAGTAAAATCAAAAATATCTCTTTTCATTTCATCCCACCAGTAATACTCCCGTAGATCTGTTTACATCTTAGTACTTCCAGGATGAACTAAAAATGGAGAAGTATGAGATTCACATAACAACTCTCTCTTCAACTGTGAATCACAAGGCACACACAATCTCATCCCAAATCTCAAAACGCAATCATTATCAATGTTGAATTCAAGGAACTTACCTCGCTGAACCAGCTCTACATTTTTCTGCAACTCACTATCTTGCTTCTGTGCTTTCTTGATTCTGTCTAATAGAGATGATCTCACTAATACCTGAAACAAAATAGAAGAACTTCCTGCACCAACAACTTCTATGCCAAAGTTCATCAAATCCTTAACCAAAGGATCACGTTCCAAAAACAACATTGCTAATGAAGCATTACTTTTTTGAATCAAAGCATCAGCCACTTTATTTTCTTTTCCGGGATGGTAATGAATTGAACAATCATAATCCTTGATTAATTCTAGCCATCTCCTTTGTCTCATGTTCAACTCTTTCTGAGTGAATATATATTTAATCTTTTGTGATCAGTATATATTTCACACTTTACTCCATACAAATGATGCGTCCAAATTTTTAAAGCGAAAACAAGAGCAGCTAATTCCAAATCATGTGTAGGGTAATTTACCTCATGAGTTTTCAACTGTTGTGAAGCATAAGCAATTACCTGATCATTCTGCATTAGGACGCAACCAAGTCCATTCAATGAAGCATCAATGTATATTACAAACTCACCATTCCGGGAAGGTAGTGCCAAAACTGGAGCATTCACCAATCTTCTTTTCAATTCCTGAAAACAATCATCACATTTTTTTGTCCAGATAAACATAACACCCTTCCGAGCTAGCATAGTCATTGGAATAGATAACCGTGAAAAATTTCTAACAAACCATCGGTAATAGCCTGTCAAACCAAGGAAGCTACGAATCTCAGTTACATTTGTGGGCCTTGTCCATTCTTCAACAACCATTTTTTTGAAGGATCAATAGTTATCCCATATTTAGAAACAATATGATCAAGGAAAGAAATTTTTTGCAACAAAAACTCACACTTTCTGAATTTTACATACAGTTTCTTTTCTTTTAAGGTTTGCAAGATAACCCTTAAATGTCTTTAATGCTCCTCTTTACTTTTATAAAACACCAAAATATCATCAATGAAAACCACCACAAACTTATCCAAGAACTCATGGAAAATACTATTCATTAAGTCCACGAATACAGCAGGTGCATTGGTTAGCCCAAAAGGCATTACTATAAATTCATAATGGCCATATCGTGTACGGAACGCAGTCTTCGGAATATCTGCTTCCCTTACCTTCAGTTGACAGTACCCCGATCTCAAGTCAATCTTTGAAAAATACTGAGCTCCCTGGAGCTGATCAATCAAATCATCGATATATGGAAAAGGATATTTGTTCTTAACAGTGACGTTATTCAAGACTCTATAATAAATGCAAAGTCTCATAGAACCATTTTTCTTTTTAACAAATAAAATAAGAGCACCCCATGGTGACGTGCTAGGTCGAATGAAACCTTTCTCTAATAAATCTTGCAATTTATCCTTTAACACTAAAAGTTCAATTTGAGCCATTCGATAAGGGAGTTTTGAAATTGGATTAGCATCAGGTCCTAAGTCAACAGTAAACTCAACTTCCCGATCTGGTATTATTCCAGGAAACTCATCAGGAAAAACTTCATGATACTCATTTACCACTGGCACATCATTAATCTGAACAGTTCATTTATTTTCAACGATGTGTGCAAGGTAACATTCATTCCCATCTTTTACAAGTTTCATGGCCTCTTGATAAGTTATCAACATTAAGGGTTCATTCTTGTACACAAACTCAAATTATTTCTGAGAAGAAACTTCTTTAGCTCTACAGTCAATCTTAGCATGGTAAATAGAGAGCCAATCCATACACAGGATAAAATCAAACTCTACTAGAGGTAGAACAATAAGGTTTGCAAGTAGGTTCTTTCCACAGATAAGGATAGGTAGATTATTATAAATTCTTTTTTCCTAGACATTTCCCCTAGGTGTTTTTACCAAAAGTTCAGGAGTTATTTCTTGAGATGGTATTCCCATTTTACTAGAAATGTTTTCAGAGATGAAAGAATGTGTAGACCCCAAATCAAACAACACACTGGCATAATCCTAAAAAACAAACAAAGTACCTGATACAACTTCATTTGATGGCCCGACATCTGGTGAAGTAGTTACAAAGGATTTCACCACCCCTTTCTGCTTGTAGTCTAACTGCTTCCCATCACCCAAGCCCTTTGTCGGACACTCGTTTGTAGAGTGACCCATCTCATTGCACTTATAACATTTTACTAACTGTAAATAAAATTTGGTCTTACCATCACCCTGATCTTTTCCAGTGAAATCATGAGCCTTATGTCCCATCTTACCACATCGGTAGCACTTTCCAGAATTCAGAAGACATTCCCTAGCATGCCTTTTACAACATTTATCACAAACTAGAAACATGGTTTTCTTACCGTCAGACATTTTTGAAGAATTCGTACATTTCTCCTGCCACCTCGGTTTCTTCTTCTGTTTGTTGTTATAGAACACTTAATCATTGGCAAACTCCATTTTCCCCATCTCATCACATCGAACAAGCTTTCCATAACTTTTAAACTCACCAGAAGCTAATTCCCTTCAATATTTTGGCTTTAACCCTGAGTAAAAATGATTGATTTTACTATCAAGGTCTCGGATAAAATTTGGAGCATACTTTGCCAATCGAGTGAACCTTTCTTCAAGGCGGCCACTGATTCTTCCTCTTGCCTCAATTCCAATAATTGTTTTTACATCCTAAGTCGAACAAACTTAGGAAAATACTTCTCAAGAAACATACCTTTGAATTCATCACAGTCAAGAGATTCAATCTCATCAACATCCCTGATATTTTTAACCATCGACCACCAGTTATCTGCTTTACCCTTCAAACGATAAATAGAAATACTAACCTTTTGATTGTCTTAACACCCCATGACATCAAAAATCTTCTCCAATGCTTTAATCCACCCTTCAGCTACCACAGGGTCATATGATCCTCTAAATGATGGGGGATGTTGCCTCATGAAATGTTTCACCACTGACATGTTCCTCTGTGGTTGATCTACCTGATCTCGTGCATGGAGACCACCACCATTTATTTCTTGAGTCAACTGCACCATTACTGCAACAAACTATTCAGTTCCAATTCCGACCATCTCGGGATGCTGATTCAGAAGGTTATTTCCTTCTGTATGCCTTCCTAGCACTGCTTCCCTTTTTTCCTCTGCGGAAAACCATTCTGAACAAACATGTCTAAGATGAAGCAACATGGTAATCTTCAAATACTATATCACTTCAATTTGACCATAAAAAAAATATTTTTGGATAATCATTTAATATAATTCTAACTCCTAATGTTATCTAAACCGACCTTTGATACCAACTATAAGGCCCCAGCCTTAAACCTTACTTAATATTGAGTTATTAAAAGATTTCACATTGAGGATCTTTTTGGGTTTAGAGTTTTAGAAAATTAGATCATAAAACTTGAATTACATTCCACATATAAACAAAGTGGTTACATAAAGATAGTATTCTTCTTTATCATAAATGGAAACATATTTAAAATAAAACATGGATTCTTTCTTGACATTTCTTTGAAACTATCATCATATCATGTACCTTTCCCCTGACCTGTGAAAAACATTTCAAAAAAACATGGGATGAGCATAAAAAGCTCAGTAAGGGATATAAAAATATGGAAAGGAAACATGGGTACATATATACATAATAATGAAATCATACTTTACCCATAAAACATAAGCAGATAATATAACTCATCAAATAATCAATAAATCATAGAAATCATAAGACATAAAGGTAACTTGAGGCATTCATAACATTCTTACATAGGGATTAACCCTCTTGGTTATGTTTGGAATACCCATCATAGTATATTCCCTAAATCTCTTCGGAGAAACCTTTACGTTACACTCCTTCACGTTACCCAATGCATTAGAGAGCTATATCAGGCTCACTTGCCCTTAGTTTATCACAAAACCACCCATCTTCATAATAATGCCCAAGAACCTCAACATAATCATATAACATAAAACATGCATAAAGGAAACATAACATTTCCACCTTTCAATCACAAGATATCAATACAACACATTGATATAAAAACATTATGAAAACCATTTTTAATACCAAAATAAAACAAAATTAAAACATGGTATTTATTATTCTTTAAAAAAAGGTATGGCTTGTAGACGAAGCTGAAACTCAAAAACGGTCACGGCGGAGGAGAAGTCGTTGTCACTGCATACGTACGACAAAAACATTCCCTTTTATCGTTTAGTAAAACGCTTCATATAAAAAAGATTCCTTTTGGAAAAACGTAATGTCAAAGGGGTTTATACACCGTATAAAAGAAGGATGAGTACGAAACAAAATATGCCTCAATGAAAGGAGATTGAGACGAAGTCCCATACCATGGGTCCGACATGACTCGGTCGTTCTTTAATCTCCTGAATAATAAACTTGAGTTAGTTTCTACTTGTTTAAGAACATTTTTCAAGTTCATTATTCCTTTTATATCACTTATTGCCATGTCATGAACACTATGTAATTATTTAAGTTAATAACGGTCGTTTTAACGATCATTGGTACTTGAGTCAAAAATAATCCCTTCATAATTACAAGTTGTTCATGTATCCATTATATCCAGAATGGTATTCATGATTTAGATATCATATATGTCATATATATCCAGTATATGCATGCATTTATAATATTACATAATCATTTATAGGTATGAAATGAAATGCACCGTTCATGGAGATGGTAAACCGTACGTACGCATGAACGATACTTTCATTTCTATTTAGTATTTTATAGAATGGAATCATAATGATATAAAGGTATATTATAATTCCAGTATAATATCATATGTAATATCATAGTTCCATCCTTTATACTTCCCACGTATTTTATTTAACAAATCAAATCACTTTGAGGGGGCGGTAGTCCGCACTTCCTTAAATGAAGATATCACGTTTACCCAAAATGGAAACCATAAAGGTATGACCAAAATGAAAAATACAAAAGCTTAAGGAAAACATAAACATATTATATATCATATATAAATATAGTGACATCTTAATGGCCACCTTTTAAGGTGTTAAAAGAATGTTGAACAATCATCGTTTCAGGAGGCATAAATTCACCATCCACAGAAACATTATGTCCTTTAACCATTAGATGTAGGTGTGTGTAAGTGTAGCTCGAATCCTTCTTATAAAAACATCCTAGTATATTGAGGATGCTGGATTTGTTACAAAAGAAAAGAATAAAAAGATTTTATTGGGTTGGAGAAGAAAATCAAACAAAAGGACTCAAAAGAAGACATTACCTTAAAATCGGGTAACTCTCTTAGATTTGAGCTCAAAGGCTTCCTTGGTAAGACATCTGCCCAAATTGATGCTTCAAAGAGTAAGAGAGGGATGTGGAGAGCCAGAATGGGCAGGTTTTGGCTGAGCCAAAGTCTTTGGGAGTGTGGTTAAGGAGATATATGTGGGGGCCTTTTATAAGAGGAGAGGAGGGGCACTCTTCGAAGGTAAATAAAAGTCACTTTATTTTAAAATGGTATTCGGATTTAAGAGGTCCCACGCTGATTTTTTTCTCAGATAAGGTGATAAGGGTTCGAAATCCAGCCATACAATATGTTTTGGCCATGTTTTGGTCTTAGATTTTACATTATCATTCCATTTTATTTAAATAGTTAAATAATGAGGTCATCGCTGCATCATCATGATGTCATAAATAATTTAATTTATTTAAAGTCTAAAAATTATAAAAAAAATACTATAATGTAGGAAATATTTTTAGCTTTACAATGACTATTTATAATCAAAACTCTGATCTTTATAACCCCTTGTAAAAATTGTTTTAGTAAAACATCTCATGTTTGTGTTATTTTTACCATTACATTAAATAAAAATTTATTTATGTCATTTCCCAACCAATGTGGCTCCATGGGGTCCCCAAGTTGACCCATGGATTTTCTTGGTCGGCTAGGACACATCCAATGAGGGTAGGACATGTTTCATTCTCATCCCATTTTATTAAAGCATTATTTTTACCTTAAACTACACTAATTACCTCTAATCGCGATTAAGAACTTAAAAGTTAGTATTCACCAAAAAAATTATTTTATTCTCATTAAACCACATTTTACTTCTTAATGACAACCATGTATGTCAGATTTTTGAAATACAAAAAACAGATGTTGTAAAATTTCATTTAAACAAAAAATCAGTTTTTATAAGTACACTACTTAGTGGTTTCACTATTCATCAAAAATTAAAGTTTTTCAGAAAAATACCAAAAAATCACCCTAATCTATATTTGATATTCCTAATTCAAAAATGAAGTCTATTTTACAAAATTCAAAACATATAAGTCACATTAATTAAGTTAATAATTAATTCCCGCTGTCATGACAAATAGAGTGTTTTTATGAAACAATAAGTATCAAAAGATTGTCACTAGTTTAAGTCCGATTTTAAAGTGATAGTAATTCCAAAGACCACTATTGGATTTAATAGAAAAAATATTTTCTAATTTCACTTTAAAACCAATTCAAGATATAATCTAATAATATAAATAAATTAGATTAAAAAGAGGATTTGAATTAAAATACAACATTTTACACTATTCATTAAAAAATGAAAAATGTCTGAAAATACCAAAATTCACACAAAGTAAATTTTGATGTACCAATCATAAATAATAATTTTATTTTGAAAAAAATAGCTTATAAAAATGTCAAAATATAGATTTAAAAATGGTTTTCCATCAAAAGGCAGTAAGACAATCGTTTAGAAATATTAGTGTATTCCATGCTTAAGATTGGATTTATTATCATTTTAAGCCTCTAAAACACTATCTTAATCATTAATATACATAGATAAAAATATTTATTATTCATTACTTACTTGGGATGTTACATATATAGTAATCAATATACCGATTAATGTATTGATTTATTTTATGAAATGTTTTTGGAGAGTCAAAAAATATGTTATTAGACTTGAATATGTAATCAAAATAAGAGGTAATTTTTATTTAAGAGTATAGAATATTTAATTTGATAATAAGTAGACCTATGTGGATTATAGGAGTCGGTTGATGGAGTTCATTATGGATATCATATGTTCTTTATTATATTTCAAATTCTTGGGAAATAGATTTTTAGTCACATAAGTAAACATTATATTTCATTTTTAAACCCTTTATGGTGTGGGAATGCATTTTTGATGTTGAATATTTATTGGTGAAACCTCAACATATATATTAACATAGAAGGATTAGATACAAGATTTATTCCATATATCATAACTTAATCATTATATCCATCATAAATACCATGTCATTAGCTTGAGGGAGTTATTGGTTGAAGGTTTTTGTAATGTCTGAGTAATTTTATATTGAGATTTTGAACCATTAAAAGAGTGTTTGGTATGTTAAATCTATTCCTTTGTTTTCTATTATGTGGAAAAAACAATGTCTTGGAAGTGAGTACATAGCCACAAGAGTTACAGATACATGTTCAATATCCCAAGCAGTAAGATAAATGTATTTTTTTAGAAGATATATCTCCCTTGTATTGATTTATTAATATTTTCATGTGGTTATATATATTTTTTACAATTCCTTATGTTTATTTTGTTGTTCTATAATTATTATGATGTTCTAATTTTAGGGATATGTTAGATGGTATTGGATTTTTAACCGATTATATTATCTTTAAAAATTGAGTTTTAAATTATAATATAGGGTGTTATTTTGGAGTAATTTTTTATACTTTCTTGGAATTTACAAAACCCCTAATGTTTCTCTAGTGATAAAGGAATACATGGTGTTTAAATGGTAGTCTTATAGATGAATGATGGATTTCTAATGGTTTATTTATATTATAAGACCATGTTAGTTGTGTCATTTCAAGATGGATTATGTCAAAACTTGATTGGTCAGTTGGGATGTATAGTTGTGACATGAATGTATATAGTCATTTCATATAATTTTCTTATGTTTTGGTTTTATTCGTTTTTTAAACTGAAAAACAATTCATATTATTCCACTCCATGATAGAGGATTCCATTCCCTGAGGGTTACCCATAGATTTGGATTTACTACTCTTACATATAATCATGATGAGATGTCTGATTGGAAATATATGAATGAATATTACATATTAGATAACCCTTATAAAAGAATTTTCCAATTCAATATGATGGATATAATTTCATGATAATCCCATGGTTTACTTCTATGACTCTTCCCCTTTAGGATTCTTTACACTGTGGTGCTTAGTATATTCCATGGTTATTTTCAAGGGTTGAGAAGGTTGCGGGAGAATGCCTTTGGAGAAAAATTTAATTCCCAATAGATTAAATGATATATCATAACAACCATATCCATTATATTAAACAATTTTGTTTTATTGGAAAAATAGACATTGATAGAATGATAATGGGGGAGCAATGTGTTTTGGAGGGTCATGATCATAGAATATGTTCTCATTGTTTGATAATGAATCCTTATCAAACTATTACTATGTTTTTTTCAATGTATGTTAATTAAATAATGGATACACATTAATTCATTCTCTTTTAACCTTCTCCACTTAATCCTCATGCAGATTGGGGGAATTTTGGATGAATATAGGTCATCATGAATGATTCATTAGTCATTTTCATTTATTAATTTCTACTATCAATCAGAGATATATGTTTATTCCTCTTATAATAATAATAATTATCCTTCAATTCATTTATATGACATGATATCCCTGTCATCATGATCATATTGGGTATTATCATTGATTTATAAGGGATTATTTATTGGATGATGAATTTGGAATTTGGTGGTTATTATATGAGTTCGTGTTATTGTTCTATATTCATGATTTTTTTATTACTGTGAACATCAATGCTTAATATCGACGTAGTTTATTTGATACATTTATTTATTTTTTTAAATATAATATTATAGTACTTTAGATTCTAATAATTAAATTTATGAGGCTTTCTTGATGATGATAATATTTATTAATTAATGAATTGAATTTGATGGTGTGTCTTTCTTGTATTTATTCTGTTAATCAAGAAGATTTCCTTATGAAATTTTACGGATAGCATGGTAATGTATTTCTATAATTATGTGTAACACCCCAAGATTTCATAGTGTGTTATTTCTTCAAAATAATTCAATAACTTGCACTACACGCAACACCGAGTTCAAGCGCACCATGACTTACCAAACAAGCCGTTCAAAAAAGGTTATGAATAGTATTAACTAAATTTTAAACTTTATATAATCCTTATAATTTTAGAATCCATATTATGAGTTTCTTAGACATAATGTAAGAACAAATTCATCTTCAGTATTGTAGTTTTACCAACTTTTAATAGTGAACCCTTTTTAAATAAAATATTTTAAACTTTTTGACTAAATGGGGACATCAAAAAATTTAAAATAAAACATCCCAAGCTTCCACGGTACGCTTTCCTTTGAATAAAACAGTAGCGTGTGTTGTACGCAACTTCGAGTTTTAACACACACCACAACCGATCAAACTAGCCGTTATGAATAGTAATACTTAATTTTTTTGAAATTATATATATTTTATATTTCAAAATGGACTTCATTTTTGGATTCGGAATATCAAATTTAGCCTAAGGTGAAATTTTGGTACTTTTCGGATAACTTTCATATTTTGATGAATAGTAAAAATTACTAAATTTTAATTAAAAACAACTTTTTTAATCAAAATAATTAATAGTGATAAATTATGAATTTGAGTGGTTTTAAAGTATATTTAGAATATATTTTTACCATTTAATATAATTTTGGTCATTGGACATAATTTTACAATTAAACCGAACATAAACAAGTGTCAATCTTTTGATAGTTATTATCTCTTAAAAACACGCTTTTTGTTTTGACAGCGGGAATTAATTTTAAATTAATTTCTGCCACTTCTGTGTTTTGAATTTAGAAAAATGGATTCCATATTTGGAATCAGGATGTTCAAATTGTGTAAATAGGTAACTTTTATTTTTAGACATTTTGAATAATTACTGCGGTAAATATTTTATTTACCATGGTTAAGGGTAAATCCGGTAAATAAGGGTTAAAAAATAATATTATAATAATACTAAATTACCCTAAGACGTGTCTTAACCCTATTGGATGATACATGGTCGACCATGGGCATCTTTGGGTCAATTTTGGGACCCCATTGATCCACTTGTAAGTGATAATGACACTTTATTTTAATTAAGTTAAAATGAATACAAAAATGGCATAAGCTTACATCTTTTAAAAGAAAAATTTTTACATAGGGTTATACATGTTGGATTTTCGATTATAAATATTCCTTAGAAAGCTAAAAAGATTTCCTACATAATGATATTTTATTTATAATTTTTAGACATCAAATAATTTAAATTATTAATGACACAATAATGATGCAATGTTTACCTCATTAATAAATCATTTAAATAAAAAAGATTATAATGATTAAAATATTATCTAAAACATGTCCAATTCTTATTGGATGATGTTATTTAGAATATTAGTCATCTTATCTTCGACCTCAATGATTTTTGGACCATTATAAACCGAATATAATTATATTATAAAGTAATACTTTCACTCTTTCCTAAAGAGCCCCTCCTCTCCCTTATAAAAGGAGACCACTTCTACTCATTACTCACACCTCTCAAGCCACTTGGCTCGTCCAAAATCTGCCCAACTAAGCTCCCCACATCCCTCTCCTCCTCCTTGAAGCTTCACCTTAGGCAGAAATCATTTCAAGAAGTCCTTTGGTTCCAACCAAAGTGAGTTACCTAAATTAAAGGTAACATTTTATCTTAAATTATTTTCAATTATTTTTCTTCTCCAACCCCCAAACTCTTTTTATTTCCTTTCTTTTGTAACAACACCAGTATCCACAATATACTAGGATGTTGTTATAAGAAGTATTCAAACTACACATTCACACAACTCCATCTAATGGATGATGAACATAATGTTTCTGTGGATGGCAAACTAACGCCTCACGAAACGATGATTGTTCAAATACATCTTACCGCCTCTCATGGTGGCCATTAGGATGGCACTGTAATTAAATATGATATTAATGATATATATTTTATATATAAGATTCTGTAATTCCATTTTATTTCATACAATTATTCGTTTCATGTTGTATATACATACGATAATTTCATTTGTGGAAGTGCGGACTACCGCCCCCTTAAAATGATATGACTCGTTCATACCACACATGGAATGTATAAAGGATGGTGTTAATGAACTTAAGTAACATATATAGAATATTATATTTTACTGGAATAGTAATATACCTATGTATCATTTGGATTCGATTCTTTTAAAATAAAAATTAAATGGAAGTAACATTCGTGCGTACGTACGGACTACCGTCTCCACGAACGCGATGTGATTCATTCTCAATCGTATCCATTAAAGTATAATTATCATTTGATGATTTAAAAATGATGTTTAAGGACTTGATACCATTCTGGATATGGATAATATACATCCCATTAATAACGAATATGGCTCACATAACAAAGAATATAAAGTAAAATGAACCCGTTAACACCTGAAATGACGATAATTCTAAGATATTATTAACAAATCAATGTTAAAAGATCATATATGATATCATATTAAAGTAACTGATTCTTGTATTATTCAATAAAAATTATTTCACCATTATACAGGAGGTAAACCTACCATCGACCAAGGAAAAAGTACAAAGTAAGGGATTCTCTTATCTCACTTTCAATTCCGTGAGATTTCCATTGTTCGCTACTAAATTATTGAAAGTGGTGTATTGTGTACTTCCATTTGATATATATTATCATGATTCACTTTATATTCATGTTATTCTGTAAATCATTTGGTGGTTATTAACTTTTAGCCATGCGACTCAGTTGATTAACGTGGTAAGGGGTTTCTTGTCTCACTTTTAATTCCGTGAGAATTCCATTGATCACCACTTAATTATTGCATGTGGTGTATGTGTACTACCCATGATTGTATTCATTGTGTAATATACTTTATTTTATGGGTATTTACATCATCATGGTATGATCTTTCTTTCATGGGTGTTTGTTTCTTAAGTTACCAAATCAATAAGGGAATTTGAGATTTCAATTTCCACTCATTTGGCTTTACGCATATTTCATTGATTATATTACCCCAAGATTATGTGTGGAATCACTATTCATTTGTTTATGTCATAATTTCCACTCCCATTCCTGTGGATATACTTTTGATACACATAATCACTCCATTGAAAATTCTCAAGTCATTGATATGAATTTGATAAGAGTAATTTTAACTCTTTCACCATTTGTTGAGTTAAACATCCAATTCGTTGGTGTTGTTTTTACAGGAATATGTGTGAATATACTTTGATTGTTTTGCACTGAATATCCAATCATATTTAGTGTATTTATATTTTTCACACATAATTGTGTTGTTGATTTATCCTTAACCTAAGGATATGGCCTTTATGAGAGATTTCATCTCAACTTACATTCCATTGAGACTTCTTTGTTGATATACACCAAATCACTTTTATGTGGTGTATATAATGTACTTTGACATAGTATATCATGAATTCCCTTTATTCTCATGATATTACAAAGTTTTGATTACCTCAATTATTTTCATTCAAGTGTCTCTCTTTTGGTTAGAATCTCTAACTAAAATACCATTTTTAAATGTTTTAAAGACTTATTCATCTAAATCTTTCTCATTAATGTCCATGTTTTAAAAATGGTTTTAAGGATTTATTTATATGGACATTAAAGTTTAGAAATTAAAAATCCTTTTAAAAGGTTTCAAAGTGGTATGGGACACTTTGATTCAAAAATCTATTTTTAAATGGATTCTTGACAAATAGTGTGACTTTTAAATGTTTTCAAGAAAAGGGGGATATTTCTCTCAAATAGTTTTGATGATTATTTTCATCTATGTCAACATCCTTCATTATTCATGATTGAGGTTAATGTGATACAATACAATCTTCCATATTGTATCAAATGAATTATATTTGACTGTGGATGTTCTATTTTTATACCATTCATGGTTTGTGGTTGAAGTATTGACATTTCGTATGCTTGTTTTAATACGAATGTTTATTTTATGCTTAAACCTATTCATATGAGGAATGCATTGGACATAATAAGTGACGGGTGGAGCCCGCTATAGCTCCTCAATGCATCGGTAGGTCTCATGAGACAAACTAGTGTCTTGGCACAAGGCCTTGGAAAAATCTTATTTGTAGTCTTGGCACGAGGCCTTGGCTATGTGGTTATGATAGTCTGGAATTATGCATTCCATCATTATGAAAGTGGTTATTGATATTGCATGTGATCATTCGACTAGTAGAATATCCATGTGAGTAAGTAAATGGAATTATTTCATTTTATTTATGCCATACCATGTTGAAAGTTCATGTTTCAAAGGCTTTTGTTTTAGTTATAAATTGTCTTAAGTGTTTATGATTATTTATGAAAGCTTCTGCTATAATGTTATCCTTACTGAGCATCCGAGCTCACCCCTTTCAATGTTTTTTTTTCCAGGATTATGAAGAAGTAATTTATGAATGACCTGCAGGGATAGTATGAGGGGATATGAAGACAAAATGTTTTTTTTATGATGTAATGTAAAAATTTATGGATGTATCTAGTTATTCCAAGGCTACTAAACTAATCGGTCTTTAGAGACTTAATCTTTCTCATGATCATGTCAATGTTATGTAATAATGCACCGACTCTGGGTAACTAGGGTCGGGGCGTTACAGTTGGTATCAGAGGAAGTTTAGTACAAACCTTGGTAGCTAGATTTAGATAAACTCTGATTAGAGCACGTAGACCTAAGATGAACTTTGAGGATTAGTATAAAAGAACTTCCTAGAATTTTGGTATTGTAGAGATTTTGTGAGTTTTCCGAGCAATACATCCCTGTCTGGATACGAGCAGGTAGAGGCGGCTCTGGCACAGATGTACCTAGGGGTAAAACCCGAAAACACCGCTTTGAGCTAGACTCGAATGGGAACTGGTGCACGACAACGGGCCTTGCTGCACTCTTGGTTACGACACTCCCGGGGGATATGCTTAGGATAATTTACATTTTCTTTACAAACCGATTTAAGTAATATTTATATAAGATGAGAGTAAATGACCTTGGTTAATCCTAATATGTTTCAAATTGAGAATATGGTGACATTTTAATCTCTAAATAATTTTACGACTACTATTACTCACACAATGCTTTCTGGTTTTAGTCAATGGCTGGATTCCAAGGAAGTCATAGTGACTTTGAGAATGATGTACAAGGTGGGAACGGTGGTGGAAATGAGAAACAAAATGGAATGTTGATAGGCGTAAAAGATATCGTCTTTATGCCAAATCAGTTTTCCAAAAATATGATCAACAACATATATATTAACCAACTCCCAGACTCAACAAGGAAGAGAAAGGTGATAAATGATAAGATCTCCAGCAATGGAGACCATGGAGAAAAGAAACCTCAATTTTCATCATGCAGGAATTGTGGAAAGAGACACCCAGGAAAGTGTCTCAATGGGACAACGAAATGTTTTACGTGCGGGAAGGAAGGACATAAAGTGAAGAATTGCCGAAGAAAAATGAAGAGTACTATGGAAGAAGATAAAAATGGTCCCAAGAGTCCATTTACAGTCATTTGCCGTAAATGTAGGGGACCTGGCCATTACCCGAGTGAATGTCCTATTTTATAGGATATTTTCTTGCTCAAAGAAGAAGCTATGCAGAAATAAATGGTTGGAGAAAAATTTAAAAAGTATTAGCACTCCTTGTTGATGGGTTTACTTTGGAATAATTTTCTCTTGTATTTGTAACCCCTCAGTTTGCCATGTGAGAATGATATTTGAGGAATAATTGTCTCTTCTCTTGTGGATATAGGTATAAATAACCATTTGGTTTTATATGATCATTGGGGTTTGAGAAAATGATAAGTTATTATAATTTGGGATGAAAATGCAAAGTATGATATAACATTTGTGGTTAAATTATGTTATTTTGAAAAATTTATCTCATTTTGGTAATATTATAGAATATAGTTTTTGAAAAAGGACAACACGTAGACCGTGTGACAACCCGTCGCGTCGGACAACGCTGTGGGAATCGAACCCACAACCAAAGTGCGATTGGGATTTATCGCCTACCACTGAACTACGTGAAGTCCCTGGTTAGTATGACTATTTTTTTTTGTTAAATGATTTTATTGATCAATAATAAGATGATTTGGGTTCTTATGTCTTATCAAATGAATACCCTTGGTATAGGAAAATGATTTGGTGATTAAGTGATAAATGTTATTTTGGAAGATGTTCGTTTTGTTAGGAACACTATATGCCCAAGGAAAATAGAATACAATGAGGTTTCATTTGTAGAATAATGGTGGATTTTTATCTACATTTTTATTGTTGATTTATAGTGATTTTGGTTATTTATGGAAATGATTAACCTATAACAGAGAATATGTGATGATGTTAATTACTTTTAAGTATGTGACTTTAAGAGTATTTGATGTCATTTGGAGATACAATGTAACATGGGAGACTACATAATCAAATTCTTCTATGTTTTGGGTTTCAATATTAGTTTGGATTATATTAAAGGATTTTAAGGACAATTGGTTATTGAATGGTATCTATTTAACTTTGGGGTATTGTTGGTTTAATTTTAGAAATTAAGATTAGTGCATATTTATCTCAATGAATATCCTTTTGGGGGATCATTAGATCATTCACTAACCATTTTGGTTTTGATTAATCTTCAAAGACAATGTAAATATATGGTTTATCCTGCATGGATCAGGTGATTCTATAGAAGTTTATTCTAGCTCTTCCAGTGTGACCAAGTCTTCTTGAATACTCATCGTTTAAAAAAATTGAGTTAGTGGTGGAAATTTATTAAAGAATGAAAATCTACTTAAAATTTAAGTATATCTCATAATGTTCTTAGTCAATATCATAAATGAATTCCTCTTCCTTATGTAATGTAACTTAAAATAAAATGTTGTCCTGGATGGTACCTTAAATCATCACTAATTTATGGCTTTGGGATTGTTGGCCTTTTCATAGCCATGTTCTCTACCACTCTCCATCAGATAATTGATGGTTAGATTTCTCCTCCATATCCATATTTTCCTACATGGAACCCTAGTATGTGTTATTTTCGGTAATCTTCATACTTTCCACTCTTTATTTTAAATAGAGGCCTCATTAATTCATTTTTCGATGTGGGATTTCAACTAAGATATTTTGAAATGTCAAAAATGTGTGATCCCAATACCCTATATTTTGTTGAACCGATGGTACTTCAAATCATCATAGATTGATGAGTTTAAGGACCTCAATTTTATACTTGTTTGTGATTGATGACCTCAACCACTACCTATAAATATTTACGTTTTTCCTCCAATTATATGTCTCTAATTGCCACCAATGTTCTCCTAATCGAGATCATAATTTGGTGGTGACCCTTTCATTTCTCTTTTCCTCATATTAAGACTAAATTTTAGTAAACCAATTTCCGATGTGGGTTTTCCCACAAATATATTTTCTATTTTCAACCATTTATTTTCGAAGAACAATTTCAAATTGCGAGGACGCAATTTATTGAAGGAGGGGAGAATGTAACACCCCAAGATTTCATAGTGTGTTATTTCATCAAAATAATTCAATAACTTGCACTACACGCAACACCGAGTTCAAGCGCACCATGACTTACCAAACAATCCATTCAAAAAAGGTTATGAATAGTATTAACTAAATTTTAAACTTTATATAATCCTTATAATTTTAGAATCCATATTATGAGTTTCTTAGACATAATGTAAGAACAAATTCATCTTCAGTATTGTAGTTTTACCAACTTTTAATAGTGAACCCTTTTTAAATAAAATATTTTAAACTTTTTGACTAAATGGGGACATCAAAAAATTAAAATAAAACATCCCAAGCTTCCACGGTACGCTTTCCTTTGAATAAAACAGTAGCGTGTGTTGTACGCAACTTCGAGTTTTAACACACACCACAACCGATCAAACTAGCCGTTATAAATAGTAATACTTAATTTTTTTTGAAATTATATATATTTTATATTTCAAAATGGACTTCATTTTTGGATTCGGAATATCAAATTTAGCCTAAGGTGAAATTTTGGTACTTTTCGGATAACTTTCATATTTTGATGAATAGTAAAAATTACTAAATTTTAATTAAAAACAACTTTTTTAATCAAAATAATTAATAGTGATAAATTATGAATTTGAGTGGTTTTAAAGTATATTTAGAATATATTTTTACCATTTAATATAATTTTGGTCATTGGACATAATTTTACAATTAAACCGAACATAAACAAGTGTCAATCTTTTGATAGTTATTATCTCTTAAAAACACGCTTTTTGTTTTGACAGCGGAAATTAATTTTAAATTAATTTCTGCCACTTCTGTGTTTTGAATTTAGAAAAATGGATTCCATATTTGGAATCAGGATTTTTAAATTGTGTAAATAGGTAACTTTTATTTTTAGACATTTTGAATAATTACTGCGGTAAATATTTTATTTACCATGGTTAAGGGTAAATCCGGTAAATAAGGGTTAAAAAATAATATTATAATAATACTAAATTACCCTAAGACGTGTCTTAACCCTATTGGTTGATACATGGTCGACCATGGGCATCTTTGGGTCAATTTTGGGACCCCATTGATCCACTTGTAAGTGATAATGACACTTTATTTTAATTAAGTTAAAATGAATACAAAAATGGCATAAGCTTACATCTTTTAAAAGAACAATTTTTACATAGGGTTATACATGTTGGATTTTCAATTATAAATATTCATTAGAAAGATAAAACGATTTTATACATAATGATATTTTATTTATAATTTTTAGACATCAAATAATTTAAATTATTAATGACACAATAATGATGCAATGTTTACCTCATTAATAAATCATTTAAATAAATAAGATTATAATGATTAAAATATTATCTAAAACCTGTCCAATTCTTATTGGTTGATGTTATTTAGAATATGAGTCATCTTATCTTCGACCTCAATGATTTTTGGACCATTATAAACCGAATATAATTATATTATAAAGTAATACTTTCACTCTTTCCTAAAGAGCCCCTCCTCTCCCTTATAAAAGGAGACCACTTCTACTCATTCCTCACACCTCTCAAGCCACTTGGCTCGTCCAAACTCTGCCCAACTAAGCTCCCCACATCCCTCTCCTCCTCCTTGAAGCTTCCCCTTAGTCAGAAATCATTTCAAGAAGTCCTTTGGTTCCAACCAAAGTGAGTTACCTAAATTAAAGGTAACATTTTCTCTTAAATTATTTTCAATTATTTTTCTTCTCCAACCCCCAAACTCTTTTTATTTCCTTTATTTTGTAACAACACCAGTATCCACAATATACTAGGATGT
This sequence comes from Viscum album, assembly GCA_963277665.1. NCBI lineage: Eukaryota > Viridiplantae > Streptophyta > Magnoliopsida > Santalales > Viscaceae > Viscum > Viscum album. Next base: position 1,127,547,517 of record OY728120.1, read on the forward strand.
TGTTATAAGATGTATTAAAACTACACATTCACACAACTCCATCTAATGGATGATGAACATAATGTTTCTGTGGATGGCAAACTAACGCCTCACGAAACGATGATTGTTCAAATACATCTTACCGCCTCTCATGGTGGCCATTAGGATGGAACTGTAATTAAATATGATATTAATGATATATATTTTATATATTTTATATATAAGCTTCTGTAATTCCATTTTATTTCATACAATTATTCGTTTCATGTTGTATATACATACGATAATTTCATTTGAGGAAGTGCGGACTACCGCCCCCTTAAAATGATATGACTCGTTCATACCACACATGGAATGTATAAAGGATGGTGTTAATGAACTTAAGTAACATATATAGAATATTATATTTTACTGGAATATTAATATACCTATGTATCATTTGGATTCGATTCTTTTAAAATAAAAATTAAATGGAAGTAACATTCGTGCGTACGTACGGACTACCGTCTCCACGAACGCGATGTGATTCATTCTCCATCGTATCCATTCAAGTATAATTATCATTTGATGATTTAAAAATGATGTTTAAGGACTTGATACCATTCTGGATATGGATAATATACATCCCATTAATAACGAATATGGCTCACATAACAAAGAATATAAAGTAAAATGAACCCGTTAACACCTGAAATGACGATAATTCTAAGATATTATTAACAAATCAATGTTAAAAGATCATATATGATATCATATTAAAGTAACTGATTCTTGTATTATTCAATAACAATTATTTCACCATTATACAGGAGGTAAACCTACCATCGACCAAGGAAAAAGTACAAAGTAAGGGATTCTCTTATCTCACTTTCAATTCCGTGAGATTTCCATTGTTCGCTACTAAATTATTGAAAGTGGTGTATTGTGTACTTCCATTTGATATATATTATCATGATTCACTTTATATTCATGTTATTCTGTAAATCATTTGGTGGTTATTAACTTTTAGCCATGCGACTCAGTTGATTAACGTGGTAAGGGGTTTCTTGTCTCACTTTTAATTCCGTGAGAATTCCATTGATCACCACTTAATTATTGCATGTGGTGTATGTGTACTACCCATGATTGTATTCATTGTGTAATATACTTTATTTTATGGGTATTTACATCATCATGGTATGATCTTTCTTTCATGGGTGTTTGTTTCTTAAGTTACCTAATCAATAAGGGAATTTGAGATTTCAATTTCCACTCATTTGGATTTACGCATATTTCATTGATTATATTACCCCAAGATTATGTGTGGAATCACTATTCATTTGTTTATGTCATAATTTCCACTCCCATTCCTGTGGATATACTTTTGATACACATAATCACTCCATTGAAAATTCTCAAGTCATTGATATGAATTTGATAAGAGTAATTTTAACTCTTTCACCATTTGTTGAGTTAAACATCCAATTCGTTGGTGTTGTTTTTACAGGAATATGTGTGAATATACTTTGATTGTTTTGCACTGAATATACAATCATATTTAGTGTATTTATATTTTTCACACATAATTGTGTTGTTGATTTATCCTTAACCTAAGGATATGGCCTTTATGAGAGATTTCATCTCAACTTACATTCCATTGAGACTTCTTTGTTGATATACACCAAATCACTTTTATGTGGTGTATATAATGTACTTTGACATAGTATATCATGAATTCCCTTTATTCTCATGATATTACAAAGTTTTGATTACCTCAATTATTTTCATTCAAGTGTCTCTCTTTTGGTTAGAATCTCTAACTAAAATACCATTTTTAAATGTTTTAAAGACTTATTCATCTAAATCTTTCTCATTAATGTCCATGTTTTAAAAATGGTTTTAAGGATTTATTTATATGGACATTAAAGTTTAGAAATTAAAAATCCTTTTAAAAGGTTTCAAAGTGGTATGGGACACTTTGATTCAAAAATCTATTTTTAAATGGCTTCTTGACAAATAGTGTGACATTTAAATGTTTTCAAGAAAAGGGGGATATTTCTCTCAAATAGTTTTGATGATTATTTTCATCTATGTCAACATCCTTCATTATTAATGATTGAGGATAATGTGATACAATACAATCTTCCATATTGTATCAAATGAATTATATTTGACTGTGGATGTTCTATTTTTATACCATTCATGGTTTGTGGTTAAAGTATTGACATTTCGTATTCTAGTTTTAATACGAATGTTTATTTTATGCTTAAACCTATTAATATGAGGAATGCATTGGACTTAATAAGTGACGGGTGGAGCCCGCTATAGCTCCTCAATGCATCGGTAGGTCTTATGAGACAAACTAGTGTCTTGGCACAAGGCCTTGGCAAAATCTTATTTGTAGTCTTGGCACGAGGCCTTGGCTATGTGGTTATGATAGTCTGGCATTATGCATTCCATCATTATGAAATTGGTTATTGATATTGCATGTGATCATTCGACTAGTAGAATATCCATGTGAGTAAGTAAATGGAATTATTTCATTTTATTTATGCCATACCATGTTGAAAGTTCAAGTTTCAAAGGCTTTTGTTTTAGTTATAAATTGCCTTAAGTGTTTATGATTATTTATGAAAGCTTCTGCTATAATGTTATCCTTAATGAGCATCCGAGCTCACCCCTTTCAATGTTTTTTTTTTCAGGATTATGAAGAAGTAATTTATGAATGACCTGCAGGGATAGTATGAGGGGATATGAAGACAAAATGTTTTTTTTATGATGTAATGTAAAAATTTATGGATTATCTAGTTATTCCAAGGCTACTAAACTAATCGGTCTTTAGAGACTTGATCTTTCTCATGATCATGTCAATGTTATGTAATAATGCACCGACTCTGGGTAACTAGGGTCGGGGCGTTACATTATGTATTTAATTTATTATATTATTCACCATGATAACCTTATTATATTTTCTAGATATGGTGATATAGTATTTCTAAAAATATGTAGGATTCCTTTTGAAATTTTATATGTCAAAAATAGATTAAATAACATAAAAATGGTTATAAATGGTGGTTAATGCAATATATAGTCAAGATACATTCGTTCTTCATTATAATTTCATAACATTAATTGTCATTTCTCAAATAATTTTATTTGAAATATTACTTATACTTAAATTTATTGTATATGATTTTTTTTCTCATGATGAAATGTAGAAAAATTGAATTTATATATTTATTATAGAAAAGAAAATTTTGACATCTAGAATTAATATATGGTGATGAATAATCATAGACTTATTTTTTCGAACATTATCTCAATAGTTAAGGCCACATGTATAATTTTTTTTGTTCACTTGTGTTGACATTTTTATCAAGTGGTTCTCTTAATAGTTTAAAATAAAACTATATTACTTTTATTATATGTTAAACCTAGTTAAGATAGTCAATAGTTTGATGGAGGATATTTTGTGATATAGTTGATGCAATAAGTAGTTATTAATGATGATAGAAGGGTGTGGATAATGTGTAAATTTTTTCTAATTGATGTTTTCCTTTAGAAATTAATTTTGGAGCCAATATTGGTTAAGGAATGGTTACTTCCTAGAAGATGTCTTCATGTAAATTTTTTATTGATTATTAATTTATTATCTCTTATTGTATACCTATTTCCTACTGAAAATACATTTGATTATTTTATTCTAGTAAATTTAAATATTTGTTTTTTATGTTAATAAAATTGGTGAATTATAATGAGATAATAAATTATTCAATGGGTGATCATATAATATTTAATTATGACAGGGAAACCAGACATGATTAAACATTCAAAGTAGGGATTTTGACATTATATTTATTAGATTCTCTGATTTGGGGAAAATATTAAATGATTATTGGCAGGTATTTTGAATTATAATTTTTAAAAATAAAACATTGAGTTATGTGATAAATGAATATTTTTTTCAAGAGTTTAAAATTAAATAATATAAAAAATTGGTTCATTTTTTAATTAAATGAATTAAAGACATTAATTTTTTATTAAATATAGGTGGTATATAAGTTTTATAGTGATCAATATCATATTATGTGTGATAATTTTATTTTGAATGGTTATGTGATATATATATATATATTTATATGTATTATTCTCTATTATTTCATATACTCTACCACTTCTGTCAGATATCATGACAGATGCCAATATATAGCCCCATGTTATGGGAAATTCACAATATTAATGTTTCAAGGTTATATGTGTATTTATACCCCCCACAAGTTACATAATCTTCTAGGAATAGTTTTTATATATAAATATTCATGATATTGTGGATTATGGTTATAATATTTGTTATTACATGTGATGTAGTGGCTCTCATATTTTATATATAATTACATGTGAGTCATGAAACCCTAAAAGTATATTATTTCCATGTATCATGGTTATAATGGTTTATAGTTATTACATATGAATATATACATGGGATGTAACTGATTTAAGGGTATTTCATATTTACTCTAGATATATGATCTCTCAATATTACTATGTGATTGTGGGGATGTGATGGTGATATTGATGAGATTATATGGATTTGGTAGTAATGTTAAGTACATATGTATAGTATGACATAGAATTGTTATGGGAGAACCAAGACATATTTCAACGGGGTTTTGGTGACAAGAAATTTGGGATTTTATAATAAGTGTTCCATTATTAAATATATATATATATATATTAATAATTCAGTAAGAGATAATTATTGAGTTATAGAATTTATTTACAGTGACTTAGTAAACATCATTATTTCCATTATTAATTAATTTTGGATTTAGAATGTTTATCTTCACATTTACATGGGTTTTATATGAAGGATCCTATTGAGTATACTTGCATTATAACCCATAGATATGTATAAAAATAAATTGGTTTAAGAATTTTTATTTTTAGGAACATAAATAGAGGATACATTTTTATTCCATTGAATTAGGATGGAAATACCTCCCATTTGAGCATGTCCTATAACATCAGTGATTGTTTCCAACTCAAGGACTTTTATATAAATGATTTGGTTGTCAATCCCCTATTCCTTACTACCATAGTATATGTATCAGTTGGGATATTCCATGAAATAATTAGTGTCAAAGAAATAATTAATATTCATTGAATGGTTATAGATTTAATATAAAAAAATATAATAATCCTTGATCAACGAAATTGTCTTTACTTAATAAAATAATTTTCAATGGAAAATATAAATTAAAATATTTATTTTGAATTTTATTATTTGTGTTTCATATTTTTATTCAGGATGGAATAAATTGGGACAAAGGAATGTTTATTTTAAAAATATTAGTTATTGAAAAGAGTAGTGAAATATACTGGTTAATATTGAGATAAAAAAATGGAAAACGTGATTTATAAAATATTTTAAAAATTTAAATTATTATAATTTACTTTTTATTTGATTTAGCAACTATTAATAACCATACAATTAACTTAAGATACATTTTCCCTTCAAATTTACTTTACATAACATTAACATATTCTGTATCATTATCTATAAAACTCAAACACATAAATGAAAAGGATTCATCATAAAACCATTCTAAAACACACATCTTGTTGAGATTATGTAGTAATATATATACATATTCCGACTCTAACATTTGCCTCTCTAATTTGTAAGTCAACAATTTCATGAAGAAAACCCAATTCCATCAAACATTGAATGTATCAAATATTAAACATGAGTTTTCAATAAATATAACGAAATTATTTATTATATTTCTCATTGAGTTATAATAATGAAATGTATTCAATGTTTTAGGAATCTATTACATCTTATAATAAATATAATTATAAATATTTAATAATAAATTCTGATAAAAAGAATTCATATTAAAAGTAACAAAATAATTCTAGAATATTAATGTTTAGATTAATTTAACAAAATAAATGGATGACAATATATATTTTTTTAGTGAATATTTTTTTAACAAAAAATATTAATATATAGTAATATGGAAGAAATTTTTTTAACATTATAATTTTAGGATTTAATTTTTTTTATTAAAAATTACACATTTTAAAAGAATAAATGATATAAAATAATATATTATTGAATGGTTCATTATAAATCATAATCATAAATTTCATTATGTAATCCAGGGATAATAAATGTCTATAAAAATTGATATCCCTTTTTTAGAAATTCTTTATATGACAAACACATGATCATGGTTCGACGATATGGACCACCATTTAGACACAAACAAATGTAAAATTTGAATATATTATTAGTCAATTAATTAAAATAAATTTTAAATAATAATTAATGCTTAATGGTTGTATATATTTATAAAATAATAAATTAATTAATTATAAATAAGATTTAAAATTAGTTGATTTAAAATTTTAAAATTATTAAATAGGGATAATAGAGTTGGAGTGGTTCTATATATTCAATACTATAGTACATAATATAGCCATGTTACTAATTTAATGTATTTAGTTAGTCAGTTATCTACTAGAACACAATAATTCATAGTAAATTTCACTTCTAATATGAATACCCGAACAATAATTCATATACCTAAATTTACCAATAACATACAACTAAAATTGAGTGAAGCAAGATATGACTTCATGATGGATACTAATTTCAGTTTAGTCCACCCAAAAACACTCACTGTAATACTAGGAAATATTTATGTGGCCATAAATAAATCCATATAAGCACATTTAGTTATGATTTAATTAAAATTAAATATGTGGAGATTTTTAATCGACTTAACATTTTCTGTGGTATTTTTGTTAAACATTGTTTTCTAGAAAAAACAATTATTATTTTGATGTTCATATTAATTATTATATGTGATCACATAATTAAAATTTTAAAAAATAGAAGTAAAATAATATTATACATATCAATCCATTTTTATATAATGCTTCTTATGGATTTATCAACATTTCATATGATTATTTGTGTCCATAAAAGATTATTTTAGGACCTGAAATACCTCATCTATATGGTTACATCATATTTTACATTTATATTATATTCATGTGGGGGGTACCATAGAAGTTGATTGTTATAAATTTACCCATTTGTAGAAAACCAATTATAATATAAATATTAATGAAATTATAGGCATATAATAATTTTATAAAACAATATTTAATTTTATTATATTATAATTGTGCATAAATATTAAAATAAAGAAAAATAAATTAAAAATAATAATTATTTATTCATTCTTATGATAATTCACCACGAAAAATTTATTATAGTGAATATAATGTATAGTAAAAATAATTTATTGCTTCCATTTAAGAACTATTATTAATTAATTATTTTGTCATTATTTATCTATCAATAATATAATACTTGAATTTTACATTCCATTTACTTTTGACGATTATTTATTATCATAAAAATGGGGGATAAATCTTATTATGAAAATATATATACATGAGATGTATCTAAGGGACCATGAAAATTGAACAATGTATTTTTTTCATGAAACCATATAAAACATAAAATTTTACCAAATCGTTATTCCACATGTACATATTTTCTATAATATATTATAAACGTGGTGTAACCTGGTGTATATTATTATCATTACATGATATATATATTATATATCTATAAATAAAAAAGAATGTCATGAATAATGTGGATAACCATAAATGTCTTGACATGGGCCTTATATGTCATACATTGTGTGACACTATGTGTGTAATATGATTAATAGATGATTTGAACATTTCATTTTATCAAAATAGTAATCCAAAGATCATACATGGTCAATCCACAAGATATGTCACATTTTATAAGTTTTTAAACACTTTTAGGTTACAATTTGCTATAAATACAGCCTTACCACATATTATCCAATAATTCAACAACTTGTACATCCCACCTTAACTTCTATCATAGATATTTTTTTCATATCTTTTTCGTTAATTATCGGAAAATTTTAATCTTTATGAAGTCAAAATTGGTTATGGTTACCATCACAAGAACCATTATGATATCTAGTGATGAATTTTGGAAAATAGAATGGAAATTTAAATATTAAATTACTTTTTCTTCTATAATACCATATGATGTATTGTATTATAATGAATTAATTATTTAGTTTTCCTATTTAAATATTTACATTATATATATCAATGTAAATTTTATGATTCAACAAAACCAAAAATAATTAAATAAATTAAGATATATAATTTTTATTTACTTATAGGGAAAACTAATTTCATTAGTAAATTATTTTCCAAATTCAATATCCTATAACTATATTCATTTTAATCACATCAAGGACAAAAACAAAAATACTTTTAGTTTCAAAAATCTAAGATATTATTTTATGTTATATTTGTTAATTATGTGTAACATTAGTGTATTTTGTTTCTATATTGGTGTTTTGGAATGTTTGAGGGACAAGAATGACTAAATTGAAGTGATCCATGATGTATCTAAATGAGGTCACACCAAGAATTTCAATTTTCTTTTATTAATTATTAGTACTGCGATGAAAACCTTATAGACATGGGGAATCTCTATTGGGGATAATATTATTCCACTGTTGAGTTTTTATATATTAATGGACTACACTATAGTTTGTATGATTTTCCAGTGAGGGGAATGATTTTATATTGAAATAGTTTATGGAATTTTGAAAATAACAAAAAGGTGATATTTATATACTACAGTTGTGTTTGTTATGTTATGGTGATTTATTATGTTGGGTCTCCGAGATGTGGAATATGATGGATATTTTCGGGTGTCCAAGGTATTTAGAAACTCAATTTTTCATTATAGATTCCCACATTGTTAATGGTCTGGTTCTTCAAAATGGTTGATGTCTTGCGGGGTGTACCACAACACTCGAAAAAAAGTCTGTATTGTAGTAGGTGTTTGTAAAGGGGAGACACATTATATTGTACATGATGTTATTGGGGAGTTATTATTCCCAATTTTTTAAAATAATACTTCAACTTCTAAAACTTTTTTATTAATCCTCTTTTAGGAGTTTTCCTTCAGCATTTTACATTTCCCAATAATTTGAGAGATGAAATATATTCTCCATTTATTCATCCTTACAACCATCCCCAATTATTTTTGAATTCCACAGTATTATGGGAATATATTCCCCTTTAAAACATGTTTGTATTCATTTAACCTTCATCTCCCTTGGTCATCTTTTCTTTCTGGATCCCTAATCACAATGGTGGATGAGATTAACGGATTCAATTAGTCAATCATTATTGATTATATTTTATATCGAATTTTAAGGACATATTTTTGCAATGATTTAATTTAACAATACAATGATACATATTGTCAACTAATAGACATAGGTTTTTCTATTAAATTATATTATAATACATGTCATGAAATTCATGTGACATAAATCCTTTTCGTACCAAGTTCTAACTCTATGTGTCACACATGATGGATCTAAAAATGTTTGAAACATTTTTATATATATTGAATAATGTATTTTTGTTAAAATTTAATGTATATTTGTAACTAAAATTCTGATAAAATAATATTATATTTTAAAATGACTCAGTGGATCATTTTAATGAATTTGATGATTAATATATGGGTTATGGACCTATTTTTATAATTTATTTGTGTGAAATAAAGGGAATGTTTTATTTAAAAATGTGTATTGTTTTTATTTTATTACTCAGTGTGGAATATGATATTTTAAAATTAATTTTTCTTATTGATTTAATTAATAGGTTTTTAACTTGATTTATATTTTTTATGTTTATCAAATGAGATGAAATATTTTTGAAATTACTTCAATTATGATTTTTCATCCCTTATTGTGAGATACTTGTATTACATGTCTTGTTTAGGTCTTTTCACCAACATTAGATTTGGATATATTTTTATTTATATGAAATTCAATGTTATTGATAAAGGGGATAGTTCATATAGGAGGATTAGTGGAAATATAATGATTATTGTTAATTAATATTTTTCTCTATATTGATTTTTTTTACTTTTTTACTACTCACCTATAAATTAAATTTCATGAGATAATGGGTAACTATATTATAGATTTAGTTTAGATCATTAATTTTTTTAGCAGTTTAGATAGAGTTGTCTAATTAAAATAACTCTATCAGACTATGGACACCATTTGAAATGAGTACTTTTTATGACTATTGCAACATAGAAAAATTGGATTCTGTTGGGTTTGACTAGGTCCAACAAATTTTATGACATAAGGAGCATCCCATTAAACATATTCATTGGTTGATGATTTTAGCTATGGTATTTATGTTTCACGCAATCTCTATATCTCCAAATTTAATTATGGTATTTGTGATCTTATTTTGATATTATTGTCTGTTATTATTATTCCTTGGGGTATGATATTTCTAGTTTGTTGTTACATTTATTCCATCATTTTTTATTAGTATTTAACATTATTTTTATATGATGATTTTTAATATAATTTTAATGAATAAAAAATGGTATATATTTCAAAATTAAAACATAGAAGAATATATATTATTTATTAAAAAATAATTACTATTTTAGATGTTGGATTCCAATCCGAAATGATGGAATGATTTTTTGAAAAAATAAATATTCATCTAATGTTTGATTTATGATCATGGTTTTGAAAAAAATTTATTTTTACACCAGATAGTGATTTTTATCTAAAGATATTTTTCCTCCCAATTTTAGAGAACGGATAGATTCATGATATTTTTTTCTATTATTAAATGATTTTAAAATAATTATTTTCTATATTATTTTCAAACAATAAATTATGAAATGGTTTATGAATTTAATTTCATATAAGCTCTGGTGAATCTTATTTGTCATATTTATCTCACTCCTTGTACAGACATTTTTATGTGTCTATGAAACACTCGTGTTTTATATATATTCCCATGTTATGTCCTCATTGAAGATATAATTTAGGTAATAATTTATGGTAACTAGTTGATTTGAGGAGTGACAAAGGGTTTCATGGATATAGTTAACCATTTCCTTATTTTGTTTATTTATTTTGGGATATTTATGTAGTGTCAAATTCAATCATGTGCATTTATCCTTCTAGTTCCATTTTATGTTATGAGCATGCATTTTTTTTGAGTTAGTTTCTCGATGAGAGTAAAGAATATAATATATATTTTCTATTCAATTTTTTCTTTATTTATGTCTTATTTTACATGTTTATTTATTTCTATCAAATTATATTATATTAATTGTGTTTCAATTTAGAGTTTGACTATGCATTATTTTATAAAAATATCTATTTATTTAACATTATCATTTATAGGTAAAATCATTCCCTTGTTGTATGATTTTGATACCCTATTACTATTCCCCAACTTGAGGAAATCGATAAAACCCCTCATGAAATGTGTTATATGTATTCAGATACTAATTCATGGGTATAATAACTTATTTCATTACAAAATAGTATCAAACAACACTCGTTTTATATGTGTGTTTATTATTAGTATGAAGAAAATGATTACCATAACTCAAGAGGTAGTTCATGAGATAGTGAATGATGAAAAAACTTTATGATGAGATGTGAATAGCCATGGGTATTGAGGATTTGATTTTATAATATGAATTGTGTTTTTTATTATTTATTTCTATTTCAATAAAAAATTATTTACATTAGATCACATTTGGGTCTCCTTTGACATGTTGGATGAAATTATAAGATAGAATAGCTTTTATAATCCCCATAAATACTCTAGAAAGCCATGTAGATCCTTTGAACATGGACTTAGATTATTATCATAGGTTTCTAGACAATTGGTGTATAGATGGAAAAATCGTACTACCATGTTATAAATATCTCAACACCCATTTTTTGATTTTTATTTAGATATCTTTTTATCTAGGATAGATCCTAAATTGGTTTCTACTTGTTCTAGATTAATTTATGAGGGTATATATAAAAATAGACATTATGGGGGGGGAATCTTATTAGATTATTCATGTTATGTATTTGGGTGAAAATGAAATTTCACATATTTTTTGGAACTAGTTTTAGTCATATATTTTTCATGAAATTCATAAAATATTTCAATCTATTTAAGAAAAATTTGGTTTATATTGATATGATTTTGGACTATTTTTCAACGGTTTGAAAGTGACTGGTTTAATTATGTTTTTTGAAAAATGGTAAAAAAATTAACATTAATATTAGTGTTTTAGAGCCAATGTGAATTTAATTTAATGAATTGGTTACATAACATAAATAATTGTGATTTATTTAATCAACGTAAAATTTTATGAATATTGATTGGGATTGATATTTTAAATAAAATATTTTTTTTTGAAATCGAAGGTTATTTATGAGAAAATTTAATAATAGATTTATTGTGAATCTAATATGTGAATGTTATTTTTGGATGATTTAAAAAAGATAGAAAATATTTTTAATAATGTGAGTGATTTTGTAAAATTTGTTTTGTTGTCTATTCAATATCTTTTTTATTATTGGAAATGGTTTCTTAATAAAATTTTTATTATAAATTTAATTAATTTTTTAATACCATTATTTTAATCTTATTATTGCATTATAGTTTGGGTTCATCGGTGGATTGGATTAATTATTCATGTAATTTAAATGTTCCACCCTGTATTTATTCGTCTTTTTGTTTGTGTGTTACTATTATTGTTGTTGACTCTTCTATGCCTAGAAATAAAGCGGACGAGCTGAGTTCATCATTGTTATTGAATTATTTTATTATTTTATAGAAAAAATATTATTTAAATGTAACTTAAATTATTTTCCATTATCTAGAGATACTGTAAGAACCCGAATCATTGTTTCCGGTATGTTTTTCCTTTTTTGGTTGTTTTTTGAGAAAAAGATGAAAACCAGGAAATTTTCTAAGTACACGCCATATATTTTATAAGTACACGCCATGTACTTTAATCCCGCGGAAGGCTGTTTGTGGGCCATGTCCGGGCCACACACATGGTGTGTAGGGGCGATGTGGAGGTCGCCTAATGTGGCGTACAGAAAATTCGAGTACACACTGTGTACTCAATAAGTAAATGTCGTGTATTTTTCTTTTTTATTTCATTAAATGGACTAGAGTCATGTCTAATCCCTATTTCCGTCTTCTTCTTCACCTAATTACTTCCAGAGCACCCGTGGAGGATGAATCTTCTCCGTGCTGTTGATTCGTCACTAGTTATTAGAATCTAACATTGTCGGTTGCAATAGAATTGCAGCTGTGAGTTCTTGGTTCTTCATTGGCCACGTTTCCTGATTCTTTCTCTTTTGAGAGTTATCTGATTTTGAACATTTTAGACGTTTTTACATATCTTCTCCATTCTATGCCGATTCAAGGGCCGATGTTGATGCATATCTATCTCCTAGGATCGAGGTAGGTGGTTTGATTCCCTATGTTGAAGGTCTTGGAGTTTGGGGAAAAAGGTGCTGAATTCCGATGTTTCGTGTGTCTCAGGTTAGGGTTTTGATCTAGTATTGTTATCTACCTTATTTTTATTGTATTCGTGATGTTATTAGATGAATAATGATTTCTTTTTAGCATTTTTCAGGATCACCCCATGGGTGTTCTCCCTTGTTTTGGTTGTTTATCATCGTTTGGCTTAGGTTGCCTATAAGGCATACCTTTTTCGTTTATTGCCTTCATTGATATAATTGATTGAAAGTATTTCCTGCTGTTTATATTACTTTTATGCATTGTAGCTATTAGCCAAGTAGTTGTTGATCTTACATAGGGATGTTGATAGTCTTTTACGTATGACTAGACTGCTCAGGGTTGTGTGAAGCTGGTGCGGTAGACTAAATATGGAATTGAAGATTCGGGGATTTCCTAGAGAGTCTGTAATAAATTAGAATCGTTCGTAAGACCTATATAAATTGAACATTGTGATTCCTCAGAGTGTCCTTAGTTATGTATCGAGTATATAGGGAGAAATAGACGTATGTTCTTCCTCAGGGAGTCTATACCTATCGTTGCAATACCACAAGGGAATTGATGGTAACTGCTTCCCAGAGTGATTGTGACTTTGTATAATTACTTGATTATAGGGGTCTTCTAGTATGATCCACCCAGAGAGTCAGTGTGAATATTGTTGGGTTGGCTATGAGGAGTCCACCAAGACAAAGAACAAGCTTGTGTTTTGTACTACTTGTAGTTTAGGAAGTCTGCTGAGATATTTGTTGTGTTACTAGCTATGCTTTGGGAATAGAGAGCAGTTTCAAGATTCATTAGGTGATAATTAAATTACTTAAGTAAAATTACTATATAAATGTAAATGGAGATTTGTAGTATTTTTTTCTTAGTGTACTCTTCTTTCTCTCGTGAATTTATTTCATTTACTTTTTTTATATTGCTCACTGACATTAGGGAACAGATCATGGGGTGGATTCCTACTAGGATTAGTCTCACACCCTATTTGGGTCCTATTTTTTTGGCCCAAACAGGTTATATGGTTGTTGGTGTGGATAGGGATTGTGGCCATTCTACATCAGGAAAATGATTTTTAGTTGCATACTGAGAGCGTATGACCAAGCCTAGGCTTGCGATGCTGCTGGAGTTTCTATTTACTTTTAGTACTTTGTTCTTAGTTGTATTCAACACGTTGTTGTGTTTTCTGCTATCTTTAGATACTTGTACATGCTAAATCATTATCATCATTTTTATAATATACATTGATTCCGTTGTTTAGTTTCAGTTGTTTTATGTTGTTTACTGCTTCCACTATTGTTTATGTTTATCGTTCCATTGTATACCTTACCAAATTAAGGCATAGTTTCCCCCACAGACTCATCAAATCCATCACTACTAATCGGAAGCCTCTGGTATAAGGCCCCGGCCTTAAACCTTACTTAATATTGAATTAAATGAATAATTCTCGTTGAGGATCTTTTCAGGTTTAGAGTTTTATAGAATTAGAACATAACTATTACATCTCAAAAGATTACAAAGTAGTCACTTCTACTAAGTTTCCATAATAAAAAAAAATCTTAAAAGAAACATGTCTAGTTCCATGTTTTATATACCATGACATTCCCTTGATTCCATCCTTGACCTTATTCCACATTAAGTCCTGTGAAAAAAGTTTCAAAAAAACTTGGGGTGAGCATAAGAAGCTCAGTAAGGGATACACAGAGAATGAAAACTGTTAGTTTTTCAAAATCAAGTAAACCATGTATACTCTATCAAAGTAATACCTTCACCTTCATGAAGTAGTAAAAACTCTTCACTGAATAAAGTATCATTACTTACCTTTTTGTAACCAAAGGATTACCATAAAATCTATAAAAAGAACACATAACATATATAAAGGTAACTTGGAACATAAACATACTGAAGTGGAATAACCATACCGTCGACATCCACACATATTACTTAATGGAATAGCCATACGGACAATTTCCATACATACTTAATGGACGATCCATACGGCCGACTTCCATACCCAATGCATTGGAGGTTATAACGTAACCACCCGTCCTGGTATTCACGGCACCACCCGTCATATGGTTTATAACGTAACCACCCGTTAAAATGTCCAAGTACCAGTATAAAATCATAAAACATAAAACCAATATAAAGGAATGATAACATTTCCACATTTCAATCACAATATATCATAAATATATTGACATAATAGAATCCTTTTTCAAAACCATTTTCAATACCAAAATACATAAAAGAGTATATGGTATTTATTTTATTCTAAAAACATGACGGCTTGTTGAGATATCCAAAGACCAAATAATACTCGCGGTGGAGGAAAAGGTCATTGTCACAGAGTACGTTAAAAAAACATTCTTTTTTGTCGTTTAGTAAAACGCTTCATAGAAAAAGATTCATTTTGTATAAAAGTAAAAGTCAAAGGTGTTTATACACCGTATAAAAGAAAGTTGTGTATAAAATGAAATATTCCTCAATGAAAGGAGATTGCGACGAAGTCCCATACAAAGATCATTTTTAAAATAAAATAGATCTATTATGTGTATTCACTATAGGTACACATAAAGAATACAAAATAAGACATAATAATATCATGACATAATTTGAAAGTAGGATATTAACCCAAAGAATGGAAGTTGGGTTAAGAAATTCCCTTACCTCAGGTCCGACTTGACTCGATCGTTCTTTAACGTCCTGAATAATAAACTTGAGTTAATTTATACTTGATTAAGAACCTTTTTAAAGTTCATTATTCCTTTTATATCACTTATTTCCATGTTATAAACATTATGTAACCATTTAAGTTAATAATGTTTGTTTTGTCAATATTTGTTTCTTAAGTCGAAAGTTGACTTCATACAATTACATTTTGTTTGTGTGGTCAAAAGTTCATTATATCCAGAATGAAATTTCTGGTTTGGATATCATATATATCATATATATCCAGAATATACATGTATTTATAATATTACATAACCATTTAGAGGTAAGAAATGAAATGCACCGTTCATGGAGACGGTATGCCGTACGTACGCATGAACGCTACTTTCATTTCTTTGTCATATTAATGGAATTAAAACTAAATGAGAGGTATGTATATTTTAAATCCAAAATTATATTCATCATTTAGATATATCATTAATTATATATATCTATTATATACATTTACTTTTAATAGTACATTACATTTGGGGATAAGAAATGAAATGCACCGTTCATGGAGACGGTAAGCCGTACGTACGCATGAATGCTACTTTCATTTCTATCTCATACTTTAATGGAAAAAAT
The DNA here is from genome assembly GCA_963277665.1 of Viscum album. Lineage (NCBI taxonomy): Eukaryota > Viridiplantae > Streptophyta > Magnoliopsida > Santalales > Viscaceae > Viscum > Viscum album. Next base: position 1,127,564,227 of record OY728120.1, read on the forward strand.
AATAATGATATAGAGGTATATTATAATTCCCGTATAACATCATATATAATAACTTTAAATCCATCCTTTACACGTCCCACATATGGCATTAACGAATCACATCACTTTGAGGGGGCGGTAGTCCGCACTTCCTTAAATGAAGATATCGTGTTTACCTATAATGGAAACCATAAAGGTATGCACAAAAGGAAAAATACAGAAGCCTAAAGAAAAAAATAAACATATTATATATCATATATAAAAATAGTGACATCATAATGGCCACCTTTGAAGGTTTTAAATGAGTATTGAACAATCTTCGTTTCGGGAGGCAGAATTTCGCCATCCACGGAAACCGTATGTTCTTTAACCATTTGATGTAGTTGTGTGAGAGTGTAGCTCAAATAAATCTTATAACAACATCCTAGTATATTGAAGATACTGGTGTTGTTACAAAAGATGTAAATAAAAAGATTTTAGGGGGTTGGAGAAGCAAAATAAAACAAAGGAACATGAGAGAATGAATTACCTTTAAAAGTTTAACTCCATTTGATTTGAGCCTAGAGGATTCCTTTGAAAAAATTCTTCCCAAAGGGAATACTATAGGATGAGGAGAGGGATGTGGAGAGATTAAATGGGCAGGTGTTGGCCGAGCCAAAGGCATGAGAAGTGTGTGTAAGGTGGTAGAGGTGGGGGCCTTTTATAAGAGAAGAGGAGGGGCACTTTTGGAAAGTAAAGAAATATTACTTTATTTGAAAATGTATTTCGGTTTTGAAAGGTCCCACATTGATATAATTCGTGGATAAGGTGATAAGGGTTCGAATTCCACTCATCCAATTGGTTTTTTCCATGTGTATGTTTTAGATGTTTCATTATATTTCCATTTTATTTAAATTGTCAAGTAATGATGTCATCGCTGCATCATTATTATGTCATAAATAATTTAATTTATTAATGTCTAAAAATTATAAAAAAACTACTATGATGTAGGAAATCTTTTTATCTTTCCAATGACTATTTATAATCAAAATTTGGACCTATTTAACCCTTCTTAAAAATTGTTTTAGTAAAACAACTCATGTTTGTGTCAATTTAATTTTAACATTAAATAAAAAGTTATTTATGTCATTTCCCAACCAAAGTGTCTCCATGGGGTCCCCAAGATGGCCCATGGCTTGTCTTGGTCGGACATGACTCACCCAATAGGTTTAGGACAAGTTTCATGGTGTTTTCACATTCTTATAATATCATTTTTACCTTATATTACACTAATTACCTCTAATCGCGATTAAGAACTTAATAAGTTACTATTCACCAAAAAATTATTATAATCTCATTGAACCACATTTTACTTCTTAATGACAACCATGTATATCGGATTTTTGAAATTCAAAACACAATGATGGCAAAATTTCATTTAAACGGAAAATCAATTTTTATAAGTACCACTTAGTGGTTTCACTATTCATCAAAAATTGAAGTTTTTCAGAAAATTACCAAAAATTCACCCGAAGCTATATTTGATATTCCGAATTCAAAAATGACGTCTATTTTAAAAAATTCAATACATATAATTCACATTAATTAATTTAATAATTAATTCCCACTGTCATAGCAAATAGCGTGTTTTTATGAAAAAATAAGTATCAAAAGATTGACACTAGTTTAAGTTCGTTTTCAAAGTGAAATTAATTTCAACGACCACTATTGGATTTAATGGTAAAAATAATTTCTAATTTAACTTTAAAACCAATTAAAAAGATAATCTAATCATATAAATAAATTAGATTAAAAAGATGTTTTGAATTAAAATACAACATTTTACACTATTCATTAAAAAAATGAACTTTATCAGAAAGGTACCAAAAATTTACACAAAGTAAATTTTGATGTCCCGATTCTAAAGAAGAGTTATATTTGATCCAAAAGAATGTATAAGAGTGATCAAAACTATATTTAATGACGGTTCTCCATCAAAAGGTGATAAGTGGACCTTTCGTGAAAATTAGGGTATAAATGCCTAAAATTGAACTCTTTCCGTATTTTAAGCCTTTATATTTTATTGGGTAAATGTAAAAACATTTAAAAACATATATAATCATATTTTAGTTATTTCTATCCATTCCCGCCAGTACAACGACTACTCGTTAACTAACATTTAAAATAATATTATTTTATTACTTGTGTGCAACGTAAGTTTTCAAAGAAACTCATCGTTGCGTATCGAGTACGCTATCGAATGTAGAAACCCCTTTTAATTAAAATTAATATTTAATTTTTAAATATTAATAAATATGAAAATTCTTTATTATTTATTTACCTGGGATGTTACATCCTTCCCCCCTTTTGGGAATTGCGTCCTCGCAATTTTATTCACTTATCAAAATAAGTGGGGGTATTTATCCCTCATAGCATTTTCAGATTCCCACATTGCCTCTTCAATCATATGGTTTTTCCACAAAACCTTTACCTGGTAAATCACCTTATTCCGTAACACTTACTCCCTGTGGTCGAGAATCTGGACCGGTTGTTCCTCATAAGATAGGTTCTCTTCAAGCTGAACTACCTCTGGACTCAAAACATGAGATGGATCTGGCATATACATTCTCAACATCGAAACATGAAAAACATTGTGTACCTGAGATAAACTCGGAGTAAAGCCACTTGGTATGCAACTGATCCAACTCTCACCAGAATTTCATATGGTCCAATAAACCTTGGACTCATCTTTCCTTTCTTACCAAATCTCATCACACTTTTCCAAGGAGAAACCTTGAGAAAAACATGATCACCTACCTCGAAAGATAGATCCTTCCTCCGGTTATCCGCATAAATCATCTTCCTGCTCTGAGCTGTTCTCATGTGCTTCTGAATCAACTAAACTTTTTCTGCCATCTCTTCTACCAATTCGGGTCCCATCAGCTTCCTTTCTACCACTTCATCCCAAAATGCTGGAGTTCGACACCGCTTCCCATATAATGCCTCAAATGGTGCCATCTGTATACTGGAATGAAAACTGTTATTATAAGAAAACTCAACCAAAGAATGATGTTGGTCCCAACTTCCCTGATAATCCATAGAGCAAGAATGTAGCATATCCTCCAAGGTCTGAATTGTTCGTTTTGACTGCCCATCTGATTGAGGATAAAAAGATGTACTAAAATTTAATTCAGTACCCAACGACTTCTGAAGGCCTTTCCAAAAGTTAGATGTGAACCTGGGATCACGATCAGAAACAATGGAGAGAGGAACTCCATGTAACCTGACTATCTCTTTATGATACAAACGGGAAAGTTGATCAAGAGGGAAAGTATCTCATATAGAAAGGAAATGAGCAGATTTGGTCAAGCGATCAACAATAACCCAGATTGCATTATTACCTTGAGATTTCCTCGGTAATCCCACAACAAAGTCCATGGATATGTTTTCCCATTTCCACTCTGGCACTGGTAAAGGCTGAATCATCCCTTTCGGTAACTGCCGCACTGCTTTAAACTGTTGACATGTCAAACAATTCACAGTAAAATCAGCAATATCTCTTGTCATTCCTTCCCACCAGTAATACTCCCGCAGATCTCTGTACATCTTAGTACTGCCTGGATGAACTGAAAACGGGGAACTATGAGCCTCACATAACAACTCATTCTTCAACTGTGAATCACAAGGCACACATAACCTCTTTACAAACCTCAAAACACAAACACAAACTTATCCAAGAACTCATGGAAATTTTTATTCATAAGGTCCATGAATACAACAGGTGCATTGGTTAACCCAAAAGGCATAACTAAAAATTCATAATGGCCATATCTAGTACGAAAAGCAGTCTTTGGAACGTCTGCTTCTTTTACTTTCAACTGATGGTACCCCGACCTCAAGTCAATCTTCAAAAAAATACTGAGCTCCCTGGAGCTGATACCACTTCATTCGATGGCCCAACATCTGCTGAAGTTGTTGCAAAGGATTTCACCACCCCTTTCTGCTTGTATTCTAGCTGCATTCCCCCAGTTGAGTTCTTCGTTGGACACTCGTTTGCATAATGACCCATTTCATTACACTTAAAACATCTTACCATTGGCTTTTCATTTCCTTCTTGATCATCTTCCTTATAGTTACAAGCAATATGACCAGGCTTACCACACCGAAAGAACTTACCAGACTTGTATAAACATTTTCCAGGATCTATTTTACCACACTTCTCATAGGATGGATATTTGGTTTTCTTACCTCCTTGCTTCATTGATGAATTCTTCCCCTTTGCATGCCAACTAGACCTCTTATTCTGTTGTTTGTCATAGAACACCTGATCATCGGCAAACTCCATTTCCACCTTCTCCGCACATCGAACAAGTTTTTCATAACTTTTGAACTCACGAGAAGATAAAGCACTTCGATACTTTGGCTTTATCCCTGAGTAAAAACGGTTTATTTTACTATCAAGATCTCATATGAAGTTTGGAGCATACCTTGCCAATCGAGTGAACTTTCCTTCATAAGCATCCACTGAATCATCCTCCTGCCTCAATTCTAGGAACTGTTTTTCCATCCTAAGACGAACCACCTTAGGAAAATATTTCTCAAGAAACATACCTTTGAATTCGTCCCAGTGAAGATCCTTAATCTCATCACTATCCCTTATATTTTTCACCATCGACCACCACTGATCAGCTTCAGCTTCAAAACGGTAAACAACAAGACTAACCTTTTGATGTTTTGAACACCCCATGACATCAAAAATCTTCTCCAGTGCTTTAATCCACCCTTCAGCTTGCACAGGGTCAGATGATCCTCTGAATTATGGGGGATGTTGCCTCATGAAATGTTCCACCACTGACATGTTCCTCTGCGGTTGATCTGGCTGATCTTGTGTATAGATACCACCACCATTTATAGCCTGAGTCAACTATTCCATCACTGCAACAAACTGTTCAGTTCCGATTCCGACCATCTCAGGTTGCTGATTTGGAAGGTTATCTTCCTCCGGATGTCGTCCCAACATAGCTTCTTTGTTTCCTCTGCGGAAAACCATTCTGAACACAGAAATATCTTAGGCGAAGCAACATGGTAATCCGTAAATGCTATATCATTTCAATCATATTATAATTTAACACTTTTATAACTCCTAAAGTTGTCTAAACCGACCTTTGATACCAACTATAAGGCACCGGCCTTATACCTTAATTAATATTGAATTAAATGAATAATTCTCGTTGAGGATCTTTTCAGGTTTAGAGTTTTAGAGAATTAGAACATAACTATTACATCTCAAAAGATTAAAAAGTAGTCACTTATACTAAGTTTCCATAATAAAAAAAACTCTTAAAAGAAACATGTCTAGTTCCATGTTTTATATAGCATGACATTCCCTTGATTCCATCCTTGACCTTATTCCACATTAAGTCCTGTGAAAAACATTTCAAAAAAACTTGGGGTGAGCATAAAAAGCTCAGTAAGGGATACAAAAATAATGAAAACTGTTAGTTTTTCGAAATCAAGTAAACCATTTATACTCTATCAAAGTAACACCTTCACCTTAATGAAGTAATAAAAACACTTCACTGAATAAAATATCATTACTTACCTTTTTGTAACCAAAGGATTACCATAAAATCCATAAAAAGAACACATAACAAATATAAAGGTAACTTGGGACATAAACATACTTATGTGGAATAACCATACGGTCAACTTCCACACATATCACTTAATGGAATAGTCATACGGCCAATTTCCATACATACTTAATGGAATAGCCATACGGCCGACTTCCATACCCAATGCATTGGAGGTTATAACGTAACCACCCGTCCTGGTATTCACGGCACCACCCGTCATATGGCTTATAATGTAACCACCCGTTAAAATGTCTAAGTACCAGTATAAAATCATAAAACATAAAACCAATATAAATGAATGATAACATTTCCACATTTCAATCACAATATATCATAAATATATTGACATAATATAATCTTTTTTCAAAACCATTTTCAATACCAAAATACATAAAAGAGTATATGGTATTTATTTTATTCTAAAAACATTACGGCTTGTTGAGAAATCCAAAGACCAAATAATACTCACGGCGGCGGAAAAGGTCGTTGTCACCGCGTATGTTAAAAAAACATTCTTTTTTGTCGTTTAGTAAAACGCTTCGTATAAAAAGATTCCTTTTGTATAAAAGTAAAAGTCAAAGGTGTTTATACACTGTATAAAAGAAAGTTGTGTATAAAATGAAATATGCCTCAATGAAAGGAGATTGAGACGAAGTCCCTTACAAAGATCATTTTTAAAATGAAATAGATCTATTATGTGTATTCACTATAGGTACACATAAAGAATACAAAATAAGACATAATAATATCATGAAATAATTTGAAAGTAGGATATTAACCCAAAGAATAGAAGTTGGGTTAAGAAATTCTCTTACCTCAGGTCCGACTTGACTCGATCGTTCTTTAACGTCCTGAATAATAAACTTGAGTTAATTTATACTTGATTAAGAACCTTTTTAAAGTTCATTATTCCTTTTATATCACTTATTTCCATGTTATAAACATTATGTAACCATTTAAGTTAATAATGTTTGTTTTGTCAATATTTGGTTCTTAAGTCGAAAGTTGACTTCTTACAATTACATGTTGTTCGTGTGGTCAAAAGTTCTTTATATCCAGAATGAAATTCCTGATTTGGATATCATATATATCATATATATCAAGCATATACATGTATTTATAATATTACATAATCATTTAGAGGTAAGAAATGAAATGCACCGTTCATGGAGACGGTAAGCCGTACGTACGCATGAATGCTACTTTCATTTCTTTGTCATATTAATGGAATTAAAACTAAATGAGAGGTATTTATATTTTAATTCCAGAATTATATTCATCATTTAGATATATCATTAATTATATATATCCATTATATACATGTACTTTTAATAGTACATTACATTTGGGGATAAGAAATGAAATGCACCGTTCATGGAGACGGTAAGCCGTACGTACGCATGAACGCTACTTTCATTTCTATCTCATACTTTAATGAAAAGAAATAATAATGATATAGAGGTATATTATAATTCCCATATAACATCATATATAATAACTTTAAATCCATCCTTTACACGTCCCACATATGGAATTAACGAATAACATCACTTTGAGGGGGCGGGAGTCCGCACTTCCTTAAATGAAGATATCGTGTTTACCTATAATGGAAACCATAAAGGTATGCCAAAAATGAAAAATACAGAAGCATAAAGAAAAAAATAAACATATTATATATCATATATAAAAATAGTGACATCATAATGGCCACCTTTGAAGGTGTTAAATGAGTATTGAACAATCTTCGTTTCGGGAGGCAGAATTTCGCCATCCACAGAAACCATATGTTCTTTAACCATTTGATGTAGTTGTGTGAGAGTGTAGCTCGAATAAATCTTATAACAACATCCTAGTATATTGAAGATACTGGTTTTGTTATAAAAGAAGTAAATAAAAAGAGTTTAGGGGGTTGGAGAAGCAAAATAAAACAAAGGAACATGAGAGAATGAATTACCTTTAAAAGTGTAACTGCTTTTGATTTGAGCCTAGAGGCTTCCTTTGAAAGGATTCTGCCAAAAGGGAATCCTCTAGGATGAGGAGAGGGATGTGGAGAGAGTAAATGGGCAGGGGTTGGCCGAGCCAATGTCTTGAGGAGTGTGTGTAAGGTGGTAGAGGTGGGGGCCTTTTATAAGAGAAGAGGAGGGGCACTTTTGGAATGTAAAGAAATATTGCTTTATTTGAAAATGTGTTTCGGTTTTAAAAGGCCCCACGTTGATATAATTAGTGGATAAGGTGGTAAGGGTTCGAAATCCACTCATTCAATTGGTTTTGGCCATGTGTATGTTTTAGATTTTTCATTATATTTCCATTTTATTTAAATTGTCAAATAATGATGTCATCGCTGCATCATTATTATGTCATAAATAATTTAAATTATTTAATGTCTAAAAATTATAAAAAAAATACTATGATGTATGAAATATTTTTATCTTTCCAATGACTATTTATAATCAAAATTTGGACCTGTGTAACCCAAATTAAAAATTGTTTTAGTAAAACAACCCATGTTTGTGTCAATTTAATTTTAACATTAAATAAAAAGTTATTTATGTCATTTCCCAACCAAAGTGTCTCCATGGGGTTCCCAAGTTGGCCCATGGCTTGTCTTGGTCGGACATGACTCACCCAATAGGTGTAGGACAAGTTTCATGTTATTTTCACATTCTTATAATATCATTTTTACCTTAAATTACACTAATTACCTCTAATCGCGATTAAGAACTTAATAAGTTACTATTCACCAAAAAAATTATTATAATCTCATTGAACCACATTTTACTTCTTAATGACAACCATGTATATCGGATTTTTGAAATTCAAAACACAATGATGGAAAATTTCATTTAAACAGAAAATCAATTTTTATAAGTACCACTTAGTGGTTTCACTATTCATCAAAAATTGAAGTTTTTCAGAAAATTACCAAAAATTCACCCGAAGCTATATTTGATATTCCGAATTCAAAAATGAAGTCTATTTTAAAAAATTCAATACATATATTTTACATTAATTAATTTAATAATTAATTCCCACTGTCATATCAAATAGCGCGTTTTTATGAAACAATAAGTATCAAAAGATTGACAGTAGTTTAAGTCCGTTTTCAAAGTGAAATTAATTCCAACGACCACTATTGGAATTAATGGTAAAAATATTTTCTAATTTCACTTTAAAACCAATTCATAAGATAATCTAATCATATAAATAAATTAGATTAAAAAGAGTTTTTGAATTAAAATACAACATTTTACACTATTCATTAAAAAAATGAACTTTATCAGAAAGGTACCAAAAATTTACACAAAGTAAATTTTGATGTCCCGATTCTAAAGAAGAGTTATATTTGGTCCAAAAGAATGTATAAGAGTGATCAAAACTATATTTAATGACGGTTCTCCGTCAAAAGGTGATAAGTGGACCTTTCGTGAAAATTAGGGTATAATTGCCTAAAATTGAACTCTTTCCGTATTTTAAGCCTTTATCTTTTATTGGGTAAATGTAAAAACATTTAAAAACATATATAATCATATTTTAGTTATTTCTATCCATTCCCTCCAGTACAACGGCTACTCGTTAACTAACATTTAAAATAATATTATTTTATTACTTGTGTGCAACGTAAGTTTTCAAAGAAACTCATCGTTGCGTATCGAGTACGCTATCGAACGTAGAAACCCCTTTTAATTAAAATTAATATTTAATTTGTAAATATTAATAAATATTAAAATTCTTTATTCTTTATTTACCTGGGATGTTACATCTGGCGTTTGGGGAAATTCCATTGAAGTAATGTTGGGAACCGAGTATGGGGCACCAGTTGAGTGGCTCGGGATTCAGGTTGTTACAAAGTGTTTCAAAGGGAGGTTTCGATCCTCCATCCTGTGGGTTATAGGCCCAAGAGGATCAGAATTTTGTGGATCATGAGTTTTTTATACTGTTTATTTGTTATATGCATTGTTATGATGGAAATATTTTATTTTCGGGGAGTACGGTCCCCCACGGATTAGCATTTGGAACCTTAACGCTTGTTTTTCTGTGTTTTCTGGGCTCCAGTGCAGTTCTGAGGCTACTGTCTAGAAAAACCTAAAATACACAACATGTACATCATGACTACATGTCGTGTAGTTTTTAGCCGTGTCACTGACTATGTGGGCAGGGACACATGGTTGTGAAAGTTATTGCAGGAACACGTTGTGTACCAGTTTACACACCATGTAGTATGACATGGGTATCCGGTCGTGTCACGGACAACACGGGCGGGGGATTTCCTTCATGTACACTCCCTATCCATCTAGAACACATCGTGTATGGTTGGCTGTGTGTTAGGTCGTGTCGCTAACAACATGGACTTGGAAAGTCATGTCTAGTACACATCGTGTCATCCTTGAACATGCTGTGTAGTTCTGTCATAGAGGATCCATGTGACCAAACCAAGTAGATGAATAAATGGGTTGGGAAATCCATAGGAAAAAACACCACATACCATGTTCACATGCCGTGTAGTGGTGGTCCGTGTACCGGTCTGTGTGACTAATGACACGGACAAGGGAAAAATCATAAGGACACTCCGTGTAGTGGAAAAACATGCCATGTAGTTTACTACTACGATAGTCCATGTTCCTAGCCATGTGGGAGTAATCGGGAAGGAAGAAAAAAGGTTAGTACATTCTGTGTGGTTTGAGAATAGACCGTGTAGTCAGGTGGTTTACATAGCCATGTATGGTCAAGGTACACACCCAGGGTAAAATTTTGGGAAAAACATCGTATAGTGGTACTACACACCGTGTAGTCATGTTTTCTCAAAATTATAGATTTTTTTCTCTCCTGTAAAGTTTTAATGTATCATGTTTCAACTGTGTTCATCTATAATAAAGGTGTTATTGTGACCTTGCAGACTCATGGAACCAAGAGGTCCTCCCGTTGCACGTCAGGAACCAGGGAGTGTCCGTACACCTGATATTGAAGATCAGGAACTACCAGTAGTTCTGCCTATCGTTCTGGATATGGCACCTGCAGTGATTCCAGATGCAGGTGTTGATGATCAGTTCAGATAGGGTTTCATGAGATTCATACAGACCTTCTAGAGAGATCAGCATCCATCCCCGTCTATGGAAGAGCTGATTCGGGGTTTTCAGTAGCCGCATCCTCCCACGTTCACAGGGGATGGAGGACCGCAGGCTGCGGAGTCTTGGATAGAAGACACGATATCCATCTTCAAGCACCTAGAGAATCCTCCAAAGAAGAGATTTATGATCATTAATTATATTCTATGAGATTCCTCCATGAGATGGTGGGATGTGGTTTTCCAGGCAGGGTGCCAACTGGCTATGGCTTGGGATGAGTTTCAGTGTACGTTCGACGGCTACTTCTACCCGGCGACACTGAGGGATGATAGAGCCAGGGATTTCGCAAACCTGAATCTGGTTAATCTCACAGTTATTGAGTATTCCTCTCACTTCACATAGTTACGACATTTCATGACCATTCTGGGGAATGACGTGCTGTTTTTAGTGAGGAAGTTTGAGGAAGGCCTCAGCCGGACATCAGATCGCAGGTGAAAGTCTTTCAGTTGACTTTTGTTGCTCTGATAGTCAACCAGTCGCTTATCACAGAGGGAAATATGAGGGAGACTAGAGCTGTAGACCAAGGTGGTTCAGCTTCCAGGGATGATTCTTTTCAGGTAGATAACAGGAAGCGCCACTGAGAGTCTACACAAGGTGACCCGAGAAAGAAAGTTATTCCTTCTAGTAGAAGAGATATTCCATATGGAAACCACGTGGTGTGCTATCAGTGTTGCAAAAACGGGCATATGAAGAATCAATGCCTGAGAGAACAAGTGGAGTACTGATCTTGTGGCAAGATGGGTCATTTTTAGCGTTTCTGCAAGGTTCTTCTCCAAATGGCCAATGAAGGAGGATCAGTTTCGACTCCGCGTACAGTAGCAGGATTACAAGTTCCACAACAGACTAGGGGATGGAGTTATTCAGGTCGTTCAAGCCAGGGTATGGGCCACTGACATAGTGGTTAGGCTCAAGGAGGGTCATCTCAGTGATCTCAGGCTGCTACACAGGGCTGCTGTGGTGGCCAAACTTTTGCGATAGAGAAGATTCATCGGGAGAAGGATCATGGACCTTCAAAAATTCAAGGTATTATTTTAGTAGCCTCAGTTTTATCCTCTGCACTTTTCGATACACTGTCTTCACATAGATTTATTTCTGTTCATACTATGTAAAGCCTTAGACTTACATTTTATGCTTCTGAGGATATGATGATGCTAGACGTTCCCTTGGGAATTAGAACTGCTAGTGAGCATTAGTTCTTAGACTACCCCATTGAGGTTGGTGGGTGTCATTTTTCATAGAGTCTCTATGTTTTGGAGATGACAGGATATGTTTTCATTCTTGGTATGGACTGATTAGTTCCCTTCCAGGGCTTTTTCGATTGCTATCGCCATTGGGTGAGTTTCACATCACCGGAGGGAAGATCTTTTCTTCACAAGGGAGAATGGAATCTCTAGGCGAGCAGAGCTGGACCAGTGCATCATGGGTTGGGCGGTGTTATGGACCAGATTTCTAGCTTATATCTTCATGACCATGGGACTTCTCAGAGGGATTTTCCTCCAGTGGTTAGTCGCTTTCCAGATGTCTTTCCAGAAGACTTTTCATGTTTTCCTTCAGAGCATGAGGTAGTCTTTTCTACTATTCTTTTTCCAGGAGCGGCACTGGTGTCCATTCCTCCATATAGGATGGCTTCAACTTAGTTGCAGGAGCTCAAGAAGTAGTTGGAGGAGTTATAGAAAAAGGGTTTTATCTGACCCAGTACTTCTCCTTGGGGTTCTCCTGTCCTGTTTTCAAAGAAGGCAGATGACACACTTAGGCTTTGCGTGGATTATCAGAAGCTTAACTAGTTTATGGTCAAGAACCGATATCCATTACCACAGATTGATGATATATTTGATCAGCTTCAAGGAGCCAGAGTGTTCTCAAAGATCAACTGGAGATCTGGCTACCATCAGTTGCGTGTCAGACCATCTGAAATATCTCTTAAATCCATCCGAAGAAGGTATGGTATGTAAGGGTATTTGGTTATGCAGTTTGGTCTCCCAAATGCGCCAACAATTTTCATGGTGTTGGTGAAAAAAGTTTTACATCATTACATGGATTCTTTCGTGGTGGTTTTTGTGGACGATATCTTGGTATACTATCACAATCGACACAACCATGCTACCCATCTTGAGATCATTTTGAGTACACTGAGGGAGCATCAGTTATATGATAAGATCTCAAAGTTCCACTTTTGGATGGATGAGATCCATTTCCGTGGTCATGTCATCTTAGAGATATGAGTTTCCGTAGACCCCGAGAAGGTGAGAGTAGTAGTTACCTGGGAGCAGCCAAAGAATGTCTTCGAGGTACAATGTTTCATAGGGCTGGATGGTTACTACAGGGGTTTTATACAAGAATTCTCATGCTTTGTAGCGCCTTTGACGAGATTGACTATGAATGGGGTGAGGTATTATTGGTTAGAAGCCAGTGATTCATCCATTAAAAAGGTGAAGTGGAGATTGACTTCAGCACCGATGCTAGTTCTGCCGAAGCTGGGAAATAGTTATACAGTTTTTTGTGATGCATCAGGCATGGGGCTTGGAGATGTACTTATGCAGGAGGATCGTGTTGTTGCATATGGATCTCTGCAGTTGAGTCCACATGAGAGGAACTATACTACGCATGACCTGGAGTTGGCTACATTTGTTCATGCTTTGCGTTGTTGGAGACATTATCTTCTTGGAGAGAATTTTTTTGTATATACAGACCACAAGAACCTAAAGTATATTTTCACATAGTGTGACTAGAATCTGAGACAGCTTAGGTGGGTGGAGTACCTACTGTCTGTAGATTTCGATCTTGCATATATTCCTGGGAAAGGCAACGTTGTGGTAGACGCACTGAGTAGGAGGACACAGATACTAGCAATTCAGGAAGCCAGCAATGAGTGGCATCTTATGGATCAGTTTTCTGAAATGCATTTAGAGGTGCATGATTGATAGGGTCAGACTGTTCTTTCTTATGTTGCTGTAAACTCTACCCTTCTTGACTGAGTTTGAATGAGTCAGCTATCATATTCTGAAGGCCTAGTACTATGGGAATGCTTTGGAGGAGAGGAAACTCTTCCCATATGGACCATAGGTGAGGATGAGATCTTGCATTTCCAGGGACGCATATGGGTGCCAGAAGATATACGTGAGGAGATGATGCGAGAATTTCATTCATCAGTTTGGGAAGTTCATCCTGGTGTCAGCAAGATGTATCGTGATCTACACCAAAAGTATTAGTGGCCAGCTATGAAGAGATATGTTGCTGGTTTTGTCATGAGGTGTTCCACCTATCAGCAGGTGAAGAAGGAGCACCAACGACCAGTAGGGCATTTAAAACAGCTACCCATTCCTTAGTGGAAGTGGAATGATGTCATGATAGACTTCGTAACAGGGTTACTGAGATCGCCTTGATCGAATGATGTGGTATGGTTTGTCATTGACAGGATCATGAAGGATTCACACTTCTTGCCGATTAAGGAGACCTTAGGTGTTGATGAGCATGGACAGTTGTACATCTGTGAGATTGTACGCTTGCATGGGGTTCCGAGTATTATCATTTCACATAGGGACGCCGACTTCACATCACATTTCTATCAAGGGTAATAGAGGGCTTTCTTAACACAGATACATCTGAGTACACCTTACCATCCCAAGACAGATGGCCAGTCAGAGTGCATGATTTAGGTGCTAGAGGACATGCTACGAGCATGCATCCTTGATTTTGGAGGTTCTTGGGAGAGACATATACCTATAGTAGAGTTTTTCTACAATAATAGATTTCAAGCAACTATTCAGATGACACCTTACGAGGCTTTGTACGGGTAGGATGTGCCGATCACCCTTGTGTTGACTAGAGGCTATATAGGTTGCTGTGTTAGGACCTGGCCTAGTTTAGAAGACCACAGAACATGTGGAGTTGATTCAGAAAAGGATGGTTTCTGCACCTTCTTGACAGAAGTCTTATGCTGATCAGGGGAGACGACTATTGGTGTTCAAGGTCGGGGATCAGGTTTTCCTATGTGTTACTCCGAGGTTGGGAAATAAGAGGATCAAGGGAAAGGGTAATCATTCACGGAGATAAATAGGTCCGTTTGAGGTTCTGTAGAGAGTCAGGCTGGTTTCTTATAAGTTGCAGTTACCATAGAGGTACCAGGCTATGCATGACACCATCCATGTTTCTCAAATTCCTCAATATTTCTCAGACCAGTCTCATGTCTTTCAACCCGAGGAGGTTGAGTTGGAGCAGGATGCATCGATTGAGGATAATCCTATCAAGATTATTGATCGTAGTGCAAAGGTACTCTATGGCCAGTCTGTTCCTCTAGAACGGGTGCAATGGCAGCACAACAGTGTAAAGGACGAGACTTGGGAGAGGGAGGCTGATATGCGATCATAGTGGCCAGAGTTGTTTGAGGTTTCTTCATCGCCACCTTGTTAGGGAAATTCGGGGAAAAATTTCTTTAAGGAGGGAAGATTGTAAGAACCTAGATCTTCTTTTCAGGTATGTTTTTCTTTTTCATGTCATTTTTGAGAAAAAAGAGGAAAATCTGGAAATTTTTTATGTACATACCATTTACATTATAAGTACATGCCGTGTACTTTGATACCATGTGAGGCCATGTGCAGTCCGTGTCTACGCCACACACACGGTGTATAGGGGTGATGTGGAGGCTGCCTAATGTGGAGTACGGAAAAGTCATGTATACGGCGTGTACTCAATAAGTACATGTCGTGTAATTTTTTTATTTCATTAAACAGACCGGGGTCATGTATAATCATTATTTCTGTCTTATTCTTCACCTATTTACATCTTGAGCACCCGAGGAGGCTGAATCTTCTCCAAGATGCTGATCCATCACTGGTTATCCGAATTGAATGCCATCAGTTGCAATATAATAGAAGTGGTGAGTTCTTGGTTCTTCATTGGAAACATTTCCTCATTCTTTCTCTTATGAGAGTTGTCTGAGGTTGAACATTTTAGATGTTTTTGCAAATCTTCTCCATTCTAGGCCGATTCACAGGATGAGGTTCAAATATATCGATCTCCTTGGATCAATGTAGGTGGTGTTTTTCCCTACATTGAATGTCTTTGAGTTCTGTGCAAAATGTGTCACATTCACATGTTTTGGGTATCTCGGGTTTGGTTTTTGATCCTATATTATTATCATCCATAGATTGATTGTATGATTGAGGTTATTAGATGAATAAGGATTTCTTGTAATCATGTATGAGGATCACCCCATGGGTGTTCTCCCTTGTTTTGGATGTTTATCACCGTTTGGCTTAGGTTTCCTGTGAGGTATACCTTATTGCATTGATTTCCTGCCTTGATAAAATTGATTACATGTATTTCATACTGTTTATATGCTTTTGATGCATTGTAGATCTTATCCAAGTAGTATTCACTAGTGCAGAATTCATTTTTTACGTCACCATTTTTTACGTCGGTTATATATAACCGACGTAAAAATGCGGCGAGTAGATTTTTAACGTCGGTTATTTTAATAACCGACTTAAAAAATTGCGCATGTTGGGTTTTTACGTCGGTTATCTTATAACCGACGTAAAAAACCAATCCGCGGGGTTTTTTTTACATCGGTTATTTGGAAACCGACGTAAAAACCCCGATATCTACGTGTTTTTTGACGTCCGTTATCAAATAACCGACATAAAAAACAAAGCGCGGGGTTTTTTTATGTCGGTTATTCTATAACTGACTTAAAAAACGCGTCTGCGCTTTGGTTTTTTACGTCAGTTATTAGATAACTGACGTGAAAAACGCGTCGATGTCGGGTTTTTTACGTCAGTTATAAGATAACCGACGTAAAAAACTGAAGTCCGGGGGGGTTTTTTACGTCGGTTATAAAATAACCGACCTAAAAAACGCGTAGATATCTCATTTTTTACGTCGGTTATAAAATAACCGACGTAAAAAACCAAAGCGCAGGAGATTTTTTATGTTGGTTTTAAAATAACCGACGTTATAAAACTTTTAAAAAAATTATTGCCCGTGTACTGTCATTTACGATTTTTCGATTGACAGTCCGCCGGCTCGTCTCTCTCACGCGGTATGCCCTAATCGGCTCGTCGATCGACCTGTGTTAAACTCAATTTGGATTCATTGTTTATCATCTTCACTCCTCTCGGATCTATCATCTCAACTCGCAACATTCAAGTAAGCCTTCCACGAATTTATTTCGTTCATTTTTGTTTCGATTCGTGATGTGCTTTTCGTTCGTTTTTGAATCTTGTGGTGTTTTTTGTTATTGAAAATTGTTATTTGCAAATGGTTATATGTATTTTGTTATTGCAAATGGTTATTTGTATTGAAAATGGTTATTTTTATTGCAAAAGGTTATTTGTATTTTGTTATTGCAAATGGTTATTTGAATCTCGTGGAATTTTTTGTGGATATAACAGACTATTTTGTTGATATAATAGACTATGTTGAGGGAACATTAAAATAGATGAATAATGAGATATAAAAGACGTGCATCATTACTTTAAAGGAAAATAAATAATAATTACTTTTTATATCATATTTTGGATCGGTTTTTTTATAAATTAAAACAATAAATGTCATCCTCATTATATGATATTGGAGGAGTACCATGGTTTAACCACACATTATGGAAAACCTAGAACCAAACCTAAAAAATTCATATGCATCATGCTGTGTGATTTCATGATAAATAAGTATGGTTTGTAAAAAATATATTTTCTCCATTATATTTGCAAACAAATGTAAAATGTTTCCTAGGTAGAACCTCATGGTGTTCACTAACCATGTTCCAACCATGAATAAGAATATAAAACTATAATATCCTAGAAAGTCAAAAAATAATAATATAAGGATGAATAAAAAAAAGTTAATCAAAATAATTTGATTTAATAACCTATAATAAATATAGAGGTGTTAAAATAACACAAACCATACTAAATTCTACCCCTAGAAGAATATATTGAGGATGTTGGACCTAGATTGAGATTAGGCCACTACTCCATTATCAATGGCTCTCACACCTATGTCTCATTGGAATCGAAAACATGTTACCAATGATATTAAACCATATGAATTACCATATCATTTAGAACATTCACTTGAGAATATATAACACATTATTATTTTTAATCATATACATATACATATTTAGTCTTGTAATTGCCAGGTTGTTCACTATTGTTGTTGATATTTGCTAATTCTTGGTGTTTAGAATTCTTGAACATGTTTCCTATAATTGGAATTCAATTTTTGTCCATGGTTGTTTTGTTTTCGTTTTTGGATTTTGAAAACCTAAAATAAACAGAGTTTTTAGTCGAGTTTTATTTTGATTGATAACCGTTAAAGTTGAAGGCCAAGTACAAAATCAAATCCCCACAAGATATGTTACATGGGATAAAAAGCAGAAATAAAGGATTAAACCGAATCAGTGGGACTATTTTTATTCTGAGCAGACCAGTGTTGGACGCGCTGGGCGGCCCTCTCAGCCTGCCAATGCAATTAACGATCATCAGAAACAAGAATGAGTGAATTGCTGATAAAATAATAACATGCTGGTAGACCTCTTTTTGCCAGTCACACTGAAGGGTGATGAAGACCAATATCAAGGTCTGCACGCCATTTAAAATAGGTTGTTTATCTAATATATTAAAACATCAAAACCGCAATCAATATTAATCTATGTAGGTGTCATGGTTTTCTTTGATTCAATGAAATTTAAAACTATTATATCTAACTATATTTTGTTTTAAAAATAATATTCAAGCATATTTTTTTAAATACCTATATATTTGTTTTATATTTTAAATTATTTTACATTAAAATTATTATTTGTTTCATATAAACATGTATTTGTCTTATCCTAAAAATATATATTTTTTGTTGATATTTGTTATAGGTAATAATGAGTCGAAGTTGGATTACGGCACATCGAATGAGCAATGAATTTGAGGAAGGTGTTGATTCCTTTTTGGAATTTGCAAAATGAAATGTTCCAAGTAGTGACATTTTATTCTGTCCATGCCTGAAATTTTTGAATATGAAGAAGTTGAAAAGTAAAGAGATAAAAGATCATCTAATATGTCATGGTTTTAATCCGAGTTATAGCCCTTGGAGTTGGCATGGTAAAACTTGACGGAATGTCACTGATGATGATGATTCACAAGATGGTAACTCCAATGGAATTGAAGATGTGATTTGCGATATTGTAGTAGAACAAATTGAGATAGAATCAACAGTAGCGCGTCTATATGGTGATGCTGAAATACCATTATATCCTAGTTGTATAGATTTTACTGTTTTTTCAGCGGTGTTAAGATTGATTAAACTGAAGGCGAAGCATGGATGGAGTGAAATAAGTTTTACAGAGCTGCTACAATTGATGAAAGACATTCTTCCAAAAGATAACGATCTTCCAGATTCACATTACAGAGCCAAGAAAATATTATGCCCGATTGGATTGGGATACAAGAAAATACATGACTATCCGAATGACTGTATTATATATAGGAAGGAATATGAATTTCTGTTAGAGTGTCCAAAATGTGGGACATCATGGTATAAGGTGAAAGAAAAATCACAGGGTGATGTAGAGATTATAAAGCTCCCTTCAAAGGTATTTTGGTATCTTCATATAATTAATCGTTTCAAACGTTTATTTTCTAATTCACATAATGAAAAAAGGTTAAGATGGCATGCTGAAGAGTGGGTATGTGATGGAAAAATACGTCATACAGCTGATTGTCCACAATGGAAGAAAATTGATGCGCAGTATTCTACATTTGGAAATGAATTTAGAAATCTCTGACTAGGGTTGTGCACATATGGAATGAATCCATACCGAACACTCAGTAGCACACATAGTTCATGGCCTATTTTATTGGTAATTTACAACCTCTCTCTTGAAGCTTGTATGAAGAGAAAATATGTCATGTTGAGTACAATGATCTCTGGTCCAAAGCAACCCGGTAATGATATTGATGTTTACTTGTCACCGTTGATTGATGATTTGAAACTGTTATGGGCTGATGGTATTAGGGTGCATGATTCTTATAAAATGGAATATTTTCAACTGCATGCAGTGCTTCTGTTAACTATAAATGACTTCCCAGCGTATGGAAATTTTACTATATACAGTGTTAAAGGGCATAAATGATGTCCAATTTGCGAACAACAGACGTCCTATTGTCAATTGCATCATGGGAGGAAAACAGTGTACATGGGTCATCAAAAGTTTTTGCCTATGGAACAACCTTATAGAAGACTAAAAAAGGCATTCAATGGCTCACAAGAATTTTATACTGCTCCAAAACCTTTATCCCCTGATCTGTATTTTGAGAGGGTGAAAAACCTTGACGTGACATTGGGAAAGACACAGAAATCTGGTTATGATAGACATATTTGGAAGAAAAGGTCAAAATTTTTTGAGCTACCATATTAGAGGTATCATGAAGTTAAACATAATATTGATGTCATGCATGTGGAGAATAATATATGTGATTCTTTGATTGGAACATTGTTAGATATTAATGGAAAGACTACAGATGGGTTGAACGCAAGATTAGACTTACTATCAATGGGAATACATTTGGAGTTAGCTCCCACTCCTAATGGAAGACGAACATTTCTTCCCCCAGCTTGTCATACATTATCGAAGAGGGAGAAAATTAGCTTCTGTCAGTGACTTCATGATACCAAAGTGCCTCAAGGTTATTTTTCTAATATAAAAAATCTTGTCTCATTGAAGGACTTGAAGTTGATAGGTATGAAATCACATGATTGTTACGTCATGATGCAACAAATTATACCAGTTGCATTGCGTGGAATATTTCCCATTTGTGTCAGAAAGACTATAATGAAGTTGTGTAATTTTTTCAATTCAATTTGTAACAAGGCGATTGATGTGAATGCTTTGAAAATTTTGGAAAAGGATACAATTTTTATACTTTGTCAATTGGAAATGTATTTTCCTCCAACTTTTTTTGATATAATGGTGCATTTAATGATTCATCTGGTTCGAGAAATAAATCTTTGTGGACCTGTATATCTTCGTTGGATGTATCCTTTTGAAAGATATATGAAAATATTAAAGGGGTATGTTAAAAATCTATATCGACCTGAAGCCTCCATTATTGAAATGTATATTTCTGAGGAGGTAGCAGAGTCTTGTACGAGCTACTTGGCTGCGGCGCAACACATAGGTTTGCCTCCATCTCTCCATGAACGAGTTAATAATGAGGGAAAGGGGATTCACGGCTTGAAAGTCAAATCATTGTAAGCTGAACAGATGAAGAAGTTAGAATCATACATCTTGAATAAAATATCTAATGCTCAACCGTATATCAAAGTGCATATTAATGAGTTGAGACAATGTCATCCAATGAAGAAAGAAATGTGGATTTTGAATGATCACAACAAAACTTTTTTGTCATGGATTAAAAAGACATTGCATGGTAGATCAGATGTATCAGAGAAATTAAAATGGATAGTGGGTGGTCCATGTTTAAATGTGATAACATGGTCTGGTTATGGCATTAATGGTTATAAATTTCATAAAAAATCTCGGGACAACAGAAGTGTAGTTCAGAATAGTGGTGTATTGGTGTTTGCAGAAGCAATGCATTTTTCGAGTGCTAAGGACAAAAACCCAATTTCTGCTGCAAATGCATATTATGGAGTGATTGAAGACATATGGGAGGTTGATTACTTAAAAATTAAAGTTCCCGTTTTTAACTGTAAATGGTTTAATGGTAAAAACAGTGTCAGACATGATGAATTTAGAATGAAACTTGTTAATCTGAATAGATTGGAAGACACAGCTGATTCTTTTATAATGGAAACACATGCAAAACAAATTTTTTATGTAGTAGATCAATCAGATATGCAGTGGGCTGTTGTTTTACAAGGGAAAAACAATATGTTGGTGAGGATGAACTTGATGAATATGCTGAATTATGTGATATCCCTACTTCCATGGAAATATTTACAGAACATAATGGTGATCATGTTGAAGACATAGTTTGTGCCATAAGGAACGATCCCGACGAAGGAATTTGGGAAAACAATCCATCTGTACATTCCTAAAATTATAGGTAACATATGTTTATTTCTTGTTTACATTTATTTTTTCCATAAATGTTAGATATTATAAGTTTTTAATTTATTAAAACACGTTTTAAAATAATATATGTATATGTTTTTGTTTGTTTTAAGTTTGTTTAGTCTACTTTATCATGTTTATAACGATTACATGAATTTTAAAATGCTTATTTTTGATCACTGACAATTACTTTACCATGTTTACAATGTTTACCAGGTTTACCATTTTTACCATTTTTACCATCTTGACTATCTTGACCATCTTTTCCATCTTTACCAATGTTTAACATGCTTACCATATTACCAATGTTTACTATTATTTAAATTATTACACTTTTCTATTTTCTGATTACAGTAGTATTAAAATATTTGAATTTTTATATTTGTTCACTGACAATTACTTTACCATGTTTACAATGTTTACCAGGTTTACAATTTTTACCGTTTTTACCATCTTGACCATCTTGACCATCTTTTCCATAATTACCATTGTTTAACATGCTTACCATATTACCAATGTTTACTATTATGTAACTTAGTAAACTTTTATATTTTCTGATTACAGTAGTATTAAAATATTTGAATTTGTATATTTGTGAACTGACGTTTGTTTTTTTGATTTGAAGGATAATGAAAGATCATTCAGATGATCAACCACATGATTCTGGAGAGGAGCATATTGCTGGTCATACCTCTGGGGATGAACATTCACATGCTCCTATTACGACAAAGAGTTCAATGGTTGGTAAACGTGGGTGCACACGTTTACCAAAATTACCACTTGCCCGTATGCAGGATCAGAGGATAGTAGTTGAGTTTGATGATGATGATATTCCTAGAGGTCCGAATGCCAAAGATTTTATGAGTTTTGTTGCAACTCAGTCCAAGACCAATGTAAGCATTCTGTATGATGATTGGAGAGGTGTGGATAAAGAGATTATCTCTCAGTTGTGGGAGACGATTTTTGTAAGATCTTTTGTCATTTTTTGACCATTCTTTTAATGTTTCTAGTATATATAATATGTTTAACCTCTTCTTTATCAGATGACATTTGATATTCCTGACACTGGACGAGTCAGGAAGAAATGCTTATCGTTGGCTGCCAGGAGATGGAGGGATTTCAATTCTACCCTCTCATCTGATTTCATTTATGGTCATAGGAGTCATGACAATCCATGTCGGATATATCCTTTTATAGATGAAGACACATGGAGACAATTTTTTGAAAGTAGAAAAAGGAGTCATTTCTGGTAAGGGCAATGTAAACTTTTATAAACTTTCTTATATAAGTGATTTTATTAATGTTTTGTTAATGATTTCTTATTCTTAAATTTCAGAAAACAAGGAAATCTCATCAGGAGGTCCAATCTAAAAATGTATACCCTCATAGTTTATCTCGGGGAGGGTATACATTATTGGAAGAAAAAATTATGGCGGAAAAATTTCAACAACTAAGAGCTGAGTCTTCAAGCTCTGGAGAGGTGGCCCCTCCATCCCCTCCATCTAGACATGAAAAATGGAAGAGAGCTCGGAAGGGAAAAAAGGGCCAATATCTTTCGGAATAATCGAGAATCATAGCTGAGAGGATTGTAAGATATATATTTAATTTATTTAAGTTAAATTTTTTCTTCATATAAGTTTCAATCATTACAGAAATGTCAATTAATTAATACAGGACTCTCTTGAGGAGCAGAGTTCAGAGGGGACATTTACAGCTACTGGGAGGGAAGATATTTTATTTGTTGCATTGGGAAGGCCTGAACATCCTGGTCGTGTAAGAGGATATCCGGCAGGTGTATCGGTAAGAAAAGTGTTTCCACGTTCTTCAACTTCTAACATTGAGGGGGTTTATAAAAAAAATAGAATCCTTGGAGGCTGACGTTCAAAATATTAATGCGACGATGGAAGACAAGATTAGAGATTCGGTGGAGTCTATGTTTACATAAATGCAAAGACAATTTCAGACTGCAGCTCCCACTCCTCCACCTCCCCCTACAGTCCCCATTTTATATCCTCCACCTCCGCCAGTAGCTCCCACTCCCCCACCTCAGCCTACAGACCCCATTTTTTATCCTACGCCTCTGCCGCAGCTTCCTACATATTGCGAGTTGTATGTTGATGATTCTCAACATCATATAATAGAATACGGGTTGGTATATTGTATAGGATATACAGTTCATCATCAAAAAATAGAGGTAGAGAATCAGAGGGTCACTGTACAGGATATTATAGATAGATCAACTAGGATACCAATACCTACAGATGAGGTGGCGACAGTTGGAAAGAGTATCAGCCGTTTTTTAGTTTGTCCATCCAGACTTCATCGACTCATTACCATAGAGGTATGAATGCTATATCTTTTATTTTATTTTTTTATTAAAGTTGTTTTATCATTTGAAAACTACTATATTTCTCAATTTTTTTTTCACAGGAATACTTCAAAGGCAAAGAAATACTGTATAGACAACAACAAAGACAACATGGTATGACATCAGATACAGATTCCAGTGGTCTTGACAGATTATCAAGATATTCACATTTTTTGTTGGGTTTTTATGAGTTTCTAATGGAATCTCATGTTTGTGAACGTGAGATAAGTGTGGGGATTACAAAATCTGATATCATGGAGCTTGTTACTGGAGATAAGTTGGGCATCAACGTGGTGCAAATTTTTTCCTTGTAAGTCTTAACACCCTTTCCCTGCATTATATGTATTAAAAATGTATACTTATATATGTTTTTTATTAGGTATCTTTATAAAATTTGTGAGAGGAATGAACTGACAGATGTATATGGATTCTTGGACCCGCAATTGATTTCCCCTGAAGCATGTGCATTGAATGAGGAAAAATGAATGGTTTATATTGCTGAAAGATTTGAAAAGAATATAATCAGACAATGTTGGATGATGACTTTTTGTGAGAGGTATGAAACAAATTTCTCTCAAAGAGTTAATTATCATTTAACATAAAAAACCACTAACATTAAATTTCCTTTTATCAGTGATCATTGGATGTTAGGGATTTTTTCCCAAGGGAGAAAGCTCTTTATTGGATATTCTCTGTTCATGGTGATGTGCGGGAAAGTTTTAAGAATATACTGGAAAAGTAAGTTTCAATTTCTCAATAGTTTTATATATTATAATGAATTTTAAATTTACCCCATTCGTATTATTTTCTAACAGTGCATGGGTCTACTTTCGAAAAAACACAATGAAATGAAATGCAAGGATCAAATATGGAAATGAGAAGGTAAATTTCCATTTATAATTTGTACTTTTTGATTTATTACATAAAAATAATATATTGAATTTACACTCATTCAAAACAGAATTGTCATGAACAACAAGGCCTCATCGAATGCGGATATTATATGTTAAGATTTATGTATGAAATAATAACAACTAGGACAGTTGTGAATTTTGACCTGGTACGATTTCCTCTTAAACTTTGCCATAATATTTCAATTTTATTTTTTCATTATACACGTTAAATAACTTCTTTTTCATTTGTATTTTTTTGATGACCCCCTACCCTATACTGCTGAAGACATGAAACATGTACAAGTGGAGTGGTCAAATTATTTTACAGGTTTGATTGAATTTTAGTTGTTTGTAATGTAAAATGTAATTTTGAATATTGTCGTTTTAATTGTGTATTTGGTAGTTGTTTAGGTTTGATTTTGTTTTTTTTGAAGATGACAGTGTATGTTTTGAATGTTATATAAGTGAATGTTTAATTTTGCTCTACTTCTTGTTTTGGTTTACTTTTGATGGTTCTTCTGGTATGGATTTGGGTCTGTGGGGGAGGGGTTCCAAGGGTGTGGGGTTGTGTTCAGTGGGGTTGGGGGTGTCCAGCGGTCTGGGAGGGCTGTCCGGTGGGGTGGGGGGATAGTCCTGGGGGGTGGCAGGGATGTCCAGGGGTGTGGGAAGCCGGTCTAGGGGTGTGGGAGTGCTGTCCAGGGGTGGGGGGTTGTCCAGGAGTGTTTGGGGCTGTCCAGGGGTGTCGTGGGGGTTGTCAAGTGGGGTGAGGGGTGAGGAGGTGCTGTTCAGGAGGGTGGGGGGTTGTCGAGGGGTGGGTATACATTATTGGAGTTTGGTGGGGGCTCCAATGGGGTGGGGGAGGGTTGTCGAAGGGGTATACATGAGGGTGTGAGCTCCAATGGGGTTGTGGAGGGCTGTCCAGGGGGTATACATGAGGGTGAGGGCTCCAACGGGGTGGGGGAGGGCTGTCCATGGGGTATAAATGAGGGTGTATGTTATCTAGTGGGTAAGTTTTATATGTTATCTATGTTCATGCTTAATTTTGATGTACTTCTGTTTTTGTGGTACGATTTCTTGATTTGTTTTTTGGTTGATTCTGGTGGAGAGAAGATCACTGCATTCTGTTTTTAAAAAAATTGGGTTTATCACGTCGGTTATTTAATAACAGACGCGATAAAATGCCTGGAAAATAGTTTACCACGTCGGTTATTTAATAACCGTCGTGATAAAAGGTCTGCAGAATGGTTTATCACGTCGGTTATTTAATAACGGACGTGATAAAAGGCCTGGAGAATGGTTTATCACGTCAGTTATTTAATAACCGACGTGATAAAGGGCCTGGAGAATGGTTTATCACGTCGGTTATTCAATAACCGATGTGATAAAGGGCCTGGAGAATGGTTTATCATGTCGGATATTGAATAACCGACGTGCTAAACGGCCTGGACATTGGTTTATCACGTCGGTTATTGAATAACCGACGTGATAAACCGCCTCCCTCCTGTTTATCACGGTGGTTATATAATAACCGACGTGATAAACCCCCATCCCCCGGTTTTTCACATCGGTTTTATATGAACTGACGTGATAAACCTCGCTCTTCCCAGTTTATCATGTCGGTTCTTATAGAACAGACGTGATAAACCCCCTCGCCCCTGTTTATCACGTCGGTTGTTTAAGAACCGACGTGATAAACCATTATCCAGGCCGTTTATCACGTCGGTTCTAAAATAACCGACGTGATAAACAATTCTCCAGGACCTTTATCACGTCAGTTCTAAAATAACCGACGTTATAAACATCGCGATTTTATGTTTTTGACGTCGGTTTTTAAATAACTGACGTCAAAAACCTTATTTATAACGCCGCACGTATTAACGTCGGCTAGAAACCGACGTAAAAAATTAAAAATAACCGACGTGAAAAACATTTTCTGCACTAGTGAGTTGAACTTACGTAGGGAAAATGATAGTCGTTTACGCAAGACTAGACTGCTCAGGGCTGTGTGAACCTGGTGCGGTAGACTAAAGAGGGAATTGACGATTCAGGTCATCCCTATAGAGTCTGTAATAAATTATTATCATTCGCCTAACCTATAGAAATTGTACTTTTTTGATTCCTCAGAGTTTCCTTAGTTACATATCGAGACTATATGGTGAATTAGACGTAAGTGCTTCCTTAGAGAGTCTATACCTATCGTTGCAAGAGAACATAGCAATTAACTGTGAGTGCTTCCCAGAGTGTCTGTGCCTCTGTATGATTACATGACTATAGGGGTCTGTCAGTATGATCCACCCAGAGAATCCATGTCAATATTGTTTGGTTGGTGGTGAAGATCCCACCAAGCGAAATAACAAGCTTGTGTTTGGTACTACTTGTAGTTTAGGTAGTCTGCTGAGATACCTGTTGTGTTACATGGTATGCTTTTGGAATATAGAGCTGTAGCTAGATTCCATGGGTGATAATTAAATGAGTGAATTAAAACTACTAAATAAATGTGAATAGAGATTTTTAGGTTTTTTTACTTAGTGTACTCCTTTTTCGCTGATATATTTATTTCATTTACTTTTAATGTATTGCTCACCGACAGTAGGGCACAGATCTTGTGGTGGTTTCCTAGAGGGATTAGAATCACACCCTTTTTTGGGTCCTACTTTTTGGACCAAAATGGTTATATGCTTACAAGTGTGGATATGTATTTTGGACATTATACTTCAGGTACATGATTTCTGGTTGGAGCTGGAGAGTATAGGACCATGCCTTGGCTTGCGATAGTGCTGGAGTTGCTGTTTAAATTTAATACTTTTTTCTTAGTTGTATTGAGTAAATTGTTGTGTTTGCTGCTTTCCATAGATACATGTCCCTGCTGCATCATTATCATCATATTTATATTATAAATTGTTTCCACTATTTAGTTTTAGTTGTTGTATGTAGTTTACTTCTTCCTCTATTATTTATGTTTATCCTTCAGTTGTATACCTTACCAAATGAGGGCATAGTTTCCCCACGGAGTCACCAAGGCCCTCGCTGCTAGTCGGCTGCCTCTGGAATTTGTGGAAACGTACTTGAGGTCATGTCAGGAACCGGGTATGGTGCACCGGTTGAGTGGATCTGGATTCGGGTTGTTATAGATATGAGTACTAAAGTTGTGTGAATGATTTTTGAACATTTTTCAAATTGGGTTTTATGGTCAAATTAGACTAGATCCATGTTGATCTTGATATATAATGCTACTTTTCTGAAGGATAATTTTATAAAAAATGTATTCCTAGACATTTATTTTTGGAGTCCAAATGTATTTGGATTTTAAATACTTTTGGGAATGATGATAGATGATATTTGATCCATTTATGATTTGAGGTTTCATCTGGATAGAATCATTATTAAGAGTCCCTTATACATTTTTAGATGCTTTTATTATTCATATTCTTCATAAAGAATCATTGATTTATTTATAATATTGAGTTTTATATGTGGTGATATCTATTTGGCGAGACTTGGTACTTGCGTTCTTTTTCTGGGAAGCCTTGGCTGTGAAATTGGGTTACTTATACGAGTAGAGTGATTCTAATTTAATATAGAGTTCTATGAAGTGTGAATTTCCTATTTCTATTTCCATGAGTAGTTATTTCACATTATTAACCATATGTTTCCAAACATTGAAGCTTCATGGAATTACGGATTGTCCTATTCTGTTTAATAATGATGAATGTTATTTTATGACTGTTCCATTTCATAATTATTTTTTTGAGATGTTAATAGATTTTTTGACCATGAGTGTACATCGTTGGGTATTTCGTGGAATTTTTCCATACATTGTGTATTTTTTACTACTCTTTTATATTGTTGTTTTTTCATGTAGTGGGACTATTATAAATTTGTGTGGAATTCAATTTCTCTATTTTACATAGTTTATTGTATTTTTAATTATTATTAGTGTTGATTATTGCCTATATTGATGTATTTTGTGGGTGCATATTTTTATTGATGATATCCTTATCATAGGGATTAGTGGATTCTCTCCCAATACATTATATAATTTCTACAGGGGGGTCTTAATAGGTTTCTCTCTTTTGTTTTTTATTTTTGATCTCTGATAGTTGTTTCATTTATTCTTACATAAGATTGATGAATTTTTTGGATTGGTTCCATTAATTCAAGGATATTCATGTTTTATAGTGATCAGTTATCCCTTGACCTCAATATATTTTCCCAACCACTCCTATTACATATGTTTTGGTTTTAATTATTTTAATTTTTTTATTTCATATACTTTTGACCGTGACCTTATAAGGATATAAATTGAATTTTTGGGGATAATTTTAAAGCACCAGGAAAATATTTTCAAATAATTTACTAAATATGGAGTTATTTTCTCATTTTTATGTTCATAGGGGTCATTGTGTATTTTTATAATTCATGAGAATGATCATGTATTAATAAAATAAATTCACTTTGTGGACATGTCAGTATATGTTGTGTCTTCCCACTTTTCCATTGTCATATTTCTGCATAGAATGACCACTTTGAACCGGAAGAGATATGCATTTGTGTTACTCTATTTAATAGTGTCAAATATTATGTTAGGGAATGGCAACATTGTATGATGTATGATATTATTTAGAGGGTCCTTATACTTCCATCCAACCCTTTTAATTTCATTATGAATATTTTCTATGAGGATTCGTCCTCCTCAACATGTTGTATGGTAATATTGAGTGCTCGATCTAGTATTTACTATACATAATAGAAAGTGATGATTATTCCATAGAGGCATGGGGATTGGTAATATCAGTTCAACATGATTTTTTTGATTTTTAAATAATGTTGGGGAAAATGAATAAAAGATATTTATAGTGGTGTTTCTCCCTAATGACAATGAATTCTACACTATAGTTTTTTTAATGTCCCCATCATGAGATACATGTAACCAACGAATTCATTTGGGTCATCACATGACCATAAGCATGCCACTCCATATGCTCGAGGCTGCCGAAAAGTGGTATGGGTCTAATTAGCCATCTTGGGAGACTATAACCTCTTTAACAGAGTAGGAAACAGTAGTCAACAATATAAATAGATAAACCATTATGTAATAACAAATAAAACTGAATATCTAAACATCTTTTAAAACTGGTTTAAACCAAAAATCAACATTAACCATGTCATGCAACAATAATACTTTCAATATGAATGAAACAGAATATAAATAAAAATGTCATAATCCCCAATATCATCCCAACACCATGTCCATATAATCATCAATGAATTCCCCAATCCCATCACAACTCCCTCGAACTAGGCCTTTTCCTTTATCAGAACCTATAGTAAAGATGTTTTATCAGGTACTCTATAGTGGGCCAAGAATAGTGATAGTACAATTTAGTTTTCCATCACCTATGATGTCTAAAACTAATCCATTCTAAATAGATAGTACACGCATGTATGAAGTTGATGGGAAGATAGAAAATATACATGACTGGTGCCAGTAGATAACCTTGTACACTTAAAAAATATCTATCTTTACTAAAATTTGGATCATTTATAACATATTCATTAATTAATACATTTTCATCATGTGTTATATGGGTTATGAATATACAAAATATAACTCATGTAAAATTGCCTGATACCCATGGTTTTTAAAAACCGAGGGTATAAGGGTAATATGGAAACCTATACCCATGATTTTGGGTAAATTCATGGGAATATGGTTTTTTAAGACCTATTCACACAGTTTTGGAATACTGTAGGGAAAAATATAGTTATACACACGGTTTTGGAAAAATCATTAGTATATAATTTTTTTCGAAGACATATACATGAGGTTTTATAAAACGTGGGTATAAATTTCCAGTGTTATGGAGGGGAAACAAATTCGGTGGGGCACAAAAAATATTTGGCTAGAAATCCTATCCCCACAGATTTCCCTCCTATAACCACGGTTTAGATAAATATATTTATGAAAATAAAAATATATTAACAAATAAACTTTTTTTGAGTTGGTGAAGCACTATCAATTGTTTTCTGCAGTCGTAGGTTCAAAACTCGCACAACATTGTTTGTATAATACATGGAGATAAATTAATAAATTAAAATAAATATTGAAATATTAATATGAATATGTTATTTCTCAATTGGTTAAGTGTTTGATTCATGAAGATATTGTTGTGGGATCGAACCCTACTAGCTCTATTTTGTCAAATATTGATGTTTATTAATATATTTATCAAAATATAGATAGATATACCTAAAAGTGATGTATCCTGGTTGGTTAGGTGCTCAAAGATAGTAATTGAGGTACCGTGTTCAAATCGTGGGTTTATGGTTTTGACTGTGTGGAAATAGGGTATGAGTCTTTGACACGGTGGAAAAAAAGTTATACCCACGGTTTTGCAAACCATGGGTATAGGTCAGAGACATATCCCAATGCCTTGGTTTCCCATAGTTCCCAAAACCAAGGGTATAGCCCATATCCACGGCTTTGGGGGCTTACCCACTGTTTAGAACCATGGGTATAGGTCTGTTTTCCTGTAGTGTATACACATGGATATAATGGAATCAATCGACATGCACACGGTTTTGACTAAAGATCCTATCTCGTTAGAGAAAAACACAACATAAAATTATGTTTTCCATGGAATCCTAATTCTTTTTGGAATGAAACTATTAGGGGAATATGTCCTATGTACCCTTCTCTAATCTCTGAATTTTGGTGTGGTGTTTACAGCCTCTATCTAGCTCGACCTAAGCGATTATAACAAAACTTTTGTACACCACACTACCATGGAATGTGCGAACTCTTATATATCAATTCATTATAAACATACCATGTTACAACCCAAAAAAATCAAATAAAAAACAAAATTATGGTCGTTTGCAATCAAAATGGGTGTTATTACTATTCAAAATCCCATTAGCACATTTACATTTACATTAACTTATCATTTATTACAATTAATGTTTTCAACCCTTAACCCATTTTCTATATTCAGTAATTCCCAAACATTATCCAATATAAATAAATTTCCCTACATTATCCATTTATGAAATTTGTCACTTTAATATAATTTTCTCGCATATGAATTTCAAGAAAAATTCGTATATCAGAAGGAAAACCCACCTTATTACATTCAACACCTTAGGTATAAACAATATTTCGTATTTATTAACCAATTCATCAAATTAATAAACTCCCTTATAAAAACCAATTTTCTTGTTCTTTAATTCACAATCCATTTAAAATTTATCACATTCATCATCTCACATATACTAATATTCTTAGACATTTCAATATTATTCATACTCCATTTGACATAATATCAATTAACACTTTTTAAATCAACTCCAATCAGCCCCTCATGGAATTTAAAATATATAGGCCTAAATATCAATATTCCATTTTAATCTCAATCAAACATTTTCAACACCTTATATATTGTCTTTATGTTTTCACAAATCAAAACTAAACTTAACATTTCAAAATTTATATGTTTGGGAATGTCGGCACACCCCATATATTTCTATAAATCAATTTAACAATCCCAATTGCTTCCCGCCAGGATATTGAGATGGAAAATCAATAAATATCAAATCATTGTACTGAATCATACTAAAGTAGACATTTTCACAACAATAGTGATTAATTATATACACTGATATTCTGAATACAATAAAAAATCTATGTGATTCAACATATAGAACACCTGCCTCAAATTCGATGATCGAAAGACTCTTAATAATTACCTTATATCATGATTCAAAAACACTTTAAAGACCCAACAAAGATTCCAAAAGAAAATGAGGATTTTATATATTACAATGAAAATGGGAGAAACTAGAAACCCTAATCGAGAAAAGATATGTAAGTGGAGCATTAGACATACATGGGGAATCGATCCGTAACCAACAGTGCTCTAAACGACCATGAATTAAAGGAGAACCACCATTGTGATGCTAGTGTCAATTATATTATTCAATAGGGATGATAGGGGGATTAATTAAGAAGATAATTTGTGGGGGTATAAATATTTCGTAATAAGAAATCTATACATCGTCCAAAATTTTATTAGGGAATGTTATTTATCAAAAATATTTACCAAACAATGAAAATAATTATAATAGAGTACTATCTAATTGGAAAGGAATTTTATTTTACCTATGTAA
Organism: Viscum album; assembly: GCA_963277665.1. Taxonomy (NCBI): domain Eukaryota; kingdom Viridiplantae; phylum Streptophyta; class Magnoliopsida; order Santalales; family Viscaceae; genus Viscum; species Viscum album. The sequence goes on from OY728120.1 coordinate 1,127,597,442, forward strand.
TTATGCACAATTTTATTAACCATGTTCCAACCATGCATAATGACACTATCTAATTTTTCGTGGGTTTCTGGGGATGGCCGCACGATTTCCTAAACTACAAGATGACCATGAACCTTTCATCGGTCGGCCTTGTATTCCTTCTTTTAGAGTATCGAACTCCTAGAACACCCCTATGGTTTCCCTTACTCCCGATAAAATTTCATTAACAAAATAATTGATTATAAAATTTATACAATGAAAGGCCTTTATTAAGACCATGATCCTAGTATATACCCACCTTTTAATGACTCGTCCTCAGGTCTCATTACCTAGTAACAATGATCTTCTGAAACAATGTTATCAGGACATTAGGTGCCCCTATCCATTTCCCTTTTCCTCTTTTCTCATTTAACATTTCAAGGATACCAATAAATTCAACCTAAGGGAACAATCGTTCCCCAAAAACTACCTCAAATAAAACCACACAACACAAACAAGATACTTAAAATAGGAATAATAAACTTCAACCATACATCAACCTATTGAAATTTATTGGAAAAACATAGGAAATAGTTTATAATTCATTGGAAACAAAAACAATTCACACATAATCATATCAATGTGGAGTAACTAATTGACCCCACATCGGTTTGATACACTTCACAACTCATGATCTGAATCACATGGAGTCATTTTATTCTATTTTAAAAACACTAATGGTGACTAAAAATCAATAGGACTATCGTTACCATAACTGTTCATGTGTGATTCCGACCACTTGAGCTTACAATCGATCTAAATCTATTCCGCAAATCATAGGTATACAAATTTATTTTATCCCTGAAAAATAAAATTAATGTCACCCAATGCCTATTACCATCTTCCATGAACGACACCCAAGACTTTTGTTGACACCCAAACTATCTCGTGGACCTCACCCAAAATAGTCGATGGATTACATACCAACATACTAATCCAAATATACCACCCACATAAGCCTAGAGTACACGCTGTCCTATATCAAAGATGAATACCTTCACATTGCAAATAATAATTCTAGATCTTCTCAACATATCCGGGATGATGATAAGATGTTGGGAATAATTATCATTAGATGAGGTATGAAATAAAGTATTCAATGAACACGACTGACAAATTTTACCTTACATATGTCACCTACTACTTCGGGACACTATGAGATAACACAGTTTTCATCCTTCCCTAACATAAAAATCAGACTATCACATAACCACCAATTACTATGAGTGATTTACTCCACGACTCACCACCACTCCCTATCCATCTGCCATGAAATAGTGAAATAAGGATTCATGTGGTGTTACTCCCACCATACCACTCGAGTTCTTCCGGCACAACCCCATCTGTTAAGAACCACACCCAAACATCCCCCACACTAGTCAAAACAGATGGGAACTCACATATCCATTCTATAACCTTTAGTTATTTTTTTTCTGAAAATGAAATGTTGTTATCTCAATAGAAATAATTTCATAGCAATATGTTCTCAAACCTAGACCACGTCAGATAATTCACATATTCAAACCCCCCATGACCACTCACTTGAACCAACATTATTTCGCAAAAGACAAGAAATAACAGAGAAAGTACCAAAACCTAAAAACTCACTGGACCATTTGTATTAGTCCACTATCCCCAATGACCCATTGGTATAATCAAAATCTCACCAAAAAATCAAAACATTTATTCTAATATTCTCAGACATTTGACCACCCTCAACTCTATTATCACCATAAAAAATGAATCCAATAGGGCTTCATTAACCATTTTCTCTTCCAATGAAAAATAATATCAGGGACAACAATTACCATTTTCCAAATAGAATAGTGGAGTATCCATGTGATAACACCCTTCAAATGAACCCTAAAACCAAATAAAATAACACTAGGTCCCTTAAGAAATAACAAGGGCACGACAATACCATTTACCAAAACATTATGGAATTCATAATGCATCGATTCCACCTCTAAATCAATTACCATCAATCATATTCTAGGGAACCTACATCGCTAGGTTATACTCTAACGTGGTCAACAGTTATTTACCTAATATTATCACCATATAACATCAACACTTTTCACGTCAACACACTACAAACCATTTCACAAATCCCTCTATAAAAAACATGGGGTAACAATATTCGTGTCCTAGTGACAATGTCCAAAAAATACACCAATCTGACAGACACCCAATAGCATTGGTAACCCATCCTAATTTCTCTCATAGGTCACATTGAAGGTTGTTTGATTTTAACCCCCAATATTCGAGTCCGATAAATAAAATTCCATTGGTCCTCTTTCCAAACAGAACACATCAAGCGATGAAAAAATCAATTTTCCAAAATGTGACTCTCACCGTCATTCCCATTCCAAATATGCCCGGCCCACAATGTGACCATTTACTCTAGGTTCCACACCATAGGTGACTATAAATGTACATAGAAACTAATATCCAAAAACCACCTTGAGGGTCCAAAAAACAACTCACAACATTTATACTCACATGGTCACCAAAATCAATGCTCTATACTTACGGTCCAGTATATAGGCTATACGATCATGACCCATGAGGGTTTCAATACATGTATTAATGAAAAAAGAATCAAGACCAAAATGAAATGTACCTAATAAGGGTTCCATAATATTTTATCATATTCAATATCATTACATAAAATTCATCACAACAAAAATCCACATTATCATACATGGGTACTCTCACTACCCCAAACCAACTATACAATGGTAAAACTGAAAACACTAGGAATACACAGTACATAGTTCCCCTAAAATATCCATCATTATTGTAATGTCACTACTTTAATCAGGTATATACTATTTAAAATTTTGTTGAATAATTCTATAAAGAATCCTAGGGTACGCATCGACACACCCCGCTACGGGTCCCAGGAATCTATTTAAATAATTTAAATTACATCATGGGATTTTTTAAAAATTTCATAGCGCGCATTATCACATGGATCAAGATTTAAATAATTTATTATGAATTTAAAATAAATAAGAAGATATATAAATAATATATAAAATAATGCAAGAGGGGATAAAAAATTAAAATAAAATAGAAAGGGGGTTATGGGAAAAGTAAAAATAATTAAAGTTGGATATTTCCATTTTTATTATTTTAAACATCATTCTTATTCCATATTTTTTATTCTATTTTATTTTTCCTTTTAATTTTCCTTTTTCTTCTATCTTAATTTTCTCAATTATTCTTATATTTATTTCTTTTTTTCTCTCTTATCTTCCTCTCCACCTGCAAATGTCGTGCCTCTATATCTCCCATGATGGCGCACCACCTTGCCTCCTCTTTAGAAGACCACCAAGCCACTGTTCCCCATCTACTTGCATCATCGTCAGGTGATATGTAAGCATTATGGAAAGGATAATCTTACACATTTGGAATCATAGAGTTCTGTTGAAAATACATTTCACATTTCACCTCATAATTATTTTACCCTATTTTTTGGTTTTTTATAATCATCAGATTTATTCTATTTTAGGACAAATCAAGGCATGTTGTGGATCATAGTATCATCAGTTACCAAAAGGTAGGGGGTCTACTAGATTTCCCTTCATTTTTTATGAATAATAAAAATGTATGGTTGGGCCGGTAAGCAGTGCCTACCGACTATGTTCAATTTCACCCAATCTATTCTATATAACTGGTTCTCCTAATTTTTCATCCTTATTTATCATAATTTAAATTGTTTAAATTATTTTAACATGTCCATACCCCCATTAGGCTATACCGACATGGTCGGTATAAATTCCATTAGCTAGAGTATTTAATTTATTTAACAACATGTGATGCACTTCCCATTTTTGTTGTGTTTAAACTAAATAATTATTTTTGAATAATTATAAACCTTGAATGGTTGGATTTTGGTTAGTTTACTATGATGAATTATTTATTTGTTAAAAAGTATATTTTTCTTCTTGTGCTAATACGGTATCATTCCTCGTTATTTATTGCACTACAATGTTAAATTAATACATTGGGTTGCACGAGTGTATCAGCTTAGATATGAAGCTACAATTACATATGAAAGCTATATATATCTAATGTTGTGAAATTATATATAAATATATGGAGGGTTTAGAATGTGGGTCATGTTTCAAGGGACATAGATGGACCCCCCCAATTCCAAACTGGTTACCAATATTTATCAGGGGGGAATGTCTTATGATTTTCATGAATGATACTTCCTCAAGATATCAAATTTATTATGAGTGATAGCAGTTCAAAAATGGCCCATAAAGGATGGATACATTGGAAATGTGGCTATGATAGCCTTAGATGATGCTCGACCCTTTTTTTCAAGATCGGGACGGTCATATGGTAACACCATTCCTTAAGAAATACATGGAATTTCAGAAGATTTTCTTTGGACAAGCTCATTTGTATAAGATAATATGAATGTTTTACCATAGAGTTACCTTCATGTGGGACTTGGAATCCAACATTCATCATGAAAATTAATAGTGATGCACTGTAATGTTATTTTAATGCCTCTTTGAAACTATAGAAAATTGTAATAATTCTCTGGTATGTTGAATCACACCTGGTTTATGCATGATTTTATCTCCAAGTTAAAGAACATGTTCGGTGGTGTGCCTCTTCCTAGTTTTACCTTGATTTTCAAGGCTTACATTTCTGTATATGTGCATTCCTATTATTACATGTTCTTCATTCAGAATCACAGATTATAAAGAAGCATGTGGTTAGGGAGGTGTGTCGTTGGGAACTCGGGATGAGTTATCTATTATATTGTTCTTATTTAATTAACTTCATTTATTATATAATGAAACACTATTTTTTATTACTACATGAAATGGAATGTTTTAGACAATGTGGCTACTGACCAACTGGGAATTTATCTTGATCCTTCTTAGGGGTCATTGACACCTAAATACTTTATATGCTTGTAGGTATTGAAAAAGAGAAGTGTGCTGCTTCCAATACTTGATTTTTCCTACTACATAGGATGAAGACTGGGGAAGAGGACATAGCCATGCTCATGATGCAGTAGAGGCTCATTGTGTATTTTCTTTTTAGTTTATAGTGTTATTGGGTTTTTATTTTTTGACATTTTAGTTTAGAAAAACATCAAAACATTATATTGTTTTGTGAGCTTCTGCCCATGATTCATATTCAGTTGGATTATTCATATTTCTTCAGGTATAGTTTAATAATTTATATGCTTCCGCTAATTAGTATTAATAGTTTTTTACTTCCACTATGATAATACCATTTACCTATGAGGGAATAGTGTACAACACAATCATGATAAAGTTCCTTGCTTCTAGTCAGCAACCTCTAGTGTTCGGGGAGATACGGTTGAGGTTATATGGATAACCAGGCTCGGGGCACCCTTCAGGTGGCTCCCATGATGGGGATTCTACAAAGTGGAATTAGAGTGGTTTTTCATTTTGTCTTACTATATGGGATAGACATGAGAATAGGATATAGGGGTTTGGAATGTACCTTGTTCTTTGAAATTTCTATCCCATGTATAGGGGAATCCAAAATTGCTAGTTTGGGAATTCAGTTATTGATTATGATGATTATTATTGATAGGATTTCACTTTTGTGTGAGTCACTTCTTTTTCATTGTTATTAGTGTTAGTGTTTTTGAGATAATGAGTTTTTACCATTGCATCCCAATGATACATGGTAAATACAATACATGAATAATAATTGGCAATATAGTATTAAAATGAAATGCATATTACTATTCCATATCTAATTTCTCTATGCGTTTTCCAATTTTCAGCTGAGTGATTTTTGTGTATAGTGATAAATTGTTTTGTAATGATGTTTGGTTAAATATAAAGCTGAGATCATCTGTTAGATATTAACATGACTTATCTAGGGAATGGACAGTAGACCTTGTTATGTAATTTCATTGAGTCTCCTATTCAATATCGAAACCGAACTTTTGAAGTAGGTTATATGTTATATAGTTATTAGAGGTAGGATAAGTACCTACCCTCTTTTTGTGCCTTACTTGTTTCTTCCATCTTTTTTAATTTTGTCAAATGGTGTGTGTTAGAATGTTTTAGACCAATGATGATGCAACGTATTCGTCTCTGGCCTCAGGAGTGTTGAAATGATCACATTCTAGAGATGGTTGGTCCCAAACCACAAGTGGTACCTCTTATAACTCACCTTGTGATAAAACCTCCTACATATCATGAAAGGGACCCTTATGATCTATTCAGGGATAATATCACAAGGTTAATGCTGTTAGTTCAATGTATTCCCAGACAAGTCCCATATATAGAAGTCCTCATACCATACATTCTACAGACGCACCCACCCACTTACATAGGGTGTGGCGGCCTCCGTGATGGAGAGTCATGGATAGAAGTCATAAGGCGTATCTTTGACCACCTCGAGATGCTTACAGAACGAAGGGTCAAACTTACAGTCTACATGTTTCATGACTCTTCTAAGCACTGGAGGGATGTTGTTTCTCAGTCTAAGATGACCAGTGGCTTGATTTTGGATGACTTCAAAGCATCTTTCTATGATCACTTTTTATCGCTTACTCTGAGAGATGATCATGACCAGGAATTCCAACATATCCAGTAGGGATCTATGACTGTGTAAGAGTATTCTAATCATTTCACAGAGCTTCATTATTTTCCCCATCACTGACTAGAGACAAGAAAACAACTTCAAGATATTTTGAGGACTAACTTGAGTATACTACTATCTCGTAAGAGAAAATATTCTTTTTGAAAAACGTCATTAAGATCCAACATCAGGATCTAATTTCGGATCATAATGCGAGGGAAGCTAAAATGATGAGACACGATGGTTCAATTTCAAGAGAGGGTTAGGACTCTTCTGGAATTAGGAAAAGACATTATGAAAGTGCATGTGGGGGAAATCATAGCGAAATATAAAATTTTGATATCTTTTTCACATGTCATCATTGTGGCCGAGATGGACACATAATCCATAGTGCACAAGAGACCTGAAGTTGTACCAAGCTTGAACAAGGATGGGTCACCTATAGTATTTTTATTATTCTATCACATCAGCATCTAGTGGTAGGGGATCTACACCTACACGTCCATCAGGCATGGGATCTATGACTCCACAATAGGATGGAAGTTCTTTTTACATCGGCTGATCATACAAAGGTAATGGTAGAGGTCATGTTAATCGAGTTAAAGATTTTCAGAGTAAGAAGAGTGGACCTGCTCTGGCCATCCATGCTCCGTCATTGGTCCATGGTTCAAGTCTAATGTATGTGGTGAAATTAGCTCCAGAGGAGTAGTGTGGAAGACCATCTATAGTTTGAGGTGCTATTTTAGTAGCCTAAATTTTTTTCCTTCGCTTTTTGGTGCTAGCGCATCACACACTTTTTTATCTGCTACTTTTATTGAAAGTCATGATTTTTCCATCGATAACCTGCATAATTTAATGCCTCCCAAAACTAATCTATAGGTCTAGAAAAAGGGAATATTCTAGTTCCATTAGTGCCCCCTTGATATAGGTGGGAACCACTTCAATTGGAGTTTCTATAATCTTGATATGTATGGCATCAGATGAATTATTGTTATGAACTAGGCTATTCCATATCATGCACAAGTGGACAACTATCGCTATCATGTGTCTTATGCATCCCCTAATCATGAATCATATCAACCCAAATGATAATGGGATATGTTGGAAGATTGAGATGGACCTAGATATGTGGGACTGCACAGAGTGATAGATCAGATAGAATGTCTCTTGAAGAGAGATTAGGGAATGAAGCTAGTTGAATTCCATCCAAATGAGGAACATTTCAAGGATGTCTTCCCTGAAAATTTAAATTGATTACCTCCAATGAGTGATGTGGATTTCTCTATCGAGTTCATGCTAGATGCGTCACTAGTTTCTATTCCTCTATATATGATGGCCCCAATAGTGCTACAAGAACACAAAGATCATCTTGAAGTCCTCAAGGTTAAGGGATCCGTAAGACCTAGCACATCGTCATGGGGTTCAAATTTTCTTTTTTCTAGGAAGGAAGATGGTAACCTTAAGTTAAGTGTGAATTATCATCGACTCAACTAGCTCATTGTAATGGATCGATATCCATTGCCTCATATAGATGATCTATTTGACTAGCTCTAGGGTGAAAATGTTTTCTCCAAGATTGATCAATGTTAAGGATATCACCAAGCTCCTAGGCGACTATCTAACATACCACATTCTGTATTCCGAAGCATGTACAGATAGTTCATGTACCTTTTTATGTAATTTATCCTCATGAATGTGTATTTTGTCTTCATGGATCTAATGAACCGTGTTTTCAAATGTATATTGATTCTTTTGTGTTAGTATTCGTAGATGAAATCATGGTGTATCATCTTTCCATACATGACCTTGCATCCTATCTTGAGATCATGATGACCACACTGAGAGGGAACCAACTATAAGCGATGCAAAGAAAATGAAACTTCTAGATTGATAACCTTAACTTATTATGTCATATTATATCTAAAGAAAGTGTATCAGCTGACCCAAAAATGGTGATATCCATGGTTTCATGGGAGAGTCCCAAGATTGTATTTGACATCCTCAGTTTCTTTAGGCCCTGCTGGCTATTACCGCTATTTTATCCTTGATTTCTCCCACATTGAACCACCTCATATCACCCTGATTTAGAAAGGTGTACCTTTCATCGGGTCATATTCTTGTGAAATGTATTTTCAGGAGTATTTAGAAAGACTATCAATATAATTGATCCTGATTCTCCCTATGCTAGGTAAAATATATACTATTTACTATGATACTTAAAGAATAAGACAGGTTGTATTTTTGATGCGGGGTGATTGAGTCGTGGCCTATGGACCCCTCTATCTAATCCCACATGAGCGGAACTATCCTACAATCAACCTTGATTTGGAAAATTTGGTTCCTGATCTACACTATTGGAGATACTATTTATAGGGTGAATGAATCATTGTTTACAAGGATCATAAATCCTTATAATATATCTCCAATCAACAAGATAAACTCATAAACCAGTGCTGATGGACTGAATAATTGTAGTTGTTTGACATTGTGATCACTTATAACTTTGGTAAGAGTAATTATGTGGTAGATTCATTGATCCACAAGACACATTCACAAGACATTCTGGTTTCCAATAGTGAGTGGCTAATGATTTACTTGTTTTCTGATATGCATCTCGAGGTTCAGGAACAACACGGAAACCATCTCTAGCAACTCTTAGGGTGACGTCCACTCATTTAGAGAATGTCCGCAGATGATAGTTGACTAATCATGAGGGTCATGTTAAGAATGAAAGAGTATATAAAGAGAACCCACATCCTAGTTTGGTTTTTGATGGTAGTGAAACTCTCTTTTACTGAGGTCGTGTGTGGGTAACTTCTGGTATACAAGAAGATATGGTGATTGAATTTCACTCCTCAGTTTTGGCAGTTCATCCTGGGCTGAGCAAGATGTAAAGGGACATGTGTTAATAGTAATGGTGGCCTGATATGAAAAAGTATATTTCTTTTTTCATCACTCGCTGATCCAATTTTTAGCAAGTGGAGGTAGAGCACAGGGACCTACTAGACTCTTACAACCACTATCCATTCATAAATGGAAATGGTATTAAGTCACCATGGATTTCATTACAAGATTTCCAGGATCTCTACAAAGAAGCTATGAAATATGGGTTGTTGTCGATAGTTTGACTGAGTTTACACACTTATTACTTATCTGGGAGACCTTTACAATAGATGATTTTTATAGGCTATATATACTGGAGATTGTACGACATCATGGTGTACCCCAATTAATTATCTCGGATAGAGACGACTTCTTTATTTCATTGTTTTGGCATGGGCTGCAAAAGGCGCTAGGTTCATAGGTACTTATGAGTGCAACATACCCCCCTCAGACTGATGGTTTGTTGGAGAGAACAATACAAGTGTTATAGGATATGTTACAGGCATATATCCTTGATTTTGGAGGTTCTTGGGAGAAACATATTTTACATGTTGAGTTTACCTAAAATAATAGCTTCCATGAGACAATTCAGATGGTTTCTTATCAGGCCCTCAATGGTAGACCATGATGTACGTCTTTATTCATTCTCGAAGTAGGTGAGGTAGTTCTGTTGGGTCCTCATATCTTTGAGGATACTATTGAGAATGTTCAGCTGAATCAAAAGAGTATGACTATAGCTCAGTCCAAAGAGAAACCCTATATCGATCGTCACTGAAGTCCTCTGGAGTTTGAGGTGAGACATCGAGTCGTATGGTGTTTTTTTCTGTGGATAGGTTACATGCGGATCAGATGATGGGGATGTTATGTAAATACCTATAAATTTCAAGGAAATTATTTTCTTAATTTTCTTTGGAATTTTACAAGAACTCAGTTTCTGACGGCACCTCATTCAGAGGCCCGGTGTGCCCGGAATCATTTTGCGAAGTTTTGCTCGGCTATGTTCAGTGAACGAACGAGCGGGTTTTTCTAACATTTAAACCGGTTCTCGGAATCAAATTCCGAGGACACCGATGGAATCGCAGTGCCGGTATTTTCTTAGAAATGCCTCTTCCGAAGTAGCGTTTGCTCGGGTGTGGTTTTTAATATTTTTGGGCTTAAAGTTAAGAAATAAAATAATTTCTACGACAAACGTTATTTTATTTCACATAAAGCTACTTGAAATCCACTTTAAGCTTCTTAAGCTGAGTTGAAGTGGATAGGGTAGAACCCGAAATATCCTACCCTCCTGGTATGATATTTGTGAGGTGGGACCCGCACGAGCCCCACCGTTTCTTTTCCACTATGTAACGCACCCACGAAAACCCGTCATTATGAAAGTCAACTGACGTGTTTTCATAAATTCTTAATGCACTAATTAATTGGGGGGTTTTATTCATTGAATTAATTCTACGAATTAATGGGTCGTTACTTATCTTATCTCTTTTTTTTCGTTTTTTGGCATGTTAATAAAATAAGACCAACTCTATTCTTCTTAAGTGTTGTTCGTTGAGAGGATTTGATAGAAACCTAAAGTTCTTCCTCCTTCTTCGCGAAGAACGTGAAGAACACGAAGAACAAAAAGAACTCTGGTCTTCGACGAAAGGCAACGAAGAACGCCGAACTGGCGGAGATCGACGACGCGAAGCCTTGTACCGTGACGCCAACGAATCTCCCTTCGCGACGTTTCTTCTGCGACGATCCCACCCCGCGGCAACCTTCTATCGAAAACAACAAGGTATGGGGTTGCAATCCTTTTTAATTTATTTTTGGATTATAACAACAACATGGATTTAATTATTATTAATTAAATCTGTATGTTCTTGAACCCCAGAGTCCGTCGACGCAACACCGTATTCCATGAAGTCCTTCCGTGACGACGCGATGCCCTTCAGCGATGCGACGATCGCCTCCTTCCGTGATGATCAATTCCGCGAAGAACGCATGCTCGATGACTACGGAAAGATAGGGGTTTGATTCTTGAAAATCATTGTGATTTATACCCACGACGTTTGTTAAACTATTATTGTGTAAGATTTCTTTTAAAATAGCTTACGCGGTGGGTTCTGACTAACGAACAAGTCTGAACCCACCACACTTTTTTATTCTTGGTGCACGAAACGGCGGACGATGACAAACGGGCCGCAAAGGCGATTTGAGGGCTTGACAGTGAAGAATGGGACCCGGGAGGAACTTCGGTGCAGGCGGAAACAAAATCGGACCACCGGAGAAACTCCGGTGGCCCGCGGAACCCACCAGCGGCGCGGGTTTCCGGCGCGGCGGCAGCCAGCGGACCCGCGGCCGCGTGGGTCTGGCGCTCATGGGACGCGGCTTTGCCCCGTCCGTTGACTCAGTGCGGCCCCACGCGGGGCCGCAACACTTCAATACCGCGTGGGCAGCGCCCACCCCGTGGATTCTTCCGCTCGGCGGGCTCGGCCAAGCCGAGCCGGGCCGACCCATTGGGCCGGGTCGCACCCAGGCTGAGCCGGGTCATGCCTAGGACGGGCCAGGTCGCGCCAAACCGGGTCGGACTCGGACCCGGGTCGGGTCGATCCGGGCCTAGACCCCCCGTTTCCGGACACTTTTCGGTCATTCGCTCATAACATGAGCTATGTGCCTCCAAATGATGTGCCGTCAGTGGAGATGCGTTCCTTGGATCGAGACGGTCATTTCGGTATACCACACTCAAGGTTTCAGAATACTTTTGGTTCGGCCAGGTTTGTTCATACACGAAACCAACCGGGCCCTCGGAGCGGAAACACTCATATCTTGAGCTTCGGACGTCCGATTGATGTGTCGTCGACTTTGTTGAATTCCTCTAAGTGAGACTGATATTTTGGCTTACTCCACCCGAGGTTTGGACGCAGGTGGAGTATGGTTCGGTTGGTTTTTCCTTAAAAACTAACCGGGACCCTGGGATGAAAAAGCCAATAACTCGCAGATCGGGCGTCCGATTGACGCGTCGTCTGTGACGTTGAGTTCCTGTTGACGATACGGAACATTTGGATACATCAACTCTGGACTAGGAGTCAGTTGATGTATCAATCTCTCGGCTCGTGGAGCGGACCCTCCCGAACGAGCTTGCTGTGTGCGGGAACCCTAGACCTGGCTGCGACTAATATTGTGACGACGATGACTGTGCAGAGATCCTCAGTGGATTCGACAACGACGACTACAACACTCAGCGATCCTGTGTGGATCAGTGCTACCGATCCTGTGTGGGTCCGATCCTGTGTGGGTCAGCCCTCAGCGGCTCTATGTGAGCCAGCGCCTACAGGTCCTGTGTGGGCTCGATCCTGTGTGGGTCTTTGCGGGGGTTAGTACCTATCGATCCTTTGTGGGTACGACGACTTAGATGGATCAGTGATCATCTCTATCGTCATTCGAAAAAGTATACATGTGTGAGATGAAACCTGTTTGCTTTCCTGTGTGGATTGTGTTGTGCTATCCTGTGTGGATTACGTTTTGCTTTCCTGTGTGGAATACGTATACTTTCCTGTGTGGACTGGGTTGTACTTGGGCTCGGAGCTTGGAGCGTACTGGAATTGATGACTTAGGTATATGTATGGGCATATAACTTTGCAGTGTCGGTTGTTACTTCGTGATTGTATCTTTCCTTTGTGGTTTATCCATTGTGGATTTTGGGAGGCCTTCGGGGGTCTCGGGGTCCCTACTGAGTAGCTTATACTCAGCCCTACACGGGCTATGCCCGCACTATGTTGTATTGGTTGCAGACGACGGACATCACTGATCATGGTGGACGAATGCGGAGTAAGACGGTACCTAGAGGTGGACCACTGGGCGGGACGTACTCGGAGCGGTCGGCTGGACCCGAGGAGCAGAGGAGGCTATGAGTACCCACCCTTCATGTGGGATTTCCAGTGGACGGCCCGACGTTGCGACTTTACTTTTTAGCTGCTGTTTTTCCCCTTTCAGTTGTACTTTACAGTTGGGCTTGTATTTCCGGCCCCCTTTACTTTCTGCACTTACTGTTGTACCAATTTTTACTTTGTGTTTACTTTTTCCACTTTCTTACTCTGTGGTGCTTGTTTACTTTACAAAGGCAATTCCTCCCCTTTACCTAGATTTATGCCTTGGTGCTAGTCGCCAGCCCATGGCCTATGGAAGTTGGGCTTGGTGTCGTCACGACACGGGCCCCGAGGATGGGTCGTGACAAATTGGTATTAGACAAAGATTGACCAGCGCCCCTCTATTGAGGATGCCTGAGGAGGGAGTAGGGTACGTAGTCTACTGTGATGCATCATGGACTGGACTCGGATGTGTCCTGATGTAGGAGCGGGCAGTGATCACCTATGGATCACGTCAGTTGAGGCCGCATGAGTAGAACTACGCTACCCATGACCTGGAGTTAGCATCAGTGGTCTTTGCTCTGAAGACATGGAAACACTATCTGATGGGCGAGCACTTTACAGTCTTTTCTGACCACCAGAGTCTCAGGTACATCTTCTCGCAGAAGGACATGAACCTGAGATAGCGGCGGTGGCTCGAGTTCCTCCAGGACTATGACTTTGAGATAGTCTATACTCCTGGGAATGGGAACGTGGTAGCCGATGCTCTTAGCAGGAGTAAATGCATTCAACTAATTGAGGAGGAGATAGAGCATCTAGCCTCTTTGCAGATATCCTTTGTGGATAGAGATGGAGCAGCCTTCCTTCAATCTCTCATAGTTACTCCTCCACTACTGCAGCGGGTTAGAGAGGCATAGCGTGGGGACGCTAATTGTGAGACGCGGCATTCATATATATCCTTAGGACAGGCACCTGATGGATTCTCCCTTGGAGAAGATCACAAAATCCTTTTCAGAGGATGTACCTTATTACCAGTCTCTTTACAAGAGGAGGTGCTGAGAGAGTTTCACACTTCTCCTTTGGATGTACATCCTAGAATGGCGAAGATGTACCAGGACATCAGATGATAGCACTGGTGGCCGGGCATGAAGAAGGTTGTGGCAGAGTTCGTTTCATGATGCCTCACCTTCCAGCAGGTGAAGGCAGAGCATAATGTACCAGCAGGCTTGGTACAGCCCTTGGAGGTCCCAGAGTGGAAGTGGGACGGGGTATCTATGGACTACGTGACTAGACTTCCACGCACTTCCAGAGGTCACCACTCCATCTGGGTGATTGTCGACTGACTCACCAAGTTGGCTAACTTCTTACCCATCAGAGAGCAGGGCTCAGTGGAGAGCTTGGGGCGTCTCTATGTTCAGGAGATTGTACGGCTTCACGGTGTGCCATCATCTATCGTCTCCGATCGAGTTTCTTGCTTTACTTACCGGCTTTGGAAGGTGTTGTAGGAGGCATTCTGGATGCAGCTACGTCTGAGCACCGCTTTTCACCCTTAGATGGATGGTCAGACGGAGAGGACCATTCATACTTTTGAGTACATGCTCTGCGCATGTGTCCTCGACTTTGGTCATAGTTGGGAGGACCACCTACCATTGGTGGAGTTCGCGTACAACAACAGCTACCACTCCACCATCGGGATTGCACCATACGAGGGATTGTACGGTAGACCTTGCAGATCTCCTTTGTGCTGGACAGAACCTGTGGAGTCAGCACTTGTGGGACCAGAGATGGTCCGGGCCATGACAGAGAAGGTCCAGGTCTTCTAGGAGTGGATGAGGACAACTCAGAGCCGGTAGAAGTCTTACGCTGACAGGAGGTGGAGCCCACTAGAGTTAGAGGATGGGGACCACGTCTTCTTGCATGTCTCACCGCGACGTGGATTACAGAGATTTGGATGAGGCGGCAATTTGTCTCCACGCTTCATCGGGCCTTTCCAGGTCCTCAGCAGGATCGGTGAGGTGTCTTATCGCCTGGCACTACCACCTCAGTTGCACCAGGTGCACGACGTCTTCCACGTATCTCAGCTGAGGAGATACGTGCACGACCCAACGCACATCATTTACCATGGGGAGCTAGACATTGATAATGGGGAGACTTTTGTGGAGGTCCTAGTGGAGATAGAGGATCAACAGGAGCGGTTCCTACGTGGACGGTAGATTCCTCTAGTGTGCATCAGATGGCAGCACGGGAACCTCCAGGAGAGCACATGGGAGCGGGAGGCTCAGATGCCTGCTCATTACCCACTTTTGTTTCCCTAGTTTATGATGTATCTTTACTATGACGTAAATCCCTGAGGTCGGAGTGATTTAAAGTCCCGTAAATTTCAAGGAACTCTTTTTCTAAATTTTCTTTTTAATTTTACAAGAACGCAGCTTCTGATGGCACCTAATCTTGAGACCTGGTGTACCCGGAATAATTTTCCGAAGTTTGGATCAGGTACGTATAGTGAACGAATGAGCGGGTTTTTCAAAATTTTAAACTGTTGCTCGGAATTGAATTCTGAGGACACCGATGGAATCACAGCGCTGGTATTTGCTTAGAAAATCCTCTTCCGGAGTTGCGTTTGCTCGGGTGTGGTTTTTAATTTTTTTGGGCTTAAAGTTAAGAAATAAAATAATTTGTACGACAAATTTTATTTTGTTTCACTTAATGCCACTTGAAATCCATTTTAAGCTGCTTAAGATGAGTTGAAGCGTATAGGGTAGAACCCGAAATATCCTACCCTCCTGGTAGGATATTTGTGAGGTGGGACCTGCACGAGCCCCACCCCGTCATTATGAAAGTCAACTAACGTGTTTTCTTAAATTCTTAACGCACCAATTAATTGGGCGGTTTTATTTGTTGAATTAATTCTACGAATTAATGGGTCTTTACTTAACTTATCTCTTTTTTTCGTTTGTTGGCATGTTAATAAAATAAAACCAATGCTATTCTTCTTAAGTGTTGTTTGTTGACAGGATTTGACAGAAACCTCATGTTCTTACTCCTTCATCGCAAAGAACATGAAGAACGCGAAGAACGCGAAGAACACGAAGAACACCAACCATCGACGAAAGGCGATGAAGAACGCCGAACCAGCAGAGATCGACGACGCGAAGACTTGTACCGCGACACCAACGAATCTCTCTTCGCAACGCTTCTTCCGTGACGATCCAACCCCGCGACAACCTTCGATCGACAGCGACAATGTAGGGGGTTTCACTCCTTTTTAATTTCTTTTTGGATTATAACAACATCATGGATTTAATTATTATTAATTAAATTTCTATGTTGTTGAACCCCAGAGTCCGTCGACACGAAACCGTATTCTGAGATGCCCTTCCACGACGACGCGATGCCCTTCCGCAACGCGACGATCACCTCCTTCCGTGATGATCAATTCCGCAAAGAATGCATGCTCGACGACGATGGAAAGGTAGGGGTTGGATTCTTAAAAATCATTGTGATTTATACCCGCGACATCTGTTAAACTTTTTTTGTGTAAGATTTCTTTTAAAACAGCTAACACGGTGGGTGCGGACTAACGAACAAGTCTGAACCCACCGCACTTTTTCGTTCTTGGTGTGCGAAATTGCGTACGATGACAAACGGGCCGCAAAGGTGATATGAGGGCCTAGCAGTGAAGAATGGGAACCAGGAGGAGCTTCGGCACAGGCAAAAATGAAATCAGACCACCGGAGCAACTCCGGTGGCCCATGGAACCCACCGGCGGCCGCGCCTGAAGCCGCGGCCGTGCGGGTCTGGCACTCACGGTATGTGGATTTTCCACGTCTGTTGACTCAGTGTGGCCCCACGCAAGGCCGCGACACTTCAATACTGCGGGGGCAGCGCCCACCGCGCAGCTTCCTCCGCTCGGCCGGCTCGGCCGAGCCGAGCTGGGCCGACCCGCCGGGACCGGTCGCCCCCAGGCGAGGCCAGGCCGCCCTGGCCGGGCCAGGTCACGCCAAACCGGGTCGGACCCGGACCTGGGTAGGGTCCACCTGGTTCGGGCCGACCCAGGGGGGGGGGGGGGGTTGGGCCGAGTCGGTCTGGGCCCAGACCCCCCCTCTTCCGGACACTTTTCGGTCTTTCGCTCATAACTTGATCTACGGGCCACCGAATGATGCGCCATCAGCGGCGATGAGATCCTTGGATAGAGACGGTCGTTTCGGTATATGACAATCAAGGGTTCATAATACTTTGGGTTTGGCCAGGTTGGTTCTTACACCAAACCAACCGGGGCCTCGGAGCGGAAATGCTCATATCATGAGCTTCAGACGTCCGATTGACATGTCATCGACTTTTTTGAATTCCTCTAAGTGAGACGGATCTTTTGGCTTACTCCTCTTGAGGTTTGGACACAGGAGGAGTATGGTCGGGTTGGTTTTTCCTTAAAAACCAACAGGACCCCTAGGACGAAAAAGCCAATAACTCGCAGACCGGGCGTCCGATTGACGCGCCGTCTGCGACGTCGAGTTCCTGTTGACGATACGGAACTTTTGGATACAGCAAATCTAGAATAGGTGTCATTTGACGTATCAGCCTCTCGGATCGTTGAGAGGACCCTCTGGAACGGGCTTGCTGTGTGCGGGAACCCTAGAGCTTGCAGCAACTGCTACTGTGACGACGACGATTGTGCCGAGATCCTCAGTGGATTCGACGACGACGACTACAACACTCAGCGATCCTGTGTGGATCAGTGCTACAGATCCTGTGTGGGTCCGATCCTGTGTGGGTCAGTACTTAGCGGTTCTGTGTGTGCCAACGCCTAAAGGTCCTGTATGGGCCCGATCCTGTGTGGGTATTTGTGGGGGTCAGTACCTATCGATCCTTTGTGGGTCCGACGACTTAGATGGATCAGTTATCATATCTATCATCATTCGAAGAAGTATACCTATATGAGCTGAAACCTGTTTGCTTTCCTGTGTGGATTGTGTTGTGCTATCATGTGTGGATTACATTTTTCTTTCCTGTCTGGAATACGTATACTTTCCTGTGTGGACTGGGTTGTACTTGGGCTCGGAGGTTGGAGCGTACTGGAATTGATGACTTAGGTATATGTATGGGCATATACCTAAGCAGTGTCGGTTATTACTTCATGATTGTATCTTTCCTTTGTGGTTTATCCTTTTTGGATTTTGGGAGGCATTTAGGGGTCTCGGGGTCCCTACTGAGTAGCTTATACTCACCCCTGCACGGGTTATGCCCGCACTACGTTGTGTTGGTTGCAGACGACGGACAACGCTGATCGTGGTGGAGGCTTGCGGAGCAGGACGGTACATGGAGGTGGACCACTGGGCGGGACGTACTCGTAGCGGTTGGCTGGACCCGAGGAGCAGAGGAGGCTATCAGTACCCACCCTTCATGTGGGAATTCCAGTGGATGGCCCGACGTTGCAACTTTACTTTTCAGTTTTTGTTTTTCCCCTTTCAGTTGTACTTTACAGTTGGGCTTGTATTTCCAACCCCCTTTACTTTTTGAACTTACTGTTGCACCAGTTTTTACTTAGTGTTTACTTTTTCCGCTTTCATACACTGTGGTGCTTGTTTACTTTACAAAGGCAATGGCTTCCCTTTACAGGGATTTATGTCTTGGTGCTAGTCGCCAGCCCCTGGCCTATGGAAGGCAGGCTTGGGGTAGTCACAGCACGGGCCTCGAGGACGAGTAATGACATGTTATCACTGAGATACATCACCCCATTCAAGATAATAGAGAGAGTTGGGCCGGTAGCCGATCGGTTATAGTTACCTCAGAGGTACCGTGCCATGCATGACATTTTTCTTGTAACTCAGCTCCAACAATATCATCCAGACCCTTTTCATTCTTTTGACCTTGACGACATCTAGCTTGATGAAGATGCATCCTTGGAAGAGAATCTGATCTGTGTCGTTAACTGTAGTAGTAATTTCTTCAAAGGAAGGTCATTTATTCTCATTGGGGTGTGATGGAAACACATACACATTCCAGAAGAGACATATGACTGGGAGACGAATGTACATGTGTAGTGGCCAGTACTTTTCACTAATGACGTTCCACTACCCTCAAAAGGGAAACAATGGGACAACTTGTCTTGAATAGGGGACATTGTAACATTGTGGAATTAATCTGTTCTAGAACATTTATAATTTTGTCGTCTAATTCCTTAAAGTGACCCAGGGTGTGCATGGGTACACCCCACAGTGGGTCCCAGGCTGCTTTTAATATAATTTAAATGAATATATGGGATTAATAAAAAATGCTATATTGTGATTTAGGGTGGGTTTAGGTATTTAAATATTTAAATACAAATTAAGAAGAAATAATAATATATTAAATGGAAATTTAATAGAATTCATGACCTGATAAAAAGAAAATTAAAAATAAAATAGAAATGGTGCTACAGAAAAAGTAAAAATAATTAAAGTTGGAGATTAACATTTTTATTCTTTAAACCTCTATCTTTTTCCACCCTTTTTATTTTATATTATTTTTAATTTTATTTTATGTTTTAATTTTATTTTTTTTCTTTTTATTCTTCTTCTATCATTTCCTCCTTTTTTTCTCTCCCCTCTTTTTCTCCTCCCACCCACATCATGCATCCCCCTATCCTTAGGTGTCACACCACCTTAGCCCCTCTTTGAAAGAACACTGGAAATCCATTTTAATTTGTTTTTTCATCATTAGGTGCATTGTAAACCTTATGGAAATTCTAGTCTAACTCATTTAGAATCATAGTTTTTTGGTGAGTATCGTTCATGTGGTTTGACGTGGATGGATTTTACTCTATTTTGGGGTTTCATCTAAATCATCCATTTTCATCCATTTTAGTTCAAATAAAATCTTATTATGGAGCATTTGATCATCTCTAACCATAAGGTAGGGGGTATACTTGCTTTCCCTCCATTTCGTTACGAATTATAAAATCTCATGGTTGGGTCATTCGTCTGTGCGTACAGACATTGTTCGATTTCACCCAATATTTAGAATTTAATTGTTTCCCTAATTATTGTAGCCATATTTTTAATAATATGAATTTATTAAATTGTTATAATATGATCGGACACCCACTTTGAAGTACTGATGTGTTCGGTATAAATTTTGTTAGCCCGAGCATGTAATTTATTTTACAGCATGTGTTGCCCAACCCAATTTTATTGTGTTTAAATTAAATATTTATTTTAGAATAATTATGATAATTTAATATTTTGATTATTTATAGTTTATTAGGATGAATTATTTATTTATTATTAATTTTATTTGTCTTATTATGCTGATATGGTATCATTCCTTGTTATATCATATGTTGTAATGTCAAATTAATACGTTGTGTTGCACGGGAGTATCTGCATAGATTTCAAGCTACAATTACATATGAATTCTATGTCATATCTGATTTTGTAAAATTTTAATTATATTAATGGATGGGGTGGAATTTGGGTCTCTTATTAAGGGCCACACTTGGACCCCATGTTCCTAACTGGGGACCACTATGTGTCGGGGGACTATGTCTTAGGCTTTTCTTGACCGAGACTTCCCCGGGCTGTCTATATACTTAGGAGTGATACAGTTTCCAAAAGGGAAAATCGATAAAATATCTATTGTAAATGTGTCTACTACATCCTTAGATTATTCTTGACCCCTTTTGGAAATATCAAGAGGGACTCATGGTAAAGTCTCTCCATGATCGATACTTGTTCATTCAAAATATTTCCTTTGACATGCTCAGTGGTATTAGATAATTTTTAGGATATACCATGATGATATCTATGAGAACGACTAAAATGCCAAATCCCAATATGAACAATACTAATTATTCACTGATGTTTTATGTAAATTCCACTTTGAGTCTCCAAAAAATAGTGATATTTATCTGGTATGTTGAAGCACACCGAGTTGACACATGATTTCAACTACAAGTTAAACCACAGGCTTGGGGGTGTACCTATTCATTTATTCACCATTAATTTCATGGCATATATTTTTTCATATGTGCATTATACATATTACATATACATATTTCATACGCCCATCTTAGGCCGGAGTAGTTTATTAGGGAGAGGTGTCGTTGGGAACACATGAGGAGTTAATTATTTTATTGTGCTTAATTAATTATATACATTTATTATATAATGACACACAACTTTTTATTACTGAAAAAAATGGTATGGTATATAAACCATGGGTTCTGGAGTATTGGGCTTTTATCAAAGACCATGCTCGGGAATCTTTGACACCCATGTATATTATATTCTTGTAGGTATTGACCAAGGGATGCGTGTTGCTTCCAATTCTTGATTGTTATTGCAACTTAGAATAGTGACTAGGGAGGAGGACATAGCCTTGATCATAATGTATTTGTTTCACTTTGTGTCTTTTATTTTTAGTATATATAAGCTTGGGTTTCTATTTTCCATGCTTTCAATTTAGATAGAAATTATCACATGACATTTTTTGTGATCTTCCGCACTTGATTCTTATTCAGTTGAATTATAAACATTTCATATACTTCTATTTATTGATATATATGCTTCTGCTATTTGTAATAAATTTTATATGCTCTTGTAATGAAAATTCCTTTTACCTCTGATGGATTTGTCTCCCCCGTGGACACATAAAACAACAATCTCCACAAGTTGGAAACATCTTGTGTTCTGGGAGACATTGTTTATGTTTACTGGCCAACCCGGCATAGGTCACCCTTCAGGTGGATCATGGGATAGGGACTCTACAATTACAAAACATTTTTTAATTAAATTTACCCTATTTACAATCTCAATCATTCATATTTTAATATTCAAATTAATAATATATTTTAAAATTATCTAATTCATTCGTTATAATACTTCAAAAAAATTTCCTCATGAAACACGTCGAATAATGATAAATAGGATTAAACAATCGAAGGAAAAGTACGTACACCATCAACTAGAAACAACCAACTCTATATACACAATCCCCACAATTATCATCATAAATATAACCAAACATTCTATTATCCCTACTGTGGGTCATGGATTACATGGGATAAAACAAATTATATAACAACAAATCATATATCGAAGACATTTTAAACCATATATTCCTTCACAATAAATCATATTTTATTTTTGGATAATTAAAAATTTCATGACATGTTATTATTATTATTCTCACTTATTTGTATTGTACATGATGAAAAATTCATTATACATTTTACAACAATATGAAAATTCTTATCATTTATTCACAATTAAATAATATATTTTATCATGACCACTGCCTATAACCCGTTCATGATAAAATTTTCTATACACACTCTTATATTAAAATTAATTCATATTCCGTTAGAGTTTGGGGATTACCTGAGTGGTAAAGAATTACCATAATTTTATATCAGAACCAGGTTCAAATTCTTATTTGATGGAATTACTCAAGTACTATATCAGTATTATAGTAGGTAATGTGCTTGAACTATATAATTATAGAAGAAAAATTAATATAGATGGGGTACGGTAGTTGTAGTAGTATTCATCTTGAATGGTATTTTTAGCAACTAGGACATTGGTCCATTAAGGAGGTGGTGACACAGACATGATCTGAAGGTGCCGACACATGAATTAAGTAAAAAAGGGCCTTTTATTAATCCAATGGTGGGCCTATGGGCTATGTAATATGACAATTTTCTTCTGGTCCTTCAGGTGAATAATATTTAATGTTACTAGACATCTAATATGATGGGTAATTCCTTTGGCAGCTATGACCCAACTTCTCAACTTGTGAGTGTTCAGTATGTGTGTGTGTGTGTGTTTTTGAATGTAATTATACACCCAATCCAATAATTTAGTGCTAATATTCATTTTGTTTACCAAAATTTATCACCAATATTAAAAACTATTATCTTCATATTTTACAAGGTAGTAAAATTCATTCTACAATATATTCCTCACACACCAATCCCATGTGTTCTATAATGATACATTCCACCAATATCATTATGTTTTTAAAATGATATGTGATTGCAAACCCGCATGCCATTCTGTCCATGATAAAAATATGATGATACTACCACAAAAAACAATATTTGATCCCACAATGATGAAATATCATTCAACTATAACAATACAAATCATGTAAATCAATTATCACCCTGAGTGATTTTGGGTATTTCATCGTACATGTGTTAGCTACTCCAAAGCATGAGCTCATTTGGAAGACCGAACATATCCTAACCACCAATATACAGTCCCAAAAAACAATACCCCATAAAATATATTCTCTTATACAACATTGTAAAACACTGACCTGAGATCCACTAAACCGATTCCCTGAGTCAGATCGTTAATGGTCCTCTAGTGCACCTCCTTGTATGTCAACGGATGACGCATAATAGTGAGGGTTAATAATCCATGGGGGGAGACTATACCATCACTAACATTTTAGATAACAATAGTCATAAATATAAACATTTGAAACAATGTTTAATAAAAAATAAACATTCATATACCAACATCTCCAAAAACTAGGCAAAACCATAAATCCACATTCACCTTATCATGTAATGATAATATTGCCAAAATGATGGACGTCCAATATAAAGACAACAAGATGAATCAATAAAAAGGTCCTAACTCCATGTACCAATCCTCATCCATTCATACCCCAATCCTAATTCAGCTCCAAATAAATAATCTCATGCCCTTATCCAAACCTACAAAAATGACGTCTTCTTGTGTACACAATGGCATGTCGAGAAGTTTGTGACTACAAATGTGTAGGTCACCACCAATAGTGTCTACAAAAATATAATTTAAATAGATAGTGAATGAAAATATCTTGTAAATGGTAATGTAAACAAAATTAAATGTTGGGTTTCATTAAATAACAAATTACACTTAAACCATTTAAATCTTTACTGTAGTTTTCGTCATTTTTTCCATCATCATTAGCTAGTCAGTTTTCATCATATCTTCCATGGATTAGGAAAATACATCATCTACACATGGTTCAAGGGATATCAATCACTATGAATAATGGATATAGTCCAGTCCCTATCTCAATAGTGACAAACACATCACATCAACACATTATCCTCACCTCAGTGCCTTAGTCCAGGTGTATTTAAACTATTAACGAAATAAATCCTCTTTTCCCTTCCATTGATCATACATTTTGTGGTGGATTTTAGAGCCTTAATCCCACTCGACCCATGGGCATAGAATCTCATAAAAATACCCCACAATACCAATCCAAGTGAACATGATTATTCACCACACACATTGAATATCACAACCCAACGAATCAAATTCAAATAAAAATCATATTCCATAATTATCAGAATGGGAGTTAATACATTTACATTACACATTATGATATTATCGATTTACATTACAGAGTTGTTTATCCCAATTCTAATTATTGTTCCATAACCCATTAATCATATTATAATATTTACAAAAATTATCCAATATTAATCCAATAAAATAAATTATCTCATTTTAACTATTTATCATCTCAAAGATCATTTTCCCACTTAATCATTTCAATTAAAATTCTAATATCACGTAGCAAAACCACTTTATTACATTCATCACCTTTGGTGTACCCCATAATTTCTAATATGAATGCACTCAACATATTAAACAATTATCCTTGGAAACCCCATTTACATGTTCTTAAATTCACTTCCGATTTCTAATTTATCATATTAATCATTTAAATTATACTAATACTTTTAGGAATCTAATCATAATTCGAAAACAATTTGACACAATATCAATTAAAGAAAATAACCATTTTAAAAGACACATGAAAAAACCCATTAATACATTATAAATATATAGGAACAAATTTCAATGTTCCATTTTAAAATTAATTTGACAATTCAAAATGTTCAAAATGTTATCTACATTATCTCACATCAACTATACACTTGAAAACACAATTTTTAGGGTTCAGGAATTCATTACATCCCATGGGTGACCCTAAATCATTATTATCATCCTCAGTTCATTACAAACGGATCACGAGGGATATAAATCATAAATTATCCAACCATTTTACTAAATCCCTCCCATGGTATCAAATTTACTACAAGAGGCAAGCATGGTCTCAACACACATGCACAAATCTATAACCAAACTATGGGATACAACTTTTTGACCATATACCACGAATAAAATTATAAACACACTTTTAATTGTAGCCTTATATGTAGATTGAAACAAACATTGAATCCCAAAACTATATTAAACTAAAAGAGGGTTTATGGATTTGGATGAAGATGGGAGAAACTAAAAACTAAAATCTGAAAAAGATAAGAATTTGGATTGTTAAACTTACCTATGGATCCAATATGTTACAAACAACAATAAAAAATAAAAATAATTAGAGGATAAATAATTTTAGGATGAGTTGGATGATTTTATTCATCCATAGAGATTAGAGGGTTAGAAATGAGGGAGGCATCAGGTGAGGATAAAATTTCCCATAATTTAAAAAATGTAAATTTTCTACATTTTATTGGAATGAATGGTTTTTCTGCACAATTTTCCAAACCCAACAAAACAGTGTGTAGGATACTATTTTAGGGTAAAAGGTATCATTATTACCTAGGGATATCCACATGTTTTGACTTACAATGTTCTATCATTTTATAATTCCACATCCCATGGTTTCATGGTTTCCTAGGAAGGTTGTACAGTTTACCTAAACATGTTCTCTAAATAGGTTGGACAATTTTACCTTCATTTCATATTGAGAAACCTCAAAATACCCCAAGGGTACCCAAAATCCATATAACATTTCACTAAAAAAAATTAAAAAATTAAAAAATGGAGTACCCTAATTATGATTGAGATCTTACAATTTATTTTTTGAATGGGGTGACACACTGTGTTGTATAAGACCATTATGTAGAGTTCTTGTACCCAATTTTTTCTTGTGGAATTATTTATCAGTAAATATTATATTTTTCCTATATTGGGAATCCTAATCCCACATTTCACATCAAATTATCATCAAAGATGTAAAAGAGGATCTCCCTTCATTTTCCCTGGCATCATATGATTATTAATTAACGGCTACATTGAATTTTTGAATGAAAAATCCCTTGTCCAATTCATTAATTAAAATATTCATCTATATTTGATGTTAACATTTTCTATTTATAAATCTAATTGATATGGGGGATGATATTTTTCTATTAATTAATTTCAATTATGTGTTTTTTGTCTTACCTATGTCAAGAAATTGGTTGATTTGCATTCACATTCTTGGGAAACATATTTTGACTCTAAAGAGATAGGTGTTTCAATGAGAATAATTTATAATACTATTCATGAAATTATTATGTTTTATAAAAAATTATTTATAATTATATACCCTTATTAATCACTCATTATTGGTTTATAAATGTTAAATATGGGTTTTCATACTTTTAATGGTTCGTTTTCAGTGAATTCATTGTGTTCATTTCGCACTAAAATTATTTTACTAACTAAGGATTTCAAAAAAAAAATTAAAGGCTATTCTAAATGAAGTTTATGATTATATGACGGGTGGTGGAAATTTTAATATTTCAAAATGGTTTAACCCATGATAAAAAGACTGTTTTAATTTAAAGAGGTTTTGTGTTTTAAAATTAATATTATGGGATGAAAGTGATACCAATAATGTAATTGTCCATGTTGGATTTCAATTGATTATTTAAAAAAAATTTGTTTAAATGACTAGATAAATAAAATTTTAAAATGAGATTGAAGATTTTAATACATCCTTATTATGAGATACATAGTTTTTGTGCCTTGTTTTGTACATTTCCCCTTCATGGGATGTGATTTTATTATTGTTAATATCCGACTCTTGGTTTTTGGAAAGGTGTTCATGTATTCTAGGGTTATTGTTGTGAGATGAGGTATTTATTTTATGAATATTGATGTATTAAATGGTATGTTTTGGGATACAAATCTCCACTAATTATTTAATGGGTTCCTATATATCTTTGTGATGGATTCAATTTCGACCATACTAACATAATTGATTCAAATTGTCATTGGTTGATAATCTATATAACCTGGTCAAAATATAGAATCTAATAATCATGCATAATTGGTAATACTATTGTCACATTTGGAATTTTGGATTTTATTAGTAATGTTTAGGTCATTTCATGATTCGTTAATTGTTTTATGAAAAATAATTATTAAAAAATAGTATTACTTCATGAAATTCTACTACACACATTAGGGGTGTCCACCTTTTAAATTTATTTTTTGTGTCACCTCTTAAATAATAATTAATTATTATTATTATTATTCCTCCTAATCTGATGTTTAAAAATTATTATTTTCTTTTTCCTCTAATGTATTTTTTACTGTAGAAAAAATTTTAATATCATTTTTGTGAAAAATTATTCTAGAAAGATGAATTATTTTGTTGTGAATATGTAAATGTGGAAGTCAAATACTTTAAATGTATTAATAAATTTATATTTTTGATGGTTGATTACACCCCAAATGATAATTAGGGGTTTTAAAAATAATATGGATGCAATTTCTGGTTTTCATATTATTTTTAAAATCATGGGTTTTTACACTAGATAGTGATTTAAAAAAATTGTGTTACCTTGGGGTTTTTTCTTAAATTTTTATCTGAAATTAATTGTTTTCAATATATATTTTATTTAGAAAAAATTATTTTCATTATTTTGTTAAAAATAAAATTTGTGAAATTTATTTTACATGGAATTTCAAACAACATTGGTGAAATCCCACATGGACTATTTGTCTCACACCATGCATGCACTTGTGCGTGTTTATCTATATATCCTAATTTATACATGTTCAGTAGTTATGATCTACATATTGATATCATTTTTATAGTTTATAGATGTATTTTTTTGTTGTGTTGAGTGATCATGGATCAAATGGAGACCATTGTTCAATATCATTGTTTGATTATTTATTTTTAGGTTTTTATGCATCAAACAATTTTTTTCATGTATACATTGTAATCTAATTATGGTGTATATTTTTAACATATTGGTTATGAATTTTTCATGTATGAAATAGTTTTATTATAATTAATATTATTGAATACTTTATATTGAATGTATCTTGGTCAATTCTCTATTTCACGTTCCTATTTAGTATGATGTCTTGATATTATTTACTCAATATTCTAAAGTATGGATGGAACATATAAGTTTCCATGTAATCTTTCAAAAACATTATTATTATGATTTTAAGGTGAAATAATTTCCATGGGGTCTCATTTTCATACCATGAATCTTTCCATTATCCCTTGTTGATTTTTGAATGTCTATCGAGTCTTGTGGGAGAATAGCTTTATTATTTATTCCAGTCAATATTGGGAATGTTCAGTACATTAAATAATATATTAACATGCCAAATAATTCATGGTTTACTAGTCATGTTTTCAGGTGCTTGAATTATGATTCAATGTGATTCTTATTGTTTAATATTAATAATTAATGTATATATATCTTGGTACTCCCTCAAAAACATGATAATATCTGATGGAATTGGTCTAATTTATATTGGATATTGATAAAATATTTTAAATAAAAAATTACTTACAGCTATGACCTAAGAACATCTCATTTTTAAAATATCTATGTTTACATTATTATAAATGATAAATATAATTTAATTTATTTGAATAAATAAAATAATACATGTCAAAAACTAATTTCAAATATTAAATCTTAAAATAAATAATTCTAGTCAGTGATATATAATGATATTTCCCATTAAATAATACATTTAAAAAATATTAAATTCTAAACGATTGTATTTACATGATCCATAAAATCATTATAAATTAAAAATATTAATTATTTAATCATAAAACATTTAATAAACAGGATCATGACACAATATTTTTAATATTTATTTACCATAATTTAGATAAATTTCAAATACCCAGATTTTTGAAATCCAAATAAATTATTGTAGTGTTGAATAACTTGTCATTTTATTATATTAATTATATCATCAATAAATATCAACTTATGATATAGAAAACATTTTATTAAAATTATTTGATTTAAATAAATGTAATTTCTTTATTAATTCCCATAGAGTTCAAAATAATATTTACTTTATCTCAATGGAATAATCTACCACATACACACTAAAAATAGTTTAGTGTAAAATATTATGGCCCCTAGAGAAGATGAAAAATTTCATAGTAGTGAAAATAAAATTCCAATGAATTCAACTATGTATTATAATAAATTTTTCTACTTATATATCATAATTATGGGTAGATACCTATTTCATCACCCTTTATGTTTTATATATATATCAATGAATTTAAGAAATGTTCTTATTATCTTAATTATGGACAATTATTTTTCTAGACACTTCCATATCCATAAATGTATCTAATATATAAATTTCGATAAACTGGAAGAGAAAAGTTATATGTTGAACATTATTTTAATATCAAACCATTATGGACTAACCAAAACCAATATAATTTTCTATAGGAATATGTGTTTATGTTGTCATTAATCATAAATGTAAATCATAATATAAATTAAAAATTATCCCAAAAAAATTATTTATGAACATTCTTTTAGATTAGAATAACAAATGATGCATAAAAATTTTGATGTTCCTATTCTGGAATATATTTTCATGATCCCTTATCTTACGTATCACCACATCTGACTATCCAGACATGATGTTTCATTGATTATTGGAACTCATCACTTGATATTAAATTGTATTTAGTAATCTAGCATGACAATGTTTATAAATCATATGACATTATTTTTGGATTATTTTCCTGATATCATCTATATATCAAAATAATAATAATCATTTATATCCAATTAATATGATACATACTTAAGGAACATTATTAGTTATTTCATACATAATAAACAAAATTATTTTATTAAAATAGAACATATAATTTTTTAATTTATTCTATGTCTCAGTAATCAGAACAATATATAAAACATGGTTATAAGAATCTATCTCAAATCAGATAATAAATCCTACTTACCATTAATAATAAAATTTCAAATAAAAATTATCAAAAATTATTATAAAAAATTATAGTAAATCATAAAACAACTTGAAAAAAGGTTATTTTTTTGGAGATCCACCATCACCCCTATTATACATATGGTTTTGTTCATTTGGGAAGTAGTAAGAAATGGAATTTTCATTAATTTTAGTCATTTTTTTACAATCATCATTGGTCATTATCATTTCATGTCAAATGTAAAATCATTTATTTTTTCTTTTACCCTTATTAAAATTATTGTTTAATGGTAGTTTATTGATTGGATAATGAGTTTTTTATTTTTATACGTCAATTTGTTGGATTTTTTAATAGTGTGTATTCAGATTTTTGTGAATATATAGTAGGTTGTTTCATTTAATTATATATATATATATATATAATAATTAGAAAATGATAACAAATGTGGATCCATAATTGGGTGGTCATCATTTATCCAAATTAATTGGTATATTTTTCTATTCTATTTTTGTAAAACTTTTGATTAAAATAATTTTTAAGTGGTAATTATATAAAAGTTGGGTTTATATGTTTTATAGAAAATTTATTGTATATATTGATATAGGATGAATAATTTTCATAGAATGTAATTGGAATTAAATTTATATTATTTTTTGGAATGTTTTCTTAAAATTCAAATGAAATATTATATTATATGAAATATTAATTGGTTTAAGCGTCATTTTTGTTAAATTAAATATTTTTTAAATTAATTTATTGGTTTTAATTATTATTATAATGGAAAATAATTTTATAAGATCAATGGTGTTTTTTAATATTGTCCCCTAAAATAAATATGGTTTCAAAGTGTTTTTTTTAATTTTATTATTGGTTTTTATTGGATTATGTGACAGGGATTGTGTTTTTGCCTTGATTATTTTTAGATACAGTTTTTAATTATATTTTTCATTGAGTTTTTGTTCAATGTTTACTATGGTTGGGTCTTATTTGGGATATGATATGTTTTTTATTTAAGAAATGTGGTAATTATAGGATAATCGTAAGATAAATTCATAGAATTATTAGTATATTTGTGACCATCTTATTTTCCTTGAAAAAATGATCCTTATACATGTATTAAGGTGATTGTGAAATTGGAATGAACTACAGATTTTTCTAAAGGCCTATCCTCATGTATTTCAGGCATATATATATATATATCTGTGTGTGTTTGTGTGTTAAAATGATTATTAAATTTTTTTTGTGGATAATAATGTAAATTTTCCACATGTTATAAAATTATTAGTAAACCTGGTTTATTAATATTTGACATATTCAATCCCATATAGTTTAGTAAAATAGGGAGGAGTTATAAAATGTACATTATGTCCTTGAATGACTTTCTTATATTATAAAATATCTATGAAAACCAAAAATTTGTTTAATTATTATTTGTTCTGGTTTATTTTATTACCCATTCATTGATATCGTTTTTAGAGAATCATTAATATTTAATGTGAAATTTTATTGGAGTGACTTCCCTATAAAAATTTAATATTTTTGTGGTTTGGAGTTCATGTGATAAAAAGGGTTAACAATAGAGTTCCAAAATATTTTATCATCAAAGAAATACTAGTTGAATTGAATCATCATAAATTACATGGTTTTGATATTGGTCCATCTACTGTGCTAACACATGATTGTAAATTATAGAGGGTTATGATAGAATCGACGAGTGAGAAAGTGAAAAAACATCATAATTTCTCTATATAATAAAAATTTAATAGGAACTATTATATTTGATAGTGGAATGTCAGATATGAATGGGTGTAATGACTCATAAATCATGGGTTTTGGAACTAATAAATCATTTTAAATATACTGCTTATAAATATTGGATTTGATATAAATATCAATAAAAAGATGAGATATAACTTTATTGTAAAATTTTTTTTGAATATTCATTGGTATTTAAGGGGAGGGAATCATAAATTTCAACTCTAATTGTTTTCTAAAATAATGGTTGGTGTTATGGGTGGGGTTTGTACAATTGGTTAAGGCTATAGAACATGATCATATTTCTCTAAATCAGGTTCTATTATTGTATAATTTGTTTTCTATGTGTTAAATATGATATGGGGAATGTTTATCTTTGACAATAAGAAATAATAATAATTTTTTAATTTTTAAAATTCATGATATATTAAAAAATATACACAATTAGAATGTATAAATAATTTTGAAATTTTTTTGACCACGTTTTTTACAGTTTATGATGTTTGTGGATGGGTGATAAAAAATAAATATAAAAAATAAATGTTGTGAAAATGAATACGTATAAATTATTTAATAATATATTATTAAAAAATTGAATTTTTTTGTGAATTTTAATTCCAGATTAGTGGAAAAACATTGAAAGAAGAGAGGTAAAATAAAATTTATATAAAATATTGAAAATCAAAAGTTGAAGAATACAATTAATTTAAATAAAATAGAGGAAAATTATTGATGAATAAGGGTGGGGATTAGAGTTTTTTAATAAATATTTCAGTTTTAAATAGATTATAGAGAAATATATTAAATTAGGTTCTACATATTTAAAATATGAATAATTTTTTGTTAGCCATACTTTTATGACATTAATAGTTTATCATTATTTTCATTATTCGATACCTATCAATAGAGTAACATTATTTAATCGCATTGTTAATTTTAGATTAATTAACCATATGTATAATTTTAGATTATATTTGGTTTTATTTTTTATAAAGCGTGTTATTAAAAAAACTTGTACGACGTAACTAAATTTTTACCCTTATATTTTATTTAGTAGTTTAAACATTTATATAATATTTAATCGAACATATAAATTGTATAAATTCAGTTATAAAGTATTTTTAATAAATATAAGAAAAAGACAGTTTAAAAAACATTAAAACATGAATACCAGAAAAACATGACAACATGCTCATAATATGATAAAAACCCATGTTTTTGGGATTTTAATTCAATTATTATGTATGTCTTGGGAGTTGATTTATTTAATATCCGTAACTACATATGAATGCATCTAAAATATTAAAAATCAATGTTTGGGAATTTTACAATCCATTATATATTTTTAGAAATAATTGTTGATTAATTTATATTCCTCTTGGAATGGTTTCCCATATTCACCATGTATTTCCTCATCTCTATGTTGGTAGTATAATTACATTATTTATTATGTGAAATAAATTGATTTTGTATTTCCTTGTAAATAAATATATTACTAAATTTAAATAAAAATAAAGTTTCCTACCCTGTAATTTATTGTGTTTGATCATTCGATCATTAATAATACTGAATTTTTTTTATAAATGTGGGAGTTATCACATACCACCCCCCATATGACACTATATTCAATTATATTAAATAACATATTCTCTATAGTTATATGAAAGTAAATATTTGTGTACATCACTACCAACAATCATTATTCTATATCTACACATTTTAGTATCCTCAGTTCCAATTGAAATGTCAGAATGAATATATTTTTATATAAGTATTGAATATTATTTTATAGTCTTGTGGATGGTTATAGATATTCTTTGAATAGTCCTTCCAATAATTACCCAAACTATTCTATAAAATTTTCTTGATATATAAATTAGATCCCTCAATCGTGATGTTATTCACAAGATTGTAGGTTATGTGGGTGTTATAATATATTTCATATATTTAACATAAATTTCTCATTAATTAATTATAAAATAGGTGAATTTATCACTTATTACAAAAATTGAGAAGTTACATATCATTTTTACCATTTATACAAGTTCAGTGTTAGGAAAAATCTCTTCATGGAGTGCTCTCATTATGTTTTGGGTGTGATTATGTTTGTTGAAAAGTCTGATAATCACGAATGAGAATGGTTGGTGTTTTCGGGATATAGATTTTTAAGGTGGCACAGTTTCCCAGTGATTTCAAATTAATAGGGCCTCAAAATCGAGATTTTGAGGATAGAAAAGGAATGTTTTCTTCAAATGAGTTAATTGTATGAATAACATTGAAGAAAATAGGAAAAGGATGAGAAACACATACCATCATTCATGGGTTGCATACAATGTTATGGGAACAGTACGCATAGTGTTGGGAACGGTATGCATGAGTGATTCATGAATCCAGATATGGTCACAGAAATGGATTGTGGTGGAAGGAAATGAGGTACAAAGATGGAATGTGGATTATAAAAAGAGATCAGAAACATAGGAACAAATACAGTACACATACCAAATAAGAAAATGTTTTGTGTGTTACTTGTAGTTCACGGTAGTAGAATGATCAGTATGCAGTGGAGGCTGAATCCAGGATTGGGTAAATCTTGGATTAGTGGATTTTGTGGATATAGTTGGCTATATATTAATTTCTCATCCCACTGATTAATGTTGTGATCAATTATCATTATAATATCATTTTGTATTTGGATTTTCGCAAATATCGAAGGATGTTCCTGAAGGGAGGTTCGAAAAGGGTGAATTGGTTCACACAGGAGCAGACGACTAGGTTCACAGAAGAGGAATCTTCGTCATGTGAGTGAGATAATTCTGAAAATAGTTCGTGGAGAGGGAGATCCTATAACACCCTTAGATTTTATGAAAAATATTCCTTTTAATTTCATTAATTTAATTTTTTGTACGCTACAACAAAAGGAGCTTGCACAATATGCATCCCTGACTTGGCTTGCATTACACGTAATCGCGACCTTCCACGATAGCGTGTGTTGTACGCAATACCGAGTTTTGCTAAACAACGATATGTTATATAAACTAGCCATTATGAATAGTAATACACACTGTTTGAAATTTTATAAATTTTATCTTTCAAAATGGGCTTCATTTTTGGATTCAGAATATTGAAATTATCCTCGGGTGAATTTTTGGCATTTTTCTGAAAACGTTCAAATTTTTGATAAATAGTGAAAACACTGCGTTACTATTCAAAAACCGACTTTTTATTTAAATAATTACTTATTTTATTGAAATTTATTATTGGTCAAAATTGATACATAATACCTATATATGTTCAATTTAAGTCATTGGGGTCATTTTATAATTATTTTAGATATATAAAAATTTATTGATCTTTTCACCGTCTTTTACCCACCTTCTAAGAGATTTTGCAAACTCACATAAAACATAATTTTACCGCTTATGTGAGTGGAATTTCCAAAATCAGAGACACACGGTTAATATCAAGGACTAAAATGTGGTTCAATGAGATGAAAATAAGTTTTGGTGAATAGTAACTTTTTCCTTTTTTACCACAGTTAAAAGTAAATAGGGTAATTAAGGAAAAAATGATATTATTATTACCCTAACACATGTACTAATTTTATTGGATAATTGTAATTCGACCAACAACAACCTTAGGAATAAAATATGACGATTTAGGCCCACTTGGATTATATTAGGACATTTATTATTAATTTATTTAAAAAAGGGTTAAAATAGTTAAAATCAAAGTTTAATAACTAAATAATTTTTAATATAGTTTTATAAAAAATATAAATTCGACTATAAATATTAATTAGAAATATAAAACTCTTTCCTACATAATGGTATTTTATTTATAATTTTTAGACAATAAATAATTTAATTTATTTATGACACAATGATGATGCAGTAATTATCTTATTAATGAAATACTGAGATAATTGATGTTATAAATACCCAAATAAATATAATTTGAGAATTTTTATGAATTCCACTAATATTATAGGTAAATATGACATTTTAGTATTTATTTAGTTTACTTTTTTCGAACTAATAATTCTGTTAGGATTTTCCCAAAAATCAATTTCAAAATAGTGTCAAAATTGACATAAAATAGTTTTTAAAACAAATATTATATTATTAATTATTATTTTATTCCTAAAAATCTATGGTTCGCCCAAATGACTTAGATAAGGTTATATATATTAATAATAAACAACTTGGGGTTCGTTTGGCTTGTTTTAGTAAGTTTATTAACCATATAGTATAAGAAAACAAGAAGACACGGTAAAAGAAACATTATTTAACTTAAAGTTAAATATAAATGATAAGGTTAAAATAGAAACCTAAACATGTCTAAATTCTATTGGATGAGTGGATTTCGACCCATAACCATCTTATCTTCTAAATAAATCAATTTGGAGCTATTAAAAACCCAATATGACTTTATAATAAAATAATATTTTTAGTTTTTCCTAAGGCGCCCCTCTCCTCCCTTATAAAAGGGCACATCCTCTCTCTCTTCCTCACACAACATTGAGCATTCAAGCTTGGACAACCCCTGAGAATTTCTCTTCTCCACTTCCCTAGAAACATCCTAGAAGTTCTGGTCTTTTTCAAAGACGAATCTTATTTCCCTAAGAGGAGGTTTCAAAGAGGCATGTCGAAAGAAGAGGTAATATCCATCACCGATTCTTTCAACTTTATTTCTTCTTCTACTTCTTCTTCATTAGTTGTTTCATTATGAAGTAATAATATTAGTATCACTAATATACTGATATGTTATTATAATAATGAAAAACAGATATTTCACTATCTATCCATCCTACGGAAAACGAAATCACCGCGCGTGCGTATGTACGGAATTCCGTATCCATGCCGTGGTGTAATCTGTTTTCGACCACCACCTTACATGGATGGGTATAATGGTGTAAATAAATAACTATATATGATTATTTCAAAGTGATATTGATTCTGAACTATTATACATACAATTCAATGCAATTCCCCAATCATGGAAATGATATCATCGCTCGTGCGTACGTACGGACTACCGTCTCCACGACGCGATGAGATTCATTCTCCATGTTAACCATTCATGAATGATTATAAAGTATATATAATAATTAATCATGAAATATATGACATAATAATGATACTGGATTTATTTGAATATATATGTATGTCATCTAATTAATTTCATTCAATTCAATAAGGAAACGAAAACAGTGTACGTACGGCCTACCGTCTCCATGAACGATGTATTTCATTCCATTTAATCGAGCTATCATATATATGTATATACTGAATATATATTATATATAAATCATGGTTTACATTATGGAATTAATTAAATCAGGATAAAATTTAATAACATCAAGAAAAAAAGTCCAAACGCGTAAGATAAATAAAATGATTTTACCCAAAACGCTGCTTTAACATGGAACTTACAAAAGAACGGATAATATAAAGACATAAGTGAAACTTATATGATATCATAACAATGAATATGATCCTGTAATATGTCTATGAAATTATTTAAATCATTATACAGTAGGATCATAAACGAAAAAAGCATATCGGACCTAAGGTAAGGGATAATTTTGCAATTCTCATTTTTATCCGAGATTGCTTATACGTAAGTATTTACTAGGGTTATTGTTATCATCCATGTACATGTTCTATAAAATTGTTTTTATGTATTTTTAATGTCCTTTTTATCCATTTTCACTTTTACTACATAGTATGTAAGAAATATTTCTTTTGTTTACGTTTCGAGGTAATTTTTTACTTTTCCGACAAAAGTATGAGAAAAATGTTATTTTTAACTTATATGGCATGAACAGACTTTTTTGATTTTATAAAGCCTTATTTTCATGAAGCTTCCTCCAAAACATTTCTTGACTATTTAAAAAAAATATATTTCTTTTAATATTGCATTTTTTTTTCAAAAGAAATTTATTTTGAAGAAGAAAGGATATTTTCTTCAAGAATTCATTTCAAGTGTTTTATCAAAACCATTCCCCATCTAACATAAAGTTATTTCATATGTGTATGTTTCAAGTATAATGTCTCTATGATTTACATGGTGTCACTTTTCTTATAATGAAATGATATCCATTTCTTTTATATGGATTATGTGATGATGGGATGATGTTTATGAAACCCATTTTATTTATTGGGTTATTATGAATGATGTATGTTTATTTTTTGGCACAAGTAAGAATGATTTCATTATGAGATGGGTGGGACCTATATCTCCCTGAAATGAATTGGGTAAATATTTATATCTCATTAGATAGACATGGCTGCAACGGTAAGTTAATCTGATTCAGTGTTACAGGACTGAAACGAGGAGTGAACTCGATTCAGAAAGGGACATTGACCACTAAGATGATCTTGGCAGCAATGCCTTGGCTACTATGGAAATCATAACATGTGATTAATGGTTACCAAAATTACATGTTTTATTTCGATGATATTTTATCATGATTTATGTTCCCTTAT
This sequence comes from Viscum album, assembly GCA_963277665.1. Taxonomy (NCBI): domain Eukaryota; kingdom Viridiplantae; phylum Streptophyta; class Magnoliopsida; order Santalales; family Viscaceae; genus Viscum; species Viscum album. Next base: position 1,127,636,038 of record OY728120.1, read on the forward strand.
GATTTATGCCTTACGTACTTCCAAGATTCATGTATTTTCTCAAGATTTTGTTGTTTAGATTTTAATGTTCGTGTTTTTGCATTCAGATGTTTATAGATTGTTTTATGTTCTCTATGATTACCCTTACTGGGAATTTGAGCTCACCCCATCTATGATTTCTTTTCCCCACGATATAAAGAAAGGTTTTAGGTAAGAAAAAAAGGAGGAAGATCTTTATGGGAGATGTTGATGATCTTTCACAATGATTAGAATATTATATTCCGAGTTTCCAAAGACACTAAAATATTACGGTCCTTGTGTGTCTGTTTTTGTTATGTACTAAGTATTTCGCAAAAGTAATGTAATCTCCATGTACTTCAAGATTAGGGTCTCTACAGTTGGTATTAGAGTAAAGAATTAGTCAACCTTTGGAAACTAGGATGCGAAAACTTTAGGGAGATCCCTAGAGATATTTCTAAGGTATGTCTAGGGATTTCCGTAAGGTTTAGTATAACTATAGGTTAAAGTAATAGAATTTTGTTGACTATCATGAATAACCTAGGGTGAACCTAAGGTGTCATGGATTAATGAATGTGTGATAATTTAGACATCCCATAAGTTACTTTTAATATTATGTGGTTCCTCACTATTTTAACTATTTCTTACACTATGGTTTCTGGTTTTAGTCAATGGAGGGAACGAGATGGAATTTAGTTAACATTGATTTTGATGGACAAATTGGTGACTGTGATCAACCAAATTGTGTAATGCCTAGATAGAAAGATATTGTGACTATACCGAATCAGTCATCACGGTATATGATTAACAAGGTGAACTTTGGTGGTATTCCTAAGTCATAAAATAAGAGGAAGATGGAATTTTATGCTTTTTCTCATGTTGAGGGGCATAGAGAAAGGATGATTGAGATTTCTAAAGAAGGGATGAAGAACCTTGAGGAATATCTCAAATGGAGGGGAAGATGTTATCTGTCTGGAGAAAAGGGGCATATATTGAGAGACTGTTATAGAGTTCAATGTCTTATTTGTGGAGAACATGGGAATTACCCAACTCAATGCCCTAACCTAAGAGGCTACTTCTAAATCAATGAAGTGCGTATTCCATGACAATCAATGAAGAGGATGTATTGAAGTGTGTATGTATTGGTATTCAAGAATAATGTTGTCGAGGTACTTTTATGGTGTATTGGAGTATTTTTTTATTAGTCTATTGTGGTTTTAAATAATTTTATGGTAATAGTAACCATGAAAAGTTTTACAAATATTTTGGAAAGAGGATGATATACACATAATGAAGGGATAAGAATAAAATGAAATGTTTGACAGTATTAATGAGCTCATGACTGATATAAGGAAAAAGTTATATCATGGTTTGAGTATATAGAATTTTTGGATTTTGGTATGTGGAAAGAGTTAACATTTTACAACATTAATGTTTTCACTAAGGTTTAATGGGTATTCATTTTTCAAAAGAATACATGACTAAGGCCTTCGAATGTTTGGAATGTGACCAACAAGACATATTTTATGATATATGGGGATCAACGATGGTATTAACATGCTTGTTATATGAAATCTCTTGTAATCGTTTTCACAATAATATGAGAATGGACTGCAATATTATGGATAAGCCTAAAGATTGGAATGGATTATGTTGGACATAAGTTAGTATTGTATTTTTTGAAAAAAAATGACAACCTGCAGAACGAGCGACAACCCGTCACATCGGACAAGGCTGTGGGAATCAAACCCACAACCGAAGTGCGACATGCCTTTATTTCCTACCACCGGCCTATAGGAAGACCCTGTTTAGTAGAAACTAGTTTTATTTTATTATACTAGATAATATATGATGTATAAGTCCATTTTGGAACCATATGTGATTAATCTCACCATAGATTGAAATATGTATATAACTTTTTCTAACTTATGTTGAGATAGATGTAATGACCTATCATTATATCACATGATCTGCTAAAACTTCGTGAAAGACAAATTCAACTTCATTTCTTAAAGAGATGAAGTGAAAATTATTCAAGGCACAAACAACGGTGAGATTATACAAAAACAATGTAAGTATTTATTCTAATTCAAATTCTTCGACTTTAGGGAAGTGATCTTGAAAACAAAAAATGTTGTCCTATTGACCTTATATCCGATGTATCAGATGGTACCCTAGATCATCACAAATTTATGGCTTTATTGTTGTCGGATTTCTCATATCCATGTTCTCTACCACTCTCCATCAGAACATGACAGTTAGATTTTTCTTCCATATCAATATTTTCACCTATGTTATCCTATGTGGAAACCAAGTGATTAGTTAATTTGGGTAACCATTACGTTTCATACATTAGTTTTTTAATCCATGTTTTGTTATTCCTTTTTATGACGTGGGTTTCTATTAATGAAACTTTTGAGTAGTAAATTTTTTTTAACCCTGACTAATTTCAAGGGAGAAATTCATTTTAAGGGGCGTAGAATGTAACACCCCGAGATTTTATGAAAAATATTCTTTTTAATTTCATTAATGTCTTGTGTTTTACACTACACCAAAAGGAGCTTGCACAACACGCATCCCTGACTTGGCTTGCATTACACGCAATTGTGACCTTCCATGATAGCGTGTGTTGTATGGAATACTGAGTTTCGCTAAACAACAATATGTTATATAAACTAGAAATTATGAATAGTAATACCCACTTTTTGAAATTTTATAAATTTTATCTTTCAAAACAGATTTCATTTTTGGTTTCCGAATATTGAAATTAGCCTAGGGTGAATTATTGGTATTTTTCTGTAAACTTTCAATTTTTGATGAATAGTGAAAACACTAGGTTACTATTCAAAAACTGAATTTTTATTTAAATAATTATTTATTTTATTTAAATTTATTTTGGGTCAAAATTGATACATAATAACTATATAATTTCAGTTTAATCCATTGGAGTCATTTGATAATAATTTTAGATATATAAAAATTTTATTGAACTTTTCACCGTCTTTTACCCACCTCCGAGGAGAATTTGCAAATTCACAAAACACATAATTTTACCGCTTCTATGAGTGGAATTTCAAAAATACGAGAGATACAATTAATATGAAGGACTAAAATGTTGTTCAATGAGATGAAAATAAATTTTGGTGAACAGTAACTTTTTACTTTTTTCCCACGGTTAAAATTAAATAGGGTAATTAAGGGTAAAAATGATATTATTGTTTCCCTAAAACATGTCCAAATATTATTTTATAAGTTAAATTCGACCAAAAACAACATTTAGAATGAAATATGACCATTTAGTCCCACTTGGATTAGATTAGGACAATTATTATTAATTTATTTAAAGAAGGGTTAAAATATTTAAAATCAATGTTTAATAACTAAATCATTTTTCATATAGGGATATACATAATATAAATTCGACTATAAATATTAATTAGAAAGATTAATCTATTTAATACATAATGGTATTTTATTTGTAATTTTTAGACATTAAATAATATAATTTATTTATGACACAATGATGATTCAATAATTATATTATTAATGAAATTTTGACATAATTGATGTTATAAATACCCAAATAAATATAATTTTTAGACTTTTTATGAATTCCACTAATTTTCTAGGTTAATATGACATGTTATTATTTATTTAGATAACTTTTTCAAACTAATAATTCTTTTAGGATTTTCACAAAAATCAATTACCAAATAGTGTTAAAATTGATATAAAATAGTGTTTAAAAAAAATATTATTTTATTAATTGTTATTTTATTCCTAAAAATCTATGGTTCAGCAAAATGACATAGATAAGGTTATATAAATTAATAATAAACAACTTTTGGTTCGTTTGGCTTGTTGTAGTATGTTTATTAACAATATAGTGTAAGAAAACAAGAAGACACGGTAAAAGAAAAATTATTTAACTTAAAGATAAATCTTAAAGATAAGGTTAAAATAGAATCCTAAACATGTCTAAATTATGTTGGATGAGAGGATTTCGAACCATTCCGACCTTAGCTTCTAAATAAATCAATTTGGAGCTATTAAAAATAGAATATGACTTTATAATAAAATAATATTTTTAGTTTTTCCTATGGTGCCCCTCTCCTCCCTTATAAAGGGGTACCTCCTCCCTCTCTTCCTCACACCACATTGAGAATTAAATCTCGGCAAACCCCTGCCAATTTCTCTTACCCAAATCCCTAGAAACAACTTATAGGTTTTGGTCTTATTCAAAGTCCAATCTTAGTGCCCTAATAAGAGGTTTCAAAGAGGCGTGTCGAAAGAATAGGTAATATCAGTTACCGATTCCTTCCCCTTTATTTTTTTCTTCTACTTCTTATTTAGTTATTTCATTATGATGTAATAAAATCAGTGTCACTCATATATTTATATGTTATTATAAGTATGAAACAACCATATTTCACCATCTATCCATCCTATGGAAAACGAAATCACCGTGCGTGCGTACGTATGGAATACCGTCTCCACGCCATGGTGTAATCTGTTTTCGACCACCAACATACTTGGATGGGTATAATGGTGTAAATAAATAACTATATATTATTATTGAAAAGTGATATTGATTCTGAAATATTATACATTCAATTAAATGAAATTCCCCGATCATGGGAATGATATCATCCCTCGTGCGTACGTACGGACTACCGTCTCCATAACGCGATGAGATTTATTCTCCATGTTAACCATTCATGAATGATTATAAAGTATATATAATAAGTAATCATATAATATATGAAATAATAAATATAATGGATTTATTTGAATATATATCTATGTCATCTACTTAATTTCATTCAATTCAATAAGGAAACAAAAACAGCTTATGTACAGCCTACCGTCTCCATGAACGGTGTATTTCATTCCATTTAAACGATCTATCATATATATATGTATATACTGAATATTGATTATATAAAAATCATGTTTTACATTCTGAATTAATTAATTCCGGATAAAAGTAATAATATCAAGAAAAAAAGTCCAAACACGTACGATAAATAAAATGAATTTACCCAAAACGCTGCTATAACATGGAACTTGCAAAAAAACGGATAATATAAAGTCATATGTGAAAAATATATGATATCATAACAATGAATATGATTCTATAATAAGTCAGTGACATTATTTAAATCATTATACAGGAGTATCACAAACGTTTGAAGCATATCAGACCTAAGGTAAGGGATAATTTTGCAAATCTCATTTTTATCCGAGATTTCATATACGTAAGTATTTTCTAGGGTTATTGTTATCATCCATTTTCATGTTTTCTAAATGTGTTTTTATGTATTTATAATTTCCTTTCTCCCCATTTTGACTTTTACTACATGGTATGTAAGGAATCTTTCTTTTGATTACGTTATGAAGTTCTTTTTGACTTTTCTAACAAAAGTACGAGAAAAATGTTATTTTAAACTTATACAGAATGAGTAGATTTTTACGGTTTTATAAAGAAATATTTTCATGAATATTATTCTAAAAGATTTCATGACTATTTTCAACAAAGTCTTTTTCTTTTAAAATTTCATGACGTTTTTTGAAAGGTAATTTATTTTGAAGAAGAAAGGATATTTTCCTCAAGAATTCATTTCAAGTGTTTTATCAAAACCATTATCCATCTAATATGACATTATTTCATATTTGTATGTTTCAAGTATAATGTTTCTAAGATTTACATGGTTTCACTTATCTTATTATTAAATGATATCCATTTCTTTTATATGGATTATGTGATGATGGGATGATGTTTATGAATCCCATTTTATTTACGGGGTTATTATGAATGATGTATGTTTATTTTGTGGCCCAAGTAAGAATGATTTAATTATAAGATGGGTTGGACCTATATCTCCCTCCAATGCAATGGGTAAAGATTTATATCTCATTAGATAGACATGGATGGAACGGTAAGTTAATCCGATTCAGTGTTACAGGACTGAAACAAGGAGTGAACTCGATTCAGAAAGGGACTTTGTCCACTAAGATGGTCTGGGCAGTAATGCCTTGGATACTATGGAAATCATAACATGTGCTTAATGGTTGCCACAATTACATGTTTTATTCCGAAGCTATTTTATCATGATTGATGTTCCCTTATGATATATGCCTTACGTACTTCAAAGATTTATGTGTTTGCTCAAGACATTGATGTTTAGATTTTATGTTCAAGTTTTTTCATTCAGATGTTTATGGATTGTTTTATATTCTCTATGTTTACCCTTACTGGGCATTTGAGATCACCCCTCCTATGTTTTATTTTCCAGAGGTTATAAAGAATGGTTTTAGGTAAGAAAAAAAGGGGGAAGATCATTATGGTAGATGTTGAATATCTTTCACCGCGATTAAAAGATTATATTCCGAGTTTCCAAAGACACTAAACTATTACGGTCCTTGTGTGTCTGTTATTGTTATGTACTATGTATTCTGCAAAAGTAATGTAATGTCCATGTATGTCAAGCTTTGAGTCTCTACAGATTCGGTACATGGAGGTGATGGCAGTCTGTGAACAGAGAACAACTCGTGGACAGAGGGTGATTCACTATAGAGGATTGCGGAATCGGTAAGATGTAAGGGTACATGATAACGAATGTGGAGATAGTCGTCATACAAATCTGGTTTGTAGATGATGCTTCAGTGTGTGGAGTAGGTGGTTCACATACCAAACCCAATAAACATTAAGTGGAGGAGTAAGGTGGTTCACTATTTGCACAAGGAGGCTTCAAAAAGTAAAAAAGTAGTTTGCAAAAATATTTTTTGGTACCCAGCAGTACCCGGAAAGGTGGACTTCATCTATGGGTGAAAACAACAAACCAACATAGCATATACCTATTATTGAGGATGTATAAATTAATGAAAATTAGGGGACCTAAATGTTCATAATCTATTTTCTACTTACAATTCGATAAACTATGTGTGATTTACTTCCATGAATAGTGAGCGAAAGAAGATAAGGATTGGTACCCATTCAACTAGTAGTGAGCCATAGAAAGATGAAAAAAAGTGGCCCTTGGGAAAGTAGTGAGATAAACCTAACCCTTGTAAAGGTTGTGGGCATGGGAATATAAGATCTAGCTCAATCATTGTACTCATTATTGGCTTTGAGACATAGTGAATTTGGTACATCGGTATATTGTCATTGTATTCTCCTTTGACGTAGCCCAATGATGGTGAATCAAGAAAAAACAATGGTTCCTATGCATTTTTAATATTTTGTAATATAATTATATGGTAGGAAGAGAAAATATATTTTTTTATAATAATAAAACCAGATCCGAATGAGAGAAGGTTTTAATCTGTCATACCCTGACTCACCACCCTGTTACAGTATTCAACCTATTGAACCTATCATTCAGTTATTAAATAAATTATAATCATATGAGTTAAATAATTATAACTATAAGAATATAAAAATAAATTTTACATAATAAAAATTATCCAATTTTTGCATTAAAATATAAATATCAAAGGGAAATGTTATGTATTACTAATAAACAAATATTGCATAACAAATATTGGTGAATATAATTAATAATATATGAAATTAAATCATCTTAAATTCATCTATTAATAATATTATAATAAAATTATAGGATTAAAAACATTATAATATATGATTTAGACGTTTTGAAGAACATGAAATAATTTGATGTCTATTTACAATTTATAGAATAAAATGGTTATAATATATGTATTGTTGTGTTACATATAAATTTTAATTGTTTAATTTATCAACGAGGAATGTAATTTTAATATTTATAAAGTAATATAGTTTTTATGAATAGTAAATTTTACATTTAAACCATCATATAAATTATTTTTTAACTATAATTTATTATCATAATAGTAGTTCATTTTAATGGAATGGTGTCATATTTGGAATAAACATTTCAAAAATTTGAAATAGTAAAATTTTAGTAATTTATTTACCACTATATTTTTGTAAAATGTTCTTATATAGTATTTTTATAATACACTATACTAGTGTATTATAATTTATAAATTATAAAATAAATTAACTTTCATTTTGGTGACTTAATAAAAAAATTTATTTTTTTAAAATATGATTTGAAGTATTTTATTGAAAACTCATACATTAATTTGACAATTAAAGTCCTGAAACATATTTTTTTCTATAAAGAAAAATAAATATTTTTATATTTTACATTTTATCAAAATGCTACCTTTCATATTTAGAGATTTTAACACACATGTTTTATGTATTTCTTTTTTTATTCATTTTATTTGTTTTGATTTGTTGGCATAGTCCAAGGATATTTGAAATATTACTAAAACTAGGTATATTAATTGGAAAATTTACATGAACAATTCACACAATGATTTATCATTTTATAATGTAAATTTTTTGGGTTAAAATATAAATTAATATTCCAAGTGTAAATGATTTACCTTTTAGGGCGTAAAAACCATTTATTTTGTAAAATTAATTTACCTTGTAATATGGTGTTTTATAGAAAATAATTAACTATGGTAGTTGATATTTCAAAATATTTTATATTTAATGGATTTAGAATATAAATTCCGAATTTTTGGAATAAATTATTTAGGCCCAACAATTTTTACATCATCCAGGGGGTGTAATTTTGTCATATTCTGTTACATTCTTCCTCTTCACTTCCAGGATTAACATAGGTGATTCTCACTGATCTTCAACAACTAGAATCCTTGGAAAATGAATTATTGAATTATTTTTTGAATAAATCAAATGTTATAGTTACATTCATCCTTGTAATATTTGATATCTTTATGTTGGATTAATAAGAACAACAGATCTGTGTATGATACCCTAATAAATTGTATTGGAAATGTGATGGTGATGTCATTGTGTGTTATGATATTAGAATATAATGAAGAGGGGGACCTACAGATTCATTTAAAATCCTTTGAGTAATCTTAAAATAGGTAGGTTGATTCTATCCCACTATACTATTATAGAATATTATTATTGAATCATTATTAATTGTTCTTATTAATATATTTGAAATATTAGGTGTATTTGATGTTAAAAATCCTAATTTTTATGTGATTTCATCAAGGTTTTTTTGTAAGATTCTCATGAAATGTTTTATTTGTTTTTCAATGGGTTTGGATTTAAAATTAAAGGTTTTATATTGAAAACCACTTAATAAAGATGATGATATTGAAATACATGGTGGAACATTTTCATATTAAAATGTATGGTGCCTTGTTGAAATAGACATGGGCCTAGATACTGAATCGAAATAAACAAGGGGACATTACCCTGGGATGATATGGTGAATAAATTTTTACCCCTCACGACAATTGGTATTTTCAAGGTATACATTTTTGTGTGAACATGGATCATATATTTAGAATTCCTAATGATAAGTGACATAAATAGGACAATGAGATTTAATTTATTTAAATGATTATTTAACAATTTTTTTGATTAATTTTTTGATATTGTCAAACTAGTTGTTTTCTAAATTGTTTTATTATGGTCCTCTCCTAGTGAAATATGATGGGATGTTTTTTGGGGATTCCTACATAGTTATATAATCTGCCATTCACTGGAACACTGGTGTGTTTTTTGATGTCTTCTACCAGTTTGTTTATAAATTCCATGTATTTTACATCTCCATTTGTAATACAAGACATTATGGTTTGGATGCTGAATTAGTATATCAAGAGTGTTTTCATCTTGTTATGGGATCTCTTTATAGACATATCCATGCACCTATCTCTTCTTTTCGTATTATACTCTCATATTATTTGTCATTGCTAAAAAATATTTTCATATAGTTTATTATTATTTATAATTTAAATTTTTTGGATTTTATATACTCATTGATGGATGGGTGTCTTCTTAGAGAAAACTACCTCCCAATGTCCACATAATAACTTGTAATTTACTCCATTTGTTATTATCTTGGTATGTCACATAATTTTACTAGAAGTATGATTCATTTATAGCTAATTTGAAGGGGTTGGATGTTACAAATGGTATTAGTTTGGCTCAGTCCTTGAGTTAGGTTTGTATAATGGAGATATAATTTTTTGAAATGGAAATGTGTAGCATAAAATTCATAGCTATTTTTTTATTACGAAATTCATGATACTAGGGTGTTTGGGTACAAATGTGTTCTATGAAACTTGTAACGGTTTTTTCATATCATAATCACGTGTTTTGATGATGATTATTTTATTCCCTGAATTAATAAAGAGGATTCCCTCTATGATTTGACTATTCATTAATTGATTGTAGTTTTTAAATTCAAACGAATAAAATGATTTTTATAAAATATTTCTTTCTAAATTTTTTTATTATGGTGATTATAATTTTTTTTAATTTTTGGAATTTAGTGAAGGATTTATTTTCTAGAGATAAATGGTCCAAATGGTGTGTTTTTTGTTCAGAAATAATGGAAATAGGGAGATTCCATTGATGTTGTAGTTTTTTGTGATCTTAATCAAACTAAATAGTAAAAGTAGTTTTCTCTAACATTGTAACTTTGAGTTATACATGATTCCCACATAAAATTATAGTGTATTTATTTCAATATACAATATTTAAATGGTAATTCACAAATATTATATATTATAGAAAAACATTATATAATGATTCATGGTATAATGAGATCTTTTAGATACCATGAAATTAATCTTAAACATATTTATTATGGTCTATAAGACAAATACTGACTAGACATATTTGATGCCGGAATATCTAGTGATGTAGGATAATAAAAAATGATACGTATTTTCATGAAGTTCACACATGGTGATCTCTAATAGGGGAAACATTGGACACCATCACACCTACTGGAACTACACATATTTTTTGTATCATTGGATTTTTATATCTATGAAATATTATATTGGTCTCCAATAATGAGATTATAAACAATGAGTTCCATTGGATAACATACATTGGTACATGGAAAAATTGACAATGAATTCTTTTTTAAGTTGCTTGGATTCAGTATTTCTATAGTGGTATGGATTTGTTTGAGTAATCAAAATAGAATATGTTGCTTCTGATTTGAGGAAGTGATATTCTAGGATTATTTGATTATGAAAGTAGTACCTTCATTAAGCCTTACATATGGGTTTTGAAGGTAATTACATCTTGTTGGGTAAAAAAATAATTGTGAATTAAAGGATGAACACAGAAGTGTCCATCCTACTATATGTGATACCTAAATAAAAAGAGATTATCTTATACAGAGTGTGTTCATAAGATTATTTTCACTTCTATGAATAATATTTATCACATCAATGGCCATAATGGGTTTTCAGACAATGATCATGTTGGATGAATAATATTACCTCTTATCGTGATAATGTCCTAGTGGTTTATACACTATTATGTATTCATTAATCATCCATATTCTGTTGATATGAATATTAAGCACGATGGGCCCCACCATGTGGTATAATATTTTTCCTAGTAAACAATTATAAATGAATAATTAAATACGTTATTATCTTAGTATATTATATTAGGATTAATTTATTTGTTAAATGTATTTAGAATGTATGTAGTGAATATATTGATAAAATCATACAAATTTATATATATATATAATTCATTTAATATTAATTGTGATTTCATGTCGATTTATTGAATCGGTTTTTATCATGTAATATATTAAATATATATTAATATAATGTGTTGAGATATAAATATTTATGAATAATCTAGATCATTATAAATATTTATTTTTTTATTATTTAATAGATGTTAAATATATGAGGGATAGGGAACCCTAGATGAGGGTATTGTAAAACCACAATATACTTATATGAGAGGCTTTTATTTGGGGTTTGGATCATTCCAAAAAAATATAGCCTCTATATCCTTATTTTTGTAAGAGACTTAATGTCTCTCTATGAGAAAATGATTAAAAAAACCCCTCAATAGATCGAAGGGACTTGATTGAGGTGATCATCATGATGCTAATGTATTCATTTGAGCTCCATGAATTCACATATAATTTGACTAATATAGAGAACTCAGATTCTTAGAGAATGTGTGGACCCTCTATTTGGGTTCATTTTTAGATCCTTTTGAGAAAAGATCATCGACCATTTGGGTTAGTTGAACACACAACAAAATAGAATGAGGTGATCTTTTATTTTTTGGTACATATTGAATTAATGTTTGATACTAATACCTTTACTAATGTTTAGATAACCAAAGATGAATATTTACGTTAGTTGATGATGGAACATTTCAAATCATTAACCCTATATAACTCCACTATTGTAGTGGTTCCTTTAGTATAATTCTATTATAAGATGATATAGAAAGGGGGTTTCAACCTTAGCCACAAGTTATCGAAAAACTATTATATAGTATTATACATGGATTTAATGATTTTAATAGAGGAAATAAATATAATGAATCAAAGAATAATATTCAATTAATAAAATTTTAGAAATGAATCCACTTGTTTTTTAAGGTGACTATGAGCTTAAAAAAGCTCAATTGATGATCAATTGGATGAATAGATTCTTTAATATTTTTTGTAAATTTTTTAAAATAGAATATTAATTTAGAATTAAATAAGTTTTATGACCGTGTATTCCATGGTGGTATTTATTTATCCATTCTAAATAAATCTAAGGACTTATGTGGGAAGATTTTAATGAATTGATTAATGAAAAATTATACCTTCACACATTCAAAACCTAAAGAACAATAAATCAATTAATCATTAAGAACAAAAAAAATATCTATGATATTGTATCTAAATATTATTATAATCATATATTATTTGATTCATGAGTTGGATACTAGTGCATCCTTGATGGAACAAATATTTTTGTTAGGATTGTGACAAGATATTTGATCCATGATAGCTTTTATCTGTATAATAAATTACAGAAAGATAGTTGATAAGGAAATAATGGAAAAAATAGCATGTTAGGAATCCAAAAAGAGGTTGTATATTTTTTCCCAAATGGGAATTGTGGTAATTTATGTGATGGAAATAAGGGAAAGAGGGATATCAACTCTTATAGAGGTAGTACACCCAAGAATTAGACTATAAAATGTGTTAGTTTTCTAGCATGATCAAGTTCAAAAAATGATACATAGAGTTTTTAGTTAATGTAGTGTGATTTAGAATATAATAAAGCACCAAATAGTTTACATAAAAATATAATTAAATTCCACATAAATATGATTTGAATTAAATTTCATAAATGAGTTTGTGGTTAATTCTCAACTCAACATTAGCTTTCATATGTTCGATTGGAATAGTATCACAAGAATAGTTTGTGTCCATATACATAAGGGAACTATGATGTATGAAATAACACATTACAGGTCCTATAGATAGTACATGATTCAAAAAAAGATAAACTCTTTGACAATTGATGGAGTGTTATATGGAAAAGAACATGTTGTCAGTGAGAAACCAAATCACTCTACGGTGTGAGGTATCATTCATATGAACTCCACTCCTATGAATGTATTGTATAATATTGGTGAATAAATTTATTTAATTTATTAATATATTGAAAAATTATTAATACTACACATTGATATGATACCTTATTTTTTGACTATCAAGATACCCTATTCACGGTGGGAGTGAAGTGGAATTAAATTCGCATCATATTCAATTACCCTTTATGAATTCAAATTTCATTTTTATTTTTTATTACAGGATATGATTGTTTTATTAATATTAGTTTTGTAATAGTTTTTTGGATTTAACCGTCATATAAACAAATAAGCTTAATAGATAATGTTTTAATCCCAAGACAGAATCATTCTCCTTTTAATGATTGATTGGAATATAATTTCTGGAAGAGGAGTACATATAGTGATAGTTTATGTAACCATATATAGATAGATTTTAGAAATTTCAATGATAAAATATGATGAAATAATGAATGAGAATCTTGATGGAAGAGTCTATTGATACTCAGATGATTTCCAAACTTATTTTTATGGGTTACCACATGAAATGGAAATCAAGTTTATGATAAACTAATTTGCATAAAAAATATATATTTTATTACAACCTTAATGAATTTATATGATTGATATTATATATTTAAATTCTATTATTGAATATTTTAAATGTAATTTCATTAGAATAACTAGTAATTCATCATTGGATGGATCAGTTTTATTCCTAAAAAAATGGTGGTAATCTCTGCATCGCATTGATTATAGTTTATTAAATAATGTGATGATTAAAAATTTGTATAATATCCCATAAAGATAGTTTCTATTTTACATTTTATAGTAACAAAGTGGTTATATATATTTTATATATGATCAGGATATCACGATCTAAGAGTCAAAGGAAAGGATATCACAAAAACATCATTTGGGTGTCTCTATGACTATTATGAATATGCCATCAGGAATTTTGTTCTGAAAACTGAACTATTTATTTTCATGTCGTTAATAAATTATATATTTCAAATAGTACCATGTGCATTTTTTGTTTTATTTTTTGATAAATTCTTGTTTAGTCATGAAACATGAATGAAAAAGAAGAAAATATTGAAATTATACTGATTACATTGAGGAAACATTGTTTTTATGAAATGATTTCAAAGTGCTTATTTTGGATCCATGAATTCCACATCATCAGGAAAATCATTTCTCAAAAATAAATACTAGTCGACCTAGTAATGTGATAAGAATTTTTATCATGGAAGGAACCTAACAATGTTATTGAGGTATGCTGTTTTTTTGGTTTTAGTACGCTATTATCACTACTTCATTTAGGAATTCTCAACACATTCATTTCTCATTTTTTCTACGACTTGTAAATGTATATAATTTTTATGGAATCAATAATGTATGATGAGACATTGTGAAAATCCGATGTAATAACCCTATATTACATAGCATGTGTGACACACTACTCAAATAAAAAATGGTAATATAATATCCAGATACAATATAGTGTATTTACTATATAATATATAATCTATATATTTTCAAGGCATGAAACACCAGGTTATTTTTTCTTACACTCAAGAGAGAACTTCCTCTATATATTGTTCAATAGAAAAGAGTGACTTTATTTGATGTCTTGTGTTACATGAAAGATTATGTTTTATAAAATTACAATGTATTATTAAATTATTATTTTTAATGTAATATTATATAATTTGGCCATTATGTTAGTAGTTATGATTTTTATTAATTAACATATGAATAGTTATGGTTTATATAAATATAAAATGATTTCATTGGTTACCAATTAATTATAAATTAAAATTAAAAACAATTTGATATAAAAATAAATATTTTTATTTTTGTGGTTCTAAAGGGGTTTGGTCTTAATAAATATAATCAGTTAAATTTGGTTAATAATTTTAACAAAATATATATGTTATATATTTTTATGAATTATTAATCATATTCATATATTTTATATATGCATAATAAAATAAAAAACTATATTTTATTGGTAAAAACCTATTTATTTTTAATGGAAACATTAACACATTTTCATGTAGAACCCATTTTTAATATTAACGTTGAAACATTAAATGTTTTAATATGTCAAAATAAACCTTAGTTTCTTATAAAGAAAAATAATAATTAATTTAGGTTGAATTTTTTAAATCTTTCTAAAACATTTCAATTTTTAATAAATAATTAATAATAATGATTTTTACATTAAAACAAATATTTCATATAATTTATTTATATGGAAAATTTATTTGTCTAATTTGTTTAAAAGTTGAAATTGTAAAAATTTTATCACTTTAAAAAAATATTTAATTAGAAACAATTTTACATTGAAATTGATTATAAAAACATAGTAAAATTTCGGTAGTTGTTACATTAAAAACCCACAGTATCATCCTTTGTATTGGATAAAATTTAATTTAATTTATGTCAAATCTATGATTTGTATTTGGAGGAACAGATATTATACTTGTCTTCAGAATAATTTATTAACAATATTAATACAACCTTTTTTACCAAAATTATTATATAATGTAATGACAATTATTTGTAATTATTGATGAAACATTATGCTTTATGATGGAATAAAACATAAAGATAACCTCCAAAATGAGACATACACAATTAAAAAACCCATTATAGGAATATAAATATCCACTATCCATACATTCTTGAGTTTGGATCAAATTTATGTATTTTTTAGGTAATAACAAATGTATAGATAATGTTTTTCAAACATTCCATGTGAGTCCTTTTATTTCTATATATAAGGCCACCAACTATCCAAATTCATAAAAAAAACAAAAACCACAAAGGATCGGACAATTACATCAATATAGCTTTCCATCATCCCCATAGAAAATGGTTTCTCCTTTCAGGAATAAGGCCTTCCAAGAATCATTTTCATACAAACCTAATAAATTTACCTGATTAGGATTAAATGTCTTCTCTCAAGCTCTCTTGTTTTATAACCATTATCCAAACCTGGAATATATTTATTCAATGGTTTTATAACAAAAAAATATCATCAAAAGACTAGTATTTATTATGTAAATATTTATACCGTCATATACACACATCTTCATATAATGGGTGACAAACATACCACTTTCTGTGTACGATGAACTACTGCACAACGAAATGATTAATGTTCAATTTTCCTTAACCACCTATAATGGTGGCCATTATGATGGAAAATATATTTATATATTTTATATATAATATTTATAATTTCTCTATGATTCATTTATTATTTATAACATGTCGTTATTCATTCCATCTTCGGTATGTAGGATAATTAGGTTTGAGGACGTGTGGACTACTGCCCCCTCAAAGTGATATTACTCATTCATGACATAAAAGGTTTGTATAATAGATGGTTTTAATAAAAATATGTAAAATATATAACATATATATTCTACACAAATTTGAATATACCTATATCATTAATTAATTTAATATGACAATGAAAAGAAAGTAGTGCTCATGCATATGTATGTCCTACCATCTCCCTGAATGGTTCAAATAATTTATAATATCCAAATATAATATACTATTATAATAACATATATTTTAGATATAAATTATAACAAACCTTATTTTTATTACACACTTAAACCTGATTTATTACATAAAATCCTCACTTGATACAACATATAAGATAGAGAGGTCAAGTGTCTTTGGGGCTATGGAACATTACATACCAGCTTAGAACCTAAATCACACAACATATTTATTGAAAACATCCCTTACATGACAACTACATTCCCTCGTACAGAGCATTTCATGGGATAACCTGAGGAAATGCATAAAAAAGGGTTATCTATAATGCTCACTAAGGGAATAAACATGGAATAACACGAGAAATACAATACATGTTAGACAATAGGCATATCAGTGGAGAAAATGAGAATAATTAACATAATGTCTTGACAAAGAATGATAATAATAACTTGTAAATTTGGAAACAAAACTTAGCATTGAATTATCATGTGCTAAGGCTCACTGCACAGGGAGCATTAGTAAACCCTCATTACATATTAAGCATGAGTAAAAACTTGTTTCACCTTCATTAACATGAGTCAACACCCATTGTCCTTGACGTATCATAAGTTATTCCATGATTAAGTGATGTGAAATAAATTAACTAATGTACCATTAAATATGTATATGTTCTTAAATTTTATTATCCATGATAGATACATTGGTATGGTATTCACCACACAATGATCTTGGCTTGAAAAAAAGTTGTACGATTTCTGAAGCTTAGCGACGTGACATAAGGATTCATGAAAATGGTTGATGTGACAGAAATGGGTGTCTCACCATATATACATGAAATATATATTAAGGGGATCATATAGATACATTTCCCAACAAAATTAATTGAATTTATATGCATAATACAAAAGAGTTACTTGGATGTAAAAGTGGAGAGAGAAATCCCCCAAGGATTTTGGTATGGTAATAGGTGTATATGGGAGGAATTTATGAGACTGAAAGGGGTCTACCATCATCCAAAAATAAATATGATAGTATGGATGAGGTTTGAAATCACACCCCAACAATTTTAATTTAAAAATAGGGCATTAAAACTTAAAGAAAATTGGACAAAAATGAGAAAGGATGAAATCCCTTATTTGGAAGTGTGATCCCAAAGGCATGGGAGAGGCTTGAGAGTGTATTATTAGGAAATTGGGGCACCGTGAAAGTATTCTAGAGACAGGAGGGAAGGTTTTGGTCATTCTCCAAAGGCTTCGGGGGAAGTGTTAGTGGGAGCTTGGGTGGGATTATATATGTAAGGAGTGGGAAATCTTTATTATTCAGGTTTCAGACACCTCAAATTAAACTAATCTTACCCACAAACCATCCCATGGTTTACGAAAAAGGGGAGTTTAAAATAGTATTTTATAAGGCCAATGACCTAACATCATAAAATAATATGGTTTCTTATGTGGTTGTGTTTCACACTCTCAAGGAAAACAATTTAAAAAGAAAAAATGTTTTATAAGCCATGAAGGGTCAACTAATGCTTTGTAAAATTAATCAAACATACCAAATATCACATTATTTTAATGGTAAAAAATATATTGGATGAACATAATGTTTATATTATTTTATTACATCACTATTGGGTCATTATGGTATAATAAATCACATTTTATATTTAAACGGTATTTAATTTTTTCCCAAAACGTTGTATGGCTCAGAAAATTATGAAAATTCATAGTTGGATAATTTCAAAAACAAGATTCCTAAAATAATATTCATTTTATCTAAATAATTTTATAAATATTTGAATTTTTTAAATTTAAAATAATAACTGACATTTATCGAAAATTCATGGGTTTTGACAAAAACAGCTTTCAATCCTGAATAAAAATAAAAATTTAATTCATAAAATTTTATGATCATCTATATTTAATAAAAATATAGTTAATTATAATAATATTTAAATAAATTTTTTTTAATTCAAAAACACATTAATTCGTCCAAATAGATTCCATAGTTGAATATTAACTAAAATACTTTTTTTTGGTTAAAAACTATTAACCAAGTAACAATAATAAAATAAATTCACATTATTTATAAAAAATAATGTACATAGTCATAGTGCAAGGGTATTATTATATAACTCTTTAAAACACCCACACAAGACCGAAGGGTAAGGTGTGTGATGGTGATATACTCTTGGGGTGGCCTGGATAACCTCTCTTGGGTGTTAATCTCTATTAACTTACACTTCTCCCGCAGTTGGTTCTGATCAAGCATATCGTGTTCAAGATCGGCTTGGGCTTGGTCAAGAGAGATGCCCAATGACGCCACTTCCTTTCCATGCACTGAAGATCATGCTTTATATGAGGAAAGTCTACTGAATGAGTCCATCACTTCCATTTTCTGAGTAAATTGGATTGGTTAAATCCCTATATTTATATTAAACATGTGATCACTGTTCAACATCTATATTAGCAATGGTCACTACTGATAACGGTATTTTAAAATCCATAAACATAAAACCAATGATGGTCACAATTTATATAACCATAATAAGACATTTAATTAGATCAAGATAAATTTCCGTTAATTAAAGTTGGGTTGTTACAATCATCCACTCTTAAGAAATTTCACCATAGAAATTACATTTTCCCTCTCTAATACAGATGCGAGTAACTCTTCGTCATCACGTCCTCTGGTTCCCACATCGCTTAATCAAACTTGTGGCTTCACCACAACACCATCACAAGGGGAATTGTGTTTTTTGGTGAAACTATTTCTCTATGATCTAAGATCTCCACTGGTTGCTCCTTATAAGAAATATCATCTTATATTTGTACTACCACTTAAGAGAGTACATTTTAAGGTTCTAGTATGTACATCCTTAAGAGGGATACCTGAGAGACATCATGTCCTCTGGCCATGGTAGGTGGATGTGCTAGTAGATAGACTGCTACCCCAAGAGGATCCTGAATCTCGAAGGGGCCGATGTACCTAGGGCTTATCTTCCTTTTCATTCCAATCTGCGTGGACTTTTTCCTTGGAGATTTTCATATAAATTCCATGTCTCCAACTTTAAACATTGTATCACTTCGAAACTTATCTGCATAACTCTTCTGTACACTCAATGATGCAATGATATGTTTTTTTAATGTTTTTAACTTTCTCCTCCATCTCTTCAATAATTTCTTGTTCTACCAGGTTACGTTCACTGACATCATCCCAACATATCAGTGTTCTGCACCTCTTCCAATACAGGACATCGTAAGGTGAAATTCAGATGGTCGAGGGAAAACTGTTATTGTAGGATAAGTATACCAGTGTACGATTTTGTTCACACCTTCCATTGAAGTCCACTAAACATGATCATAACATATCCTCCAATGTCAGAGTTTTTTCTCAGATTGGACATTAGTTTGAGGATGATACGACGTTCTGAAGTTTAGTTCAATATCTATAGTATGATGAAGAATCTTCATAATTATAGAGGTGAATCTTGGATCTCGATCGAATACAATAGATAGCAGTACTCCATGCAGCCTTTCCACTTCCCTAATATATTTTTGTGCCAGTTGATCCAATGATAAATCCTCCTGAATTGCGATAATATGTGCAGACATTTTATGATGATCCACAATAACCCAAATTGCATTTTTGACTTTGGATGTCTTCAGAAGTCTAGTGACAAAGTCCATGGTGATTTTCTCCCATTACCATGTAGGTATGGGAAATGGTTGAATCATCCCCTTAGAAATTTTCCTCTCTGAATTCACATTCTGACACACCAGGAACATTGATGTATAGTTAAAAATCTCCTGCTTCATATTATCCCATCCATAATGCTCTTGGATATCTCGATACATATTGGGGATTCCAATGTGAACTAATAAATTTGAACTATTTTCATCATTCAAAAGTTCTTTCTTCAGTTAAGGACTTGATGGAACACATAGTCATTTCCCAAATCTCACAATTCCTTCTTTAATAACATTGGACTCCTAGGATTTCCATTTTTTTATAGCTCCTACTTTCTTCTAAATTACGACAAGATCCATCTAATTATCCATTAACCATTGAAAAATAGATGGCTGGGCAATCATTTGAGATAGGATTGATGATATTCCCCTCTTTATGATTACCATGACCATATTCATAATCTCTAAGAAGATTGGATCCATATCAATTCTCCTCAATGATTGAATTGATGGGTCCTTTCTACATAGAGAATTTGCCACCTTGTTCGCTTTCCCATGGTGGTAATGGATTGAACAGTCATAGTCTTTGATCAGCTCTAACCATCATTGTTGGCGCATGTTCAAATCATTTTGTGTGAATATATAATGGAGGCTTTTGTGGTCTGTATAAATTTCACACTTCACCACAAAGAGATAATTCCGCCATGTTTTTAAAGAAAATATCACTACATCCAACTCGAAATCATGTGTTGGATAATTATACTCATGATCATTCATTTTCCATGAAGCATGGTCATTGAATTTATCATTTTTCATCAACACACAACCCATGCCCTTCTTCTAAGAATCACTGAATACAACAAAACGTTATCCACATGTGGGTAAAGTGAGTTCGGGCATAGTTATTAATCCTCATTTTTAACTCCTTAAAGCTTTCTTTGCATTCATCACTCCAAGAAAACATTACAACCTTTCGAGTTAGCTTGGTAAGAGGGTTGGAAAATCATGAAAATTTTATCACACATCGTCGATAATATCCTCTTAACCCCACGATGTTATGGATATCTGTTACAGATGTAGGCCTCAACCATCCTCTAATTGCATCTGTTTTGGAGGGATCCATAGATATCGCATTGTTTGTGATGATAAGGCCCATGAATGAGACCACCTCCAACCAGAACACATACTTTTTGTACATTGCAAATATATTATCCCCCCGCAAGGTAAATAATACAGTGCGTAGATGCTCCTCATAATTCTCCTTGGATTGTAATATATCAGAATATCATCTATAATGATTACTAGAAATTTGTCAGTGTAATCCATGAAGACTCTATTAGTAATGTCCTTAAATATTTTGGGAGAATTAGTGAGTCTATAATGCATTACTGTGAATTCATAGTTCCTGTATCTAGTACGAAAAGCAGTCTTTGGGATATCTCTATACTTCACCCTTACTTGATTATATCTCAAACGAAAATCCACCTTGGAGAAGTATTGTGCTCCACGAAGCTAATTGAACATTACATCGATTCGTGGGTGAGGATACTTGTTATTTATCATGATTTTTTAAGCTCACGATAATCGATGCAAAGGCGTATTGACTCATCATTTTTCTTGACGAAGAGAACTGGTGCAACACATGGTGATGCACTAAGGGAATATAAAACCTTTAT
This sequence comes from Viscum album, assembly GCA_963277665.1. NCBI lineage: Eukaryota > Viridiplantae > Streptophyta > Magnoliopsida > Santalales > Viscaceae > Viscum > Viscum album. Next base: position 1,127,658,363 of record OY728120.1, read on the forward strand.
CTATGCTCTCTTGTAGTTGTTTAATTATCCCCTAAAGCTCCACAAAATCAATTATATATAGAGTCTTGAATATTGGAAATTCTCCAGGTATTAGATCAATTTAGAATTCAACATCTCTTCTAAGAATAAGACTGGGAAATAACTTAGGAAACACTTTAGCGAATTCCCTCACAATTGGCATATCTTCAAGGTTGGTTGACTCATTAGACTCAGTCATCTATGCTAGATAAGCATGATTACAGGGCAGAAACATCCACGCTTGAGAAGATGGAGCTAAAGAAGATTCATCTTCCTCCTAACACTTGTATTGAATTGGTGGTCGATTCTCCACATGAAGAGTGATTTACCTCTCACGTAAATTTATGTTGGATCTATATAAGGAAATCCAATCCATGAAAATAATGGCATCAAATTCAAACAACTAGAGTATGATGAGGTTCGCTGGGAAATTAAATCCATATATTATGAAAAGGGAGGATATATATTCACGAGATGCAATTATTTCCCCATTTGTAGTACTCACTGACATCAATTCTTCCATGATTTGTGGTGGTGCAGGGATTGTCCTACTAAACTTTTGGGATATTAAAAATGCATAGAACATGAATCAAAATGTATTTTTGCTATTCATGAATAATTAACTAGCGTACGTGTCACCACTTCATTTTTGGGGTTCACTTCAACAGTAGTGATGGAAAAATCTCTCCCTCGCTTCTTTGAATGTTGTTGGTTTCCTCGGAATACCCTTGGCTTAGAGAACATATTTTCAAGATGCCCTTTTTCATTAAAATTTTAGCAATGAAAAACATGTTTTTGTTCAAAAGGAGTGTTCCATTCCTCTGTTATAGTCACGAGTATTTATTTTCAGTAGTTAATAGCTAGGTTCCCTTCTCTTCCACACCTAAAGCATTTCCTCGTCCCCTTCAGGCAATTTTCGAGGTGCTTCTTTCTAAACAATTTTCAAGTGGGGTGATGGATCTGCATAGCACCGTAGGATTTATCAATCAGAATTCCAATATTGAAGTCCACATTATGCTTCTTATCCCTATGATACCCTAGAGATTCTTTGATCTCTATTTCATCCTTGAGGGCACATCATACAATTTCCTCATAGCTATCGATGTCACAGATCACTAGCACTTTATGTAGGCTAGGTTTCCGCCCACCAAATAAGCGATCAACCATGAATTCAAGGGTAACGACAAAGACGGAGGTGTATCATGCAAGCCCTGTGAAATTTTCCTCATACGCTCTGACAGAATCTTCATCTTTTTTATCGAGGGAATGGTAGTCCCTTTCCATTTTATGTTGGTGCGTGTGCCGAAAATATTTATCAAAAAACATCTTCTAATATCATTCCATTCCAAAGAATTTATCTCCGTCTCAAGGTTCTCATTTTTCATCAACGTCCACCATTGATCCACTTCACCATCCATACAATATGCCACTAGGAGAATCATATCTTTTTCAGAACATTAAAGGATGGAGAATATATTTTCAATGGAGTTGATCCATTATTCGGCGATTGATGGATCAGATGATCCATTTAATATAGGAGGCCTTTGTTTCAAGAATCACTTATAACCAACTTGTTCATTTTTAGGGGGTGGAATGTTCCTCTTAACCCATGATTCTATACAATTCTTGATTTAATTGAGATAGAATCTTGAGAAAGTTTTTGATTCCCACTCCCATCGGGTTGGGCATCTCATTAGCACAACCATCACATTGATCTTCATATCGGTTGATAGCACGCTTCCTCCCATTACCGGCCATTGGATTCCATAAAATGAATGTTAAAGGTAACACATAATGGGTAATACAAATACAAAACTAATGACATATAAATAACTTTTATTTCCTTAACATATGAATCTATAGGATTCAATATATACTATTCATGATCTACTTTCTAATATATATTCTTAGGGTAATTTTTTCATTCCATTAATAAGGGTTCATACTAAGCTTGTGAATTTACCAAAGCATATCCTCGGGGAGTGTCATAACCAATATTGCAGCAAGGACTATTGTCATGCATTAGTTCCCTTTTGATTCTATCTCAAAGAGGTGTTTTCTGGTTTTACCCCTAAGATACATCTGTTCCAAAGATTCCTCTACTTGTTCGTATCTGAAAATGGATGTATTTGATTGATAAACCACTAAAAAATACTGACCAATACAAATGTATGTTATTATTATTATTATTCTTGCCTCTATGTCTTCACTAGGGTTTTCTAATCCTAATCCCAAAAATAAGTAAACCTATCATTTGATACCATCTATAACAACACTACTTTTTTTTACACACTAAAACATGATTTATTAGATAAAATATTCACTTGATTAAACATAGAGTATCAATAGGTATAGTGTTTTTGGGGATTATGAACATTAAATAACATCTTAGAACATAATACACAAAAAATCTTTATTGAAAACATCATTTACATGACCACTGAATTCCCTTGTAGTTAGCATTGAATGGGATAACCTGAGAACCTGCATAAGAAAAGGGTGAGCTATAAATCATAGTAAGGGAATTAACATGGAATAACATGAAGAATAAAATACATGTTAGACAATAGGCATATCAATGGAGAACAATAAAAAAATGAACATAAAGGATTGATAAAGCATGATAATCATAATTTGGAAATGTGGAAACAACATTTAACATGGAATTCACATCATCCAAGGATCATTGCACATGGAGCATGAGTAAACCCTCATTCAACATGAAGGTGGATTAAAAAATCTATGTACTTTAATTATCATAAGCCAACAAACATTGCACAAGATGTATCATGATACTATTCTTTACTCAATGCATTGGAGTGCTATTAGGGCACACCCTTCTTAAACATTTTATTTCATGCATAATTTTGCCACATGAATCATATAACATGGAATCAGAAATCATCATAAATAATTCCACGATTAAGTAATGTGGAATAAATAAATGAAATTACCATTAAATATCTATATGTTCATAAAGGTGAATACCCTTGACAGAGACATCGGTATGGTATTCACTACACAATTATCATGGCTTGGAAAAAAGTTGTGCAATTGCTGCAACATAACGACATTACAAGTGGATTCATGAAAGTGGTTGATGAGAGAGAAATGTGTGTCTCATTATATGTACAATGAATGGAAATTAAGGGTGTAATATAGATACATGTACCATTAAATGTAATGTAATTTAGATTCCTAATACAAAAAAATTACTTGGATGTAAAAGATGGGAGAGAAATCCCTCAAGGAAATTCGGCATGGTAACAGGTGTACATCAGAGGAATTAATGATAGATAAAGGGGATTCCCATCATCCCAAAATATAGAGTAAAATATAGGGGAGGTGAGAAATCATACCCCAAAATTTTAATAGGAAACAAAAGGGCATAACAACATAACGAATATTGGATAAAAATGAGAAGGGATGATATCCAATACTTGGAAGTGTGATCCAAATGGTTTGGGAGAGTCTTAAGAGAGGCTTATTGTGAGCTTGGGGAACCGTAGAAGGATTATAGATAGAGGATTTCAGGGGTTGGTCGGACACTAAAGGCTTTTAGTGAAGAGGAAGGGGTTGCTTGGGTGTGTTTATATAGGAATGGAGAGGGAATTCATTATTATTTAGTTTTGGGACACCTCACATTAAACTTATCAAAACCACAAACCCACCCATGGTTTTTTCCATGGATTATTCCAAATGAGAGTTGGAAGAAATATTTTATAAGTATAATTTCTGAACTTCTTAAAATAATGGTTTTTCTTATGTGGAGGTGAGTCACACTATCAAGGAAAAAAATTTAAATAGACAAAATGTTTTATAAGCCTTGAAGGATCCACTAATGCTTTCTAAAATAAATTAAACAAACCCAAAATTACATTATTTTAATGGAATAACATATATTGGCCGAACATAATGTTTATATTATTTTTATTACATCACTATTGGGTCATTATGATGTCATAAAACACATTATATATTGAAACAGTATTTACTTTTAACAAAAAATGTGGGTGTCTATGAAAATTTTAAAAAATTCACCGTTGGATATTTTCAACATCCCGATTCCATAAATAATATTCATTTTAACGAAATAGTATTATATGTATTTGAATTTATACTTTTAATATAAAAACTGACATTAACTTAAAATTCATGGGTTTTGAGAAAAAAAAAACAGCTTTCAAACCATAATAAAAATAACAATTGTATTCATAAAATTATATAATAATTTATAATTTAAAAAAATTAATTTAATTATAATAATACTTTTTTAAAATATTATTTAATTCGAAGATAAATTAATTCATCAAAATAAATATCTTAGTTTAATATTATCTAATAATACTATTTGTGCTTTAAAAACTACTTACAAAGAAACAATTATAAAATGAAAGCACTTTATTTATAAAATTAATATACATAGTCATAGTGCTAGTGTCTTGTTATATAACCCCTTATAACACCCACATAAGAATGAAGGGTAAGGTCTACAATGGTGACCGACTCTTGGGGTGGTTCAAATAACATCGCTTGGGTGGTAATCTTTAATAAATTCCACTTATCACGTAGTCGATTCCACTTATTTACATGCATTTTTGAAAATGTTGGCATAGAACCATGCTGGATTAGACTTGAATCTTACTAGGTAATTTTTACATAAATTCTCATATCATACAGACCAGGCACATTTTTGACGCACTGGTTTTTGCATTGGGACCCATAAGATTAGACACTCCTTTGGTGATACTATATGTGGAACTTTTTGGAGGTTGAGTTACATAAAATGTATTGGGTATTGGATCCTCCAAAAATCTTATGTTCTATGTGTGGGAATTCAGAGGTTGGTTATGATGTCAAGAATTAATAGAGATCCTATGTGGGTTGGCATCTAGAGATCTTATGTGGGTCGGCACCTAGCGATGGTTTGTGGGTAAAAACATAGGGATTTTCTATTGGTAATCACCTAGTGATCTTGTGTGGGTCAGAATATAGTGATCTTGTGTGAGTCAGCACCTAGAAACTCTATGTGGATCCACAAATAATTCCTCTAGAGAGAATAAGATGATCTAGATTTACGACTAATCGTATTTCATTATGTAGTTATGTTATACCTTATGTGAGTTGTGTCATTTACTATTACTATGTGTTTTAGATCTATAATGATGGAATTACCTCAATGGTATTTTATTTTGTGTTGTTTTCCTTTGTGGATTACTAAGGACCTTAGGGTTCTCGGGGACCCTAGTGAGTATTATTCTACTCATCACTATATGGGATTATCCGGCACCTATTATGTCATTTTTAGATGATGGAAATATTTTAACTGTACATTGGGGTGACGGGACTAGATGGTGCACGGAGGTGGATCGATAGACACAGTGTGCTATTGTATCATCTAGCATGGAGCTGTACCTACCTTTCTGGTGGGATCCTTGGCAGACGACCATTAGATCATGTACTTCTTTTTATGTACATTCCATTCAGATAGGCTTGTATTCTAGCCCCATTACTTTCATTTTACACACATTACTCCCAATACTGATACTTTGTGGTCGTTGTACTACTTTCTTTCCTTTGTTGTTTTCATTGTGGGGCATTCCTAACCTATGTGTGTATAGCTTTAAAAGAAATGACTTCCCATTTTGGTATATGCCTTAATAATGCTAGTCATCAGCCCCTGGCCTATTGAAGGAGGGATGCGGTAGTCACAACATGGGCCCCCGGGAAAGGTTGTGAAAAATTGTATTCATCGGGAAGTCGGTTCTACCAGAATAACAATGATTATGTAAATTTTAGTGAGATGATAGTATTAAGTGTATTTAATTAAAATTTCAATCTAGGGAGTCCAGTGTTGGTGCGGTGGCAGACATATCCATACCCCAGGACCCATAATTCTATTTTCCAACTAGGAAAAAGAGAACACATGTTCCATAAAATTTGGAAATGGTTTTTATGTTGATATATTTCGAGTCATCTTACCAGGTATAAGTTATTTGTTGTGGCAAATCTATATCCCTATAATATTCCCCCACAAAGACAACCATCTAGGATTCTAGTGAGAAATCTCGACGATGGTCCATAGTGTGATGAGGTGTTGGTGTTGGGACCACATATAGTGACAACACCTCCGGGATGTGTACCAGGAGAACCACAACATGGAGAGCAGCAGCTTCACCCATCCTCCACTGCAGATAGTGCACGACGACTGAGCATGTTGCATGAGTTCTAGTGATAGAGGACTCCATGGATTCCAGGGGAGACAGGTCCTCAAGAAACAAACGATTAGATGGAGGTAGTTACTTAGGTTTTTCACCTAGAATAGACATCTGCAGAATAGATTGTGGTCCAAGATGCTATCCTTTTTAGGGCCCAATCGAGAGGTAATAGAGCTTGATGCTCTAGACACAAAAGGAGGAGACCCTTGAATAGTCCAACTTTGAGAGCCTCTTCACAGATAATTTCATACCATAGACACTACACTCATTGTGTATTTATTAATTTCTACACTTAGAATTGGGTAGCATGATGGTGGCCCAGTACTCAGCAAGGTTAACCTTCTACTTCTGCTACTCTACCATCATGGTACATGACCATTTCATAATGTCCTAAACCTTTGAGTATGGGATCTGATGGGATATTAGAGCATCAATTATTTTTCTCAGCATCCTGACATATGTGAGGAGTTATAGAGTGTTTTATATGGGTGGAGAGGTTCTATCCAAGTAGGAACCAATAATAAGAGCCACCACCAGATGATAGGTTCCCGAGTCATCTATAGTTGGCAGTAAGCAAACGACGAAGAGGCCCAAATGAGAAAAACCTTCTAGAGGATGACCCCAGGATACAGTGTAACAGGGGTGGAGATCACAAGGTAGAGTTGGTCATTTGAGGGAAATAATTTGATACATATTCACTGGGAAAGGGCACATGACTCGTGATTGTCTAACTCCCTACCCTGATGAACATGTTACTGTCAAAGGAAATCAATGATAGAGAGAGAGGTTCGAACAATGCGGTCTGTAGGGAGGAGGATGAGGGAAGATAGTTGTATGAGTGGCAGGCGGTGGATGACAGTTCAAGGTACTACTACCACCACCCCTAAGATGCCCACCATGTGATTTGGTAATAGGTGGATATGGGCGGGGCTTGATTCAGGTGATGGAGGCCTATGTCCATGGTTCTCCTGAGATGATTAGAGGTAATATCTACGTCTACTCCAACTTATTTTCAGTTCTTTTTGACGTAGGTTCAAGTCAATCTCTTAATGAAATGGACCTTGTTTAAGGCTTAGAGATTCTGGTGGAGCCGTTGGCTCTATCTTTACTATCTGAAAATGCTATGGAAGGGGATTCATTGATTATAAACAAGTGATGGTAGTGTGAACTTATTCTAAAAGGAGATAGATTCAGTTGGGATCTCTTATTAGCTACATTGAGATGCTACGAAGTCACCTTGTGTTTGGACGAGTTATCAACATTCCATGTTCAAATTGACTATTTTTGGTGAGACATGTTGTGTGTTCGCAAGGATAGGACCATGATTTCCTTCAACGTTGAGAGGGGAAACTTTGTATCATAGTATTAACTTCATCATAGGAGGGTGTATCCTATCTCTCACTGGTGGGATAGCCTCACCTTGGGTAAAGTAGATGAGGGGAGTCTGATATTTCCAATAGCGCTGGATGAGTATGAGGATGTCTTTCCAAAATATTTCCAAGGACTACCTCGTCGTAGAAAGGTTGAATGATGAATTGACTTGTACCTAGGAAAGTCACTGACATCTACACCTACATATCGTATCGATCAAGTTGAGCTTCGTGAGATGAGGGAACAACTAGAGGGCATGAAGAGGAAGGGGTTTTTAAGTCCCAGGTTTTCTCCATGGGAAGCCCCATTGTAGTTTTCTAAGAAGGGATATAGGATTTTGAGGCTATTCGTGGACTTCTGGCCCCCAAACCAAGCGACCATGAATAGAAAGTATCCACTTATAGGGAGTGATTACCTCTTTGATATGAGGAATGGATCAAGGTTCTTCATGAATATTGAACTCATTTTATGCTATCATCTTCTTCAGGTTCGGGATGAGGATGTATCGAATACAACAATTAGATGTTGGTTCACCCACTATGAGTTTTTGTTAATGTCTTTTGGTGTGTCCAATTACCCAGAAATGTTCATGGGAATCATGAAAATGATCTTCCTAACATACTTCGATCATTTCATGTTATATTTCATTGATGAAATATTTCTGTACTCAGTGTCAGAAGAGGAACAAACAACACACCTATGGATAGTCTCTTACAAAATTTGAGAGAACCAACATTATAATAATCTCTCGATGTGCCAGTTTTGGATTCGGGAGGTCCACTTTCAATGACATGTCATCATGGAGTCTGTTGTTGTAGTAGATCAAGAAATGATATAAGAATTGATTTTTTGTAAGAGATATAGGAGCATGAATGAGGTGCAGAGATTCCTCTAATTGGATGGGTACTACAAGAGGTTTGAAACCATCATTTCTAATTTATCAGAACCCTTTTCATCTTTGAAAAATAAGGGACATCCATTGCATGTATGGAGAGGTTCCAGCAGATATTCTAGGAGCTCAGGCAGAGACTGACGAGTTCCCCCATCATGGGACTTCTAGAAGATGGCATTGGGTATATAGTCTATTGTGATGTATCAGGTAATAGACTGGGTTGTGTCTTGACGCAGGTACTAGAGATGATCATCTATGGAACATAATAGTTGAGGCATCATGAAAAAAGGAGACCCATGACCTGGAGTTAGTAGAATTGGTCTTTTTATTGTTGATATGGTGGAACTGCTGCATTGGTGAACAGTTTACCATCTACTCCGACCATAAGAGTATCATGTATATCATCTACCAGAAGGACCTGAACTTTGGAAAATGGATATGGTTGGAGTTCTTTTAGGAATATAACTTTGAGATATTATAAAATCCATGGAAAGGGAACATGGTGGTAGATGCACTCAGCTGGTGTTCGGCATTGCAGATGATGAGTGAGGTCATGGAGAAACTACCCCTGATGAGGATATCCTTTTTGGATAATCATAGAGCAGCTTAAACCCAACCTATGACTATCAATCCACCAATATTATAGTGAGTTAGGGAGAAAAATCTTGTAGATGTTGAATGTGAGGCCCTACATGTTCAAATATCCTCAAGACATTCTCATTATGTGTGATTTATAGGTGTTGAGCACATCATCCTTTTCATAGGACACACCATAGTACTAGTGATGTTACATGTGGATCCATTAAGGGGGTTACACAGATCCCATTTGGCCGTGCATCCTAGAAATGAGAAGCTGTAACATGACCTCTAACGTTAGTACAAGTGGCCAAGGATGAACAAAGTACTGGAAGCGTATGTTTCATGATGCCTCACTTGTCAGGAAGTGAAGGTCAAGCATCTGGTCCTGGATGACCTGACACAACCACTTTAGGTACCAGAGTGTATGTGGGATGGTATCTCTATGAAATTAATGTTGGGGTTACCATGAACAACCATGAGCCACAATTTTATATGGGTTATCATTGACCAACTCACCAAGTCAGCTCACATCCTATCCTTCCAGGATTATTGATCAGTAGAGGGATTGAGATGCCTCTATGACCAGGATATAGTGCTGCTTCACAGGGTGCCTTCAATGGTCGTCTTATACATTTATGCATGCTTATTTTCCTGGTTGTGTAAGGGGTGGCATTTGGCGTTTTGGACACAACTATGCTTGAGCACAAAATATCACCCATAGATGGATCGTTTGACCGAGTGGACCATATAGATCTTGGAGGATTGATTTCATGACTTTGTCCTAGATTTTGATTGCAGTTGGGAGGAGTAACTACCATTTGTGCTATTTATATACAACAAGAACTATCACTCCACCAATGGGGTGCCACCATTTTAGGCCTTGTATGGGTGGCCTTACATATTACCCCTATGTTAGATAGACCTAGGGGAGTCCACACTCATGGGTCCAGAGTTGGTATGGGCTACCACAATGAAGGTGAAGATCATCTAGAAGTAGATAAGGACTGCAAAAAGCAGGAATATTTTATATGACAACATGAGACAAAGACCCTTGGAGTTCAAAGAGGGATACCTCATTTTCCAAAGGGTATCTCCCCGATATGGATTGAAGAGATTTGGCCAATGTGACATGTTATATCCGAGGTTCATCAGACCTTTTTAGATCCATAGTAGAGTTGGCATGGTGGCATATCACCTTGATCTTCCTCCGATGATGCACTAGGTTCATGGTGTTTTTCACATGTCGCAACTAAGGAGTTAAATGCCTGATACTTCTAACATCATCGACTCAGGAGAGTTGGACATTGACGATGGGGATGCTTTAGTGGAGTTCCCAGTGGAGATAGAGGATTGGAAAGAGTAGTACATTAATGGATGGTTGATTCTAATAGTGCGTGTTTGGTGGTAGCAAAAGAACCATTATGAGAGTAGATGAGTGCATGAAGTTAAGATTCATTCTTGGTACCGCCACTCATTTGATTAGCCCTTGTCATGGATTTTGGGGCATAAATATCTATAGTGGGGAGAATTTAATGTCACTGAATTTCAATTATATTTATTAAAATTATATTTATTTTTATGATCCAATGATTTTACGACACATTATTATGAGACCTAGTGAGCGAAGAACAAATTTTTGAGCTTTTTTATTCTACGTTTTATAATGTGTGAGTGAAATTTTCTATCATTTGTACCATTAAATGAATTTAAAATATGAGGGGGTCTTCATACTCGTAATTTTAGGATTATAATAGGATGAACTTTTCCTCAACAGGTAAGGGTTTGACAGAGAAGTTAGTTTTTTGGAATTTTCAGAAAAATAAGAAAATAACATTAAAAATTTATTTTATTTTCCATTCACTCCATTGAGCGGAAATGGTGACTCTGTGGGGCGGAGATGAGGTGATTAAGATGTGAAATTAAATAATCCACTTAATGGATCATTATACAAGAGAAATGATGCATCATAGAAATGTAACAGAAACACAACAACATGTTCTTTTTATTAAATGAATGCATTTTAAAGTGGATAATTAATGATTGAGGGTTAAATGAAGAGATTCTGATGAACCTACTGTCCAATTAAGAATTAAAAATGCCAAAAAATTCCAAACAACATCGATGCACCTCGAAGAACAGAGCATGAAGCGATGAATGATTTTGTCGTCTCTTAACATTAAGGACGTAACACTATGAAAATAAAAATATAAGATTTAGGGGTTTAATTCGTGAAATATTTTCCTTGTTCTTGTTCTAGAAATATTGAACGTGAATCAACCAACTAACAGGTTGATCATCCAAACATGCATTTTTACGGGAGGATGACTATTCTATTGGGAGTTATTGTATGGGATTAATTTATCTCAAGTTTGGTAGATCCTTAATAAATTAGCCTCCTCATGGTAATAAACATCTAACATGGTGGGAGTGGGAACCATGAAAAAGTCCCAATCTCCTCATCTTGTGTTCTCTTGGTGAATGGATTTTCCGAATCGACAATAATGAAGGTTTGTGACCATCGAGTTGAATAGGAAGATCTCCAGAGGCTGTAGTCATAGCCAGCATGAAGAACAGACCACTAAAGAACGTCTGGAGGTCTGCTGAAGAATCTTCTAGTGGCACAGGGTGATGGCAGCCACATGATAGATGATGGGACAACATATCGCTGGTTGGGTGGATCAGTGCGCCTGTCGGTGCAATCCCATAGTAGGAGGCAATGACTAGAAGGAGGCAGCAGTAGCAGGAAGACATGGATTCTACCATGAACATCGTATACAGATGAACCTCATATGGGCTATCTAGGAGGCTGGCGATCCATGGTCCCTCGACCGTGGTTGGAGTTCCTCACATATCTGCAAGGCAGCCGAGGTAGGATGTGGAAGTCAGCCATGTCCTAACTGGATGATGCACCACCATCCACCTAAGCGGCTGGGCATCGGGTTAGCGGGTCGTGCCCCTAGCTAGTGGAATGGACCCACACCGGTGGGACGGACCCATTCCCTTTGGGCCGGGCTGGATGAGACTGGGTCACCAGCTGACTCGGTGAGCTGGTAGCCTATCAAAACCGAGCTAGGTCTGACAAGGCCCATTGTGTTTGGTCTAGTGGCCAAGCTAGACCGGAACAACCCAGACCCAAACTAGGGAATGAGGGTCCCATGGTCCGGGTTGGAGGGATTGGTCCAACCGGGTCGGACCGGGCCCTAACGCAACCGGTCCTTGTTTACTATAACACCATTATCACTCCAACCGGGTGTCTGTTTGACTCAGCATTAGTGGATTTGGAACCCCTGTAACCAGGAGGTCCTTATGATATAATCTACGTGAGTTTTGGTGGAATATTTCATACAACTAGATTGGATTGGACTCAACTCCAACTATGAAACATTTAAAAAAATTGTCATATCCTTCAAATCGGGCCTCTGTTCGACGCGACATCTATTGCATGAGAACCATTAGGACGAGACGGTCCTTTTTGTTTACTCTATGTGGGACTTAGTGGTGGTTGAGGTATTACCGATGGATTAAGGAGAAGATCCTTATATAATCAATCATGTTAAGTGTTGGAATGTTGTGGATGACTGTGACATAAAGAGTGAATAATGATCCTATGTGAGTTAGCTTCTAGAAATCCAGTCAAGGTGCTCACCTAGCAATCCTTTGATGGTCAGCACCTAGAGATCCTATCAGCGTTTTCACCTATCAATATTTTGGGGGTAAGAACCTAAAGAAACTATGTGGGATAGCACCTACAGACCCTGTGTGGATGAGCAGAAGATCCTCTATATAGAATAAATTGATTCATCATTACGATTAATAATCTATACTTGTGTACTTATTTAATACCTAGTGTAAGATGTTTCTTTTACTTTGTGCTATGTTTTTTAGATCTTTCATGGAGGTATTACCCTTATGGTATTTCTTTTTTGGTGTTTTCCATTGTGGATTATAGAGAGACCATCGGGGTTCTCGGGGTCCCTACGAGTGTTGTTATACTCACCCCTGCATGGGCTTCGACAACACCTATTGTGTCTGGTGTAGACAACATACAACATTGTTTTGGACTTTGGAGATCCAGAATTAGATTGTTATCAAGGGTAGACATATATATGGGATGTTTAGTGGTGACAACCAATAGAGAACTGCACCTACACTTCTGGTATGATCCTTGGAGGATGACCACCAAATCTTGTACTTATTTTTTGTACTTTTATTTCTATTGTTATTGTATTGTGGCCCATTTAAATTCAGTTTACACACATTACTCTAAATAGTCGTACATTGTGGTGGTTGTAATATGTTCTTTCCTGTGTGGTTTTCATTATGCGTTATTCCCTATCAATGAATGTATAGGTCTAAACGCAATAACATCCCTTTTGGGATATGCGTTTTCGGTGTTTGTCACTAGACTTGGGCCTATAAAATACAGGCATGGGGTAGTTACACATGAGCCATGGGGGATGCTTCGCGATTCTTTAAATAATGGATATTATGAAATCATGAAATATTTAATAAAAACAACCAAAAAATTATGACATACTTGAAAATATAGGCAATTATTAACAATAATAGTTAGAATAATGGAATGTTATTTACAGACTAATAATAAGATATTACAAAAATATCATATATGATATCATAAATATTAACATGGTTCTATTATATGGTATTAACACATTGAAACCCCTAATAATTGTAGTTAAGGGACATTCAGTTAAAAGGAAAAAAAGGTAATGGATTCTTATCTAACTTTTTATAACTGAGAGATAAATTTCATGTTCACCACTTACATATTTTTTGTAGGGGTGTCTACTTCCCCTTTTATTATATTATATCATTAATCATCTTATTTTTAATGGAATTTTAAAAATTCATTTAATAGTATTATTTAATGTTTTTTTATGATTAAAAATATTTTAATTTGGTATGGGCCACTATAGAATTTTTGTAAATTATTTATTCAAGAGAAATCATAATGATATTTAAATGTAATTTCCATTTGAGAAAATTATATTATCATTATTCAATAGTAAAACTAATTATTATATGGTTATTCGTAAACATTTACAATCTCTAGTACATTTGTTCCACTCATTGGTACTGAAAGTATTTTATAAAATGGTTTTAAGAAGACCTGACATTATTTCTATCTTTAGTTAGTGAACCTGTTTTGTTAAAAAATCAATTCATATTAAAATGTACTCCAAAATGTTATTAAAATGAGTTGTTAATGAAATGATTGCCTATTTTTCCATTTACCAATGTTTTTAATGGAATATTCATTTTGTTTTCCAAAAAAGTAATTTTGATAACCTTTTTACCAAGAAAATGGAATTTTATTTTTAACGTTGTACTACATATACATATTTACCCACCATCATTCCATCAATGATTCCTTTTCATGTTTAAAAGGATTATTTTTAATATTTTTTCTTAAAATGTATTTTCAATGAAAATATTTATCATAAATTTTTAAAAATAAAAACGATATATTCCTGGTGTTTTTAAAAATATATTTTTGTTTTATTTTAATTCTCCTTTTACTGTTATTAGATTATTTGGGGAATTATTGATAAATATTTAGTCATTATTCAATATGGTGATTGTTTGAGTCACAATTTTAAATCGATTATTCAATATATGAGGAATGTTTTGGACTAGTATGACATATGGACCACCAGGTTATAGATAATTGCTTGATCATTATTAGTCTTATGGGACAAGTCATTTGGCCATTCAACAAAGATGGGTTTCTACCTAGTATTTTGTAAACAATCTTGTGAATGGTCATTATAGTAAATCTACCATATACCTAGGAAAATGGCATCCAATAATGATGAATTTACCTATCTTGATTCATTTATTATTTATCTATGATATTTTACGTTGACATATTTATGGTTACATTTTATTTTTAGTTCATTTATTAGATATAATGTGTTTTAGAATCATACCAATCCATATTTACTTTTTGTTATCTAGTTATTTTACTAGAATGTGTGTTCAATTATTTACCATTACATTCTATTTACATAACATCGTTAGGTTTTTTAATACAAGGTGTGTTTTTTTCATTTCATTACAATGAAATATTATTAACTACAATGATTAATTATTGATCCTCTATATTTTTCCTTTACTGATAATTTGACCTCACCCTTATAAATTTTCATTCCCCAAGAATATAATAAGAGTACTATAAAATATATACTTGGATTTACTAGATGGATTTGTGTTATCCTTGATGTTGTTTATTTAGAATGAATAAAAATATTATGTTGTAATTAGTGTATTCATTTGTAATAAAATAATAATTAATTTATATAGTTAACAAGAATAATTAAATTATTAATAATTTGTGGATTCCTTCCTTGTAATCAAGCCAATGTGATTGATATCAGACACCGACTACATGCTATTTGGGGTCAGGTCACTGTAGTTGTTATCATAGAATGGTTTGTAACAACCATGAGAACTAGATTTATGAATGTATAGTATCGAGAACATAACCTTGAGGTTGAAATTGAGGATACGTATAGAATAATATCATTCACTTTTTTTATAGTAGATATTATTTGGGTATTTCTAGAAATGTATATCTGGTTGGATACTATATGTGGACATGATTCTATTACAGAAATACCTAGGTGTAATAAATATGAAAGGGTGTTCTAGGCCTGACTCAAGGAAACATGGTATATGAAAACATTCCCCATATCAAACCTGGTATTTCATTGTTGGGGTATATTCTTAGGATAATTCACATTTTCATTAAAAACCATCATTGAGGAATTTAGTACATTATGACAATGAATAATGTGGGATAAAACTATGTTTTTTTTAGATTGAAGTAAAGTTAGCATTATTTTGAAATCATATAAATGATTTTAGGGATAAACCTTTGAATAAGGAAGGAACTATTTGGAAATTTTTGGATAATTTATTTATGTGTTACAGTAGTATTGATAACCACTATTAAAATGACATTTTATGATAAATCTTATTTAAATATATAATTCAATTTTTTTTTGTAATTATATTAATTA
Source organism: Viscum album (assembly GCA_963277665.1). NCBI lineage: Eukaryota > Viridiplantae > Streptophyta > Magnoliopsida > Santalales > Viscaceae > Viscum > Viscum album. The sequence goes on from OY728120.1 coordinate 1,127,674,484, forward strand.
TTTTAAGAAAATTAAAAATTATAAGCCAGGTAACCACCTTTAAAATCTAATAGGGCCACTAGTAATGAACCCATGTCCAAAGGAAGATATGGGTCTCATGCCAAACCCTTATATACTTATTTTTTTGGTTAATAATCCATTATTTTTATTTAAAAAATTTGAAAAATAAATGTTACTGATGAAATAATAATACAACTTTTAGGAATTAGAGATTAATATATTATGAATATTGTTTTTTTATGATAGTTATTGAAAAATATTTATTCTTTTTACTCCTTTTATACTAATTACGATCCATAAAATGTTTCTATTAGTGCATCAGACATTAAAAAAATTCATTATTTGTAATTAAAATGTAGGAATAATTTAATGTGTTTGAGTTTTATCGAAGAACAATAAAAATTTAGGATTGTTCATATGAAATTGAATCATATTGAGTTAAAATATTTTATTATATTAATATGTAGTAATGTAATTTCTCAAAATTTTTAAAATGATGTAGAAATTTATTTTCCCTAAAAATTTAATTAATGATGAACCGATGGACTTCTAAATTGTCATAAATTTATGGATTTGACTCCATGAACATTCTGTTTATCAATAAATTGTTTTTGATTGATATACTCAATCACTCCCTATAAATAGTTATCCCATTCCACAAAGTATGTATCTCTACATTCCACATATGTTTTCATGTATAGATTCCTAGTTAAATGGTAATGCATGTGATCTTTACACATTTCATTCTATATTTTATATAGGATGAATTTTAAACCCTTCTAATGAGGTGGGATTTACAACATAGGTGGTATCAAAAAATATATCACAGGGAACATGTTTAAATTAAGAGGACTCAATAAAAAAATTTTGGGGGGAATTTGATTCCCTGATAATAAAAATAAAAACATTGTATTTGATAAAATGTATGAAATGTGACAAAATTCTTGTAAGGTAATATAATATCCAGAAACATTATAATACAATATAATATTTTTAATATATTATATATATTTACCTGAAATTACCGTTTAGTTATCTTGTGTTACCCGAAATATCCACCATCCACCATATCTTTGGATACACAGAAGAGAAACCTTCTTCGATGTATAGCATTACAAGCCTGATTATTTTTTACCAAATAACAACATATTATTAAATTATAATTATTTAATATAATATGATATAACATAGAAATCTTGTTAAAAGTTATTAAAATTGTTAAATAACACATAAAAATTTATTTTTCATATAAATATAAACTGAATTCATTAGTTACTAAATAATTTGAAATAAAAATAATAACCAATTCGATATAAAAAGATATATTATTACTTTTATAAATCCAAATGAATTTTTTCTTAATAAACATAATTAATTAAAATTAGGTAATTATTTTAATGAAATAAATATATTATATATTAAATAAAGTATTTTTTATATCAATCCATTATGTTTTACATGATTACGATGGGAATAAATCCTATTTCACATATAAAAACTAAAATTTTATAAATACAATTTTATCACATTCTAATGGAGAGCGCATTTTAAATATGAATTTTCACAATTTAATAAATATATTAGGTAAAAATAATCCTTAAATTTTAAATATATTCATATTAATTAGGTGAGGGTGAAATTTTGATTTTTTTCTATAACATTTCAGTTTTTAATGTATAGTTAAAAATACTGAATTGTTGTTCAAATCACATTTTTTATAAAATTTACCAACACATATAAATTTTAATTGTAATTGTAATTTATATTAACATTTAATAATATAATATTTTTATAATTTAATAAACTTTAGGTCATTGGAATCAATTTATATTCTAATTTTCTTAGTAAAACATAGCAATCCTTCATACATTTTCACTTTTAAAACCTGCTTTGTCTTCCCTCATGTGGGATGAAATTTGAATTAATTTATATGAATACTATGATTAGAAAATTGAAAAAATAGATTTCATATTGGAAATTAGAATAATTTATAACTTCTAAAATGAAAAAACTTGATTTTGACGTAAAATATTATTGAAAGTAATTAAAATTAATTTCAATAAGTGAGGCAAAATTTACAATAATATATTACTAAAACTTTATATTAGGGTGAAAAATTATATATACACATGTGAAACATCCATATTTCTAGAAAAATATAGTTCAGGAAACTTATATTGTTGTGTTTTTCATTGTTTGGTTTGACTTTCTATGGTAGGAAAATTTGTACACCTAAATTGATTCCATACATTCCAAGTGATAAATTTTCCTTCCCTATATAAGGCCACCACCTCTCCAAAATCCTTTCAATGCTAAAAAACATATTTTCAGTCTATATGTACCCATATATAATCTAAAAATTCCTCCCCTTGCCCTTGATGACTCCCTAAGTACAGAGGTCCTTCCAAGGATTTATTTTGGTATAAAGAAAAAAAGGTTACTTGATTTTGTGGTTTTGACTTCTGTCAAGATCTCTAGTTTCATTTCATTTATATACCCCAAAAAATATATTTAGTTCATTAGTATACAAAAAAACCTTATCCTCAATATAGTAGTATGTTTTTACCTAAATGTTTACACCAAAACTAACAAACACCTTCATCTAGTGGGTAATGGACCAATTGTTTATCTGTAGGGAGAACTACTTCCTCATTAAATAATAATTGTTCAATTTTATTTTACCACGTATCATGGTGTAAAATATTATGAAAAAATGTTTATATATTTTACATATTACATTTATAATTACTATATACACTTGTATTTTTTATTTATAACATAACAATATGCTTTCAATCATGTATATATACAATAATTTCGTTTGAGGAATTGTGGACCACTGCCCCTAAAAGTGATATGAATCATTCATTCCATACATTGAGTGTTTAATAGATTTATTTAATAATCCAATATAATATATATAATATAGATATTCTACTAGAATTATAATATATATATCTTTCATTCTTTTAATTTGAAAAGGAAATGAAGGTTGTTTTTATCTATACATACGACCTAACGTATCCATGACCGATGCACATCATTTATAATCTAAAAATATTATATAATTCTATAAATACATATATACAAGATATTAACATCATGTTATATATTATAGATATGATGGATTAATGAAATATTTAAAAATAACAATGAATAACATGTTAAAACATAGTGGACAAAATAAGAAATTAAATCCTCAAAATCGTTAAAATAATGAAATTTTATTAAAAAATAGTGAGTAAGATATAATAAGATGATCATATATGATATAATAAATGATAATATGTTTCTATTATAAGTTATTAAATTTTTTAAAACACTTAAATATGATTTTAAATGATGTTCAATTGATAGAAAACTCAAGGTAATGGATTCTCATATTAAATTTGAAATCCCTGAGATAAACATAATGTTCACCACTTACATATTTTGTGTTCTGTATCTACTATCCCTTTTGTTATATTACATATTTAATATTTTTTTCATTAATATTATTTTTAGAATTCCTCTAATATTACACCAATAATTAGGATTATGATTTAAAAAGATTCAATATGGCATGGGACACATTGGAATTCCCAATGATAATTTTCCTCAAGAGTAATATTAATGATCATTCATTGTAATTTTCATCCAAGGAAATTATATAAAAATTTACAAATAATACCAATTGTTGATATATTTTTATTTTAGAAAATTTTCATGTTTTAGATCCATTTTCCCACACAGTGGTACTCAAAATATTTTAGTAAAGGATTTTAAGAAAATATCATATTGTTTCACTATTTAGTTGGTGAGAATGACTTCTTCTAAATTTTTTTCCATTTACGTGTTTTTAGAATATTATTATGATGATTTAGTAATGTAATGTTTACCAATTTTTTCTTTTACAAATATTTTCATTGGAATATTATCACCTCTTTTCAAACAAGGAATCATTCTAAAATTTTTACTATAGAAAAGTAATGTTATTTATAAATTGTTTTCCACATATGGATTTTTCCACTATCATTCCTTGAAATCATCCTTTGAATGTTTAAAAGTTTAATTCATAAATTTAATGTTTAAAAAAATTCTAAAGGAAAAGGTTTTTAATTTTTTCAAATAAAATGGATATTTACTTCAATAATATTTCTAAAATAAATTTTTATAATATATCTAGTCATTAATGACAACAAACCTTTAATTAAAACCATTTGGTATTTGTTTTTTTGAATACCATATATATAATTTATTTTGATGGGTTTTTTTAACTTTGGTCAATGATAATATTTATTTTTAGATCCTTGATTCAATTTTGAAAACCCAAAGAAATATTTATTCGCATATAATCCATGAATTTCACCTAAATATCTATATCTTCTAAAACTGATATTACTATTTCCTAAATCATTTTCCATATTAAAAATTGTTTCTAAAATGAATGTTATTCTAATATTTTTGGAAATAATGAAAAATATGTATTCTTTAATAAATATAGTCATTTTAGAAGGAATATTTTAAAATATATTCTTTGATATATGATGAATATTTTTAAATTGTGTGACACATGATGGGCTAAATTATATATAACCACTCAATGCATCATAAGTATCATGGGATGATTCATTGTCTATCTACTTAGACAAGATTACGCTGAGTATTTTTTAGTCCATTTTTTGAAATTTCATGACCGAAATTGTTCAATATACCTAGGACCCATAGAATCCAATAATCATGCATTTTCCAAATTTAGTTTCAATTATTATTCCATGAGGATGTTTTATGTTGAAATATCAAGTGATAAATTTCATAGTTAGTATATTGATAAAATGAATGAGTTTTAGTTTCATACCTTTCAATGTTGATTTTTACATAACTATTTATCTGAATAGAATGTGGGTTAAATTGTTTCCCTTACTATATTATTTACATACTTTCATCTCTGTATGATGATTATATGGTATTTCTGTTCATTTATATATCATTCTATTATTAATACACTCATTGATTCAATATGTTTTCCACCATATTATTCAATTACTGAGAATTTGAGAACAAAAAATTATGTTTCATTCCTAAGGAATCCAAGAAGTGTACTATGAATGATGTGTTAATATTTACATGATGTATTAGAGTTATCCTTGATTTTATTTATTTTTAATGATGAAATAAATATTTTTTAATTAGTGTATTCATTCATAATAACTTACGCATTTCATTATATAGTTTATGAAGACTACTAGACATATCGGTTCTTTGGGGCTTGATTCCTTGTAATCATTCAAATTTATTTAATAATAGACACAAACTCCAGGATATCTGGGGTTAGGTCCTTACATTGGAATTTTAATTTACCATAAAACTCATATCACATTTAAACCCATCATTTTTATAGAACTAGGTTACAACTATGTTGAATGTTGTGATGTATCGAGATCTGGTCTTGGTAGACTTATCATATAGGGAGACTATATTGTAGCCAATAGATTGAGGTTCTTATGACTGCATGGGAAATATTTTACCACATATGACCTTGAATAATTATTTATTGGGTGTGCCTTAGAATCATGGAGGTGTTATCTCCTTAATAAAAGTCAATGTTCTCATAGTACATAAGATTCTAAATCAAATATTTTTTTAACAAGACGTGAACATTGGGAAACAATTATGTATAGTGTACCTAAATATATGGAATTTAATATTGTTTTACAAACCTAATAAATAATATTATATATCAGATGTGTTGATTCATAAATCATTTAATTATGTGGATGGGGAAGGTCATTTCTCTTTGTGGTTGATGAGAATTTTCATTGATACAATTTGGATTATACTTCATAAGGTGACAAAATAATTTTCCTTCAAGACAATTTTTATTTGACATGATTAATATATTAAAATAATGTCAAATAATTAATCTTGATAGTATCACTATAAGGTCATACATAATTTTTGTGGAGAATTATGAAGAGTGGATAAAATATTTGAATAGATTTTTAAATTTTCATTATAGGATTTTGGTTTATAGGACTTGTTAAAAATAAAATGTTTTAGACTTCAACCATTCAAAATGGGTAGTTCATCCAGGTGTTCATAAAATTTATAGGGGTAATGTTTATTTCTTGTGATGGGTATGAAATTATCGATTTCATATTATGTGATGATGTTTATAACTTTTCATCATGTAATTTATAAAACCCCTTATGCTTATTAAACATTAATACCTGACTTATAACATAAAATTACACATTATACAACCCATTATATAAACAACTGTTGTGTATTTTGGAATTAGTTACAAAAAAATCATCAACATGGGATAAGAAAACATTATTTTAAAAAATCCCTTATCATTCTTTTGTATAAACATCTTTAAAATGCTGAAAATACTCATTCAAACTTAAAATTACAAGAGATGAGTTGGGGAAATGAATAACAAATTTTTGAGCATTAAATACCAGTATGTGAAAAATAATTTAATAAGTGAAACTTGTTATTCAATAGGCATATCATTGAGGAAAAAAGGAACATGAATAATAAGGCATGATAAATCATGATAATCATAACAAGGGAAATGTGGAAAATAAATAAAACAATGAATTTTGAAAATTGGTCAAGGATCAAACATAATTAAATCAAGGTGGAAATTTATTATAATTGAATAAAGTACACCACTATCCCAATATGATGTATCATGATAATAAACATTATCGAATTCATATGAGCTCTTTATGGGTGCACGCATCAAAACCATTTCTTTCTCATGGTTAAACATTCAAAATAGATAATTAATCATTAATTAATTAATAATCATAATTTATTCCATGATCAATGAGTATGGATTTAATACATTTTGTTCCCAAATCTAATATTATATTTTCATAATGATGAAATACCTTCATATTAAAGGTGAATGGTATTCAATACACTCCTGGTTTGGAAGGTAAAATCATAGTGATATTTCGATAGCTAAACACTGTCACATTGAGAATAATAAAAATGGGGCAAAGAGAGTTAAATGGGTATCTAATCACATAGTGATAAAATAAAATTTCATAGGAATATGGAAAATATTTTCCAAATATATTAAATTTGAAAATAGAAGGCATAAGGTATTGGAGAAACATGAATAATGAAAAGAAACCTACCAGTATTTCGACATTGTAAGGGTTTCACATAAAGGATAATGGGAGGAATGATGAGAGGGAAATCAGGCTCTCATAATTTATAAATTACAGAAAATGTATGCGGAATATAGAATAATATATTCATAATATATTAAAATGGAATATAAGTAACATAACATAAAATAAATGCTTGAGTGGAAATGAGAATTGAGAAATCCCTTATGAAATTTCGGCATTTTAATCAATTAGGTATAGGTAAAAATGAGTGACTATAAATGGTATATAATATTAATAACATCAGTTGGATATTAGGGTAATGATAATATATGAATTATACTAGAACTAATTCAGATTAACCACATTAAATTCAATGAATATACTTTATTCTGAAAGGAGGAGAGGAAAGTCCTTTACAATGATTTGGCATCGTAACGAATTAGGTAATGATTCAAATTGGGGACGAAAAATGATCATTATTTCTAATATCATAAAATTTATTTTATTTTAATTATTTTAAATGAATTAAAATATAACCATTTGAAATTAAAAGAACTAATTTCAGTGAAATGGTTGATTTTGAAAGGAGGAGAGGAAGGTGATGATCCCTTACAAGAGTGTGTCACACTGGAGGCTTGGTAGGGGCTTTTATATTTTTTGGGGTCAATTGGGAAGACTATAGAGTGTGGAGGGAAGAGTGGGGACATGATCGAAGTACATTCATTAAATATAAATTGTATCATGGGAGGGATTATATAGGGAAAGTGAGAGATTTTATTATTATTTTAGTTATGGATTATACATAATAAAATATCCAAAACCACAATCCAACCCATGGTTATTGTACATGGTTTCTACCAAAGTTGATTAAATTTTATTATTTTATATATCTAAAAGATTAATATATTATGCTATTAACCATGGGGATGTATAGGTGAGTCACAATCATGACGAAATGATTTTAAAATCATAAAATATATTATAATTCATGGAGTATTCATAATAGAATTAATTAATATATAAAATAAACCTAAAATCAAAATATTTTAAAAGGAATGCATATATTTGTCCATGGATACAATTTTTATTATTTATTACAAAACATTTAGGGCATTGTGATGTTATGAAACAAAAATTATATTTGTATAGTCATTAATTGTAACCTGAAAATTCGATTAACTAAGAAAATTGTATAAAATTTATAGTTGGATAAATTTTACATACTGATTCCAAAAATATTATTAATTTTTCCAAAATAATTTTTTATATATCTAAATTTTCACTTTTATAAAAAACACTGATATTTATTGAAAATGGTGGGTTTTTTAACAATAACAATTTTTAAACCCCTATAATAATTATATATCGATTCATAAAAATATTAAGATTTTTTATATTTAATGAATGTTGTTTTAATATAATATTTTACTTCAATATTCGTTATTTTATAAATCCATTAATCCTTTACTTCCTTATTTGAATTTTAATATCATCCAAATATACAATTTGTGGTTTATTGTATTAAAATAAAAATAATTTTCAAAGTAAAAATACTAGAATGAAAATATATTCTTTTTTATATAACTATAATATAAATACTCATACTATAGATCCATGTTACATATCTCTTTAACAAAATTGGTAACTCTCTAAGTGAATGGTTTGTGATGGTTGGACCTTCATGTTGTGGTTCTGTGAATCGGACTTCGGGCATGATCTTGATGATCATTAACTTATCACGTAAATGGGTTCACTCATTCTTAAGTTGTTGTATCTCATGAATGGGATTGTCAATGGAAAATTCTATAACTTCTATCTCCATTCAAATCATAGATAAATGTTCTCTATAGGGTACAATCCTACTCGATCAGGAAATCAATTCATATGTATGAAAATTAGATCTTTTAAAACAAAATATTTATACTAATAATTTATTCATTATTTAATGAAAACATTATTAATGGTAATGATACAATGATGTATTAAAAATTAAATGGTAATAATATGATAAAATTAGATCATGAATTTTTATAACCATATTATATAATAATACATTTAATAATATAAAATGGGGAATTTTACATACAATAGTTTAGGTCGATATAAGGATCCCCCATTAAGAAATTTATCCCAAAATAATTTCATTTCCCACACTATAATAGAATATGGTAACTCTGCTACATCACATCTTCTAGTTCCCATGTTTTTGTTGCAAACATGTTATTTCATGACAACAACATGACTAGGTGTATTGTCTCATTTCACATAACTTTTTCTTTGTGATTTAATACCTCCACCATATTCTCTTCATATAAAAGGTCATTATTTAATGGTAACACCACTATATTGATTATCTGTTAGGGATTTGGTGTGTACTTTATCATGAAATATACATGGAATTCAACATGTACTTGCGAAATGTTTGGTGAGTGTTATTGTCATTTTTTCACCACTCTGAATAGATCAAGGATCTAAAATCGGTCGATGTAACATGGACTAAAATTTAACATATTCGAAAATATCACCTCATTCTTACATGGAGAAAGGCAGACGAATACCATGTCCAAAGAATCCAACTCTAGGTATCGTTGATGATTTTCATCATAGATCTTATGTAGACTATGAGAAACTTTGATGTGCTGTTGAATATTTCCAACATTATATGAAATTTACTAAAGAATTTAATGACCTATTAGTTTTTCAACTCTGACTTCATCCCATCATGATAGTTTATTTTACCTCTTCCTATAAATAGATTCAATGTGAACTAGTTGGATGAACCATTGGGAACTATTTTGGATTGGAAACTCTACCATAAAAATATGTGGGTCCTATACGCCTTTGAAAACAATTAAGTATGATCTCAACATGTCATAATGTTTTCTAATAGTGAAATTAGATTGGAATTTAGTTTGACAGTGGCAATATATACCGATGTTCAGCTTAGTGATTGGAGTATACTAAAGTCTTTTCCAAAACAAAGAGGAGAATTTAAGTTCTTGATCTGACACAATTGAATGTGGTACTCCATGTATCTTCACCACTTCTATTATATAAATCATTGAATGTTGAACTAGAGATAAATCCTTTCAAATCACAGTGATGTGTGGAATATTTTTAAGGTGATCCAAAATGACCCAGATATCATTATTTCATTTGGTTGTATTCATAATTATGGTGAAAATATTAATGGTAATGATTTTCCATTTCCATTTTCGTATGGGAAATTTTGATTCAACCCTTTATTTTTTCATTTCATCATTAACATTCTAAAATATCAGACACATTTATTTATATTCATCAATGTCCTTCTTTATGTTGTCCCACCGATAGTTCTCTTAGAGATGTCAATGTATTTTTTTGTTTCATGGGTTAATAGAGTTAGTCAAACTATTTGTATTATCAAATATTTCCTTATTTAACAGTGGATCAGATATGACATGTTGCCTTTACCCAAATATAAAAATTACTTCTACATTAACATTGAAATCTAATGATTTACATTTTCGTATAGTTTACAATTTTTTTTGGAAATCTAATATCATCTTTTTCAGAATATATTAACCTCTCATGGAGAGACGGTCGAGAAATTTTTTTTGAATGGATTGATGATACACCTTCTATTATCATTCCAATGTCAATCCTCTGCAATTATAATAATATTTCATCCTTCTAAATTCTCATCAAGGATAAAATTTATAGATCTATTCAACATAGAGAATCCACCTATTAATTATCATTTTCATGATGTTGGTGAATTGAGTTGTAATAGGCCATTATCATCTCTAAACATATTAATTGGGGCATATAAATCATTTACTTTGAGAATATATATTAGAGGATCTCGTGATAAGTATATATCTCACTATTCATCCCAAAGAGATAATTTTAGAAAATTTTCAACACAAAGATCATAGGTTCCATCTCTACATCATGTTTTCGATTGTTTTTCTGATTAACTTTCAATTGCCTTGATGCATAGGGAATGAATTTTTAATTTTGTTTCAACACACAGCCTAATCCCTTTATGAAAGAATCACAAAATACTTTGAAATGTTCTCCACTTGTGGGTACTGTGAGAATATTGTTTGTGATATGCCTCCATTTTAAATCCCCCTTCATTCTTTTCATTTGTCATTCTATGAAAAAATGACTCACTTTCATGTTATTATGGAAATATTGTTTTACAATAATGAGAAATTTCCCAGAAATTGGAAATAATAAACATCTACCCCAAAGTAACTACTGACATTTATCACAGATTTCAGCCACCTATATTGTTCCATATATATTATCATTGAAGGATCCAGATATATAACATTTCTTAAGATGATATGCCTTATGAATAAGACATCATTCAATCGGAAATCACAATTTTTATACAAGTAATAATGTTGATCAATTCATATGGTCTTTAGTAGAGTGATCTAATGCTCCTCATGATCCCCGAATCATTTTTATTATTTTTGTATATAATCAATAATGACTACAACCAACTGTTTTATGTTATCACTAAAGAATAAATTAATCAAATGCTAAATGATATCTGGAGCATTAGTGTGTCTGAATGATATCACTATGATCTCATAGTGCACATTCATTGTACAAAATGTGGTCTTGGGGATGTCTTCCAAATCCACCATTACTTGATAATATCCTGACCTAAGACCCATGTTGGAAAAGTATTGATAATAATGTATTAGATTGAAGATGTCATTAATACATAGATGATGATACAATTACATTATTGTTATATTTTTATTCTCATGATAAACAATGAAATGGTACATTGTCACATCATTATTCTTGGAAAAAATGATTAGTGTACCCCATAGTAGAGCAAATGGGAGTATAAACACTATGTCAAGATTCTCCTATAGTTGTTTCTTTAGCACCTATAAATCCCCAAAAACCATCCTAAATGTAATTGTGTTTGTTTATAATTACCCATTAATAAATCAATTTAAAAGTAACCATCATTGATAAGGGACGACCATGCAATTTCTCTGGAAACACATAAGTATATTCCATCACAATATGAATCTCTTAAAGGATGATTATTTCATTAGGCTCAATCCTTTGAGAATGATTCTTATACTCATAGGGAAATAATATATACATGATTGAGATGATGGTGTTTCAGAATATTCATCCTCCATCATGAAATTGTACATAATTTGGCATCGATTCTCAATATGGTGAGTTATTTTCGTCACAGAACATTGTATGTAGGCTCTATATAAGAAAAGATAATCCCTGAAAACAATCACATCAAATTACACCAAAGGATGTATGTAAATATTCTATTGGAATTTTATCCCACAAATTGTGTGAGTGGAGGGTTTATATACATGGGATTCAATAATTTACCCATTTTATGTTTTCACCAAAATCATAAAATCTATGTTTGTGGTGGTGTGAGAATAGATATTTAAAACATTCATGATATGAAGGAATGTGTGAAAACTGAATCAAAATGTATGTTCACTAATCATTAATGAATAACCAGTGTACCTATCACCACTTTGTTTTTGTGATTCAATTTAGAATTAGTGGTGGAAAAAGATCACCCTTTCTTCCTTGGAGGTTGTTGGTTTCCTAAAAAACCATTTGCTAAGGCCATTCTTTTGAAATGTTCCATGTTTTCTTGTAGTTGTTGCAACGAATAATTCCTTGAGGGATGACTGAAAATTTAATTTCCACCATATAATTTGTGAGTGTCTCATGTTGGTAATTATTATTTTGGTGTCCCTCATTTATGGTCCTAAATCATTTATTATCACCCCTTAGACAACTTCCAGTGTGTTTGTTTACACACCATTGAAAAGTGAGATGTTAAAATTTCATAGTTACCTATTATTTTTCCATCATAATTCCAGATTGTAACTCCAATTTAAAATTATTATCCCTATGATACACATGAATTTAGATAATATTCATATTTACTTTAACGGAACATCAGACAATACTCTCATAGCTATGAAACTCACATATTTCAGTGGATTTTCATAGAATAGGTATTATGTCGCCAAAGAAACTGTCATCCTTACATCAAGGGGTAAAAAAACTATAGGTTTGTCATGAAAGTAATAGGATGTTTTCCTCATATTCACTGATATATTGATCATCCTTTTTCTTGAGAATAATAAATCCATTTCTATTTTATTTTTGATTGTATGAGGAAAATACTTATTAAAAAACAATGTTTGGAATATCATCCACTGCATTTTGTTGATATATTCTTCAGGATTCATATAATTGATTAATTATTACCATGGATTAGCTTCTATATCGATATGATAAATAACAAAAGACCAGTCTATAATCAAAAATTGATGTTTTGAGAAGATATTATCAATGTTATTGACCCATTGTTCTAAAAATAATGGATCTGATGACCCATTGATTGTAGAATACATTCATCACAAAAAGCCCTTGATTTTGGATTCTTATCTCTTATTGTGGTTTGGGTGATCCTCCTAATAAATGGATATATTCAAAATTAGAGTCATCTAAGAGTCTGCCATGATAATGTTTGCGATTTGGTCTCCCATCAAATTGGGTGTCTCATTAGATAAGTCATCACATTTCTTATCTTATTGAGTGTTTACCAGATTTTAATTATATTTGGCCATTGTCTAGAATAAATGGAAAATTATGGATGATTATTTTAAATAATTTATCCAATAAAGGGGAATCCAACAACATTAAAGTGTTAAAAAATAAATTACATTTATCACCTTAACTTATGAGTATCTTGGATTTGATCTACGTTATCCATTACTAATATATATAATAATAAGATTTTTTTAACTAAATATTGGATTTGAATGAGAATATTCATTTTCAAATTAATATCTTAGGGGAGTGTCAAAAAATGTTCCCAATAAGGCCCATTGATGTTTACCAAGTTACCCTAAGTCGGGCCAAGAACACCTTGTGAGTGTTGTTACGTTGATGTACATCTGATTGAGAATGAGGTCAAATTATAATATCTATACATGGATGTAATATCATGATAAACTACATAATCATTTGAAAGAATTACAATGGTATTATTGTACATAATCTTGTACCTAAGGATTTATCTATTGTTCTATAAGCATAATCCCAAATATTACAAAACATTTCCTCTGATACCAACTATAATAAACCCACTATTTATTACAAATTAATAAATTATTTTTTCTAAAAAATAACACTAAATATAATCTAAATGATCTATAAGTTTATTGTATTTGGGAGTAAGGTATATAATATATGATATTAAACATGGGATACAGTATCATTATTAAAAACATCCATAAAAAGCATTATTGGAAACTTATCTAACATTCTCAAAATTCACTTTCAAATATAAAACTACATGGGATAACCAAGGGACATTGATAAGAAAGTGGTGAGACATAAATCCCAGAAGGGTAATAAACCGGGAATAAGTGATATAAATTAGAAAATAGACATGTCAATGAGAAAAAAATGGAATATGAATAATAATTCATGATATAGCATGATAATCATAACATGATAAATTGAGAACCAACTTCAAACACAGAATCATGAAAATTTGTCAACGATAAAACACCATGAATTAATGGAGAATAGTTTCACAAAATCTAAATAGGTTCACCCCTATCCTGACATAAATTATATTGATAGTAAAAATTACCCAATGTAATGGAGCGCAATCCAAACACACACTTCATAACCATTTCATTATCATTCATATGTTTTCCCCATTGATCATACCACATGGAAATATTATTCATCATAATTTGTTAAAAATCAAGGAATTTATAATAAATACTTGTAAATACCCCAAAAAATTATATTTTCATATTTGTGATCAGCTTTTGTATGAAATGAGAATGGTTTTCACTATAAAATTGTTTTGTCATGGAAAATACTTATGATATTTTTATAGTATAAGATCATGTCCTAGAGATTCATTAAAATTGGTTGATGAGAGTTAAAATGGTATATAATGACTTGGAAATAAAATAGGAAGTAATAAGATCATTAAAAATCCTACAAAAACATTTGAAATTATTAAATAGAATCTGTAAGGAATTGAAGAACTATGAATAATGAAAATAATCCTAACTATATTTTCGCATGGTAAAGTGTGTAAATAAATGATCATGGGATGATTAATGAGAGCGAACATGGATAGGATAATTTATAAACTAAATGGAATTTATGCGGAATAATGAAGAATGTATTAAAAAAATTAAAATGGAATTTATGAGACATAACTGAAATGAAGTTCATGAATTGAAATGAGAAGAGATAAATCCCTTATGAAATTTCAACATAGAAATAGCTTATGTATTTGAAATATAAAAGATTAAAAAAGGTATCTAACACAAATAACAACTACTTAATTTTAAGGGAATGATTATAAATGAATTAAAATATAAATAATTTAATTTAAAGTCACTATATTAAATGATGGTTTGTGATTTTGAAACGCGGATAGAATGGTCCCTTAAAAAATTTTAGCATGGTAAAAACTTTAGTAAGTGTCAAAATGGTGGAGAATAATGAACCCAAATTAAAATAACATCAAATATACTACATGTGAATGTTTACAAATTTGTGAAAATATTACAATTTGATAATACAAGAACTAATTTTAAATAAGTTTATTGAATTTTATACATGGATAGGAAGGTGAGGATTCTTATTAGAGTTTGTGAATCTGATGGATTGGGAAGGTCATCATCAAAGCATGAGAGAGCCTTTGGTTGAGTCTCGGTAGTATAGGGCGAGTGTGGATGTTGTAGAAAGAGTTTTAGTGATCATAAATTTTATATTGGGTTGGTTTATATTAGAAAAGAGGGAGATTTCATTATTATTTTGGTTTTGGATTCTCCATAATAAATATCCAAAAAGAAAATTAATCCCATAGTCGTTTCCACTAGTTTCTACAAAATCGATGTGGTATTTATTATATTTGAATTACATGACCAAATTGTATTAATATTTCAAAATTGTTGATGTGTAAGTGAGTCACCATATAAAATAAATAATTATATTATATTATAAAATATTATAATTTTTTGAGGATTCACAATGAATTTAAAAAATAAATAAAATGAAAATGAAAATACCTTGTTTAAAATAGAAAACATATATTTGTTCACAGGTCGTATTTTTATTATTTATTACATATCTTTTGGGTCATTGTGATGTGATAAAAACATATATTTATACAATGTTTAATTAAAACCCATAAATTTGAATATCTCAAAAAATTATGAAAAATTCACCAATAGATATTTTCAATTTCAGGATTGCAAAAATAATATTCACCTTATGTAAATAATTTACTAATAATGGGAATTTTACATTTTTGTATAAAAATTTTCATTTATTGAAAATGATTGGTTTTTTGAAAATAATAATTTTATTAACCCTTATAAAAAAATAAATTCAACATCATAAAAAATTATATTATAAATTATATTTAATAAAATTTATTTTATAATAAAATTTCAATAAAATATTATTTATTTTATAAAATTATTATTTCATATGTTCATTAATTAAATTTGAATATTATAGAAGAATACAATTTGGGATTTAGTATAACAAAATAAATTTCATTTAAAAAGTAACAATAATTGGAAGAAAATATATTAATTTTTATATACGATATTATATACATGCTCATATTTATATGGTATTCTTACATATCAATATAATACATCAAAAAACACCAAAAATGTATGTTTCATTATCGCGGGACATTCATGAGGTGGTTCAGGGAACATGGTTTGGAATGTGATCTTGATGAGAATGAAATCTCCCACAAAATATTTTTCTTGTTATTATATTGTTGGATGTCTACTTTGTCTTAGTCAAGATAAAATCATAAAAATTCTATCTTCCCTAAATGATCTGATAATAGGGATTTATATGGTATGATCCAACTAGTTTTTGCAATAAGTCACCTTGTTTGTGAAAATTGGATTTGTTAAAACCCTATGTTTATACTAATAATTTATACCATAACACCCCGACCCCAGTTACCTAGAGTAAGTGAGTTATTATATAACATTGGCATTATCACAAACGATCATATCCTGAAAGACCCATCAGTTTAGTAGCCTTGTATGTACTAGATACAAAAATAAGATTTACATTACATTATGAATTAAAAAAACCAAATTGTTTCTCCTTTTAACACATTCACCTACCTTAGATTATCAATATAGGCCAGTCATAATATAATTAATCTCATACTAGAAAAAATAATACCTATAAAAGGGTGACCTCAGGGGCTTAATAAGGATAAAAATATAGCCGAAACTTTCATTAATAAGATTAAAACTTTATGGAAATCTATAAGACTAAAAAATCATTTTAAACATAATCTTCAGTATAAAATGGATAATATAAATCATATAATTTCATTTACTTACTCACATGTATATTCTACTAATCGAATAATCACATGTAATATCAATAGCCAATTTCATAATAATGGAATGCATAATGCTAGGCATCATAACCACATAGCCAAAGCCTCGTGAAAAAACTACATATAAGATTTTATCAAGGACTTGTTCCAAGACACTAGTTTGTCTTATGAGACATACTGATTCATCGAGGAGATATATAAGGCTCCACCCATCAATTTCTATGTCCAATGAATTCCTCATAAGAAAATGATGAAAAATAAGATAATCATCTATATTAAAACTAGCATACAAAATGTCAATACATTAACTATAAATAATGAATTTTAAAAAAACAACACATAAACCATCCAAAATATTACACAACCTTCAAAAAAACAATTGAATATTATATCATTATAAATCAACATCAAACAAGTGTAAAATCCATCAAAGGATGTTGACATATATGAAATCAATAATATTTTAGAGAAATATCTCCTTATATTTGGAAATAATTTAAAAGAAACATAATTATAAATGGAAATATTTAAATTAATATACTATTATAATCTTTTCAGGGAATATTGTATGGAGTTATAACAATAGAAAATATTTTCACTCGCCGTACAAGTTAAAAAACATTATTTCCATAATTTTTCCGAAAAGGTCGTAATGGACCTTATTTAGAAAAAAACAGAATGATTTGATTTTAAAAATTTAATAAAAATTAAAAAAAGGGTCTAAATTAATTTATCCCATAATCTAGGAAATAGTATAAATGTTTTGAAATACATTTTAAAGAAACACATATGTGGATGATAAAGAAGTCTCAGTAGATACTCACGTATAAACAACCTCGGATAATGATCATATTGTAGAATTTACCGTTACCTTGTAATTTTACTTGATCAGGGGTATATTAACATCATGTATAATAGTTAAATAAATATTATTAAATTATAAAAAATGGCATACATAAATATGATATCATATATGATCCTCTAAAACTGCTTTGTAAATAATATTTCGGTACTATCTTTGTTTTGGGTGTTTACTGATATGTTTTCCGTTATATTCTTAGTTACGTAAGACAGTTTTGTTAAGGAAATGATGTATTTGATTAATATATATAATGATATTAAGTTATTAAAAATTATTTATAATCATGAAATTAAAATTATTCATGAATGGTAATGATGGGGAAGGAATTTCATCATGTTCGTGGAGACTCTAATCTGTGCGTACGCATGAGCAACAATATAATTGGACTGATGGTAAAATCGTATATAATTTGAAGGTATATCATATATAATTAATCCATAACATGTTATATTTATTATTCACATCAGTTATACTAATTATTGTACCCATCCAAATAATGAAGTGTTTGAATAACAAACTACACCAAAACGTAGAGACGATAAGCTGTACATACGCAACTATAGTGACATGTCATTAAAAAGATGAATAGAATATTGAATATGGTTGTACAATATATACAATAACATCAAAGTAAGTATAATTTATTGGAGTTTTTTTTATGTAAACAACAAAGAAATAAAAAGTGGAAGATGAAAAGAACATTGAAAGAGCTGATGGAATTATTATCTCTTCTTCGTGTGCTTCGTTTTTATTTGATCAAAAGGGCTCTTTAGATTGGATTCAGATAAAAGTAATCCCTCTAGGATCAATTGAGTATATTTTAGAGGATATTTGAGCAGGGTTTTTCCGAGAAAAATGGCTTTGGAGGTGTGATTTTTAGAGAAGGGGAAGTACCCTTTTATAAGAGAGGTGAGGGTCACATTAGGAAAAGAATGAAATATTATTTTATTATATAATCATATTCAGTTTATAATGTATTAAAAATAATTTATTCTAAGGATAAGGTGGGGATGGGTCGAAAACATCCAACCAATAGGTTTTATGCAGTTTTAGGTCACCTTATTAACCTTATCTTTTAGATTTAACTCTTTGTTAAATTGTTTAACTATTACAATGTATTCTTGTATTATTATAATATATTGTTAATAAACATTATATAAAAATCCAAGTGAACCACAAGTGGTTAATTATTGATATATATAACCATATATATGTCCTTTTACTGACTCTTAAATTTTTATGAATATCATATCTATTAATAATATAGTATTTGTTTTAAAAAATAATCTATGTCAATTTTGAAACTATTTGGTATTTTGTTATTGTGAATGTCATAAAAAATTTTGACCTTGAACAATATTTTTTTTAATAAAATCCAAAAAGTCATATTAACCTATAAAATTAGTGTAATTCACCCAATGTCTCAATTTACATTTATTTGGGTATTTGTTAAATCAATTATTTTAATCTTTTATTAATAAGGTAATTAATGCATCATCATTGTGTCATAAATAAATTTCATTCTTTAAGGTCTAAAAATTATAAATAAAATAAAATTTTGTAGGAAAAATTTATATATTTATTATTAATATTTATAGATGAATTTATCTTATGTATAACTATTTATTAAAAATAGTTTAATTATTAAAATTTGAATTTAACACTTTTAACTCTTCATAAAATACAATAATAATTAATCTCTTAATCTAATACTAGAAGATATAAAGGATTATATTTAATTCCAATGGTTGATTTTGGTTAAAATAAATTTATCCAATAGAATTAGGACATAAGTTATGGTAATTATTATATCATTTTTACCCATAAATACCCTATATACATTTAATTATGTTAAATAAAAGTCAACATTTATTATTCACAAAAAAATATTTTCACCTTACTAAACCACATTTTACTTACTGATGTGAGCAATGTCTCTCAGATATTTTAAATTCAATTCAAATAAGCAGTAAAATTACATTTTAGAAAAATCTCAACTGCTCCTAGAAGTTGGGTAAAATACGGTAAAAAGTTCAGTAAAATTTTATATATCTAATATTAGTATAAAATGACTCAAATGAATTTAATTGATATATATTGGTATTATGAATCAATTTTTACCTAATATAAATTTATATCAAATAAATAGTTATTTAAATAAAAATAGATTATAAAACATAAAGCAGTGTTTTTCACTATTCATCAAAAATTGAATGTTTTCAGAAAAATACAAAAAAATAACCGTTAGATAATTTTGATATTCTGAATACCAAAATGAAGCCCATTTTAAAAAATAAAATTTATAAAACTTCAAAAAGTTAGTATTTCTATTCATAATGGCTAGTTTCATTGGTCGTGGGGTGTTAGAACTCAATGTTGCGTACAGTGCAAGCTATTGTATTATTCAAAGAGAATCATACTTTGGATGATAGAGGTGTTACATTCTTACCTCCTTCAACTAATTTCTTCCTCAAAATATCTATAATATTAATTAATTAAAATATTCATTTGGTTCTACATCATATGTTCTTGGGGATCCCATATTGCCTCTTCTATCTTATGGTTTCTTCAGAGAACTTTCACAAGAAAAGTCATCCGGTTTCTTAGCACTAGTTCTCTCTTATCATGAATCTTGAAAGGCACTTCACAATAAGACAGATCAAGTGCCAAGTCTATTTCTTCATAGGTCTATACATGTGTTGGGTCATGCATGTATTTTCCCAATAGGGATACAAAGAATACATCATGAACTTTGGAGAGACTTGGAGTAAATACCAACCGATAAGCTACAACTCCAATGTGTTCTAGAATTTGGAAAGGTCTGATGTTCCTGGGAAATAATTTTCCCTCCTTATTGAATCGTATAACACCCATTCATGGGGATGGCTTCAAGAAAACATGATCACATAATTTATATTAAAAATATTTATTTCAATTAGCATCGTAACTCTATAGTCCTCATTGTGATGCTTTGATATGTGTTTGGGTTACCTTAACATTTTCAATTTATTCCTCAACATGTTCTAGGCTGACTAGTTTTCTTTCACCAACATCATCCTAACAAGTTGTTGTGCAACATCTCTTTCCCTATAACGATTCACATGGTGAGATCAAAATACTTGAATGGAATATATTATTTCAAGAATATTATATTAAAGGTAAATATTCATCCCATATACCATGAAATTTAATTGATCATGATCTCAACATGTCTTTTAAGGTTTTAATATGTGGTTCTAATTGTCCATCAGTTTGACGGTGGTAGGCAGTTCACAAACAAAGATTATTATCCAAGGCTTTCTGAGGACTCTTCCATAATTTTTATGTAAAATAAGGAACATGATTAGAAACAATCAATATGGCTTCTCCAAGAAGTCTTATAACATTATTAATATATAGTTTTTCTAAACATTCAAGTGGTAAATCTTCTCGTTTATAAAGAAAATGTTTGGACTTGGTAAGACGATCAACAATGACCAATATTTCATCATTCGTTCTAGGAGTATTTTTTATCCCCATTATAAAGTCCATCGTAATATCATCCCTTTTCCACTCAGGTATGGGAATAGGATACCTGACTCCTCTAGGATATTGTCTTCCAACCTTCACCTATTGATAAACCATACGTCATGACACATAATTAGAAATCTACTTCTTCATGTTGTCCTAAAAAATGTTCCTTTAAATATCTACACATCATAGTGCTACCAGTGTGTAAATAAAGATTGGAGCTATGAGCATCATCCAACAATTCCCCTGTTAGGAAAAGTATATCTGAAACACAAAGTCTACCAAAATTTCAAAATTCTATCTTCATATACGAAGTCAATAAATCTTCCTTCATTCACAGATTTAATTATCATTTGAATCTCATCATCATCAGTTTTAGAACATTTTATCTATTCTAGTCATGTTGTATTGGCATCCATTTGAAATATTATTGATGTTTCACATTCCATGGTTATTCCTATATACATATTTACTAGGTCCCTGAACATTGGATCCATTTCAACTCTAATATTGTTCAAAAATACATGATCCAATATACTTAAATAATATGCCACCTTATTTTCCTTCATTGGGTTGTAGTGTATTGTGCAATCATAATTATTGAGTAGGTCAATCCATCATCTTCGACTCATGTGGATTTATATCTCTATGAAATTATACTTGAAACTCTATTGATTGGTATATATCTCACATGTTTCACTAGAGATATAGTGTATCCATATCATTAATGAATAGATAACAGATGCTAACTCAAGATCATGAGTGGGATAGTTGTCTTAATAAATTTTAGCTGTAGTGATGCATAGTCAATAAATCTATCATTCCCCAAGATGACCCAACCAAGTAATTTCTTTGAAAAAATCACTAAAAATAACAAACCCATCATTCCTCGATGGTAGTGTCAAGATAAGAGCGTTGACGAATCATCTATTCCATTCTTTCAATAATTCTTCACAATCATGTGACCAAACAAATTTAACCCCTTACGTGTGAGCTTAGTTATTGGGTTAGCCCATTGAGTTATATTCTCGACGAAACACTGATAATAACCTACTAAACCAATAAAAATATGTACCTCATTTATACTTGTAGTGAGAGAAATTATTGTATTTATCGTACCTTAGAAGTATCAACATAGATTCAATCCTTAGTAAAAATATGGAGAAGAAAAGAAATTTCATAAAGACAGAATTCACACTTGCTAAACATCCCATATAATTCAGTTATTTAGAGAGATTTCATAATAGTGCACAAGTGATTTTCATGTTCTTCATAGATTTTGGAGTAAAAAAATATATCATCAATGAATAACACTAAAAATTCATCATTATATTCCTTGAAAACACTATTCATTTGATCCATGAAAATAAAGGATTCATTTGATACTCCAAACAAAATTAATGTTATCTCGTAATTCCTATACGTGGTTCGAAATGCTGTTTTTGGAATGTCTTCTTTCTTCATACACACCTAATGATATCCAGATCGAAGGTCAATCCTTAAAAAACATGGATCTACATGATGTTGATCAAATAAACAATTAATGTGTGGTAGGGGATACATGTTCTTCATTGTTATTTCATTGATCTCCCTATAGTCAATGCAAAACGTCATAGATCCATCATTCATCTTAACAAAAAGAACATTGGCTCCCCATGGAGAAACACTGAGACAAATAAATCCATTATTACACAATTCATCTAGTTGTTTCATTATTTCCATTAATTCCATAGTGTACATTCTATAAGTGTTCATCGATATAGGCCTTGAACTAGGAATTAAATCAATGGAAAACTCAATTTCATGTTCTGGAGGATGTTCAGGTAAATCTTTTGAAAACACATCAATATATTCCTGAACTATAGGACATTCCTATATCCAAACATTCTTTTCCTCACCGATTGTTATTTCAGTCTATTCCATACCAATAATTTAATTTAGTATATCCACTGGGGGTGGATATAGATAAGAATATTATTTTGACGTTTCTTATCTTAAGGTAAGATACTCCTTATCCTCTTCTAAAATTCAAACCTCCTCCTTCTTAAAATAAATGTTCACATCATGGTCCAAAATCCAATCAATATTGAGGATTATATCAAATTCAATCATGGGTATGATGATGTGATCAACAGATAAAGAACATGTGTACACCCATTTGGGGACTGATTCACAAAACCTTAATGCAATGTTACTTCTCATAGGAGTTTTGACAGTCAACTCATTTGTTAAATCAAATTGTAAATATCTATTGATCATGGAAAACTGGGAAGAAATGAAACAATTTGGTGATCCAAAATCAAATAAAGCATTGTCTAAACTTGAGGAAACCATTACATTACCTTCCAAGACATCATACAGAGCTTCATCCTTAGCAGTAGTGATATCATAAGATTGGCCTTTCTCCCTTGAACATTTCTGATGTATGTTTCCTTGAATCTTATGAAATTAATTTTCATAATTCCACATTTCTCTAAAATTATAGCATTCAACATTACCGTCCTCTTTCTTTCCCATGCAATCACGAGTATGGTGGCCTTTTTAACCACACTTATAACAGACTCACCTTCCTTTCAGGCATGTACCTGGGTGTTTATTCCCACATTTACCACAAAATGGAAATTCAACATTTCCCTTCATCCCCTTATTTCCATTTCCAGAGTGTTTATCATATCTATTATTCCCTTTCTTTTCTTTAAAGTCATAAGACTTAGATAATTCTTTTTCTGTCTTGATACCCTATGAGATAATATTTTCATACGATGAGAAGGATTGTGAGACTAATGCTCAACATATAATTTCATATACCGAACTATGAATCGATCAATCTTACTCCTTGAGATACATATATAATCTAATTCATGCCTTTTTAACCATGTAATGTTATCCTCATACTTTGTGACATTATCATCCTCTTATTGCCTTAGACTCATTAATTGTGCTTCCATATCCACTTAATGGTCACACGGAAAATAGTTCTCTATAAAATGATCTTTAAACTGCCTACATTCCATATTTGATACTTATTCATATTCTTTTGTGTTTTGAATTAATGACCACCACAGATCTGCATCTCTCATGAGGCGATAAACTACTATGAAAACGTTTTTCGTTTCTCTACTACACAAAGAATGAAATATTTTCTCTAAAGAACCTATCCTTTTCTAATCTACAAATGGGTTTGTAGTCCCATTTAATGTTTGGGATTGTTTCATCATGGAGTATTCTAACATTGATCCTCCGTGTGATGGATCATGGTGCTCCATATGTGTGATTATTTATTCTTAAACTGAGTGAGTTTTCCTAGCATGGTGATAATCTTATATATAATAGTTCCATCAAAAGCTCCACTATAATTATCTTGGGTAGGAGAGTAATCCCAACATAGGTTGCATGCATTGATAAGGTTTCCATTCCTTCCACTAGGCCCCATTTTTAAATAGTGGCATACAGTAGAATAATATATGAATCTCAATACATAATTCCATACCTGTAAAACACATAACATAAATTGAAAAGTATTTAGATATAATCTACAATCATAAAAATGTTTTCTTCGATGAGGTATATAATTAATATCTTTCATAATGGTTTGTAAATAATATGTGAATTATCTTAAGCATATCCCTTGGGAGTGTTGTAACCAACAGTTCAGCAATGCCCATTGTCGTGCACCTGGATAACTCTGGTCAAGACCAAATCTCCTTGTTGGAGTTCTCACTCCTAGGTACATATGTTCCAGAGCTGCCTCTACATGCTCATATCCAGAAAATGATGTATTTCTTTTGAATCTCATAAAATCTCTACATTACAAAAAATCTATGATGTTATTCTATACTAATCCTAAAATTCTGTCTTAGGGTAATTCTCTCTAATTTGATTTTTTCTAAATCTAGTTTCCAAGGAATGTACTAACCTTACTATGATATCAACTATAATTCCCGAACCCTAGCTACATATAGTCTGTAAATTGTTACATAACACTGGCATGATCACAAGGAATCAAATCTCAAAAGACCAATCAGTTTGGAAACCGTGGAATTGCTAGATAAAAACATAAGTTTTACATTACATTATGATTTGAAAAAAAACATTGTGTCTCCTTTTAACACATTAATCTCCCTTAGAGTATCCTAGTAGGCCATCCATATTAGTTTTCTTTGCATACGGGGAAAAATAAAACATATAATAGGGTTAGCTCAGGTGTTCAGTTAGGATAAAAATATAGCAGAAACAATCATATAAGTTCATAAACATTTAAGAAAATGTATAAGACAAAAAAACCAGACTTTTAAACACAAAAATCAGCATAATATATGAAATATTAATCAAATAAATCAATTTAATTAGTCACGTAGATATTATACTAGTTGAATAATAACATGTACCATCAATAGCCAATTTCAAAATGATTGAATGCATAATTCTGGGCATCATAACCACATAGTCTAGGCACTGTGCCAAGGCTGAAAATGGTATTTTGTCAAGGACATGTGCCAGAAAAATAATTTCTCTCATTAGAACTACATATGCAACGAGGAGCTATAGTGGGATCCAACCATCACTTAATAATTCTAATGCATTCCTCATATGAAATGCTTAAAACATAACATAAGAATTATTATTAAAACTAGCTTAAACAATGTTAATACATTATCCCAAACCAGGAATAGTATAAAAATAACACATCAATAGTCATACATTTCACAAAACATTCAATACAATGTGGATTTTTGTATCATAATAAATCAAATTCAAACAAGTGCACAATACTTCAATGGATGTTGACATAGATTAAATCAAAAATATTTAAGAGAAACATCACTTTCTATTTTGAAATCATTTAGAAGTTACATAATTATAGAAAACATTTAGTTGTAAAATTATTTTATAATTTATTAGGGGATGCTATATGGTGTTATAAAAAATAAAATAGCCACACTCGGCATATAAGTTAAAAAACATTCTTTCATTAATTTTGTCGAAAAGGTTGTAAAGGACCTTGTTTGAAAAATAAACAGAAAGATTCCTTTGTGAAATATTTATAAAAAGATAAACAAGGGTATAAATGAATTTAAAAAATAGTCTAGGAAATATTAAAAATATATCGTAGTACATTATTAAGAAACATGTATGTGCATGATAAAGGGGTCCCAGTAGATACTCACGTATAAACAACCTCAGATAATGAAGGGATTGTATAATTAACCATTACCTTATACTTTTCATTGATTAAGGGTACATTACACTCCAGTATAATAGTTAAATAATTGTTATTAAATTATTCATGATCTGCATACATAAATATGATATCATATATGATCTTCAAATATTTCATTGTCAATAATATATTAGTATTATCATAGTTTCGAATGTTAACAGAGTCATTTTCCATTATATGATTGGTTACGTAAGCCATTTTTATTATTGATTTAATGTATTTGAAACATATACATAATGATATTAAGTCCTCAAAAAGTATTTTTAATCATAAAATTAATGTTATTCTTGAATGGTTATGATGAATAATTAATTTTATCTCGTTCGTGGAGATGGTAAACATTACATACACACGAGTGAAAATATCATTATATTAATGGTGAAATCATATAAAATTGGATAGTATATCGTATATATATAATAATTGACAATTTAAATTTATTATTTACAGAAAATTGACTCAATATTATACACATCAAAATAATGGAGTGGTTGGATAAAAAACTACACCACGATGTGGAGATGGTAATCCATATGTACACACGTATTGTGACTTTTCATTCATATGATGGATATAATAATTAATATGGTTGTAAAAAATTTATAATAATTTAACTTTATGTATAAGGTACTAGGTTTATTCTTTTGGTATAGAGACTATAATGAAAGAGGAAGTGGAAGAGGAAAATAACTTTGAAATAGGTTACAAAATTATTACATCTTCTTCGGGTTCTTCATTTTGATTTGATCAAAATGGACCCTTAGGGTGTCTTTTGATCAAAGTAAGTACTCTAGATTTAAAAGAATATTGTTGGAATGATATTTGAGTAGGGGATGGCCGAGAAAATTGGCTTTAGAGGTGTGATTGTGAGAAATGGTGGAGTACCCTTTAATAAGAGAGGTGGGGTTCACTTTATGAAAAACATGATGTATTTTTTTATAATAAAATCATTTTCAATTTATAATGGCTCCAAAATGATTTATTTATAGGATAAGGATTTTATGGGTCGAAATCCCCTCATCCAAAAGGTTTTAGACAAGTTTATGTCACCTTATAAACCTTATCTTTTAGATTTAACTCTTAGTTAAATAGTTTATTTTTTAACATGTATAAAAAGCCAAGAGAACCCAATGTGGTTTATTATTGATATAGATAAGCTTATCAATGTCCTTTGGATGATCCATTTATTTTTTTTTAATATTATATCAATTAATAATATAGTATTTGTTTTAAAAACTCATTTATGTCAGTTTTGACAATATTTGGTATTTTGTTTTGGTGAATGGAAAAAATACTTTATCACTTTGAAAATAATTTATTTAATCAACCCCAAAATGTCATATTAACATAAAAAATTAGTGTAATTGATCATAATTCTCAATATACATTTATATTGATATTTATAGTATCAATTATTTTAATCATTTGTCATAAAGGTAATTACTATAGAACTATTGTGTCATAAATTTTTTTAATTATTTACTTTCTAAAAATTATAAAGAAATTACCATTAAGTAGGAAACCGTTTTAAATTTCAAATGAATATTTATAGTAGAATTTATTTTATATAAAACCCTATATTCAAAATGGTTTATTTTTTAAACATTGAATTGAACACTTTTAACTCTTATTTAAATAAAATAAAAATAAATGTTCAAATATAATCCATGTGGACCAAAAGGATCTTATTTTATTCCTTAGGTTTATTTTGGTCGAAATACACTTTTCCTAAAAAATTAGGACATGTCTTATTGTAATTATAATATCAATTTTTACATAAATTACACAATTTATTTTCAAACGTTGTAAATAAAAGTCAAAAGATATTATTCATGAAAAATTATTTTCATCTTATTGAACCAAATTCTAAATACTGATTTCAACAATGTATCCAATATTTTTTTAATTCAATTCATAGAAGGGGTAAAATTAGGTTTTATACAAATTTTCAAATTTGTCTAGAAGGTGGGTAAAAGATGGTAAAAAGTTCAATAAAATTACATATATATAATATTAAAATTAAATAACTAATAAATTACATCGAACATATATAGGTTTTATGCATATATTTTTACCTAATATAAATTTAAATTAAATTACTATGTATTTAAATAAAAATTCAATTTCAAACTATAACATCATGTTATTCACTATTCATAAAAATGACAGGTTTTAAGAAAAAATACAATAAATTCACCCAAACCTAATTTTGATATTCCAAATCCTAAAATGAAGTCCATTTTGAAAAATAAAATTTATAAAATTTTAAAAAGATGGTATTACTAATCATAATGACTATTTGGATTGGTCGTGGTGTGTTAGAACTCGAAGTTGCGTACGGTGCAAGCTATATTATTATTCAAAGAGACGAATACCATGGAAGCTCTGGGTGTTACATATTCTTTGTTAAAAAACTATATTATCAAGTATAGTATAAAATTATTGTCTTTTAATTCCTATTTGAATAATATGGAAAAATATCTGCATGTTTTTTATATAAACATCTAATTTAATAAGACATATAATAAATTAAAATGGGGAAATTTATTTCTCTTATATTGGAATATTAAATAATGTATGAATGTTATAAACCATCATGTATTTCATAGTCATGTCTATAAATTTATAGTAGTCGGAGAAAATTATTATATATTTTGTTATCAGACTACCAGTAAAAATTTAGAAAAAAGTTTCTATAGAGGTAGTAGTTGTTAAACATAATAAGAAGGCACATATTATCCATATCTGGGAATAAAAAAAATACTGTAGACTTGAAAAATTGGAATACCCATGAAGTGTTAAGTTTACCTAGTGTTCTAGGTTTGACTTTATCTCATAGTGACCTCCCATTTCAGTTCTCAATTTTGGTGATCATTTCCATATACTCTTTCAAGTCAATTGAATATGATCATATCATATTCACTATAGATAGACGAAAAATTGGAATGCACTATTTATACATTCAATTTTATTCTTAGAGATCATGTAAATGAATTTAGTAATTCATCGAATGGTCTTTTTAATTTTTATAATTTCTCTTATAACAATTGTTATCAAGAGATAATATATATTCCTATATTTTTTTAATTTCCATTCCATCACATTGATTCGTCATATATTATATTGAATAAAGAGAAACACCATTTATTAGGCCCTTTTTTTCATGAGCCTATAGAAAATGTCCAAACAATACATAAGAAAATGACTATAACACAAGGTAGGAATAAGTTGGTTAATGATAATCATTTCAAAAAATAAATTTTTACTTTTGTGTACATTTATTGATGAATGTTTCACTAAAACATGGTCACTAATAGTGAGGGAAATATGGGATTGTAGTAATGTGATATGTTGGACCATTTGTGGTTGTATAATATATTTTCATTGTTTTATAACGGCTAGTGTTATTAAAATTATTCATTGCTGCTAATAATTAATTCCATGTTTATCAACATAATATGTATCATATAGATCAATAACTTGTGATTATATGGGATCATGTTAATATTGAGTGACATTCAATATTTATCCATGAACTGTTTTAGATTATTGATAGATATGAAATGAAAAATAAAGGGAGATCTATTTCCACAGTGTGAGTACTATAGAATAATAGTCCAGTTCAACAAGAAACATTTGAATATGAATATATTATTTGTGATAAATGTCCCTCCAGGTTAAATGGAAATTTTTATATACACATCCTAACAGATAGAGAGCATAATAGTGGTGAGAATGTAACACCCTTTTTTGAGGTATTACTTTTCTTTACATTTCTTCTTTGTTTAATGTCATTGTGTAAGTTCCTAGTTTTATGACAGAGGAAAATAACAAATGTATAGAAGCTATATAGTCAACAAGAGTAATTTAGCCCATATGTATTTTTTTATGAGGTATATTTCTTTGGGTAAATGGAACCATAATATTCAAAGAGTAAATAGTTTTCCCATTTTGGGATTAAAACCATTTTATATTGTAATATATATTTATATATATATATCATATTATATAATTTATATACACAGAAATATAAATATTGTGATGTGTATTTTTGGGTTAGTGTCCCTCGATGGATTTTAGAAATAAATTCCCAATTTACATTATAAATTAGTGGGACCTAGTAAATAATACATCTTCCAAGGGATATGATTATATAAAACATTACAAAATTCATCCTCCCGACATGAAATCTTGACCAAGTAAATTTTCAAATATATTCAATGTCAGAACTCCATTGAAATTTATTCATTGATAATTTTATTGTTTAAATAAATGGTTAGATTTCCATTATTCCTTCTCATTTATCAGCTCACTATATTTTTTTCATTATAACCATATATCATTTTGTGATTCATGGATCTATGGGGTCTGTGTATGTGGTGAATATATCACATTGGAATTTGACATAGTAATAGAAGGAAGAGTTCAATTTAATAAGTAATTTAATATCTATTTTGAAAAAATAATCAATGTAAGTGGTTTCTCTCTCTCTAATAATCTAGAACTATTTTCCTTGAATACTGATAAATTGATCATGTTTTTTACTGGAAATATCTTGATTAGATTATGTGGGAAACCATTTCTATCACATTATTTGAAAATTGAGGTTCTATATTTTTCTCCTGAGATGATTTAATTAGATGTTTTAATTTTAGTTTGTGTTAAAAATGTTTTTTGTGTGGAAAATAGTTCATATTGAGGAGGCCCATTACGAAATATGTTTTTGGAATTAAACATAAGGGTGAGTCCAACGGTAAAATATATAATAGATCTTATATCTAATTATGATATGAAAAATTTATTATATAATGGGGAATATAGGTGATTGATGTGTGGTATACATCTATAAATACATGGACAAACTATAGGAGGGTTCCTTACTTTTTCTAGCTCAATAGTAAAAAAAGAAATCATTACATAACTAGGGAAAACTCTAGTTTATTGTCTGTAGGGGCCTTCATTATCTAGGGGATCAAAAATAATGATCTATCTGAGGGTTCCACCTCACTTTGATGGAAGATAGGATATTCCATTTATCAATGGAATCTAAGATGGAATGTGTGAACTATGGTTTCCATTACCTGATTGTGTGTATGGGGTGGCTTCAATAGAGGCAACAAGTAGTCCATTTTGGGGGGTTTGAACAATGAAAAATCCATACATGTACGTATTGTTATTCCAAATATAATGATTATATGTGTTGTAAAAAAAACCCAACATTCTATCAGTGATTATAATTAAAATATATGTATGTATTATTTTAGTAGGAGGCTTAATTTATTTTTCAATCAATGTTTTCAGAAGCATGAATCCGGCTGAACTATGATACAATGAAAGGTGTCTAGAGGAGATAACCATTTATTACCAGACCATTTGTGGAAGGAGGAACACATACTTATAGACCACATGATATGTTGTACCATGTGATAACTGACTGCATGATAATGGACCTTGTAATATGAATTCATTAAATAGCTATATAATCTTGTTTTAATTAGATTATCATGTAATATGGTTAATGTAATACATTCACAAAAAGTGATTTATGATAAAATTAAAGAACAAATACAAGGGTGATATCATTCCATTTACCAAAAAATAATTCCAATAACAAATTAACATGGTTTTAATACACGATGAAGAAAACATTTAATTACATTTTGGTCAATAATCATGTGGATGACTTATGTTAGTATTTTCATTCTTTAGAATTATGTGGGGGATATGGTTTTAACTTTGGAATGTGTAAATGTTTCAAATGGTGGAATTTAATCCAAAAAATGAAATTTTCCCCATTAATAACTATTTATATTCCTAATCACTCCAATATTTATCAAAATAAAATCATGGGTAGATTTAGTAAACCCTGGTGATGAGGAATGACCACCATAGGCAATGTGGCCTACATGAGGGTTATTTAAGAGTTGGTGGGGGAACATGGAGCGATATGAGGTATCCATCTACGAGTCATATATGAGGTATCCTTCATGATACCATATAATTTCCTCATATAAGGTGATGATATATCTTGGTAGTGTGATCAATCCTCTACCATACTAGGAGTGGCATGGGTATCATGAGGTGTCCAGATTGATCCATCAAAGACCAATGTATTAGGATCATATTTGTTAGCCACATATGAAATACATGTAAGATAATTAAATATAAATCCATCATGATTTTTCTTAATCTAATCCATAAATGATATATATATTTCTCAAATAGAAGGCTATCATGTGTGAATTTCCCTTTGTCAAATCTATTTCTTTCAGAAATTAATCATGACCGGAAAAGCTAATAAATTTTATTTATATGCCATATTTGGGCCAATATATAGTAAAATAAACACTAATGAAATAAATATACCTCTAAATATATTATATCAACCCAAATGAGATGTCATATTAGTGAAAAAGGGTCCTATAACACCCTATAAATAATTTTTATATATTTGACAGAAACATTTCAATGAAAATTCAAAAATTCCCATCCTACTCTTAGAGTGAGGTTTTCAGAAAAAAAACATATAACTATGAATGTTTTTTATATTCACAAAAATAAAACTATGAGTATTTATTCAAAATATAGATGTTTAATAGAATTACTCTATAGGAATCAAAAAAAATATTCTGCTTAAACTAGATGATTATTTGACTAAGTGTTGACAGTGTTTTGGATTCATTGGAAATGTCCAAGGTAAGTATTTCTCACTGATAAAAATGGTAACAATTTGGTCTGTCATGTGACATGCGAAGGTTTTAAAAATAAATTTAAATGCAAGAAATTTTTTTAAGTATATATTTTTAACTAGTATTTTAACATGTTTCACCAGCTTCTATGATTTTAATGTCAAAAAATGATCTCCTACATTTGTGATTAGTAAGTTATATGGAGTTTGATGAAACCAATTAGTTATTTTGTGAATAGTAACATAAAACTTATGAATACTAATATTAATAGTAATATGATCCATATGAATAGTAAATCATATTATTATTTTATTTTAATATGGTTATAATATAATGAGATATTGATTAATTTTCCAATGTGTTAAAAAATGAGTTATAGATTTAAAATTGTTATTTTATAATAATTTATGATTTTATTTACAAATTAAATTAATAATATTTAGTAAATTATTTCAAAAAAGGAGTTAATTTTTGAAATCTAATCTTCGAAAAATGGTTAAGGTGGATTTTTTTTATTTTTTTAAATTCATGATATTTTGCTGAATTTTAATATACAATAAATTACGATAAATGATAAATACAATTTTTTTTGCATAATATGTGATCAAAGGATGATTTAATACCACTTGGTTTGATCTAAAATTAAATTACTACTTTTTGGGGTCATGAATAAATACTATTAATTGTCTTTAGAAAAACTATTAAAATAATTATTAAAATGATGTAAAATCCCTCCACTCCTTCAATATAAATACCACCCTCATTACCCTATACCTCTCACACATATCAAGCCTCTATCATTGTCTATGTTCTACCAAATACACTCCCCAAGGCTCCTCACCATCTCCAATACCTACTAGTCTAACCCAAAGGCCTAAACCAATGGCCTTATGGTGGATCTCAAGGAGAAGAGATCAAGAGGTAAGAATTGTGTTCCCCTTTCATGTGTTTTCTTTTCAATTCATTATATACTTATAATATATTCCCCTACACTATTACATGAGGTATGAAATCTCTATAATCTTATATATATTTTTTATCTTGTTAATTTAATAAATTCATCATAATTTTTCCGCTCCTCTCCCCCTTATTCTAAAAATAAAAACACCATATGTGATGTGTCGATTTACCAAAATCATGGACGATGTGTTTTCAAATTCCAATACAACCTTCAAAGCTGATAATAAACCCTTTTAATGGTAGAAAATTAATTTCAAGCATATTATTTATCAAATTTTATGTTCTCTAATTAACTTCTATGCATGCCAATTAATTATATTATGAAACTAATTCATTACTATCAGTGAACCGCTAAAATTGGACTAAACAAATATCAATAATATTATATCTAATGATTCACCATCATATATGGTCAAATAACTAATTTGTGGTATCAATATATATTCCAGAAACAAATGGATACCATTTCCTTCAACATCTATAATTTAATTTCCATACGACATGAAAATCCAATTCTAATCGGCCATGCAAATCTTATAAAGTGCACACCCAATACAATGGAAGGAACAAAATACTAATATTTGTAGTGCTAAATGATGTTAGGAAATGATATTACAGTGTATTAATAAGATGGAAATATTTATTTAATATAACAACCACACTATGTTAAACATTATACATGATTGTTAAACAAGTTTGATGTATGAATAACATTAGGTGAGTTAATTCTTAACCTAATTTCCATTCATTTGGTTAACCTTTTAATTAATTAATTATTTTTTATTTATATTGATTGTGTGAGAAATTTTGTTTATATAATGTTTAATTATTTTTATTTATAGTTTATTTACATATTACATCCACTATATTATGTCTCACTTTAAATATATGATATTTTTAAGGGGTTGTATTTTTAAAATCAACTTTAAAAAATTTATTTTACACACCACAAAAGAAATGAAATTATGAAATTATTCATGTTGCATGGTTATGTTCTAGTTCATGGTAATTTGTTATGATGAAGGATGTGTCTTATATCTCCCTCTAATGAATTGGTTATGTGTATATTGGTGGTCAGTCATATGGTTACTCAACGTGTAAGAGTGATAATTTCCCAATATGGTTATTTTTAGGGTTACATTTTAAGGTAGTTGTGAGTGTTACAAATTAAAAAGGTAGCCAAGTGTGTTACATGATTACATAAGTAGTTCCCCAGGATAACTTCATAGTTCTACTAATGTTCTCTATGTTTTGTTTATATATCATTGAAATTTCATGTTTCAAAAATTATATTTATATGGGTGTCAAGTATGTCATTTTTTAAATAATTTAATATGTTATAATTATATTAGTAATAAGGTCTTCATTTAATTTTTTATATCCCTTAATTTTATTTTTGTTATAATCCCTGTTTTTAAATGATTTTCATAGGTTATAAGGATGTGTAAGACAATGACGGAATTGAAGTAAATTTTTATATATTATTTTTCATAGAAAACAAATTTTTTTGGAAGGTTTAATATTTAGGAATAAATGTATACTAATTTTTGGGTATGTTCATCAAATTAATGTGAATTGTTTTCTATGTGTTATTTCACAACTCTATAAAATAATAAACTTGAAAAATCAATAATGTGAAAGGAAGTATGTTCTTGAATAAAATTCCCAATTATCTAATGTAACCATATCATGTCCTTATAGTTTGTTATTAATGATTTTACCCAACTGTAAGTGTGGTGCACTTCTTAAGTTTACATTTAGGGCCCACAACATAGACGTTGTGCATTAAGGGAGATATAAGACCCCAGAATGATAAATGGTTTAATAAATAAATGATATGACTCATGTTAACAAAGTTCACCTTCCTTTTCGGGATCCTACCTATTTAGAAATCCAAAGTTAATCGTGCATGGCCTATAGTATTGATCATGATGGGTGACCTTTTGGGATGTTTCCAACGTTTTGTTTGAGTGAAGAAAAAGTAAACTGGAAAGGACATGTGTTGGCCTATAGGGACAATCATTAGTAAGATGAACCATTCGGGCACGTGGGTGGTCCCCAGGAAGGTACTACATGTTAGTAAGGCAACTAGTGGTACCTGGTGGTCTAGGACCCAACGTCCTTGTTATGGCTGGGTGTATATGTTGTCACTGAGATGTAGTAGTTACATCTGGTATAAGATGATGGTTTAGTTAGCTTTAGGGGTTATGAGGATTTTAATAGAATACTATAAATGTTTTTTACTCTATGGTTATTTTGAAATATTATTTTATTTGAAGATTACCATGTTTCTTCAACTGAGATATGTTTGTTTAGAATGAATTTCCATAGAAGAAATAGGGACGCTGAAGTAGAAAGGCACCTATAGAATGATATATTTCGGAATATGCAACTTGGAATGGTAGGTTTTGGAAATGATCTATTTATGACAGTAATGGATCAACTAACACAAGTAATAAATTGTGGTGGAATCTATATATGAGAACAACCAAAGCTATATGAAAGGAACAAGAGGATTGTTGAACATTTAATGAGGAAACACCCCCATTATTTTAGTGGATCTTTTGACCCAATAGTAGCAGAAGGATGGATTAAATACGATGAAAAGATATTTGATATAATTTGATTTTTCATATAATCAAATTTTATATCTTTCCATTTATTGTTTTGATGGCTGAGCTGACCAGTAGTGGTCAGTAGTCAAAATATCATGGATAATGATGAGGTTGATCCCATAGAGTGGGATGAATTTAAAATTCATTTCAATGATAAATATTTTCCTATAGTGGTGAAACCTAGGATAGAGAATAAATTCAATGAATTGAACAAAAAAGAAGAAGATTTAGTGTATTGATAAGAAACAAACTACACCCAACCGACATGGTATGCTAGAAATCTTATTATGGATCTTAATGGAAAAATCAACTACTTCTACTATGGATTAATTACAAGGTATCAAAGGGAATTGACCTCTCGTGAATTAAAATGTTATGTGAATCTTTTATGTTGTGCATAAAGGGTGGAGATAATGTTTACTGATAAATATGTTCAATTTGACAATAAAGTGAAGATCTCTAGAAGGGAAGTGATGTGTAAGAATCAATCAATGAAATCTGAGGTTATGAAATCCCAGTGAAAAGTATGAAAAAATTCACCCATGATAATGACTTACCAAATCACAGAAGTTTTTCCGATGTGGTAATATTGGACATATGTCCCAAGATTGTAATAAAAATTGTCATAAGAATAATCCTGATAAGAAAATTTCAATGTTTTTTAATTATGGTTAGATGGGTCATTATGCCAATTCCTTCCCAATGAGATATGTAAATGATATAATGGTTCCAGATTATAAGCCGAATGGTTTACTCAGATCATTTTAATCTATCACTATAGACATCTAGAATTCCAATTATGTTGTGTCAGGTACCTTTTTATCATAGATTTTGAAATGTTTTTTCTGAAATGAGTTCTACAAATTTAATTATTTATGAGGAATTTTCTAGTAATCTTGAATTATCCCTTTAAAAAATGTGATATGAAGATTTTTTAAAACACAAGAGGGGAAATATTATAGCAATTTAGAATTATAAAACTTTTTCTATTGTGGTCATAATAATGACTTTTTCAGCAAATCATGTTTTTTCCTTAGTAGAGTTCGATGACATTTTAGGATTTTATAGTCTATCTGATTATCATTCTATAACTGGTTATAGAGAAAATGATGTTTTTTCCGAAATATTTTCTGTTTGAAGACAAGAAAGAAGCCATACAATTGATAACTTACCAGGAAGATGATAAACTGTTGAAAGATAAAAAATTAATGTAATCATGAACATATTATTCAAAATATGAGAACTATTAAAATTTAAGATGTTCCATTGATAAATTAATACCTTGATGTTTTTTCCTGTTGATTTACCCAGTGTCATACCTAATCTCGTATTCAAATTCACAATTTACTTCGAGCCTAATGTTAAGGTGTTTTTATGTGAATATTTTTAAATTTATTTAATAATGTTTCTATGTTGAGAATGATTTGATTTATTTTTTATTTATGGCATGGAATAATTTATTTGTGAAGAAGGAACAAAATGGGAAGGAAATATGAGCTGAACGACCCTTCACGCTGCTTCACATCACTCACAGCATGACACTAGATTTTAGAGATGAATAGGATATGGAAAAAAAATAAAAATTTAGTACACATCTTGTACCCCAATTATACATCATAACCATTTAAATTGAAAGTTGTCTTCACTAGACAAGTCGTGATGATGGAAAATGATGTGAAATTCAAGTACATGTCACGTACCACCAGTACAGGATGCGACTACATTCAAACAAATATATGATGTTTCCACAGATTCAATGTGGTAGTGGAAAACCCAGATCTAATGTACAGGTTATGTATCCTAGGTACACGTCGTGATAACATCGTCACGTAGTGAAAAATATGGGACATGAGCCGTGAGTTTTGGACTATTTTTCCAATTAATGGATGACACCGACCACCCTTAGAAGACCTTTTGGAACCGAAGAAGGACAAGAGATACCAAGGGACAACCACTAAAGGTTCTGGAGCCTCTATTCACCAACATTCCTTCTCAGGTGCCCATGTCTCTCTCTATCATCATGAAATAGTAGTCCCATTTGTGTCAAGTGATGTGATCGTCGGGGGATGTGTGATAAGGATTATTCTATACATTTTATTCTTGACGGAATTAGAGTGACTTGTTGTATCAAATCAAAATATCATTCTATTACAATCAAATTTCCATTTATATTGAATTAAAATTTTCTATTTCTTTTGAAACTATTGATAAATTTATTTGGTTTATGATCATTCTAAAATATTTGTTGATTATGTTTAAATATAGTTTTGGGTAACATAGTAGTGTGTTCTCAATAAGTATATTAACATTCCAAATGTTCAACCATAGTATTCGTGTGGGATACCTAGAACATGGATCCCTACTAACCCAATTCCGAATCAGAAACATATCAAACCCACATCAATTTAATCCATAGACCACGAACATGAAAATAATGGAACATGGCATGTATCCTATATTGATTCAATCCCCAATCAATCCTACTATTATTTCTATTTTTTCCAAATAAGATATCAATTGAAATTTCAATTTATTAATTAATTTATAACATAAACTATATTCCTTTATGTTTGACGTTCAGACTTCATAGATACTACAATTTGAGTTAGGATTATTTTAGTTTTATATATTTCTTTTTCCATAGGATCATAAGGAACTAATGACACCCTGTGGGGATGTCAAATTGGAACCATTTTCATGGATGGTTTCCATTATGATTATGTTAATTTGTAATTTAGATAGTTTTTTATTTTAATTCGTTGTTTTACACTTGGTCATCTCGTGTATATTTTGAGGAAGCAAACAATTTCACAACTACTCATATCCATGGAGGGAAATGACTGAGGATTTTACATTTGACCCATAGCTAAAGAGGACCTTACACTAAACTAGAAAAAAGATTGAAGAGTCTGAACATGAACAAGTATTTGCAGTTGGATGGGAATAATTCAAAGTAGCTGAGCAAGATATGGGTCAGAGATCTAGAAGAAAAATCCAAGGAAGGAATCAAGGGGGTCATCTATTGATCAAATATGGGAGACCCTCACACATGGGGAGTCAACCCCAATATTCTCCTACATCTAGTGACTTCTCCACAGTTAGAGATCAAGAGTGCAGTCATCCAAATTATTACAAATTCATTTCAATTCATTGGGCTTCCACATTAAGACCCCAACTGACACGTAGGTAGTTTCATACAGATTTGTGGTACGTTCAAATTCCAGAACTTCAAAAATGATGCAGTAAAATCTTTCTTGTGCATATCTTCACAAAAAGGAAATGAAAAGGAGTGAATCTTAATTCTTCCCCCACATTCAATCACCCCCTTGGAGTATATGAAATGAATATTTAACACGGTTTTTTCTTCCCTAATTGTATATGAATTTTCATGTAAGTATTTAAAAGTTAGAGTAATCAAATTATGAATCATTACGTAGTTCATGGATGATGTTTAATGGATTAATCTGGTGATGCCCTCATCATGGAATAGAAATATGGAAGTTAATTCAAACGGTTCATATTGGATTTTCATAGGTGAATTGGTCTATAATATATGTTGTTGCAAGAGGTTCCCTAATGAGAATATCACCAGAAAAGAGCTATGAACTACTTGATGAGATGTGATGTAATTGTTTCCAATGGAAATATATTAAAGGGTGAGTACAAGGATCCCACAAGGTGGACAATAAATAGACGACTACGAATTTGGAGATGATGAAAAAAATGATGGATGCATTGATGGATTACAAAAATCACCATGGTATGTACTGTGAAGATGAAAATTACTATATTTTTAATCTTCAAAATTCTGTTTAGGGATGGAGGTTGTAATGACAACAAAAAAATCCAAATCGAAATAATGGTTGATGAATTTAGTTGAGACAAAAAGGATACCAAACTCACCAACAAGGGCCCTAACTGACCAGTCATG
Source organism: Viscum album (assembly GCA_963277665.1). Classification (NCBI taxonomy): domain Eukaryota; kingdom Viridiplantae; phylum Streptophyta; class Magnoliopsida; order Santalales; family Viscaceae; genus Viscum; species Viscum album. The sequence goes on from OY728120.1 coordinate 1,127,715,807, forward strand.
TCCATTGACTAGATGAGGCCCTTACAATATATATAACCACCATAGGAGTAGCACATAAATAGATTATGGAATACTCATGATTTCATGATACAAAAATTATAGAACTGATAAATGACTCACAAAACCCACAAGCATCATTATGAAATATAGAATGTCAAATTGGACAAATTACTGAGGCCCGTAGAGAAAGGAAAAGTGGAGAGCTTATTGGATGCATAGATTACAAACCATGAATAGATGTGAAACACATATTGCTTAGATGTGGAAAAATAACTCAAGGGAGTGGCATAAAATTTGGAGGACCAAAATAACCACCACTATTTGAAGTAAGATAATGGACGAATAATGGAGATGTAACGCCCCTACACTAGTTACCTAGAGATGGTGCATTATTACATAACATTGTCATGATCACAAGATTGAACAAATCTCGAAAGACTGATTAATTTAGTATCCTTGGAAACACTAGATACATTCATAAAGTGTACATTACACCATAAAATGAAAACTACAACAACATAGTCTCTATATTCCACACTCTTATCCCCTCATACTATCATTACAACTCATTCATAAAATACTTCTTCACATCCTGGGAAAAATAAAACATAGAAAGGGGTCATCTCAAATGCTCAGTAAGGATAACAATATAGTGGAAACTTTGATAAATAATCATAAACATTTAAAGAAATGTATAACATGAACAAAATAATTTTAAACATTAACTTCAACATAATATAGCAAAAATAAAATAAAATAATGCCATTAACTTATTCACATGGATATTTTACTAGTCAAAAAATCACATGCAATATCACTAACCAATTTCATAATGATGGAATGCATAATTCCAAACTATCATAACCACTTATCCAAGGCCTCGAGCCAAGACTACAAATAATATTTTGTCAAGGCCTCGTGCCAAGACACTAGTTTGTCTAATCAGACCTACCAATGCATCGGGGATCTATAGCGGGCTCCACCCATCACTTACTAAGTCCAATAAATTTATCATATAAACATGGTTACACATAACATAATATTTCGTATTAAAACTAGCATACGAAATCTCAATACTTTCTCCAGAAACCAAGAATGGTATAAAAATAACACATCCATAGTCAATCATATCACAAAACATTCAATATAATATGGAATTTTTTATCATAATAATTCAACTTCAAATAAGCATAAAATCATTTAAAGGATGTTGACATAGAAAAAATAAATACTATTTGAGAGAAATATCTCTTTTTTCTAAATCATTTAAAATTCACATAGTTATAAAATAAAAAATTTACTTTGAAAATATTCTAGTAAGCTTTAATTAAAGATTCGATGATTTTATTATGGTGGAAAATAGCCGCACCTGCTGTATATGTTAAAAAAAGACATTCTTACATTAATTCTGTCGAAAACGTTAAAAAGGACCTTGTTTGGAAAACTATGGAAAGATTCCTTTAAAAACATATTATAAAAATTCAAATAAGGGAATAAATCACTTTAACCCATTTTCTGTAAAATATTAATAATGTTTTGAAATTAATTTTTATGAAACATGGATGTGGATGATAAAGAGGTCCCAGTAGATAATTATGTATAAACAACCTCGGATAATGAAGAAATTGTGAAATAATGCTTACATTGTACTTTTACTTGGTTGATGGTAGTTTAACCTCCATTATAATGGTGAAATAGTTGTTATTAAATTATAAAATAATCATATACATTAATATGATATCATATATGATATTTTAACATTTCTTTGTTAATAATATCTTAGTATTATCGTTGTTTCGGGTGTTAACATACTCGTTTCCTTTTATATGTTTTGTTATATAAGCCGTGTTTGTTTTGGATAGGTTTTATCTTATTCATATACAGAATGATATCATGTCCCTAAACATTATTTTTAATCATCAAATGAGAATTAAACTTGAATTGATACGATGGAGAATGAATCTCATCACGTTCGTGGAGACGGTAGTCCGTACGTACGCACGAGCGAAAATATCATACTTTTGATATTAAAATAATATATATTTGGATGGTGTATCATATATACAGAATAATTATAATGTTATATTTAATATTTACATGAATTAAAAATCATCATTATACCCATCCAAAAAATAATGTTTTGAATAACAATTACACCACGACGTGGAGACGGTAAGCCGTACGTACGCACGTATGGTGACATGTCATTAAAATGATGGATAGAATACTGAATATGGTTTTAACATTTTGATAATAACATAAAAGTATATAGAAGATATGGTAGGTATAATTTACAATGTAAATAACAATGAAATAAGAAGTTGAAGAAGAAAGGAACTTGAAAAAAGGTGGTGAAAACATTGCATCTTCTTCAGGTTCTTCCTTTTGATTTGATCAAAAGGGATCCATAGGATGGCTTTATGATCCAAATAATGCCTCTAAGATTAAGGGAGGGATGTTTATAGAGTATTTGGGTAAGGGTTGTCCGATCCAAAAGGCTTTGAAGGAGTGAAGAGTTGGTTAGAAGTTGTGTCCTTTTATAAGGGGGAGGAGGGGCTCTTTAGGAAAAACTTAAAGTATTAATTTATAATAAATTCATATTCGGTTTTAATGGCTCCAAAGTAGATTATTCAATGTATAATGTGGGTATGGGTCGAAATAAATTCAAACAATATTTGTTAGATTGGTTTCGGTCATTATATTAACCTTATCTTTTAGTTTTAACTCTTAGTTAATTAGATGGACATTTACTGTGTCACTATTTATTTTTATATTTTATAGTTAATAAACATACTATATAAATCCAAAAGACCCCCAAGTGGTCCATTACTTATAAAAATATCACGATGTATTTAATTTGTCCGAACGTTAGATTTTTAGGCATTGATGTCAATTTATAATAAAATACTTGTTTTAAAAACTCATTTATGTCAATTTTGACCATATTTAATAAGTGATTTTTGATAATGTATTAAAAAATTTAATAATTAGAAAAAAATTCATTTATGAAATCCAAACATTTCATATTAAACAATAAAATTTGTTTATGTCATAAAAACTTTCAAATTATATTTATTTTAACATTTATAATACCAATTATTTGATTCATTCATTAATAAGGAAAATACTACATCATTATTGTGTCATAAATATATTTAATTATTCAACGTCTAAAAATTATAAATAAAATACTATTATGTATGAAAGCTTTTTATATTTCTAATGAATATTTATATTATAAAATATAACATATATAACCTAATGTAAAAATTGATTCTCTAAAAGATTAATGCTTATGTCATTTTTGTATTTACTTTAACTTAATTAATATAAAGTGTACTTATCACATACATGTGGCTCCATGGGGTCCCAAAATCGACCCAAAGATTCCCATGGTTGGACATGTATCAACCAATAGTTTTAGGACACGTTTTAGGGTAAATTAATATTATTATAATGTTAACTGTTTACCCTTATTTACCGGATTTACCCTTTAACCATGGTAAATAAAATATTTACTGAATTAATTATTTAAAATGTCTAAAAATAAAAAGATGTATATTTACACAATTTGGACATCATGATTCCAAATATGGAATCCATTTTTCCAAATTCAAAACACAGTAGTGGCAGAAATTAATTTAAAATTAATTCCCGCTGTCAAAACAAAAAGCATGTTTTTAAGAAATAATAACTATCATAAGATTGACACTTGTTTATGTCCTGTTTAATTGTGAAATTATTTTTAATGAAAAAATTCGTTTTAAAGGGTAAAAATATATTCTAAATATACTTTAAAACCACTCAAATTCATAATTCATCAGTTTTAATTATTTTGATTAAAAAATTGTTTTTAAAAAAATTTAGTTATTTTCACTATTCATCAAAATATAAAAGTTATCTGAAAAGTACCAAAATTTCACCCTAAGCTAATTAAGATTTTCTGAAACCAAAAATAATGTCCATTTTACCAAATTAAAAACCTATAAGCTTCATTTATTAATATAAAATTAATTCATATTCTCAAAACCAAAAGGCGTATTTCTATGAAATAATACCTATAAAAAGATTAACACTAGTTTATGTCCAATCTCAAAGTGAAATTACATAAAATGACCATAATTGTATTTTATTGTAAAAATATTATATATATATATATATATACTTCAAACCCCATAAAATTTATAATTTAACACTATTAATATTTTTGAATAAAAATGTAGTTTTCAGAAAAAATATAGTATTTTTCACTATTCACCCAAATATGAATGTTATCAGAAAAACACCAAAAAATTATCAAAACTAAATTATTATGTCCTAATTCTAAAAAAGAAGTTTATATTTTCAAATTGAATATATAAAAGATTCAAATATTAGATTTAAAAAGGGTTTACCATTAAAAGGTGGTAAACGTGCATTTAAAAAAAATACTTCTTTTATCTGAAAAAAATGAATTAGTTATGTATAATAAACTCATAATATGGAATCTAAAATTATAAGTATTATATATAGTTCAAAATTCAGTTAATACTATTCATAACCTCTTTTGAACGGCTAGTTTGGTAAGTTCTGGGGCACATGAACTTGGTGTTGCGTGTAATGCAAGTTATTGAATTAGTTTGAAGAAATAACGTACCATGAAATCTTGGGGTGTTACATTCTTCCCACCTTCAATAAATTGTGTCTTTGTAAATAGAAATTTTTTTTGAAAAAAAGGTTGAGAATAGCCAAAACCTTTGTGGGAAAACCCACATCGAAAAATTGGTTAATAATATTTAGTATTAATAATAGGAAAAGGGGAATGAAATAGTCACCACCAAATTATGATCTCGATTAAGAGAACATGGATGGAAATTAGAGACACATAATTGGATGAAAAATGTAAATATTTATAGGGAGAGATTTAGTTCATCAATCACAAAAAATTATAGAATTGTCGGCCTCAAAGCCAATAATCAATAATGATTTAAAATACCATCGGTTCAATAAAACAAAATGTATAAGAATAACACATTTTTTGTTTTAATATTCCATACCTAATGTTTATGAATATATTTATTCATACAATATGATAAGATAGAAAAAAAGTATACTTGTTATGTAGAGTTCTATCCATTAACAAATTTCTTCCACAAACTCAACTTTCACTCTAAAAGATAACATAATATAAAAAAATATTCTATTTATCCTATTTGTATAGGGTTCCCAAAAATGAATTTATAATTCATCTACCAGACCCTTTAAAACTACATTATTCAATCCAGGACATCACGTGGGTCAGTGGTAGGTGATACACCCTTGTCACCCTTCAGTTGTGGTTTGAAGTCTCTCGGCCTTGCCGGTCGCGACAGGTTGGTGTCCGAACTCCAGGTTGTCCTTTTATGGAAATAAAAAGTAATCTCAAACTAGAGTTATCCAAAATACCTTTTTACAAACTCATAGTCCAAAATTTATAATGAAGGTAATCACAATGAAGATCCTTTTTCCACGTAATAACATGTGAACACCTTTATAATGTATTCTTTTAAAACACTGCACATCCTAAATTACCAAAAAACCTTATTGATTACATTCATGCTCCTTTATAACTTATAGAATACTGGATATACTCCTTCTATCAAAAAAATTTCTAAACTCCAATAGTGATGGGATATATAAATCATTAATCAGTTTCAAGGTAGTCAAGAATATCCAATATAATTTATTCAAATCAACCATATCTTATTCCAAAATCCCTACCTCATTATCGATACCATATTAAGGATTATCTTCCCTTAAAAAAAGTATTTTACAAAAAGTGTAGCTTACTATTATGCCACTCTTCATAGAGCCATATAATCTCAAATCTTTAATATAATAGTACTAGGGCACCATCTTTATTTGTCTCCATAATTCATAGAACCAGTATATCGTTGATACAACACTCAAATGAAATAATCCAATAATAACAACATAAGAACACTAATCATTCTACATTATCTAAGGTAGTATCATAACATGAGTATTATCCAATAGTATCATTTTAGGCATACTAAAATGATTTGGACATTGGTTCGTGTAGTGACCCAACTCCTTATAGATGAAGCATTGTACATTAGAAATCTTTTTCTTACACTTGCAGAAACGTACTTGGTGTCCTTTTTCTCCAAAGTTATAAAAAAATCTCATTCTCTTCAGGAATGTTTCAGGGTGTTTCATCCCATAGTTATCACATATGGGAAAATTCTTCTTTTCCATCTTACCTTTATCCATCTTTCTCTCTTCCATCATTTTCTTCTCTTACTTCCCATCAATTCCATATGACTCAGATAATTATTTAATTATTTTAATAACAAATGATACTATTTAGTCATATTTTGAGAATACATGGGAGACTATTTCCCTTATATAAGTGGGATTTCTACCATGAAGGATATGATCTTTCTTACTCATTGGATCATACATATTTCCGGATTTCACATTCCTTCTACTAGGCACCATTTTATACAACAGCATAAACTAGGTCAGTTTATGAAATGAAATGAATAATTCCAAACTTGTAAAATAGCTAACATAAATCGAATGGTTTATGAATATAATCCATAAAGATGTTTTCATTGACGAATTATATACTCATAAACCCTTCATAATTATTTGTAAAGAAAATGAGAAGTATCCTATGCATATCTCCCGGGAGTGCCGTAACCAAGAGTGCAGCAAGGCTCGTTGTCGTGCACCAGTTCTCGTTCGGTTCTAGCACAAAGTGGTGTTTTCGGGTTTTACCCCTAGGTACATCTATTCCAGAGTCGCCTCTACCAGCTCATATCTAGATAGAGACTTATTTTCTTGGAAAACTCTCAAAATATCTACATTACCAATATTTGAGGAATTTTTTCTATACTAATCATCAAATTATATCTTAGGTCTATTTTCTCTAATCAGAGTTTATCTAAATCTAGCTTCCAAGGATTGTACTAACCTTCCTCTAATATAAACTGTAACGCCCTGATCCCAGTTACCTATAGTCATTGCATTATTACATAACATTGGCATGATAACAAGAAAGATCAAGCCTCGAAATACCGATTAGTTTAGTAGCCTTGGAAACACTAGATACATTCACAAAGTTTACATTACATAAAAAAATGAAAACAAGAACAGCATAGTCTCCATATTCCACACTCATATCCCCTCATACTATCCTTGCAGGTCATTTATAAAATACATCTTCACATCCTGGGAAAAATAAAACATAGAAAGGGGCGAGCTCAAATGCTTAGTAAGAATAACAATAGAGCAGAAACATTAATCAATAATTATAAACATTTAAGGAAATGTATAACTAAAGAAAAAGCATTTTAATCTTAAAATTCAACATAATATAGAAAAAATAAAACAAAATAATGCCATTTACTTATTGACATGAATATTTTATTAGTCAAATAGTCACATGCAATATCACTAACCACTTTTATAATGATGGAATGCATAATGCCAGACTATCATAACCAAGTAGCCAAGGCCTCATTCCAAGAATACAAATAAGATTTTGGCAAGGCCTCATGCCAAGACACATGTGTGTCTCATGAGACCTGCTGATGCATCGAGGAGCTATAGCAACATCCACCCGTCACTTACTAATTCCAATGCATTCCTCATATGAACAGGTTTAAACATAATATAAACATTCGTATAAAAAATAGCATACAAATTGTCAATAGTTTCTCCATAAACCAGGAATGGTATAAAAATAACACATCCACAGTCAAAAATATCACAAAACCTTCAATACAATATGGATGTTTTTATCATAATACATAATCATCAAATAAGCTTAAAATCTATCAAAGGATGTTGACATAGATAAAATCAAAACTATTTGAGAGAAATATCTATTTTTCTTAAATCATTTAAAAGTCACATAATTATAAAATAAAACATTTACTTTGAAAATATTATTATAAGCTTTTAGGTGAAGCTTCAATGATTTTATAACGGTTGAAAATATCTGCACCTGCCATATAAGTAAAAAAAGACATTCTTACCTTAATTCTGTCGAAAAGGCTAAAAAGGACCTTGTTTGGAAAATGACAGAATGATTCCATTATAAAAATATTATAAAAAGTCAAATAAGGGTGTAAATGACAATAATCCATATTTTGTAAAATATTAATAATGTTTTGAAATGCATTTTTGAGAAAAATGGATGTGGATGGTAAAGAGGTCCCAGTAGACAATTACGTATAAACAACCTCGGATAATGAAGAGATTGTGAAATAACTCTTCACTTGTACTTTTCATAGTTAAGGGTAGTTTAACCTCTTGTATAATGATGAAATAGTTGTTATTAAATTATACAATATTCATATACATTAATATGATATCTTATATGATCTTTTATCATTTTTTGTTAATAATATCTTAGTATTATCGTCGTTTCCGGTGTTAACTTACTTGTTTTATTTTATATGTTTTGTTACATAATCCATGTTGTTTTTCGATAGGTTGTATCTTATTAATATCCAAAAATATTTCATGTCCATAAAAATTATTTTTAATCATCAAATGAGAATTAGACTTGAATGGATACGATGGAGAATGAATCTCATCGCGTTCGTGGAGATTGTAGTCCGTATGTACGCACAAGCGATAATACCATTTTTTAATATTAAAATTATATATAATTGGATGGTGTATCATATATAAAGAATCATTATAATGTTATATTTAATATTAACATGAATTACACATCATTATTATACCCATCCAAATAATAATGTTTTGAATAACAATTACACCATGTTGTGGAGATGGTAAGCCGTACGTACGCATGTATGGTGACATGTCATTCAAAGGATGGATAGAATAATGAATATGGTTGTAACATATTTATAATAACATCACATTATATATAAGGTAATGGAATTATTATTCTAGAATTCAAATAACAAAGAAATAATATTTTTAAGAATAAAGGAACTTGAAAAAGGGTGGTGAAATCATTACCTCTTCTTCGGGTTCTTCCTTTTAATTTGATAAAGATGGCTCATTAGGTTGGCTTTATAATCAAACTAAGGCCTCTATGATGAATTGAGGGATGTTGAGAGAGTATTTGGGCAGGGTTTAGCTAAACGAAAATGCTTTGAATTTGTGATGAATTGGTTGGAAGTTGTGTCCTTTTATAAGGGGGAGGAGGGGATCTTTAGAAAAAACTTAAAGTATTAATTTATAATAAATTCATATTTGGTATCTAATGGAAAAAAGTGGATTATTCAAATATAAATTCGGGAGGGGTCGAAATCCTTTCAACCAATAGATTTTAATACAGGTTTGGGTCATTATATTTACCTTATCTTTTAGTTTTATGTCTTAGTTAATTAGATGAACATTTACCCTGTCACTTTGTATTTTTATATTATATAGTAAATAAACATCCTATAAACATCAAAGAGACCTCTGAAGTGGTCCATTAATGATACACCTATCATGATATAAGTTATTTGGTCAAACCTTATATTTTTAGGAATATAACATCATTTAATAATATAACACTTGTTTTAAAAACTCATTTATGTCAATTTTGGAAATATTTAATAAGTGATTTTTGTTAAAGTCTTAAAAACTTTATTAATTCGAACAAAATTCATATAATCAATACTAACATGTAATATTAACCAATAATATTCTTTTATGTCATCAAAATTTTCAAATTATATTTATTTTAACATTTATAATACCAATTATTTGATTCATTCATTAATAAGGAAAATACTACATCATTGTTGTGTCATATATATATATACATATTTAATTATTCAATGTCGAAAAATTATAAATAATCTACTATTATGTAGTAAATATTTTTATATTTCTAATGAATATTTATAGTCTAAAATATAACATATATAACCCAATGTAAAAATTGTTTCGCTAAAAGATTAATGCTTATGTCATTTTTGTATTTACTTTAACATAATTAATATAAAGTGTCCTTATCACCTTCAAATGGATCCATGGGGTCCCAAAATCGACCCAATGATGCCAATGGTCGGACATGAATCAACCAATAGATTTAGGACACGTTTTATGATAAATTAATATTATTATAATATTATGTTTTTACTTTATTTACTGGATTTACCCTTTAACCATGGTAAATAAAATATTTACCGAAGTAATTATTCAAAATGTTTAAAAATAAAAGGTACCTATTTACACAATATGGATATCCTGATTCCAAATATTGAATCCATTTTTCCAAATAGAAAACACAGAAGTGGCAGAAATGAATTTAAAATTATTTCCCGCTGTCAAAACAAAAAGCGTTTTTTTAAGAACTAATAACTATCAAAAGATTGACACTTGTTTATGGCCGGTTAAATTGTGAAATTATGTCCAATGACCAAAATTTTATTAAATGGTAAAAATATATTCTAATTAGACTTTATAACCACTAAAATTCATTATTTATCAATATTAATTATTTTGATTAAAAAAGTTGTTTTTAATTAAAATTTAGTAATTTTCACTATTCATCAAAATATATATGTTGTCTGAAAAGTACCAAAATTTCACCCTAACCTAATTTAGTTATTCCGAAACCAAAAAAAGTCTATTTTACAAAATTAAAAACCTAGAAGTTGAATTTATTAATTTTAAATTAATTCTTTTTGTCAAAACCAAAAGGCGTATATTTAAGAAACAATACTTATCAAAAGATTAACACTTGTTTATGTTCAATCTTAAAGTGAAATTACATAGAGTGCCCAGAATTGTATTATATTGAAAAAATATAATATATTTATACTTAAAAACACTTAAAATGTATAATTTAACACTATAAATTATTTTTATCAAAAAATATGTTTTCAGTAAAAAAATAGTACTTCTCACTATTCACTCAAACATGAAAGTTATCAGAAAAACACCAAAAATTTATCGATAATAAATTCTTATGTTCTGATTCTAAAGAATAAGTTTATTTTTTCAAATTGAATATATAAAAGTTTAAAATATTGGATTTAAAAAGGTTTTACCATTAAATGGTGGTAAAAGTGAATTTTTTAAAATATACTTCTTTTATCTACAAATAATGATTTAGTTCTTAAATAATGTCTAAGATACTCATAATATGGATTCTAAAATTATAAGTATTATATATAGTTCAAAATTCAGTTAATACTATTCATAACCGCTTTTGAACGACTAGTTTGGTATGATGTGGTGCACTTGAACTCAGTGTTGCATGTAATGAAAGTTATTGAATAACTTTGAAAAAATAACGTACTATGAAATATTAGGGTGTTACAGGAGATGAGGAATGTGATGACGAAGAATCACCACTACCGTAAAAAACACCATTACTATGTACAAATTGGGAAAATGAGGGGATGATTGATGAGAACAATAAAATGTTTTTAGAGATGTTCATGAAGATACACTTAAACCTCCCTTTCTATGAGGAAACTGAAAACATCTTTGTGTATTCAATGTTCATGAAGGAGTTGGTGATGAATTTGAACAAGCATGATGATTTAACGACCATTCCACTTGAAGGAGAATTCTTTTATGTTTTTTTAGGAATTCTTCTAAAGAAATAATGTGATCCAGATTGTCTTTCTAATCCAATATCGAATTTCACCAATGAGTTGGGTAGATATTTGTGGTATTTATGTGCCAGTGTAAACATAATATCATAAAAACATTCAAATGTTTGAGATTTTAGGTAATGCAACTAACTCGATATATGAATCAACTATCTAATACAACCGTGATATTTCCACAAGAACTATTTGATGATGTCATCATCCATGGGGATGATTCATATTTTCCAGTAGATTATTTAGTGATACACATGGATGAAGATAAGGTACCAATGATGTAGGGATGACAGTTCCTAGAAATATGATTGGAACTGAATGATGTTCAAAATGGAGAGATGAGTTTGAGAGTAGGAGGATCAACCATAAATTTCAGTTTTCACTTGGAAATGATGAATCCAAAAGAACTGAATGAAGTGCCATTTTTCTATGTAGGAAGTTCCATGAAATGTAGGATTAGGTCCACAGAGATAGATACTGTTATAAAAAATGGGGAGTAACATTAGTTTCAGAAAAACTAAGAGGAATAATATACAAATTGGACTCAAGGAATCAGCATTTTTTAGATACATATTAGGTACCCTATTTCCTACCATCAATCACATGAGATGATGAGGTAAGGTCAAGCCAACAATGGTACATAGAAGCACTTCTGGGAAGCAACCTGAGTTTTTAGTATTACTATTCATTTATTTTCTATTTTTAGGAAAATAACTAATCCCAAATCATCTTTGAATATATTTTCAAAGGAATGTTATTTCACGTGTGATTTTTATTATTTCTTGACCACCAAGGAATCAGAATTTTTTAGATACATATTAGGTAACCAATTCATTTTTTTTCAAGAACTATGTATTTATTGTTTTTATTTTAAAAAATAAGTATATAAATTAAATTTCTCCATTACATAAAAAATAAAAACAAAGGATGGATTCTCCTAATGCATAGACACACCCATTGGAAAATAATAATAATTGATGATGAATGAAGCACCCTTATTCTTCTTATAGTAAGTGGACTCATAAATTTATATCTGATATATTAAATTAGAATTTAAGAAGTCAGTGTCATGTATATATCCAATATATAACATTTTTTTAATATATATTGACAATAAATAATTCAATTTTTATAATATATGGTTATTGGCTTATCAATATATACAATAGGGGTGTAGGTTTAATCCATATCAAGTAATATGAGATACCAATAAGAAATATATATATTTAAATAGTTGATCGATGTGCATAACAAGATGAAATCAAATAAAAAATAAATAACCAACTGAAATAAGGAGTACTAGAGTAGATTGCATAAATTAAATGCGAATAATAAACATATACAGTGTTTGGGAAGAAGAAAAAATACTGAAATATTCTTTTTTTCATGATCCATTGTACAAAAAAAAGTCAATTCATTGAAAAATTTCATAAAATATTAAAGCCATTGTACAAGGAAGATTAAATTAATCACACTTATTTTTGATGCATCTAGGAAACTGGATATAGAATTCTGAAATAATAAAAAAATATTTTTATTTATGACAAGAATTATAAGTCAAAATAATATCCAATGAATATATTTTTAATAATCAAAAAAATGAAAAAAAAAGTATTAAATAAACTAAATATGATATACTCGATCACCAAATAAGAAACAAATTCACCTACCTTAATTGATCTCTATAAAAAATTAAGAGGAATAATCAGATAGCATCCACATTGGATTTCCCACCACTCGAGAACAAAAATAATTTAGAAAATAAATCATGGTTTGAAATCATCCATGTACTCAGATACATCATTCAAAACTCCATTGTCAGCAACAAATCCTCATCCAAGGTTGAACCTACAGTATTAATCTGAATCCCTAAATGGGATCATAAATCCTCCAAAAAAACTTTTCTCGGTCAACTAAACCATGCTTAGTTCTTTCTTACTTTTATCTCTCTTGATGCTCCAAATCTGATCCACTACGCGACCTCCTCTCCAATATCCACTCAACATATCATTGGATCCCCCTCTCCAAAACTATGATTGTCCTAATGAATACATAATATCATATTTTAATTCTTTATCCAATTATTTTTATTTTCATTAATATTTATTATTATTAGTATTATTTACATTTATATAATGTCATTTATTTAATAAAATTTTATTCATATTTATTGGTTTACATAATTCATGTGTATTTATATTTTTATACAACTTAATATCCATAATTCACGATTATAAATGTAAATTAATTCATTTGAATTATAAAATATTTCATTATTAAATTAATTATTCTCATCATTTATATTTTTGAAATATAAGATTATCAATGTTTGTAAATATTATATATAAAGGTATAAAATTATATTTAAAATTATAAATGTTGTCTAAAAAATAGATAATGTCTAATATTAGTATTTTAATAAATAAATTTATATATTTATAGTTTTAATTTATTTTATTTAAAATAATATCACCAATAATTTATTAATTAAAAAAATTATATTATTTCATGTCAATAATTTAATAATTCATGAAGCACTATTTACTACAAAAGAAAAATTTTATCTACTGTTAACATTTCGATTAATTTATTATAATTATTTAATAAAATTCATTAGAATAAATTTTATTTATTAAATTGTAATTAGAATGTATTTATTTGTTTATTTTTTTTCATAATTGACAAATTATTATTAATTTTAAATCCTTTTATTAATTCTATAATTAATCCGATTGAATTAACTTTTAAATAAAAATAATAACAATGGATTATAACACTCATTTATGAAGACATAATATGTCGAATCAGTTAATGGTGGTGGAATGAATAATCAAAAAAATCTCATCTTACATCCTTTAATTGAGTTTGATGCTATTTTGGGTACGTATTACTTATCATTATATGAACCCAAGACCAGCTATTGAGGTAGGGATACTACTCTTCACTAACAAAGTTATCCAAAAATTCTATATAGTTGTAAAGATAAGGCTGAATCTCCCCAAGAATCTTCTAATCAATAATGTATATATAGGCTTCTAAGAAAGAATAACTAAAACAAATGACCTTGTTAATAAATAGATCCACACAAGAAAACATTCTCGTTCTCAATGATTATACGGATTTATTCCCCGAAAGGATTCATGGTCATCCTCCTTATCAAGAGGTTGATTTCTCAACAGAACGTACACCGTGCTCTCGTCCCATATCAAAGAATCCATAATGAATGTAAATCATTAATTTGGAAGATCAAAAGAAGTAGTTTGACGGGAATTTCAAAAATGGTTTTATATTCAAGAGTGCTTCTCTGTAGGGTGTTCTCGTCCTCTATATCAAAATGATGTATGGGTCAATTTTCCTCTTAAATGATTATCATAATCACTAAAAAATCATGATAATGTAAAATTATTCCCTTCTATGGATAGAGAACTTTCTAGATCAACTATTTGGAAATTAGTATTTCTCTATGGCATACCAGGTGTCTGGATATACCCAATTAATGGGGATGAATGGAGAGATTCAAAAAATATATTTTTTAAGAAGGGTTAGACACATTATGTTCATATTCATGCTTTCCAAACTAAATAATTATCTAGATAACATTGTGAAAAAAATTAATCAAGTCTTTAAATATTACAATGAAAAATATATATTAGTCTTTATTGATGATATTTATATTTACTCCAATGCAAGGAGGATCTTTTATAAAATTGGAATCTATGAGCAATTCATTACTAAAGAATAATTTATTTGATAATTATAGTATATTCATGTCCTTTAAGAAGTAATAGTTGTTATTAGGACATATTATAACAATAAATATGATATATTCAGACCCTTCGAAGAGAAATGCAATTATGAAAAACCCATGATATTTTTTGTAATAGATATCCATAGTTTATTTGGACTATATGGGTATTACAAAGATTTTTTGGAAATTGTTATCACATTTTGGAATCCCAATAACCTTGTCTACCTAGGGGGAATTAATATTTCACAACACCATTGATTTCAAAGAGAGAATTAAGGAGTAAAAAAAGGATTATCACAACACCAGTTCACACACTTTCAAAAAATGGTGAGATTTTTTTATATATTGATGCCTCAATGAATGTATTTTGATATCTAATAATATAGACTGATTTTTATACATATTATTCCTCAAGGATGGTGAATGTTAATTAGAATTAGTATACAATGCATGCCCAACTGTGGAATTAATGATTTTTCTATCAACTTTTGGTGACATTATCTCAGTTAGAAGATGTGTGAAATATATCAACACTATAACATCCTCAAATATATATTCTAAAAACAAGAGTGATATATGTATCATAGAATATGGATAGATAGCATCACTAATAATGACTTCCCAAGAAATTATAGTTATTGTAGATAAATGAAAGTGATAGATTTAGTGATGAGATTTTAGAAGTATGTAATATCCTAAAAAATGAAGTGGTTGAACATGGGAACCATAATGGATAATATATCATCAATACATTCTCAAATTATTGCTCAAATACCCCATCCATATAAGTTAATGGATAATCGAATAAATGATATTGAAATTCAACATAAGTTGGTATCTATAATAAAATGGAAGCCCTCATAGTTCAATATTAATAAAATAGGGTCGACCGTGGGTTCCGAGACCAATGAATCGAGAAATTTTGTAAAAAAAAGTGTAAAGGTATATGTTACTTGAGGAAATTATTAATTGAGAAATATGACACCTAGAAAGAAATATAAAAAAAACATTCAATTATTACCATTTTCTATGCTGGCCACTACCCCTAGATCCTCCCGGATTAGCAGGATGGAACCGTCTTCCCCTTTTCATCATGTATCCAGTCTACGATTGTAGGACCACAGTAGTTTGATATTCAATTTCATCATGAGAAGCTTCCCCAAGAATCATTGAAAGCCTATCATCAATAGAGGCGATGCCATCCTGGTGAGATATACCAGTAGGAGACTCCTCATGCAGGTCATGAGGAACCTCTTATATAGCCTTGGAGTCCTAAACATAAATGAAAGAATGTGAATCATTGTGAATTGGATGTTACATCTATTTTGGGATCTCCAAACCATCAATAATAGTAGAATTAGAGGAGGAGCATATTTGGTTACTCCATCCTTCATTCATGAGTCCTTCAAGATTAAGAAAATCAAACTCAGAATTATTAATAGGACCTAACATGGAAAATAAATTGAAAACTGGTTTTATATGTGCTTTCAACACCTCATTAAAAGATGAAACCATTGGAGTGACATCCATAATCATCCCCCTCAGATCCATAGCCATTGGAGGATATTGTGAATGAACTTGTACATGACTAGTTGTAGTACCTTTCTCCAAATTAGGTGGGTGATATCCTTCCAGAATATCAGTCTGCTTTTATGAAGATGATTGAAACAGACCCTCCTCCCATGGAACACCTTGTGGACCACCCAAATTATCAACATAAGCTAATTTATCCCTCAGTACACCCTCCGGAATCCCCTGATATACAACATCATCTCCTAGAGCAGCATTGTCCATCAACGGATCCCCTTTCATCCGAGCGTCCACATTGGCCACTTGAAGCTCATCATGAATAATTATACATTCCCTCGACTTCTTAGGCTTCACCAACTAGAATCCATCAACATCAAATATATTCATCTTACCCTTCCTAAATGTATAGGCAAGTGCATCACAGTCTAACTCTTGATTTACTTCAATTTGGACAGTAACCTCATGCTCTAATTAATGCCCTTCCTCCTCCTCACCCACATCATCCCAGGAGCTGTTATCAATACCCCCAGTAATTCCAATGGTATTATGATCCAATTTTTTCTCACTCACTTGAACATAAGTAGAATTATCATTCTGAAATTCAGTAGGCTTAGACAAACCATGTTGGATAGCCTCAAAAAATGTAGAAATACCATCTTTTTTAGGATCCTTCCTCCTGAAAAATAACTTGTTACCAGTCTGGTCAACAAGTTTCTTATTGCACTGATCATAGGTCTGACTCAAATATTTACAAAGTGACCATTTTATATTCCTACGACATTGTGAAAGGGAATGACCAATACATAAATCAGACTTATGGAAAGTAGGCAACCACTCTTGTTGTATAGAATGTTCTAACATAATCTCAACTGCTAAAAGGAAAACTATGTCAATAAAAACATGAGGAAAATAAATCTCATGCAAAACACGAGAAAAATGAACATACCTAGAATGCTCTATTTCCTTAACAACCTTAATCGGACAACCAATAGTTAAGGCGACTTCCCAAAAAAATAATGGATTCGAGAAAAACAAATTTAATCCCATAATTCGAATCCATGTTTGAGTGGTAGAGTTCATAATTACAAGAGGAACTGCGAAAGGATCCCACTGTTGAACCATGATATAACCATGTTTCAGGAAAACTGGTCCAAAACAGTAGGAAATTTTTTGCAGTTCCTTCGATGGAAAAACAAAATGAAACGTAGCGCTCCAAATTGAGATCAAACTCCATGCAGTGAAGCCCCATCTCTGAGATAAATGAGTCCACACATCATCAACCCTCAAAGGGACATCTCTCCGAGTTCCTGATAACCTTGCAAGGAAGGAGAACCAGCATTATTCAAGACAATATTATCATATTTTCTAACTCGCTGCAACCAATGAAATACATCCATTCTTGGTAATCCATTTGTTTAAATAGGTAGATTCAAGTTGAGATTCGGAGAAAAACCAATTCCGGGAAGCCGAACCCCCATACTCCCTCTTAGGATTCATCACATCTTCCTTCACTACATCCACAGGATTTGAAGAAATCCCACCAACCATATCCAACACCTTCGATGGGGTAATGAAGACCCCTTTAGGATCAAAATAGCATTCCATTAGATTTTCTATTAATCATCGTCTAGAAGAACACCCGAGAGTCATCGCGCGATATGTCTCCTGCATTTCCTCCCTCATAAGGATTTTTATGATTTTTTTCATGACTATATTTAACATGAAATCTTTAGATAATGAATGATATATTGACTGATTAACTAGATCAACCGTATCCATCAACCAATAGTTCACGATGACTTATTGAGTAACTTGAGGGAACTATTTGTAGGATAATAATGAGATAGCTATTATGAAAAATACAAAAAAAATCAACTTGTATATCATCATGACTATTCTAAAAGGAAAAATTATATGTTATGGATATGTTAATTACTAAAATGAACATTGAAATGTGAAAAAATCACCATGGAAATTTTCACCGGTCTTCCTCAGATGTGAAGAGGAAACAATTTTATATGGGTTATAGTGTATCATATAAGTATACTACACACTTCATTCCATTTCAAGACGAATTTTAACTATATTAACATGAAAAATATAAATCATATAGAAGGTGTGGCTACATGGAACCCCACTATCAATTTTATTTGACTGAGATATTATAATTACATCTATATTTGGGAAGAGCCTATACCAAGATCTAAAAACTCAGTTGAAATATTTATTATTTACCAACCAAAAACCAATTCAAAATATTATTGTTCTTTTAAAAAGTTGGAATACATGATGAGATCATGCTCAGTAGAACTCCTAGGTGGGTGGGATCCACATCTTCCTATAGACATGTACTCATCCAATAATAGCTTCCAGTCATTAATTCAAATATCTACATATGAGTACCTTTATGGGAAGAAATTAAGAACAACATAATGATTCAATAATGATGGAAAATAAAATTATTTTGGTTCTAATATCATTGAGTAAATGGATTAAATGTTCACGACCATTTATTATCACATTAGGATAACTTGGAGATGAAAAACAATATATGATAACAATCATCGATGAGACTAGAAGTGTGATGTCCGTGATATGGTCTTTCTCCAAATACATCCAAGGATGAGTGTAATGATATTTGGAATAGAGGAATAATTTGGACCATATAAATAAACCCATTTTATATTATCATCTACAACTGAGATGTATCCTATCAAATATCACTCCCAAAAATCCATTCTAATTTTAATGATGTATTCATTGTTTCACTCAAGTGAAAATAAATACATGATCCCTCCTATATAATGAATTGAATGTTGGTATAGATATAAATTATCCTATCTTAAGTCGATAATCCATTTTTGATATATGACCATAGATATATTTTTATACACAAAAAGGATGACTAACCGTGTTAAATTACTATGGTTGAACGATATATGCGATGTGGAAACCGGGGATCTAGTGGTTTTAATGAACTATACATTTTCTCACATATTTTCACATTTATCTATAGTTTGAAATTTTAATGGTCGAATAATATATAAGTAATTAATTTAACACCTTGAGATTAATAAATGAAATGTTATATTTGATCGAGTATGCCACACAAAACATTGTGTTTCAATGAACCTCATGTATTATTTATATTATATTATAAACATGACTATAAGAAACTAAACATTAAATTTGGATGTATATATTAAAAAAACACATATAAAAAATTATTTATTTTGGATTAGTAATATATATTGAAAAATAACTGATTATTGTTATGTTACTCTTAGAAAATTATTCGAATGTTACTTTTCAAAAAAAAATTATTTTTTTAGAAAAATAGGAATCTTTAATTTTGAAACATTTAGATAAATTATTTGAATAAAAAAACATCATTTATTGAGTAAATATGTAACACATTCCTTCAGATTATTTTTTTAGGAATTTCTAAAAAAATTAATTTTTTAATGAATAGTGGAATATATTTTTTATTAAAGAATACACCATTTTTGATAAAATCATTAAAAATGTTAAATTAAAATTTATATAGTTTAAAAATATCCATATTTAAATTATTTTATTATTTATACAATTTAGGTAACAATAATTAATTTACTATTAACCTTTTTTATAAAATATTTTTATTCACATTAAATCATTTTGTTTGGAAAGTCGTTCTTTAAATTGTGTATTTAGGATATATTTTCAAATATGTTCTGGAAAATTCCATAATTGAAATTGTAAAATAGACTCTTTTTTTGAATTAGAGAAATAGATACAATAGAATTAGTTGAAATTAATTACATCTCATAATTAATAGTAAATATATTAAAAAAATTCCTATTATTATGGTTTAAATGGGTTCACTAGGGGATAAAAAATATATAATTCTAAAATATTTTGAAATACATGTAAAAAATCCTATTTCATGGACTTATTTAGTCATTATATAAAAATACTATTTTATAATGAGCCATTTTAGAGCCATTTAGCATCTAGAAAAGGTGTATATTTTTTTTTGAAATATTTCAATTATTACAAATACCCCCACTAATAAATAGACATCTCCTAACCTCTCCCATTTAATCATATAATACTTTAGGATTACTAAATAAATTATAAAATACCTTTAATAACCCCCTAACCTACTAGAGTGGTCATTTTGATAATAAAACCATCCTATAGGGGTTTTAGGTAAAATCTTAAGGAGGTGGTAAGAAGATGATGTGTTGTTATTAACCATTAATCATTTACCTATTTCTTATTCAACCTTCTTCAAATATTACAAAATCATGATGATAATATAAAATAATTTTAAAAATATAATAATATGTTAAATTTTAATTTCACAACTTAAGTACTTTTACATTTCCACCAAACGAGAACTGCAACAATCGTTCATGTGTATAGAATACTACCACCTAAAAAACTAATGTAATTTTATTTCTGGCATCTCTTCACATGGATAATCATTATTATTAATTTAATATTTATATATTATATTAATGAAATATTAATTATTATATATTCTAATCTATTGTATACATTTAAACTGTTCCATCGACTGATGAATGATAATGTCCTTCATGTATAAAGAAGACTACTACCTTGCGAAGAGAATAAATCCTATTTTTATTACCATATAACATATATGGTATATATATGGGTATTGAATGATATTATCTTATAATTAAGATATAACGTCTAAGGTACAAACCTTAATCAATACATAATCTAGTTGATTCTACAAGAATTCACTATCATACATTCTCAAACATTTTATAGGATTTTTATTTTAGAGAATCAACTCATAACCTCGTATATATAAACTCATATATTAAAAAGAATAAACCCATTGTAAAAATCCTTTTTTCAAAATTTGACACATTTAAAATAAAAAATTATTCTCTTATAAAAAAACAATAAGAATTCAAAAATGAATTATTCGATTCCATTACCCATTCATAAACCATATGAATTTTTTTTAAAAACATGGGATGATAACAAAATTGTTAGTATGGGACATTGATAATAATAAATAAAACATTAGTCCATGAATGATTTTGAAATGATATATCTTTTATAGATAATATATAAGAGCCTTATGGTAACATAAAAAATAATTTTTTTTGTAAGTCCATAGAAATCAAATATAAATAACAAATTTATCTTCTTTTAATATATTTTTTCTGTTATATATAAATGTTATCCCATATTTACATAGTGAGTGACAATTATAGTTATTCTTGGACTACCCATCATAATATATTTCAATAATCTCTTTAAAAAATCCTAACTGACAAACTATGTCCATTTACCCAATGCATTGGTGGGTTATAATGGGAACACTCTCCCTTAAGAATATCATGGAACCACAAATCAAAAAAATAATTCCCCATAATAATATCACAATCAAGAAACATAAATCTCAAATTAAATAAAAATTTATGTGGAAGATAACTTTTCATGTTGGAAATCACATTTCATTTACATGTAAGACACAAACTCAAAAATTAAAACATTTTTTTAAATGAAATTGAAATCATGTAAACTAAAATATAAAAATATTAAAGAGTTATGACATTGGGATATTTTATTATTTTTTGTATGTATTATTAATTCTATTGATATTTTGAAGGAAGAGACATTAAAGAATATTTTTAATTAAATTCCCATACAAATATCATATCATTGTCGTGATAATTAATCTAATGAATGAAATTTGTTTACACAATATAAAGAAACATAAGGAATCATTATATAATCTAAATTAATTTCACAAATAATGTTACCCACAAATATTTAATGAAGTAGAAGGTTAACGCAATGAATGGATACTAGGTTATGAATTTCCTATCAATATGTCTGAATGTGATCTGCAAATCAACTTATTATCGTAGATAATTGAGTTAGATTAATTAATTAAATAATTTAGAAACATATCATAATATATATTATTTACTAATATTTTTGTTAATTTCATTTATATATATGTTTGATGTGGTATTAATAATATAATTATAAATCTAAGAGAATGTGTTTCATGGATTTATAGACAGTTCGATGAGTATAATTATGGGAGTTTTTGGAAAATGGTATAAAAATAAATAAGTGAAATTAAATTATATTATTATACTTCTATTATTTTATATGGTCCCATATTCCAATTTTTTCAAATATGAGTATGATTTTTAAAAATAGTAATGATAAATGTTTTGAATATTTTATTCAATTTTTATGACCTTCGCAAACTAGTTTGGGTTTTTTAAATATTATGTCAATAAATTACATTGAAAAAATTAAAAATAATGTAATATAAATATGTGAATTTGGTTTAACAATAATAATGGTTTTATGACATTTCATGGATGCTATAATAGTATGTGAAAGCCTTCAACCCTGATGGTGGTGAATTTACATATCATAGAAGACGTTTTCATATTTTATATTAAGAGGATAAGAGAATAGTTTTCATGATGTATATTATATTAAATTTTTTTTATTATATATATATATATATGAAATTGTTGTTATTATTTAACATTGGATAGGATAGGTGTGTAGATATTTTGAAAAGAAAAATAAAATTAAAACATGGATTTTACCCCTTGAATATCGTCTCCTTGAGAATATCTTTATGGATTCTTGATTTGAAATTTCGGTGAAACAATAAGGTATTATACATGAGAAAGTGGATAGGGAAGATAACTATATAGATTTTAAACAATAAACAATTCCACTAAGGTGTGAGAATTATGAGTGGTGAGGGGTTGAATTTATATTGACATGAGAGGGGTGTTTTTGAATTTTTTATTCATTGGATTATTATTTTGACTGAAGAATATTTATAATGTTTATTTTTCATACTTTTTATAGTATATAGTGCATGTGTGCTCAAACTAATGGTTTCTAGAATTATTTATGACTCAAAAATTAATGTATTTCACAAATATTGATAAATATTGTAAATTAATGTTTTACAGAATTCATAAAAAATAATTTTAGAAAAAATAATTTAATCATGTAAATTTTTGGATGTGGAGATTTATAAAATGAACAAATATTTGTAAAAATAATTTTCTAAATATGAACCTTTTAATTTTTATTTAAAAACATCATTTATTAATAAAACATGATTTTAATATTATAACTAATTTTATGACACATTGAAAATTATGTACATTATAATAAAATCATCATATCCATTAAATAAAAACAAATATTATTTTTATAATATATTTTATGAAATTAAATTATAATTTAAATATCTATATTAATTATAAAATTATTAATAATCTTTTACATTTTACCCAAATACCATCCATTAATTTATTATTTTGATATAAAATTATTTTAATATACCATAATATGAATATATCATATTTTAATATAAGATATTATTAAATTTTATTTATAAATTCATAGATGAGTTTAATTTAATATAATTCATATTAGTATTCCTAATTGTCACATTATTATTCCCTTGGTCTGTTTACTATTCCAGTAGTATAGATTGTTCAATTTCTATTAATACCACATATTCCATTTTCCTTTTGTAATTAATCTAAATATTTGATTCTAGAATTAAAATTACTTATTCTATATTTACTAGGGTTCTTAAATTTTTATGATATCACTCTAGACACCATATTTGATAAAAATAAATATGATTTACTATTCACAAAAATATTTACCATTTTCAAAAAAAATCACTACATTTCACCAGAGAATAAATTTTGTATTGAAATTTAAAAAGTTACATTATTTTTCCTTAATACATATTCCAAAAGATCCAGATATTAATAACTTTATTTATACATAAATACTAATAATAAGTAATTTCTTATTAAAAAAATTTTCTAAGAATTAAATGACATAAAGAAATTGTAATATTGTTTTATAATAAGTTTTATAAAAAAAATATTCATACGAAACCGTATATTTAATTCATAAATCAGTTATTCACATTATTCATGGGAATTTTTTTTCATGTCCATAATAGATAAATTTAAATTTAAATTCTTAGTTATTCATTTATGATTGATGTGCCATATCTTATGCACTATCGAGCATTGTGGTTCCTTTTAAAATATTAGGATGTAAAATTTACCCCTATTTTTGGTATTTTCATCACCAAATGTTTAACTGAGGATTAGTAACCTAGGGTGTACTAAACAAAATACGTGGGTTGTATACCCACATTAGAAAAATCATTAATAAATGTTACAATACAAAAATATTGAAATGGAAGAATGATGGTCACCTAAAATAAGACAAACTAGACTTAAATGTAAGAAAATATGGTCATGGAAAATAAAATTAACTGTCATGCCAAGACAGAGACTGATAGAGAACAATATTATTATAATTTTAACCATAAAAACCGTAAATCTATGATGGGTAAAAAGGTTATTAATTAATCAATTAAAAATATAAATAGACAATGTTATTATTTCAATATAGGTCTTTCTAGATTTGTGGAATTACATTTACATGATTACTTTAAATGTATAGATATACACAAAAGTGAAATATTGAGTTTCATAAATTAATAAATCTTCTACAATAAAGTCATATTTTTCAACAAATAATAAATATGATACATTCTTTATTGAAACTCTAAAATAAACTTATACTGGTCTATAAGTCCTATTATACTAAAAAATATTCCTTGTGTCTTTTTTCATTAACCAAATAGACAATGGTTTGGACTACATAAAATAGATTCCCAAAAAAGATAATCTAAAAAATTCAATAAATTTTCAATATGTTCTATGTAGATAATTCCACAAATATCTTTCAATTAAATTAAAAATATACACTAAACTAATAGGAAAACCTATCCCAATAAGTATTTGTTCAAATGGAATTACTAGATAAAATCGTCATTTATTAACATATAATATTTATTAATCTTATCACCTCACTACACAACGTATATTCCAAAATCATATAATATCCACGATATGATTTATATTTCTACATATTTGAATAACTCAATTATAAAATCATATATGACTCTAAAATATAATACTTCCTTTATTGATCAAATAAAATTCTATTGAATTTAATTTACCTTATTCATGTAATTCTTACCAAACGTGTAATGATATTTTTCCAAGATAACATTTCTCACAAAATAAAAATCTAATAAAATATATTTCTAAAAATTAGAAATAACCATATTTACCTTCAAATAAAATATCCTACGAACACTAATATTATCCATACCTTTAAAATTATGTCAAAAAAATTAAATAAAAATTTTATCTATAAATTAAACTTATTCCAACAACAAATTGATGTGTGTTTCCAATGTAATTTTCACTAAACGATGAGTTTTTTTAAGATTTCAAGTGGAATAGTTTTTGGAAGGTTCCCAAGGGTCAGTTTTAGGATAACTTTATTGGCACTGAGATGAATATTATTTTCAGATATGATCCATTTTTATTGTGATTTGTAATTGGGTTTTGTGTGGATTATATAAGTGGGTATGTATCTCATGGAAGGAATATTAGTGGCTGATCACCTAAGAGATGTTACTAGTGTGAACAAGGTTCTTGGTGGATGCTTGGAGGGTACTCTTTGGATACATTCTATGAATAATTTATTTTAAATATAATTTGAGGAAATTTTAAAAAAATTATCACTCGCCGCGTGTTATGATTTATGC
Source organism: Viscum album (assembly GCA_963277665.1). NCBI lineage: Eukaryota > Viridiplantae > Streptophyta > Magnoliopsida > Santalales > Viscaceae > Viscum > Viscum album. Next base: position 1,127,742,334 of record OY728120.1, read on the forward strand.
CCGGATTCATGAAAGAATACAACTTATCTCAAATCTATCCCTCTCAAAGATATATTCTAAATGATATAATCTATATTCATATATTCTTCACTATTAGAGGTTAGATATTGTAAGAATAAAATTTAAATTAAATTGTTTGTTCATATTTCAGTTTTTCGTTCCTTATTATATTGATGATTCCCTAATTTTCGGTTTCATAAATGGTCTTTAATTTCATCTCTATGAGTGTGATTCATTAAAATAAATATATGGATAATTCTTATTTATCTATAAGGTAGGTTTTCCAAATTAAATATAGATAATATATTCATGTTTCATGTGATGTGTTATATAGGGTCTCACCCACTACACCTCATGTGATTATAAAAATAAAACAATTTTATCTTCATTAAAGAATTTTGTTTGAAAATGATTGGCTTAGGCCATAAAATACCATTTAATAATTATGATATGATTCATGGAGTACTAATGTTCATGGAACTGAACCAATTCGACGAATCATTTCTAATGACCTATAAATTCCTTGTATTTTTTTTAAATTATTTTGGATAATTTAGAGTTTCTGAAAAATGGTGGTACTAGATTACGAGGGCCAGTGTGCCTGGAATAGAATTTTTAACTTTTTCAATTTTACATTTACTAACATCAGGGCTGGTGTTTTCTATCTTTTGAACAGGTGCTCAGATAAAAAATATGAGGGCTTTGTTGAATCTACTGTGTCGAGATTCACTAAACGGAAACTTTTACCTCGACTACATTAGGTCATAATAAGAATTTAGTTTTTATGACATTTTAATGTATAATAAATTAACATAAAATTTGTTATTTTATTTTCCCCTTATGGTAGAGAAGTAGAGGCAAGCCAGCTGGGTTGTCAATCCATTTAATAGCTTGACCCTTTGTTTTCATAACCACTCCGTTGAAAATGAGATATGAATTAATTAACATATTAATGGACCTCATTAAAGATACATTGGGTTAAAATCTCATCCTCCAAATAGTTAAATGGATCCTGAGGCAGTGCTTTTGAAATGACTCTATCAAGAAAGGATCCCATAGAAATTTATCGTAGAAACATCCACCAGAGGAGGATAGATACTTGACAGCAAAGATCTAAGATCGACGAATGTCGGTGACTCCATCCAATGAAAACTCTGCTCCCACCACAACCACGACAGCACCAAAAATTCTCTAGTTATGGGGTCTTAATTGATTTATTTCTAAATGTTGGATGATGAATTTATTTATGTCTCTTATTATGATGCTAAACAGGTGGGCGCAGGCCAAACGAACAAGGCCCTGACCCTCCGTCTCTTCATTCTGGTCACGTTCATCAGGGGATGATCTTACATAATTGAAGAACCTTGAATATGGAAGTGCACAATGATGGTGGAATCCTAGGAGGCCCATAGGAACCAGCGGAAGGGAGAAAATATCACCAGAGCTCATCGGATGGCCCGAGGAAGTCACACTAGCATGGAACCAGTGCGGCGGCTCTAGCCGCAAAAGGAGGTAGTGCCGCTCAGTGCTACGACAGATGGTCGAGGTGGCCAGAAATGGCCAACCGTTATGGTGGAGAGGTGGAATTCTATCGCGCAACATGGTGAGTAGGTCATGGCTTTGAATAAATGGAATAAGGGGACCCACTCCCTCAAGGTCCTATGAATGGCCAGAGCAGCGCCACATAGCACTGCCAATTAAATAGTCATTCAAGAAGGAGGCAGAGTGGATCTCATCCACACACGTGCCACCAGTAGGGTTTCTCTCCACCTAGCGGGCAGCACATAGCCGTAGAGTGTAGGGCTAGGCCAGGTCAAACCCGGACAAGCTCGGGCTGACCCAAACCGGGATGGGTCAGGCCGATCGAGTCAGCCCTGACCCGGACCCCTTTCAGGGCCAGACACGTTTAATAGGTCATATCCTACAAAACAGATGTCTGTATGGAGAACCATCTGAGGTGTCGACATATTTAGGATGAGAATGTTCTTTTGAGATACTCCACCTGAGTTTTGGATAAGGATGGAGTATGGCCGGGTTGGATCATACCTGAATCCAATCGGGCCCTCGCCACTAAAATGTATATAAATATAAGACTGGACGTCTGATTGATGCGCCATCTCTTGTGTTGGAACACTAATTACATGATTGATAATAATTTTATTTCTTCACTGGATGTCATTATAGTTGAAATACAAACACTTTATTGAGCATCAGATCCTCCCATAATCAAATGTACATTGTATGGGAATCTAGTGGCTAGCTGTAAAGTGGATATTGGAGGAAAATAATCCCAAGGATAGTACCTAGAGATCCTGTGAGGGAATACACCGAGCGATCCTATGTGGGTCAGCACCTAGAGAACCTGTTTGGGTCAGCACTGATCTCGTGTGGGTCAGATCCTGTGTGGATCAGATCCTATGAGGATCATCGTTCATTGATCTTGTGTGTGTCAACACATACCGATCTTGTTTGGGGTAGTTCTCAGTGATCGTGTGTGGGTTATTTCATACTAATCCTATGAGGTTTAGATCCTTTATGGTTCTAAGAGGGTTAGTACCTAACGATTCTTGGTGGGTCAGATACATTGTGGTTCATTGAGGGTTAATAACTAACTATCCTTTGTTGGTCAGTGGGGGTTTGTACATATCGATAATATGTGGGTCATCAGTAGTTACTCTTAACAAAATAAGATTATCTAGCCTTACGACTAATCATAATTAATTTTATACTAAAGATATCCCTTGTTAATTTGAGTCTTTTCTTTGTTCCTTGTGATTGAGATCACGCTTTGTGGGTTTCCATTATGTAATTTTGAGAGACCTTCAGCGGACTAGGGGTCCCTACTGGGTATTGTTATACTCACTCCTGCACAGGCTCCACCCACACGTTATTGTGTCGTGTGAAAACAATGGGTAGCCTTGAAGGAGACTCGAGGAGTAAGGACCTGACAGTGGATGGCGGTGGAAGTTGATGTGGAGATCTGTAGAGATGATATATAAATACCCTACAGGTATGATCCTTTGAGGATGATCTCAGTAGATGTTTTTTAATTTTCTTTTTTATTGTATCTTTTAGTTGGGCTTGTATTCCGGCTCCATTACATTCGGTACAAACTTTTACATCAGATGTTTTACTGTGTGGTTTAATTTTTTGGTGTACATATTATGTGCGTTTTTATTGGTTTAAAGGGAACACCTTCCCATTTTAGGGATACACATTTCCAGTGCTAATCGACAAACCCTGGCCTATGGAAGGCAGGCTTGGGTGAGTCACGACACGAGCCTTAGGAGACTGGTCTGGACAAAGTTGTTTCAAAGGTGTCTATTCAACTGAAGAACTAGGACTCTTATCTTTCCAATGGAACAATAGTGTTATATGTATTGAGTGGGTTTTTCAATTTGGGGTGTTTAGTGTGGGTGCGGCAGCTGACGTGTCCATAAACCAGGACCTTGAATTCTGATTTCCAAATGGTTGCATGAAAACACTACTTTTTTTTGTTTTAGAAGTTTTTTCCTTTAGATTTCATTAGATTCAACTCACCAAGTATAGCATATTGACCATGGAACTCCTATTTTTTTCAGGATACGACAACATGGACAACAATCCAGGATTTTGGATAGAGTACATGATGATGGCCTACCGATCGGCGAGGCTTCAGTGTAGGGCCCTCTTACTGTGTCGGCACCATCTGGTGGTGTACTAGTAGCACCACCACTCGGAGGGTTGCAGTTTCTACCATACCCACCAGCATACCATGCACACAGACTGATCACATTGCATGATTTCTAAATACAGAGGCCTCTGAGGATTCATTGAAAGACACATCCCCATGAAGATGAGGAAATCCTAGAGGTTGTGGCATGGGTGGTTCTATTAGTTGAGATACCAGAAGATTATATAGTTATCCTAGATGCTAGTCACATTAAGGGAATAATAGGGATATGGTGGATTCTGACCCGTGAGATGCATGAATAGGTGACACTCAACTGGTTGGACTTTTAGAACCACTTCAGTTTGAAGTTCATACCAGCGACTTTATGCACAGTGAGTATCCAGTAGCTTCTGCACTTACAGTAGGATAGCCTATCAGTGGTCTAGTACTCGGCGAGCTTCACTAACCACTCACTCTACTCCACTGACATGTTACAAAACCCTTTATAAAGGGCCCAAACCTTTGAGCGGGGTCTCCAGAGGGTTATCAGAGTGTCGATTATATCACTCAATATCCAGATGCATTAAGGAGTGCTCGAGCGTGAATTATTGCTTGAGATCATCCAAGATGAGTATGCACAGACTGTGAGAGGCACCTACAAATTACAAGTAGTCGATACCTATTCTACAGGAAGTAGGCAGATGATAGAGTGGTCCATTTTGGCCAAACCTTTCGAGGGATGACCCCATGACGTAGGGTAAGAGGTACAGAGCTCTTGAGAAGGAGAAGGCCAGCATACGAGTAGATTGTACTTCACATACATGGGCAGTTCCACATGGATCATGACATCTTTACACACAGTAATGATGATCATCAAACGGTCAAGGAACCATTGTGACAATGACAGATGTTCGAGCAAGGTGGTTCGTAGGGTGGTATACGTGGAAGAGGAGTGGGTCACGTAGCAGGTGGTGGACGACTGTTTGAGTTTCTACCATCACCACCCCCGGGTGGTCCACCATGACCATATGAAGCATGTGGACAGGGGAGAGCTCAAATTCAAGAAGCATTGTCCTATGACCATGGTGCACTAGTGATGATTAGAGATATGATCTGTGTCTATTCAACCCTAGATGACATCCTTATAGACACATGTTCCATTCAATATTTTATTTCCACGATACTCACTTGGAGATGGAGGTTCTGATAGAACTTTTGGCTCAATCCTTACGATTAGAGAGTCCTATGAGAGAAGATTATGTGATTAAACACTAGTGAAAAAATAGTGTTCTCACTCTAGGAGGTGAGAGCATTGGCTGGGATCACCTAGTATTAGTGTCAAGGTCGTAAGATGTCATCATGGTTATGAACTAGCTATCCATAGTCTAAGCTCAGATTAACTATCTTAGAGGCAATGTGTTGCATGTTTGTAAGGATGGGACCATATTTTCCTTCACCAGAATGAAGGGATCATTTTCAGTACTGGATGAACTTACATGAAGGAGGTTGTAGCTGGTAAGTCATCATTTAGATAGACTTACACACAGAGCAGTTGATGTGATGAGTCTTAGTATTCCAATATTGGTGGACCATTATATTGATGTCTTTCTGAATGATTTACTAGAACTACCTTCTTACAGGGAGGTTGACTTCAACATCGACCTATACCCCTGGAAGACACCAATATCTACACAAGAATATCAGAGGGATCTTGCAGAGATTCATGAGTTCTGGGTATAGTTGGTGAACTTATAGAGGAATGGGTTCATGAGGCCCTGTGGTTCTCCATGGGCATCCTCGGTTTTGTTCCGTATGAAGGTTGATGGGAGTTTGAGGCATTTGTGTGGAATACAGGTTCCTTAACCAGGTGATCGTGAATAAAAAGTATCAACTCCTGAGGATTTATGATCTCTTCGACCAGCTGTATGGAATTCGATGGTTTTCGATGATAGACCTCATATCAAGATATCACCCGCTAAATGAATAGGATGAGGACATACCGGAGACAGCCTCCAGATGTCGGTATGGCCATTATGAGTTCTTGGTGATGCTCTTTGACATTACCAACACTCCATCATTTTTCATGGGGATCATGAACGTGATCTTCTAGCCTTACCTCGATCACTTCTTGGTGGTATTAATTAACGACATATTGATATACTCAAAGTTAGAGTAATAGAATTCCACACCCCTGCAGATAGTTCTTGATAAAATCTGGGAGCCCCCACTTAATGGAAATATCCTTTTTTCATAGTTCAAGATATGGGATGTCCACTATATATGGTACATTATCTTGGAGGTTGGAGTTGTAGTGAATCGAGAAAAAATAGAGGTAGTGCATGCTTTAGTGCCACCTGGGAGTGTGACCGAGGTGAAGAGTTTTCAATGACTGGAAGGGTACAACTATGGATTCATACCCAACTTTTCCAGTTTTGTGACACCCTTGTCAGCTTTGACTAAGAAGTGACATACCATCGTGTGGACATAGAAATTCCAGAAATGTTTTCATGAACTCAGGTAGAGGGTGATGAGTACCCTCATCTTGAGGCTACTAGATGAGGGTGTTTGGAATGTAGTGTATTGTGATGCATACGGGACCTGAGTAGGGTGTGTCATTATGTAGTAGGGAGTACCGATCACCTATGTCTAACGGTAGTTGAGATGAACAATTCTACCCATGACCCAGAGTTAGCAGTTGTGGTCTTTGCACTGAAGATGTTGCAGCACTACTTGTTGGGTGAACGGTTTACAGTTAACTATGATCAAATGAGTCTCATGTACATCTTCTCACTGAAGGACTAGAAATTGAGAGAATTGATATGGATGGGTTTACACTATTAATATGTCTTGGAGATACTATACACTCCTGGGAAAGGGAACGTTGAAGAAGATGCTCTCAGTAGGTGGTTTGGTCAACCATTTTTGACTGAGGTGACAGAGCATCTAGCCACGATTAATATATCCTTTGTGGATAAAGATGGAGAAACATACATACAGTCTATGACTAACAATCCCACACTTCTTCAGTTATTTTAGGAGGGACAACTTGTGGATATAGACTGTGAGGCCCGACGTACTCTGATATCCTTAGAACATGTTCCTGATGAATTTTCAAAAGGTGATGATCACTTCATCCTCTTAAGAGGATGCACCATGGTACCAGAGATGCTATAGGAGTAGTTAATTAGGGAGTTCCATACATCCCCTTTGGCGGTGCATACTATTATGGAGAAGATATATCCATACCTCTATCATTAGTACTGGTGGTCAGGGATGAAGAAGGATGTGGCAGAGTTTTTTTTTTGATGCTTCACTTGTCATCATGTGATGTCTACGCATCATGTACTATCAATATTATCTCAACCAATCGAGGTGATGAAGTGGAAGTGGTATGATATCTTCATAGACTTTGTAACAGGGCTGCAACATAAATATAGGGGCAATGATTCCACCGGGGTGATCGTTGACCATCTCATCTAGTCGACCCACATCCTACACATTTGAGAGTAGGGATTAGTAGAGAGAATGAGACACCACTATATAAAATATATTGTATGGCTTCATAGGGTTCCATATATGATCGTCTCAAATTGTGACACCCATTTAACATACTGGTTATTGAATTGATTATAGGAGGAATTTGGGACTCAATGGCGTTTAAGCACTGCCATTCTCCCTCAGAGAGAAGGTCAGATGGAGTGGACCACACCGACACTCGAGTACATGTTTCTTGCTTATGTCCTTGATTTTGGTCATAGTTGGGAGAGACACCTACCACTAGGGGGGTTCGCATACAACAAAAGTTATCACTCCACCCTCATCATGGATCTGTTTGAGGCCCTGTACGAGTGACCTTGTAGATCACCTCAATGCTAGACCGACCTCAAGGAGTCAACACTTATGGGTCCAGAGTTGGTACTGGCAACCACAGAGACAGTAAAGATCATCCAGGAGAGGATGAAGTCATCATAGATCTGAAATAAGTCTTATAATGATAGGATACAAACACCCTTGGAGTTTTAAGAGGGAGACCATGTCTTCCTATGCATCTCACCACGAAAGGGATTACTGAGGTTTGTTTGAGGTGGTACGCTATCTCTAAGTTTCATCAGACCTTTCCAGATCCTTAGTAGAGTTAGTGAGGTGTTATACCATCATGATATTCCCCCATAGATGCACCAGGTGATTAATATTTTCAATGTGTCACAGCTAAGGAGGAATTTGCATGATACATCACACGTTATCAACTGGACGAGATATAAATCAATAAAGGGGTAACATTGGCAGAGCTCCCGATGTTTATAGAGTATCAAGTGGAGTGGGTCCTTCATTGGAGGTCGATTCCTCTAGTACAAGTTAGTTGGAAACACGGGAACCTCCAGGAGAGAACTTTGGAGTAAGAGGCGTAGTTACGTACTTAGTACCCCCATTTGTTTCCATATTTTTTTTGTAGCTTTCAGGGACGGAAATCATTAGTTGGGGAAAATGTAATGAAATGGAAATTACATGGAATTTTTTTTAAATTTTTTAGGGATTATTATGAGTTTGAAAAAATTGATGGTACATGATTCTAAGGACCAGTGTGACCAGAACGGTATTCTGAGACTTTTGAAGGTATGTTTAGTAATCCCAAGGGAGGATTTTTCTATCTTTTGAACTAGTGGTCAGATTAAAAATATGTGGTCACTGTTAAATCTGTATTGTCAATATTCTCTTAATAGATACTTCCCGTCAAATGTAGTAGGTCAGAAGAAAATGTTAGTTTTTTATACTTTTTAATTAATAACCAAATATCATAAAAAAATATATTTTTTCTCCAACTGTTGAGAGGTGGAGGCGGGACGAATGAGTTTTCAATCCATTTATTGTCTTAACCCATTGTTTTTGTAACCACTATGTTGAGAGATAATAGGTGCATTAATTAAATTATCAATGAACCACATAAAATCTACGTGGCATTAAAATATCAACTTCCATATTTTTAAATGGACACGAGTCTGGTTTTTTAGAAAACTTCATCCCATGAGGAACCCCTGGAGATATATGATAGAAACTTCCACCATAGGAGGATTGAAGAATGGGTGGAAATGATCATGGATCGACGAGCACTGACAACTCAATCCAACAACAAATCTTCTCCTGCCACATCTATGATTCCTCTAACGATTCTCGAGGAATGGTTTTTGACATGATTAATTTTTAAGTGGTTGATGATGAATTTAGTGCTTCCTCATGTTATGATTATAACAAGGAGGAAGCAGGCCAAACGGACAAGGCCCGTTATCTCCTCCACTTAGTTCTTGTCTCTTTATTCAGGGGAACAAATTTACAACATGATAGAACCATGAATTCATATGTTGAAAAGAGACGGTAGCATCCCTGGAGGCATGGAGGCACGAGAGGAAGGGAAAATAGACCATCGAAGCTCACTTGGTGGCACACAGAATCCCCACATGCACCGACAGGCGAAGGGGGTGAATGATCCTCACTAGACGCAGAAAGAGGTGGCACCGATCAGCACCATGGCGGAAGGTTGGGGTGAACGTCATCAGCCGACCGTGGTGGTGGAAAGGTTGCACGTCGATGGACACCGCGGTGACCAGGCCGCGACTTCGAAGTCTGAGAAGAAGGGGACCCGCCCCATGCACGTCACGTGGACATCCAAGGAGGCACCCCATGGCACCTCCAATTAATAAGACAAAAAACTCTTTGAGTAGTTCAGGAAGGATGTGGAGTAGCTCCACTCCCCGTGTGGGCCACAAGCTGTATGTTGCGCCACCTAGCAGCCAATACCGACCAGCGGACAGCTCCCAGCCGAAGTGGTCCCGGCCGGTCCGGGCTGAGCCAGTTCATACCCCAACCTGATCAGACTGGACCTGAACCCCTTATGGACCCAGATACTCATAAAATGTTGTATCATACTTACCAAATGTTCATTTGAAAAACCGTATATGGCATTGAAATCCTTGGGACTAGATGATCCTTTTGAGATAATCCACCTTTGTTTTGCAGAAAGTTGGAGTACAAGTGGGATGGATTTTAACAAAATCAAACAGGTACCATGACACTAAAATTCCTATAACTATCAGACTGGGCATTCGATTGATGTGAATTCTGTTGCGTTGGAACCCTAATGAAATGACATATCATTGGGTAATTTCGTTGTTGGAATTCATTCCAGATGAAATATGATCAATGGTTTTAGGAGAAGATCCTCCCATAATCATGTGTACTATGTATGAGAATGCAGTGGAAAACTATGAGGTAGAGATTGGAGGAAGAACTTATAGATGTTAGTACATTGCGATCCTATGTGGGTCTGTACTGAGAAATCCTGTGTGGGTCAGCAACTAGCGATCTTGTTTGGTTTAGCACCAATCCAGTGTGGTTCAGATCCTTTGTGGGTTATCACTCAGCGATCCTATGTGGGTTAGCACATATTGATCCTATATTGGTAAGATCCTATGTGATTCAACGCTCAACGATCATCTGTGGGTCTGCACATACTGATCATGGGTGGGTCAGATCTTATGTGGGTCAGTAGGGGATAGTACCCATCGATCTTGGGTGGGTCAGATAATGTGTTGGTCAATGGGCGATAGTACTTATCGATCATGTCCGGGACTATAGGGGTTATTATCTATCAATCATGTCTGGGTCATTATCAGTGCCTCTCAACAGAATAAGATGATCTACCCTTAAAAATAATTATGATTACTTCTTTACTAATGTTATACATGGTTTGAGAAGATTCATTTCTTAGTACTTTGTGATTGAGATCATGCTTTTTGGTTTTCCTTTGATGAGTTCTGAGAGGCCATCAAGGGTCTCAGGGTCCCTATAGAGTATGGTTATACTAACCCCTACAGAGGAATCACCCGCACCTTGTTGTGTCTTGTGTAGATGATGTGCAACCTTTACTGGGACTCAGGAAGATATGACCTGACAGTGGATGGTGGTGATGGTTGACATGGAGAGCTATGAAAATGATATGGACCTACCCTTAATGTAGGATCCTTGGTAGAAAATCTCAGAAGCTATTTTATATTATTTTTTTATTGTATGTTTCACATAGACTTGTATTCCAACCCCATTACTTTCAGTAGACACCTCTCCTTCAGTTTTTTTACTGCGTGGTTTACTCTTGTTGGGTACCTAATCTATGTGTTTGTACATGTTTAAAGGTTACCCCATCCAGTTTTAGGGATACAATTTTCTAGTTCTAGTCTGCAACCCCTGGCCTATAGAAGGTTGGCATGAGGTATCCAGGGCAAGGGCCCTAGGGGATGGGTCGTGACATCCTTATTTTTGAAAACCATGAAGTATATTTTTTAATATATATTAATACCGAAAGGATATAGATATCTGCACTAAGATTCTCTGGATATATGATATATATGTAATTGGGTATTGTTTCATTTTTAAAAAAAATAGGAAAACCTTATTTGTTTTCCTATATTAATTAATATTGTTTTAATTGAATCTAGGTCAAGCGTTCCTCACATCGTGTTTTTTTGTATCCAAAATTGATCAACAATGTGTTATGAATCATTAATAGACTTTGTATGAGAACAGTAAACTAGTCTTGACTCTATTTGAGTTATATGCAATGCTATAAAAGGTTAATTTAATATATAAATTTTATCAAGACATTTATTTAATCCTAAAATTATTTTTTATGTGGTTTTATATTTTTTTATTCGTCTAGATTGTTTTCATTGGACATAATTGTTATTAGAGTTATGTTGTTTGTGATGAGGGATACTATTCCCCTTATATTTTATGATCAAGGATGGGGTGTTATTCCCTTGGATGTGGGATGGAATACACACAAGGAAATGCTATATTATGACCATGTCAACTAGATGTTTGTGTATTTGGGATTCTATACAATTAAATGTAATTTTTCACTCATGTGGGAGGCCTTTCCCATTTTATAATACTACCATAAAAGATTATGTGAACCCCATACGTATCTGGTGACTTCTATATAATGAAAATACAATTTTGATGAGGATTGGGACTATAGATTAATTTCTCACTTATGAGTTGTCAAGGCAAGGTATTATATTCTGTCAAAAGATGTTTTCATTGAAATGTGTTTCCCACCTATGTGTGAATGTTATAGGGAACTAAAATCACTATTTATAGACATGATAGAGTCAAAAATACTATTTTATGTCTTTTATATCATGATTTTATTGAAATATAGTGTTCATTATGCTATGATGGTGGTGATGTTGATTTTTTTAGTTGGACATTATATTGGTTGTCCTGAAAAAATAGTATGTGTCCTACATCTACGAAACATTTTTGGTTCCAGTTTAACATTGATTTATTTTTTTAACAAATAATTCTTTATTATAAGTATTGTTTTTAAGAGAAACAAAAGGGGTTCCCTACTGAGTTGTAATCAAGGGTTTCTATATATATATTGTAACAAATTACATATTTTGTGTGAAAAAATAGTTATGGGAATGAATATTTTATTTTGATAAATGAGAAGGTGAAATTTGGTTAGAGTTTGGATCTATGACCATGTAGGGACATGTGACCCTATGTTTTAAAATTTTTATTTATCAATTTTATTTTTTATATCATGTCCTAGGATGTCTTTTGTGTGTACTAACCATTGATTTATGCTATGAGGCATTTTAATACAATTCATTATGTCATTTCATGAGCAACTATATTTACATTCAATTAGAGTATAGAAGTGATATTACCTTTATTCTATAATATTTTTTTGATTATCATTTATATATGTTTTATTATATTATTTAGGAAAATTTATACAAATAAGGGTATAGTTTTCCCATTATATATATATATATCCTCGAAACTGGTCATCAATATCTACCACATGAGGTAGAAAACATGGGGTTTGTGGCACCTAGATCAGTCATGATTGAGGTGAACTGCATTGGGGATATAATAATCATAATAATTATGTATTTATATGATGTGATGTTATCACCGATAGCAGGAAATGATAATTCCATGTAAGTAGGTGGTTAAATCATCGTTTATTTCATACTATGTAAAGATCCCTTATATAGTGAATTCTCTACTATGTCAACATTTATGGAGGAAACTGAGGATTCACATTTTATGTTAACACATTCATTTTATATGATTGTCAAATTTCAATATGAAATTTTTTGTAACAATTTTAATTTATCCCATTTTCATGAAAATAGTTTATATATTAACCTCTTATATATAATGGGATTTTATAATTGTGGATATTATATAGGGATTTATACATCACTTCCATAATATTGTTGTAATATTTTTCAACTTCATTTATAATACTTTTATAATTATAAATTTTTTATTAATGCTTTTTCTTTTAAATCACTATAATTCCATGAAAATTTAAATTAACATTGAATTTATTTTTAACATGAACCCTTCTATAAAAATAATATACCCATTATAATATGATTAATGTGTATTCAACTAGATAATTATACCAATCAGTGAAATGTTGATTCAAAACATAAATTACCATATCCAATATTATTTTGTTTAATTTAATGATAGATATAATTTAGTTGATTTTTTATATTTTATAATAATTTATTAATTTTAAATATTGTATTGAGAGTATAGATAATTTATAGTTATTCATACAGTTATTCTCCCCTCAAATTCCTTGGTAATGATTAATCACTTAATAATCTAGATATATGGTATGATTTTTATATTGTTCCAAACCATTTATAAGTAAAAACGAAATCATGTCGTAGAAAATAGATTATCAAATTTATAAAATACAAAAATGGATTTGTGACAACTAAATAAATTTATTATAAATGAGATTTTGGTGAAACAGAAGTGATAGTTTAACTATTATTTTTTGTAATATATGGGAGAGAAGTGTGATTGAAAACCAGATTAGTAATTGGAGATGAAAATCCAACAAGAGTATATTTGTTACTTTTTTATTTTATATGTTTCAGTGTTATTAATATGTGAAGTTGAATTGTCTATTTGGTATTGGAGATTAAACATTTTGGAAAATTGGTCATAGTGACCCTTATTTAATGAAATATCTTCAGTCTTCATATGGTGAATTACATAGTGTTATTAATGAATTAAGATACTCACTAACTTATTGAGTTATATCCATCCCAATTTAACCAATGGTCATCCATTATCCAATGTGATAAATTTATGTGTTATGTTGTACATTCGAATCTTCATTTATAATGGGAATTCATTTAAAAAGTGAATGATTGAAATCATGAAAAATGAATAGAGAGACCACCAAAAGGAAAATAAATATTATAATAAACCTCTAGAACACTCCTCCTTCATTAAATCTCAGTGAAAAATAGAAAACTACACCATTAAATTATTAATTATGGGGTAAAAAGAAACAATAATATAATAGAGGAGTATTGAAATTGACTTGTTTAGATACTATATTAGTCAAACACAAACGAAAAATATATTTTATATGTTATAGATCCCTCCTGATTGTCAACCACACCATAATATTATAGGGGATGGAAACCCAAGGGACATCCTATATTGTCCAAAAACCCATCCTTCAAATTCATATATGTTTCTTATAATTATCTTTGGATTTCCCTTCTCAAATATACCCTGAAATAATTGAATATTATATCATAAAATAATTTATTGACTTCAGATATGGGTGTGAAAATACATTTTATAGTGTAAAATGTATTAAAAATATTTTAAAATACTTTATCATGAATATTTGTTTATTAAAAAAAGGTGTTCTCACAGTGTGAATGGCATTCTATTGTGCTCCGGATCAAGGATTTCATCCTAGACCTTCAATTGATTCATTTAAAATTGTAATGAAGATCATAATATTAGATTCATATAAAAAAATTCATCAATTATTTATTTTTCAAACATCATCATTTAGGTGTCATGCTACGCCACATTATTATATGGTACAATCGTTTTTCATATCACTTCTCCTTACGTATTTTCTTTAAATTATATTATATTATTATGTACTCATTTATAATGTAGACAATGATAATTTCTGATTATTTTCGATTTATTAATTGATTTTATCAATTATATTAATCAGTAATGCAGGCATGAAATAATGGCATGAAATACTGACACCACTAAAATCTCAATCATCATCAAGAAAAATGTCTAAAAAACCCAACGGAATTTCAAAATACCAATATTCAACCATTAATATGAACATAATTTTGTGATTTACATTATAAAGAAATATTATGTAGCAAAAAGCGAAAATTACTAACATTTAATTACATAAGGAAAAAATAATCATATATTCTACTCTATCTATTACATAATCACCTTTCCATTATTATCTACTATTTATATTTATCAATTCATCATCAATGTTACGAATCAATATTTTTAATGAAATTAATCCTTTTATCTCACCCTTCAATGTAAAAATGTAATTGTAGTTGTAATCATACCTCATGTATATTCCCCTAACAATAGATTTTCATGGTATATAACATCTCCACTCACTGAAGAAGAATATCAAAATACAAATTTCAAATTCAAAATGCGGATGAAATGAATCATAGGAAATGGGATGGTGGGTAATTCTATTAATTAAAAAGAAAATCAAATATAGGGTTTAACACTAAATCACATTTCATGATAATCAAAATCATGATCAAATAAAATTATCCATCAAAGTGACATCACCCCAATGCTTTTCCAAAACATAAATAAAACTAATGAATCAATTATATGTAATGAAAAAAATCCCCTCTTACATAATCAATATATATATATATATTCTCATGTTTCACATAGGATAAATCTAAAATTCACCGCCTAACCCCATATAATATATAGACCATTAGTCTCATGATATTTATTTTATACATTACTAATCCTGAAACCATTTCCATCAATATGGTGAGGAATTTAGTGAAAAGTGATCATGATTCTCCCACATCCTATAGAAACTCTACACCAATCAATAATAATTTTAAATAATAATGGAAAACTATGAAATTCTCTTATCCTTTAATTTTTCAATGTATATCATTAAATATCAAAATAATATTATAATTAGTGGAATTATGGTATTATTATGTGGATCTTCCTAACCAAGGTGATCAATGGATTCTAAGGGGAAAAATAATGTGAACTAGGAATAGGGTTACATGAATAAATGGATAATCAATGAAAACCATGAATCATATAAAAATTGACTACGTTAGATCATAACATTGAAAATATTCTATGAAAAATCATTAATAAAACATCTATCAAGTATCACAGATGTAATT
Source organism: Viscum album (assembly GCA_963277665.1). Lineage (NCBI taxonomy): Eukaryota > Viridiplantae > Streptophyta > Magnoliopsida > Santalales > Viscaceae > Viscum > Viscum album. The sequence goes on from OY728120.1 coordinate 1,127,758,264, forward strand.
TATAGAAAAAATAATGGAAAATATTTGATTAAATAAACTTTTATAGTGGAAACATATGATAAATAATCAATTATTATTAGAAATAAACTCTGAAAACAAACTAATGAAATAAAATTAGAAATTTAAAAAATTCCAAGTATATGATATATTTTATATATATAAACCGACTCATTATAATATGTAAAATATTTTAAAATTAATTCCCATAAGTTTAACACTGCCCATTCATTTTCCATTCAATGAATCTAGTTTTTCATAATATTATATATACAACATGAAATAATGAATATATCAAACAACATTTTTCCCCTAAAAATAACTTACCAATATTTTTGTTGGGTAAGGATATATTATTTTTAATGTTTTTGAAAATAAATCATAATAAAAATAAAGGGTAAAAGATTTATCTAATTTTAATTTTTACAACACTCTATAAATTTATATTTAAGATCATAAAAATCAAAAGATATTTTATAAAGTTTATGTTCTTTATTTTAACTTGTTGTTAAATCTAATAATATAGTAAGTGTTGTTTTAATATATCTATTGGTTTATTCCATTTCACCATCTATTTTAATTTTCTTTCATAATGGACATGAAAAACAATCTACATGTTTACCAAAAATATCCATTCCTTAAAGATAAAAATTATTAGGGCTAGAGTTTCCAAATCCAAAATATCGATACCCTATGAAAATATAAAATATATTGATTAATGATAGAATGATATATTGTTTTACATCGTGGGAAACTCCATACCATTATCATATCATGTAGATTGTAGATATAAATTTTTTACCTATTTTATATCATCATGTTTAATCAGTTGTGATTTATCCACATGAATTGGACCCCTTATTTATTTTGAAAATAGATGCTCTATCCATCATGGAAACAAATTATATAATATCATTGGGCCAATACATTACTGAATTTTTATAAATTATAATAAAAAAATCAGGTCTTCTATAATAAATTTTTTTATCCTTCATCAAATTTATGTTTTCTAGAAGCTCATCAATCATCTATGATATTTCCCATTATATTTTAATTTTTATTTTAGAATATTCTCAATTCTCCCATGTATGTAAAATTTTCCATTTTTTCAATTCATAATTACATTGATTGTCTCTTATTTTTCTTGGAATATGTAACTTCCTCTCATTTCCACTCTCTGCCATCTTCATGTTCTCAATTATGGTTAGTTGGATTATTCATCGCCTGGAGAATCATGAATGTGACATTTTCAACACCAAATATCAAGCATACATAAATTTTTTTTGATATTAATTCACTATTAGAGGATATGAATTATCTACCAAAAATAGTATTTCTTTTGATATTTCATTTTTATCAGAAAGAATTATACAATAAATGGTTATTTTCACTTTTACCATAACATCCACAATCATTCCCCTTAGATAATTAATTACTAAGACTACCTAATATATTTAAGACATATATACATCATAATTTTTACTCTATTTCATTTAAATTGTGAGAAAGAAATATTTATTATGTCAAAAACCAATTCACATAGAGTAGTCCAAAAATTGGTTTACCATATATTCATATAAATTGTAAAACTACCATAGAGTTATAGTTTTTTCAAGAAATATTTATATAACATTGCATATAATTCAATTGTTATTTATATGGGGAAACTGTTTTCTACATTATTAATTTATTGAATGAAATATTTTAGTAATTTGTTATATATTATTCTCAAATAGGGCTTCTGAAAAATAATTTTTTATATAATATTTATTATTTTTCGTAAATGTAACATCATTTTATATTTATTAACCCTTATATAATCCTTTATATAGTGTTTATTCACTTATTTTACTATGTTTGAGGTTATTTTGAAGCTAATTATTTTCTGACTAATTTTTTTTCATATATTTGTTTCACTCATTTAACTATTTTTTTGTTGTTTAATTTTTTTGTACTCAATTTGGTGAAATGTTTTGTTTTTTTAAACCTTCTTAAGATTTAACCATTTAATATAAACATAGGTGACCATATATATTATCTAAAAATTAAACTCTCTGATTTTATTTAAATGGGTGTGAAATTTGGTTAACATGTAATTATGTATTCTATAATGAACAATTTGTAGGTTTTAAGAATTATTTTATCTATTTGATTGCATCAATGGTTGTGATCATGAAGGTATCCAATGTCTCTTATAATAAATTAAGTAATATTTTTAGTTATATTACATATGGTTCTTATTGAAATATCATGTGTAATTTTTAATATCATCAACCATTTTTTCAGTCATTCCACCTAAAAAATTATAGATTATAATGATTTTAATAACAAAAAATTACTTCTTCAGTATATTTTCAATGAGGTTGGGGATGAGCCATTATGGTGTTTATATTTTATTTTAAGACATACATCTAGGTTACAATATGACCATATTTTGGAACCTTGATGGCTCTAATAGTCATTCAACCATCAAATATGATTTCAATTATTTTTCTCACCATCTAATTAAGTAAGTCTTAGATATCCTCTAATGAATTTTTCATATGTTATCCAACTATAAAAACTTACATTTCAATCTTATTTACCTTAGTGAAAAAATTGTTGGCTTTTTATAATAAAATAAAAATTTCAAGTAAATATTATAGGAATTTTATAATTAATTCTTTTAGTAAATTCCTTGAATTAGTAATTAATTCGTCATCAAAGTGAGTGAAATATCATATTTTTACATGATTATCATTGTATATTAACTGGGAAAGGACATGAGCAACATGATTTTATACAAACTCATACACTGTTATAATAGAAATAGATGAAAATATGGAATACACTCTCTATGTTTATCATTAACATAAAATATAAATATTCGTATTCACAAAAAATTAATAAAAATAATTAAAAATTAAAAATTAAAAGATATCATGGAAGTAGGCTAGTTGTGTCTTTAGATCCACATACAGAGTCCTAGGAAACTAGATATAATTTCAGATAATCTAGATGATTATAGGCTTGATCTAAAAATGGTTGTCTATGATAGGTTGTACCATAATGCTCCCAAACCACCCCATTTTTTACGGTCATCCAAATTATATGTTATTTCATTCAATATGATATATTTATTTCACACTTCCTACGAAATGGGCTGGATCATCACCTTCCATGGCCACATATTATTTATTCATTCTATCAGAAATAATATTTTCATGATCAATGTTGTATTTGAGGATTTTCAATTACCTTATTTAGATTATAAATATAGTTTATAATGATATGAACCTGAATATCACAAAAAACCCCTATTTGAAATAGAAAATAAGATGGAATAAATTTCAACAAACATAAACTACAAATTCTACCCGGTCATAGTCAATAAAAATAGATCCTAAGGATTGACTCCCAATAGCGAATTGATATATCCTATATGAAGAAACACATTTAAAAATATATAAATATCTCAAATAATATAATAACAGATACATGAATATAATATATGAAGAGTTCATGATTGAACCTAAAATAAGATTCATGAGGTTTCTTTATAATTAAATTGACTGAAGTATTATTGAAAATGAGGTTAAAAAATTAGATACATAACCCCAATGAGGGAAGATGTTCCAGTTTTTTTAATATCCTAGATGTTATGAAATTGAAATAGGAAATAGATGTAATTTTACATGATTTGTGTTATTGTCAATATTAATATAATAATTTTTCTTGGTATCCCCTATTTAATGAATAATACAATTATTAATATGGTATATTACATAATAATATTAATGATTATGTGTATTGATACATTATATATATATAAATATCAAATTACCTAAAGGTTGTTCATAATTTAGAATGATTAGATGATGGGATACATTATTTATATTATTCATGTTGATAATATTAATAAATTAGAAAAATAGAAAGATTGAATTATTGAAAAATTAATGCAATAAAAAACAAGAATATGAAATTGAATAGTAAATCACTAGAACAATACCCAAATCATTAATTCTATATGAATTAGAAACATATCCCATCATTCTATTTATATGTGAATAAAAATGGAAAAAATAACCATGGAATTAGTGTAGAAACATTCAACAGGATATATTATATATATATATATTTATTTTATTGTTCGAATCCCTCATCATATTAAAATAAACGATAAAGTTTTAGGATAAGGAAACCTAAGGTTCGAAATCCAATCTTTAAAAATAATTATTAAATGTAATTAACATCTATTCAAAAATTATATGGTCAATAAATATACACTCTCCATTTATATATTGGATGAAGGGATACTAATGTTATCCATTGAATCAGGTTCATAGCATGAAATGACGTTTCATAGTGTGATATATGAATACATTCAATGAAAAATCATCATCATTAATATTCGCGTGGTGATATGTTTTCTCATGGTGTGAACGATGTTTTGGTATTATATATTTCAGGGATTATAAACTATAAATTTCATAGATCACAGTTCAAGTCTAGTCATTTAATTAGTTAATTCTCTAAAGAAATAATAATTTTATGTATATATTCTTTACCTTTTTCAAGAATTACTTTACTAATGTCACACTACACTGATTTATGTCTGACCATGGTGGTCCACTAGATATATTCTTTATAATTATATTATTTTTTCTATAAAATGTATATCTAATGATTATTTCACAATAAATATAAAAAATTATTATTATTTAATATTTTGTTATTTATTAGTAGAGTTAAACAATTAATATAATAAAACATATAATCATAAAATTTAAGCATCAATTACAATGCGAGGTATGATTGTCATATATTCCCATCATGATATGTGATGTTTCTATTTATAATTATAATGATAACTATTTTTACCATGTTTTTTTAGGTACTATTATAATGGCTTAAAAATTATTTTATATAATATGCTATATAAATAGATCGTATGATATATGTTGACATATTAGGTTCCATGTTGATATATTTTGTTTCAAGAATGTAAATTGAAATTGAATTTTATTAAAAACATTACTTTAATATTATTATATTATTTATATATTATTCTCAATATTTTTTACTTACAATTTATAATATTCCCCTATCATGTTTTTATTATGGATTATTTATTTATATGTTATCTTGCCATCACAAAACACATACTAGAATATATAGTCTCATGATTTTATTATGTTTCCCCTTTCCAAATGAAATAAAAAACATTATGTGTATTAGAATATATATGTATTGTAATATTTAGTTAGTTTTTCTAGGGTAACTTTAAAAATGATATTTTTATTTTTATTTAATTCAAATAAGTGTATCCCAAGAATGATAAATTAATTATTTTTGAATTTATAAAGGAATTAATTTCAGTTTAATAATAGAAATTGTTAACTATTATTACACCACATTCATTTTTAATGTATGGTATGTTATAGTTTTTATATAAGTAATGTATAGTAGTTTTTTCATAACTATGAAGGAATGACATTAGATTTTTACAATTATTTTTTGAAAACTAGTTTTGGTATAAGTAAGAAGAATATATAGAGTTAATAATTTCTTATATTTTTATTATGTTATTTTTTAATTCCTTCTTAATTATTTTCAATTTTTTTTAAATAATATTAGGAGACATGATATATATGATTAGTAATTCCATTAATGATGAATATAGTGGTCAATATGAAAAATTTCACAATTATAAAATGAATGGAATAGGTGTTGAGGTACAAAATATAATAGCTATATCATCTGAAATGACATAACATAATTATATTAACTATAACCATATATAATAATCCAATTAAGAATGTAATTGGTGTTTATTAATCATGGAATTTATGTTGTTGAAACCTTATTTATTTGGTGGTTCAGTGGATCTACTTTTTGAATGAAATTTTAATTTATTTAGCAGTGATATATTTCACTATGGTATAATATTCCAAATAAAAAAAACCTACGAAAGTTATTTTTGATTTTTATCAGTAATAGAACAAGATGTGAATGCTTTTTGACTTTTAATAATGAAGGTTCTATAAAATCCATTCAAATATGGATAATTCATGAATTAAATTATTAAAAATTATAAAACTCTATCAATATGAATTACACTAGAAGTATATTTTTTTATAGAAATGTTAGAATGATAATGAATACATTATGGTTTGTGAGGATTAAATTAATTGATTTGAATGTTTTCACTTATATATTTTTATTTGTATTAGGTGTAAATAGATATATTTTACAATATGAGAAATTCGTGTACTTGTAATAACAATATATTTGAATGTTCCAAATATATGGTGTTATATAATGATGTACACAAAATATAAAAGTGGTATTTTATAATTCATGATGTTCTCATAGATTATTTCAAAATAAAGAATTTGAACCACAAAAAAAATTTTACAATGATCATTCTAGTGTAGGAGTTTTTATGATGAAAACCCCTTAATTTACATTTGGGGGATGTTTAATTTTTTTCCAAATATACGTTTAATTATGAAACTATGGGACATATATAAGTGACATTTGTTTGTAATTTTCAAAAAAATTATTAAATTTATTTTCATGTAGTTTCAGTAAATCATATACTAAATATATTACTAGATTTATTAAATTTTCCATAAAAAGTAACAACTAATATACTAGTTCATTAATGGATAAAATTAGTGACTATTATGACCCCACAGAAATTTTTTTACTTCCAATAAAATAAAATTTTTTAATAACAAGATTATGAAAATAAATTTTATAACTACACAAACATAATTATATATTCATAATAATATATATGTACATGTATAAAAATTACCCAGGTGAATATTTATAAATAATTGCATGGATATTTATATATATATACAAACAAAAATTCATATATATAAATATTACAATAAATATTTTTATTTAAAATTCATATATACAGACATATATGTATAAAATCTAGTAACATTTTATTATCTAAAATCTATATTTAAAATAATTATATATATAATTATATATATTTTATAAATATTTGTATTAATTTTATAAAAATGATGAATTATGTGAAAATATTGAATAAAAATATTAGTATACGAGAATCCTTTAGCATCCCACTAAACAATGGATTTAAAAAAAATTAGGAACAAAAAATTATTATACTATACCACGATAAAAAACCTTTATTGAATAATCATATACATCAAGGATTTATTTCTTATGAATAGTAATAACAAGTCATTCAATGCCACATAGTTTGTACAGACACTACAACCATTTTTTGTAAGTTCTCAAAAGGAATCAATTGATATTTGTTCTTGATAATGTTTATAATTAGTATACAACGACATTAAATTAAAATGTAGATACCTGAAAAATTAAAAAATAGACCATTCATATATTAAATTCATTATCCTCACCTATATAGTTTTATAGGGGCATAGAAATTTTTAAATGAAATCCTTCACAAACACTCTATGGGTTTCAAAAATTTCCCATTAACCCAAGATACAATGCGATACATATATTAATCCATTAAAATTAAATTTTAACCACCCTATAATACGAGGAATTCAAAATTCCCTGCCTTGGAAACATGTTTTTCTTAGTCCTTCTAGGAAAAAATCCTATAGTAATTAAATCATATATAGAGTTATAAATAATACATATTTTAATTTTATAGGATATAGGGATATCCTTATGCACAATTATAATATATTTCTTAAAAGATTAATTCATTAACTAAATATAAAAAAATTAATGTTTTATGTACCCATTATATTTTTAGTGCTAAAGAAACCATTAAAAAGTTTGACAATTAATGATATATATTGATCACAATCCGAGAATTCATCATGTACTTCAAGCCATTATTAGAATCATGATTTACAAGAAAGTAAACATAAATATAAATCAATAAATATACAATCAATTGATTTTTCCCAAAATCATATTCAATTTTTTATAATAACACATACAAAAAGAAAAGATATAAGAAATGGGAATATCATCCTCTTATATTTGACGATCACATGGAGATAGGTTCATCAATATTTTATATACTATATGAAAGGAAATAGATTGAGTGTATATATTCATAGACATTACAATCCACCATAGTATTGTTATAGTTTCATGAACACTTAATCAGTATATGTCTGTCATTGTTTCGTATGAATTATTATATGTATCCTAAATAATAGCTTACATTGGTATAACCCTTATTAAATTATCTAATACATTTATAAAGTCAAATGAATTCTTTCCCATATACCTGTATACAACAGCCTTATGAAAAACAATGCGTTCCTAAGAAAACATTATGGGAGGTTATTTTATTGATGGATGGAAAAATAACATTATAAACATAGCAGATCAAATAATAAATAAACACAAAAATAAATTCATTGAAAATATAGCATAAAAATAAAAAAAATTATATTTTAACAAGATGACATGAGGGAATCATATATCAAGTAAATATGATACTCACATGTGGTGGATGAAAGATTAGAAATAAACAAACTATAGAAAAAAATGAGGGTCTCCTATAAAATATCTGAAACCCTGTCATGTGTCACCTAAATCCACCACACATCTCAAACTAAACTACATGATAGAGTTATATTACATTCATTGGATCCACAACCATGATATCCATATAGAATCCAATATCTTCATTCATGGTTTGTATATATACCCTTCTGGCACAACTAAGGATTCTAGAACAAATGTGTAAAATGTATATATGATGGTGTGATAATATATTAGAATAAAAACATATATAAATATACAACCACTTTACTCATTATTTTCTTACCAACCTACACCAAACCATAGTCCTTCAAACTTTTCATCAATTCTTCAAGGATATTCATCTTAATACATCACATAATATGATTAATGACTCACAATTAATTCTATGAATCAACTAACCCACTAATAGATATCAACTACATAATATTAATGCAGTCGAAATATTCATCAGATGAATCAACATCTCAATGATAGATAATGTTATTTAAAAAAAAAGATACACATATCATCCCTTTATTCATTAATCTCGTATACTAGTATCTGTAATATGATTAGAACAAGGTTACACATAACATCATAAGAATCAACAGTCTCACTGAGGGATCCCCATAATATAAAAAGAACTAGATACACATAACATCAAACCAACTTACAGTAGAGCCCTCGTTGGTCTAATCATTCACCCACATAATAATAAAATTGAATATCATAGTAATCATTATTACACACATGCACCTAAATTCTAATAAGATCAAAAAACAGAGTTTTCATAAGGTTTAACAAACAATCATATGATAATAAAATCACATATATGTTTTATTATAGGGATATACTTGTAAATATAAGTTAATCATCTAATACATTCGGTTCATTAGAAGGCTATATAAACACACACACCTGCATGCATGTCATATGATATATATTTAAATAAATATTTTAGTATGGTATGGACCCCTAACTCTATCATAACATATGACAATTTTAAAAAATATTTACTTGAAATGTTCACCACACTCTAAATCCCATTAGTGATGAACAAAAATAAACAGATCATATATTATCTTCAGAAAGAGATGAGGGTAACCAAAAAATCTCCAATTCTAACCTCTATCATAACCATGGTCATTTATGGATTGAATGAGATGAAATAATATCATTCATATGGATTAAGGGGTAAATTAAAAAATAATTTATATTTAATTTTCCACGAAGGGGTCATTTATAATGTGAATACCCTCCAAAAAATGATCATCCCTCGTTCAGGATCCATTAGTAATGAAACTTATAGGTCACTCCATGAATCCTTTTTTATAACATCATATCTACATATTGAAAAATATATTGCACGAAACATGATGTCAGGCCATCAACACCCAACTACTAAATCAACAATTGTAGTGTTGATGAATCATCCATAAAAAAAGACACTAGATTATGTTTAATAAAATAAAATCTCTATTTCCCATTATAGAACACATGAAGAAGAAAATGATTAAATTTTAATACCCCATTAAATGTAAGGGGTGTTATAAACTCCTCTTCTATGGTATTCCCATCGATGAGAAGTTTTACACCAATTTAATGAAGTGGATGTTATATACATCAACAATAACACCTATATGAATTGAATTTTAAAATAATGTTTTGAAACCTAAGGAATAAATCACTATATAAATATTGCCTCTTTTTTGGGAAGGAAAAATATTATAGATGGGAATATTAAAAAAAGTGACATATATAAATTCATATTTTATTACCTATAGATAAAGTATCTAAAGTAGTATAGAAAGTGATTATAAGTATTAAATTAAGTGTTTTATATGGATTAAGTGAGGTTATATGATTATTAATCATGAAAATTCTGAGTAAATATTCCCTTAATAAATTATAAGACAACATCATTACTTTGTTAAATATTATACATAAAAGTTGAAATTAATGCATTAAGGAATTTTAATAAATCTTTCACCTAAAATCCGCCAATTTAATTGGTAGTAGTGATTTTCATCTAGTGAATTGAAATTATCGTTTTCCTGTAGACACATTGGGTTTAAATAAAATTTATAAAACTCGTGTACATTTTATAGATAGCCATACTAGAACGACTATGAGAAATAAATGCATAGATAATATTGAAAATAACATTATAATAAATGATGAATAATCTTCCAACTATGAAATATATTCCAATTTTAATTTACCAAAATTAAATATGATCATAGAGAAAATAACTTCTATATATAATGTTTTCAATTTTACACATATGAGGGTAAATGCTATGTACTCCAGAGAAATTGACCAATTATGAAAATTAATTAGTGTTATTTAATATATTATGTCATGAAAGGTGATGCCCACTTATACAAAAAATAATAACATTATTATATATGATATTTTACCCTTATAAAATTTAGTAATTTTTAAATATAACATTAATAACATTAAAAAACATATTATATGCATTAGAAATGAAAATATTGTTAATAAATTTGGAATAAGTTAGAGAGAATGAGTATTTAAACTAGCATTGATTCATTTGTACTATAAATCATTAATAAGGATAATTATATAAAATAATAAACAATCATAAAAATTTATATGAAGAATTCTGGTGAGTTGGTTATTATTTCATTCCCATCTATTACAGTTATTAATCAACTTATTCATCAAATTACATGAATTGAAATCAGAAAAAATATTTTTACAATGGTTTCAAGTATTATTTAAACAAATGGTATAGTGATGAATAAAAAATGAAATTCCCTTCTAGAATATATTTTTTGAGAGTATTATAAATTTATACTGAAGTGAAGTGGTATATTTGAATAGTTTATCCAAGAGAGAACCCAATCATATTAAGGATGAAAATTTTGGTAAAAAAATTACTATGTTCTCTTGAAAGATTCTTGCTAGAAATATTTTGAATATTTTTTCCAATAAAGGATTATATAAAATCCATGATATAAAGGGTTGTTTTTATGATAATGATATTGATATAAAAAGGATTAATGTTATAAGGGAAAAATATATGCTCTAAAAACTCACTAATAGAATTTATGATATAATTAAAAATAATATTATTATAGACCATTAATTATTTCATAATAATTCCACTGAGGAAAAAATATAATTCAAATTTAGGGAGAAAAAATGAATCCCTATTTATTCATCCATAGGATATTCAATTTGATCACTATTGGTTAGTAATTCATAAAATAATGATATCAATTTAATAATAAAATCCATTAAATGTATTAAGATGTCTAATTTTATATAGTATTTGAAAGTAGTGTAACCCATTATAGCTAATTTTGTCCTTATTTCCACATAAAAAAAATTAAAATTTGAATTTATTAAAAATTATACTTATAATTATTTTCTTTATAAATATATGAAAATTTTAATATTTCACCAGTCTCTTTTTTCCATTTACAATTATATTTTTTCTTTATCAATAAATCATATAATAAAAATATATGTTCATGATTTGTAATGTTCTTCCTCTTGGTATGGGTTGTCATCTCTCTAATTACCAATTTTGAATCCATGTATATCGTTCTAAAAATTATTAATAATGAAATATATGAAAAGAATGTAAAAATAATATTATCCCTCAGAGACCTTCTGAATTTCATTGTTTTTCGGTTTAGATTTGAAGCATAATTATAAAAATATTTTTTAACCATTCATAGAAAATAATGTCCTAATACTGAGGGTTGGTAATAATTAGATTATTTGACATAAAATATAGAAGACCATTACATTCAACATTAATGGATTTGAAAATTAGTACGTAATTGAAATTATAATGAAATGTGAAAATATTTATACTTTGTGAATCCTTATAATAATTATTATTATAAATATAAAAAAAATCTTGTTGGATTTCCTTATTTTTTACATTTTTAATTGTCATATAACAACGTGTAACACACTCATCAAATAAATATTTATGGAGAAGTATGTACATTTAAAAAATTATTATAATTATTCCAAAAAATATATAATGAAATTTAAAACCACTCATCTCATTGTGATAGAGGATAACATTTAATTCCATAAAGATGATATATCTCTCTATCATAGAATTAGAAATTAGTCATCATGAACTCATTATTATGAAGTAATTTGTTAATAAATTTATACATATAACTAGAAGACCAATGATGTTCATGGTTTTACAATTGTGAAAGAAAAAATTGTGTCTCTAATTCAGATTAATTACTATTAATAGTGGGGATTATATGATATAAATACTTAGAAATGAAACACCTTAATAAAACAGACAAGCTTAATGTATCATAAATAACAATTCATATTTGATAATTATTGACATGGGAGTGAAAAAGGTCTAATAAATGTTTTTATTTGTAATAAAATTTAAATTCTAAATGATGAACAGAATTTTAGATAATAAATGGCCTTTATGAAGGGAATATGTCCCCCACCTTGTAAGGGGGTTCTATTTGAAGTATAATCATTGAGAGGGTACCTACTATTTTTTCATCAATATCAATGGATAAAATCAAATTAGATTTTTGAAAATACCGTATAATATTTTTTTATATCATAAACATTGAATTTATAAATAATTTAAGTAATTAATTCATTCATTATTAGTATCCTCTATTTTCATGTTTTGTCACCAAATATTCTATGTTTTCATTAAGGCTGAGAATACATGAAACCATTCTATTAATTTTATTCCCACGTTCTTGATGATACTTTGATATACAATCATGATAATTTGGGGTGTTGCTGTGGATAATATGTGTGATTCATGAATTTTAATCACTAAAATGATATGTGGAACTATTTATATTCTTCAGAGTGACGATGTGATTATATTTCACGACCAGGATTGTGTAAATTCTATAGAGGATTTTAAAAAATCACCATAACAAGAAATTAAAAATTTTGGATTAAATAATTAGTGTTAAATAATGTTATCTACATAATGAGCACTATGTAATTATTTATACTATGTAATTATATATGTTATATTGTAATAAAAATGTAATTATATTATCTCTTCAATTATATATATTCAAATAACTAATTCATAATTATTAAAATATTTATTACTTAAATGATATAAAATTAAATATTTCATTTCAATTTGGTTACCAATCATTCCCCATATCTGAATAATGAATTAATGTAAAACATATTAATAAAGTGTATTTATTCAATAAAATTTATATATTTTCCAAAAATATTAAAAAATATATATTTTAATAATAAGATGAAATAAATGAAAATGTATTTTAAATTGTTCAATAAACATGTAGAAAATAAATATTTCATTATTTCCTTGTGGATAACCTAAATAAAAGAAATAAATCAAATTACATTTTTAAAACATAAGGATGATTTTGAATGAATCTATTTGGTCATCATTTAATTTAACAAAAATCTAATAAAAATATAGTTATATATTCATTGATTAATAAATAGTTTTTATAATTTAATGGGATTCATGATATTCATAATGTATGACCCAATAGGCCACTTTCTCATTGGAAATACCAAAACATAACTAAGGTATAAGATCAACATCTATAAGAACATTATGTCATCCCTAGAGAATCTTGATAATGTAGAAACTAGAAGAAAATTTCATTGATTGATACCTTCTAAAATAATTTATTTTCAGCTGATAACTCATGAAACAAGATGTGTAGTTTTGTGATAACCTTATATTACCATCATAATTTTTTTGAAAGTATCAAATAAACATGTATATAAAAATATATATTTATTTTATCATAAAATTCAATTTCAATTAATTTATTAATATATTGCATTGCATTAATATGGGTGCGAAAAACCATTAATGACTTATTCGGTTAATTCTATCTCACCTGAGATACTCCTAATGTATTCCACATCATTGAGATAAAATGTAATCACTTTTTTCATCCATACATTGATGTATGTGATTAAATATTCATTCTAATAATAATTTCAATCAAAAAAACAATAAACAAGTTCATAGAGTAGAATATTCAACGACATACAAAAGATGTGAAATTAATATTGGCGAGTCTAGGAAACCTAAATTATTCCTCAATTATATTCGATTAATAACATGTTGTGAATACGTCTCCTTATATAATCTGATTTCATCACCTGATAGTAAATCATTATCTATTTTCTATCAATAATATATTTTATAGTATATATAAAATAATTATTTCAATATATCATCATGAAATATCTTGGATCCCATTATAGAGATGAATATTTACAACCTATTCAGGCATTGAATATTCTAATCACATTTTTAGATTAATATTAACAAGATGAGAAATATTTTTTTGTAAGGTATTATATATATTATAGTTATATAATGTTAATTTTTTATTAGATTATTAGGAATGAACTTTATTATACTCCCACTCACTAAAAATATAACTGATAAATATTTTTAGCTCATTTTCCCACATGTCATACTTAATCATCGTCTAAGGTATTACTATAGTGAGTAAGACTACCATGGATTTTTTATATGTATGACAAACAATGTGACATCAGTTATCATATTAAAACTCACAGGAGGTGATATAATTGAGTATTTACTTTTTTTGTTTTATTTTATACATGACATTCATGATAATACCATGATAATAAGATTCTCATTATATATATTGTGATAAAACATTACTATTTAATACACATTATCAAATTTATTTACCTATAATAATAGTCACTGTTGAATAATTTTATGTTTAGAAATGATATTATTGAATAGCCAAGAAAACAATAATTCCCACATAAACATGACTAAATAATTTATTTTTCATTATTTCTGAGGCACTATTGCATAGTTCATTCCCCATGTGATGTAGGTAAAAATTCATTATTAGTTTGATCCATTATTTATATCTATTTTAATAAATTTTAAATTTATTTAGTATGAATTTATATAAACAAATGAATAAATAAATATTTATTAATATTTTCCCCTTTATCTTGGGTTTCTACAAAATGCCATTCGTAGATATATATATCTATTCATATTAAAAACTAATATTATCCTTAATTTATAATTCTTATATTTTAATAATTTATCATTCATAGAACACTATTTTTATCCAAATAAACTCATATAGAGTCAAAATAATATAATAAATCGTTATATAACACATACTATGATTCATAGACAGATCATTGTGACATTTATACAATAATAATTGTACTTTCATCAACAACGTGAATTAAAAATAAGAGATCTGAATATAAATTGATGAAAATGATTCCACCCTATCAATATGTTTATATCATCTAAACAATTATATAATAAACTTATTTAATATTTATTAATGTTACTATCCATTAATTAAATATTCATGAATACCCACTAAATGTACCTGAAATAACTAGCCAAACCAAAATATTATATAGTTGGATTTTTCAACAAGAAATAATTTTATAAAACCATATAATCCTTCAATAAATAGTGTGTTTCCATTTACAAATTTTTAATGTAAAACTATTTATCATTATCAATGAAATATAAATACATAACTCCATCATTACAAAACTATGTTTCTATAGTTGTATTTAATTATTACACACAATTTACCTTTATAACAATTCCTCTAACAAATTTGTGTGATAATAATATTCCTAATCCTCTTTATGTACTGATTAGGGATTTATTTCATTAAATATTACCTTTATCGCACTATTTCAATTATCCATGAGAATTATAACATAGAAATGTGGTCATTAAATTAACTTATAATTTAATGTGATAATGATTTATATATTAAGTATTGTAACCATTATAGGGATTCTTTAAGATGCACGTAGTGCTTACTCAATAGAGTTTTGTTACAATAATAAGTCTTAAAAATAGTATGTGTTTAAATAGATGAGTTTTTTCATATTCGACAAGATTAATACTATTTTTTATATTATCTCCATTCAAAAAATTCATTGGTATTGGTTAGATTAAGATTTATCTACATTATATCATTTCATCAATGAAGTAATAAAATACATGTTATATTTTTAAGTATCCTTATTTACTCCCCTTTTACTAAAATAATCAATATGATATGTACAATGAATCGTAAGGTTATGAAATTAAACCCTTTATATTTCCTGATTGATGAATTATTTGTTATGATATTATAAGACCCAACCATAAAGAGAATATTATATTTTATACCAAGAATATTCTCATCATAACATTAATATTCCATAAATCCCTTAAATTTAATGTCATTATATAAATAAATTAACATCTAGGTTTTTAGAATAGTTTACTTGTATCAGTCTAAATAGATTTTAGATCCTTTATGGAATTAGAAATTGTTAATTAATTAGGGTAATTTATCATTTAAATTATTATGTGTGTAGAAAAATTATTCGTTTTAGTTCAAATATTCTAAAAACCGGATGGTTTATTTTTTAGAATTTATTTTTTTTTACATGTGAATGATTTAATATTAAATGACTATTTATGATATGATTTAAATAAATTTATATTCAAGAATAACATCCAATAAAGGAAATTTGAGATTAATTTATATTTAATAGAATGATAAAAAATGTAAACCAAAAAAAATTAAATTAAACATGATATATTGTAACATTTAAAAAAAATAGAATATTATATGACTATTTTAATTATTTATAATACATAAAAATAGTTTTTTGAGACTATATTAACATGATATTTTTTATGTTATGATATTCTTTAAAAATTCTATGAGGCACATCCCATCAATAAAATATACACATCACTACTGCAATATTTTTTCCACGGTTTCAATATCAAGAGACAAATACATGAATAATATACAATATTAAATACACAATAATTGAAAAAAAAAATTATAAGAAATGATGAGGATACATATCATAAAATCTTCTCATTCTTAATATTCAATTAATTTTAATTTCACTTTTATTGTCCTTTCATTCCACTCCTGAAGCATGTTTCACTATATTCATTACCCCCAATATAGTTTAATTATTTAAATGATTTTAAAAATGCATTACAACTGTAATACCAAGGCAAAAACCACTCAAAAATATCATATAAGATGAAATTACGGACCTCAAAGGTTCATATATGTGTGATCGAGGCTATCTAATATTTTGAAGTGTCTAAATAATAGGTAGGGAGACTAGGTTTGTATAATAATTATCCCAAATAAAAAATAATAACAAAAAATAACCACAATATATAATCAGAGTATTTATAGACTCTAAAAACCTGCTACAAAATTGAATATGGAGTCATATAATCATGTATACCAATTCATCGCCCACAATGATTCTCACATATATAATATAAAATACACAAAAATTATAAAGTGGTCCCACTACCACCTCGAGGCACACCACGAACGAGACAAATATCCCCAACAATATTATTCTACTTGATCTATTGAAATACATGTTCTTGAAAATGAAAAAATATACATAATTGCCCAACATGTAGTATAGATTCAATATCAGGTGATATAAAAAAATATTTGTATGGTCTCACAATGTTTCCATAACATAAAAAATAAAATATATGTGTATACAAGAATAATTTATTCAATTAAAATGTATTTACACAAAACAATACAAGTAAATTTATTGTTTATTGACTCCAAAACAAGAACACAATAGCATTACTACTTCAAACAACATTGGTGATAAAATTAGTTTTTTATATAAATCCCAACTCATTCAAAAAAATAATGTGTAATGTTCATAACAATCATCATCCTCTACTTTTTACTTTTTGAATAGAATATAATAATCAGAAATCTCACATATGTATCACACCCCTACTAAAACACGACCCTCTCACATATGGATAATCTTTTAAATAATATCTGTCCAAAACAAAATAAAATAACCAATCTAATACATGGATGGTCTAAAAAATCATCTCATTCCACATCATACATCACATCTTGGATTTTTTCCCATCTCAGTCAAGCAGACCATTCTAACACCATATAACTCAATGTTTTTCTAAACATCATGTTCATTGCTATATCAGATTGTCCAATTGCTACATTACTGAGGTTGGTCACACACAATCTTGCAGGGAACACAAAATTTTCACTCAACGAAGGGTCTTTCCAACATCTTCTCATAGAAGTGGAGTACATCAATCATGTATTATACCACATCACAACCAGAGTGTTTTGTTCTTACTCAAGGATGGGTCCTATATTAAATTTTAAAAACTACCATATCTCTCATGATAGACCCTATATCACATCATTAATGCTACACTATCATAACGGTAAGGACTTATACTACATCCAGAAGAATACATTATCATTTATAGTATAGTTTAATATCACATATTTGGGACTTACTTCCTATATAGTGTAGGGTTCTTGGTAAACCTTCTCACTAAAGTTAATGGAAAAAATATATAATCTATCATAAAGCATACATAATATTTATAACATATAAAAAATAATATCATTCATCCATATTAATCAGAAATAATCACACACTCACCACTATAGTAATTTTAACTCAAGACCTAAAACCATTTTTATATCATTTTCCATCTTTATCCTAATATCATAGATCTATCTCCTCATCATTATATCTATCACACTTTCACAACTTTGTTAGTAAGTAAATATTATCATATCATTAATAAGGTTATTTGTTGGGTTCTCTAAACACAACCAATTCTTTTCTCATTTACAGCGACAATCCCTAATTATTATATAGTTCCACGCCCTATGTGATCGATTACATTATAATATTTTCCAATACTCTTACAATTATCGCATCTCAACATGTTACCATAAATTATTATTCTTCCCAAAAAATTCACACACAACCCATTGAATACTTAGTTCTATGTCACTAAAATAATTCAGAAAACCACTCACAGTTATTCTATATCACTTAATTATTAAGAGAGATCTAAAATCCATCTTCCGGTGAAATCCCACATCACCCCAATAGAATACAACCTAAAGAAAATATCCCTCTCATAGAATATGAATGGTCTATATTATTTCCCATGAGAGTTATCCTTTAATTCATAAGACATACGAATGTCTCCCATGTCACCACTAGTCACATCACTCTTTTTTCTACCAAACTAGAAAAGTAAATCCAAACTAGTTTATTCTCATCTCATATCATGTTTAAGTGAAAATCCATGGACTTAGTTAGATAAAAAAACGCCATGTAAATAGAGTATTCATGAAATCCAAAAATACCCAATTCTCAAGAGATCATGTTATCCATCAACTGGAATCTCAATTCCACTATATATCTTTATCCAGGATTATCTCATTCCCAACCAATTTACACAAAATGATATATTCATTTCATCATGACCAATCTTGCATATTATTTAATATATTATTAATTTATAAATTTTATTAATTTATGTGTAGTATCATAGGACCTATTAAAAAATTTATAAAACCTCAATTCCACAGAATATTCTATAAGATCATCATCTAAAAATATGCTTTATAAAATAAAAGGAAAATTCTAATAATCCTTTCCAATTAGTATAATTCCCAAAAGGGATCATTATCAAAACCTAAACCATAGATACAAAAATAAATGGTTAGTTACGGGGTTAAATTATTAATGAGATAAGGGTAAGAACATGAAAACAATTCAATATATAAAGGATAACATTACACTCCATAATAATCAGGATCAAATTCATTGTGAAATGGGACGGTGGTTCAATAATCCCCTACACGAATTTGTATGAAACAAATAACCCCAATGGGTTTTAAAATTTAAAATCATAAAATCCTATCATGAAATCAGTTTATGAATAACTAGAAAACAACTCATAGATAGAGGATACCTATGAATCTAATCATATTTCCTATGCTAGGAAAACCACAAAATAATACCCCTCTAATGTTGGCTACCTCAACTCCCAACAGACGAAAAAAATATTTCTAAAAGAGGAATGAAATTATATAATTATACAATCATGAAGAAGCCAAAATATATCATTTCATGGCATACATAATTAATAGTTAAATGTTTTTTGATTTCCTATATCAATGATGTGGATTTTAAACTCCTAGACCCAACCATGACACCATCCTTTTTTTTGAAAAAATGACCAGCCTCCTCACACCAAAACCAATAATAGAAATATGAAAAGGTTTTCACATTTGTGTTCTGAACCCCCCCCCCCTACTTGAAGTGAAATTAGTATATAATGAGTGTTTACTTTACAAAATTATAATGTTGTAACAAATTATAGTGCTTGTATCCCTTCACTAAAATGTGTGATATATTCCTGATACTAAAATTTTATTTTATCCCATCTAAGACATACAACCGAATTTGGGTGTTTTATGTAGGGTATGAATGAGTATGACAACTACGACATCATAAATATTTCATCATTAACCAATACCCACTTCACTACCCTTACTATAAAATTGTACGAATGGAAATGAATTCATGCACTAGATAGAAGAATTTTAATTGGGCTAACAACATTTTTCTACATTCATGGAGCATATACTAGAAATTTTCGAGTGTAACAAATCGAATAAGGCTCACATATAATATAAGATCTGGACTTGGTCACTTCATTAACCATGCTAAATATCACTATGAATATTGGATCTGACTCAATGTCACTCATATTTTACAATTAATCACACCATTAAATCTCATTTCTCTCTCAACTGATGTACACCCGCTACTCCACCAGAGAGATGTAAATTTGTTCACATCACTCAATAAGGCTTACCATCAATTTTTGAATCATTATGCTTCACTTTCATCCATTTTACAAAGAAAAAATTCCCATATATTTTCATATAAATTCTTTTTGGATAACATAAATTTCTCTTGCACTCAACATTTAGAAGGATTGTTCACATCTCTACCAACTTTCATTCAAATATTTTGCTTTGATGAGAAATCACATATTTCAAAAAACATTTGTCTTGACGCAGAACCAAATATTGTATCCCAATTCTAAAATTCATATTCTACTCCATCGGTCATCAAAACAAAAATCCTTTACTATGTCCATCTAGGAAATGATTTTTTTTAAAAAAAATCATTTTTTGCACAAATTTTATGATATCACAATAAATATTCGGGATTCAGACCATTGATATTATATAATGGATGGGATATTAAAATGGTGGGGTTTTGAACCTATTTATAGGAAATACAAACCATGTGAAAAAACATTCTTTCATGTCTTCCTATATGTATGACAATTTTATGGGAGCATGAAATGTCTAATTTTGATGTCATATTTAGTTCAAAAGTCACTTTCATAGGTGCACCTAACTATATAAATTTTTTCAAACAAAAAGGTCTTTCACAATCTATCAACACATTTCTAAATTAATTTCTATAAATAAATTTTGGTATAAAGACACTAACTATTCATGTTTTCACATATTCTAGAAAATTCTGCCCCTATTAAGGACATATTTTATATTTTTGGGAAAAGATTTAATTTATGAAAACATCTTTGTCTGTCTGAAAAATTTTGGACACAAAATTTTAGAATATTGTTGGGGAAACAGAATCAACTAATATTTTCTGTTTGTTGTAATACCACTTGAGAATATGCTCATTTTTATGGTCCTTTATCAACTATATTTTTGGAAATACACAATTTTCCTTGGAAACCTGCTTTGTCAACAAACATAATCAACCAAAAAACACCACAATTTAACCAATTTGGATTTAACCCACAATATATCCTCGTTTGTGATTATTGAAAACTATTTCCATTTTGATTCCATTTTAATTATTCATTAATGTTATATAACCATTATCTTTTTGAATTTTTTTAGAGATCAGATATTTACTCAACACACACTCTTAGACACAATGATCTATGTTCAGCATGAGAAGCATGAGTACCATGAAATATTCATCAATGTATCAGTTAATTCACAAAATTGTCAAAGGATTTAATCATGAAACTCATATTCATATATACATAAAATCATAAATATCATATTTAGATTAATAATATTTAAGACACCTCCACCTCACATAGGCCCCTATTAGTTTCCCCTTTCCTAATAAAGAAATTTTCCACTGCTTATATACACAACTTCTCCCCTATTGTCAATGAACAATATGGTTAGTCCATTTTGGTCTAAAACAGGGTAAAGAACACATATCAAAACATTTATGAAAAAACATCCTAACATAGGGAGAGGGGGTGCCATAGCAACAATTGTTTATGTATGTGGAGTTGTCTGGACTCTAAGAGCTTATCGATTCAGTTCACACCCTTCTTGGGTAAGGTATTAATTAAATGTTATGAAACCTATAACTATGTAATAACATAATAAACATAAAATATTCGTAGTCCATCCACTACTTGACAATAATATAATTTATTTATGTTTAATTTTCCCTTAAGTGACAGAATGTAATTTTGATAGGATTTATAACACTGGAATTCGAGTAATGGATTACAATTAGAGGCTTCAATAGAACTACCTCATTCTCAAGATGATGATTCTTACATAATAACATCAAAAAATATTGTGTGGATAAAATATATTCATCTTATATGGTCCCCTAATAAATTAAATATTCGTTATTTTATAGAAGTGAAATAGGAAATATTCTAAGATTGAATTCAACACTTTACGATGATTTTCCATCATCTCCTAATCCTTCCGAATTTGAATATGTATAACCAAATAACACATTCTGTGAATATACATTGTATAGGAAAAATAAATAAACCATACACTTGATATCATGGATAATTATTTCTACAAATAAAAAGGGGACTACTTGGTCATTACATTGACATTGTGCTTCATTCCATGTGGGAAAACAATAACATATTTTCCTTCATCGTATCATGAATTTTTCATTAGAGTAGCCATCAGATTCATTCTCTATTTTGAATTATCTATTCCTAATATTCTCAAAACACAATAAAAATTTTAGACTAGGAATTTAATGTTTTAATCCTTTTTTATGTCACCTTTAGGAGAAGTATTTATTCTATTTCACCAATCATTGGAATTTCAAATTTACTATTCATTATATCTGAAAAATATTTACACTTTTCTACTTCTAACCAACCATTGACCGTGTCACCAAAACAGACCATAGAAAAATCCTATGATTACATTCAAGTTTTTTAAAAATTATTGTTTTAAAATCCACGATGCTAAAAACTATAATTTTTGATAAACTCATAATTCTTAAATACCATAATATCTATGATTGTTTTAGACAATATAGTACCATCCTATACTAAAAAAGAAAGTTCTCTTATTTTTAATTAATAAATACACATTTCTTCCTGATATACACCTCATATTACAGAAATCCCATGAGAAATGTTGACATGACATCCATCCTGAAAGTATTTAATTTATTTTCATCGTTATGGCTAATAATAACCTCTTTTTCCATATCCTTAGAACATGTGAAAATGTTTAGACTAAATTGATACTGTCTATAAGGGTTATCCTTATCACACTATCCATTCATTATTTTAAATCACTGTATTGTATTCATTCATCTCGATCTGAAATACCCATTGGGTCCCAATATATTATTATCTATTTGTCTAAAAACAAATTACCATGTATGAATCATCTCAATTTGGTCATGCTCTTCATTTATAGCCTGAACCAATTTTAATATGCTTCTGCTTCATCAAAAAAAATTATCTACATGTGATCGTAAGGAATCTTGTTGTAATGAAATCATTTTTCATGTTTGAAATGGCCCTTCCAATTCAAAAAATATGTTCTATTTTCCAGTTTCATCTTGAATCTGTATATCTTGTGTAGATATATATATTTAACATCTTCCTAATAATTGTTATTATATTATTCTGAATCATCATTTTACAGTTTAACTCCCCTTGAGGGGATTTCATTTTCATCATAGTCATCAGTTAACTACTTACTATGATTTTGGGATTCTATTTGTTATCTACTATAGTTATATCACTTATTTCAAATACCTTTCCAATACTATTGTTCATACATTTATATTAATTTATTGTTCTTGAATATTCATGAAATATATCGTTATCTAAACATGACCCAAATTTCATATGATTCAATTTATTGTGAATAAAAATAATAATACCAATTATTCATAAGTATTTGAATGATGTATTATTTCTATACCACAACTTTTATAGAGCCTTTACTTCACTCAGACAAAACAGTGACCATTTAGATATGTAGACTGAAGCCAAGATTGTAACATTCCATAATTTATCTTTTTGTTCCTTATAAATAATCATTTATCTGGAAATATTTTTTATGATATGATTTCTCCACCCAACCACTCAATTTTTTTATGTGTTCTTAAGACCAAAAAATCATGCATTATACCATTTTTATCATGATAGTATTCCAATAGGATATTTGAGAGTTATTTACCATTATCACTATGAAACATGATATTTTTCATTCCAATATTCCTTCCTGATTCAATCCAATATTTTATTACAGAGCTAAAAACGTTGGGATATTTGGAAATGAAAAAAAAAATTCCATCTAACAAAAATAATCAATTAAAAGAATATATTATTTTTAGCCTCAAAAGAAACATAGTTAAATAGGTCTATAGACAGAATCATAAACAAAATCAAGCACACATGTTTATTTTTGTTTTTTTTTCTTCTATGAATTTATGATAATCATCAAACATTGATATTAATCTTACAATTGAGGATGATTATATAGGAGAATTTTGATATCTCAAGATGAATCAAATTTTGATAGTTATTCCATGGATGGTTGGAATAGATAGCCAAACCATTTATTCAACAACTAGTTTTTATCCTATCTAGATAAAAAGATAGTATAATACCCTCTACATAAATGATAGATATTACCCTTACTTATTTTACTTTTATAAAAACTTCACCATCTAGTACATTAAAGATACACATCTTCTTTGTAATGATTACAACATGATCCAAGTCACATAGTTTACTATAACAAGGCTTGTTGTGACTAATACATTCAACAACTAAGACATCCACACATCTCTTTTCATTTCCCCCAAAATTGGAATTTCTAAATCCAATAATCATTTGGCTATCATAATTTAAATATTTCAATACTACTTATTTTTCATTTTTTATACATATATTTTGATCATTATTACTCTTTATATTGGATATTCATCCACTAAGAAGCTTCCAATCAACAGAATGATTTGATCCATTAAAGGTACTCTTCATAACCACACCTTGCTCAACTATATTCATTTTTAAACCTGATTTTTAACTCATACTTGATATGGAATAATAATCAGGATCTTCCATAGATTATGGTGGACAAGATTCATCTTAGTGATTATAAAATTTGTTTTCACTCTCACATTATTGCGATGATACATTGATATGTTGATTGTGACCTTATATAGTATACTTCAACACATTCTTATTAATTGTGGGAGAGAAATATCTTATCATGTGCCCAAAACCTCCACACCTAAAATAGATATCATAAAATGAAATATTATAATATTGAGATATATATGGATTCATCAATTGGACTTATTCCCTTCATAAACACTTTTAAATAGAATAATATTTTTGTAAGTGTTCCATAATTCCAAAAAAAAATTATATCTACTGCAAGGTAAATTAAACAACATCAAAATAGAGCCAATATTTTCCCTTTTCCCCTTGAATATTTGTAATCCGATTCATACAAAAATTAATGCTCACTCGGGGAGCAGGTGCTTTTGGCCAGACATCAAACATTTCTACTCTCTATTTTTGATCATACCCAATACCCTCTATATCATTCGAAAATTTCATATTATTCTCGTCACATTCCGTTGTCATTTTAACTAAGAAATTGAACTCTACTTTTCATAATTTTTTTTGCATTTATGTCCTTTTTACCTACTTTAAAAAATATCTCATGATATTTAATATTTTTTCCCTAGTTTGAAATCAATATATTCTATATTTATGATGACCTTTTATTGATATATCATTTTTTTATTCAAACCATTGATATAACTTTTATATTCTTCAATATTTACATTGTACTAAACGTTCATTTCAAATTTCTATAGAATAGATCACATAATCAATTAAATATCACCCATCATATCCAAATTTTCTTCTTCTTACTAATGTATAAATAACATTGAACAAAAATGCACATTGTTTTCTTTATTTATTTTGGATCTCCAAACATATATCTCTTCAATAGAGGATTGTATTTCAGTGTGTAGATCAAATCATCCATTATTTTTCTTCCTCTTTATTTTTTATTTATTACTTTTTCTATTAGAAACATATAGCTTCCGGTGTAGAATTTTCTTCCCCTAGATGAAAATTCATTTTATATTATAAGGATAGAACATAGTAAAATTATTTAGGGGAGGAAGTGATGAAATAGAATAGAATATCCTTGTCTAATGAGCTTATAGTAATTAAGAAGGTACTATTATATGAATATATGATGATTAAATCTCCAGTATCCCCATTTTTTGGAAATATTTCTGAATAAATATTACCTTCCTTCCATGTGTTGGAGACTAAAAAGATTTAGTTGGGTAGTCTTATACATTTCATAATATGGTATACCAGCTCCCATAAAGGGATAATTAATCCATGAATCATATAAACTAGAGCATTTGATTCAGATTAAATCACTATTTTCTGTATGTGAAAGATGTGTAACAAATGTAATCCATTGAACATTGCCTGATCTTTAGTCCCCCGAGCTTTACACGGTCCATAGTATGACCTAACATTGAATATACCTACACATTTACCATATCTTAGTAGATATTTTCCACTCATGAACCCTTCCAAATAGGAAACAATGAAATTTAGCATTAATATATCTAAGGGTGGAATTCGTATTACCAAATTACTTGTTCAGTATCTTTCACCGACTCCTACACAGAAAACTGTGTGGGGGAATAATTCCCATTAAAGATGGTTTCTTATTACCATGTGGAAGGAGGGACCCTAGCTCTTTCCATTAATGATATAATGTGAATTTTCAAGTATCAGTGAGATGGTGGATTACGTTTTCCGGATTTGTTACTTACCTCCCATATGGTCCAACATTCTTCAGCGAATAACATACTTTGGGCCAATTTTTAGGAGATACTACCAAAAATATTCTAGAACCATGATTAATGCCATCCCCACTGACATTTATCCCTATATTTGGAAAAAATGAATTCCATAAAAAACAATCATTGTAACAATTAAATAAGAGATGTGTTTTAGTTTCACATTGGGACAAAAAACAACACCATCAATGAGAAGAAAGGTTCATTCCCTTTTACTCAATGATTTCATGTGTTGAATTTCCCACCAAGGATTTTTAGTTTCTAAATCTTCAACCTCATATTAATTTTAATACACATTTTTATTGGAATAATGAATTTAGTTTTTTTTAAATATGTTTCTCATATATATTTTCATACCATTCACATACGATGAATAATTATTCAAAATCATTTCGAATTCTTCCAAGACATCATCATGAGACATATTTTTTCACCTCACAGTAATATTTCCATCTTTTCCACACTAAAATCATTAAAGATGAATGTTATCGTTGAACATTCCATTACCTCTTTGTAAATTTTATAATTATAATAAAATATCATAAAATATCATTTATTGATCTTACCCATCATCAATAATGATATTATTAATGAATATTAATCTAATTTTGTTAGACATAAATTTTTCCGTAGAATTTTTATCCTCATTACTCAAATTATATATAATAAGAGTACCATGAATTCTGTCCATTTTTATTCCCATTATACATTTATCATCTAGTAAAAAACATTTGGATTGAAACAATGTGGATTTATTTTAATAAATAAAATTAAAACCATAAAATATATGATAATTTATTTTATACCATTCATCTATTTGACAAAAACATTCCCCAGGTCGAAGAATACACCAACATATGCATTAGGGTGTATTTTAATGTCCTAACACGTTTTTCATTAAACATTCGAAGTTTCTTCTCTAACTTATGACATCCCCTATTAAATATTAATATACTTTTCCTACAAAAAATTTGATGATGTACATGGAATAACCTTATAATTGATTACTTTATATAGGTCTCCCCACCAATCCTTGTTTTATTTATTTTCAAAATCCAACTCCCTTCGAATGGATTTTGAAAACGAATCATTTTTTATTTTGGTTGGATTTCAATTCATATATATTGTATATAAATCCATTCATAAATATTAGAAGTATTAATTAACCCAATTTACCCACAATTGAAAATTATATCCCTCAAATATCATAATACCTTTAATATTGAGAACATAAATTGAACCCCTTTAGTGATAAACACTGATATTATTCATTTTCATTGATATATATTTTTATCCCAAATATGATAAATACACTAAAATGCGGGGGGGGGGGGGGGTAAATCGGGGTATGAAATATAAAAAAAAGCCTCTTCAGATCTTGTTTCTCCATCAAAATATTCACTTTTGTCATGTTTAGGTAACAATGATAGAAAATAATTGAATTTATGCATGAGACGCAACAATTTTATATGGTTAACCCTTGATGGGATACACCCAATAAAAATTAAATTAAATTATGTTGATGTACCATATCCACTATGTCTCACTTCCAAAAGAGGGTTTGAGGCAGATCACCTATATTCCTAGGATCACTACCTTTATAATGTTTGGGGGTAGATTCATTATACCTCATGGTTTATAAATAATCATAATATGAAAGATAAATGATCTTTAAGATGAACTTTTGTCACTCCTCCTTCAGAAGAATCTACTTTTTACCATTTTAATCAATATTTTTTACACCACATTTAATTAATCATTAATATCCACATTTTTCCACATCATAAATTCATCTTTTATCATATTTACTAGGAAATTCCTTTTAGTTGACCCAACATTGCCTTTACCATAACCATTTTATGGCTTAAATGAATCTCAAAAAATATGCATGTGAAATTTTTGATTTTTCTCAAAACTAAATAAAATTTATAATATTTTGTAGTATAGTGGAACATGTTAATCTTCTCATGGATCTCCCGTGGCCAGGAAGACACAAGTACTTTTGTGAATGTTAATAACAAATGATTCATTGTTTCTCATAAAACATTTTTGTGAAAATATAATACATTGTGAACAACTCTTATGTGATTCAGAGAAAAAAATCAAACTGAATATTAAGCTACTAAAATGAGGGGAATTTGCCTATTTATAGACTGAACCAAACCTATGTCAAAAATACCTTCTTGTGCGGAGGAAACATTTAAATGAGTGCAGAAATTCTCATTTGGATGCAATATTTGGAGTATAACTATCATTCATGGGAACATAAAACTCATTCTCTTTTGTCACACAAAACCATATATCTTGATCTTTAATAACTCACATGCAATAATTTCCATTTCTAAATTTTGGTATTATGTCCCTCATTATTCACTCATGT
The DNA here is from genome assembly GCA_963277665.1 of Viscum album. Lineage (NCBI taxonomy): Eukaryota > Viridiplantae > Streptophyta > Magnoliopsida > Santalales > Viscaceae > Viscum > Viscum album. Next base: position 1,127,788,205 of record OY728120.1, read on the forward strand.
GTAACTGTGTGAATAATATTCAACCATGTGCACAAAACTTTTTCATTTACATAGAAACTCTTTCTTTTTCAACAAAATATATTCCCAAAATACATGGTATGGATGAAATTTTTTTTGAAAACAAATGGAAAAAACATCACCTTATATATGTAATATTCTAAACACCCCCATAGCATTCATTCCAATATCACGAACCACTTTGAAAATCATTGGAGACAATCTATTCCGAACAACACAACTAACATTGGAGACCTTGTTTGTCAACAAACACAATCAGCTCAAAATCACATCGTGTTACAATGATTGATTTTTTCACACTCATATTACCTAATAGTAATATCTATAACATTCTTATATTGACCACCTAGTTACGAATACATATGGGAATTTTAAAAAAAAATATTATATGAAAGTGTAATCCCTATAACATGACACATCAAACATGGTTCCATGCCATTTTAACCATACATATACACAACCATTTTAAACCCATCATACTATGACACCCACTATTAAGAGGTTATCATCATTGATTCCTGGAAATCCCCCCCCCTTTTACATTGAAATTATTCCTAAACAACCCCCCATTATAGAATGAAACTCAATTATCATGGTGTGATCAAACATTTTCCACCAAATATAATAAAAAATAGATAATAAAAATTGTTTGTGGAATATCACAACCCTTACTGATATGAGACAATAAAATATATTCATCACCAATCTTCTCATCTAATAAAGAAAAAATTGAAATAATCATTAATCTATTATATCTAATAGACTCAGACAGTGTTCTTCATTAAAAATTTAGAAATGAACATGGTATTACAGAATACCCTAAAATAAAACATCGAAAAACCTACCCCTTCAAAAAAATTGTATTTTTACTAAAATCCAATCATACATGATAAAATTCACTTAATTTTGATTTCAAGTTACCATATGAAATTATATACAACAAAACCATACAATACTCTTATAGACAATATAAAATGAAAATTATTGACCTTACCCACAAAATATTCATCACATTTTCTGATTAGCATGTATTAATTCTAACTGAGATCCTAGGATAATACGATCTCCACAATAGAGTCAACACATGAAGCATATTTTAATTATTTATCTACATTTGTGACTAGTAAAATCCATCGTATTTATCCTACCACAGATAACTATTAATCAATTATTTAAATCACTCTTAGATCAATCTAACATCAACTATGATCTTGATAATTACTCGTAGACTCTATCACACACCGAATATAATTCAAATATATTTCCTTCTCTATAAAATGAAATAAATTAATGCCCACATAATCTCTGATAAACTGTTGTGACATCAACATCTCTTATACTATTTTCAGCATATTAGAACCATTCCAAATTTATTTTCTCACACAAATAGTGTATATAATTCTTCCAACTATAGGATTATCCATATTACATCCCCCCTGAAAAAAAATGCAATCATCATATCCCAAATACTATCAATTAAACAATGAACTTATTCCACATTATCACCACACAAATAATCTATTTCATATATAAAATACCAATAAATAACCATTCCAACATTTCTATAAGATTCAACCTAAACATTCCTCAAAACTAATTAAAAAATAGGGTCAAATACTCGAAAATATAATAACAATATCCCCACTATATATATTTCCTTACACTTCCCACTAAAAAATAATGTTCAATAAACTCCAACACCACACACATGTCACAATTTTTGAGTCATAGTCACACTATTATAGAAATTAAGGTCAAATCTTCCAAAAGGAAATAGAGATATCCCAACTAAATTGATTTTATTTACACTTCCCAGAGAGAAAGATTGTTAATAAAATCCTACATTACACTCGTGTCACTCTATTTGACCTATGACCATTTCATTCAAGAATACCCCAATCATGTACTTTTCTCAGACTGACAAACCCATAGTTGTATAAAATTTTATGATGTATTCTATTTTCAAAGAGTTATATCTTGCATTCTCATCCAATCCATGATCCACCGAACCCACATATAACTCAAAAATACATTATTACATGACATTCACATGGCACCACAAAATTCCATAAGCCCAACGAGCACCAAACATAACAAGCACACACTCTACCTCAAATATCATGTATTTTAATATTAATAAACATAAATCATATACCTCCACATCACAAGTAATATTATCCAATTAATGGTGCATCTAAAAATATCTCAACTCCTACCCATATCGATTTCATAAAACCCAATAGATGTACACTTAGCACTAACTGCTCATGAAACCACAATCCTGCTCTAACGTGTCCCAAGCTATAAAACAAAGTCTTATATCACAGAAAACCTTAACCATTAAAAGATTTTATAATAAAATAATCAACATAAATCAATCAAGGTTTCATCCCTAAAAATAATCATTATATATATGACTCATGTAATGGCCTACATCATGATCCCCTGCCAATTGGGAATAATTTGAACACCACATAATGTTCAATTTTTCTTTACCCATCCTAAAACCTACCATCTAGGATCACTACCAAACATCCAATAAAAAACCACACCCATTTCCTAAAAATTCTAATTATTTTCTCAAAAATCACAAAATATTCCAATATTTCCTAGAATCTAACTTATCCAAACCATTAATATTGACATCAATACCAAATAAATTTCACAAAAATTATGAAATGAAATAATAATAAATTTCTTATTCTTTTTCTCCCAATCCTAAAAATGGAATCCATAAACTCAAGGGAATATATCCAGATATTAAAAATATTATCTTATTGACACCTCAATAGCATTAAACGCCCACAATGTAGTATAAGTCCTAAACCAACAAACCTTGATCCACTATAAACCCAATACACAAAAGGACTATAAAGAGATACCAAAATAACATCACACCATGGGATCGACATAACATTCCTTAATAGATCGTAAAAATTAGATAAAATCGAGGATCTGTATGAGTATAATGACACTATCATTTTATACAGAAAAACAATATATTAGTTATTTTCAACACATTAAAAATAAAACATCCAATCGTCATCTAAATTCAGTTACAAACTATTACATGTATTTCTATGAATATGATCCCTAAAAATTGATTCATGAATGTATTAATGTTAACAAATTTTGGAAATAGGGGAACATAAAATATATATCTCAAATATATAAATTATAAATGATTAAAAATCTCATTTAAATCAATGAAGTAAGGAATAAGAATTATATGAGCCCAATAACCAATATAATCCAATAGAAAGGTATTTTTAATTCACCAACCAAATGACCATTTCCACATTTAACAAATTCTTATCTCTCAATACCAATCGCCAAAAAGAAAAAAAACATTTTATAATAAAAGATGGTAACACACCAAATATTATAACATAATAGTATCCTAGTTGAAGTATGACATGACCTTTGCAGTGCCCCATATATACAATAGTTTACCAACAAGATGAGTGGGAAAACATTAATCATTGGGAGACTGTATACTCTCTCTAAATTCTATAAAAAATAATCTTGAAAATATCAAAATAAGATAATTTTATAATGGAAATTGAAAAATAAAATATGATTAAATAAATTAATATCATTTCTTATAATACTATGTATCAACTAATCACCCATGAAGCGAATCATATATAGAAAACAAATAATGAAATAAATGTTCCAGGATTCTCCCCTAGAAACGTACACAACCCCCAAATCGTGTCTACATTCCATGTTAATATGTACTAGCCTAATCAAAATCACAACCTATTATCATAACTATAAAACATACATAAGGACTAGATAATGACAATAGACCCATGGATGGTGCATCATATACATATCATTAGGTTCTCACTAAGTCACCATAATATTCAAGATCATCTAGATGTGAATTCATTATTTTTGTATAATTACATCATAAATACAGTTAATCGTTCATTTTAGGCCGTCATGTACTAGCTTGGACACTATGACATCGGACCACAAGTACCTCAAACAATATAAGGAAATATTAATCCTTAGGACACAATTCATTACCCATACAAAGACATGCTGGATTAGGTATCATACCATACCTCATGTAGATCCCCTTATCTAGGTTAGGGTCTTGTACTTATCCCCAATATTATGTTTTCTATCTCACTATAGCTACACCATAACCATATCACATTGTATGAGGTCCATAACTCATCCAACTATACAATATATTCAAGGTTTCACTATCACTCAAGTTGTGTCTCCAAATTATATCACATCAAACATCCTATATCTCATCATAGACATTATGGTTAGGGGTGCATAGTTTCCCCAAAACATGCACCCAAACCATGGACCTCTTCTTGGGGGGCATGGGGTTTCATTTCAGGGAAATTTTTTATGAAACCATGATCTTGATAAGTGAATCCTCTCATCTTAGGATAACATGGATTACTCGGCCTGTGTGTATGGTTTTTGAAAACTATTCATCAACAAATAACATAACGTATTGTTCTCTGAATTTCAAATTTTCTTGCAAACACACCCTAAGGCTAAACCTAGTGAATGTTTGATAAAAAAACGAAAAAACGAATGCTAGAAAATAAGCATGATAAGTCATCAAAAATTATTTGGATCATACAATTCATGAAACAATCATATTTTAATAAAAAATAATTCATTTAAAAAACAACATTAAGTTATGATCAGGAAATTTTAACTACATTACAATCATTTAGATCTATGTTCATATGTATGAAGATATAAAATTTCAATTTTTCAAAAATCATAATAAAAACCAGGTATGTATAATTTTAGATTATAGAAAAAAAATTATATAATAAATATCATAATTTAATTTAAATACACATACATGTAACATCATTGTGATGTGGTCAAAATTTTAATCAGAACATTTTGTGAGGTAGCAGTCCTCCGTACACACAAATTATGTTATCATTATTCAATGATTCAATGTTATGAAGTAATATGATATATTAAATTTACATAATTCTTAATATTTTATTAATATCATATATAAATATTAAATCTGTCACTATAAATATATATGATTTGAGATGATTGAATATGTGTTAAATCAGTTTAAAATGAGATAATATGTCGTGCAAATGAATGATCATCTTCATTCCCATTTGAATGAATTGTAGATTTATTTATATAATTACATTAATATAACAAAATCATATTATATGTTAGATATTTATGTTAATATTTCTTACATGATTGATTAATAATTTATAAAATATGAAGAAGAAATGGAACAAAGATACTCTGTTAAGAATAATAATTATTCTTAGAAATATTTCTTTATGATTACACCTAATGCTTTCATATATTTCATTTATGAAAAAATGATTATAATACATGATTAGGGAATTAATAAAAGTTTTTTTTTCTGTATTGAATAAACCAAACCACATTATAATTATAAATAGGATAGTGGTGGTGGTTCCTTGTTATAAGTGGTGTAGAGGACACACGTGGAATTTTAAAAGAAAATATTATTACAATGATTTAATAATGAAACAATGGTAAAAAAATGGAACATTATATAATATAATTTATAATAAGGTTTATATATGTCTATGTAATATTAATTTGACAATTTGTTTTCAACCCTTATCAGTTCAGTTTAACCATCATGAATCTTGTTTTAAACATAACTTTGATAAATAATATTTACAGTTATTTTTATTGATTATGAAAATAAATTATACCGACCTTATTATATAATTTAAATTTTACTTCTTACAAATATTAAATAAATTCATTTATATTAAATTCATAGAATAGTTATAATAAAATTTAAAATTAAACCCACATTTATGAAAAATGAATTCATTTCCAAATAAAATGTTATCATTAGTGTAAAAATTATCCTTTCCAAAATACAATATGAAATTGATCACAATGAAAACATTAGAATAGTCATAAAATTATTGATCTATAATTGCATGATATCCATTTTTAATCATAAAATAACATTATAAATTATATAAATAAGTCAATTTCCAATAAAAAAATATATTTCACTGTTCATTAAGAAATTATTTTTTTGTAAAAGAATTCCCAAAATTTCATCCTTAGATAATATTTATTGGTTGATTCTAGTAAATTAGTTAATTTTAAAAAAATTATTTTCTATAGGATTAAAAAATTATTTATATTACTTGATCAGAAAAAATAAAAGTCATATTTTGGGGAAATTTTTTTTTCAAAAGCTATATTGATTTGACAAAACATTAGGTCCATATTTATCAAATATCTATTTTTATCCTTCATAAATTGTTTTTAAACATATTTATTAGTTATCATAAACCAAATTTTACAACTATGTTCCAATTTTCATTATTAATTGATGATATTATCACTATATTGGGTTTCATTATTACTCGATTATTTTTTTCACATATTCTATCGAAAAATATATCTATTGTTTTATAAAAAATTACCAGTATTAAATTATCGACCCATTAAATAATTTCACCCTTGAAATTTGTATTTTAGATAAAAGTGAAAATATGTGGGGGCACTTGTACTTCATTTTTTCTATCGGTTATGAGGTCGTCCCTTTGTATTTATGGTTCTAAAAAAGCACTATGAGCAATTAGGTCATATTGTTGCATAAAAATTCATCTCTATTGTAATGGATCATTGCATATTTATCCTCATAAGATCGACCATTTTACACCTATACCAGCTTTGTATTTTTTCCATTTGAAGGATCTTGATTTTATTTTCTCAACAGATATATATTTAATAATAAGTATACCTGATAAAGTGTTTGTGGGCGTTTTAGTCGTTATAGCATACCTTTTATTCATTCAAGAATCTCTAAGGGGAATATATAAACTATTCATATCATTCTAGTCATCCCAAATCTCATGAAACTCTTACATGGAGATATGTGAGGAAATAAATTTTCCCAAACCAAAAACTCCTGGCCTCATCTGTTATCGACATTATTTCTCTTACGTACACTCTAAGATGTCTGAATTTGTTACTAATTTCTTCTGACTGTTTCTATAAACTACACACTCATTTCAAGCCCCAAAATTTGGTGTTCAAAAATCATTATTCCATGAAAATGGTGTTATGCATCTCTTCCATAACATGCTTCATAATAATCCATTTTTATTTTGAAGAGAAACTAGTATAGTAAGTGAACTTCAATCTGGGAAAATGTGTATCCCTTCATCCATTGAAGTCCATCAACGATTATCTCACCATGTATTCCAATGTCTGATACATCTAATCACATTGGACACTAGTTTGGGTGTTATATTTCTTTTTATGGTATATATTAGTATTTATATCATGTTGTAGGATCTACTAGATATAGGATGTAAATCCTTGTTTTTGGTTAGAAAAATTAAATTGATGATTTCAATGAAGACTCACAATCTCTAATAAGTATGGATTTTGAAATATATTGAGTTAAATTCCACTATAATTTTTTATTATGCGAGCATTCATTGTAAGAAGATCCTCCACCACCCATATATAATTTTTCACCTTGATTTTAGAGGATGACCAGTGATAATGTTCATGTAAATTTTTTCCCATTTATATTTTGGTATGGGAAATGGTTGCATCATCCCCTTACACATTTTACATTAAACCATATTATTACTAAGTAGATGACACAATGATGTTTAATCAATGACTTCCATGTTTGTACTGTCCTACCAATAGTGATCTTAGTTATCACAGTACACCTTCAATATCAATCAGTGGATGGTAATGGTTAATCTATGTGCATCATTCAATAACTCTTTCATTATAATATGATTTTAATGGTACACATATTTTTAATCCAAATAATACAAATACTTCTCCTTCAATTTTTACCATTGAGATTTTCTTATTTCTTTTAGCTTCCATCTTGTTCTGAAGTACCACATCTTCCCTTTGAGAATCCTTGAACATATCTAAAATCTATGGATGAAAATATTTTGATAAATGAATGATGAAGTGTCTTTATTCCTTATTCCCATGTCCACCCATAATAAGAATAAAAATACTAGATCCTTAAAAAAATTCATCTTTGATAAAGTCATAAAATCGTTTCCACATAGAGCATAAAAACATTATTATCATTACGAGGATAGTAGTGTATTAATCAATAATAGTATATTATTATATCTAACCATATTAACTAGTGATTGTTAATATTTATATAAGTGAATATTTCTTATAGTCACTTATGATATATATGAATGTCACACTTCTCCACATTTAATTTTTTTTACTATAATTTCAATGAAAATATCATTCTTGCTAACTCCAAATCATTTATGTGATAGTTCTACACATGAACTTTCCACTATCATAATTCATTGGAAATCAGTTTTTAATTTTTATTTGTATAAATCCTTTGACCATTTTCAATTAATGGTTGTATACCATGAAATGTACTGAATTTAATGTAGTGTGAGGACAAGAATAGTGATTATCCTCTCAATTAGCCCCAAAATTCCTATTTTCATTACCTCGTCTAGTATAAATTACTTCCATCAGTGTTAGACTAGATATTTGGTTTTAAAAAAATGATGAATTATTAAAAAAAATAGTAATACCCAATAAGATGAATGAAGTGGTTGATATCCTTTATATATGTTTGTCTTGGGTAATCCTCAATTTTCGTTGTCTCAGAATAGTTCAAAAATATCCATTAAATGGTGGTAATATTCCCCAAGAATGATTCTTTCTTCATTTATAAATATAATTTATAGCACCATAAATAACGATTCTCCTTTCTCCAAGACATTACAAATGTATTCACATTAGCCTTAGTTTCCTCCTTACATTTCCATTAAATCGGAATATAATCTATATAAGGTTTCAAAATATATTCTTGTTCATATCTAAGTACTACATTCCACACGTTCTAAATGACTTGATGAGAATTAGTGAGTCTAAAGGGAATCACTATGAACTTTTAGTACTCACACCAAGATAAAAATGTAGTGATGAGAATTGCATCCTTATTCAAATTTAACTTCTGATATCCTAAGAGATAGTCCACTTTATAGAAATAATGATCCTCATGTAATTTATTGAACAAGATGGTCCTCCATGATGGATGATAAATGTTGTTTAAAATTATTATTTCAATTTATGATAATCAATGTTGTGGATCATTGACCTGTCATTATTATTTAAGAAGAAAAGTGTCACACCCTAATATGAAGAACAAGGTTGCATAAAACCCTTTAATATATGATCTTTTAACTACTTCTTCATCACTTCCAATTCAAAAATATTCAGTCAGTAAGGAGTCATCAATATGGGCTGAGATCTAGGTAAAATTTCTATTGAGAAATCAACCTCTTAGTTAGGAGGAACACCAAGAATCTTTTTTTTGGAATTACTAAATATAATCCCTCCTAATATTAACATCATAAAGAATTATTCTCCTTATTGCCACAATAAATACTTATTGAAATTCATTTAATAATTAAATAACATCCATATATTAAAATAAGATTCAATGTGAGATTAATTATCCCCCTTATAATTGTGTAAATTATATGGATTCCATGTGACTCAAAGAGTGATATCCCTCTATTGATATATAATGTCTAATTTATATAAGGATAGTGCATACATGCAGAATATAATATAAAAAAACTAATGTAAGTATGAAAAAAATTTCTGGAAGATTCACTCCACACATATCAATTGGGGATGATTAATATAAATGGGATGCATCCATTCCTCGATTTTATTTAATCATAGACATCACAACACAATTATTTGGGGGTGGATATTTAATATTGATACAAAAAATAATATTTCTAAATGAATGTATGAAACACAAATAAAATAGTATGTTTTGTATTTATGAATGATTAACTAGAATATCTTTCGACACATCATTATCAAGATCCACCTTAGTAGTAGTGATAAAATATACTAATAATTAAATTCTATGAATTGGAGGTTGTTGTCGTTGATTGTCTAAAATAACCAATATATTAAGGAATTAGATTGCATAATGGTTATGCTTCTTCCCATACCTCTGACAACATGGATGATGTGTTTTATTTATTATTAGCGATTATTCTATTTATACCATTGAGGAAAAATCAATTTTTTTTATCCAGTACCAAGTGTCCACTGAGATTTATAAATCACCATATCATCAATGAATTCACAAAATATGATCTATTTCTAGCTAGGAAAATCAAAAATCACCTGGAAATTTTACTAAAATATACAATCCAACAAATAATAGGGCCACCTTAGTTTTAGGGTTGATGAAAAAATTGATGTTGTACCATCAAGTCATTTTAATTTTTTTCTTATATTCCCTAAAACACTTATCTACAATTTCTTTTAGGCAAAATAAGAACATATCAATTTTAATATAGGGTGTTTTGGAATAATATTTCTAGAAAAATATTTTCTAGATGTATTCCCATTCTATGGATAAAAAATTCTCTTTCAAAATTGTGTTGTTAAAAATTTTTCAATACTAATATGATTCTCCGGAAAAGAAATAAACAACCAACAAAACATTCTCATACTCAAATAATTTTAGGATAAATAATATCTTATAAATTGAGTTAACAAATTCCATTTTAATGATATGATCAGAATATATTTGAAGGTTATGAAGGCCTTTTCACATGAAATAACTACCTGAATATGATATATTTAGGAGCACTATACTATTTTACACGATTTATATAATTATTTATAAAATTATATTGTTTGTTTAGAAAATCAATTATTTTCTCCTCTACCACTCCCATAATATTTGGAAAACTATTTTGGAAATCATCTCATATATTATTATATTTTAAGATTACAAGATTTTTGATATATTGGATATTACCACATAATATGAAATAAGATGAGAATGAAATAACTAAAAAGCACAAGTAGTGAACCTTATAATATTGATAGAATGGAATATAAATTATAATTATATCTAATCATTGGAGTCTCTATATTTAATTCTATTTTGTCCATAGATATAACCCAATTAGTATTTCAATAAACTATAATTTTTTTATTCCATTTTTATTGTTCATAAAGAGTTTTCTAATTTTTAGAGATTCCCCTCAAATATTTCCAAACATGGTGTGTACTAGGGACCATTTTATTACATCAATATATTATCATTCGATTATAAATGAACTTTTTTTGGAGTTATAACACCTTGGAACAACAGTTCCAAATACAAATCCCCATGTTGTATCTAGATAGAGATGTAATTACATAGAACCCACTCACACTATAATACACCAAATTTTGAGGATATTTTAATTTAAATGGAATTATCCTTATACATATCCCTTGGTTCCAAATATTTTATTCATGTAAAAATCCTATAAAACAACTATAACATTATTCATATACAAACTATAGTGATCCAATCCATTTAAAATTTGAATATATATATATTTTTTTAAAAAAATATTTTGTATGTATACCATGAAGGCCATATGAATTATGTTATTTGGAATACAATTTTTTTATTGTATAAAACTGAAATTAAAACAAAAAATTCACATCAATGGCACTATAATAAGCTCTTGAATCAAATTGATCCACTAATAAAGTTCAAGATATATAGTGGAATTCATAAAATGACAGGGTGAGATAAAAAACCAAAGAAGGTAATAAACAAGAAAATTAAACATAACATGTGAGTAAAAGTTATAAAATAATTTCCTAAATGAGAAGGATCAGAAGTAATTATATTAGAGAAAATTATAAGGAACATGGTATTATAAGATCATGCTATCAAATGAATTTTTGAAGATACATAATAAATTTCATAAGCACGAGTCTATTCTAATTTTCTATACAATATCCCATGGTTGAAAAATTCCCATGATGAATTAGGATTAATCCAAAAACCCATACACAATGTCTCATGAGAGTAAAAAATTATACAATGCATTGTGATGAAATTTAGAAGCAACCATAATAATATTTTAATGATCTTTTTGTAGAAGATATATTAGTTTCATTATTATTCATAACATAATAATTAACCATGGAAGGAAAATGGGTTTCATAATCAAGCTTCATATCATAATTAATTGAACATTAGTAAAGTAGTAATTTAGGGAATTAATATGAGGATTGTACTAGCCAATAAACAGAAGGGAGAACATGAGATTTATATTTTTGAGGGATATATATGAATAATTTAGAATCATTATATCTAACTAAATTGAGAGAGGTAAATTGATTTAGAGATAGAATGGTTCTAAGAGAAGGAAATTTTCGGATAAGAGAGATCCAGTACCTCGAGTATGATTCATCATGTGAATTTCTCATATTCCTAGATAATGAATATAAATTAATTATTCCCTTTCTTAAGAACCATTTTTATGCTTATTATGAATTTTCATTTATTTTTTTCCTTTTATATTACATTATGATATCATTTTGGTTCAAGTCAAACATTTAGACAATGTTCATATCATATGTCAAAATTCACTATTTATAGATTCCTATGTTCATATAGATTATTAGATCATGATATATTAAAAAAATAATGTTATAGTTATAATTTTTGTCGATAAATTATATAATTAAAAATTAAACATGATTATTGGTAATTAAAAATAGATTATGTTATAGTCTTTGAGAAACTAGGTCATGCTTATGCTTGTGTTACATCCCAATTTGTCAATGATAAAAATAGAAAGGATGCAACTTATATTTTACCTTTCTATAATAATAAATATATTATAAATATCATATTGTTTCATTATTTTCAAATTTATTTACAATTCATTCTATTAAATTAAAAAATTAATCACATCGCGACTCGAGGTTGTATTCCTACTTACACACAAATGTGTTATCATTCATTAATAAATATGTTGGTAACAAGGTATATTATATATTACTTTTCATTAATTAATAATTTTTCTTTATTCCTATAAAAAACATTAAATCATTCATTATGAACTACAATGGGTGGAAAAGAAGGACAACTATTTAAATTTTTTCCTTAGGAGACAGTCTAATATACAAACGATGGAATGATTCATTTCCCAGTTAATGGAAATAATGATTAATTTATGAAATGAAAGTAAAATAAAAAAATTATTATATTATATATTTAATGTCATTATATCATCATGATTGATTATTATTATATATATATGAGGAGTATGAAATAGAATAAATATTCTTTCTTTATAATGATGCCTTTATTACATTACAACAATTTTGGTTTATAACAAAATCCATCCTTGATTTCCTTTCTAACAAAAAAATGGATTTTAAGGTGTGGTAATGGAGGTACAGATGGTTTTTAGGTGTGTATTTTAGAAAATATAAATCTTTACATGTTTAAATTGGAGAAGTGATAGGGTGCCCTTTTATTAGTGGGGGAGTAGACACATTTTTATTTTTTTGAAATGAAAATTTTAAACAAACATTTTACACTATACACAAGCCCCCAAAATGAATAATAATCGAAAAAAGATAATATATTATTTTTTATGGCCATAAAATATCACATGGACAAATATATATGTCATTCCAACTATTATATCTTTATTTAAACACTTGGTAAACCTATTTTATCCTTAACCATGATAATTAATTATTACTATTTTTACATTTCATTATGACCATAAATATTGTTGAAATTATTATATAATATTAATTACATTGATTCCAAATAATTAATTCATTTTTCCAATTTCAATTAACTTTTGTGACACAATTTTAATTTAAAATTAAATCCATATAAAAAGTGAAAAAATCATTTTCTTAATGAAAAACCACTCTAAATTGAGAAATGTTTTTATGCCAAAATTCATCATGAATTTATTCCCATCAATTGTATTTAATTAAATATTATATAATTGCATTGGGGTCACATTTTACCATTTTTGATTTAAAATAGTACCTTTTAAATGATTTAACTGAAAATGAATTTTTCAATAAAAACTAAAATAAATAATTATTCATAATAAAATTAAACATTATATATATGTCCAAAAATATCCTATTCGTATTTTAACAAATTTATAATAAAAAAAATAATAATTTTTTAAAAAAAATATTAAAAATTTAGAATAATTTCTTTTCAAGAACGGAAATAAAAATAATTTTTTGATAAACATCTATTTTTAATGAATATAAGGAGTTTCACATAAATTAAGCAGTTATTGGAAATTTTTTATTCATTATCATTCAAAAATATTTTTTAATACATATATATTCATATTTATATCACAAAATTTAATGTCTATATTTTTACAGTCTGGTGAAAATAAAAATATTTATTTCTTATTGTATTATGTTAAAACTAGATATACCATTTCACATATTCCATCGACATAGCCTTTATAAATCAATCAGGATGTAAAAATATTAAAAAATAAAATAATATTTAGAACATTATCATGATTACTAGTTTTGAAATGTTTAAATATTTCAATCATGTCACACACTAATTTATCAACCATAAGATCCATTAATATTTGATTTAAAGTATATGATCAATAAAATAGTTTTGTGAGAACGGTTTATAGTAATCTTATAATGACCTATAAAATGTGCATGAAGATTATGGGGAGGTAATTTGGTTTGATTTTTAATCCAAAAACATTAATTGAAAGTTCCCTATTCTATTTATTTTCCCATAGTCTAGAAACATTATAGGATTATTTTGTAGGTAGTTCCCTCTTTTTTTTTAACAGACTATAATCATTACCATTAATATCAAATTAACAATATATCTATAATTTAATCCTAAAACATAAAACGGGCAGATTTGTACATTACTTTATTGTATATTATATATAAATGTTGTTAATTTGACACCCCAATTTTTGTGAGTGTTATGTTGTTTATCCTTGTTTGGTAAAAAAATATCCCAAAGATTTTTCCCATACATAATATATTATTTTATTATATAATTAATGAATTTATGAGTAAAATTCAATTGTAATAAATTAATAATAATAAAATTTTATCATAGATTTTATTTCATATTTTCTCAACGTGCTTGTTTATATATTTCTTTTATGTGATAATGTTTTAGAATCCCAATAAACCAAAGATCACATAAGTAATTAAATAAAAATGTTTTAAAAACTTATTAAATATGTGATATGATCAAAAGATTTTATCTAATGATTGGTTTAATAATAAGTGTAATAAAAATCTAATCCTGGGGAAAATAACTCCTTATGTCTTATACTAGATTGAGTAGTATCATTAAACATTATCATTTTACTCTATTTTGTTGGATATATCATAGACGGGGTATGGAAACATTTCTTGTATTTGGGTATTCAATTCTACTATTTTTTAAATTTAAAACAAATGGGTGGGTTCTATAGATTTGTGGTTACATAAAATAGTCCACATAAACAAAAGAGAACATATAATAAATGATAATTGGATTATAAAAATAAAATTATTTTTAATTTAATAATAAATCTCATATAAAACCATTAATTATATTGTTAAATTAAATAATTAGATTAAACACATATACAGGTCTAACTATACTCATAATCATCAACCACATCGAATGTTTAATTCATTTAGTATTGATATCATTTATTTTCTGTAAAGTCATATTAATATAAACTAGCATGAATTTATGAATTAATAAAATAATGAAATAATGAATTATATCTTTTATTTACTATCAATTTTTTTATCCCATAGGCATCTTAAGAACTATATCGCATATTTTTAGAAAATAAAAAAAAAATAGAATTTAATAATATTTAATTACATGATGTGTAATTTGGGGATAATATATAATTTACTATATAATTTATATTATATCCCACTTTGGGAATTTATCGTTTACATATTTTTCAATGGAAATCATAATATTATGTTTCCCACAATTGGAAATATCCTCATCATATACCATATACTTACACAAATTTTAAGTCCACAAGACATTCCATGATATACATTATCTTTAGTTACGTATGGTAATTTTAGATAGTCATCCCACCAGTGATGGCCATATTACATTGCAAAAAACAAATGGGGAATGTATCTCTAATATACTGTGTGAAGAAGAAGGCATATACGATGATAATTACACATCATGGAATTAAAACTTTATTTTGTATTTGTTAATATTAGGTCTCATCACACAAAACACACTAAAAATCATGTAAGGTATACATTTTGTTGAGTGAAATGTGAATCACATTGTGTAAAAAAATCTATATCCCATATATTTAGGTCCCACAACATTGTTTATCTTATAGGAAATACATGAAATGTATTTATATTGTTTTATAACCCACATGACACCATTTCATTTAAATGTATGGTAACATGAGTGGGTTTATATATATTATACATACCGGATATGCATCATGTAACTCTTGATAGGCCACAAACCATGACGGAAATCCATAGTTTGTGTTGATTTATGCCACGAGCTGAACCAAATATCTCGCCATGATATATTTTAAATGTTCATTATTCAATGTGTAGCCTCTTACATTTAATATAATTTAATGACAACATCTGTGTAATTTTTTTATGAATCCAATGATAGTCACCCCTAAAGATGCATTATTTGATAATTTGTATGATATCTTGTTCTTTTCCACAAAAACATGGATTAGCATCCTATTTTGAGAATTAAAACTATTTCAAAAATATGAACATGAAAATTATAATTTAGATACCAAAAATTCATCATATAATTTTTAATTAATTATAAATAAGATTGTATCCAAAATTGATACCACAAGATGGTTCTAGATTGCACCTAACAAGTGAGTCCTACCCAAATATTCTGTTTTTATTGATATCAATGGATAAAATACAAAGCGATCGATGAACTTAATAAAAAATAAATAGATAAAATCATCAAAATTTAATTTATAATAAAATTAGTTATATTATCTCCTCATTTTGGTATTCCTTTTTTCATGTTTTAATAATTCTCTTGAAATGTTGTCATTTTGATTATTATTCATAGTTCTGATTCCTCCTTTTGTAAAAAAACATTTTCAAAGAGTCTCTAGTTCGAATTATGGATGCACTAGGTTATTGTTTAGAGAAAACATTTTCTTTAAAACCTTCTTCATCTCTCACAACAACATCAACATGTTCTCCCTTGATTATTGAGAAAATGTAAGAAGGTAATTTATCATTATAGAACAAATAAATTATATGGTGGGTCATCATTTTATTAGTAAAATAACTCATAGAAAAATTATATATTTAAAAATATAATCACAGAGTTAAACAATTATAATTTCACAATGACCCTTATCTAATTATTTATTCTATGTTGCTAGTATTTCCAATTATTATTAATAATTATACTATAATATAAAAAATAATATTTTAATAATTTCACATGAACTATATATATTCTAATATAATTATATTAAATAAATTAAAAATAATTTTATATAATGTTATGTAAAATATAACCATTAAATTGGGTCATTAATGTCATCACATATCCTCTTTTTTAAATTTTCAAACTAAGAAGGATAAAATATTTTTTCCTCTCAAAATTGATTATATATTCACTAAAAATGAAAATAAATATTAAATTTAAAATTCATGTTACATAAATAAATATTAAATTTAATGTATTTATAGAATTGTTGAATAATTATATACTTATTTATAACAATGTTAATAACATAAGAAATGATTAAATTCAACTCATGGATATTAAAATCGATTATATTTGGAATTAATATATGAAAACAGAATTTACATTACTTAATTGTATTCTACAAGCATAATATAAAATAATTTTTTAATATTCAATTTCATATAATTTAATTATATTTTAGATACAAATATTGTGGACACCCTAAGATAATATCCCAACGGTAAGAAGTGAAATTATCAATTGTTCAAGTTCATCATCTAGAAACATGTCAAGTAACCTATAAATAAAAAAGAAAATATAAAAACAATAATAAAAATCCAATGAGTACTATTTTGTGGTATAATAAATTTTTAACATATATCATAAAAACTAGGATTCATTCTGGTGTCATCACCATATATGATTGATTTATCTTTCATTTAAATTCATAAATGAGATTATCTATTAAATTCTATGGAAACAATTTTCCTTAGAGAATTACAATTCAATGAATGAAAAAATGACATAAAAACATTAATTTCATAGGGAAACATGTCTTAAAAACATATTCAATTAATTTCATATCACATTTAGGAATCAATCATAAAATAATTTATCCTAAGAATATGTTTTCATTCTTTCCATATATTCATATAGTTAATCAATCCATAGGGAAATTTCATAATAGTATCCTTCCTATAGAAAAATAAAAAATTTCATAGATGGAGGAATCCAATGACATGAGAAACATGTGTAATTTACCTTGTATGTTTTATCCTCATATAAACCTATTTTGGATATCACCATCTGTGATAAATAGGAGATGAATCTTCTATTTATTAATATCCCCTATTACCATATAATAAAATATTATCTATCCCACTATGATGATGTTATATGTAATATAAGATATATTTGTTTTGGGTAATTATCCTCATATCTCTAGTTTCATATTGTAATAGAGAATTATAAAGACCAATTAATGAAATATATATTCCAAGTAAATTAATATATTACTATTATAACTAGATGAATTCATTATTAGATAAAATAATATATATATATATATATTGGTAATCAAAAGTGTAATGTAGGTTGGTTCTTGGAAAACATATCTAATATTATCTCTCTCTATTATCAACACATATTATAAGTATAAAATATATAATTCCTTGAAAAAAATCCAATGAGAAAATAAAATTCACTGGATGTAACAATAACATACAAAAAATAATCTTAGTGATGATATCATGATAAATTATACTATTAATTACATCTCTCTCACTATCATTATTTAGTATTATCTAGAAGTCAATTTTATTTTATCCCATTATATCATGGGGTTAGGTAATATCACTTTCTGAATGATTGTACTCCTCTTTTTAAAATCATTCAATCATGGCTATATTAATGCACTTGTGATTTATACAAATATAATTTTATATTTCATTGTGATTATAAATTTTTGGATAAAAATATTAATATATATTCTCATATACAAGAGGGTCATTGAATTTTAGGTTTGAAAACATATTATATACACTTTAAGGAAAACTATGTTTGAAAAGGTTAACCAAGGTTAATTCACTATAAGACTTTTAGTTATATAGACTTGCTAGGTTCTAGAAATGTGGTTCCAGAAATGAAACATATAAAAGATTACAAGGAAATTATTCTACATAAAAGTGTATAGAATATTACTTATCACAGTAAATAAAAGTATAAGAAAGAATAAAAAGGATATACTTTCTTCCTTTATCAAAATAGATAGGAAATAAACATGAAACAAAACAAGAATCAAGTATAAAATATTTTAACCCAAAGTGTAGGGTATCCAATGTCCTTACATAAAGGTTCCTTGATTTATACATTCAGTAAAGTCTATCTTACCCACACCAAGGTAAACCCTCGATAGGAATATCTGAATCTGTCTTGTTATCCCCGTACGCACTTTAAAATCAATGTATTCTGTACCTTTATCTTCATATCCATGGAAGTCCATGAACTTTAAGGTTGTTGAAACCTCTGACATCCAATCCATGAAATCCCTTGATTGATCTCCGCAACAATCGGAGTTGCACAATGCTAGAAGAACAAGATGTTTAGTATGAACAAGACATGATATTCTCTCTCTCTAGATATTACTTCAGTAGCAGGAAATCTCAAAAGTGATCAACATGTATTGGGCTCATTAAAATGTGATCTTATTTATAGGCACATAACCAATGGTTGACTCTCTCCTCCTGCAGTAATATTTTTCCTTGAATTTCAGAGGGACCTGTACATGTGTCACTCAAAAAACGGTTACACAGAAATAGAATGTATGATATCTTTTCATAACTATGACAAGTGTAAGAAAAATAATATTGATCTACCAAATCTATTTTTTGATGTCTAAGGAAAAATTATGTTAAGATTCAACGGAAAAAATAAAGGATCAAAATCTAAATAAAAAAATATTTGGAGACTATAAATCATGGATATTCAGATTCTATTTTCTAAAGAACTCAAAACATGAATTCTATAGATTTTTGAAATCTGAATTCTGAGTAATTATGAGTCTGAATTTTAGAGAATTGAGAGTCTTAATTTCAGATAATTTGTAGTCTGAATTTCAAAGAATTTAGAGTCCAAATTTAAGAGAATTCAGAGTCTGAATTTCATATAATTTGATGTCTGAATTTCAGAGAATTCAGATTCTAAATTTCATTGAATTCAAAGCCTGTATATCAAAGTATTTAGAGTCTGAATTTCAGTGAATTTGGTGTCTGGATTTCATAGAAATACCAGTCTAAAATTTGAATAATCTATAAACAAGGATTTATAGGATTCTGAGGTTTTAGATATGTAACCTAATTTTGACCTTTATGAATAAAAATAGTTCGGTTTATAGAATATATAAAATAAACATTGAAAACATATATAACGATAATATTTACATGAGGAAGGAATATTTTCATTATTAAGATAATTTTTAGGGAAAAATAATTTTCTTTAAGATAATGTGTTTGCGATTTTGGAAACATAGAGAAATGGAAAAGTTATAAGGAAACCTTAGTTACTCAACAATTTCCCCCTTTTTTGGAAAGCACAAAACAACTGTAGGAAAAAGAATATAAGGACATATAAAATATACTTTTTTACATAAAATAAAAACATATCTACCTTTATATATGAATCATAGTGAATAACACTAACTCACTTTTTGGTTTTGAAATCTATAAGGATAATATCATTGTTTTTTAAAGAGATTTTGTATTATGTTTCATACGAAAATATTCTTGGATATAAACCCCCAGTAAATTGACTCCCCTTACATAGGGAAATATATTCACCACGTTGTAATTGTTTACTATTATTCTCTTCCCCTTGGTGATTATCAATAATTAATAAATAGGATGAAAAAATTGCACATGAAATATTACTAATAAAAAACCAAACATATGAAGAAAAAACAAAATTCTATTTTGATTGATAGAATTTTTACAAAAAACATCTAAATATCAGAATGGGGTAGAATTATAATACTTTCCCCTTTGGCATTAACTTATTTAAAATATTTTTCAGATTCATTGTCTCATAGTGATCCTCTTCCACACGCTTGAGAAGCTGATCCTGATCATCATTTTTCTTCTCTAAGGCTTTGATCTATTCTTCGAGTGAATTAAGAATATCTTCATGAGCCTTCAAGACATCTTCTTTCATGACAAGATAATATTTAAACTCAATTCTGAGATCTATTTCCCTCTTCAAATTTAGGGCCATTGAATTATGCTTTCCATTTAATTTCCTTGACTTCTTCCTTCCAAGTTGTATATTTGAGAATCATCTTTTCCTCAACACTGTTAGTAAGATTAGTGAACATCCCATCATCAGTGTCAAAAGTATCCTTTACACTTTCGTGAAATTCATCAAAGAATATAAGGTCTTAGGTTGTCTTCCTTGACCAACATTTAATCTACATGCATGATATTTTTTGAAAATCAAATTCAATGTATAAAATTTTGAAATCATCCTCAAGATTTAAAAACTTTTCCAAATGCATGGTGACTGAATAAGATTTCCGAATAAACTAGTGCGGAATCATCTAGAATCTCGAGTCTATTCGTTGAAATAAGGGAATGGTATCAACCAACATCTTCAAATATTGTACCACAAAATCATATCCAAAAGAAGATGATTCTGAATAAGAGTGTTTGTTTGTTGAGGATTGATTTTCTATATCTTTATCCTTCCTCTTCGACAAAACACTAGCACCATTCGTTTTCACCATAAATTTATTAGGTACATCAACAAACACCTGCATTCCTTTCTCAGCTCTCAGAATGATATCTTATGCTTTGGTGGATTCATACTCACTATCAGATAACTGAACAATTTTATCTCCCTCAGGATTTAATTTCATGGCCCCTGCCAAAATATTGTCAGGTTTTTGAAGTCATGGTTGATACATTCTTCTTCAGATGAATTATTCACTTCATCGTGAATCGTTTCTTCTTTTACTGGTGTAGCATGTTTTGAAGATCCTTCTTTAAAAGTTTGGATAGACAGTTTATCATAAGGTCTCTCCTTCTAATGATATTCCACTACTTTCCTTCTCTGGCCATTAGTATCACTACTTCCTTCTTATTCTTCTTCTTAGACTTCTTCCTCTTGACAATTTATTCATCTTGTTCTGGTTCCAAAAACAGTACCTTTTTTCTCGGAGTCATAGGGAGTGATTCTTTTAAAAATGATTCACGTACCTTGATTTGTTCAGAGGAATTTTTAGCCGCATTAAGAAGGGATTTAACTTTCATGGCCTCACAAATTTTCTTCCTCTATATATTTTCACTCTATTGGTTATCATGATCTTAAGAAACCTCCATCTCTAAGGCTTTTTCCACAGTAGGGTCCAAGACAAAAGATGGTAAAACAACCATGCTTTTATTTCACACTTATACCTGATTTATTACATGTACTACACTTGATACAATATAGAAGATCGAGAGGTATTTTGTCTTTGGGTCATAGGATCATTACATATCAACTTAAAACATGAAATATAACATCTTTATTGAATACATCCTTTATATGGCCACTAAATTCCCCCGTACTAAGTGTTGCATGGGATAACCTGAGGACATGCATATGAAAAGGGTGAGCTATAAATCTCAGTAAGGGAATAAACAAAGAATAACAAGTGGAATAAAATTCATGTTAGAAAATAGGCATATCAATGGATCACATGAGAATCATGAACATAAAGGCATGATAAATCATGATAATCATAACACGAATATATGGCAATAGCACATAACATGGAATCGGAGTGATCTAGGGCTCATTGAACATGGAACATGAGAAAACCCTCTTTCCACTTGATGCACGAGTAAAAACTTGTTGCACATGAAATATAATTACTCAAAAATCATTTGACATGATGTATCAGGATACTATAATTTAACCATTGCATTGGATCTCTATGAGGGAGCACCCTACTTAAACATTTTATTTCCTGAATAAGTGTGCCACATGGATCGTATAATATGGAATCAATCAACAAAATATGGTATTCCATGATTATGTAATGTGGAATAAATACATTAATGTACCATTATATATACATATGTGTGTGTGTGTGTATGAATAAAGTTGAATACCTTTGATAGAGACATGGGTATGGTATTCAGTAAATAATGATCTTGGCTTGAAAAAACACAGTTCAATTTTGGAAGCGTAACGTCGTGGCATAAGAATTCATATAAATAATTGATGAGAGAGAAAAGGGTGTCTCAATATATGTACATGAAATGGAAAGAAATGGAGTTCATATTGATACATGTCCCTACAAATGTAATGGAATTTATATATGTGATACAAAATAATTGCTTGAATGTAAATGAAGAGAGAAGAATTTCTTACAGAATTCCGGCTTGGTAACAAATGTACACGAGAGGCACTAATGATAGAGAAAGGGGATCTCCCATTATTAAAAAATTAATAGGGATATATGGGGTAGGAGAAAATTCAAACCCCAACATTTATAATTGAAAATAAAAGGGCATAATAGTATAAGGAAACTTGGACATAAATAAGGAAACTGAGAATCCCTAACTTTCAAGTGTGATCTCAGTGGCTTTAAAGTGGACTGAGATAGGCTTCATGGGAGCGTGGGGCGCCTTTGGAGGATTCTAGAGGAAGTAGGGTATTTTTGGATGAACATCACAGGCTTTGAGTGAAGAGAAAGTGGGATATTGGGTGGGTTTATATAGTAAAGGGGAATCAATTCCTTTTTAATTAGTTTTGGGACACCTCACATTAATCTAACTGAAACCACAAACCAGCCACAGTTCTTCCCATGGTTTATGAAAAAGGGGAGTGGAAAACAATATTTTATAAGGATATTGGCATAAATAATTAAAATAACAGTGTTTCTTATGTGGATGTGAGTCACACTCTCAAGGAAAACAATTTTAAAAGAGAAAATGATTTATAAGTAATGGAGGGTCCACTAAGGCATCCAAAAATTAACCAATGAAATCCAAAACCACATTATAGGATGGATAAAGCATATATCGGCTTAAAATATCAATTATAGTATTTTATCACATCAGTATCGGGTCATTATGATGTCCTAAAACACATTATAAATTTAAAAATGTATTTAATTTTTACCCAAAAATTCGACTATCTCTGGGAATTATTAAAAATTCACAGTTGGATAATTTCAATGTCTTTATTATAAATATAATATCAATTTTATCCAAATTGTATTCTAAATTAGAGAATTTTCACTATTAAAATAAAAACAGACATTTATAAAAAATTAATGGGTTTTGACAAAAATAACATTAAACCTTAATGAAAATTACAATTGTATTCGTAAAAATTATACTATCATTTATAGATAATAATAGGTAATTCAGTAATAATTATATTTTATTAAAACATAAATTAATTCAAAAATCCATTAATTTTTCAAAATAGATTCCTTGGTTGAATACTTACTAAAAATACTATTTCTGCTTTGAAAACTACAAACATATTAACAATAATAAAATTAAAGTTTACTCTTTATTATATAAAAAATAATGTACATAGAAATAGTTCTAGGGTCATGTTACATAACCCCTTACAACACCTGCATAATACCGTAGGGTAAGATGCGCAATGGTGATAGACTTTTGGGGGGATTCTAATAACATTGCTCGAGTGATATTCTCTATCAACTTCTACCTTTCCCATAGGGAGTTCCAATCATGCTTAACGTATTCAAGCTCTTCTTGGGCTTGGTCATGAGTGATTCCCAATGATTCCTCCTCCTTTCCAAGCTCTAACAAATGGGATCCATATGGGGAAAGTCTTTTGGATGAGGCCATCACTTCCTTGGTCAGAGTAAATTTGATTTTTAAAGCCATATATTTATATTAATCATGTGATCACTTTAAAACTACTATATTAGCAACGATCAAAATTCATTAAGGTATATTAAAATCAAAAATATAAAACCAAATATTTGAATATATTTTACTTATACATATGGAGACACTTAAATAGATCATTCAGAATTTTCATTAATGAATCCTTGGGTCATTACAATCTTCCCCCTTAAAAGATTTCACCCATGAAATTTCCTTTTCCCACACTAAAATATAGGTGGGTAACTCTGATTCATCCCTTCTATTGATTCCCACATCACATCATCAAACATGTGGTTTTTTGTAAAACACGTTAATGAGGGTCATTGTCTAATTTCGTAGATCTTTTTCCTTATGATCTAAGATCTTCACTGGTTGCTCCTCGTAAGACATATTATCATCTAATTATACTACCTAAGAAAAGAGTACATGTGATGGGTCTAGTATGTACCTCTATTAGTGGGATACATGACAGACACCATGTAATTTGGCCATGGTAGGTGGATGTACTAGTCGATAGGCCACATCCCTGACACAATCAAGAATCTTGAAGGGGTCGATGTACCTTAGAATTAAATCCCCTTTTATTTCAAACCTCATGACCTTCTTCCATGTAGATATGTGTATAAATACCATGTTTCCACCTTTAAAATAAATGTATCATCAATGATTATCTGCATAATTGATCTGTAGACTCTAGGATTCCTTGGTATACTACTTAATGGTTTTCACCTTCTCCACCATTTCTTCGACCATTTCTGGTCCTAGCATCTTATGCTCACCAAAATCATCCCAACAGGCTTCTATTATATACCTTTTCCCTTAAAGGGAATCATAAGGTGCCATTCAGATGATTGAGTGAATACTCTTATTGTATGAGAACAAAACAAGAGGAAGATGATGATCACCTCCTCTATTAATGTCCATTGATCATTCTATCAAAATGTCCTCAAGTGTTTGGATTTTCCGCTATTTCCTCTGGAAAATGGGGATGAACTTGTTTGTTTAAGGTTCTAACAATCAAATAGGTTTCTAATAGCTTTGTTCATAGAACCGGAAACAACCAATGATTCTATATCAATTTGGACCTACTTTCCAAAGGTAGGTGCTCATTAGTTGTGGACCGATGAGGCTTAAGAATTTTCATTGGTCGAGAGGATGGGGGGTCAGACTCATCAATCCTTTTTGGGGGGAATTATTGTCTACTCCGAGACTCTATTTATAGATTTTAGTTATGTTCGTGAGTCCTTGTTATATTACCAAGTATGAAAATGATCTTTCCGTTAGATTTGACCATCAATGATTGATATGTTGAGATTTAGAGAATCTTTTATATGTATTTGAGATTCTTAATTGATAAGGAATCATCTGTATTTTTTAGTGATTCTTAGTTAATGTCATCCTCCAACACATTATATATAAATCTATTGGTCATTATGATAACCATACTAGTATTAAAGCCACTCAGTGGGGCACTTGATGTTTATTGTCATTTAGAAGGACATGGATTATTTCAGATATGGGATCGTATATACAGATGGGCTACCTATGTATCCATATTATAAACGAATCAGAACCCACGTAGTTTGAGTGAAGAAGTATGAGGTTTATGCATGATTAATGGCCCATATAAAGATGTCATAATTACTTTTAAACTCTAAGCTCACGTGAGTCATCATCGATGTGAGAAACAAGCAGTATTAGTAAAACATGATGCTTGTGCCACGAAATATAAAATCATAGGATATAATGTGGGGCTTATGTATGCATGACTGCCGAGATAGATGAGGATTGGGATTTACATCATGGAAGAAACCCGGGAACAAGGTCCCTAAAGGCATATGTTATTTATCGAGATTTGGATACATAACATATGGCTTACTCTTGATAAGGATTCCCATGATAGAGGCGACTTTAGATTGGGTTTTATTTATGAGAAGGAAGCTCGGGTCAAAAGAAATTAACACTGGGGATTACTCCTAAAAATGTAGGCCCATGTTAAGAGTACTTGAGACTTTGGAGCATACTCTTGAGGAGTATCCACATGTTTAAGGAATATTATGATTAGATATTACTCCTAAATAGGATTCCCATATTAAGGGAATTTGGACTGGGACTTATTCCAGAAAAGGAGGCCTAGGTTAGAGATCTTATCATCTTAGACGATGAGGTTGAATGAAGGAAATCTCTAACCTTAGTGACATAAAGATATGTAAATCAATTAGGTTTTGATTGTTGTTCCACAAAATTACTTTTAGATAAGGAAGACAACAATGGAACCATTCCAAAAATGGATTTGAAGAGGGTTTTGAACTAAAAATGTTGAAGTGGAGTTGTGGATTTTAAGAAAAGAGTTGAATAAGAAGGAGGGGAACCCAAATAGAGGTAGACGCACATGTCCAATTGGTGTCCACAAGTACTGAGCGTGCTAGTATTCTTTCACAAAACTTGTGTACTTGTGCGACAGTAAACCCATAGGGTAAAACTTAGGCGAGACATGTCTCAAGCCCTTAGTATTATCCCTAAAGTCTTCCAATTGTGTGGCGCACATGTTTTTTTGAAGTGATAAGGTGGCGCGCAAGTGTCTTCATTTCTTATAATGGTTAGATGCTTTGGCGTGCAAGTGTTGATGAATTTCCACACTTAGTCCTTATTACCACTATTTTGATCTTCCATTCTAGGTATGAAAATACCTTAGAAGTGTTCAGAAGACTTAATGTAGAGACTAGTGCACCGAGAGCTTAAATATGACATTTGGAATTTTCCATCCTCGAAATGTGGGGCCCACCAGGGGTATTTATAGGCTACTGAAAACCTTGGGATAAAATCAAATAAGGAGTGAAAGTCACCTGTACATCCAATATGTGGCGTGCAAGTATACTGGCGCAACTATGATGAAACTCGCGCGACCCATTCTTAAAAAAATCCTTGTTCATGCCTTTGTAAATTTATTATGTTTCCTCAAAAGATGAATCTCTTTGTTCTAAGGTATTCCCCTTTTTTAGATATTAGACTCTAGTAAGGAAAGGAGTATCAACAAATGTCCCCCCTTAGAGTTGGATCTGAAAGGGAGGAGGATTTGGCTCTATGGTAATGGAGAAAACGAAGTAATTGCAGCAAGAATGTTTTGGGCACGCAATTGGAGGCACGCAGGTGAGAGCCGCGCAGGGCATGGCACACTGGGTATAGCCTTGGCCTATAAATATGAAATCATTCTCATGCAATGCAACCGAATTTCAAACCATCCCACTCTCGCCGTGAAGGTTTCTCTCATCATGCAAGTGTCCTGATTTTCTACAGTTTATTTCTTCTCTTCGTGTCGTGCTTCTGCAGAGGTAGTTTGACTTGCGTAGTGATACCTGCATGCCCAAACATGCGTGACACAATTACACTTGTGTCCTAACATTATACATTCACACCATAATGATTTAGTTATTTTTTCACTTTTCGTTAAAAAGTTAATGAAAAATCACACTACTGGAAATACTATTTTTCCCAACGGGTGTTTACCAATGGTTTGCTAAAACCGTTGGGCTTGAAGGATTAAGGGAGTCTTTACCAACAGTTTTATAAAACCGTTGGTAAAGAAATGGCTAGGGAAGCCTTTTCCAATGGTTCAATGAAACAGTTGGGAAAAGCCACCCCTTTGCCAACGGTTTCTTCAAACCGTTGGTAAAGGGGTGTGTTAATCACCCTTTTGCCAACAGTTCTGTTGAAACATTGGGAAAGGGTCACCCCATTGCCAACGGTTCCTCAAACAGTTGGTAAATGGGTCCTTAACATCTCTTTCAAAATGGTTTTTAAAAACCGTTGGGAATTATTTTCCCCAAATCCAGCCGTGGGGCTGCTCTCCCCCATTCACACAGAAACCTAATTTCATCCGCTCCACCACTCTCCTCTCACGAACTCCCCTATCTGAAGAGGTGAAAACCATCTGAAATCAGGTATTTGTTTCATTTATACACATATACTTCCTTATTTTTATGGTTATTGCTTTAGTATTTTAGTTTTATGTTATCAATCCACCTCCATATCTCTGCTACTCTCCAAATCCCCCATCCGAATAGGTGAAAACCCATTTGAATCATCTCAAATCAGGAAATTTTTGGTTTATACACATATGGTACCATGTTTTTATTATTTTTATTGTTATTGCTCTGGTATTTTAGATTTAAGTTATCAATCCAGCTGCAGCTCTCTGCTACTCTCGATCTCCGCCATCAGAATAGGTGAAAACCCATCTGAATCATCTCAAATCAGGTAATTTTTTCTTTATACACATATGGTACATTGTTTTTATTGTTATTGATCTAATATTTTAGTTTTAAGTTTGGATTTTGATGTTATTCCACCGTGTAAAATATGGAAATGAATGAATATTTTGTTAATTAATTAGTTTCCCCTAGAATATTATTTGTGTTATAATGTCCATGCTAAATAAAGGGGTAATGTAAAAAAGACCTTGAATAAATATATTATTGAAGTTGGGGTATGTTACCCCTATGGGAGGTTTTTTGTTGTGTTTCATTGTATGTTGTAGGCTGTTTTATGGGGATTGAGGTGACCAGTTCGGATTTGTGATATGTGGGGTTGTAATGTGATGGTTAGTGGGCATGGATGTGTCATGTGAAGTTGTATGATAGTGATGATGTGTTTTGCTGTTGTGTCATGTGGAGGTGTTGTGTGATGAAGTTGTGGTGTATAATGTGGTGAGGTGGTTTTGGTTTTGCGGTGGTTTGTGATGTGCAATATTTTTATTGTGATATGTGGTTGTTTTGGTGAGATGGTTGGTCGATGTAACATGGTGTCGATGGTTTTTGTGAGATGGTGAGTTTTTGTGTTGTGGTTTTATTAGTTTCCTGTTTATCTATGGAATAAATTATGCTATTAAAACAAAAAAAAAGATATTAAATAAATGAGATGGTATAGAAATGGATGTGTGGTAAATGGATTTAATTAATTTAACATTAAATTAATGGACAATGTAAGTGTGAATGAAGTGGCTTATAAATGAAACTGAGAAATGCTATGTGTCTTATGTGGTGGTGGTGTGGTTTATGTGTTTTATGGTAGAAGTGATGTGTGTGATTATGTTGTTAATGTGAACCCATAGGTTGAGTATTGTGTGATATCTATATATCATGTATTTTTATGTTATTTCTACACATTCCCAACCAGAGTTGGATAAGCTTACCAACGATCAGAAGTTTTGAGTTATTGGTATTTTATCTAATATCTAGGATGGTGGTTATATGGTTGGATAGCTACCATGTATTCCCTACTCTTCCTTAAAAAGTGATTGACCATGTGTTTTTAGGCAAGATGCGATGTGATTGTCCATGTGTCTTCAGGTGAGATGTACTATGATTTCCCTAGTGTTTTCCGATGAGGTGTGATGTGATAAGGCTATAATAAGATGTGGCATGTGGTTGGGGTCATGTAGGGTCGGAGGATGGCACAAGGTTGATGTTATTCATGTTAATGATACCCTACTAATATGGTTATGGGATGAGTCATGCTGTTATGTGATATAACACATTAAGTTCTTGTTGGTTTTACATTTTTTCAATTAAACATTTGTATGTTTTTTTTCACATGTGTAGTTGATACCTTGATTATTTTCTTCATTTATCGTTTACTTAAATGTATTTTCTATTAAAGTTAATGCCTATTGAATTTTTTATGACAAAATGACTTATATAAATTATTTTTATAGAATGTACAGAAGTTGGATGTATGAAAACGATCGGATCTCAAATGATTTTCAAAACAATTTAAAGAGCATTATAGATTTTGCAATTCACAATGCTTCAGATAGTGGTCGCATACACTGCCCATGTTCCAATTGTGTTGGTAGACCTTGGTTGATCCGTGAAGAAGTCAGCTACCACATAACCAAAAATGGGTTTCAAGCAAACTACTTTGTGTGGTATCACAATGGGGAGAAAACGAAATCTCAAATTGGTGATTATCGAAATGAAAGGACTGGAATGGAGAATTTTTTAGATGATCGGTTTCTGTTTATGCGTCATCATGAAAAATAAAGGATTTCGACTCAAGAAGACTTTGATATGAGGACAGCTGATTCATCTAGTGAAAATGATGATATTGATTGGGTGAAAAAATTGAATAATGCTGCCACGACTCCAGTATATCGACAATGCAATAAAATGAAAAAGCTGGAATTTTTAATCTGAATATTTCATGGGAAAACTATTTATTGGATTTCTAATACATCAATTGATTACATTCTTACCCTATTGAAGGATTTACTTCCAGATGATGCAGATATTCCCTCAAAACACTATATGGAATGGATGTTAGTTGAGGAACTTGGATTTTCAAGAAACAAAATTCATGTTTTCCCGGAAGATTGCAGTTTATTCTTGGAGGAAACCACTGAACAAAATGATTGTATAAAATGTGGCACATCCCGCTGGATGTCAAAATCTGATGGAACACCATCTCGCGTTCCATAGAATGTAATGTGGCACATTCCATTGATCCCCAGACTCCATAATCTTTTTATGTATGATGACATATCAATAAAAATGAGATGGCACAATACTGAGAGAAAGAAGACTGATGATGAGTTGGTTCATCCTGTAGATGGATTTGCATGGAAGAGACTTGATGCTCGACATCCTGATTTTTCAGCTGACGTGCGTAATGTGAGGTTGGGACTTTCATGTGACGGTTTTAATCCGTTTGGGCAGTTTCTTACTTCACACAACACATGGCCATTTTTTATATAAATTTATAATCTTCCCCCATGGTTGTGTATGAAAAAACCTTTCACTTTCATGAGTGTACTCATATCTGGTCTTTTTGATCCTGGCAATGATATTTATGTATACATGAAACCTTTAATAAAAGAATTGAAACGTCTTTCGGATGTGGTTGTGCGCACATACGATACATGTTCAAAAGATATATTTCAGATGCGTGCTGCGCTTATGTGGATGATCAATGATTTTCCAGCTTATGAAATGATGTCTGGATGGAGAACGAAGGGAAAACATTCATGTCCAGTTTGTATGAAGAATACACGATCCAGAATACTGAAACATCGTTGTAGTTTCAGTTTTATGGGACATCGACGATTCTTACCAAAGGATCATCCATATAGATTGAATCATCAAAGATTTGATAATACCATAGAGACCGATGATCCACCTCAGCATATGTTTGGAATTGATGTGCTTAATGAATTGAAAGATTGCAGTTTTTCATTCAGGAAGGGTCAAATGAATTCTGGAAAGAGAAGGAATGTTTCCATTGAAACCTGTTACAATTGGAGGAAGAGGAGTATCTTATTTGATTTTCCTTATTGGTCAACCAATTTGTTATGTCATTTCTTAGACGTAATGCATATTGAAAAGAATATATGTGAAATGTTTCTTTCAGTTCTTCTAAATGTCAAGGGGAAAACCAAAGATGATTTACGATCTCAGCATGACTTGGTGGATTGGGGCATCAGACCTGAATTGCATCCTGTGTGTATCAGTGAAAATAAATGGAAACTTCCATGTGCTTCTTATGTGATGACACTAATTGAAAAAAACAATTTCTGGAAGTATTAGAGAATATTAGAGTTATTGATGGCTATTCAAGCAACATTTCTAAACGGGTCAATAGAAAAGAGTTGAAGCTAAAATCTTTGAAGACTCATGATTATCACGTTCTACTGCTTGAGTTGCTTCCAATAGAAATCCATCAACTTTTGTCCAATAATGTAAGGGTGGATGTTATTCAGTTGTGCCATTTGTTTAGAGATCTTTGTGCTATGAAGTTTTCTAAGTCTTTCTTGCACCAAATTTTGACAGATTCCCCATTAATTTTGTGTGAGTTGGAGAGAATATTTCCTCCATCATTTTTCACATGCATGCTGTATCTAACTGTCCATATTCCCACTGAAATACTTCACGGAAGACCTGTTTCTTTTCATTGGATGTATCCAACTGAAATAAATATGTTCACATTAAAGTATTATGTCCGAAACAAAAATCACCCTGAAGGTTCTATCATGAATGGTTAACTGGACCAAGAATGTATGGATTTATGCTCGATGTATTTGTCCGATCTTAATAAAAGATTTAATAGTCCAATGAGAAATGAAGAAGAATAGTATGAGCAAATTGAACCCATTTTTCCATCACTTCCTCAAACTGGAGGAATTCCTGGATCATATACATTGAAGACATTAAGCCATGAAGAGCGGGAGATGGCACATCGCACAGTTTTGTTCAACTATTATTTGTTCGATGACAATATATGGTAACTGAATGGATTATGTATATCTTACATATATATCTGTTAAACTATTCATATTTTTTATCTACAGGGAACATAAAACAATGATAAATAGAAAGCATCATTCTTTATCTTTGAGAAGGAGGGAGGCTTTGCATAGCAAAGAGTTTTCTGCTTGGTTAAAATTGAAGGTAAAAATATTACTATTTATAATAATTAAATCAATATTTAATTAAGTTTAACAATCATTTATATTGCCGGTATTGAGTTTGTATGCTTACTCTATCTCTGAGGAAATAAGAGCTTTGGCTTTTGGTCCTAATACCGTGGTTCGTGACTGTAAATCAATTGTTATCAATGGGTACAAATTTATTGTCACTGAACGAGCAATGAATATGAGAACGCAACATGATGGTGTTATGGTTACTACCACAATAGATTGTTATGCCAGTGCATCAGATATTAGACCCCGATTTGAAAATGTGGGTTATTATGGAGTCGTTGAGAAAATAATAATATTGGATTATTAATCTCATGGACGAGTCACAATGTTGAAATGTAATTGGTTTGATTCGATGACGAGACAAGGAACATTTATTGATGATTGTGCATTTCGAGTAATTAATATGACTCACACTCTTGCTACCGAAGAGCCATATGTGTTGGCATCAATGGCTAAACAAGTTTTTTATGTCAAAGACCAACTTTGACCTGATTTTTTTGTCATAGTTGAAGTAATTCCAAGACATATTTTTGATGATGGTGATGATGAAATTGACACTTTCCCTACTGTCAATGGAACCAATGCATTTATTTCTTTTGATGACTCCAATAGCTCAATTTTCAGAGTTGATTGTGAACCTGAAGTTGTGGTTGAAAATATATAGAATCATTCATCCATGTTCTCAATTCTTTTGGTTTACCTCGAGTTGGGTTGTTAAGGTTGGTACTATTCAAATTGATTAAGTATTGATAACAAATATATTTTGGCTTACTTGACCATTATGTTAATTTTCAATGTTTATTCGTTGCAGTTTTATTTGAATTGCATTTTCTAATTTGGAATTGAACTGTATTCAAACCTAGTCAAACAATATTTTTAACATGGTAATCATTACAACTTGTATGATTTATTAAACCCATTCAAGATCTTATAAAACAATTGATAGATAAATTACCAATTATTCCCCCTATTCCCACATATATTTATTTTTTTTGGTTACACTTTAGTCTCCTTTTTCTAATTAATTACATATTTGTTTTCAAAAGAAGGAAATGCATCCTATTGAAGAGAGACGAAGGTAAAAAATGATGGACAACAATCGTCGAATGACGGAGTTGGGAGTTCCACCATTAGTACTTGTTGTGAGTACTTTATTTCGAATATATATATTTAAAGAATATATAATGTCATGTGATTAATTTTTTTGTAAACATTTTTGTTGGATCCACCTTTATGTCGACAGTTATTCGACGAGGAGCCTAGTACTGGTCCTAGTACTCAGGCCGGTGGTTCGAGGGGGGTTTGTACCAGAGGTCGACGATCAGCTGCGCGTGCCCGACTAGACCCTACCCCTCCCACTCATGACATGTCATCCTTACCACATTATGATCCTGGTGTTCCGTTAGGGACACATGAGATATTTAGGCCTCCCATGTTTTCGATACCGTCTGCATCTTCTACCCCATCATTTTTACATCCCATGATGATTCCCACTCCCCAGTCAGAATGTAGTCATACTGCTATCCCATCTTATTTTCCTTCTATTTCTATCTCTCTGAGCTTCCATATTACTTCGTCCTCGACTCCTGTTCCAGCACAGGGTGTTCCATCAGTTTCTGTGGATCCGGCAACACTCAGCGATCAGACTGGCGCAGGTATATTTATAAAACCCTAACAAAATTGTTTAAAAATATTTATTTTCATTATAAAATGTTTTGATAAAATATTTGTTTATTCATTAATGAAAGATACAGTTACTGACAGGAGGCGGGGGCGGGGGCGTACACGCATGCGTTCGGTGTGGAATCGCCGCACACAGGTTATGGTTGATTATAATGAAGACAACCAAATGGTTGAGAAATCCGGGCAGCAATGTCGGAGTATTTTGGCGATGCTTGCCAAATACTCCGACATCATTCCCGTCAGCCCGCTGTCATGGAGAAATTTTCCACATGATGTCATGGATAGTTCTTGGGTAGATATATGGGCAAAAAAATCTATGGTATTTAATGATATGAATTATTTTTGTATTTATATGAATTAATATTTTGATGTCAGCTTCGATTTAATTTTCTCGATGGTGAGGGTGATCGAGCCGAACTTCTAAAGGATTTAGGCGAGCATTGGAGATCCTACAAGGATGAGTTGTATCTTGGCTGGCGTTCTAGAGTTGGCACTGAGTTAGAGGCGGTACCAGTCGTGGATGAATCTCCTATAGAGCAGTATCGTCAGATGATTACTCATTGGACGAGGACCTAGTTTAAGGTATGAATTACGTTTGAGGTATTCAAATATTAACATTCAAGTTTCGCATTAATATTATCCTATGAATTATTTAATTTTATTTAGGAATCATCTAGAAAAAAATATAAAAAACATTGATGCAAAAAAATATCACCACACACTAGGACGATTGATGATACCATATCATGAGAGGAAGCAGGTATGACAATTTTTTATATGTTTTCATTACAACTTACATTTTCTTATGTTTTCTCAATTATTTAATCGTTTGTTAATGTTTTCATATAACATTAGTTTTCAATATCATTGTAGAGGAAAATACAGAATATTGAAGGACGTGTGCCTCGAGCATAACTGTTTTGCTCGAGTAGACGGGAAAAGTATGGAAGTGGCGTCAAGGAAACGACTCATCAGCAAATTGTAAGT
Source organism: Viscum album (assembly GCA_963277665.1). Taxonomy (NCBI): domain Eukaryota; kingdom Viridiplantae; phylum Streptophyta; class Magnoliopsida; order Santalales; family Viscaceae; genus Viscum; species Viscum album. Next base: position 1,127,824,350 of record OY728120.1, read on the forward strand.
TTTAATCTATTGATTGTATATTATAATATCTATTTTGTAACTTAATTATTTATTTATATTTGTAACAGGTTTCTTTAGAGGCCCTCAATGCCCATGAACTTGACAATTTTGGGCCTAGAGATCACATACATCAGGTGTTAGGAGAGAAGCATCCTGGCAGAGTACGCTGCCAACATAGGATCGCCCCGACGAGGTATTGGCCCTCCTCAGGTACGATCTGTAGTGCCACCGAGCTGCAACAAGTTAGGGCCCAAGCAGAACCGGCTGAGAAAAGGGCCACAGAGACGGCAGAACAGTCTGCTAGGGAAAACAATGTGTTTATGAAATTTATTTAAGTTCTTCATTCAACACTTCCAGCAGATTCCAGCCCAGCTTTTGATGAGTATATATTGTTGATAAATTCTATATATGGTGCACCAGGTGATAGTTCTAGTGCTGCTCAGGACGATGTTCAGCTTGACGACGATGATGGTGAGGAGGAGGGCGAGGGAAGGAGGAGGTCGAGGGCGAGGAGGAGGGAACTGAGGAGGGCGAGGATGATGATGGGGACGAGGACGACGATGGGGATGAGTACGAGTGTGATGATGATGGAGATGATGATGTTGATGATGATAATGATGGAGATGGTGATGATGGTGATGATAGTGAGGGTGATTTGGGACAAATTGATCCATTGCATTTTTGACTAATATTACTGAGATTTGATATTTAATCTATTCTAGTTGTTCGTTTTATCTAGACTCGTAGTATAGTATTGGAGTTGAGTTATTTTTATATTTTATCTGTTTTTATGGATGTTGATGACTTTTAGTGTTTGTGTGTTTGGGAACACCCTCCTTCTTGGACCCCGGACAGCCCCCCAGACAGCCCCCACCCTCCTCCCTGGACCCCGGAAAACCCCCCGAACACCCCCCGGACAGCCCCCCGCACAGCCCCCCCCCCCCCCCCCCACCATCCTCCCTGGACCCCGGACAACCCCCGAACACCCCCCAGATAGCCCCCCGCACATCCCCCATACACCCTCCTCCCTGGACCCCTGACAGCCCCCCGGACATGCCCCAGATAGTACCCTGGACAGCCCCCCCAGACAGCCCCCCGAACACCCCCCTCCTCCTTGGACCCCGGACAACCCCCCGAACACCCCCAGACAGCCCCCCGCACAGCCCCCCGAAACCCCCCCCTCCTCCTTGGACCCCGGACAACCCACTGAAAACCCCCCGGATAGCCCCCCACTAAGCCCCCCCACCCTCCTCCCTGGACCCCTGAAAACCCCCCAGACAGCCCCTCAGATAGCCCCCCGGACAGCCCCCCCCCCCCAGCTCCTTGGACCCCGAACAACCCCTGAACACCCCCCGGACAGCCCCCCGGATAGCCCCCCGCACAGCCCCCGAACACCCCCTCCTCCTTGGACCCCAGACAACCCCATGAACACCCCCCGGATAGCCCCCCCCCCCCCCCCCCCGGATAGCCCCCCCACCCTCCTCCCTGGACCCCTAACAACCCCCCGGACAGGCCCTCAGACAGCCCCCCCCCCACCCAGCTCCTTGGACCCCGGACAACCCCCCAAACACCCCCCGGACAGCCCCCCGAACAGCCCCTTCAACACCCCCACCCCCACCCACCTTCGTGGACCCCGGACAACCCTCCGTACACCCCCCGGACAGCCCCCCCGAACAGACCCCCCACCCTCTTCCCTGGACCCCGGATAGCCCCCGGACAGACCCCGAACAGCCCCCCCCCCCCCCCCCCCCCTACTTGGACCCCGACAACCCCCTGAACACCCCCCAGACACTCCCCAGACAGCCCCCCGAACAGCCCCCCCCCCCCCCCCCACCCTCCTCCCTGGACCCCTGACAACCCCGCGGACAGCCCCTTAGACAGCCCCCCGGACAACCCCCCCACCCAGCTCCTTGGACCCCGAACAACCCCCCGAACACCCCCTGGACAGCCCCCCGAACAGCCCCCCGGACACCATTTTAAGCACATACGGAAAACCGACCAAACAGATTCGGAATAAGTACATATAGATAACCAACCAAACCGATTTTAAGTATGCGACATGTACGAGTCAACCCCGCCTCAATCCGAGGAGCGGTGTGGCCGACACCACTCTAACTGTGTCTCTTTTGTTTAAAATGGGCAGGATTAGAAGTGAAAGGAACAACTGGCATACGCAAAACTGACCAAACGAATTCGGAATCTGTTGATAATATATCTCAATGATTCATGGGTCATATGTGACCTGTACGAGCCAACCCGGGATGAATCCGAGTCGCGGTGTGGCCGGGATCAGTCTAAGTGGCTCTCTTTTGTTTAAAACAGACACCATTTTAAGTACATATAGAAAACCAACCAAAATGATTTGGTTTCCGTTGAAACATTAGGAGAATGATCCATGGGTCATATGTGACGTGTACGAATCAACGCCTCCTTAATTGGAGACGCGGTGTGGCCGACACCACTCAATGTGTCCATCTTTTGTTTAAAAAGGACGGCATTTTAAGTGAAAAGCATCAATTGACATACGGAAAACTGAGAAAACGCATTCGGACTATGTCGATACTTTATAAAAAGGATCCATGGGTCGTATGTGAGGAGTACGAGTCAATCCCGCCACTATCCGAGGAGTGGTGTGGCCGACACTGCTGTAACTGTGTCTCTTTTGTTTAAAATGGAGAGGATTATAAGTGAAAAGAAAAACAGGTATACGGAAAACCGACCAAACGCATTCCAAATCTGTTGATAATTTATCCCAACGATCCATGGGTCCTATGTGACGTGTAAGATCCATCCCGGGATGAATCCAAGTCGCGGTGTGGCCGAGATCAGTCTAAGGGGCTCTCTTTTGTTTAAAACGGACACCATTTTAAGTACATACAGAAAACCGACCAAACGGATTCAGTTTCTGTTGAAACATTAGGAGAACGATCCATGGGTCATATGTGACGTGTATGAATCATCCCCGCCTCAATCGGAGAGGCGGTGTGGCAGGCACCACTCAAAGTGTCCGTCTTTTGTTTCAAAAAGACGCCATTTTAAGTGAAAAGCCTCAACTGACATACGAAAAACCGAAAAAAGGAATTCGGATTGTGTCGATACTTTAGCACAAATATCCATGGGTCGTATGTGACGTGTACGAGTCAATACCGCTTGAATAGGAGGAGCAGTGTGGCTGACACTGCCCTAACTGTGTCTCTTTTGTTTAAAATGGACAGGATTATAAGTGAAAAGAACAACTGGCATACAGAAAACCGACCAAACGCATTCCGAATCTGTTGATAATTTACCCCGATAATCGATGGGTCATATGTGACGTGTACGAGCCATCCGGGATGAATTCGAGTCGTGGTGTGGCCAGGATCAGTCTAAGTGACTCTCTTTTGTTTAAAACAGACGCCATTATAAGTACATATGGAAAACCGACCAAACAGATTCGGATTCCATTGAAACATTAGGAGAACGATCCATGGGTCATATGTGACGTGTACGAATCAACAACGCCACAATCAGAGACGCGGTGTGGTCGGTACCACTCAATGTGACCGCCTTTTGTTTCAAAAGGACGTCATTTTATGTGAAAAGCATCAACTTACATATGGAAAACTGACCAAAGGAATTCAGACTGGGTCGATACTTTAGCACAAAGATCCATGGGTCGTATGTGTCATGTACGAGTCAATCCTGCATCAATCCGAGGATCGGTGTGGCCGAAACCGCTCTAACTGTGTCTCTTTTGTTTAAAATGGAAAGGATTATAAGTGAAAAGAACAACTGGCATATGAAAAACTGACCAAACGCATTACGAATCTGTTGATAATTTATCCCAACGATCCATGAGTCATATGTGACGTGTACGAGCAAACCCAGGATGAATCCGAGTCGCGGTGTGGCCGGGATCAGTCTAAGTGGCTCTCTTTTGTTTAAAACGGACACCATTTTAAGTACATATGGAAAACCGACCAAACGGATTCGGTTTCTATTGAAACATTAGGAGAACGATCCATGGGTCATATGTGATGTGCGCGAATAAACCCCGCCTCAATCGGAGAGGCGGCGTGGCCGGCACCACTCAAAGTGTCTGTCTTTTGTTTCAAAAGGACGCCATTTTAAGTGAAAAGCATCAACTGACATACGGTAAACTGACCAAAGGCATTCGTACTGTGTCTATACTTTAGCAAAAAGATCCATGGGTCATATGTGACGTGTACGACTCAATCCCGCATCAATCCGAGTAGCGGTGTGGCCGACACCGCTCTAACTGTGTCTCTTTTGTTTAAAATGGACAGGATTATAAGTGAAAAGAACAACTGGCATAAGGAAAACTGACCAAACGCATTCCAAATATGTTGATAATTTATCCCAACAATCCATGGGTCATATGTGACGTGTACAAGCCAACCCGGGATGAATCTAAGTCACGGTGTGGCCGGGATCAGTCTAAGTGACTCTCTTTTGTTTAAAACAGACACGATTTTAAGTACATACGAAAAACTGACCAAAAGGATTCGGTTTCCATTGAAACATTAGGAGAACGACCCATGGGTCATATGTGACGTGTACAAATCAACTTCGCCTCAATCGGAGATGTGGTGTGTCCGACACCACTCAATGTGTCTGTCTTTTGTTTCCAAAGGATGTCATTTTAAGTGAAAAGCATCAACTGACATACGGAAAACCGACCAAAGGCATTTGGACTGTGTCGATACATTAGCACAAAGATCCATGGGTCGTATGTGACATGTACGAGTCAATCCTGCATCAATTTGAGGAGCGGTGTGGCCGACACCGCTCTAACTGTGTCTCTTTTGTTTAAAATGGACAGGATTATAAGTGAAAAGAAAAACTGGCATACGGAAGAATGACCAAACGCATTCCGAATCTGTTGATAATTTATCCCAACGATCCATGGGTCATATGTGACGTGTACGAGCCAACCCAGGATGAATCCGAGTCACGGTGTGGCCGGGATCAATCTATGTAGCTCTCTTTTGTTTAAAACGGACACCATTTTAAGTACATACGGAAAACAGACCAAACGGATTCGGTTTCTGTTGAAAATTTATGAGAACGATCCATTCGTCATATGTGACATGTACGAATCAACCTCGCCTCAATCGGAGAGGTGGTGTGGCCGGCACTACTCAAAGTGTACGTCTTTTGTTTCAAAAGGACGCCATTTTAAGTGAAAAACATCAACTGACATACGGGAAACTGACCAAAGGCATTCGGACTGTGTTGATACTTTAGCACAAAGATCCATGGGTCGTATGTGACGTGTACTAGTCATTCTCGCATCAATATGATGAGAGGTGTGGCCGACACTGCTCTAACTATGTATCATTTGTTTAAAATGGACAGGATTATAAGTTAAAAGAACAACTGGCATACGGAAAACTGACCAAACGCATTCCGAATCTGTTGATAATTAATCCCAACAATCCATGGGTCATATGTTACATGTACGAGCCAACCCGGGATGAATCTGAGTCGCGGTGTGGTCGGGATCAGTCTAAGTGACTCTCTTTTATTTAAAACGGACACCATTTTAAGTACATAGGGAAAACCGACCAAATTGATTCTGTTTCTGTTGAAACTATAGGAGAACGATCCATGGATAATATGTGACGTGTACGAATCTTCCCTGCCTCAATAGGAGATGTGTTGTGGCTGGCACCACTCAAAGTGTCCGTCTTTTGATTCAAAAGGACATCATTTTATGTGAAAAGCATCAACTGACATACGGAAAACCGACCAAATGCATTTGGACTGTGTCGATACATTATAAAAAAGATCCATGGGTCGTATGTGATGTGTACGAGTCAAACCCGCATCAATCTAAGGAGCGGTGTGGCCGACACCGCTCTAACTGTGTCTCATTTGTTTAAAATGGACAAGATTATAAGTGAAAAAAACAACTGGCATACGTAAAAACGACCAAACACATTCCGAATCTATTGATAATTTATCCCAACGATCCATGGGTCATATGTGACATGTACGAGCCAACCGAGGATGAATCTGAGTCGCGGTGTGGCCTAGATCAGTCTAAGTGTCTCTCTTTTGTTTAAAACGGACGCCATTTTTATTACACACGGAAAACCAACCAAACGGATTTGGTTTCCGTTGAAACATTAGGAGAACGATCCATCGGTCATATGTGACGTGTAAAAATCAACCACGCCTCAATCAGAGAGGCAGTGTGGCCAGCACCACTAAAAGTGTCCGTCTTTTGTTTTAAAAGGACGCCATTTTTAGTGAAAAGCATCAACTGATATATGGAAAACCAACCAAAGTCATTCAGACTATGTCGATACTTTATCACAAAGATCCATGGGTCGTATGTGACGTGTACGAGTCAATCGCGTATCAATCCGAGGAGCGGTGTGGCCGAAACCGCTCTAACTGTGTCTCTTTTGTTTAAAATGGACAGGATTATAAGTGAAAAGAACAACTGGCATACGGAAAAAAGACCAAATGCATTCCAAATCTGTTGATAATTTATCCCAACAAACCATGGGTCATATTTGAATTGTACGAGCCAACCTGAGATGAATCCGAGTCGCGGTGTGGCCGGAATCAGTCTATGTGACTCTCTTTTGTTTAAAACGGACAACATTTTAAGTACATACGGAAAACTGACCAAACGGATTCGTTCTCCGTTTAAAATTTAGGAGAACGATCCCCGTGTCATATGTGACGTGTACGAACCAACATCGCATCAATCGGAGACGCGGTGTGGCCGACACCAATCAAAGTATCCGTCTTTTGTTTCAAAAGGACATCATTTTAAGTGAAAAGCATCAACTGACATACGGAAAACCAACCAAAGTCATTCAGACTGTGTTGATACTTTAGAAAAAAGATCCATGGGTCATATGTGACATGTAAGAGTCAATCCCGCATCATTCCGAGGACCGGTGTGGCCGACATTGCTCTAACTGTGTCTCTTTTGTTTAAAATGGATAGGATTATAAGTGAAAAGAACAACTGGCATACAGAAAACCGACCAAACACATTCTGAATCTTTTGATAATTTATCCCAATGATCCATGAGTCATATCTGATGTGTATGAGCCAACCTAGGATGAATCCGAGTCGTGGTGTGGCTGGGATCAGTCTAAGTGGATCTCTTTTGTTTAAAACGGACACCATTTTAAGTAGATACGTAAAACTGACCAAACAGATTCGGTTTCATTTGAAACATTAGGAGAATGATCCATGGGTCATATGTGATGTGTACGAATCAACCCCACCTAAATCGGAGAGGCGGTGTGGCCGGCACCACACAAAGTGTCCGTCTTTTGTTTCAAAAGGATTCCATTTTAAGTGAAAAGCATCAACTGACATACGGAAAACCGACCAATGCCATTCGGACTGTGTTGATACTTTAGCAAAAAGATTGATGGGTCATATGTGACGTGTAAGATTCAATCCCGCATCAATCCGAGGAGCAGTGTGGCTAACACTGCTCTAACTGTGTCTCTTTTGTTTAAAATGGACAGGATTATAAGTGAAAAGAACAACTGGAATACGGAAAACTGACCAAACGCATTCCGAATCTATTGATAATTTATCCCAACAATCCATGCGTCATATGTGACGTGTACGAGCCAACCAGGGATGAATCCGAGTCACAGTGTGGCTGGAATCAGTCTATGTGACTCTATTTTTTTTAAAGCGGACACCATTTTATGTACATATGGAAAACCGACCAAAAAGATTCGGTTTCCGTTGAAACATTAGGAGAACAATCCATGGGTCATATGTGATGTGTACGAATCAACCTCGCCTCAATTGGAGATGCGGTGTGGCCGGCACCACTCAAAGTGTCCGTCTTTTGTTTCCAAAGGACGTAATTTTAAGTGAAAAGCATCAACTGACATACGGAAAACCGACCAAAGGAATTCAGACTGTGTCGATACTTTTACACAAAGATCCATGGGTCGTATGTGACGTGTACGAGTCAATCCCGCATCAATCCGAGAAGCGGTGTGGCCGACACCGCTCTAACTGTGTCTCTTTTGTTTAAAATGGACATGATTATAAGTGAAAAGAACAACTAGCATACGGAAAACCGACCAAACACATTCCAAATCTGTTGATAATTTATCCCAACGATCCATTGGTCATATGTGACGTGTACGAGACAACCCAGGATGAATCCAAGTCACGGTGTGGCTAGGATCAGTCTATGTGGCTCTCTTTTGTTTAAAACGGTCACCATTTTATGTACATACGGAAAACCGACCAAACGGATTTTGTTTCTGTTGAAACATTAGGATAACGATCCATGGGTCATATGTGACATGTAAGAATCAACCCCACCTCAATCGGAGAGGCGGTGTGGCCGGCACCACTCAAAGTGTCCATCTTTTGTTTCAAAAGGACGCCATTTTATGTGAAAAGCATCAACTGACATATGGAAAACCGACCAAAGGCATTTAGACTGTGTCAATACTTTAGCACAAAGATCTATGGGTCGTATGCGACGTGTATGAGTCAATCCTGCATCAATTCGAGGAGTGGTGTGGCCAACACCACTCTAACTCTGTCTCTTTTGTTTAAAATGGATAAGATTATAAGTGAAAAGAACAACTGGCATACGGAAAACCGACCAAACGCATTCCGAATCTATTGATAATTTATCCCAACAATCCATGGGTAATATGTGACATGTACGAGCCAACCTGGGATGAATCCGACTTGCGGTGTGGCCGGGATCAGTCTAAGTGACTCTCTTTTGTTTATAACGGACACCATTTTAAGTACATACAGAAAACCAACCAAAAGGATTCGGTTTCTGCTGAAACATTAGGAGAACGATCCATGGGTCATATGTGACGTGTACGAATCAACTCTGCCTCAATCGGAGATGCGGTGTGGCCGGAACCACTCAAAGTGTCCGTCTTTTATTTCAAAAGGACGTAATTTTAAGTGAAAAGCATCAACTGACGTACGGAAAACTGAACAAAGGCATTCGGACTGTGTCGATACTTTAGCAAAAAGATCCATGGGTCGTATGTGACGTGTACGAGTCAATACCGCATCAATCCGAGGAGCGGTGTGGCCGACATCACTCTAACTGTGTCTCTTTTGTTTAAAATGGACAGGATTATATGTTAAAAGAACAATTGGCATAAGGAAAACCGACCAAACACATTCCGAATCTATTGATAATTTATCCCAATGATCCATGGGTCATATGTGACGTGTAAGAGCCAACCCGGGATGAATCCGAGTCGTGGTGTGGCTGGGATCAGTCTAAGTGGCTCTCTTTTGTTTAAAACGGAGACCATTTTTAGTACATATGGAAAACCGACCAAACGGATTCGGTTTTCATTGAAACATTAGGAGAACGATCCATGGGTCATATGTGACATGTACGAATCAACCCCGCCTCAATTGGAGAGGCGGTGTGGCCAGCACCACTCAAAGTGACCATCTTTTGTTTCAAAAGGATGCCATTTTAAGTGAAAAGCATCAACTGACATACGGAAAACAGACCAAAGGCATTCGGACTGTGTCGATACATTTGCACAAAGATCCATGGGTCGTATGTGACGTGTACGAGTCAATCCTGCATCAATCCGAGGAGCGGTGTGCCCAGTATCACTCTAGGTGTATGTAATTTGTTTAAAATGGAATCATTTGAGGTAAAAATATTTGGTATAGAAAAAACCGATCAAATTATGAATTCAAATCCGGATTCGACATATAATTGTCATCTAAATTGGAAATTGAATTCTAAATGAATTATGTATGTTTATAATTACGTTATGAATTCTAATGTAATCATGAATGTGTATAGTTTTAGGATGTATTATATATAAAATGTGTATGAATTTGTTCTTAATTGAATATGTTGAGTATGAATTTGTTCTTAATTGTATATGTTGTATATTTATGTCTTATTTTATTGCAGGTACAATTATTGGATTGAAAATGAGCTCCAAATTAGCCCCAATGAGGCCCCTGGTTCAAATTGTAGGAATTGCAGACAGTCTACCGGGCTGCCTGCTGAGAGGCTGCTGTGCAGGGTATGCCAACGGTTTTAAACCGTTGTCATAGCCTAGAGCTCCTCTATTTACCAACGGTTCATTGAACTGTTGGTTAATAGATGTTTTACCAAAGGTTTAGAACCGTTAGGAAAAGGATCCATGGAGAAACACTATCCCAATGGTTTTCCAGAACCGTTGGGATAGTTGTCGACTATTGGGATTTCCCAACGGTTCTGTACAAACCGTTGGGATAGTTTTCCCCAATGGTTTTCCAGAACCGTTGGGGTATATTTGATTTTCCCATCATATGCCAACGGTTGCCTCTAAACCGTTGGGAAAACCTTTCCCAACGGCTTACATCCCTACGATTCTCAGAACCGTTGGTATATGATATACCAACGGTTAGAAGGCCTTTCCCAACAGTTCTGAACTGTTGGGAATCATTGTATTTCCAGAAGTGTCAACTTTCTTAAGAGTTAATTATTTTTCCCTTGTGAAGATTAAATGGCTCCCAGAAGAATTGGAACGACTGATGAGCTGGCCAGTTATCGGATTTATGATATGATGAACGTTTTTGGCCATGATTACTATAATATCTGTGACATCACTCTCCCTAATCTGGCCAAGTATTTTAAGAAGTAACATATTAATTTTCAACAAATTATTTACTTGCCTCAGTATGGTCATGGTCATCTACAAGAAGTCAACATTCCAGAGCCAAAGAACCATCTCCTGCATTCTTGGTTTTAGACTTACACGAATTTTTCGTCATCAAATATCACAGTTGGAGGATCATTTTTAAATAATGGAACAGTGGAGAAGGACTACATAATGCATCATAGCCCTTGTTCCCCAGATCTGAAACCACACAAGCCTGAACTGGAACAAAATTGTTATCCTTTAATCTTCCGAAATTCTCTGATGGATCAATCCAAAGGCTGGAAGAAGATTTGGGACTTCAGTCTTGGAGGAGGTGTGAAGACTACTTGGATTTGGGCATATTGGGTGCGACAAACTTGTGCAGAGTTTGTCAAGGATTTGAATGGAGCTACAATATATGAAGTCTTTTTGGCTGGGTAGACATATGTCTACAAGAATGATGACTTTGTGTCGGAGCCAATAAGCCGCTATAGCCCTGAAACCAATTCTTTCCATCTTTCTCATGGTGAAGTAGGAAACAGTTTCCTGGATGTCTTCAAGATCTCAGGGGCTCCAATTTTGGGAAATATGTATAATGAATTCATCCCTCCTAAGGATACTTGGAATGATACGAAGAAGACTCCAACATTTTCTAAGGAGTTAATGAAAATCTTCTACAAGATCAAGAACTCAAAGGCATCCAAAATTCATTCTAGAATGGATATTAATCCAGATGAGTGGATGGATATGTTTCTTACTAAGAAGGATGTGACAGGGCCCCCCTGTACTCATCCCACTACCTACCCCAAAACAGAGAAGAGGGGTGCTTCTGGCACATTCTGGCGGACTCTAGAATCGGGAGAATTTGAGAAGTGGGAGTACGAAGTGGATTAGAGAATCCCATAAAAGACCCATCTGGCGGGCATCATAGCCTTTTGGCTAAGTGATTATGTTCATCCTGTTAGGGATTCGAAGGTAGTTATCAGGCCATGGACCTTCATTGTTGCATCCAAGTTGGCTGATAGGAAAGTGGTTGGGTTGGCCACCCCCATTTTGGCAAAGATTCACAGGGGCTTACTCCATATATGTATGGGTATGTATCCTTTGAAAATTATGGGACCATTCCATGTTTTGTGGGGATGGATCGCCACTCATACCAATACATATGCTGAATAGAATGGAGAACGGGTTCCTGGAAGTTACTTCAGGCCATCAGTGCAGACATTTTCTGGAATTTCACCATTTTCCCCAAAACCCGTATGATATGAAGGCGAGGCTGAGAATGTTCAAGGAATTCCATTTATTTTTTTATGGAAACCCACCAACAGGGCAGTTTTTAGATGATGGAATAGTCGTCCTGGAATTGAGTCCATACAAGCTAGCTTGTAGAGATGGTGTATGGGCCACCAGGATTGATGGAGATCTTAAATGTGAGACCTATGCTCCATTAGAATTTTCACGCTAATTCAGTGTCCGCAGCAGACTATTGTATCCCCTCCTGTGTATATCAGGTTAGAGCAGCATCTGATGGTTTCTCGACAACTATGGTTGGTAACATATATGGAGAAGACCAGGGTAGTGTTTGATTTACTAGTTACTAAAGAGGCGAGTAAATTGACTACATGGTATGTCGAGAACTGGGTAGCATCATACCCTGAAGGGGTACTAAATCATTTGGTTCATTAGGTGGGGAAGAAGAAGAGAACTATCAAGAAAGAAACCCTTCATCTAGATGGTGACTCTTACACACCTGGAGCTGATTCACCGGGTTCCTCACCCATGGAAGACTCAACGAATTCTCATAACAGGGATGACGAGGCATGACATGTGTCAAAGAGACCTCATGCTAGATATAATCCTCCTAACAGAGTCAAGAGACCCACTCCATCGACTCATAGTGAGTTACATCATTGAGGCAATTTAATTTCAATTTGTTTATAGAGCCACAATCAGTATTTTCTTAAGCTTGGCCTGTGATTTCAGGTGCTTGGAAGAAGCTGAAGTCCAATATTCTAGGACCCTCCTCACAACCTTCTGGGACACATGTTGAATATCATTGACCAGGGGTTGTCCAGAAATGTCAGAGTTTATATTGCGATACTGAAACAGCCTGGATAGACCTGTGCGAGGGGCTACACATCCCTGTAATAGGGAATCTTCAGGCCTTTACCGATATCTGTTTTGAGGATAACCCCGATGAAGTGCGGGCCTACATCAGAGAGCGTGATATTCTCATATATTCCACTGATTATTCCATTCCTATCACCAAGTGGGTGAAGGAAATGATATATCATGGCACCACTGAGGGGACTGGTGCTTCTAGAGATGAGGAGTGGCACGATTACATGGCTCCTAAAGATGTAAGTCTCTTTCTTTATTTTCTTTGAAACATGATTCCAATTAACTCTTTGTTACTCATGGAAATTATTTTCTTCATCCTATAACTTGCAAAGAAAGGAACTACTGAGGTTCCATCACCACAATATAGTCCTGGTGGTACTGTCATCGGATTTAATGAATCTCCTCATGAGTCGGGCGATGTATCTCCAGGCCAGCAGACCATGGATGAGAAATTAGATATGGCTCTGCATTCTCCAATTCCTATATTTGGATATAATGATTTCATCACTCCCAAAAAGCTAAAGCAATAAAGACATCAAAGAAAGAAGTCCACGAATCAACACTTCATCAGTAGTTGTAATTATTTCAGATATACATGATTCTTAGCTAATGAAAAGATTTCTCATACTTCGTGAGATTGAAGGGGATTCATCCATTTCCCATTTGAGGGAGAGGAATGACCCTTCTCTAAGGATGAAAGAGGGTGCTGGTGAGAAATCACAAGTTCATGCTGACTTGGATGCTTCTAGAGAAGATCCATCATCTTTTCCCTATACTTCTCCTGCTGCTACTACAAGCAGAGAAGAGCCTGATTTTAGTAATTTAACAATGCTGCATAAAATATTGAATAAAAACATAAAATAGAATTAATTATATGATACTTTAGGTTCAACACCTACACCATGACATTTGGTTCCCACAACAACGGATGCCGTTATTTTATCTGAAGAAATTGTTCAGGGTTAGAGGCCACAGAATGAGGGTTTCCAAGAAGATACATCGATTGCTCCCACTTGTGAGACTAACCATGAATCTGAGTTATCTTTTGATGAATTGATTAAACTAGGTGTATCATTTGAATACATTTTAGATCATGAAAAATTACCATGTAATTTAGAAGATTTTGAATGTGAGTGTTATCCTTCTTCCGGTTAAAATAATTTCATATTACATCTCTGACCATGATTAGTTGAAATGTGCAGTTCCATCTAGGAAAGATATAGAACTTCCAAGGCCTAAAGGGGGTATAGACAACCCTACTAATGTGGAGACACTAGATCAAGTGGAGCTTAACTCGGAAGAGCTTCCTAAAACCCATCCTGGAGATCCTATTTAAGATAGTAAAGATAGGGAGGAGCCTTCTCATGTTGTTGATCTACCATTGAGTAAGAGATAATAATATTTGTGGCTGCACATAATTTGAAAGACTACCTAATCCACTTTTTTTATCCATTGAAACTAACTAAAACATTCAATTTTTTATGCAAGGCTGTCAATTTTAGTGGCTAGATCTAGAGGTGAAACCTCATCCTTTTTCCCAATGATGCTGAATCAAACACGGAGGTACAAAAGGCACTCTAGTTTTCACAATGTAAGGAATGTTAGAACATATGAAAGATCATATCTGAAGTTCCTCTAGAAGAGATATCATTGAAGATATCGTGACTGTCATCCCTGTTCATAATGTTGGGACTTGGCGGATTTGGATATCAATAGATCAATGAGGCAGTGAAACAAGAGATTTTAAGGAGGGAGCAGGAGCAGAGGTACCATCAAGACCGGACCAGAGTGAGGCGGTTGGCCAATATTAGAGAATTTGAGGATGTAGTGTCCCGAGCTAAGGCTGATCTTGCCACCAAGTTAAAGGATATGAAGCATAAGATCAAGGATAAATTTTCCCAACAGATACACCTTTAGTAATAGTTATATGCTATTATTGGGGAACATGACCATAATAACTATTCACTAGAAGGAGTTCAAACAAATTGTATGAAATCAATCGCCGAAGCCAAGAAAGCACTCCATCATGCTGAAAAAAGTGAAGCTGGTCGAGTGCATGAACATCATGTGGCTGCTGATGATGCTCGAAATGTAGTAAAACAAAGAAGAGTTATGTTGAAATTCTGTTGTAATCCTTGAAAAAGAGAAGAGACTTCAGTCAGTGGATGTCCTTCTAACTCTTGTGCATCAATGAAAAACACTTTCATCTACAATCATTTTTGCTTTAATTCTTTTTGTACCTGCTTAAAACATTTACTTTAGACAATGGGACTAGTAAGCATAGTTTTATTTTCACTAGGATTATAAAAAATAACCCTAAAAACTTTACAACTTTTTATTTCTCAATATTACCTAAATCATAAAAAATGTATGTTTAGCGAGTTAGGACTCGACTTTTGTTCAGAGTTCTATTGTCTTTTGTTGGAAGTTTAATGTCATGCATATCGGACATAAAAAAGGCTAATGTTTAAGGTCTAAATAGCTTTGACCGAATAGACTATAAATTGACTCAATTCCTTGATAATTTATCTGAAAACATTTTACCATATTCAAGTATGGGGGAAAAATGTAAAATATGACTTAATAAATTTTAAATTTGAGGAATGATATGACAAACATTGCAAAAAGGCATTAGAATAAGTATTTCCTAAGAGTGAAGATACTGTTATTTAACAAACCCATTAGGGGGTGGAATTATGCAGGGCCACCTATGGTCATTGGTAGCACAGGCAAACAATAGCATATTTTGGCTGACAGGTCCATTATGTAAACTACATAAGCAAGGCCACCAAAGGGAATGTGCTCAGAAATTTTACATTTCTATTACTAAAAATCTAGTGAGAGTTTATGGAGATTCAAATTTTCTAAAGCAAAGAGTCTGCTATATAGATAATGGTACTAGAATATGGGGTGGATATTTCCAACTATGATTGTTAAAGAATTGGATGAATGTCACTCATGCGAAGGTATGACCCAAACGTAGGGAATGGAAATATAAACCATAGACCTGAATACATTCAGATCGTGAAAAAGAGTATGGGACAAATATGTTAGGGATGGTTATTTTTTGTATATCCCTACATAATATCATTAAGATGAATAAGGAAAAAAGAGTTTTTCCTCCCAAGACTGAAGTTACACCTATTTAACAAACCCATTAGGGGGTTGAATTATGCAGGGCCACATAAGGGCATTTGGTGCATAGTCAAATAATACTATCTTTCGGCTAATAGGTCCGTTATGTAGACTATTTATGCAAGGCCACCTAAGGTCATGTGCTTCTTGGTCAGGCAATAGAAATCTCAGGTATCAGAAATTTATTGACCAGAAGTCAAGAAAATGGTTATGGAGATCTGGAATTATTTAAGGTTCGGAGTATGACACATGAAAATGGGCATTCTCCAATGCATGTAGAGATACATAGACTAATGCTGACCATAATCATGTTCTCGCTGGGTCCTGAATTGAGGTGTTGGAAAACACTATGTATCCCATAAAAATGGGAATCATGTACTACGTAGTTCTTGAAATATAGTTTAACATCATGTGGGATGAGAGTGTAGGAGATCTTATTTAAGTTTCATAGAGCTCAGACCAAGGGGAAATTTACAGCCAAGGGACTAAAAGTGGAATTTGGGGTTAGGACCAATGACTTGGGGCTTGATTCGAGGGACGCTCGAATGTTCCTACGTATCCCATAAAGATGGGAATCAAGACACACATTGTTCATTAAATACCCTTTGTATGGATTTGGTTCGTACAATTGAAGGGTAAAAGGGGACTTTAGTGAAATGATGGTTTGACCCAAAATTACTATTCCGAAATTTCCATGTACGCACGTAGTCTTTGAAATATAACATGATTTTAGATCACTGTAAATAATGATTCCCTATCAGGTGAGAGTGACAAATAATGTTGTATTTTATTGTCGTACATGACAAAAGACTGAATATTTTAAGGTCATATGCATGGACCAGTGCTGCATAGTTTACCATCATGTAGATAGGATGATGGTGAACCAATGTAAAAATATTGGTTCTGGGAGTTTCTTCATTAATATACATTGTATGAGATGGAGGTGAACTGACGTGAAGATGAAAAGATTGGTTTTGGTCTGAACATTAGGTGGTTGCCTAAGTACCCAACCAAGAAGGCGAGGATCAAATTCTGCGTAGTTAAATTAATGAATGAATTGGTAATCAAGTTTCTCTTGAGGAAAACAACCTAAAAATGGTTTTGGGACTTATGAATGTTTAGCGGCCCAGAGAGGGTGTTATGGTTGATGTTTACTCTAAGTTCATGTGAGTCATACTCGGTGTGAGAAACAAGAGGTACCAACAACCTCAACGATGCACATTTTATTGTCATGTAGGACATATGGGACAGGACCCAGTTTGACGTCATGTCGGATAATGAAGGGATTGTGCAGTTTAAAGTCTTGAAGTAAGGACTTTGGGGGGACTATACAGTTTAATGTCATATAGTAAGGACAAATGAAGGGCTTTATAGTTTAATGACATATTTCTTGGACATATTAGGGACTTTTTTTACAGTTTAACATCATGTTGGATGTAATGGACTTCTGTAGGGTTTAGCATCATGTAGCTAAGACATCAAAGTTTAACGTCATGTTGGACATAAGAGACATTGTGTTACAAAAAATACTTCTTCATGAATCATGCATTGGTTGGAGTTGTGATGAGTTCTCCATACATTGAGATTAATGAATAAGCTCCATTGGAGTAGAACATATGTATTGAGCAAGGTCCTTCCCACATTGGCACAAGCTTGGGAGGTTTCTTTCTGGAAATCATTGGAGTTATGAGAACCAATACCAATTCTCCTTGATTGAATGAATAAAGATGATTTTTTTGTTGAAATCGTGTGCAATTCGATTCTGATAGACATCCATGTGGTGTAGAGTGCACACTCTTTTTTCATCTAATTGATCCAATTCATCCAATAGATTTTGATATTTCTCCTCTGTAGATGATAGATCACAAATGTCTACTATGAGAGAAAGTAATTAAACCTCATTGGAAAATAATTCTTCCATTTCATATACCAATGAATATGTAGTTGACTGTGTAGTAGTGTGGGTGGTGGTCTGATAAGCCCATAAAGCATGAATGAGTTTATCAGGCCATGATTTCTTATCATTATACACCATCTATTGCAGTATGTTTGAAAGAGTCTTATTGAAGGATTCTATTTTTCCATTGTCCAGTTCATGATACCGAGATGAATGGTTGGATTTGATGTTGTATTCTTGATGCAAATTACTTACCTCAGATGAAAAAAATTTGGTTCCATTGTCCGTCAGTGTGTTATGAGGGACACCAAATATGGTAATGATTTTATACTTGATGAAGCTAAAAATGCTCTTATAACTAACTTCTTTGAGAGGTATTGCCTCTGCCAATTTGGAAAAGAAGTCAGTAGCAGTAAAAATATAATGAAACTGCTTGGATGTAGCCAAAGGGTAAGGTCCTACTACATCCATTCCCCATGTAGAAAATGGCCATGAGTATTTAGCTATATGAAGCAACTCTGGGGGCTGATGAATGAAGTTGGAACATACTTGGAACGGATGACACTTCGTCGTAAAATAAACACAACCTTGTATCATTGAAGGCTAAAAGTATCCATGCCTTCGAATTTGATCAGACAGTCTATGTTTAGACTGGTGGGCACCACAGACTCCTGCGTGTTCTTCATTCATGACAGCCATTGTCTGTTCACCATCAATGCATCTTAAGAGAATTCCACAAAAACCACTTTTTTGGAGAATTTTTTCTAGGTGATCTGGGCTATCATAAAGAGCAAAATTGACCATACGTCACTAGATTTGTTCTTCCCCGTCTCTATCTGGTGGGAGTGTTCCATTTTAAAGTAATTCCATAATAGGTGTCATCCATACTATAGTATAACCATATGGTTCAGAAATGGGCCTAATTTCATTTATTTCATCTGTTATGAATTGAACATAAGGTTAAATTGTATGACGGTGGTCAATACTAATGATTGACTCATCCCGATGTGGATCTATCAGAGCTGTGGCTATATTTGCCAGTGCATCAGCTTGGGTATTTTGTGAATTGAGGGACATATGAAAATATTGGTTCCAAAGGAAATTCCTCCATTAACTCTCTAACGTAATCATACAAATGGATTAACTCTTTTTTTCTAATGGAATAATCCCCATTGACATGTTTGATTACCAGGTTTGAATCACCTTTCACCTTTATGTGATTCACTTGTGCCTGAAGCACCAACACTAATCCTATAATGACAGCATGATATTCGGCTTCATTGTTTGTACCAAATTCCCATAATATAAAGGAATAGGGTATCACTACCTTTTCTGGGGAAATACGCACAATTCTAAACCCAACTTTGTTGAATTTAGGATCTTCCATTTTCTTCCATGTTGGACTTCTGGAAGCACCATCAAAGTATATTTCCCATGTTTCAAGATTATCTTAAATATAAAATACTTCATCATTAGGAAGTTCAATATCTAAATATGAATCTTCTATTGAAGGGTGTTCTTCAAGGAAATTAGCTAGAGCTTGGCCCTTTATTGCCTTTTGAGACACATACTGGATATCAAATTGCTGCAAAATAACTTCCCACCTTGCCAGAAATCCTGTAAGCATTGGAAGACTAAGGATGAATTTTTAGCGGGATATTGGGAGATACCAATTGCATTTCATGATGTTTCAGGTAGTGTCTCAATTTCTGAACTACAAAGATTAATTCTAGGCAGTACTTTTCAATACTTGAATATTGGGTTTCTTCTTCATGCATTGTCCGACTAAGATAGTAAAGGTTGTTTTCATTCCTAGCATCATTCTTCTAGGAAAGGAAGGCACCCACTGATCGCTCTAAAGCTGCACATAAAGAATAAGTGGTCATCCTTCAATAGGTGGCATTAATACTGGTGTACTCAAGAGATATTTCTTCATAATATTGAATGCTTCTTGAAATTCTTTAGTCCACTGGTAAGTGACTCCCATATTCATCAATTTGGTGATGGGTAAACCTTTTCATGCCAAATTGGCGATGAAACACTGAATATAGGCCATGTTTCCTTGATGTACTCTCAATTCCATCACATTTTGAGAAGGTGACATACCAAGGATTGAATTTTTCTTCTCAGGATCAACTTCGATAGCACGATGGCTTACAACAAAGCTGATAAATTTTCCTATGGTTACCCCAAAAGACAATTTTAAGGGGTTCATCTTTAAATTGTGTTGTCGATGTTTATGGAATATGATTTCCAAATCATCCAAGTGATTATAACGTCATCTGGATTTAACCTCTAAATTTTCTACATAACATTCAACAAACATCCCTAATAATGGTTTGAAGATACGGTGCATGGCACGTTGATATGTTGTGCATGCATTCTTCAAGAAAAAGGACATTAACCGATTGAAAAACACACCCTGAGGGCATCGAAGGCTGTAGATTCATTATCTTCTAGATCCATTATGATTTTATTATACTCGAAATACCCATCCATGAAGGAAAGTTCTTCATTGCCAGTTGTTTCACCAATTAAGATAATTATGATAGGAACTAGAAAATCATCATTGGGACAATGTCGATTAAGATCTCTGAATGAAATAAAAACCCTAATTTGTCCATTATTATTTTTCACAGGGACAATATTAGCCATCAATATGGAATATTGACCATCTCTGACGAAGTAATATTTGATAAACTTGTCCACATCAGCTTCTATTTTGGAATCATATGTGGGGTGTGTTGTTTTTGCGTCTTGCTTGAATCCTCAATGTTCTTCTGGAAAACCCAAACGATGAGTAACAACATCAGGATCAAGCACTCGCATTTATGTATAGTTCCATGAAAATATATCTCGATCTTTCTTTAAAAATGAAATAAAAATTTCCTTATCTTGAAGTGTCATGGTCACACTAATTATAGTGGGGCGTGGATATTCTTCTGTAACCAAATTTATTTCTCGGAGTTTATCCACCGTGATAGAGATACCCTCTTCAAACAATGGAGGATCATCTCTAAGATCTTCCTCTTCTTCTTCAACATGTGTTATCTCTTATGCTTCTACTTTCATAGTATATGATGAAGCATAATTTCTATGATTAGGAGAGATGTTAAAATTTGAATATCTTAAAGAAGAATCTACCATTTCTAACCCTGTTGATAATGATGGGTATTCCTTCGGTAATAAAGTTGGGATAATGGATTGATAATCAGCATCATCATTCATATCTGACATTGTTATAACTTCTTTTGGCATGGTTGATGAAGTATAGAATTTCTGGATTTCAGCGGATAAAATGAAGACATCTCCACTTGAGCTTTTATAAATTCTTGGTGAATCACCAATTTCTCCCATTTTGTCTATCTTGATTTCTGGAATTGTCATTTTGGATGTTTCTATAAGAGTATTTGGATTTGGGTCTATCCTGTCAATTGGACTGATACCAACACATAATCTGTACACACTTGTATGAATGGGTTTACTGGAATCTTTTCCAAACCCTATGGATCATTAACATTGGTATCCTCCTTTGTTGTGGATCTCTCCTTACCCTTAATGTGATAGAATTCTGCCTCAATGTATTGATATTAACATGTTTTGAATGGGGCTTTATCACCATTCAATGTCCCAATTTGACCATTGAAACATTATTTGAGACATTGATGGTATCATGTTGGTATAGCTGCATGATGATATAGCCAAGGTCTTCCAAGAAAAATGATGAAAGCTATGTCATTACGAACAACCATGAAATATAAATTGGATACAAGATCTCCAAACTGAGTTCTGAGTGTGATCTCGCCTAGATTTTCTTGTTCATTTTTATCATATCCTTGCAACATAAATGTAGAAGAAGATAAATCAGATTTTGTGAGGCCCCATAGACGAAGTGTACGAATGGGGATGAGGTTGACTCCTAAACCATTATCATTGAAAGCTCTTCGGATGTCTACATCATTTACCTTGGTAGATAAATACAAAGGTCTAATATGTCCACGCACAACATCATCTTCATCTTCATCTGTAGAAGATATCACTGCATGGAATTCTATCGGATCATTCTCTACATGGTAGTCTTCAGCCGCATCAATTTCTATTTCGAATTCCTGATGACTTGACAAAGCCTCAATTAGTGCCTCCCGAAGATCCTTTGATAGATTTAAAGCATCCAGAATTGATAACATGGGCGGTAAATTGGCAAAATTATTCAAGACATCATACTTTTGGTCCAAAAGTTCTGTGTTTCCAAATAATAACATGTGGTTTCACAGGTGCCTTAGAAGTTGATGGTTTGGAATTAGATGCATCTTGTATCGGGGTAGGAGTTGGAAATACTCCGGGCTTTTGAATATTAGACCGACATGGTCTATTGACTTGCTGAAAGGAAGAAGGTGTCACTTCTAAACAATATTCCAAAATAATTGTGCCAGGACTAAATTTACCATGCATGGAAGAACATTATTGTTCTGTTTGAGCTCGCTGAAGGGATCTGTCATGAGATTCTACTACATATATAGTTCTAGCAGGGGTAGAATTGTAATAGTGGCTTCTGGGATATCCATGTCTTCCTCTGTATCCCAAAACTATGGAACTCCCTCTAATTCCTCTGTTTGATATAGGGAACTCAGGATCATCATGATCAAAATTTTGACTAGCATAAGGATCTTTTAATTGAATCATGTTAACGAAACCAAAGATCAACTCTTCATATGATGAAGACTCTGCCTGATTAGCCAGTTTAGGATGTGCGATTTAGTGGGGCGGTGCTCGTGGCTTTGAAGAAGATGGCATAAAATCTTCCAGAGTCAATGACAACATAGGCATTTACAGGATCTCATCATCTTCTGAATACTATTCTTTCTTGTAATTAAGCCATTTCATTGAGGATTTCCTTATGATGAAGGGGGTTATGATGTGGCATTTATAGAAAACACAATTGGTTTCTTCAATTGTGTTTGTAAAATGGAATGAGTTATGTTGATCATTTTTTTGACCATCTAATAATCATATTTCTACATAGTTTTGATTTTTACATCTTGCCACTTGACTTCTTCCTCTATATCTGTAGCAGTTACCCATGCTACCTAAGATGAAGAACGTTTCAGTTTGACTTGTCCCAAGTCCACCATTTTTAGCAGGAAGTATTTGAATAAAAAACACTCTTGAATGGGATGCACCAATATCTGATGACATTGGAAATAGTTGTGAAGGTCTTCATCTCCTTCCTTGTTCGGCGTTTTGGTCCTTGGAAATTGAAACAAATTATTTTTCAGAGCCAAAATGAAGTAACCAAGAACCTGTTCATTTCGGAAAAAGTAAACATTTCTTTTCATCTCATCAAGTTGTTTCTGTATTTGATCTCTTTGATCATCTTGATGAAATGGCCTCTGTTTTTCATGCTGAGGAGGTGTAACCCTTCAGTAAGATGAAGGTTTTTAAGTGGAAGCAAGTACATGATCTTGTTTTAGCGTAATTGTAGCAGTCTCTACTCTACCCATTCCCCTTCCTAGAACTGATGGAATTACCCGAGTTTTATCCTTAGTCTTCGTAAGAGAGTATTCGATCTACTGAGCGATCGAAGTATGTTCTAGAAACCATGAAATGTATTTCACAGGGATCAATGTTGTGCGTAATTAATCATGCAAATTTTCCACACAAATTGGCAACAATTCTTCTTGAGGGAGTGCTAAGCTTAGGAAATGTTAATCCCTTCCAGCGAGCAATGAAACCTGAAACCCTTTCATTATCATTTTTTATAAAATTTGTAAGATCAAAAATTATTTTATTTGGCAATGTTGAGATTAATTAAAGAAGGAATCATTAGCGGAGATCTTACCATCTTGTAATTGAATGTGATTGAAATCTTCTATATCAATCAAAACCATGACCTTGAAAAGACTGTACAAAACAACTGAGCTTAACTGCTTCTTGTTGCTGAGGGGTTCTCATCATAGGATCACTATGAGAAACAAAATGTGTTGTGTTTCGCTCTGGGTCTCCCGAACCATTAAATATTGGTAATGTGGTACTTGCATAATTTGATGGGAGAGGAATTTCTTCAACCCATTCAGGATAATCTCTCTTTTCTGGTTGAATTTGTGAAATTTTCCCTCCATAGATTCCAACCAAGCTGTTAATGACTCAATGGTAGCTATTATCTTTTGAGAAACATCTAGTTGAGCTTTGACCTGAGCAGGTGCAATAACTGGAGCTTGGACAGGTGTGGTGGCTGGTACTGAAACTAATGGTAGCACCATCAATTATTTTTGCACATGACCCATTGGATTAGACCATTGAGGATGTAATGGTAATGGTGGATATTCTTGATCCATCTCAGTAGCCAGACCAAATTCCTTTGGCTGACTAACTCCATCACGCTTAAAAGGATGTCTACCTTGAAGTAGTTTAGCATTCAACCTCCATAATTCATTCATTTTTTCCTTTTGTTGTGTGAACCTTTACTCTAGTGAGAGTGATTTCCATTCTCTAGAGGAATGGTATATAACCTGATTCTTTCATTTCCCCTTGTTGGATGCCTTTTGGAGAGGGGGAAGTTGGTTATTTGAAGGAATACCCAGATTCTGTGTAAGACTATGATTTCATGTACGCACACCTTCTTCATTTTCCTCTATTTTCACAGCCTCTTGAGCAGGAACTTCTTCATCTGATCCCTCTAAGTGAGCCTCATGTTCTGAGGGATCAGAAACAATGTCGTTGATGAAATTTATTATTTCGTAATGCATTGAATCTCTTCTATCGGCATTTCTGTGATACTGACTTTTCCCATGTCATGGATGAGAAATTGCCTTCATTGAGTTGACCCATTAGGAACATCTTAATGAACTATTATTTGGAGGGAATATCCTTATAATTAGGCTCATCTTTCCTCTTTTGGCTTCTTCCCTAATCGATAGAACACTAACATTCACTGAGGAAAAGATTGAGGATTTGAAAAATTCACCAGTCTGGTGGACTAGGGCTGTTCCTGCTATTCCTACTCAACTCCTTGGATCCTATTTGTTGATTACAAGGGTTGGTTAAAAGAGTCACTAGTATAGAAAGCTGGGGTGGTTCTTGAGCTGCTATATCTGAGAATTTCTTAAAATCACCCCTGATCAAGCGGACTTTAGTCCGGAAATTGGCTATATGCATCAACCTACATCCACTCAAATCACCTGGCTCAAATGACCGTTGGATGATTTCTGACACTTATGTCACCTGATGATGTGCCCACATTAAATGTGAAGCAAGTTAAATATTCTCATTTGCCTGATGCAAGAGTAATTCGACAACATTTTCATTGTATGCCTGACTTCGAGGAGAACTAGTTGAGGCATGTTCCTCAGCAAGCCTTTTATTATAAATAAAACCAATTGGTAGTGGCCATCCATGGGTAATAACATTGCATGACACCATTTTCAGCGGGATTTGTTGAATAGAGAGTACATTGAAATTTAGTGCTCCATGAATACCCCATCCCCTTATATGAATACCAGATGTGGAATTGGAAATTAACTGATGCAATATTTTTAGTGCGCCAAGGTATGAACGCTGAAGGGCCCTCTGCTGCTTTTCAGCTTTCAGATATCGAGAAACTGAGATAGATTCCAAATTAATTTGATTTTTTAACCCTTCTATTACCTTGACATGCTTTTCATTTTCATTATAAGATAATTTTTTTTCTTTCAAGTGACAAAGAGTTTACCACATGTGGAGACGAATATCGTGTATACAATCTTCTATCAACATCTATGGAATTTCATACTGAGAGTCCGCCAAAGGCCAAAACATGACTGGAACTTAACCTTTCACCAGTTGTTTTCTCATATTTATCACTTCCTCTTTATCATTCAATGAAGATTATTCTACTTTATTAGACCAGAGCTGGTGCTTCCTTGTTGCTTCATCAGATTCAACAAGATTGGTAGAGAATTCATTTATGAAACTAAAAGATGAATGACCCAGGGGTGGTTCAGAAAATGACCTACACCCTGGGATATCATCTGATTGAAAATGTATTTCACCTGCTAGTAGTAAATAATCATACATGAATAGCTTCACATTTTCAAGTGACTCATGATATTAGGGCCTTCTCATTACTACATTGTCCTTTGAATTTTTTTTTTCAGGAAATGCGAATTACTACTGTAGAGATGAATTTCAAAGATAAATTCATCATCATGGGGGGAACCACAATGGTGGGTGACATCAATAGATGAAACCTTTTTCTACTTGATCTGATGGCCACACAGAGGGTTCTTATGGATCTCATCTGAAGATGATATTTCGAGATCAACTGAACTGTCATGAAGCAAGCCTTTGTGAGGAAATGTCTGATGATGACCTTCAGAATTAATGTTCCCACTATTGGGAAATGAGAGAGTAGAATTAGGAGTTCCAACAGATAAATACCTGAGGGCACCACGAACTATAGCATCATGGAAGGCATTATTACAGATTGGATATTGATTTCATTACAGTGTTGAACAAGTCTTTTTCATAGATAACTTCTTACTCACATTTGGAACCACTTGTTGACAAAGGTTGTTTTTATGGGAAGGTGTATGTGCCAGCTCAGGATAAATAGTCATGTTATGCTGATTATCTCCATTCAAATTAGGTGTATGTGCCTGACTTGATTGTCCGAATGACATGGGGGAGTATGTCCGAATGACATGGGGGAGAATGTCCCACAAACATCTTGGACTAGAATAGAGGTGTGTATCTATTCCAGAGTGATATGTTGATGTGTCACTCCACTGGTAGGGACATATTTTCATTTCTTTCCCTTTGATGATGCTGAAGCTGTTATAATATTCTGACAGGGTTCCGGAATATGAGCAAGGATTTGCTTCTGCTATTTAACCATTTTAAGAATGTGCTTGGTGACTTCAGCTCCCGGAATGAGAATATACATCCATTTCATGCTTGGATTAGGTACTTATTCCTCCTCATGTCCTCTTGTTCCTGGAAATGAATTCTGACAGTACTCATGTGTGGGGCAGAGAGTTGAGTCTGCTCCAAATTAGTCATCGGAGCGTTCTAACCGACTTCTCCGGGTGATGCCAAACAAGACTGTTGGATGACCTGATGAACATTGGTAGGTGTATGTGCATGTTGTGCATTCATTTTCAAGTATGTTTAACGAATTTACTTCAATACTAGGAAACGATACTACTGATATAATTATTGATTGTAAACAGGTTTATGTCCATGATTATTATTTGCCACTATATTAGATTTGTGTGCATCTTTGGTTGTAGTCAGACGAGCCTGCTAATTAGCTGATGAATTATAAACAGGTGTATATGCATGCCTATAATACTCCATCGGAATTACCTAGTGGGATTGACGTGTTAATGAAAGATGAGTCTGATGGGCAGTAACATTAGGATGGACGAGTGTATATGCCCGCTCATTGGTTGACATCAAGTTGGATTCATGTAATTCTCTCGAGGGGGAAGAATTATGAACCTGCTCCCTGTTGAGAAGATGTCGCCTCTGGTGGTTCGTCATGCATGCTCGGGTCTATGGGACCTGAGCCGAACCCCTAAAGGTGATACCCTCATCACGTTGAGGGCGCACTGCCGCACAAGTCTGGTAGTGATTGTTGATGGGAGCCCTCGAGAAGGACTCTTGTCTACTTGAATTAAGGCATTGAGTGAACTTCTCTTTCACCACCCCATAATATGGGAAGGATTGGTGATTGAGTTCTGGGGATAATGACCTGAAACGGGTGGATATGGTGTTTGGAACCACCTGCTTCTTGATCGTTGGTCATCGCAGTCTGGACAAACAGGGTGAATTATTGAATAGGAGTGCTTGTCGAGCGGCCTCCAGAGTCGGAATGATACAATGTTGATGGTATTACTTAACCAGTGCATTTGAGACCCAACATTTAATATGCTGAGTAGGTGATGTCGTCCTTAGAGCGGACAAGCATCCACTAAGAGTAGCAGCAAATGCATTCATAGGTGTAAACTTTAGAGAAGCCATTTTTGTAATGCAGATAATTCTTGGAAAAGAGTGCCTATTTGATATAATAGAAATAATCAAGATAATTTTGTCCACTACATCATTTGGATGAGAACAGATGTTATTGATTTCTTTTCGGCCGTCACATTGAGTTAAATAGGGGCCAAACAAATAAGTAAAATTTAATTTAATTTGTTTAAGGATTAACGTCGGGTTCCCCATTTTTTCCTTCCTCTGGAAAATGGGGATCTCCGTGTTTTTTAAGGTAAAAAAATTTCAATTGGTTTCTAACAGGTTTGTTTGTATAACCATAAACATCCAATGATTCTATATCCATTTGGACCAAAATTCCAAAGGTTGGTGCTCATTAGTTGTGGACCGATGAGGCTTAAAAATTTTCATTGGTCAAGAGGATGGGAGTTTGGACTCATCACACCTTTTGGGGGGGAATTGTTGTCTACTCTGGGACTCTCTTTATAGATTTGAGTTATGTTCGTGAATACTTATTAAATTACCAAGTATGAAAATGGGCTTTCCTTTAGATCTAACAATCAATGATTTATATGTATGAGATTAGGAGAATATTTTATATGTATTTGAGGTTATTCATTAATAAAGATTCATCTATATTTATTTGGGATTTTTAAACAATGGTATCCTTCAACAGGTTATATAGAAATCTCTTGGTCATTTTGATAACCATACTAGTTTTAAAGCCACTCAGTGGGGCACATGATGTTTATTGTCATTCAGAAGGACATGGATTATTATATAGTTGTGATCGTACCCGTAGATGGGCTACCTACGAATCCTTGTTAGAAAAGGAATCATAATCTACATAGTTCGAGTGATGAAGTATGAGGGTTATGCATGATTGATGGCCCATAGAAAGATTTCATAATTACTTTTACGCTCTAATCTCACGTGAGTCATGATCTGTGTGAGAAACAAGAGGTTTTAGTAAAACATGATGATTGTTCCACGAAAAATGCAATCATAAGAAATAATGTGGGGGCACATGTATCTATCACTACCTAGATAGATGAGGATTTTTATTTACATCATGGATGAAACTAGGGAACATGGTCCATAAATGTATATGTGCTTCATAGAGATTTGGATACATAACATAGGGCTTACACCTGAGAAGGATGCCCAAATTATAGGGGACTTATGATTGGGTTTTCTTCCTGATAAGGAATCCTAGATCAAAATAAATTAAGACTGGGGATTACTCCTAAAAAAGGAGTCACAAGTTAAGAGGACATGAGACTTTGGGGCTTACTCCTAAGGAGGATGACCATGATTATGGAAAATTATGATTGGGGCTTACTTCTAAAGAGGATTCCCATATTAAGGGAATTTGGACTGGGACTTATTCCTGAAAATGAGGCCCATGTTAGAGATCTTATCATTTAAGAGGATGAGGTTGAATGAATGAAATCTATATCCTTAGTGACATAAATATATGTGAATAACATAGGTTTTGAGAGATGTTCCACATAATTCCATTCAGATAAAGTATCCAACAAAGTAACCATGCCAAAAAATGGCTTTGAAGAGGGTTTTGAAGTCTAAATCTTGATGAGGAGAGGTGGATTCGAAGAAAAGAGTTGAATAAGTTGGAGGGGCACCCAAAAATAGGAAGGCGTGAAGGTCCTAGTGGGGCGTGCAAGTACTGGTCGCGCTAGTGTACTTGGGAAGCACATGTGTACTTGCGCGACAGTTAACCGATAGGGTAATACATGGAAGAGACTTGGCTCAAGCCCATAGTATTATCCCTAAAAGCTTCCAAAGGTGTGGAGCACATGTTTTGTTGAAGGGATAAGGTGGTTCCCAAGTCTCTTCATTTCACTTAAGGTTTAGACACATAGGCGTGCAAGTGTTGATGAATTTCAACTCTTAGGCCTTGTTCCCCCTCTTTAGATCTTCCATTCCAGGTATGAAATTACCATAGAAGTGTTCGAAAGACTTCAAGTAGAGACTAGGGTGCCAAGTGATTAAATATGACTTTTGTAATTATCCATCCTCTAAATGGGGGGCCCACAAGGGGTCTTAATAGGCTACTGAAGACCTTGGGAGAAAATCAAATAGGGAAAGAACGTCACCTGCGCTGCCAATATGTGGTGCACCAGTATACTTGCGTGACCATGATGAAACTTGCGTGACCCATTCTTAAAATATCCTTGTTCATGCCATTGTCAATTTTTTATGTTTATTAAAAGGATAAATCTATTTGTGCTAAGGTATTCCCCTTTTTTAGTCATTAGACTCTGTGATTGAAAAGAGCATCAACATCCACTCAGATTGGCCAGTAGTTTGAGGTTGATTATCCAAACTGATTCTTATATCAGTTTAAAGAGAATGTTGAAGACAATTCAAAAACATAGAGAGGAATCATGGATATTGATTTGATACAATAGATAGTGGTACTCCATAAATCATTACCACATCTCGGATTTATATCCGTCCTAGTTGATCCAATGTAAAATCATCCTGAATTTCAATGATGTGTGCAGACTTTATAAGACAATCCACAACAACCCAGATTTCATTTTTTTCATTTGTTGTCATTGAAAGTCCAGTGATAATGTCCATGATGATGTTATCCCATTTCCGTTCTGGTATGGGAAATGTTTGCATCATCTCTCTAGACTTTTTCCTCTCTTCCTTCACATGCTGATGCACTAGTCACATTGATGTATACTCAATGATCTCCTTCTTCATTTTATCGCAGCAATTATGATCTCAAGAGATCTTGATACATATTTGTGTTTCCAGGCTTAGCTAAGAAATTTTAATTATGTTCATCATCAAAATATCCTTCTTCAGCTCTAGGATTGAGGGTGCACATAGTCTTTTCTGAAATCCCACAATTCATTATTCATTAACATTGAACTTCAATGGTTTCCCTTTTCTAATAGCTTCCACATTCTTCTAAATTCAAGAATTATCCTTTGGATTATCGTTTAACCTTTCTAAAAGATACGATTGAAAAATAATTTGTGAAATGATTAATGATGTTATCTCTTTTATGATTCCCATGTCCATATTCACCAAATCAATAAATATTTGATCCTTCTCAATTCTTATTAATTATAGAATCACTGGGTCCTTTCTACTTAGATCATCCACCACCTTGTCCTCTTTCCTATGATGGTAAGGGATTGATCAATCATAATATTTTATCAACTCTAACCATATTAATTGGATAATATTCAACTCCTTATATGTGAATATATACTTGTGGCTTCTGTGGACCTTATTCATTTTAAACATCTTCCCAAAGAGATAATTCCTCCAAACTTTTAAAGATATGATCACCACAACCAACTCCAAATCATGTGTTGCATAATTCTGCTAATGAAATTTCTATTCCCTTGATGCATAGGGAATTTCCTTGTCATTCTACATCAACACACATCCCATTCCCTTCATCGATGCATCACTGAATACCAAAAAAAAGTTCTCCACTTGTGTGTAATGTCAGCACGTGCACAGTGATAAGCCACATTTTCAACTCCATGAAGCTTTCTAAGAATTCATCACTCCAAGGAAACATTACTAACTTCCTAGTTAGGTTAGTAAAAGGTTTATACAATCATGATAAATTTCTCACAAATCAATGATAATATACACATAACCCCAAAAATGTATAGATATCTGATATTTATGTTGGCCTCGACCATACCTCTATTACACATGTCTTAGAGGGATCCAACGATATCTCATTGTCTGTGATGATATGTCATTAGAATGGGTCATCCTTCAACCAGAACTCACACTTTCTGTACTTTTAATTATGCTTCTCCTTTTGCATGTTCTCTAGTACAATTATTTCATTCTCCTCATGATCCTAGTTTTTTTTGAAGTATATTACAATATCATCTATAAATAATACTATAAATTTGCTGACGTAATCTCTAAAGACTCTATTCATCACGTCCATAAAGATTTCTAGAGCATTAGTGAGTCCGCAAGACATTACTATGAATTCATATTGCTCGTGTTTTGTACAAAAAGCAGTCATGGGGATATATTCATTCTTCACCCTTACATGATAATACCCCAACCCCAAATCTTACATGGAGATGTATTGTGATCCTCTATGAAGGTCAAATAATTCATCAATTCCTGGGAGAGGATACTTGTTTTTTATAGTGATTTTGTGAAGCTCGTGATAATTGATGCATAAGCGCATTGACCCATCATTCTTATTATGGAAGAGAACAGGTGCACCCCTTGGTGAAGCACTTGGGTGTATAAACATTTTGTCGAGATTCTCTTGTAGATGTTTCTTCCACTCCTCAATCTCCACAATAACCATTCAATTCATATTCTTGCATATTGGCAACACCCAATGCATAAGATCAGTTGAGAAATTAACATTTCTTCTAGGAGGAAAACCAGTGAATTCCTCGAGAAACAATTCAATGAATTCCATAAAAATAGGCATTTCTTCATTGATGCTTGCCTCCATAGACTCAATCATCTGGGCCAGATACACATGCTCATAGGGTAGTAATATCCATGCTTTTTATTATAGAGATAAATAGGATTCATCTTCATCCTTGAACTTGTATAGATTCTGGGGCAGATTGTCCACATGGAGAGTTATTTCCCACCCAAAAAATTTATGATGGCCTTATATAGGAAAAGACAATATATGATAATAATTACATAATATTCTACCAGAGAGAGTATAACGAGGATCACTGAGATGTTCAATCCACTGATTATGACAAGAGAGATGTTATATTCATTTGATTCAATGATTTTGAAATTTTTTGTACTCACTAACATCTTTACATCAACGATTTGTTGTGGTGTTGGGATTGTTCTACTAAAATTTTGGGATGTAAATGAATGCGTAGAATGTGAATCAAAAAGTACGTTCACTATTCCTGAATGAATAACTAGCATACCTATCACCACTTCATTTTCAGTGTTAACTTTTATGGTATTGATGTTAAAAGCTCACCCTATCTTCCTCAGAGGTGGTTGGTTGTCTCATAAATCAAATTTCATAGGGAACTAATTTGCATGATTTCCTAGTTATTTATAGTTTATATAATGATAAATGCGTTGAGAATTGAATAGAGCATTCCTCTCCTCTGTCACAGCTGTGGGTTTTTCTTGTTGGTAGTTAACAGCTAGGTTTCTCTCTCTTCCACACCCAAAGCATTTCCTTGTCCCCTTCATGAAATTTTTGGGGAGCTTCTTTTCGCACCTTTGGCATGTGGGGTGCTAAATAAATTTAGAGCCATTGTATTTATCCACTAGAAATCCAGAATTGATATCCACCATATGCTTCTTATCCCCATGATACCCCTGAGATATGCCATTATCCATTTCTACCTTGAGGGAACATCGGGAAATTTCCTCATAGCTGTCGAATTCAGGTATCTCCAGGGCCTTCTATAGGACAGGTTTAATCCCACCAAAGAAGCAATAAATCTAGATTTTGGTGGTAACGAAAATTCTAGAGGCGTATCATGAAATACATGTGATGTTTTCCTCATATGCTATGACAGATTTTTCATCTTTTTTCATGAGGGAAAGGAAGTCCATTTCCATTTAATGTCCAAAGGTGCGTAGAAAATATTTATTAAAAAACATCTTTCAGAAATCATTCCATTCCAATGTCTCGATCTCCTCTACAGGATTCGTATTTTCGATCAGTGGCCATCATTGATCAGCTTCACCCTCCATATGACAAGAAGTTTGGATAACCTGCTGTTGTTTAGAAAATTGGAGTATGGAGAAGATCTTTTCAAAGAAGTTGATCCATTGTTGGGTGATTGAGGGATCTGATGATCTGTTAAAAGTTGGAGGCCTTTGTCTCCTGAAGCTCTCGATAGTGAATTTTTTTTTAAGGGGGATTGAGCATTCCTCTTCACCCGTGTTTCTATTCAATATTTTAGTTAACTAAGAGTGTATTGTGACAATGTTCGTGATTCCTGCTCCGATCGGATTGGGCTTCTTATTAGAATCATCATCACATTGGCCTTTGCATCGGTTGTTAGACTAATTCATCCTATTACCTACCATTGGAAGAAAAAAATGGAATGTTTGGGGTAACGAATAAAGGCTAATACAAGGAAAAAATTGATGACTTATAAAAAACATTTATTTTCAAAACTTATGAATATATAGGATTCAATCTATGTAATCCTTGATCTAAAACTAATTTATATTCTTAGAGGAATTTTTTAAAATTACATTAACAATATATCATTCTAAGCATGTTAATTTACCATTGCATATCCCCTTGGAGTGCCATAACCAAGAGTGCAGCTATGATCATTGTCTTGAACCAGGATACCCTGAGTCAAGCCTGAAACTCTATGTCGGCATTTTCACTCCTAGGTACATCTGGGCCAGATCCTCCTCTACCTGTTCGTATCCAGACATGGATGTATTTTTTGATAATCCCCTTTATAAATACACACCAAAATTTAGGGATGTTTTTATTATACTTACTCTTATCCCTAAGGCTTTCAGTAGGGTTTTCAAATCATACTCCCAAAAATAACTAAACCTATCCTATGTACTAACTATAACAACACTACTTTAATTTCACACTTAATCATGATTTATTACATAGAATTCACATGATACATCATAGAATATCAAGAGTTCTAGTGTCATTGCAGATTAGGATCATTAAATGTCAACATATAACATGAGATACAACATCTTTATTTAAAACATCTTGTACACGACCACTGAATTCCCTAATTCTTAACATTCCCTGGGATAACCTGAGGACATGCATAAGAAAAGGGTGAGATATAAACCCCAGTAAGGGAATAAACATGGAATAACATGAGGAATAAAATAAATGTTATAAAATAGAAATATCAATGGAGAAAAAGAGAAACATGAACATAATGTCATGATAAATCCTGATAAACATAACATCGAGATGTGGGAACACCACTTATCGTTGAATTAGAAAGATCCAAGGCTAATTGCACTTGGACCATGAGTAAACCCTCATTGCACAAGAATCCTGAGTTAACCCTAGTTGCACATGAATTATGATGTCATAAATCACATTATATATTTAAACAGTATTTAATTTTTACCCAAAAATTCGACTGTCTCAAAAAATTATGAAATATTCATTGTTGGATAATATTGGAATCCTGATTCAAAAAATAATATTCATTTGATCCAAATAATTTTCTTGATATATGAATTTTCACAATTAATGTAAAAACTATCATTTATAGAAAATTCACGGGTTTTGATAAAAATATCTTTGTATCCTTAATAAAAATTAAAATTGTATTCATAAAAATTACACGATCATTTATATATAATAAAAAATAATTCACTAATAATAATT
Organism: Viscum album; assembly: GCA_963277665.1. Lineage (NCBI taxonomy): Eukaryota > Viridiplantae > Streptophyta > Magnoliopsida > Santalales > Viscaceae > Viscum > Viscum album. Next base: position 1,127,859,472 of record OY728120.1, read on the forward strand.
ATTATTAAAATATTATTTAAATCATAAATCCATTAATTTTTCAAAATAGATTCCTTAGTTGAATATTATCTAAAAAAATATTTGGGCATTAAAAAAAACTAACAATCTAACAATAATAAAATGTGTGTATTTACTTTTTTATATACAAAATAATGTACATAATAATAGTGCTAGGTAATTTTTACATAACCCATTAAAACCCCGCCTATGATCTTATTGTAAGGTGTCCGAGGGTAACAGACTCTTCTGGTCCCTCGAATAACATCTCTCGAGTGTTAGTCCTTATAAACTTCCACTTCTCTCGAAGGCGATTCCACTCAAACATAATGTATTGATGCTCGACTTGGGATTGGTCAATATTGAATTCCAATGACCCCACCTCGTTTCTGACCTTGGAAAAATGGGCTTAGAATGGGGAAAGTCAATTAAATAAGGTAATCACTTCCTTTTTACGAGTAAATTGGATTTGTTAAAGCTTTATATTTAAACTAATCATGTGATCATTGTTAAACATCTATTTATAAATGGTCACAATTTATAACGGTATTTTAAAATACAAAACATAAAACCAAATAAGTGCATATGTTTTACAAAACCATAAGAAGACATTTTAATAGACAATGGAGAATTTCCATTAGTGAATATTTGGGTCGTTACAGTAGGTTCCCATTCCTTCTTGTTCATTTTTTCATCTCTCTACATAGCCAGCACTTCACCATGGAAAGTCATTTTCTTCTTTAGTTTTTGGGGTTCGGATTGAGTTTCCCTAGCCGCAGGGATTTTTTATTTTTTGTCTGGCTCCTTCAACTTCCACTCTCTTCCACCCTTCTTGGGTGTTTTAGCCACTTCTAGTTTTTTTGATAAATTTTTTATTTCGGATTTAGATTGATCTTTGAAATCTCCAGATTTACTATTGAATCCAACATTCATCCTTCTCATAGTATCATCACTAAGATGAATAACCTTGTAATTTCTTGGCATTGAACTTCAAGGAATTTTGAACAATTTTAAATAGTGGACTATAATTTTTTAGAGAATGGTTGGATACCTGAGGATTTGAGACTTCAAAATTCCATTATTGGTATTCTCAATTGTAATCAATATATACTTCACCCAATTTATCTTCATGTGGTTCACCATGATTTCTAGAATATAGATGTCACTCATATTCATAGTAACCTCATCCCCTTTTATTATAATGATAAAACCTTGAACCTGTAACTCAAGAACCTAGAGGTTTGTAGATAGATGGATAATCTTCAGAGTCATCAACGCTGAAATACGAAGACATTGTATAGATTTTTCCTTTTCAATGTATCCTGCTACATTTGGTTGTATCTGGGTTTATAACTGTGATTCTTCTTCATAATAAATTCCAATGAGACTTGCATCCTTAGTGTAGGAAAGAGAGTAGGACTTTCCATAACACCTACTAGAAAACTTGTATCTCCCTTCATCATTGATGTATAAAACTATCTCATATAATTCAATCATCAACTCTAGATAAACAGGATCATGCACCTTTAGTTTTGAAACTCATAGGTTCTCCCTACCATTCTACTTGATATTCTTTGAAATGATAGAACCATTCTTATCAAAAAAAAGTATATCAAATAACATCTCTCTGTATATTATACATTTTGAAATTTACTTTATAGAAGACATTTATTTCTGAGGAGAAGCTTGCACAGACAATCAGAATTAAGAAAACCCAAGAAAAATGTCCATAAGGAGAAGTGCAGTACTTTAGCACACCAAAGCATTGAGAATCGATGTGGGATAACCATCATGAGGTCCTTATATAGGTGTTTGAGGTGAGGGTTCACATTCATTAATTAATCCAATGGTTGAAAAACTCATGATCATATCTGATAGTTGAGATGATAGTCGAAGAAGAAATTTCTAGTTTCCGATCATTTGAGGTTTTAAAGATAAAACATTCGGATTTAAGGACATGTGACTCCAAAAAAATTCAATCAAATAGAAATAACAATAAGAAAAAAATTGATTTCAAAAATTTATGAAAGAAATAATACCATTTAGATTTCTAGGAACATTATTTGTAATGAAGGAAATTCTTCATGAGGAACTTATGTTTTTTTAAATGTTTATTACCAAAATTCTAATTACATAAATTTGTAATATGAAAAATTTTGATTATGAAAATTTTGATTATGAACATTTTTATTATGAAAATATTGAATACCAAAAATATGATTGTGAAAATTTAGATTACAAATTTTTTTTAAAAAACATTTGATTATAAATTTTTTTATAACAAACATTTTGATTTTGAAAATTTGGATTAACAAGAAAATTTACTCCCCCTATGAAAAATAGATTCATACTATAGGAAGATTGTTTTTTACAAGAATTTAATATCGATGATTACCTTATGGTTATCATTCCTAAATTCTTTTTAATGTATTCAAATCTATGGGAGGGTAATTATTTTGAGAAAATATATGCTAGTTGATCTTGAATTCTGATAAATTGAATAATGATATCTCATTTTTTGTGTGTGATCCCTAAGAAAGTGTTGCCTAATATCTCTTTGTTTTTCATGTGAGTTATATGCAGGTTTTTTAATAAGGGAAATGGAACGAGTATAATAACAAACAAAAAATTGTGTTTTGATAAATATCATTCCATTTGTCATTGAGTGTGTGTTACATCCACAACACTTGAGAAAAATTGTATCTTGCTACTACATATTCAGCTTCAGTAGTAGAAATTCCTACTGAATGTTTCTTTTTTCTTTACCAAGAAACTAACAAATCTCCAAATAAATGAGAAGTTCTATATGTATTATTCCTATCCATTCTACATCCACCAACGTCAAAATACGAAAAACTTATTAAAACAAATACATTTCAACAACTATAAAAGATTCATATATCCAAGGTTCCAATTAAATTGAAAAAATACTTTTCACAGTCATTAAAATAGATTTCTTATGATTGGATTAATATCTTACATAGAAGAATACAAAAAACATTAAGTCTCTATGACTAGTTGTCCAGTATAGTAGAATTTCGATCATACCTTTGAATGATGCTTGACATATTGGTTTCCCATCTTCACCAAGTTATAGTGAATTTGTGGTACGAATAGGAGTACTTATACATTTAGTTTTCTCATATCAATACTATTTAGGAAGATATTTAATATATTTATGATGAGATATATAAGTTTGTTTTGGTTTTTTAGAAATTTTCAAACCTTATGAAATTTTTTCCTCACCCAATATACTCATTTTAAACTCAGATTTTATTAGACTTTCAAATGAATCAGTTAATAATTCCTGAGTTGAACCACAAATAATGTCATCCTCATAAATTTGAACATTTAAAACATTTTTCATATAATTCTTTATTAATAGTGTTGGATTATCTTTTCCCATAATGTAATTTTTTAATAAAAAAATCATGTATGTACATTATACTAGGCCTTAGGCGATTGTTTAAGTCCATATAAAGCATTGGTATGTTTGAAAACATGTTCAGGATTTTTTGCATATTCATAACTAGAATTTTGTTTAAAAATAACATCCTCTTTAATATATCCATTAAGTAAAGAATATTTAACATCCATTTGAAAATGTTTATTGTCGAAGAATGCAGCAATGGAATGTAAAATACAAATAGAATAATTTTTAGCTACTAGAGCATTGGTTTCATCATAGTTTGTTCCTTCTTATTTATTATAACCTTTTGAAATTAATCCGGCCTTATTACATAATATTATTCCATTTTCTTCAAATTTATTTATCAAGACCCATTTTACTCTAATAATAGATGTTTCCATAGGAATTTACTCCATGGTCTAGAAATTATTCCTATCAAATTTATTTATCTCATCTAGAATTCCTTTTATCCATTCATCATCACCCAAAGATTCATTAGTGACTTTTGGTTCTAATTGAGAAAGGAATTATAGATGTTCTACTTCATTTCTTAGGGATGTTCTAGTCCTTATAGGTTGATTTACATAACAAATGATACTATCACTGGAATGATTTTTATGAAACAACTAATTTGGGTTTTGTAAAACCTTTTCATTAACATAGGTTTGGAAATATTTGGAGTAAATGTCTTAAAAACATTTTCATAAACATTTTCCATATTATAAAGCTATTCTATCAAGGGTGGATAATCAGTTTTTTGATACACATATGAAGATGTATGTTGAGGATGTTTAAATACAAAAGTATCTTTGTCATCAAATTTAACATGCATGGTTTCTTCAATAGTACAAGTATTTTTATTAAAAAATATATAATCATTAGAAGATGTGGAGTAACCTATGAAAATTCCTTCATCAGATTTGTGTTTGAATTTATGTATATTATCTTTAGTATTCAAAATGAATAATTTTCAGCCATATACTTTGAAGTAGGAATGTCATGGTTTTCTACCATTCCACATTTCATAGGGGTTATTGTTAAGAAAATTTCTAATCAAAACTCTATTTATAATATAACAAGAAGTACTTATAACCTCAACCCAAAAATGTTTAGCTGTTGAATATTCACTCAACATGGTTCTAGTTGTCTCTTGAAGAATTCTATTTCTTCTCTTAACAATAAATTTTTTTAAGGAGTTCATGTTGCTGAGATGTTATGAGTAATGCCTTTTCTATTACAAAAGAGTTTCAAAATATGAATTTGGAAATTCTCTACCACGATCACACCGAATATTTTTCAATGGAATATTTTTCACATTTTTACCTTTTTATCTAAAATATTTAAAAAAAACATAAAATTTAATTTTTAGAATATAGACCCACATAAATCTTGGGTAATTATCAACTAGGAAAAATAAATAATTTTTGCCTCCAATTCTTCTACTTTGTGTTTGACAGAAAAGATCCATATGCAGCAATTGTAATGAATTAATTGTTGAGTCTTCACCAATTGATTTAAAGCATGATTTATGTTGTTTTTAATATTGACAAGGATCGCTAAATTTGGAGGAATCATATCTAGGCTCTATTAGATCCTTTACATGTCAATTCATAGAGAGTTTACACATGTTCCTAAGGACATCGTGTCATAAAATTTTAAGCCATAACCAAGATTTATCTTCCATTTCACTAAGGAAATGTATCTCTTGGATCAGATGGTCTTCTATGATTAGTGTGTATACATTCTCTTCCCTTTAGGATGAAAGAATAAACTCTTCCATGAAATTGTGCACTAAGAATTTTACATTCATAATATTCACAAGGTAACCATCATCACATAATTGGCATATGCTGACGTGGTTGTGCTTATGAACTTTAACAAATAAAACATTTGAAATTAACGTTTTTTCAAGAAAAAAAATGTTACATATATTTATAATTTCCCCCTGAGCATTATCTTGGTAATTTATGTTTCCTCATTTTGTCTAGATATTTTTTTAACGATGTTTTTGTTACCAGTCTTGTGTCAGGAATGTCCACTATCTATGAACCATATATTGATGTTATCATTATTTTCCTGAATATAGAAGTGTTATACTTCCAGAATCCAAATTTTCGTGGATCAAGAAATTTTTAAAGGAAGATTTTAGGAATCCACATTTCCATAGAGAAATAATCTTTCTGAACACATAATGACTAATTTTGTTTAGAGAACAATTTTTTGCCCAATGTCCACCACACTGACATTTTCTACAGAATGGGTCACATTGGGGAACCAAATTGTTATTACTAAAAACTAGTTTAGAATGAGTATAACCAAATCAATAAGTATTCATTACAGGTCAAAATTTAAAAAACATCTTTTTAATGTTTTCCATACAATAGGTAAAGTTTTGAAAACACTTCATCTAGGAAAAAATTTCTGAATTTAGTTTAATAACCAATTTTTTGTCTTAAAAAACAATATTTTTTTGAGTATGTATCTAAAATATTTTTCTTAGAAATTACATTTTCATGATCCTTAGAATGGTTATCCATCTAAAAATTAAGTTCCTTAAGGTTTTTTGAAATACCTTTATGATAAAATCTTTTCTTATCAAGGTCACTAGAAAAATCAGATACATCATTAGTCAAAATAGATTTTCTATAATTTACCTTATCTTACTTTTTCTTGTGTTTATATTTTTCATTCCCAGGATTTTTAGAAAACCTAGATACTTCTTCATAAGAAGATAATATATTATCTTCATCAAATGATGATTCTTCATCAAATGACATATAGTATTTATTATCATTATAATTTTCATTAATGGATACGTTTCTGATAGATTTAGCCTTGTGTACATTGGCTATTAATCAATGATTTGTAATGGGTAATTTGGATAGTAGACCAAGATCCTTCTAATTATAAAATTTGAACTCTAAGGATTCATTAAAATATTCACCACCACTATCACTATATATGTCATAGGATTTAAAAAAATTATTAGGATTAGCATTGTAATACCGCTTCCTATTATCCTAAGAAGGATTTTTCATTCAATCCATTTTCTTATGAATATGAAAATCTGGCCTAATATGCTCATCTCATTTTCCTTAATAACAACTGACTTCCATTTTATTCTTATCTTTTTACTATTTCTTTTTAAATCTATACTTAATGTCATTATTCCCAACTATCTTGTCCATCCTTCGAGAAAGACTAGATAGTTCATTCTTACTATGTTCATTTTCACTAGATTTAGATAAAAGAGTGACTTTCTTAGATTTTGATCTTGTAACCCCTACTGGTGTCTTGGATTTAGTACGAGTAAAAGTTATACATCCATTGCTATTAATATTATTATTCATATAAAAATCCCTTTTAATTCCTGTATCATGTTGAATAAGGGTCCCAATAAGTTCACTTAGAGTAATTTGAGATACTTTCTTATTCTCTTCAATAGTTGTTCTCTTGGATACCCACACATTAGGAATGATATCTATAATCTTCTCCTCAAGAGCTTCATTAAATAAACTATTCCCACCCATAGACTGTATATTATTAACAATAGTTATAATCCATTGTTGCACCATGTATACCAGTTCTCCATAAGGAAATAGAAATCCGTGATATTAAGCTCTAAGAATAGAACTTCTAGTTTTAATTACTTTAGATGTACCAAAATGAGTAACATAAAATTTCTTCTTTATAATGATACCAGCTTCACAAGTATAAATATGAACATATAAATTCATGCTCTTAGAACATAACAAATTATTCTATACCTTGTAGATTAGTTTATATTATTACTTTTCATGATTAGAAAAATTTCTTACTTCCTTATTAGGTATCATTAAATCATCAGTAAGAATAAAAAAAATTTCCTCTCCAGTATTAATAAAAAAATTATATTTATGATCTATCTAATATTAATAATCATTCCAATTAAATGTAGGTGGTCTAATAGGATTTATATTTTCAATCAAATATAATCTCATTCCAGTAATATACAAAATAAATCTTTCCCCAAATACTTGTTAATAGTAAAAGTTTGTAAATAAGAAAAAAACATCCCAAACTAGGAAAATATTAAGGATAATGAAAACTGGGCAAGAAAAATTATTTGTGAATATAAGTATTTTAGAGACCTCCTCTAATACAAATTGTTTGATCAAAATATGATTTTGGATTCTAAAATACGACAGGTGGGGGGGTTAATTGTATGTTTAAAAAAATTGATTTTAAAAATTAATGAAAGCAACGTATAATAAGATTAAACAAGGTAAACTCTAAAGATATATTTTAGTTCTACATACATGATTGGTTTCAGAAATGTGGTTCTAGAAATGAAACTTAAGGAATAATTACAAGGAAATGATTTAACTGAAATCGTGTTGGATATTACTTATTATAGTAAAAAAATATCAAGAATGTATAAGAAGGTTATACTTTCTTCATTTATCAAAATAAAGTGGAAATAAACATGAAAAAAAACATGTAAGAAGTATAAAATCTTTTAACCCAAAGAGTAGGGTATCCAACAACCTTGGATAATTGTCCCTTGATATATACTTTCAAGAATGTATATCTTAACCACACTAGGGTAAGCCCTTGATAGAAATATCAGAATATGTCTTTCTATCCCCATGATACCTTGAACATCAAGGTAGTCGGTACCTCTGTGTTTATATCCACATAAGTTCATGAAAATTATGTTAGTTGAAACCTCTATCTTCTTAACTACAGAAGCCCTCAATTGAACATAGCAACAATTAGAGTCACACAAAGCATGCTGAAAAAGATGTTCAGTACATATAAAGCTTGAGAGTCTCTCTCTCTAGAAATCACTTAAACAACATGAAATATATAGATTGATCAATAGGTAATGAGATCATTCAAATGAGTTCATATTTATAGTCACTTCACCAATGGTCGGATCCATCCTCCAATGGTAATAGTTTTCCTTAAATATCAGAGGGACCTATACCCCTGGCTCTCAAATAAGGGCTAGTTATAAATAGAATGCACGATAGCGTTTCATTATTAAAACAAGTTTATCAAAAATAAGGTTCCTCAACAAAATATATTTTTCGGAGTCAATGGAAACATAATGTTTTATGTATAAGGAAAAATAAATGTTTAGAGTCAAACTAAATAATAATTTTATGACTCTAAATCATGGATATTCGGATTCTTTTTTTTTTATGAATTCAAAACCTGGTTTATATAGATTTCAAAATCTGAATTCCAAAGTATTCAGAGTCCGAATTATTAGGAATTTGGAGTATAAATTCTGAGTAATTAGGAGTCTAAATTCTAAAGAATTTTTAGTATGAATATTAAAGAATTCATAGTCTTTATTTAATAGAATTCAGAGTCATAATTTTAGAGAATTCAGAGTCAAAATCTCAATGAATTTGGAGTCTAAATATCGGAGAATTCAGAGTATGAATTTCAAATAATTTAACGTCTGTATTTTAGACAATTCAAGGGATAAATTTCAGATAATTTAGACACTGAATTTAGGAGAGTTTAGATTATGAATTTTAGAGAACTTGGAGTATGAATTTAAGCGAATTTAGAGACTAAATTTCTGATAATTCGGAGTCTGAATTTCAATTAATTTTGAGTTTAAATTTCATAGAATTAGAAGTCTGGATTTTAGAAAATTTTGCGATTGAATATCAAAGAATTTGGGTTTTAAAAATAAAATAATATATAACAAAGGTTTTATAGGATTCCATTGTTTTAGAAATGAAACCAAATTTAAACATTTAGGAATGAAAAGTGTTAGTATGAGAGAAATTATAAAGTAAACAATGAAATCATAGGTAAGGATAAAATTTTCTTGAGGATGGAAAATTTTCCTTATTATGATAATTCAAAAGGAAAAATTATTTTCCCATAAGATAGAGTGATTGGGGTTTTCAAAACATAGAGGAATGGAAAAGACCCAAGGAAACCTTAATGACTAAACCTAAATGTTTGTACTCTATTGATCAATCACCTTCTCAAATATGATTTCTAAGGAGTATCAAATTCAGTAACATTTTCCTCGTTAAGGGATACATCATGTGATTTTCTATATGAAATATATATTTCATGTATACTGAGTTGCTGACAGGCTCTATCAGTAACTACAGAAACACAATCATTTCGGTGTTAAAATAAAATGTACCTTAATTTCCTTATTTTTTTCATAATTCCTTATATTCAATTTTTTTCAAAAATGAAATAATTGATTTAAAAATAGAACAAAATAAGTTACACCATTAAAATTTACCATTATCATTACAAATCTACTTGTACGAATATTTTTTTGAGATATGTGTGTATTAATAATTTAGATTAATTTTAATTAAATACTCAAATGAAAATAAAATATTTAATATATGGATCAGAAATATCAAATTTTATTAATAATCTAAAAATTTAACAAATAATTCAATATTTGTTTCATAATTTATACAAATATTAGTTTTAATAAAAAAACCATTGGGTATTCTATGGTTCTTTTATGTTTAATTCAATTTCCAGAACATAACGCAATCCCACTCAAATTTTTTTTATAATAAAAAAGTATTAATGTGTTATCTCAATCATATATTTGAATAATATTTATCTTTTTAGAGGGGGAATAAAACTCCCTCATATGATAATTATGCAGGTTGGATGTAAAAACATATGTATGAAATGAGGACAGATAAAATTTGATTCTAAAAACATAATATTCAAGAGACCATGAGGCACTAGTGCAGAAAATGTTATTTATGTCGGTTATTTTTCATTTTTTACGTCGGGTTTTAGCCGACGTTAATACGGAAGACGTTATAAATAAAGTTTTTTACGACAGTTATCTAAAAACTGACGTCACATACATAACTTCACATTGTTTATCATGTCGGTTATTTAATAACCGACGTGATAAACTCCTGGGCTATGGTTTATCACATCTATTATTAAATAACTGACGTGCTAAACCAGTCCCGAGAGGGATTTATCACGTTGGTTAATCAATAATCGACATGATAAAAAGCCTGGGAAATGGTTTATCACGTCTGTTATTGAATAACCGACGTGATAAACCAGTCCCGGGATGGGTTTATCATGTCGGTTATTGATTAACCGACGTGATAAAGCATTTCCCAAGTCATTTATCACGTCAGTTATTACATAACCGATGTGATAAACCACTCCACAGAAGTTTATCACGTCGGTTATGAAAAAAACAGACGTGATAAACAATTCTCTATTTCTTTATCACGTCGGTTACAAAATAACCGACGTGAAAGAAAAATTGTTTTTTTTAAAAAAAATCCACTGCATTCCTCTGCTCTACCCCAAAATCAACCAGTAACCAAATCAATAATCCGTAGCACAAAAACAGAAAATCAAAACATGAACTAAAGAAAATTTAAGCATTTACATTTATAAAAGATAAAACATACCCACTTGATAGCCCCCACCCTCATGTATACCCCCTGTACAGCCATCCCCCACCCCATTGGAGCTCCAACCACACCCATAGACTGCCCCCCGACCCCCTGGACAGCCACAAACACCCCTCAACAACTCCTCCACCCTTCTGAACAGCACCCCCTCACCCCCTCACCCCACTTGACAGCCCCCACCACACCCCCGGACTGCCCCTCGACCCCCTATACAGCCCTAAACACCCCTCGACAACCCCCCCAACCTCCTGAACAGCACCCCCTCACCCCATCACCCCACCTGACAGCCCCCACCACACCCTTGGACTGCCCCTCGACCCCCTGGCCAGCTCCAAACACCCTGGGACAACCACCCACCCTCATGTATACCCCACATACCCTGGACAGACCTCCCCCACCACATTGGAGCCCCCCACCACACCCCTAGACTGCCCCCACCCTCCTGAACAGCACCCCCTCACCCCTCACCCCACATGACAGCCCCCACTCCATTGGATCCCCCAACACACCCATGGACTACCCCGACCCCCTGGACAGCCCCAAACACCCCTATACAACCCCCACCCCCTGAACATCTCCCCCTCACCCCACTTGACAGCCCCCACCACACCCCTGGACTACCCCCGACCCCCTGGAAAACTCCAAACACCCTGGAACAACCACCCCACCCACATGTATACCCCCCACACACTAGACAGCCCTGCCCCACCCCATTGGAGCCCCCACCACACCCCTAGACTGCCCCCAACCCCCTGGAATGCCCCAAACACCCCTCGACAACCCCCCCCCCCCCCCCACCAGACAGCCCTCCCAGACCCCTGGACACCCCCAAACCCACTGAACACCCCCCACACCCTTGTAAACCCTCCCCCCAGACTAGAATCCATACCAGAAAAGCCATCATACGTAGACCAAAACAAGAAGTATAGAAAAATTCAACATTCATATATATAACATTCAAAAATTAAACTGTCAACATAAAAAAAACTAAATCCAAACTAAACGACTACCAAATACACAATTACAACGACAATATTCAAAATTACATTTTACCTTACAAACAACTAAAATTTAATCAAACCTGTAAAATAATATGACCACTCCACTTGTAGATGTTTGATGTCTTCAGCATTATAGGGCCGATGGACATCAAAAAGCTACAAATGAAAAGGATAGTAGCTAACGTGTATAATGATTAAATCAAATTGAAATATTATGGAAAAGTTTAAGAGGAAATCTTACCAGGTCAAAACTCACAACTGTCCCAGTTGTTATTATTTCATACATAAATCTTAACATTTAGTATCCGCATTCGATGACGCCTTTTTGTTCATCAAAATTCTGTTTGAATGAGTGTAAATTTAATATATTATTTTAATGTAATAAATCAAAAACATCAAATTATATATGGATATTTACCATCGCATTTACATATTTGATATTTGCATTCCTTTTCTTTGTGTTTTTTCGAATGTATACCCATTCCATGTTATAAAATAATACTAATGGGGTATATTTAAAATTCATTAAAATATATAAAACTATTGAGAAATTGAAACTTACTTTTCCAATATATTCTTAAAACTTTCCTGCACATCATCATGGACAGAGAATATCCAATAAAGTGCTTTCTCCCTTGGGCAAAAAACCCCTAACATCAAATGATCACTGATAAAAGGAAATTTAACGTTAGTGTTTTTTTATGATAAAAGATAATTAACTCTTTGAGAGAGATGTGTTTCATACCTCTCCAAAAACGGCTTCATCCAACATTGTGTGGCTATATTCTTTTCAAATCTTTCAGCAATATAATGCATTCTTTGTTCCTCATCCAATGCACATACTTCAGGGGAAATCAATTGCGGGACCATGAATCCATATACATCTGCCAGCTCATTCCTATCACAAATTTTATAAAGATACCTAACACAAAATAGATATAAGTATACATTTTTAATAAATATAATTCAGGGAAAAGGTGTTTTGACTTAGGTGGAAAAAATTTGCACCACGTTGATGCCCAAATTATCTCCAGTAACGAGCTCCATGATTTCAGTTTTCATAATACCCACATTTATTTCACGTCCACAAAAATGAGCTTCTATTGGTAACTCATAATGATCCGCCAACAAATATGAATATCTTGACAATATATCAATACTACTGGATTATGTATCTGATGTCATAGCTATTTGTCCTTGTTGTTGTCTATACAATATTTCTTTACCATTGAAGTATTCCTGTAAAAATAAATTAAAAAATATATTAGTTTTCAAATGATAAAACAAATTTAATAAAAAAAATAAAATAAAAGATATAACATTCATACCTCTATGGCAATGTGTCGAAGAAGTCTGGATGGCCAAATTAAAAAATGGCTGATACTATGTCCAATTGTCCCCACCTCATATGTATGTAATGGTACCTGAGCTGATCTATCTATAATAACCTGTACAGTGGCCCTCTGACTCTCTACCTCTAATTATTGATGAGGAAATGTATCTCTTATACAATATACCAACCCATATGCTACTATATGCTGTTGAGAATCATCAACATACAACTCGCAATAAGTAGGAAGCTGCGGTAGAGGAGTAGGATAAAAAATGGGGTCAGTAGGTTGAGGTGGGGGAGTGGGAGCTACTGGCGGAGGTGGAGGATAAATAATGGGGTCTGCAGGGGGAGGTGGAGGAGTGGGAGCTACAGTCTGAAATTGTCTTTGCATGTCTGCAAACATAGACTACACTGACGCTCTAATCGTGTCCTCTATCGTCGTATTAATATTATGAATTTCAGACCCTAAGGAATCAATTTTTTTTTCTATAAACCCCCTCAATGTTTGCAGTTGAAGAACGTGGAAACACTTTTCTTACCGATACACCTTCCGGATATCCTCTTAAACGACAAGGATGTTCGGGGATTCCCAATGCTACAGATAAAATATCATCCCTCCTAGTAGATGTAAATGCCCCCTTTGAACTCTGCTCCTCAAGAGAGTCCTGTATTAATTAATTTAACATTTCTATAATGATTGAAATTATATGAAGAAAATGGTTAACTTAAATAAATAAAATATATATCTTACAATCCTCTCAGCTACGATTCTCGATTAATCCGAAAGATATTGCCCTTTTTTTCCCTTCCGAGCTCTCTTCTATTTTTCATGTCTAGATGGACATGATGGAGGGGCCACCTCTATATAGATTTAAGACTCAGCTCTTAGTTGTTGAAATTTTTACTCCATAATTTGTTCTTTCAATAATGCATACCCTCCCTGAGATAAACTATGAGGGTATACATTTTTAGATTGGATATTCTGATGATATTTCCTTGTATTCTGTAAATTAAGAATAATAAATCATTAACAAAACGTTAATAAGATCATTTATATAAGAAATCTTATAAAAGTTTACACTGCCCTTACCAAAAATGACTCTTTTCTTCTACTATCAAAAAAACTATCTCCATGTGTCTTCATCTATAAAGGGATACATACGACATGGATTGTCAGGACTCCTATGAAATTAAATGAAATTAGATGAGAGGGTTGATTTGAAATCCCTCCATCTCTTGGAAGCCAACGATAAGCATTTCTTCCTGACTCCTCCAGTGTCAGGAATATCAAATGTCATCTGATAAAGAAGAGGTTAAACATATTATTTATACTATAAACATTTATAGAATATTCATACAATATCAAAAGATCTTACCAAAATCGTTTCCCATAACTGAGAGATTATCGATTTATCCACACTTCTCCAGTCATCATACAGAATGCTTACATTGCTCTTAGCCTGAGTTGCTACAAAACTCTTAAAATCTTTTGCATTTGGACCTCTAGGAATATCATCATCATCAAAATCAACGTCTATCCTCTGATCCAGCGTATGGTCAACTGATAATTTTGGTAAACATGTGCACCCATGTTTACCAACCTTTGAACTCTTTGTTATAATTGGAGCATGTGAATGTTCCTCCCAAGAGGTATGACCAATATTCTCATCTCCAGAATCATGTGGTTGATCAACTGAATGATCTGTCATTATCCTTCAAATCAAAAAAACAAACGTTAGTTCAAAAATATACAAATTCCAATATTTTAATACTACTATAATCAAAAAATAGAAAAGTGTACTATGTTACGTAATAGTAAACATTGGTAATATGGTAATCATGTTAAACAATGGTAAAGATGGTAAAGATGGTAAACATGGTAGACATGGTAAACCTGGTAAACATGGTTAAGTAATTTTCACTGAACAAAAATATAGATATATAATTCATGTAATGGTAAACATGATAAAGTAAACTAAACAAACATAAAACAAACAAAAACATATACTTATTTTGTTTGAAAACATGTTTTAATAAATAAAAAACTTACAACATCTAACTTTTATGAAAAAAATAAATGTAAACAAGAAATAAACATATGTTACCTGTAAATTTAGGTATGTACAAATGGATTGTTTTCCCAAATTCCTTCATCGTGATCGTTCCTTATGGCACAAACCATGTCTTCAACATGCTCATCATTATGTTCTGTTAATCTTTCCATGGAAGTAGAGATATCACATAAATCAGCATCTTCATCAACTTCATCCTCACCAACATATTGTTTTTTCCCTTGTAAAACAACAGCCCACGGAATATCTGATTGATCTACTACATACATTTTTTTTCCATGTGTTTCCATTATGAAATAATAATTTGTGTCTTCCAATCTATTCAGATTAACAAGTGTCATTCCAAATTCATCGTGTCTGAAACTGTTGTTACCAATATACCATTTACAGTTAAAAATAGGAACATTAATTTTAAAGTAATCAACCTACCATTTGTCTTCTATCACTCTATAATATGCACTTGATGTAGAAATTTGGTTTTTGTCCTTATCACATTAAAAATGCATTTCTTCTGCAAACACCAATACACCACTATTCTGAACTGCACATCTGTTTCCCTGAGCTTTCGTATGAAATGTATAGCCATTAATGTCATAACCGGACCATGTTATCACATTTAAACATGGACCACCCACTATCCATTTTAATTTCTCTGATACATTTGATCTACCAAGCAATGTATTTTTAATCCATGAAACAAATGTTTTGTTCTACCTATTCAAAATCCACATTTCATTCATCTTTGGATTACATTGTTTCAACTCATTAATAGGAAATGTGATATACGGTTGAGCATCATCTATGTTATTCAAGATGTATGATTCGAACTTATTCATCTGTTCAGCTGAAGATGATTTGACTTTCGATCCACAAATCCCCTTTCCCTCATTATTAACTCGTTCATGTCCAGATGGAGGCAAACCTATGTGTTGCGCAGTAGCCATGTAGCTCGTACAAAACTCTGCTACCTCCTCAGAAATATACTTTTCAATAATGGAGGCTTCAGGTCGATATGGATTTTTAACATAACTCTTAATATTTTCATATACCTTTCAAAAGTATACATCCAATGAAGATATACTGGTCCATAAAGCTTTATTTCTCAAACCAGATGAATCATTAAATGCAACATTATATCAAAAAAAGGTGGAGGAAAATATATTTACAATTTACAAAGTATAAAAATTGCATTCTATTCCAAAATGTTCAAAGCATTCACATCAATCGCCTTGTTACAAAGTGAATTAACTAAATAAAATAACTTCATCATAGTCTTTCTGACACAAATGGGCAATATTACATGCAATGAAACTGGTAGAATTTGTTGCATCATGACGTGACAATCATGTGATTTCATACCAATCAACTTCAATTCCTTCAATGAGACAAAATTTTTTACATTTGAAGAATAACCTTGAGGCACTTTGATATCATGAAGACACTGACAATAGATAGTTTTCTCCTTCTTCGATAATGTATGAAAAGCCGGGGGAAGAAATGTTCATCTTCCTTTAGGAGTGGGAGATAACTCCAAACGTATTCCCATTAATAGTAAGTCTAATCTTGCATTCAACACATCTTTTGTCTTTCCTTTAATATCTTACAATGTTCCAATCAAACAATCACATATATTCTTCTCCACGTGCATGACATCAATATTATGTTTAACTTCATGATACCTCTAATATGGTAGCTCCAAAAATATCGAACTTTTATTCAAAATATGTCTATCATTTCCAGATTACTATGTCTTTCCCAATGTCACATCTAGGTTATTCAACCACTCAAAATACAGATCCGATGATAAAGTTTTTGGAGGAGTATCAAATTCTTTTGACCCATTGGATTCCTTTTTTAGTCTACTATAAGGGTGATCCATAGGCAAAAACATTCGATGACCCATGTACTCTATTTTCCTCCCATGATGCAATTGACAATATGATGTCTGTTGTTCGCAAATTGGACATGCTTTATGCCCTTTAACACTGTATCTAGACAAATTTCCATATGCTGGATGTCATTTATAGTGAACTAAATCACTTAATGCAGTTGAAAATATTCCATTTTATAAGAATCATACACCCTAATACCATCAACACATAACAGATTCAAATCATCAATCAACGGTGACAAGTAAACATCAATATCATTGCCGGGTTGCTTTGGACCAGAGATCATTATACTCAACATGACATATTTGCGCTTCATACAAAATTCAGGAGAGAGGTTGTAAATTACCAATAAAACATGCCATGAACTATGTGTGCTACTAAGGGTTCGATATGGATTCATTCCATCTGTGCACAACCCTAATATGAGATTTCTTATTTCATTTCCCAATGTAGAATACTGTGCATCAATTTTTTTTCAATTGTGGACAATCGGCTGGATGACATATTTTTCCCTCACATACCCACTCATCAGCAAGCCATCGTAACCTTTTTACATCATGTGAATTAGAAAATAAATGTTTTAAATGATGAATTATCGGATGATACAAAAATACCTTTGAATGGAGCTTTGTAATCTCTACATCAGCCTGTGATTTCTCTTTCACCATATATCGTGATGTCCCACATTTAGAAGACTCTGACAGAAATTCATATTCCTTCCTATATAAAATGCAGTCATTCGAACAGGCACGTATTTTCTTGTATCCCAATCCCATCGGGAATAATATTTTCTTGGCTTTGTAATGTGAATCTGGAATGTCGTTATCTTTTGGAAGAATTTCTTTCATCAATTGTAGAAGCTCTGTAAAACTTCTATCACTCCATCCATCTTTTGCCTTCAGGTTAATCAATCTTAACTCCTCCGACAAAACCGTAAAATATGTACAACCTGGATATAATAGTTTTTCAGCATCACTATATAGACATGCTACTATCGGTTCTATCTCAATTATTTCTACAACAATGTCGCGAATAATTTCTTCAATTCCATCAGAGTTACCATCTTGTAAATCATCATCATCAGTGACATTTCGTCCAGTTTCACCATTCCAAATCCAAGGGTTTTAGCTCAGATTAAAACCATAACATATCATATGATCTTTTATCTCTCTACTTTTCAACTTTTCATATTCAAACATTTCAGACACGAACAAAAAAAATGTCACTACTTAGAACATTTCGTTTAAGAAATTCTCAAAAGGCATCAACACCTTCCTCATATTCATTGCTCATCGATGTGTCATAATCCAACTTCGACTCATTATTACCTATAACAAATATCAATAATATATATATTTTTAAGATAAGATAAATATATGTTTATATGAAAATAATAATAATTTTAATGTAAAACAATTTTGAAACATAAAACAAATCTATGCGTATTTAAAAAAATATGCTTGAATATTATTATTAAAAAATATATAGTTAGATATAAAAGTTTTAAATTCCATTGAATAAATGAAAACCATGGCGCCTACATGGTTAATAGAAAATTTGAGAGAATGGAGTAAACTTGAGAATCAAATCATATTTGAAATAAAAACTCAGATGGAGAAAGGCACCCCGCCTGGACACCACCCCCACCCCTACCCATTGGACACCCCCATCGACACCCCCGAACCCTCTAGACAGCCCCCCACCCCCCGGACAACCCCCAAAACCTTCTGGACTGGCCCCCACCCCCTTGGACAGTACCCCCCCCCACACCCACCCCCTTGGACACCCCCTTGGACACCCCCAAACCTCTGAACAAGCCCCACCCCCCGGTCAACCCCGGTCAACCCTCTAGACAGGACCCCACCCCCTTGGACACCCCCCACACCCACCCACCCCCTTGGACACCCCCCTGGACACCCCCAACCCTCTGGACAGCCCCCCCAACCTCCTGGACACCCCCCACCCATCCTGGACACCACCCCCACCCCCTACCCCCTTGGACACCCCTCTAGACACCCCCCAACCATTTGGACAACCCCCCCTGGATAGCACCCCACCCCTCCAGACAGCACCCCCACCCCTCCTGGACACCACCCCCACCCCGACCCCCGTGGAAACCCCCTTGGACACCCCCATCCTTTGGAAAAACCCCCACCCCCTGGATGACCCCCATAAACCTCTGGACAGGCCTCCACCCCCTTGGACAACCCCCCACTCCCACCCACCCCCTTGGACACCCCCCTGGACACCCCCCAAACCTCTGGATAGCCCCCCACCACCCCGAACAACCACCAAGCAGTGTTTTACATTTAAAAACTAGGCATGGTGAAAAACTAAAAACACATGTATTTAATATATACTTCAGCATGAAATAGATTGAAGTAAATATTATTAAATATGTCTACTTAAATAATCATATGATAGTTAAAAATAATCATTGATATTAAACTAGTCAAATGATCACAAGTTTTCTCGATAACTAATATCATAATGAGGTAATGGATAATTCTAGAAATTTTAATCATATTGTTGAGCCCTTGGCCAAGGCCTCAAAAAATACTAGGGTAAGCCCTCAGCAGAACCCATTTTTATTTGGAATCATGAGATATAACGATGCATCGAAGGGCCATAGAGGACAACGCCCATTACATTATATGTCTAAAAGATTATCATATAAAAGAGGATAAACATAAGTAGCAACAACACATAAAATATAATTTCCAAATTTTTACATTTAATCAATAACCATTCGATGCAGTAATATAGGTGAATGAGATCATTAGCTGTCAATGACAACAAAAATTACGATCAATGTCGGGCATTCGCGAAACAAAAACAAACTAAATATAAGTATATGAGGATTACAGAAATATTACGAAGATATAAAAGATATATGGATCATAAATAAGATGATGATGGGAAAAAGAGGAAAGATGGTTCGAAATCGAAGAATCATACCTAGTTTAAAAACAAAAATTTCAAAATAGAAATATAGACTATCCGAAAAAAAAGGAACAAAATAAATTCGTGGAAGGCTTAATTGAGTGATGTGAGATGAGATGATAGATCCAAGGAGAGTAAATATGATAAACGAATATGGAAAAATGAGTTTAACGCAGCAAGATCGACGAGTTGATTAGAGTTTACAGTGCGAGAGAGACGAGCTGTTGGACTGTAGATCGAAAAAACGTAAATGACAATCCATGGGGTGTGGTATTTTGTTAAATGTTTTATAACGTCGGTTATTTAATAACCAATGTTAGAAAATATTATTTTTACATTTATAATGTCGGTTATTATGATAACTGACATTATAAATGCATCATATACAGCTTTTTTTACGTCGGTTATTATATAACCGACATAAAAAAATCCGCATGTTTGTTTTTTAAGTCAGTTATTCTATAACCGATGTAAAAAAGACATCAAAAATCACAGTTTTTGACATCGGGTATTGTATAACCGACTTAAAAAACATTTTGTGGGTTGTTTTGTTACGTTGGTTATAAAATAACCGAGGTCAAAGAGGCCTCAAAAGCGGCATTTTTTACGTCGGATATAAAATTATCGTGGTAAAAAACCCCCACGCTTTGGTTTGTTACGTCGGTTATTTTATAAACGACGTAAAAAATGAGTTATCTATGAGTTTTTTACGTCATTTATCAAATAACCGACGTAAAAAACCCCCCGCCCTTTTGTTTTTTACGTCGGTTAATTTATAACCGACGTAAAAACCGGACACGTGCGATTTGGAACGTCGGTTATTCAAATAACCAACGTTAAAAAGCTACTCAACGCATTTTTTACGTCGGATATAAAATAACCGACGTAAAAAACCTAGTTTCATATATTCTCACATCGGTTATATATAACCGATGTCAAAAATAGTGACGTAAATAACGTTTTCTGCACTAGTGAGGAAATTATTTTACAATTACAAGTTATTCCCCACCTTCATGATAAAGAATTAGCTGTAATTGAAAACATAAAAATATAAATACCATTATTATAAAAATTCATGTTTTTTATGTATGAGGATTCAATTCATTTATTTAAAATTATTATGTCTTCCATATAATAGTTTTTTATTTTAGAAAATATATATATTTTTTAAAAATTATATTTTTTTTTCTAGATTTCATAACATGTAAAACATAGATTAAAACTAACTGGGATATATTATATTCTAGATGTTAGATTTTTTGAATGGATAATAATATATTAATTGTGAATAATATATATAATTTATGAATATAATTTATATATGTATTAACTAATTCATAATAAATAAGTACTCAATTTTTATTAATGTCATTTATTTAATTAAATGTTACATTTCATTAAAAATGTTTTTATTAAATTTTTAATTGGGAGATTGAAAATAATTTGTTATATTTTATTAGAAATTTTATTTTATTAAATGAAGAATATTTTTGATATCAATCTAATAGTATTATACAAGGGTGATTTTTTTGGAGTTTAAAAAAGTTTTATTTTTTATTGAATTGTGGAAAAGACTTATTTTTTAAAACAATCATCTCCTATAATTAAAATATGTAATTTTAAATTTCTAGTTTGGTTATTAATTGGATCATAATATTATATAAGTACCCGTTAATTTCATAAAATATTATTAATTACCAACTAATTAACATTATAATCTATTTTTCTATATCTCGATTTTTAGGCTTAAAATAGAATTTTTAAATTTTTGTTGAAACTTTTTATGAATTCATAAATAACATGATATCAATAACAATAATAAATTGAATATTAAGAAATGGATTTCATATTTGGAATAATTTTATTCATATTTGGTTAATATTTCTAATTTATTTTCAATCAATAATAAATGTAACCTATGAAAACATCATCAGCTTAGTAAAGTACAAAATGAGACAAATAAAGTTAAAACTATTGAATAATAATGAGAAATAATCCATCAAATTAAATATATTCCATTTTTGAGTTTTATATGGACCCATCAATCATATATTTTATCACATGGTGTTTTTTAGGCTTTTATCATTGATATAAATAATTGTATTCTATTAATTAAAAGGGAATTTCCAAAATTTGCAACTCCTTTTTTTAAATTTTGTTATATAAAATAATACATGTTATAAGATGTTTTAAATGAATATAGTATTTTATAATGAAATTTTTTAAAATATTTTTTAGGTAAAATTATTTTTAATTGTCTGTGATTGTATAATTTATTAAAATTATTAAACAACCCTGACAGAATGTTTGTTCAATTAGTGGAAAGTTAAATGAAAATGATTTCAAAACAAACAACAATATTAATTTTGGAATAAATATGTTGTGAAAATAATTTTATGGATAATAATAATTTATATAAAATATTTAATTATTTTATAATATAATTCTATAAATGTTCGTATGTCCTTCATGTCAAAATATCTAAATAATTATTATAATTAATATAATTGTCTTTTATTTCAAAAAAAAAATTATCAAATGATTTTAAAATCATAAATACCTCAATTAGGGAAAAAAGGTGGGATCTAATAAAAAATATTATTAATATACTCTTTTTTCTAATCAAATACTTAGATGTAAATTTATAACACATTATAATTGAAAAATCATTTAACATTATTATGGATAAAATTGGTTAATCATGGTGTTAATCTGAATGCTGATGTTTAATATTGAACATAGGCATTCCAAAATTTTATTAATTAACATAATAAAACAACAAAATATCATATATTCAAAAAATTATTAAAAATTTTTCACATTAACTAGTGGAAACAAATTATTATATTCAAATATTTTAAAAAAATTACATGTTTTTCATCCCATCGCTCTAAAAAATCCACATATCCATTCATTTTCACTACACCATGATCAACTTATCTCCTCAATAAACTACCAAAACCTCTTATAAACATCAATATCCATGATATATTTTTTTTCTACTAAAAAGTAAATTAGTTTGTCCTCATTAAGAAATCAAATGAGGGATTCTCAAATACAATGTAATAATCTTAATCAAAATCATTAATTTTTCTAATATTTTTACCTCCTTATATAATATCAATATCATTCCCATATTATTAAATAAATATTTCCCATAATCTATTAGGTAATTATTTTTATGGATTTACTATTATACATTTTTTTCATCTGGTTTTAAATGAATGTCTCACTTAAGCATATGGGTTGACTACCCAATCCACGTAGTGATACAATTAATTCCCCACATCGTCTTTCATGGTTGGTTATTATGATTTATTTACTGTATATATATATAATATTTTCATTACATAGTTTTCTTTTTTTAGCGATAATATATTATAAAACATATTACATTCCCATATGTTGGAAAATGATAATGGAACTCATGTGTTCATGTGGACTACCACCTCCACAAAGTAATTTGATTTGATTTTTATTTCATTATTAAAATAATTGTAAAAAGTAAATTTTATAAATGAAATTCAAAATTTATCATATAGTTATGAATAGGTATTTATAAAATATTATATATTTATCTATCTATATTTTCATCAAAAAATGATTAATGCATTCATGTATAAGTATGTAACACCGTCTCTATGAACATTGCAATTCATTAATAAATATAATAAAATTGGATGGTTATAAATATAAATATAATTAATATATATTATATTCGTATCATTATTATCATTGTTCTTATTTAGAAACCATGATCGATGTACATGGTCCAGCACTAACAAATTGAAATGTTCGTTAAAAGTGAAACGAGTAACACATGTAAATGATTATTTTAAAAATATTTGTTAATAAATTGGAAACAAAATGTTATAAGTTTATAAGTTAAGATATTATAAGATGGTAAATTGTTGTTTAAATAATTATAAATTTTAAAAAAAATTATACATAATGATAGGTAACCTATGAGGCACATAGAACTTATGGTAAGGGTTCTTTAACTCAGTATTGTTCTGTTAAGATGTGTTGGATATTGTTCATCTATTTATGTTTATAATGTGTAAATAAATAACCATTTATATTTTTAAAATGTATAACCTTATATTCATGTTATTAAAATTTACAATTGAATATATTTATTCATGGGGCTTTATTAATCAAAAATTACCCATGATTTAGTCGTTTATGTTACAACAATAATTTTTTTTGTTATTTTCTATGATAAATTTATATTCAAAGAAATTATAGGGCGATAATCCTTAAAATTGAATGAATTTACTTATAATATGTCTATTTATGGAATTTACAAGTTAAATTACCATTATCTTCCCCTAGGTATGAATTTTGATTGAGAATATATTTTTAATAAATTATATTTCACATCATCCTTGGTCTGTAATATTTTCCATCAATTTCTATAATTTCAATAAAATATTTTCAAAATGGATTCACTATTTCCCAATGACTGAATGAAGTAATTTTTCCAATTCATGAATTTTTATAATATTGTTTAATTGAATTCTATTATCATTTTCCATATGTGGAACTTTTTATATAATGATTAAAATAATATTTTTAATGTATTCTTCATGATAATCATGAATACACATTTAATTTAGTCATTATTTAGATGATTCCAAGGTTATTTATATAGTTTTTTCCATAATACTAATTCATTTTTCTGATTTAGAATAGATTATTTCATAATAAATTGTGTATTTTCATCCTGAAACATTCCAATAGTTTAAATTGAATTTTTTTTCTATGATAACATTTTTAGATATTACTTATGATTCTCTAGGTATATTATCCAATGAAAACAAAATTTTAGTAACACATATTGTTTTATGAATAACAGTTTTTATATATGATTATATGAGTCTTTTAACATATCTATGGATTTATTAATATATGATCATATCTCCTTAAATATTGTTTCTTTTACCTTAATGATACGATGATGAAATGTGGAATTTTCTTATGGTATCAACCATCATTTATAGTTAAATTTTCTATAATGGGTGGATCCATTATATAATTCCAAAAAATTGGGTAAAGATTGATTTCTCATTAGATGACTATGTTTTGAATGAACATGATTTCATTTTGACAACAATAGGCATTGACCTGGTAAATTATAAATAATTATATGAGTGTACATGTTTTCATGTCCATAACATTATTAGTGGACCATATTTAATGTCCTAAATATAATGATTATAATCACGTAATATATTTTTAAATTAAAACAGTATCTAATAATGTAAAAGATACCGAACACTAAGAAGAAACGAACAATTAAATAATATTATTTAAATATGACCTATACAACCTAGTCATTAAGCTGGAGATTATGAATCTGATTATGTGAATTTTGAAATATATATAAACCATAAGTGAAAACCAATTTACAAATTATTGATTAGTATATAAGCATTAAATTTTTAGAAATTCCATTTTATTATTTAATTGTATGTTTTATTAAAAAATGTATCGATTTCATTTCATTATGGAAATATATAATCAATTTTTTGTACATTCCAAAATTATATTTTATAATATAAAAATATTTTTTGAAATAATCATATCAAAATAATATGAA
Source organism: Viscum album (assembly GCA_963277665.1). Lineage (NCBI taxonomy): Eukaryota > Viridiplantae > Streptophyta > Magnoliopsida > Santalales > Viscaceae > Viscum > Viscum album. The sequence continues at coordinate 1,127,885,154 of OY728120.1, forward strand.
AATTTCAAATCATAAATATTATTTTCTATTTGTAGTTTTATAAATACAAATTCTTATTTGGAATTTGTTTAAAAATGTCTATTTTTTCATTTCAATAAAATTAATCCAATTATGTCTTTTCTAATGGATTTTATCCTCAAATATAGTATGAAAACTCATTAGGATTAAAAAGTACATTTTTATGGAAAATTATATTTATTTCATTTTTTCCATTTAACTTTTAAATTAAATATGGACACTTATGTGTTTTTATTTATGTACAATGGATTCCATATTTGGAATTATGTGTTTGAAATTTTTTAAATTTGCCCCTTTTAATTTTAGTAAATATTAATTTTAATTCTATTTAATTTATTTACTTTGATAAAGGGTAAATTGGGAATTATGAAGTCTAAATTGGGTTATACAACATTTTTTCCATTGAAATGTTATTACAAACAATTATATTTTTTAAAAGGTGATATAAAAATATCTCATTCTTGTTTTTAATAAATTTAATATTTTTTTAAAAAAGATAAATATTTGATATAGTTGGTTATAAATGTTAATAATAAATAAAATTTATTTATCCTCATCATGGTATTTTCAAAAAAATTATTGAAATAATTAAATCCTTAAAATATTAAGTAATGATCACTTAATAATTATTCAATTAGCACAAAAATAAAGGATATTAAAATTTTTAAATGTTATATAATTTGAACCATTTGTAATAATGAAAATTTTTTATAGATAAAATGACATATTAGAGTAGTGTGGGTGCATTGGATTTGAATTATATTATAGTTTAATAGTCAATCGAAATGAATATTTCCAAATTTTAAAATTAATGATATTTTATATTTAAATACATATTATAAAATGATTTCAAATATTCAAAATTATTATGCTCATTCTTGTGAATTGGATATATTGGTGAAATAAATAATGGTCCACTTATGGGTCGTTTCTTTCAATTATAGTATCATTATTAAACTATTATGTGTAGAAAAATTGATATATTAGTAATTTTTAAATGGGTTAACAATGGATTGAAAGTGATAAGGGTGAAAATGTGATCAGAACATGTCCAAATATTATTAGAAGATATTATTTTTACATGTCCACAAATTTTCTTAAAATAATAGAAATTTGAATCCATTTTTATATAGAAATTAATTTATATGAATTTAACATGTTATTAAATTCTAAAAGTTATACTCCCATTCCTTATTCAAGGACACCACTTCTACATATTTATTAACACATAAAAATTATAATTAGAACTATCAATTAGAATAAAATCCACTATAAACATCCTTATTAACATAGTATATGCCTTATTTATGTTAGGATACCTAATTTAGGAGTCACACTATTTAATGAAATGGTGGTTACCGAAATAATAGTTATAATTCTTAACCGAGCATTTTTTTTATTTATTCTTCCACCTCATTCACATAATATCAATCCATGATGAGATATTAAATAACTATACTACCAAAACATGAATTTTATAATCCCAGTATCAAACATATATCAATATTAATCCTTATTAAAATTGGAATGGAATCTGTCATTTGTGTGTATGAAATAATGTAACCTCACTATCTTATATAATTCATTTACTATAACCTCATTTTCATGAATTATTATAACTTCATTCGTGCGTACGTGTGGAATACCACCTATATTAATTAATGTAGTATTTTTATAACCACATTATATGGATTTTATATATAGTACAATTAAATATATAAACTGATATTTTTGACATTATTATAAATTTATAAATATAAATTTACACATACCTTATTTCCATAATGATTGTTGATAAATGGAAACAATACTCGGGTGTATGTAGGACCTACCATCTATTTTATTGTTTCATAGTTTTTTTCATAAACATATTATTTTTTTGGATTTAAAAGAAAAATTAATGGTTAACTGTTTTAATTATATAATTATTTTTTAAGATGATTTTATCATGAAATATTTTTCCATAATCAGCCTCAATATGTTATGTTGGTTATAGGAGTTGAATGTCATCAAAGCATCAATCGTGAATTTATTTATTATATAAATTTATATAACATGATAATATGGGAATAAAATTTAATAATAAATCAATAAAGGTAACTCATTAAAGTAAATAATTATGATAATATATTTATTAAAGAATATTAAATTCATAAATGACATGTCAGACTCTATGTATTATATTTTCATTTAAAAATACACCTTTAATGTTTCCCTTCCAACTCGTTTTCTACTGTGTACATATTATAAATATTATTTTCTCGATGTGATTATAATGACATAAAAATTATTAATAGAAATATTGTGTCTCATTTTTTTTTCTTTCTATAGTTTTCAAATGGAATAATTTAATAGTGTGGTGTTATGTTCCTTAAAAAATGAGAAAAGAATTATATATTTTAACATACACAGTGATAATGAATTTTCCAATAATTGTAACCATTATTGTATTCATACTATATAATATTCCAATAAATCATCAATGAAAATACATCTTACATATGGCTTGGTTTTTTTCATAAATGTTTTTAAAATGCAATGTATATTTCAATATATTTAATTTCATTTTTTAGGGTGATAAGAATTTTTTTATTTGTTTGAGGACTGAAATTTAAATATTTATTTGTTTTGGTAATATGATAAGGTTTATGTTAATTATTTTAAATAGGGGTGATTTTGTTATAAAAAAGGTGGATTTTGTGAAATATTTTCCAGGGAAAGGTAGTTACATGATAAACAATTTATTAGGGTATCTATGATAGCCCTCAAATTCTTTTGGGATGGATGTCCGCCATTCAATTTTTCAATTATTAAGAGTTGTTGTAAGTTTGAATTATGAATGGTGTCAAATGTTACTTGAATATCATATATGTGATTTATATTTGATTTTAATAGATATAATATTATTTATGAAGGAATGATATTGATCTTATTCTTGACAAAAAGAATATTATAGAAATTTGTTATAACAATATAGCATCATGAAAGAGTTCTTATTATTTTTTTCATGACCGAAATAAAACATTTATTTTTTTATTTTACCATTTAATATTTATTAAGAAATTAATTATGAAAATAATTGGCCGATAATTTGATTTCATTGTTAATAAAGTGATTATTTTTAATAAGAATGTTTATTTTGAAAAGGATAATTCATTATAATGTTTGATGGGATAGAAATATAATTATTTGTTTCTATGAATTTTTCTACACTTTTTTGGATGATCCCAAAATTTAAAATGATATTCATAGTTTTTATGGATTATTTAGAGAATAGATGATGAATGATCATTTTTTTTAATTTAGGAAAGAAATAATAATTTCTTAAAATTCATTTCTATGATGGTAAAACTGATACTAATTATAAGGTTCATATTTGTGTTATATGGACTTTTATTGTAATATTTATTACCAATATCTCTATATTTATAAACCAAAAATATATTTTCGAACGTAATAATGTGATTTATTTTTTAATGTCACTTGAATATTAAATTTATAAGGAAATATACATAAAATTAGTGTCAAATAATTTTTTTGACAATGATGGATATTAATATATTTTCATGTCAAGATATCTTAGGAGTTATGAATTACATAACGAGATTATATGTTTAAGGATGATTGAAAAATTAATGTCTTTGAAACCCCTTTTGTGTAATTAATTAATTTTATTTTTCAGAGATTAATGATATTTTGGGTGTCATTTTATTGAGTTTTTGTATAACCATTGATGTTAATAAATTATTTAAGGATGAATTTAATAAGAATATTTTAAAGGATTTGATGGTTAATGTTTATACAATTTCTATGGGAATTTCCATTAGAAGGACCATTTTCATTTTAACAAGAAATAATTAATATCATTTTATTAATTATTTTATTTTCTTATGATTAAGGATAGTTTATCATGATGGTAGGAAAATTATCATTTCAAACCTTATTATCCAAAAAATTTGATTTCACTATCCGTATTATTGAAAAATATTATTTAAACGATTTTTACAGCTTCTTGAGTGTTAAAATCATCAGTATGAAACTATTTAACCAATCCAACACCTTTTAATTTATCCTAAATGAAAATTGATTGTGGTATTTATATTATTTTATTTCAAACTCTCAACTCTTCCTTCTAACTATACAAATAATATATCACCATTAAAATTATTTGTTTCTAGATACCTGTAATTCATGTTTATGGTTAAATTAGATATTCATAGCACAAAAGGATGACCCTATTATCCAATATATGTTATTAAATATTTTTTTGTCCTATTTATGAATTATTATTCAATTCATTTTTATGAATAATAATGAAATATTTCATGTCATGAAACTGGATTATATATTATGGTTAATGGTTTAATAATCAATTTGAATTAAATATTTCATTACCCATAACATATTCATTCGTTATAGATACTAAAAAAAGTCTATGGTATATATTGTTTTAAAAAATTGTAAATATATGACATATGAAGTCGCTACATTTGAGTAGTGGAGTTGTGAAATTGTTACAATTTATTATGAAACTCTTCTATGGAATCCTGATAACGAGATATATAATTTTTTGGGACATTTTTAAATTTTTAATGTAATTATATAAACATATGATTATTTTATTTTATGAAAAAATGAGCCACATAAAAACTATAGATGATAATAAATTGAATTATGATTAATTATATGTTTTAAAATGTTTATCATATTTTAGAGGATGTAATAGAAATTATTTAAATAAAGTATTATCAAAAGGACATCCAACTATCAAGATCATTACATGTTGCATCTAGCAAGGATACAAGATATAAACCCACAACCAAAGGTAAATTTGTGTGCAACAACTTCCAAAATCATCAGTGATTTATTTTTTAGTATTTAATTAATTTTTTACTATATTTATTATGGAAAAATAATTTTTCTCATTAAGATAACCTAATATTGAAAAAATATTTATGATTTGGTGATTAATGTTACTTCACATGATGTTCACTAATTTTTTAACATCATATGATTAAGTTAAATAGAAAAATGTGGAATTTTATTTGATGAAAAAAGTTTGAATTTTCTTTTTGGATTGAAATTTGATTTTATTGTGGATATATTGAGATTGAAGTCATTTATTGTGTTATTATGATATTTTAGAGAATTCATGTTTAGGTAATATACTTTTTTTTGGAATATTACATTATGTTGATTGGAGAAAAATATTAAATATAAATTGGAAGAATTTGTTATATAATCCATTCTATTCATAGGTTTTAACCCTATTGTGGAATATTTTGAATAATTTTAAGGCTAGTTATTTACCGATTGATCATAGTTTATAATTAGGTAAAATTTGGAGATTAATATATTATTTATCTTGTCAAGGATTATTCATTTTGGGGATTATAATACATTTTTATAACCATTATGGGATTTTTTTAAAAACTAATGATAAGATAAATAACAATTTATCATTTTTTGGAAGTATTTGATCAGATGGAAGTTGAATTTATGGATTTCGGCATAAGAAATTTAATCATTAATAATAAACATTTGGAGATAATGTTCATATTATGGTGGAATTTGATTAATGTATGAGATTATAAATTTCAGTTCTGTATAATTATTTGTTATATTACTCTATATGGTAATTAAATTCCCTTAATATTGGGAAAATGATCATGAAACATGATATGTTATCATGTTAACTACATCACTGATGAATATATGATATCTTCATCCACAATGTTTTGTTATTTTATTGTTGTTTACATTTAGTTTACCAGGTTATCTATCACTCTTTCTCAGTCCTTTAGCTATATTTTTCTCTTGCATGTCCATATTATCTCTATTGACCAATTACATCCTACAAAGAAACAATTTTATATGTTATTATAGATAACCTTCATACATCACATTATATCTTATCAAGAGGATGTTTCATTAAAACATGTAGTATTGTCGGATTTTTTAATTTCAATATTTTTAATACCGACATCACGATTAAATTTTGTGGATGTTATTTGTAAATTGAGGTAGGGTAGAGAAAGAAACAACACAAATATATTTTTTGAAAAAAAAATTCCATGTTTGATTTTATAAAAGTTACACAACACCGAGATTATTGTAACTATGAAATATTATTATTTACTTGTGACCCTTATAACCTAGCTATTAAATTAACACTTACGAATATGATTAAAAAAATTTAGATATAAATATAAATGAAAATATTTACTAAAATGTCCTTATTAATTCATAGAAAATCAAAATTCATTTTTTTAGTAAATTGATTTTATTCTTAAAGGTTGTGTCTTTTTCAATAATTAATTTTCATTTATTTTTTGGGAATTAATAACATATTTAAATTCGATAAATTTTAAAATGTTATTTTAATCTAAATAATTTTTTAAAATTATTATATAAAAAATATCATATGATGAAATTTTTTGAATTCTATAGAAATATTGAATAATTAGTGAATAAGGAAAATGATTGATTTTTATTTAAATTTTGTAATTTATATTGAATTTGATTTTTTTATAAATATCAATTCTAATTTTAAATTTATCAAATAAGAGTACGAGTTCCTTATGATTTAATTATATATATATATATATATATATATTTCCTATTTTCCAAATCCAAACCCATTGAGGATAAAATTGTGACTACCCTAAGCTAGATCCAATAGGCTAGGGGTTAGTGACCAGTGTTGGGTATAAAAATTAGAAAAATGGGAGGCATTAGGTGAAATTACCTATAGACTTGCAGAAATCTCCATGAACTCACAATCAAGAAATGTTGAATGACTTAAAAATGAATGAATACTTATATGATCCCACTATTGAGTACGACATAAATGTATTGAAAATAAAAATTTGTTGAAAATCAAATCCAACCGGAATTTAAAATAATATAATATTCTACAAGGCCATATGCTAAGTAAAAATTACAATCTCATTAAAATCCTTGGTCAAACAGGATCTATTTATTTTATTCCTGCTTCTTGTCTTCTTAATAAACATTCAAAAGGGTCATCATATACATAAGACACAACACATGTAGGTAATTCCCTTATATGGTGGAGTATTACAATACTCACTAGGACACAATACAAACACTAAATAAGAAACACAAAATATATATATCACAATACAAGATATAATATTCAATCTATTAAAAATATAAATCCGAAATATTCAAAGGAATGTCACGATGGCATCATGTGGTCATTACCAACTATGACAGAAATAAATATGCACGAAACAATGCTTTTTCTGGAGAAATCACTCCAAGAGACATTCAATCGTAGAATAAAACATGATTAAGTGGACTATATCTTTAGGAACCTCCTAAATAGAATGTAATGGTCTATGAAGAAATTCCTACACAAATATGGGGCCATTCTCTAAACCATTGGATGACACTATGAACCTAATATGGATGAACATGCTACATAGAGGATCATTTTTCAGTGATTCCACAATCCATAACAATATTTCTTTCTAGAAGTGGGATCTAATCCCTACTCCAGGATGACACACTAACACTGAATACTATAAATAACGATGATAGAGGATCGCACTCCATCCTCACAGAGGGACAAGACAACTCTATCTGAGAATCATTCTATAGATGGGATCCAAATCCAATGACGTTGATTTATTTTCATGCTATACACATGAGGGTAAGAACTATGGTAATAAACTCAACACATACTGGTACATATATAGAAAATAAAGTTCATTATGCACTCACAAAGGAAGTACATGGAATGTCCCAAGTGGTATATGGTGTGTCTATTTATCCCATGATCCTCACAAAAGGATGATCCATAAAAATCATCTACTCTCCATATAAATGTTATGTATAAGGATATACATGGTGGGTAGATACAAACGATATCATTCATGTGCAACCATTACATGTTTGTGTACCAAATATGTGTCTATGTAACGGTTCGTGTATTCCAGGCCATGCCCAAGTTGGAGCACACAACATGTCCATAATCATGACCTCCATAATGTGTTTGTGTACTTCCAAAGAAAATTATTCTTCATCTAAATAGGGTCACACCCCATGTTACAGGGGTCACACAGTTTGTGATCCTTATCTTCCATAAGTAACCCAATCCATTGTGGAAGGTCGCCCGAACACCCTATAATCCAGGATTACCCACCATGGTCTTTAGGGGTTTCTTGAATACCATATCCATGTTCTCTCATATCCTTTACCACTCCAGCATTCAGAATCCTACCTCTCCCTACAAATAAACTCAAAAAACTAGTTCATTATTTCAATGAAATAAATGACTGAACATTTTTTCCACCAGATATTCTCAAAATGTATCAAATCAATGTTAATCTATTCATGATGAAGAATTCTCAATAACAGGTAAATGAGAGTCATTGATTGTCTGATTCACTGCTAAAATAACTGTTGGGCCTATGTCACATCATGATGATATCATATATTCACCATTAGATCATTACACCATGAAATTGTTGCACAATGGTCGATTGATCCAGAATAGCCGAACCTTGAGCCAATAAAGAATGTATTTGGTGAATCATGGAATTAGGGGGGAGTATAATAAATCTGGATATAGGAAACCTGATCGATGATCATTTCTATCATGGTTCCTTTATATTAAAACAAAAATACAATCCATCTATAATTTAGTCATAAATAAATTCAACCATTTAATCCTCAAAAAATAAATCTCACTTTCAAGATCGATCAATCCAAAAATAAATACATTAGTCTATGGATTTGAATTTATTGTAGAAATCAGAAATTGGGAAAACACCAAATAGAAAACAACTTACCTCGAGTTGTATTGAGAATCTATGAATAATTATTGTTTGGTCATCATTCATGTGGTCTAAATATTCCTTTGTCACAATGAAATGCAGTCCAATATTAATAAATCTTTTTTATCATGATATAATTCAAAAGATCCCTCTCCATGGTCCTCTGGAATCTCTTGGTTTATGTTGTAAACACATGGATTCAAGCCTAATAATTGATCAGCCATGAAGGATCCCCCATATTGATCCTCTATCCCTCTTGGGTACTCAGTAATAGGCACTCGATACTCGATTTCAAGATCACCCGAGTCAATAGCATGTGATTGGTCATGAATGTACATCATTAGTTGTGACACGTGGATGACGTAATGTACCAGGTCTAACTACAAATATTTAGCTACATGGTATTCCATATCCCCAACTCTACCGAGTATCTAGAAAGGACTAATGAACCTCGTAGATGGCGTACCACCTCATCAAAATCTCTATAATCCATATTGAGTTGGAACCCAAAGGAATGAATAGTCTCCTTCTATGAACTCCAAAGGTCTCTTTTCCATATTATTATAAGACATATGACATATTTTTTTAGTCCTCATCCACTATTGGATTATTTATAATATTTATGTGGTAGATAACACCAACTCCAGGCCCATGACTGCTGACTATCTTAGATTAGTCCAACAAAGTGGTAACCTACAGGGTTAGTGATGCATATCCTGGAATGGTGCAATATCGATTATGGAATGTTAATAGTTTTTGAATGAAAACAAAACCATTGTAATTGGACCCTCCCAAAAAAGAAAAATGTCCAATATGAATGCTTTTATCATTTCCTTAAATACCTAGTTGGTCAACTCCTTATGCTCGTCAATTTGATGGTGGAATGTTGTGCTCTAGCGTAACTGGTTCCCATAAACCTCCTATAATCCTTTCCTCAATGTGGATGTAATGATTGTATCACAATATGATAAAATTCTCCATGGAAAAACATGTAGTCGAACAATCTCCTACACATAGAGGTGTCCCAATTGTTGACTAAAATTTGTTCTCGGATAGCAAGGATGTGTGCTAACTTGGTGAGTCGGTCAACAACCACCAAATTGCATCATGTACACTGGTTTTACATGGTAATAATGTCTCTAAATACATAGACATAACATTCCAAATCCCTTCTAGAGCCTCATTGGGTTGAGCTAAACCCTCTCGAACTAGGTTCTCACCATTCAGTTGTGGACATGTAAGGAATCTAGAGACATACTCTACAACTCATTTTTTCATCTTTGGACTCCAAAACATATTTCAGAGGTCCTAGTACTTCATGCCCATTCCAAGATGTATTTCCAAAGGTAACATATGAATATCCCTCAAAACCACCTCCTGATTTCACAAGTATCCTATTGTTCCCTTTGAAAATAATTATTGTGTCCCATCCATTAAAATCCAGAGGAGAATTCCCTATGGATATATTATCATTTAGGGTCTCAGAGTCAGTATCCCAAAGATTTTCCTCCCAGACTCACTGAATGATTGAAGGGGTGAAAACCATCAATTGGATGTATGATACTCCATCTCTCTCTACAATGTATAATTGTATTGAGTCTAACTCCCACGACACCTCATTCAAGTACAATGAACTAGATATCTTGCTGAGATAATTTTCTACCACATTACCCTTTCCATGAGTATATAAAATATCAATTTTATAATCTATAAGGAACCCTATCAATCAATTATATATCATGTTGAGATCCTTCTGAGAGAATATATACCTGAGAATCACATTGTATGTTACATGATAAATCCTTTTCCCCTCAGGTAGTTTCACCACATGTTCAATGTGAAAACTATTATTTCTAACTCCAGGTAATAAGCCACATAGTATTTATCATGATGTCTGAATGGTCATGAACCATTGGAAATAAATTCATTCTTATTCGTCATTATAGAACCATGTATGGTCTCTAAAGAATTTCAGAACACTATATACTCAACACCCTATCTGATAACCTCAATATGGGAGTTCTTGTAATCATCAAGATGGGATTTCATTTTATCTTACTAATAAACAAGACCATTTTGGAAAATTTATTATACTTATGATATTATTTATATGTTACTACACTAGTTGAATAGATCATTTTTATTAATTAACTATTATGTTTTGGTGTAATCCATCAGATTAAAGATAACCAATATATTGGTCACCTATAATCCATATAAAATCATTCCAATAGCATAAAAAATTTATATAAAAAAATGTAGTCAGACTCTAGTTCTTAAGAACTTATTATGGTTTTTATAGAAACACTGAAATCTAAAATATTCAGAAGGAAGTGGATTAGTATGATGTAAAACTGGAACAACATAAGTCAAATACATAAAATATCACACTAATCAGGTGTGAAATAAAAGTTTTTTCTATTTAATGAATCAAAAAAGGTAAGAAAAAATATAAAAGAAAAATAAAGAACCAAAATATAAACCACTACTACTATATAATTATGATTTGGAACACCCTCTTTATGTGTTTATCTCCCTCGTATTGATCCCCCTCCATTTAGCCCAATATAGGGAGGAGGAGGATGCTCTGGTGGATCTCAATGCTCATCCTTTTCCCCCAATGATGATAGGGGCCTCTAAAACACCTAGGATTATAAGATTAATCATATGGAACTCTTATATGGTAGAAAATCACTCCTTGGTTGAACATGATATGAGGTTCCCTTGGTTCCCATTTATAGCCAAAATTTGAAGTGGTTTTGGGCATTTAATTTTGGTTATACCAATTGTATCTAGGTTTTACACTAGTAAACATAAGTATCCCAAAATGAATATAAGAGAAGTTTTATTGGTCATCCTCTGGAATATCTCCTTGGAAACATTGGAGTCCATTGAACATATTTTTTTTGGAGATATATTCAAACACATAACATAAATGTTTAATTTTTACTAATTCAATCCCCTAGAAAAATCAGTTTGTATGGGTCTGAAGATGGGCGAATTGGTCTTAGGTATCATGAGATTAGATTTAGACTAGTAGTTTTTTAGGCCCAAAAAATTACATTCCATTTGGGGGGACTGATTTCATGCATTTTTCAAAAAAGAAGACAAGTTTCATTGGGAATTAATTTAGTTTGGCCCATTTTCCTATTACATCATCTTCAAGGCACCAAAATCACCACCACCTATAATGAAAAAATGTAATATCCCATAATAAATGTGATAAAAAATATATTATTTAATAATACATAATGGTAAATTTATTATAATATTTATAATTTTCAATGAAAATAGGTTTATTTTTGTGGTTTAAGTGAGAAATTAAACTGTGAATCATGGTGCAATCACACCCCCACACCTAAAACTTTTCAGTCTCATGAAAACTCACATCTCTAAAAGTTATTCATTGATATATTCCCAATTTCATTAAGATTTTATGTTGAATGAAATTTTAATATATAAAATAAAAGAGAAAAATAAAAAAATAACACCACGTAGTTATTCTCAGTGATCCTGGAAAAAGAATCCTCGATAATTGTTTTGGTATTAAAATATAAGAGATGCTTGATACAAATATGATCAGGAAATTCATTAGATAACCATGACACTAATTTTCCATGTTTTTGTGAAAACCATTTTATTTAATTATTCACACTTTCTATAAGGTAAATATTTCTTACTTTAAAAAAATATACATAATGATTCTATCCAGTAAACATATCATATATCAATATAATTCAAATTTCAAAACCCACAAAATTAAAAACCCTCGAATTCCAATCCTTATTCTCCTGACTTAGATATCGCCATATGTTTTATATTTAATCACCCCATCATTTATTATTATTATTATTTGGTTGTTTTATTCAAAAGATAAAAATGGGGGAAAAATTACATTCATGACTCAACCATTTTTTGATCTACTCATGAAATATTTTTAGCTACTGAAGTGAAAAAACCTATTTGGACTTTTTATTTTTATTTTTACATATTTTTTCATGACTACTATAGTTGGATAACACGTACTCACACATATTTAAATTTTTTATTATAATGAAAAAAATCTGAGAAGGATCGAACATATAGAGAAAAATAATTTTGGAAATAAGAGAAATATTAACCTAACATATATTGATCTTCTATTAAGTAATAAATATTAATTATCGTTAGTTTTGTTCACAAATTTATGGTGAAATTGAGGTAAAAAGAGTTCCAATAAACAACTAACAGAAATGGTAGCAGTGTTCTCAATTGTTTCAATGTTATTAAAAAATTTATGTCATTGAAAATCAACAATTTTTCATGAAAAAGGCACACCTCAATATTATATTAATTCTTAAACACACATTTACTCAATGTACCATATTTTTTAAAATTGTAATACAAGATGAAATATTGATATTCCTCATGAATATTCAATATATTCCATGATTAGGTATGTATAATTTTGTATGATAATGTGGGCATAAAAATTTAACATTTTGGCAGAAATGTTTGGATAGAAGATATAGTGAAATGTGAAAATTCAATCCAGAAATCCAAAAAATGAAAAATAATAATGATGATGATAATTAATAAATATCCAAAGAATTTTTCTATCCCCAACACCAAGATCATGTGGAGTCCCCTCTGGGATAAAAGTGAATGTGTGAAGGAATGATAAAACCTACTATGTTTCATTGGTAGGATTCTTCGTGAACCTGGAGTTCCTCTATCAACGACTCTGTAATGGATCCATGACACTATATCAGCTGATTCTTATTGATAGTGAGGATTTGTTTTGATTCCTCATCTTTCACCTTAACAACACCAAATGGATAAACATTAGTAATAGTGTATGGTCTATACCAGTAGTAATGAAATGTACTGGATGAAACTTCTACCTTTCATTATAATGGTGGATCTTCTAACAAATAAGGACTTAACAATGAACGATGATATGGTAATAGTCTACCTTGGTTAAATCTTTATAAATTTTGGAGATCTTATTAGAATCTCTGGGAATTTAAACCAAATCTATATTATATAAATTATTTTGAGATTTAACACCAGAAATATTTGAATTCCAATTTTTAATAACCTAGTAGGCCCTATTATCTATCTCAATTGGGAGGTGAAAAATATTTCCATACATAATCCAATAGGGTGAAAATCCAATGTGAGTTTGAAAGGATCTATGTTAATCAAATAATGATTCTTCAACCCTAAGACTGTAATTTCACTATTGGGATGAAACGTTTTTTCAAGAATTTTATTTTCCCTATCTATTAGACACATCCTCTTGACCATTGTATTGTGGGAGATATGTAGTAGAAACTCAGTGATCAACCCCATACCAATGAAAATGTGTGTTAATTATTCAGCTGTAAAAATGGGAACAATTGACACTTATGATGAACCTAGGTAATCTAAAACCATAAAAAACAGGACTCTAAAAAATTAGAAAATTATATTGGAATCATAAATCCTAATGATGCATTCCTATTTCAATATAGATATATAATACACTACCATTATAATGTACATGATTCAACTAGAATTTGTAAATAGAATCGTATATAAAATTCCCAAAACAAAAAACAATTCATGGAATAGAAAGGGTTGTTGTGAAATTTCATTTCTCTTAGAGACATTCCCCTTTTGTTGATAGTGGGAACAAGATTTAAAAAAAACATGTGAATTTGGAAATAATGTAGACCAAAAGTGACATGAAATGAGGACCTTGTGAGAAGACCGTTTCGGTCCAATGTGGCCCCTGCAACTGATAGTGTGGATGAACCTACAGAGATACTAAAACTCGCAATATGGAACAAAAATCCTAAGGACATGATCTTTACATGTGTTACAAAGGTAGGGGTGATCCCAAATATACGAATGGGACTCATGTTTTAGATGGTCGACTAGGTTTTTGGGGGAATCATTCGGATTTCAAGATACTACAAAATAATTAACAATATCATCATACAATGTAATAACGTATTGCACGCGATACAATTGATCATCTAGGAAAATGAAATTTATGGTAATATAGGTGGATAGGTCAATGCCTGTGAATGTGAGGATCCTACTGATATGGACAGTCATAAAATCCTATTCTCCTTTTTATCCCTAATTTCTAAATTTATTTTCTATAGTAGGATCATACAAAGAGTGAGACATGGTTTGGAATCTAATTTCCAATGGTAATATTGGAGGTTTTCATGATCAGAGAACATAGTGAAATTTGACCCAAGAAGGATGGTTTAAATTTATCCAAGGAAAACACAATGGAAATGATTTATTTATTATATTTAGCATGCTCTCCTCGAGTAGTGTGAAGTGTGTGTGAGGCATAAGAAATAACACGTGGATATCTACTAACTCTTTGTGATTAGACTTCAAAAAATCTATTGTTAGAGGTATCATGCATGATCTCAAATGGTAAATCACAGAAAGGTGGATGGATTACATTGGTTTATGTGGGAATCCAATTAAATTTTTTAAAAATAATAATCACATTATTTATAAAAAACAGTAATTTTTTGAGGAATCTGGATAGTGGGAGTAAAATATAACTATAGTCATGAGTGAAACAATTTTAAAATTCAGCAATAACTTTAAATGAAAAGTCATTCTAAACATTTTTCAGGGTTGTTTGGGAATAAATGTCATTCAAATTTGATTTATCAACTTCGATGACATCCCTATATATGGAATTCAGAAAATTTATACCTTGCCACAACATGAAATTATTTTCCAACAAATTTAATAGGACATTCTTTTCCATATAGTGATGTATAATAGAACCAACACTACTCAAACAATGAACAAAAGTGGATCCCAAAACATTGCAGTAATCCATGAACAATTCATGGAAATTCTCTAGGTGTTGACAAAAAAATACTGTCCATGCATTACTTGTTACAGCACGAGCATTGCACATGCCAAATGTCATCGCCCAATAGAAAATACGCCAAAGAGTCAAGTGATGTTTGTCTTTTAATGATTCTCGAGGATTGGATATGGATCTCAATTGTAATGCCCAGACACTAGTTACCTAGAGTTGGTGCATTATTACAAAACATTGGCATGATCACAAGAGAGATCAAATCTCGAAAGACCGATTGGTTTAGTAGCCTTGGAAACACTATATATATTCATAAAGTTTTACATTACATCATAAAGTGAAAAACTCCTACAACAACATTATATCTCTATAGTCCACACTATTATCTCCTCATAATATCCCTGCAGGCCATTCATAACTTACTTCTTCACATCCTGGGAAAAATAAAACATAGAAAAAAGCTGTGAGCTCAAATGCCCAGTAAGGATAAAAATATACCGGAAACATTCCAAAATAAGCATAAACATTTAAAGTAATGTATAACTAAAACAAAAGCCTTTTAATCTTGAACATCAACATAGTATGGAAAAAGTAAAATGAAATAATTCCATTTACTTCTTCACATGGATATTCTAATAATTTAATAATCACGTGCAATATCAATAACCAATTTCACAATGATGGAATGCATAATGCCAGACTATCATAACCACATAGCCATGGTCTCGTGCCAAGACTACAAATAAGATTTTCCCAAGGACTTGTGCCAAGACACTAGTTTGTCTAATGAGACCTACCGATGCATCGAGGAGCTATAGCGGTCTCCACCCATCACATATTAAGTCCAATGCATTCCCATATGAAAAGGTTTAAACATAACATAAACATTCGTATTAAAAATAGCATACGAAATGTCAATACTTTCACTATAAAATATGAATGGTATAAAAATAGCACATCCATAGTCAAATATATCACAAAACCTTCAATACAATATAAAAGTTTTGTATCAACATAAATCAACTTCAAATAAGCGTAAAATCCATCAAAGGATGTTAACATAGATGAAATCAAAACTCTTTTTAGAGAAATATCTCTTTCTATTTTTGAAATCATTTAAGAGCCATATAAAATAAAACATTTTCTTTGAAAATATTATTATAATCTTGTAAGGGAATCTTAGACGATTTTATAACGGTGGAAAATAATTGCACCCGCTGTATAAGTAAAAAAAACATTCTTACCTAAATTCTGTCAAAAAGGTTAAAAAGCACCTTGTTTGGAAAACAACGGAAATATTATTTTATAAAACTCTTAAAAAAAGTCAAACATGGGTATAAATGACTTTAACCCATATTCTTTTAAATAGTAGAAATGTTTTGAAATCTATTTTTAAGAAACATGGATGTGGATGTTAAAGAGATCCCAATAGATTATTGCGTATAAACAACCTCGGATAATGAAGAGATTCTGAAATAACCCTTACCTTGTACTTTTCATTGGTTGAGGTAGGTTAAACTCATGTATAATAGTGAAATAATTTTTATTAAATTATACAAGAATCATATGCATTCATATGATATCATATATGATCTTTTAACATTGCTTTATTAAAAATATCTTGGTATTATCGTTGTTTCGGGTGTTAACTTACTCGTTTTAATTTATATGTTTTGTTACGTAAGCCAGGATATGTTGTATATTATTCATATCCAGAATTATATTAAGTCCTTAAACATCATTTTTAAATTATCAAATGATAATTATACTTGAATAGATACGATGGAGAATGAATCTCATCGCGTTCGTGGAGACGGTAGTCCGTACGTACGCATGAGCGACGATATCATTTTTTTGATATTAAAATAATATATAAATGGATGGTATATCATATATACAAAATCATTAACATGTTATATTTATTATTTACATGAGTTACACATCATTATTATATCCATCCTAATAATAATATATTGAATAACAATTACACCACGATGTGGAGACGGTAAGCCGTACGTACGCACGTATGGTGACATGTTATTCAAAGGGTCGATAAAATACTGAATATGGTTGTACCATATTTATAATAACATGACATTATATATATGATACTGGAGTTATTATTTTATAATGGTAACAACAAAGGAAGAATAAGTGGAAGAAGAAAGGAACATGGAAAAGGGTGGTGAAATCATTACCTCTTCTTCGGGTTCTTCTTTTTGATTTGATCAAAAGAACTCCATAGGTTGGGTTTCTGATCAAACTATGGCCTCTAGGTTGTAGTGAAGGAAGTTGGGAGAGTATTTGGGTAGAGTTTGGCCGATCCAAAAGGCTTTGAAGGTGTGAAAAATGAGTAGGAGGAGTGCCCTATTATAAGAGGGGTGAGGGGCACATTTGGAAAAGGTAGAAATATTAATTTATAATAAATTTATATTGGGTTGCTAATGGCTCCAAAGTTAATAATTAAATCTTTAAGGTGGGTATGGGTCTAAAAACACTCAAACAATAAAATTTATAAAGGTTTGGGTACTTATATTAACCTTATCTTTAAGTATTAACTCTAAGTTAATTAGTTTCACTTTTACAATGTCTCTTTGTATTTTTATATTATATGGTTAATAAACTTACATATAAATTCAAGAGACCCCCAAGTGGTCCATTAATGATACACCTATCATGATATATGTTTTTTGGCCGAACCTTATATTTATAGGAATTTAATATCAATTAATAATTTAATATTTGTTTTAAAAACTCTTTTATGTCAATTTTGAAACTATTCAATATTTGATTTTTGTAAAAATCATAACAGATTGATTACTTAGAAAAAATTCAAATAAATCAATCATAATATGTCATATTATCATAGAAAATTATTTTAATTCATTAAAAGCCTAAAATTATATTTATTTGGGTATTTATAATATCAATTATTTTAATTTTTCACTATTATGGTAATTACTGCATCATAATTGTGTCATAAATAAATTAACTTTTGTAAACTCTAAAAATTATAAATAAAATATCATTATGTAGGAAATATTTTTATATTTCTAATTAATATTTACAGTCGAAACTCCAACATATATTACCCTATTTAAAATTTGTTTTTCTAAAAGAGATATGCTATTTTCATTTTTGTATTCATTTTAACTTAATTAAAATAAAGTGTCCCTATCACCTAAAAGGGGATCCATGGGGTCCCAAAATCGACCCAAAGATGGCTATGGTCGAACATATATCAACCAATAAGTTTAGGACACGTTTTAGGGTAATTTAGTATTATTATAATATTATTTTTAAACCGTTATTTACAGGATTTATCCTTAACCATGGTAAATAAAATATTTACCGTAGAAATTATTCAAAATGCCTAAAAATAAATGTTACCTATTTACACAATTTGAAAATCCTGATTCCAAATATGGAATAAATTTTTCCAAATTCATAACAAAGAAGTGGCCGAAATTAATTTAAAATTAATTCCCGTTGTTAAAACAAAAAGCGTGTTTTTAAGAGATAATAACTATCAAAAGATTGACACTTGTTTATGTCCGGTTTAACTGTAAAATTATGTCCAATGACCAAAATTATATTAAATGGAAAAAATATATTCTAAATATACTTTAAAACCACTAAAATTCAAAATTTATCAATATAAATTATTTCGATTAAAAATTTTGTTTTTAATTAATATTTAGTAATTTTCACTATTCATCAAAATATTAATGTTATCCAAAAAGTTCCAAAATTTCACCTTAGGCTAAATTCGATATTCCGAATCCAAAAATGAAGTCCATTTTAAAAAAATATAATATATATGACTCAAAAAGTTGGTATTACTATTCATAACGGCTAGTTTGATTGGTTATGGTGTGTTAGAACTCGGTGTTGCGTACAACACACGCTATCACATTATTCAAAGAGAAGTGTACTGTAGAAGCTTGGGGTGTTACATTATCCCCTCCATCAAATAATTTCATCCTCTAAATTTCTAGAATACTTACCACATGAAAAGACTCGGGTGGTTCTTCATCATATGTTCCTCGAGTTCCCACGTTGCTTCTTCCATCTTATGGTTTCTCCACAAAACTTTTGCGAGACGTGTCGTCCGGTTTCTCAGTACTTGTTCTCTCTTATCAAGAATCCTAATGGGATCTTCACAATAAGAAATATTGGGTTCCAGTTCTAATTCCTCATAGTTGAGTACATGCGTTGGGTCAAGCATTTATTTCCTCAACAGAGATACGTGGAACACATCGTGAACTTTGGAGAGACTTGGTGGCATTTCTAATTGGTAAGCTACAGCCCCAATTCTTTCTCGAATTTCGAAAGGTCTGATGTACCTGGGACTAAATTTACCTTTCTTACCAAAAAGTATGACTCCCTTCCATGGAGATACCTTCAGTAAAACATGATCACCGACTTGAAATTGAAAATCCTTCCTTCGATTATCGGCATAGGTCTTTTTCCTACTTTGAGCTGCTTTGATGTGATTTTGGATTACCTTCACCTTTTCCATCGTTTCCACCACCAGTTCTGGACCTACAAGTTTTCTTTTTCTAACGTCATCCCAACAGGTTGGTGTGCGACATCTCTTTCCGTATAACTCTTCATATGGTGCCATATATATACTCAAATGGAAGCTATTGTTATAGGAAAATTATACCAGAGGTAAATACTGTTCCCACATACCCGGAAAGTCAAGTGAGAAATATCTCAACATGTCTTCTATGGTTTGAATATTCCGTTCTGATTGTCCGTCTGTCTGATGGTGGTAAGCAGGGCTCAAATGAAGTTCAGTATCCAGGGATTTCTGAAGACTTTTCCAGAGTCTTGAAGTAAAACGGGGATCACAATCCGAAACAATCAATAGGGGTACTCCATGAAGTCTCACAACTTCATTAATATATAGTCTTGCTAGACGTTCCAGTGGTAGATCTTCTCTTATAGCATGAAAATGTGCTGACTTGGTAAGACGATCAACAATAACCCAAATTGCATCGTTCCTTCTAGGTGTCTTTGGTATCCTCATGACAATGTCCATCGTAATATTGTCCCATTTCCACTCCGATATGGGAAGAGGTTGCATGACTCCCCCAGATTGTTTCCTTCCAGCTTTCACATGTTGATAAACCATACATATTGACAAAAAATCAGAAATCTCCCTCTTCAAGTTGTCCCAGCAAAAATGTTTCTTCTAATCTATATATATTTTGGTGCTCCCATGGTGTATAGGGAAATTGGAACTATGAGCATCATCCAACAATTCCCTTTTTAGATCAGGTATATCGGGAACACAAAGTCTCTTCCCGAATTTCAAAATTCCATCTTCATACACAATGTCTCTCAGTCTCCCATCATTCACAACTTTAATCTTCATTTGAAATTCTTCATCATCAGTCTGAGAACTCTTAATCATTTCTAGTAAATATATTTTGGAAACCATTTGAAAAAGCATTGATGTTTCACCTTCCCTGGTTATTCCCATGTCCATCTTCACTAGATCCATCAAAATTGGATCCCTTTCAATTCTCATCACGTTCAGAACTCCATGGTCTTTTCTGCTCAAAGCATCTGCCACCTTGTTTTCCTTCCCCGGGTGGTAGTGTATCGTGAAATCATAATCCTTGAGTAATTAAAGCCATCTCCTTTGCCTCATGTTGAGTTCTTTTTGTGAGAAAATATACTTCAAACTCTTGTGATCAGTATAAATCTCACATTTTTCACCATAGAGGTAGTGCCTCCATATCTTCAAAGCAAAGATCACAACTGCTAACTCGAGATCATGAGTATGATAGTTTTATTCATGAATTTTCAACTGTCGTGATGCATATGCAATAACTCTATCATTCTGTATAAGGACACAACCAAGTCCTTTCTTTGATGCATGAATATAAATAACGAACCCATCATTCCTCGATGGTAGAGTAAATATAGGAGCATTGACTAATATTCTCTTCAGTTCTTCGAAACATTCTTCACACTCTTTTGTCCAAAAAAAATTAACCCCTTTACGTGTGAGCTTCGTTAATGGGTTAGCCAATCGGGCAATATTCTGGACGAACCGTCGATAATAACCTGCCCAACCAATAAAACTACGTACCTAATTTATACTCGTAGGTGCTGGCCATTCTTGGATCGCCATAGTCTTAGAAGGATCAACCAAGATTCCTTCTTTAGAGACAATATGTCCAAGAAATGAAATCTCATGAATCCAGAATTCACACTTGCTAAACTTCCCATATAATTCATGTCTTCTCAGAGTCTTCTAGATAATGCACAAGGGATTTTCATGATCTTCGAAGCTTTTGGAGTATACCAAGATATCATCAATAAATACCACCACAAATTCATCGAGATACTCCTTGATAACTCTATTCATCAGATCCTTGAATACAGAGGGTGAATTAGTCAATCAAAAGGAATTACAGTAAACTCATAATTCTCGTACCTGGTTCGAAATGATGTCTTCGGAATGTCTTCCTTCATTACACACAACTGACGGAATCCAGATCGAAGGTCCATTTTTGAAAAGTATTGAGCTTCATGCAGTTGGTCAAATAAATCATCAATGTGAGGTAGGGGATACTTGTTATTTATCTTTATAGCATTGATCTCCCTATAGTCGATACATAACCTCATAGATCCATCTTTCTTTTTAACAAAAAGAACAGGGGATCCCCATAGAGAAACACTAGGGCAAATAAATCCTTTATTACTCAATTCCTCTAGTTGTTTCTTTAGTTTGACTAACTCTACAGTGTCCATTCTATAAGGGGTCTTCGATATAGGCCTTGATCCAGGAATTAAATCAATAGAAAACTCAACTTCTCATTCTGGAGGTTGTCCAGGTTAATCTTCCGGAAATACATCTACAAATTCATTCACAATAGGTACATCCTCTATTTGAACATTCCTTTCCTCTCCCACAGTTATTTCATTCTCTTCCTCCCCAATAATTTAATTTAGTTGAGCTACAGGTGGTGGATCTAGATATGAATTAGGTGGTGACGATTCTGCTCTAAAGATAAGGTGTTCCTTATCATCATCATCAAGAATCATATCCTCTTTCTTCTTACAATAAATCTTCACATCATAGTCCAAAATCCAGTCCATACTGAGGATTATATCAAACAAAATCATAGTTACGACGATGAGATCAACAGATAAAGAACATTTATGTGCTCTAATGGGGACTGATTCGCAAAACATTGTTGTAATGATACTTCCCTTAGGATTTTTAACTGAAAACTCCCTTATTAAATCAAATTGGAAATATATAATTTTCTTAGCAAACTGGGAAGATATGAAACAATGCGATGATCCAAAATCAAATAATGCATTTTCTAAACATGAGGAAACCATTAAATTACCTGCCACCACGTCTTTCGGATCTTCTACCTCGGCAGCTGTGATAGCATAAGCTTTCCCTTGATCCCTTGGCCTTTTCTGAGATAAGTTCTCCTGGCTCTTAGGACATTCATTTGCATAATGCCCCATCTCCCTGCAATTGTAGCACTGAACGTTGGTGGCTTCCTTCTTCCCTTTTCAATCACGAGCTTGGTGGCTTTTTTCACCACACTTGTAACAGACTCTCGTTCCCTTCAAGCAAGTACCAGGGTGTTTCTTCCCACATTTACCACAGGATGGATATTCAACGTTTCCCTTCTTCCCCTTATTTCCATTCCCAGATTGATCAGCATTCCTCTT
The DNA here is from genome assembly GCA_963277665.1 of Viscum album. Taxonomy (NCBI): domain Eukaryota; kingdom Viridiplantae; phylum Streptophyta; class Magnoliopsida; order Santalales; family Viscaceae; genus Viscum; species Viscum album. The sequence continues at coordinate 1,127,908,515 of OY728120.1, forward strand.
CTTCTCTTGCTTTGCTTTAAAGTCATAAGACTTAGAGAATTCCTTTTCGGTCTTGATAGCACAAGAGACAATGTCTTCGTACGACGAAAAGGATTTTGAGTCTAATGCTAGACAGAGAAATGGTTTTAACCCATAAAAGAAACGATCAATATTACTTCTTGGATTACGTATATAATCTCCATCATACCTTGATAACCTTGTAATGTTAGCCTCATACTTTGCGACATTCTCATCCTCCTTTTGTCTCAGACTCAGAAATTTCCTTTCCATATCTCCTCGATGGTTGCGAGGAAAGTATTTTTCTAAAAATAGATCTTTGAACTCCCTCAATTCCATATTTGATACTTCATCATCTTCCTTCGTGTTTTGAATCAATGACCACCATTGATCAGAATCTCCAGTGAGGCGGTAAACTTCCATGATAACTTTTTCCCTTTCCGTACTCCCCAAAGCCTGAAATATTTTCTCTAGGGAATTTATCCAATGCTCAGCTACTAATGGATTTGTACTCCCATTGAACGTTGGTGGTTTTTTCCTCATGAATCGATCTAACATCGATCCTCCATGCTGCGGATCAGTGTGCTCCATACGGGTAAGTTATTATTCATAACCTGAGTAAGTTGTTCCAGTATGTTGAATAGCTGATCGGCACCAGTTGCATCACCACCACCACTATAATTATAATGATCTGGAGGGCTATCCCTTCATGGAGTGCGTGCATTGATACAGTTTCCATTTCTTCAACTAGGCGCCATTTCTAAACAATGGCATAAACTTGATCAATTTATGAATAAAAATACATAATCCCATACATATAAAACACTTAACATAAATAGAACTATTTATGGATATAATCCATAATCATAAGAATGTTTTCTTTGAGGAAGTATATACTCATAAACCCTTAATAATGATTTGTAAAGAAAATGAGTGTTATCCTAAGCATATCCCCTAGGAGTGTCGTAACCAAGAGTGCAGCAAGGCCCGTTGTTGTGCACCAGTTCTCGTTCGAGTCTAGCTCGAAGTTGTGTTTTCAGGTTTTACCCCTAGGTACATCTGTGCCAGAGCCGCCTTCACTTGCTTGTATCTAGACAGGGATGTATTGCTCGAAAAACTCACAAAATCTTTACAATACCAAATTTCTAGGAAGTTCTTCTATACTAATCCTCAAAGTTCATCATAGGTCTACGTGCTCTAATAAGAGTTTATATAAATCTAGCTTCCATGGTTTGTACTAAACATCCTCTGATACCAACTGTAATGCCCCGACCCTAGTTACCTAGAGTCGGTGCATTATTACATAACATTGGCATGATCACAAGAAAGATCAAATCTCGAAAGACCGATTGGTTTAGTAGCCTTGAAAACACTAGATATATTTATAAAGGTTTACATTACATAATAAAGTGAAAAACTACTACAACAACATAATGTCACCATAGTCCACACTATTATCTCCTCATAATATCCCTACAGGTCATTCATAACTTACTTCTTCACATCCTTGGAAAAATAAAACATAGAAAAAAGGGGTGAGCTCAAATGCCCAGTAAGGATAACAATATAGTGGGAACTTTCCAAAATAAGCATAAACATTTAAGGAAATGTATAACTAAAACAAAAGCCTTTTAATCTTGAACTTCAACATAGTATGGCAAAATTAAAATGAAATAATTCCATTTACTTATTCACATGGATATTCTACTAATCGAATAATCATGTGCAATATCAATAACCACTTTCTTAATGATGGAATGCATAATGCCAGACTATCATAACCACATAGCCAAGGCCTCGTGCCAAGACTACAAATAAGATTTTGCCAAAGGCTTGTGCCAAGACACTAGTTTGTCTCATGAGACCTACTGATGCATCTAGGAGCTATAGCGGGCTCCACCCGTCACATATTAAGTCTAATGCATTCCCATATGAAATGGTTTAAACATAACATAATCATTCGTATTAAAACTAGCATATGAAATGTCAATAATTTAACCATAATCTATGAATGGTATAAAAATAGCACATCCACAGTCAAATATATGACAAAACCTTTAATAGAATATAGAAGTTTTGTATCATAATAAATCAACATCAAATAACCGCAAAATCCATCAAAGGATGTTGACATAAATGAAATCAAAACTCTTTTTAGAGAAATATCTCTTTCTATTTTTGAAATCATTTAACAGCCATATAAAATAAAACATTTTCTTTGAAAATATTCTTATAAGATTGTAAGGGAAGCTTCGATGATTTTATAAAGGCGGAAAATAACCGCTCCCTCCGTATAAGTTAAAAAACATTCTTACCTTAATTCCGTCGAAAAGGTTAAAAAGCACCAAGTTTGGAAAACGACGGAAAGATTCCTTTATAAAACACCTATAAAAAGTCAAAAAAGTGTATAAATGACTTTAACCCATATTCTTTTAAATCGTAGAAATGTTTTGAAATACATTTTTAAGAAACATGGATGTGGATGATAAAGAGATCCCAGTAGATTATTACATATAAACAACCTCGGATAATGAAGAGATTGTGAAATAACCCTTACCTTGTACATTTCCTTGGTTGGGGTAGGTTAACCTTCTCTATAATAGTGAAATAAATTTTATTAAATTATACAATAATCATATGCATTCATATGATATCATATATGATCTTTTAACATTGCTTTGTTAATAATATCTTAGTATTATCGTTGTTTCAGGTGTTAACTTACTCGTTTTCTTTTATATGTTTTGTTACGTAAGACATTTTTGTAAAGGATATGTTGTATATTATTTATATCTAGAATGATATAAAGTCCTTAAACATCATTTTTAAATCATAAAATGATAATTCTACTTTAATGGATACGATGGAGAATGACTCTCATCGCGTTCGTGGAGACGGTAGTCCGTACGTACGCACGAGCGACGATATAATTCTTATGATATTAAAATAATATATAAATGGATTGTATATGATATATACAGAATAATTAACAAGTTATATTTATTATTTATATGAGTTACACATCATAATTATACCCATCCAAATAATAATATATTGAATAACAATTACACCACGACGTGGAGACGGTAAGCCGTACGTACGCACGTATGGTGACATGTTATTCAAAGGGTGGATAGAATACTGAATATGGTTGTACCATATTTATAATAACATCACCGAATATATAAGATACTGGAGTTATTATTTTATAATGGTTACATCAAAGGAAGATGAAGTGGAAGAAGAAAGGAACTTGGAAAAGGGTGGTGAAATCATTACCTCGTCTTCGGGTTCTTCCTTTTGATTTGATCAAAATGGCTCATTATGTTGGCTTTATGATCAAACTAAGGCCTCTAGGTTATAGTGAGGGAAGTTGGGAGAGTATTTGGGCATAGGTTGGCCGAACCAAAAGGCTTTTAAGGTGTGAAGAAATGAGAAGGAGGAGTGCCCTTTTATAAGAGGGGTGAGGGGCACATTTGGAAAAGCTAGAAATATTAATTTATAATAAATTCATTTTAGGTTTTTAGTGGCTCCAAAGTTGATTATTAAAAGTTTAAGGTGGGTATGGGTATTAATCCACTCAACCAATAGAATTTATACAGGTTTCGGTACTAATATTAACCTTATCTTTAAGTATTAACTCTAAGTTAATTAGTTTCACTTTTACAATGTCTCTTTGTATTTTTATATTATATGGTTAATAAACTTACCATATACTTCCAAGAGACCCCCAAATGGTCCATTAATGATAGAAATATCATGATATAAGTTTCTTGTCCGAACCGTATATTTTTATGAATTTAATATCAATTAATAATATAATATTAGTTTTAAAAACTTTTTTATGTCAATTTTGACACTATTCAATAGCTGATTTTTGTAAAACTCATAACAGATTGATTACTTAGAACAAAGTCAATTAGATCAATACTAATATGTCATATTATCCTAGAAAATTATTTTAATTCATTAAAAGTCTCAAATTATATTTATTTGTGTATTTATAATATCAATTATTTTAATTTGTCACTATTATGGAAATTACTGCATCATAATTGTGTCATAAATAAATTAACTTTTGTAAACACTAAAAATTATAATTAAAATATCATTATGTAGGAAATCTTTTTAGATGTCTAATTAATATTTATAGTCGAAAATCCAACATATATAAACCTATCTAAAAATTGATTTTCTAAAAGATATATGCTTTTGTCATTTTGGTATTCATTTTAACTTAATTAAAATAATGTGTCCCTATCACGTACAAGTGGATCCATGGGGGAAAAATATCGACCCAAAGATGCCTATGGTAGAACATGTATCAACCAATAATGTTAGGACACGTTTTAGTGCAATTTAGTGTTATTATAATATTATTTTTTAAGCCTTACTTACCGGATTTACCCTTAACCATGGTAAATAAAATATTTACCGCAATAAGTTTTCAAAATGCCTAAAAATAAATGATACCTATTTACACAATTTGAACATCCTGATTCCAAATATTGAATCCATTTCTCCAAATTCATAACACAGAAGTGGCAGAAATTAATTTAAAATTAATTCCCGTTGTTAAAACAAAAAGCGTGTTTTTTAGTGATAATAACTATCAAAAGATTGACACTTGTTTAGGTCTGGTTTAATTGTAAAATTATGTCCAATGACCAAAATTATATTAAATGGTAAAAATATATTCAATATATACTTTAAAACCACTAAAAATCATAATTTATCAATATAAATTATTTCGATTAAAAAGGTTTTTTTTAATTAAAATTTAGTAATTTTCACTATTCATCAAAATATTAAAGTTATCCAAAAAGTACCAAAATTTCATCTTAGGATAAATTCGATATTCCGAATCCAAAAATGAAGTACATTTTAAAAAAAATAAAACATATATAATTCAAAAATTAGGTATTACTATTCATAACGGCTAGTTTGATTGGTTATGTTGTGTTAGAACTCGGCGTTGCGTACAACCCACGCTATCACATTATTCAAAGAGAAGCGCACCGTAGAAGCTTGGGGTGTTACATAAATGTCTTGTGAATAACCTTAAAATAAACAATAGTGAGACTTACCTAATATCCTTTCTAGCATATTGTAAATGATTTGTAATTATAAATGGTATTTATTAGTTCATTAGTGTAGTTGACGATACTCTATGGTGACACACCAACTATTATGCACACGAGTTGGAACCAATAAATTATTTTCGTTTATTATTACAAGTAGACCATTTTTTTAGGAACAACCTACCCAGGACTAACCTATTGTATGTCAGATCTGGGATAAATGATTCCATCATCTAGTAATATGGTTACCTCATTTTTAAAATCATCTGGGAGGTTAGGGTTCAGTCGATGTTGTGCCTTACTTACTAGTCTATCCACATAATTTAACAATATATGATGTGTTATAATAATGTTAAAATACACATAATGTTTGAAAGTGTACATCCCAAATCATGTTTATACTCCGTGAAATGGTTAATCAGACATAATTCATTCTCTAGAAGAAGTGGACTAGAAATTTTGATAGGTAACATGTTTCAATTATCTTTATATGAATATTTTAAATCTTTAGTTTGTTTTCAATGTTCCAATTTAGTTGTACATTGGATTGATGTGAGTGAATATGAATGTGATAGGTCACTAATTTCATCTAATTGCTACTTGGTAACTTCCATATATGAGGAATCAGATTCTACATGATTATTAGTTTCAAATATGGTAATTGGATCCTTAGTGTTCATAAATTCATTAATAAACAAATATACCTGACATTTTGCTAAACCAAAATAGAAATATATGAATGATTAATTACCATGAATGTCTATTAATGAGGAAAACACTAAAACGCGGTTAGGGGAATAAAAATAATTTTTTTAATTGATGGGATTATATGAATTTAATTAACCTAATGTGAGGAATGTTATTATGAAGGGTGACTCGTGGAATGAAAGGTATTTAATTGTAAAATGTTTCCACCAAACTCCGTAGATAATGAATCATTGTGGAAATTAATTAACATTGTGGATGTTTTTACGAAAGGACTCTCCAATATAATCAGGGAATTTTTATTCATAATATCATCTCCCAATTTTAGTTTATAAAATATTGTAGAAAAATTTAAAATTTCACCCTCAAAAGACCATCCTATAACTCACTAGTGTGGTTTGTTGTCATCTGGTTTCTGAGTTAAAAAAAATTCCAACAGACTCTAGTTATATGACCTACAATGAAGAGAAAATGGTTTTTTGAATCCCCTTTATAGAATATCCAATATGATGAATAGAATTGGAAAATGAATACTACCTATGGGGAATGGAATAGAGAATTTTCTAGGATAATTTAATTTTGTTGGATGATTGGGCTCTGTCAATTATAATACATTCTTCTCCAAGATCACCATTCATAACCTTGAAGTCTCCTTTAGTGTATACATATATCCTTGATAAGATTTTTCTATCTTATAATTTCTTCGTAACATCAACCAAGGTGATGCTAACCAAAAATTATTTGAATATTTCCAAAAATTATTTATCCAATTTAGTATTTTTTTTATTTAGTTATGTATCAATTTAGGTAAATGGAAGAGGAGTGGTTGGGATTGGATGCTAATTGATAGAAACAATATTTTCTTCGGTGGTATTTTTATCAGTATAATTATTTTCATCTCGTATACCATTTTTGGGGGTTGAGATGCCTGTTTACATAGGAGTGGATGAATATAATGTTGAGGTAATTTCTATTTTATGTTGTTCCCCACTCCAAAGGGTGATGGAAATGATAGTTCCCTTATCCCTAGGGATGATTAGTGGTTGAGGAGGTAGTTTACTTGACACAAGACTTTTTATTTCCCCCACTGAGTTGGGATGTTATCCTAATTGGGGTTTGTAGGTCTTCTATTGATTCATGAGTGGTTTTTAAGATTTTTGGATTATTTTAAGTGATTTGTTTCATCATTTAGACTATTCTGGGGACATATTTTGGTGGGGATTTTTAAAAAGGCATTTTTGGTGGTTGAGGATTTGTGTGTGATGGGGGTTGAAAACTCTTCAATGATTGGTTTTGTGGTTGTTGATTTTGGGTTGAATGTGCCCATTCATTTTGGATTAGTTGTCTTTCCTGCCACAGTTGGATGGATTGTATGGTTATTTTCTAAAGGGAGGGTTATAGGGGCGGCCTAGAGGAATTTTCTCATATCTGTTATAGGTTTCTATCTATTGAGGGAATTGGTTGGAATAGTGTGTGTCGAAAGAACATATACCGCAATTAACGGTAGAGGGATATTGGGATTTACCTTGGGAATGTTTTAATTGTAGAAGAAGTGTACTTACCTCTTCATTATCCATGTCCACATTCTTCAGAAATTCAGTACTTTTAACCTCACTTACACATATAATTGATACAAAGGACCTAAAAAATATTTATGAATGTTTTGTTCCATGTTCTAAATGAGCATCTGAGTCTTAATTGTAGGATTATAAACTACTACACCACCTACATCCACAAAAATCATTTTTCAATCAAATGAATTAATCCATGATAAACATATTTTATTATAAGACGATCACTTATTTTTAGGTGTGGGAAAATAGACAAAGTCCTTTCAAATCATTCCTAGTATTCATGAAGTGATTACCCTTTAGAATGACATATCCCACATATTTTTCCATAATATTGAAGTTCTTGAGGATAGGGTGTATTATCGTAGGAAAATGAATTTCATGTCTGCCCAACCTCTAATTAGTTAATTGACATTATAATGATTTTGTTTAAGTATTTTATAATATAAATGGGAATCCCCAATTCTTTAAATGTTATTTATCCATATTTATGGATTTCATTATAGAACACACAATATGAAATTTTTTGTAGTTCTTATGTGGATTTCCACTGCCAAGATCATGGAGTCCTAGTAATAGGTGAATCAAAAAAAAATTAGTTCAAAATTAGGTGCCTCAAAATGTATTTGAATTCTTGTTGAATGGATCACTACATCCAAAGATGTATGTTTTTCTAATGATGTTTTATTTTCAAAAATAATTTCCTATTTTATTTTAGTTTTAATTTGGGTACCAGAAGATGAAGAGGATCATGAATAGATTCAATGTTTTTTGTGTCCTTCTTTAATGTTTCATTTAATTTTTCTTGTTGCTGATGATGCAAGATCATATATGGTTTGTGTTGGAAAGGAATATTTTCCTCTAGTAATGATCGAATCATGAACACGACCTATGAAAAGTATTAATATATATATGAACTAAAAAGTGAGGATAGAATGAAAGTTAACAAATAATTACTAAAAAACTATTTTTTTATAAAAAACACATTAAAAAAGTGATCCCCATCAATGGAACAAAAATTTTATTGTTGTGTCATCACACGTCAAATTTTTTATGATTGAGTGATGATTTTACTATATAGGAAGGACCACAGGTCATCTATCAAGGAGTATTGATGTGTTTGGTGAGAGAATTTTTATTAAAAAGGCCTAATATTGGGGGTGTTTTTTACATGGTTATATATATATTTAACTAATTTAAATATTTTAATTGTTGAAAACCAAGTGTATATTAAAAAAATGATAATTGTGTGAACATTTATATGTTACTACACTAATTCAACTATTCCTTGTTCTTAATTAATTATTATAGTTGGGTGTAATCCTATGGTTGGGGGTTAATCAAGATCTTGGGTACCCACAAGACATTTAAAATGGTTCTAATAGCACTAAACCATGACATAACAATTATGTTGTCAAGTTACAAACCCTTATCAATCATTAAGGTTTATCAGTGAACATTAAAATCTCAATTTTTTGTAATGAATAGGATTCCTATGTTTTTCAATCGGAACAACAATGGTTGCACACTTAAAATTGCACACAAATCAGTTATGAAATAAAAATTGTTCCAATTTATTGCAACAGAAAATGTTCAGATACATCTAAATGAACAGTTAAAAACCAAAATATACACCAAAATAGTTTAAAATTATTTACTGGAACTCCATATTCATGTGTGTATCTCCCTCGTAATGATCATAAAACATTTAGCCTGACATTGGGTGGATGAGGAAGCTTGGTAAGATCTCTTTATTCATCCATGCTCCCCCAATGTGCATTGTGGACACTATAATATTTAGAATTATGAGAGTAATACTCTAATACTCTAAAATTGATGTACTTTACACCTTGGTTAAATTTTAAGATGAGGTTTCCGTAATTCTCATTTGTAGACAAAATGGGATGTGGTTTGTGGAACACAATTTTTCTTATAAAATATTAATCTTAAGTTTTGGCTAGTAAACGACCATATCATGAACTGGATAAATAGAGGACAGTTGTTGGTGTTCTTATTGAATATCTCCATGAAAAAATTAGATTCTATTGTGAATTTTATTGGGATATATTGTCAAAATAACAAAACTATATTTTCAAATCCTACAAATTGTGTCCCCATGAATGATAAGTGTGGATGGGCCCCCATTATGGTGAATTTGTCTTAGGTTCTTTGAAATGAGTTGTAGCCCATGGAATATTGTATTGGGCCACAAATGTTCATCCCATTTAGATGAAAATCTATTGTTAAATGAGAAATACAATCGAAATATGTCTTTTGGTTTCCATGTATTTTGGCCATTTTTCCTTCTGGATCATCTCTGAGGAACCCATATCACCTCCACCAAAAACGAAATTTAAAAAAAAGTTAGTTAGTCATTAATAATAATGAATACACTATATTACTGAATAATAAATGATGATAATTATTTAAAATTATTTAAAATTTACAGACAATCGGTTTAAGAGAGCGGTGTAACGGTGAAACAAAATAGTGAATCATTGTGTGATCAATGATCCTATGATATTACCCATCCAATGAAAAGAAAATCCACACCTCGGTTACTGTCTTGGGTGTATACCACGTTTTAATTTCCAAATTCATCAATAGATACACTATAACTACTACTTATGAGATTTCATTTTCTATTAAATGAGAGCTTCTAAAAACATTATTGTAAGCAATGTCTATGTAATACTAACCTCAAGTGTCTCATGTACACCTCATTGAGTAACGAATACACAATGGATTTAATCAATAAATACTACAATAAAACGGTCTATGAAATATTGAAATATCTTGATCATGAGTCCGATGACCAATGATGGGGTGTTCTCAATGCCAAACATGAATCCTCCAGTACTCATATTGGGAATAATGACATATGAAGGCCATATTTGGTATATACTTATCCCATACACACCACTGGGCTTAGCATGATCCGAGTTCAATCTTGGAGAACCATCTCACTAATTTCAACTGATCAAAGAGATCATCTATCCTCAGTATTGGAAACTTTTTTCTTCATGGTAACGTAGTTCATGCACCACTAATCCTTACATAACCTCAAACTCCCATCTTCATTAAAAAAAACAGCATTGGGACTACCCATGGAGAAAAAATGGCACTCAAAAAGTGCTTCCATTACAAGTCCAACAATTTCCCATTCAGTTCACAATGCTCTAGGGGCTCCATAGAGCTATATTATTGAAAATATATGTTTCGTCCTAAGATATATATCAATGTATATGAATATATCATGGTGGATGGATATACATGGTTTATACTTAGGAAATACTCCCTCGTACTACCCCAAAAATTCAAGAAACTGGGTACTCAATAAATAAACTACTCAATGGGTTATGCTATGAAATTGAAGAGTAATTGGCTCTAAACTCATATGAACATGTCCAACATACACTTCCTAGGTTTACATTACATTGAAAAAGAAAATACGAGTTCTATCATAGTGGAAACACTACATCCCATTCGTAAAATATTCAGGGAATTAACTATTGAGAACTAGTCCATACCTAAGATAACGTCATGAGGACTCATTGGTGCAAAAAAGAGATCCCATACAAAACTGTCACCATAAAGCATATTTTCATATTCTCAAAACAAGTGTGAAATTTTTGAGTCACCTCCCATTAGAATATCCAAATATTATGGTTTAGTCAAAATCTATAATGGAATCTCTACATCTTTAAATTGATAAGTGGAATCAAAGGAATGGATAACACCTTTGTCTATCAATACTGTGTTTGAAGTCAAAAAGACACATGACATACATCATTAAAACTAACATTCTCACTCATGTGTAGATCCTTTAAATTTCCGTTGAAATCTCCATTTTTGAACTATGATGGATTACAACTGAGTTAGCCATCCTTTCAAGGGGGTATGGGGCTTGTTTGGATCCCAAATCTGAATGTTTTGGAAAACATGACCCTATCGCATATTGAGTGTATCTATTTCGGTATGGGATATTGTTAGATCTAACCATATAGTTGTTTTTCATTTTTTAGGAATATCCATCTCGAACAACTAGTGCATGGTTCCCCAATAGTGTGGCCTAACCATGTGAGTGCCCCTCTTCTCCAGGTTCCCAATAATGGTTAACATGTTATTTGGAAAACATTGTGGACAAACTGTGCAAAGGAGTAATTTTGGCTATTTTTTCCAGTTTACCCTTAATGATCTAATTTATCCTCCTCCATCATATTAAATGATTTTCTAGTGGGTCGAAATCCATTTAATCTCATTTTAAAGAATTATGAAGTTCTATGATAGGGTTGAAGAGATCACCTTCATATGAGTTATGTTCAAGAATTTGTTCAACATGTTGGATGTGCAGTGGTAAGTACTTGAGTCCATTTGAGTCTTTCTTCATATGTATTTCTCTCAACCCAGTTATAGAGGTGTAACAATTTTCCACCTTTTCCCAGATCTAATCCATTCCAAGCCAAATTACATGATTATAGCTGTGGATAAGTGATTTATAAGCCAATTGTAGGTGGTTTATATCCCATCCCTCAAGTTCATTGAATTATGAATCATCTTTCCAGGCCCTCTGATTTCCTCAGGTGCCATTTATTCCATTTATATGTCAGTATTATAATCATTAAAATGATATGGTTATTCTTCATTGAAATTTGTGATTAGTTAACGGTTGTTATGCCCACAACTCTATCCATCACATATAAGATGTTTTTCCAAATTGACAGTCTAGTATATAGACATGTTTGAGACACTATTAAGGAAGCTTTATATTCAACCATATAAGGGTAAACTTTTGTATATTAAAATCATAAATTCAAATTATGAGTTTTATAATGGTATGTAAATTGTATTCCTATCACCTGACCCACCTATATTTGTTTCTCCAATCAATGATTTAATGTTTAATGGAAATTGGTAAGTATACAATGTGTATAAGTTGGCCATTTTAAATATAATTGAATACATGCTTTCTTGTCTGTAGCACCCAATACCATGTTAATGAAAGGTAGATGAGTGAATCATTATAACATAAAAATCATTAATTTTATTAAATAATGTTTCCCATTCTACTTGTTCATGTCACACTAATGAATGGAAATTCATGTAAGAAATAGATTTATTTATTACTTATGAGTATATTAAATGGTTTCATACCCAATTTTCCATGACACACTATTGAAATGTTATGGAATGAACCGTGCAAGATATATATATATGAATTAGTTATCAAATAGGATTGTCCTAACTCACACTCGCCATTGATTCCCTAAGGAATTTTTTGACTGCATGGGAACCACATTCAAATTCAATGATACAACATTCATAGGTTGAGACCCACCTCGAAACTAATCCTTCTCGAACCATGGATGCCTAGTATAAAACCATAAGATCCCACATGATATGTCATTGGATTCCTTCAATAGAAAAAATGGATCCATCTATCAAAATTATGTTCCCTGGTGAAATCCCACCAGGGGTTGTCATTTCATAACCATTTTTAACATAGGATAGATTCATTGGACTCGGTAAGATTCTTGTTGTGGAACCCCTTAGATAATGCTCTATAGATTTCACTCATACCATTAGCTGAGATAAAATTATTTTTGAGATGGAAGCCCTTGATGTCTACATTTCCATAGATATTACCTAGGAAATTTATTACTAATTATCATTATTTCATTACTTGTTACATCATCTAATAATCACAACTGTCAACATGTTGCTTATTTATAAACCGGTGATAGTCAAATAATTAACTAGTTACATGCTAAGACACTAGTAGAGGGATGAATAAGGTACATGTGTAGTTAGATACATTTAACTACTATAATTTATAAATTCATTATTTCACACTATTATATTTCCATTATATGAGCGGAATGTTATAGACACCATTTGTGGTGGCCCACTAAAAATTGTCTCAAACATTCATGAGGATTTGTTTGGTTCCTGGGGTGGATTAAATGAATGAAGTTCATGATAAATAGAATCATATGGATTAAAAATCATGATTTCTTATTGTTTAGGATGGATATTGATAGTAGATGACTGATCCAGAGCTAGAGATTCATGTCATAGCCTTTTTATTTCCATTATAGTTTTGATGAACATGTTATGTATGCTTTATTTTATCCATGTTTTATAGTTCTATAGTGACATGAAATATAATCACCAGTTATTTTAGATATTTCACATATTATTATCCTTTCTTATTTACCACTTTTTTCTACTTATGATGTTTACTTAAATTTTATCTCATATTTCCCATTTTTTATATTTATATGCCATGATTTACTCTAGTTATGAGGGCATAGTATCATGATGGGAACACTCTAGGACCTCGAAACTAGTTGTTAGCCTTTGATGTTTGGGGTTATGTGCTTGAGTCCATGTGAGGCACTAGGATTAGAGAACCAATTAAGTGGAATCTAGGTTTTTGATGTCTAAAAGAGTTATTATATTGGGTTTCCATTATTAATATACTATTTTGGAACTATATAGTGGAGAATATGAATGCTTTGGACTTGTTCATAAACCATTCGTAGGTGTTTCAAACCCATGTTTGGTGAAAAAGATGAGTATTTAGAAATAAACATTTTGTTCTGTTTTATCCTATTATAGTTGATTTCATATTACCATTGGGTGACTCACATGTTATGTGGCACTGTTAATTATTCTTCCGATTGATATTATATTTTATACATGGTATGATGATTTGAGGGACAAGAATTTTTTTTAAATACATCATTATAAGTACCTATAATTCCCATGTATTGAATATTCCCATTCTATATACAAGAATTTCAGTTCATCAATTTACGTGTCATTCCCAAGATTATTGATTGATGTTTTGGTAGTCATCTTATTATTTAAATACTCTTGGATTCAATTGTGTGATTGACTGTCTCTATTTATGAGGTGTATGGGCCCTCAGGGGTTGTGATGAGTAATTTACTAAGTAAAACCATTATTCTATAAATAAATTTGTTTCATTTTCTGGGGATATGGGTATATTCACATATTCAATGGGAATTTATATCCTTTATAAGATCAATATTTATATATAAAATTAAATATTAGGGAACTATAATCCCACAGGGTCATGTTTATGAAAGGAAAAGTTGTTAATATTGCAATTAAATGATAAAATGAAATGAAACTTATACTTCAGAACATACAATTACCTGACCATCGAAGTTGGTAGTTGGGGTAGTATTCCTTGGGTAGTGAGTCATTCCTTTTGTATCTACTGTATGATTTTTTACCTATCTGTTAAAATATTTTTCCGAGGAATGTTGTTCGAATTTGTAAAAATGCTTCCACGATATCCTCAAGTCATCTTCCAAGAATGCGATGAGAACCATGCTTCAGACATGGTGGGACATAAGAATCCAATCTTACCTCCATGATTTCCACTTTAGGTACTTCCTAATTTACTAAATTGGTCATTTATGGAAATCTTATAACATAATGTAATGTTTCATGGAGTCCATGAATAGTGATCCATGAGTTTTAGCTACAATGGATGATATAGATCAGGTGTTTCAGAAATAAAATCCTCAAACTTTCTAATTGTGTGGCAGCCCATAGGCTATTTATTCATTTCTAGAGAAAACCTTCTCTATAATTGAGAATTTAAGAGGACCCTAGAGTTTTGGGTCAATATTTCTACATACATGATGTGATATTCGACCATGAATTGTTGGCTTGTGATTACCCCGACCGGTCATACTCAGGGCATGGTATATGTTGATTTCTAGACACACTTATATGATAATTTCATTCCATATATGTTGATAGTAAATAGATAAATGGAGTTCATGAATCATGATCTGGTCTCCAAGATATTTGTGGAATATTCATTATGTTTCTCTAAGTTAGAATGCATTTCACTACCTCTAACCAGTGACGAGATTTTGATTTCTAGACTAATTTACGTTGGGCTTTTCTATGTCATACGTGAAAAGGTGAATGTATTTCATTAACCAATTTTTTCTAAAAAAATAAATCAAGAACTTATCACTATGAACAAAAAAGAAATGAGAATAACATTGAGTATATAGGATTAGTTCTGTGGTAGGCCAGTAGCTCTCTTTGTGGCATAATACATTCCCTCAACGATTTTCATTAGTGTAGTGAAAACAAAAATATCTGTATTGATGGATCTATAATGTTTCATTACTATGGACGATTGAAGAACAAGAAGATTAATTGAGATAGAGAACCAATGGAGTTTCGTTATTATGGAAATATGGGACATATTCATATGTTCTGCATGACATTTCCACTGTTTTTAGGTGGAAAAGTGTCTGCACTCGCTCCACCTTCAGGAGTAGTTTCTTTTTAATCGTGTTAGGTAGAGAGTTGGAACATCATCTATATGACTACACATGGAGTATTTTTTCTATAGTAGTCACACATCTGATCTCCTATATCATTTGTAGAGAAGTTTTATTTCTGGTAGTCCATATATTTCATAGGGTCATGGATCAGGCCAGTTGCATGCACTATAGTTGAAATATGAGGATCACTCTATGGGAAAATCTGTTGTAAGGGGTAATATAATTGTGGAATTTACCATAGTATACACTTTATTTAACAATGTTTCATCTAACATGTTTATCTTGGTATCAATTGTAGAATGTATTAGACTAGAGATACATTATTACTATGGTATAAAGACCCTAGATACACCATTTGAAATGTGGTGTTATAGAATATTCCAACGTAGATTTTTTCTCCTTGGGGTAGGAATTTACCCATTTTTATTGATCCTATTAATTTTATAGTTATAGGATATTATTTTATTATTATAATGGATTGGTTGGTTTCATATGAATAATTTTTAGACTGCTATAATCGCATGATATCTTTTAAATCCCCATAGAGTCGAAGATGTGTATATAAGTATGGGTGGGATGTCTAGGATGGTAGAGTAAGACAAGATCAACATGGATAGGAAGAGATACTGCCCATAATGAAAATATCTTTATGGAGGATCATAGTTTTCATCAAGATTATTTCCCTCTGGTAATGGATCTTTTTTAGGATTTCATTCATGATGATTTTTCAAGATTACATCCGCTGTGAGAGGCAGAAATTATGATTGAGTTTCTTTGAGGATTAGATCGAGTTTCCAATCATCCATAAAGGATGGAACCTATGTAGCGTCATGAGATCAAGTTATAGTTAAATGGTTTAGAAGAAAAATTCTATATAAAGCCATGTACATCCCCTTTGGATTCTCCAATGCCTTCTCAAATAAGTAAAAAGTAACCATAAATCTATGCATGGATTAAATAATGTTGAACCAACATATGATCTAGAATTGATATCCATGGCCTAGAATTGATGATCTCTTCAACTAGTTATACAATTCATGTGTCATCTATAAGATATGCCTAAGGTCAGGATTTCACCAACTACATGTAAGTCCATATGACATACCAAATAATGATTTTCTAAGAAGTAATGGTTTTTATGAGTACCTTGTTATTCTATTTGTTCTTACAAATGTTCCGACAGTTTTCATGGATCCATTGAATAGGGTATTCCATCTCTATTAATATACTTTTTAATCATCTTTTTGGATGATATCATGGTGTTTTATCATAATCATAAAAAATGTGGATATCATATTGATATCATTTTGAGTACCCTAAGAGAGCATTGAATTTATGATAATCATTATAATTTCCACATTTTAATCGAAAAATTTCACATCTTGGGTCATATAATTTCATATTTAGGAGTAGATGTCAACCATGAAAATGTTATTGGTGTAGTTTTCTATGAGAATACAAAAATATGTGTTTGACATGACTATGTATATATGGGCTAGCTAGATATTACAAGCATTTAAAACAGGACTTCTAACACCTTTCATCACCTCTAACTATCATTATGAAAAAGGATGTTAAGTTCTTATGGTTAGAAGTGAGCGAGAACTCCATTCAAGAGCTATAAGGGATGCTTGTATAAGCACCTAATATGATTATTATAGAACTAGGAAGATGTTATAATTACTTTTTTGGTCATTAGGAATCATCATAAGGGATTTGATGATGCAGAAGGATAGAGTGGTGGCATATAGATCTCAGCAATTGAGATCTATTGAGACAAATTACTCAACACATGAACATGAACAATCAGAAGTGGTCGATGCCTTACATTTATATATAAAATATCTATAAGGTGACCAAAATATAGTGTACACAGACCACAAGATCCTCAAAAATATTTTTACATAGTGTGACTTGTTCCTCGGAAAATAGATATGGGTAGAATATCTATAATACTTTGATGTTGATCTTCCCTATATTCCAAGTATGGTAAATCTAGTTGTGGTTATACTTGGTCGAAATACTCAAGAACATTCCATATTGGGATGATCGTGATGAATGGAATCTAATGGCCCTCTTTTCAATAATACAGATAGAGTTCCATGATAGTCACAAGCAGTCTCACCTCACATCTTTCACAGTCACCTATTTCCTCTTGAGAAGGTTATGTGTTTATAATTTTTAGATCATGAGTTCTTCATTCATTGTGATAGTATATCATAATATCAACCACCTTCTGTTCAGCCTTTGGACAGAGATGACATACTACATATTCATGGATGTGTCAGGGTTCATATAGACCTGATAGTGGAGCTGATGAATGAGTTCTATGCATTTAATTTGGGAGTTCATCTAGTTATCTCTAAGATGTATTGAGATATTTGAATCTAGTATTAATGGAATATGATGAAATGACATATTACAAGATTTATCAATATGTGTTACATCTATTAGTTTATAAAGGTAGATCCCAAATGACCATCATGATTGTTACAACCACTACCATTCTTGGAATATAAATGTGTAGATGATTCCATGGAATTTTTAGTCCGGTTAGCAAGGTCACCAATAAGTAGATATGTTTTTTTGGGTTTTCATTAAAGGATGACTAAAGTGTATGAAATAATTCATAACTGGGATACTACTTTTTTATGAGAAAGGAAGTATATATGTCTGTGATATCATATGACGAAATGGGGTAACTCATTCTATCATTAAAGATAGGGATTCTCATTTAATGTCACGTTTCGAATAAGTATGGAAGTTGTATATGGGAACATAGGTTCTTATAAGAACAACATTTAACCCTCAGACCGATGGACAATTGTAATGGACAATACATCTTCTAAAGGATATTCTTTGACCATGTGTCCTTGATTTTGACAGGTCAAGGGTGAAACATATCCCTCTTATTTCGTTCTCCTCTAAGAATATGTTTTAGGGGAAAATTTTGATGGAGCCTTTTTTAGGATTATATGGTAGGTTATGATGTCCACTCCTATGATTGTTGGATCTCAGGTGAGGCATCCCTACAAGGTCCTCATCGCATATAACAGTCATTGGATCCTGGTAAACTAATCAGTAAGTATATGACTACTTCTTAGTCTAGAAAGAAAATATTTTGTTGATCCCTACCCATGACATCTAGAGATCGAGGTAATAGATGGTGTATTCCTATGAGTATTACTCATTCTATGGTACATATGGATACCAAGGCAAGGGAAGTTATATCCTTATTATGTTTGGCTGTTTTATATTTTAGAGAATTTTGGGATGGTATCATATCAATTTCTACTACCTCATGGGTACCATGACATTAATATTATCTTCCATTATTCACTACTCAGACAATATCATGTCGAGCTATCACATAACATTTATATTGATGAAACATAGTTAGATTACAATGCTTGCTTTGAGGATTATCCAGAACGTATCATTGACCAGAGAAAAAAGGATCTATGAGGACTATCTCTCCCTCTATAATTAGGTTTATTCCCATAAGAAGACATGTACTACAAGTCATGGGAGAGAGATAGGTTGACCAACATCCATAGTAGGAAGAGTTTTTCTAATAAAGGGTTTCACGACCCTTGGTATGTGAACTTGAGTAAAATTACTTTTTAGGGGGAAGACTATAAAAACCTAATTATTCGCTCATTTATTGGTCTATTATATTTTGTATTATTTATTTATTTTGTACTTATCATGGATTCCTTTTGATTTGGTTAAAGTCTCATGGCAGTCTTGAGATTGTTTGGAGCGTTGAACCCAACATTTCGGGAAAAAAGGCCCTATCAAACTGTTATAGTCAACTGTGTAGGTATGTCACATAGTTAGATCTGACCATAAATATGGTTTGAATTTTTTAGATGATCCATATCACACTGTTGGAACATGGTTTATCTAATTATTTAACATAACAATGAGAGTTCCCATATCTTCCATGTACCTATTCATGGTTTCTGAATGATTTGGAAAACCTATCCAACAAACCGTTCATAGTATAAATGTTATGTGACTTTACAATTTTATCATTGTTGTTTTCATTTACCCTCCTCCATTCTCCTATATAATAATATAGTAGGATAAAATCCATTTTCTCTTACTTTAGATATTTATGAAGGCCTATTTTAGGGATCAAGATATCTCTTTCATCCCAGATCCTTTCGAGCTTCCGTTAATCACATTGGATGTGTAACATTAATTACTCGAGTCTATTTGAGTCATTAATAATATATATTTGTATTGAACAAGTTATTGAGGTATGAGTATTTTCCACCTTTTCTAAGATCTAATATATTACAATCCAAATAAGAGGCTGATACTAGAGGAGTAGAGTCTTACAAGGCCAATATGGGTTGTTTATAACTCATCCATCATGTTCCTTGATTTTGGAATTCTCATGTGGGGACATCCAATTTCATTAGGCTCCATCTACTCAATTTATATTTCATGCTTCTGATCAATAGAAATTTTTTGTCATTCCCCTTCAAAAAATGTGATTAGTCATTAGAGGATACACCCACAACTCAATCCATCCCATGTAATTGGGTTTTTTGTAAATATTCAATTTAGGGTTTTGAAACATTTAACCCACCATTTGAGTGCGTTTTTTATTGGACCATATAAGTGTCTGTTTTATATTATTTAATGGATTAATTTAAATTTTGAATTTTATAATGGTATGTACAATGTATACTCACCAATTGAACAACATAAGGCATGCGATTCAATTAATGATTTACTGTTAAATGGAAATACACAAGAACACTATGTATATGACATACACTTATTAAATATAATTGAATAATAGTTTTCATTTTCATATCACCCCTTACCATGTTAACTGAAGGTATATGAGTGATCCTTGATTATTGTAAATTCAATAAATAGATTAAATAAATTGTTTCATGCTATATGGTCTTTTTATTATAATGGATGGAAAGTCTTAGACCAAATGGACTTATTAATTACTTATTACGTGAATAAATGGTTTCATGACCAAATTGCCTTACCATGGAAATGGAAGGTTTTCTATTCATCATTATGAATTATATATGACTTCATTATCAAATTGGAGTGGCATTAATCTACTCCCCATGGATTCCATAGAGATTTCCATGAGCACTTGAGAACCCCATTGTGATTCATGGATAATGCATTCCTTGGTTGATACCCACCAAGATTTCGATCATTGTATGACATTGGATGCCTGGTATAACACTCTAGGTCTCCTGATGTATTATTAGTGGAATCCATGGGTACACTTTTGGGATATATAATTTAAAATTATGTTCCGCAGTAATATCCCATTAGGCCCAATCATTTCATAGAACTGTTTTCCATGGTTGAATTACTTGGATATAGTAATAATATTATTGTTAATTCCATGGACTATTATCCTTGGATTACACACTTACCCTAAGACGTGATAAAATTATTACTAATTTAGAGACCCTTTATGTATCTGTTTCCATCGATATTACCTTGGAACATCATAACTAAATATTGTTAAAGGTTTCCTTATTACATCTTGGTTTATTCAGTATTGACAACATATGACTTACTTATAAAATGTTGACAACAAAAAAATAAACTTTTTAAATGTTCATACATTAGTTGAGAACCTATGATGGTACATGGGTATTTAGTTACACTGCACTGCATTAATTTATAAATCCCTTCCTTCAAACTATTACATTTCTTTTACATGGGACGAGTGTTATAGATACCATTGGTGTTTTCCAACTGATATTTATCTCACATCCTCTACGGGAATTGTTTGGTACTTGGGGAAAATTAAATGAATGACAGTTCTAATGAAGGGAAGCATACGACTTCAAAAACATACCATCATACTATTAAAGATGGAGATTTATAGCAGACGACTGAGCCAAATATTGGTACAATTGGGATAGACTTATTATTTCTTTATACATTTGTGGAAAATGATATGCATGTTGTATTTTAAACATATTTTCATGTTTTCTAGGGACATGAAATATCATCATCAGTTATTCTATTTATTTAAATTATTGATATCCTTTCCAATTTATCACCTTTATCAACTTACATTATTTTCATAATTTGATTATGATATTTACCTATGTTTATATTTATCTACATTTCTACCTTATGGTAATGACGAAATAATCTCCCCATGGAAACAACATAGGACCCCACTACTAGTTGGTATCCTCTGGTGTTTAGGGAGATTTCTTGTTCCCATATGTCCCACTAGGCTCAAGGAACCAAAAAAGTGTCATTTTGGTTTGGGAAGTAACATACCATGTATCATACATATATCCTTAGGGCTACAGTACTTTATATGTTGCAGCTAGACTCATCCATTCCCAGAAACTACCTAAGACTGGAGTGGAACCCCTGGGGTGGATGTCGTAATATGTCCATCTTATGGACACCTCTAGCTATCCAACCATCCCCTTAGCCACATCCTCTACATTATAGACCACCCTGCCCATGCCTCTACCACAATCTCATTGGTCCCTCGACCAAATCATGATCAGTTGTACAATGTCTCAGGAAATCTCATTCCTGATTTCCTTGACCATCGCATAAAAACATTGCATGTCTGTTCAATGATTCAAGACACTTTGATATCCCCTCACCACTAATAGTGTGCCCATGTATTGCCTCTCTAATCATTTGAACTACATGGATAACTGTGAATACCATCATATATCTTATTCGGAGGTATCAGCTATAGGGTTCCCACTGCTAGCTCCCACTACAAGAGTCTTTTATACCTAGAAAAATTCTACTAATATTACATGCTCATAATGCCATTTTGGAAAAGAAGGACCTCTCATATGTATAGTGATCGAAACATGTCAAAATAAATAAAATATCTAAAGAGTCTCACAGGGTATATATAGGAGAGAAATTTCTCGTCGTGTGAATGATCCAACAAGCTCCATCTTCAACCCGTAGAGCCAAAACGATGACTCAAGGAATTGAATTCTATTGGATTAGAAGGTTTTCTCATGTGGTTAACAATGTAGTTATAGGATCTATCCATTCTGCAGTCACCTGGGGATCTAGAACACACCAAAACCAAGGGGGATGGTTCCTCTAAATGTCATGAAGTGTAGTCAACTAGCATATATCCTCAACTAGTAGTGATAGTGCTAGATGATGCTCAATTGGTGTTGGTAAAATTAGAATTCCACTTAAAGGCACCACATCTAGTACAAACCTAGGTAATGATGCCTCGTCATTGGGAGGATAATCCAAATAATAATTTGGAGGAATCCATAATGGAAGTATATGTGGAGGAATCAAGAAATAATACAACATATACCACAATCAAAAGAGTATATCTGTGGAGATGACCAAAGAAGGAATTGGAAAACACAACCATTTTTATATGATTCATGCAAAAAAATTTCCCTTTGAACCAACGTATAAATGTTTCATGTGCAATGTTAGGTGATCATATCCCTATTGTATGGATAAATTGGGCACCACACAAACACTGGAAGACATGGCCTAAACGCCAATCTTCAAACACTAAACACAATTTTTCAAAACAATTCTCACCAACATATGACCTAAATTATAACCAAAATCCTATGAAAGTCCTTTTTCATGACCCAAGCATCCATGGTCCCACCTATGGAAACCCCATGCCCTCCTCCAATAGGACAATGGTTTTCGAACAATGACATGTAAGAATGTACCAATTATTTGAGGCATTAGCCTAAAGTACTTTTATACAGACGGACATCTCCAAGCCCACCCAATGCTAAAATGTAAAACAACTGAAACCATGCAGGAATAAATCATATATCCCACAATAGAGTACAACAGGAAAGTACTGAAAACATAATTGAGTAAAACGATACCAAAAATAGAGTCCAAACTACTCCATGCAAATTGGATATATTAAATGTGTGCCTCTAGTAAATACCTTAGTTTGTCATGCTCCATCTACGCTCCTCCCACTCCAAATCCTCATAGGACTCCATCAAAATGGTCTATGTGGCATAAGACACGACATGTGTGCGTAAAAACTATGTATGTGTGAATATAAGAATACTTATTTGGACACCCCAAAAACAATAAAAATTGATTACCATGTATAGTCATCCCAATACAGTTTATAAAAATCAATTTATAATAGAAAAACATTGACATACTCTATAATGACACAAAAACATCAGGAAATCCAAACAATGTGGAAACCATTGGATTAAACATGAAACAACACTTGTTCCTTGAGAACTCACACCCCCTGAGCAATGGAATCATTGAATACACACTATGAGAGGTTTATCTACATGCACCCAACCCAATGAGAATGTACGTGTCTAAGAATAAATTGATACACCAACAGGGGGGATGGCCAGAACTGTTAGGGGACACCACTAACCCAATTTGGATCAACTTACTATGTAGGGGATCATATGTCGACGACTCCACAAACCCTACCAATACGAAATGAAATATAGAAGATTGATACCCAAATCAAGAAGGTATTAATGATACAACAAACTACAACTAGAGATGACAAAGGATCACGCTCCAGTCTCTTGGGGAACACCACAACTCTATCTTAGACTCATCCTCTAGAGGGGATGACAATAAATTGATGTGGATGTAACACCAAAATGTAAAAACTAGATAAATGACCAATGTAACACAATAAACATATACTGGTCAAAAGTACGAAAATTAAGAGCATCTTGAACACTTGAAGCGGGTATAGGGTAGGACCCATGGTGTGATAGTGTGTTCATCTATCCAATGTTCTGTCCCAGTGGAAGAACATCACATGACATACATTTTCTATATACATTATGTGTAGAAGGATACACATGGTATGTAGAGTAAAATAATATCATTAATGTGTCACCTTTCCATGTCAATGTACTGATGATGTGGCAATGTATCAGTCTATGAATGCCAAGTCTTGTTAGTGTTGAAGTACAGAACTTCTCTATAAATGTGTATTCTAACGTATATATGTGTATTTATGATGTACATTTCGAGTCATCTAGGGAGGATCACATGCCATTTTATTGGTGACATATGATGTTCAATTCATATATTCCTCCTGAAACCCTATCCACTACTGAAAGGACCCACATTCCATGTAATCCTTGATAACACAATCTATTTGGTGGGATTTTGAATAATACCATATCCATGGATGAAAATATCCAACACCACTATGTGATTTTTTATAATTCCTCATATCATGAGGAAAATAATGATACAATGTCATTTTTTCATGCCATAAATAAATAAACATGTTTTTGCCAGATATGCTCAAAAACAGATCCGATCAATGTTCTTCATTTCCTACAAAAGGATGCTGATGTACATGTAAATGAGAACCATCCATCATCTGATTCAATGTTTCAACCATCATCACACCTCTACCAATTATTTATTATCCCAACTCTATAATATCATATTTTCACGACATGAAACCTATGTGCATTGATCAGTGGATCTTTAATAGTTGAACCTCAATCCATGGAAGAAAGACCATCTTGAATCGTGGAATTATTAGAGAAAATCACAATCAATCAAGAGGAACAAACATTAGTCAGAGTTCATCTCAATCTTATTTAATTTGTGTTGGAATGGATTTTGAATCCCTCAAATATTTAACCGAATTAATTTATCCCATTGAATACCTAAAAAATATAACCCTTATCTCAATATTTATTGATCTTCAGGTAAATGTATTCATTGATTTATTTAAATTTATCCTTGAAATAAAAAAATTGTGAAATTCAAATAAAACATACATCCTAATTTGAGTATGATTGATCTTCGACAAGAATGACTGCGTTATTTTAATTAATGATGTCCATGGTTTCAGTTGGCATAACGATCTATGATCTGAACATGATCCTTCTACATATTCTTGGATGATTTATCTAGAAACCTCTCTAATTTTCCTTTTGAATATCCTGGGTTTTGTGGCTATATAGTATATATTTACATAAGGATACATTTCAATAGGTTTCAATCATTGTTTCAATAAAAATATATTTTAATTATTTACTTAATTTTATGCCCACAATAACTTTTTCCCAAATGTCCTACAATAAATAATGTTATGTCACAAATAAGGTAAAGGTGACCATATAAACTCAATGTATCCCTCATATTTATGATTTGGGAACATTTTTTGAGTTATATCACATTTTCATAACAATCGTTCACCCATGCTATTTAAAATTTATAATACATTCCAAACATTTATTCTTGGCACACTAGCACTGAGAATCACACAATGTCTCAACACATGTCCTCTAATATAATCCATAATATATCCAAATATAATATTAAAAAATGAAATAAAAAAAATGAATTGTATAAATGAATTTATAATAAAAAAATTATAACGGAAAAAAGCATTGATTGTGAAAAAGAGGTTTTTGACTCATTGTACTGGTATAATTTTAAACTACATTCATCCATTTTTTTAAATTTTGAAAAAAGGATAGTATATTTGGAATTATATGTTCAAAAAATATACTTCCCAATTATTTTTTTTCAATATATATTTTTTACCCTAATAATTTTTATTATTATATTAAAGGGAAAATATTTTAAATAAACATAGAGAAAAAATTATAAAAACTAGAAATAAACCCTAAACCTAGATATATTTTATTTTATGATTAAATTTTGTCATAATACATACATTATATTGTTATATGGACTTTTTAGATCATTTTAATGTCATTATAACATTTCATAATATTAAATAATGATGATGCGATAAATATTCAATTGATACTAAAATAAAATAAATTTTATTTAATATATTAAAAGTTAAAAAAAATTATATAATTATTATCACCCATGATTTTTATAGATAAAAAATAGATATTATATGGGTTTCGATTTAAAGGATTCATAATCTATTTTTTTCTTCTTATTTTACATTTCAACGTAAAAAAAAATTCCAAAATTTAAATTAATGATATTTAATAATTCCTAATATTTTTATAATGGATTTATATTTGATAACATCCCTTATCTTTATAACACACTTAAAAACTATTTTTTAAATATAATGCACTTAATAAAACCGAGAAGATTAAAAGGTTGGTTGTATTTTGGGCTCATGAGCATTACCTGTTGACATAAGATATAAAATAATATATATTTATTGGAAACTTATTTTACATGACCACAAATTTCATTATACATATAATTTAATGGGATAACCTGAGGACATACATAAAAAAGGGGGAGTTATAAAGCCTAGTAAAGGAGTAAAAAGGAATAACATGAAAAATACAATAAATTTATGAAATGGACATTTCAATGGAGCATAAGAGAAACATGAAAATAATGGTATGATTAAACATGGTCACCATAACATGGAAATGTGGAAACAACATAAAACACTGCATAATTAACATAATTGAGTATGGTAATCCCATGTCCTAGCATGGTGGAAATAATAATAAGATTGAATCTGGTAAACACCTATCCCAACATGAAATATCATGATACTAAACGTTACCCAAAACATTGGAGCACTATTAGGGGGCCCCCTCATGAACATTTCAATCTCATGCTTATGTTTGCCACAAAAATCATATAACATGGATTCATTCAACATCCTAGTTTTTTCAACAATAAAGTAATGTATAATAAATATGTGAATGTCTATAACAAAATGTATATGTGAAAAAGGTTTAATACCATTGATATATAAATGGGAATGGTATTAAGTACTTGTTGATTTGGCTTCGAAAATCGTGATGCAATTTCGATAGCTTAATGACTTGACATGGTGATTCCGAAAATTGGATTATGATAGAGAAAATTGGACTCTAATCATTAATATATTAAATGGGAATAAAGGGTATCATGGATAATAATATAACAACATTTTAAATGTAATTCAAGATAAATAATATTAGGGAAACAAATGAATTGAAATTTGGAGAGAGAAATCACTTAGTGAATTTTGACATGTAACGAGTGTACATGGGAGTGATTATTGAGAGTGAACAAGGACTATAATCATTAAAACATAATATGGGTACTTTGGGGAAGGTAAAAAAACATAAACCATCATTTTTAATTAAAAAATAAAATGGTGTATCAATATAAGGATACATGGACAAAAATTAGAAATGAATTTTAGGATCCCTTACTTGAGTGTATGACTTCAAAATATTGAAGAGTGACTTAATGATAGCTTGAGGCTCCTTTGAAGATATGATAGAGGGGATTACATACTAGATAAATTCTAAAATTATTTTTCTATTTAAGATTAGTGGGGGATTTCTTGGTATTATATAGGAAATAAGAGGGGATTTAATTAATATTTCAGAAACTTACGTTTTAGAATCGATATAATTAAATACTGAAAACCACATACCATTCGATGGTTTTTCCTATGTTTATTTTCCAAATAGGACTGTAAATAATTATTTTAAAAGTCCAATTGATGAACATATTAAAATATTACCATTTCTTATGTGGAGACGAGTCACATTATTAATTAAAATAATTTAAAAACATAAAATAATTTATTCATTTTGGAGGATTCACTAAGGCCATGTAGAATAAGTAAATCCAAATAAATCACATCATTTTAATAAAAAAATTTATATTTAGAATATTATACCCATTAAATTCTTTATTACATCATTCTGGGTTAATTATGATGTCATGAAAAACATACATTATTTATACGGATTTTATTTTTTTCCTAAAGACTCGATTATCTCATAAAATTATGAAAATTTAACTGTTTGAAAATTTCGACATCCTGATTCAAAAAATTAATAATTATTTTATATAAATAATTTAGAAAATATTTGAATTTTATCATTTAGTATTAAATTTTTCATTAATTGGAAATTCATGGGTTTTGAAAAAAAATGTTTTCAAATATTAATATAAATTACATTTGACTTCATAAAAATTATATAATAATTTATCAATCGTAATAGTAATTTGAAAATAAATTTTAATCAAATTATTAATTATTTGAAACATTAAATAATTCCATAGAATAAAATCAATAAAAATATAATATCTATTTTATATTATAGAAAATATTACACATATCACACTGATTACCAAATAATTTATATATAATGAACTTATATAATAATAATTTATAATAATTTTTTATATAATATTACTAATAAAAACAGTAATTTAATATAATAATGTATATATTTCTCTAATGTACCATTTTTACATGAAGAATCAATTTATAAATTACATCATTTTTTTGAAAGACTATTCTCATAAGGGAATTCTTGGAATAAGAATTCTATTTGTTATAACAGAATTAAACAATAAGTATCTAATATCTTATTACATAACAACATATAACCCCGAAAAAATACCTTAGGGTAAGGTGTGTGGTGATGATGAACTCTTGATGTGGCTCAGATACCATCACATGAGAGGCAATCTCTATAAACTTGATCTTCTCATGTAAGTGATTATGTTCAATCATAACATGTTGTAGCTCAGATTTAGATTAGTCAAAAGAGAATACCAGTGACACTACCTCCTTTCTGAGCTCTGAAAAATGAGCTTCGTATGTCCAGAGTCTACATGATGAGTCTATCCACTCTATTTTTTGTTTTGAAATGATTTTTTATAAACCTCAAATTTATAGAAGCCATTGATCACTGTTCAACGACTATATTATCAACAGTAATGATTTGTAATGGTCATTTAAACTCAATAATAATAATAATAATAGTGCACTTATTTTCTATATTAGTAATACATTATAATAATGGGAGTATTATTCATAAATGTTCATGTTGTTGAATATTTTTTTAAAAAAATTTCTTTCTATTAGTGAGATTTATATTGTTTCAAATCATTTATATTTGATTTAGCGGATATTATTATTTTTATTGTCAATATATTAACTAGTTATGTTTAAAAAATATATATTTAATTGTAATTATCAAATGGGTTATTGAATGGTTCACACTAAATAATAACTGTTCATATGTGATCCAAACATGTCATGCTATTTTTTTGATAAATAGAGACTTCTACTCGCATTATCATTTAATATTATCAATTTGGTGCCATTTTTTAATCACAATTAGTTTAAATTAAATTACAATTTTATAAGATTTCGGAAGTTTCCCTCCCATATCATATAAAAGGGACCCACTTCGTATCATTTATTCACCCAAAAAAACCAATTTGATTCAGCTAATATCATCACATTGACATTTAAAACATAACATGAAACAATTTAGAGACCTTGTTTTGGGAGAAATACCATCATTTGATAACATAATGTATATGGAAATATAGGTTTTCTGAATACAAATTATTATTTTTAACTATGTTTTTTCAATATATTTCATCTTCCATCTAATTAGTATATTTAGAAAACATTATTTGATAATAATATAATTATATTACATACACTATTATGTTATTATATCTGTTTAATAACCTTTATCCATCCCAATTCTCCATCAGTTTGTATATGAATACATCATTATTGTGTCATTTAAACTACAACTTCATTGATCGATGTAATTCATTTTATATTGTCACAACTCATACAATGTTGAAATGATGAATTTAATTTTTAAATATTATATTTTTAAAATATTATTCAATCATGGAAATGATATTTCATTTAATTTCATTAATTTACATACACTCATATTATTTTTTATATATGATATTATAGACATATTTTTCATTTCGGAAAAATAATATTTCAATTAATTTATTTCAATTCCACACATAATCTCATTTGTGTGCACATATGTACTACAACCTTCACAATGAAATATGAATGATTTTTTTCACCAAATCGCATGGATTTTATATATATTTGAATATTCAGAAAAATATTTT
Source organism: Viscum album (assembly GCA_963277665.1). NCBI lineage: Eukaryota > Viridiplantae > Streptophyta > Magnoliopsida > Santalales > Viscaceae > Viscum > Viscum album. The sequence goes on from OY728120.1 coordinate 1,127,939,076, forward strand.
TGAAATTTATAATATTAGTTTCTTTAATAAATTAAAATATATTACTTATATTATTTCTATAATGATAATTGAAAAATAGGAATGCTACTTATGTGTACGTTTGTTGTATTATCTCTATGATAGCAACATAGTTCTTTTCACATAATTTTTTATATTGGTTTGATTGAAAACAACAATTTATATATAAAAGTTATAAATATTTCATTATTATTATTATAGATATGATAGAATAATGACCTCTTTGACTATACTCATACAAGAAAGGACAAGTTTTACATTTTATCAAAATAGTGTCATATCATTCGAGGCAAAATTATATTATTTTTTAATTGTATATATAATAGTAATAGGTGATATAATAGTATTAATAAACTATAAAAATGATATCAAGAATGTATATAATGATGATATGTTAATTATTTATGAATATAAATAGAGTACATGGTAAAATTCCCTCAAGTTAACTTCTATTATTTCAAGAATCATATTTTATGTTATCCATTCCAAATCATTCAAATCCATGTCTATATTGTTAATATTTTATCAATGTATGTGTATATATATATATTGGATTAAAATAATTATAAATTAAATAATGTGTCTCATTTAAATGTCATTCCATTGTTTCCAACTGGATTACTTTTACAGAATGTTGATATGTACAATAAAAAAGTAAAAAAGGAATGTCTAATTTTATCTTAACCAACAACAATAACATTTCAAGAATCTATAAATGTAATTTTATTTTAAAATCACAGTAATATATTAAATATTTTACCAAAAAACCTCATAAAATATTATTTTATCTCAAAAATGGTTTTAAAATGGTACATGAATTAGAATAATTAGAAATATTTTCCAATGGGAGAAAGAATATTTTTATGAGTGGAAAATTTGAAAATGAATGATTTAATAAGTTGTTATTATGTTATGGTTAAAGGTATTATTTATGATTATAGGATTATATATTATAAAATTGTATGACTGCAAATGTTATTGACCAATTAATAGTGGTCCTTTGATAAACCATGGAAGGGTGGGCAAGTGATCGACCTCCAATGTGTTGGGCTTGGAAGTCGACCGTATGGTTATTCTATTTTATCACAACACTGTACTTTAATACATATTTAAACTTGATTTATTACATAAATTTTAACTTGAAAAATCACTATGTATTGTTATTTCTAGTGACTTTTGAAATTTTTAAAATTATATAAAAATAAAAAAATGAAACAAAACATCTTTATTTAAATATTCGTTGAAATTTCCAATAGATTCTTTGTACTTTTGCTATATGGGATAACATGAGTAAATACTTAAGAAAGGGGTGATCTATAATGTCTCATAAGGGATTAAAAAAGTATTAAAATGAAAAATAAAATATATTATTGTTAATAGGAATATCATTAGAGCATAATAGAGAAATGAACATAAAGGCAAGATATAACAAGATTATCATAACATGGAAATGTGGAAACAACTTAAAACACTACATAATTATCATAAAGGAATCATGTAAACCCATATCCCAACATTGTGGACTAGATTATTATAAATGAACCAGGTAAAACCATATCCCAACATGATTTATTTTATAACCTACATGATAATTTTGGAATGGAAAAATACGAAGAAATTTTGACAGTATAACGGTTTCAAATAGAAACTTTTAATGCCTGTCAATGAGTGAGAAAGTGGTTGTTCATCATTTAGACATTAAATTGAAAGTAATAGGAAAATGGAAGGATTTTAACAAAAATATATAATTGGATATATAAGGTGTATCATAATAAGGAGACTTGAAGTAAGAGGGGAATGAAAAACAACCCTCACAAAATTGTAGCATGGTAACAGGTGTACATAAAGGATCATAGGAGGGATAAATGATAGTGGACGGGTATATAATTATTTATAAATCAAAATGAAGCTATGAGATAGATTTTATAACATATCCAAAAAAAGTAAAAAGGATATTAAAATATATAAAAATAAAGAAATGCTTGATAAAAGAGGGGGGAGGAAGATCCCTTATGGAATTTTAACCAAGTAATGGGTATTCTTAATGGATCATAGGGGAGATTTATGATATTTAAATTATGTTCTATAATATATACATAAAATGGAATATGTGGGGGTCATTTAACATCATAGGTGACCATATATAAGGGATCATAAAATCATAATACAAAAGAATAGCTTGAATGTGAATGAGAAGAGAGAAATCCATTAAACATTCACATTGTAACGACTTAGGTATGGGTCCAAATGGGGAGATAAAATTATCCAAAATTGAAAAAATTCATATCTAATGTAATTAATTGGTTATAAATGGATGAAAATATATCCAATTGTTATTAAAAAGACTGATCTCAAGCATGGTTCTTGAATTAAAATGAACATGGGAAGGAGATGACCCCTAAAATTGATTTGTGATACCAGTGGCTTGTAAGATTATTCATGAGAACTTGGGGGTACCTTTAGAGGACTCTAGGTAGTTTATAGAAGTGTATGGATGAGATTTATAATGTTTTAGATAAGGGTAATGGGTTCGTAATTGGGAATATATAGAAATGGTGGGGGTTCCCATTATTATATTGTATTTGGACAGTACACACTAAAATATTCCAAACCATAAAACAAACACGGGTATTATCTCTTGGTTTCTAGAAAATGGTAGTGGATTGTATTAATTTATATTTTCATGGGACGATTTTATTTAAATATTTCCCATGATTATGTGTAGTTGAGTCACACGGTCAAGGAAATTAATTTAAAATATTAAAATATTTTATAAGTCATGGAGGTTCCTCTGTGGAATTATAAAATTAATCAAAATAAAAAATAATAAAATGTATTATTTTAAAGTCAAAACATCTATTTTCCAAATATTTTCTTCATAGTATTTAATTATATCACTATTGGGTCACTATGATGTTATAGATCACATTATATATTTACACAGTTGGTAATTTTTACCCAAAATATTGATTGTATGAGAAAATAATGAAAAATTCACCATTATATAATTTGGATGCTTTGATTCCAAAAAAATACTCATTTTATTTATATATTTACCCAAATATGTGAATATTCACTTTTATAACAAAAACCTGTATTTAAAGAATATTATATTGTTTAAAAAACAGTTTTAAAACATTAATACAAATTACAATTGACTTAATAAAAATAATATATTAAATTATATTAGATAAAAGTAATTAAATAAAAGTATTTTATTAAAATATATTTTATTTCATATATTCTTTAATTCATGAAAATATAAATTAATTGAATTTGTATATTAACCAAATATACTATTTTTGCTTTAAAAATAATTTACAATGTAACAATAATTGAATGATAGTATATTCGTTATTATATAAAAAAATAATGTACATAATCACAATTATAGTGTTATGATTCATAAACCTTCATTAAACCCACATACGCTCTTAGTGTAAGGTGCGTGATGGTGGGGAATTCCTGGGATTGTGCGATGAACATGGTTTGGGTTGTGATCAAGATGAACCTAAACATCTCTCGTAAACGGTTTCTATCATTCATAATTTGTTGGATATCGGCATGGCCTTGGGCTAAGGGAAATAACAAAAATTATATCCTCCTAGGAAACTCTGATAAATGGGCTTCAGAGGAAATGATTCTATAGCTTGATGCCATCACAACATTTGAATGTTTTAATAGTATTTATTAAAACCCAATATTTATACTAGTCATGTGATCACTACTCAATGGCTACATTATCAATGGTAATGATACTTAATGACCATGTAAATAAAATTGGGTATAAGAAGACACATAATTAATAAGAAAGATAATTTTATTTATAAATTTTTGGGACATTACATCCCTCCCCCATAAGAAATTTCACCCCCAAAATTTTGTTTTATATACAATGGTAAAGGAATGTGAGGTTACATATACTTCATATTTTCAATGAGGTATTCTGTATTTCTTATTTGAATGTAATTTAAATAGAAATGGTTCATGAATCACAATGGTACCTCCAGATATTTTCGAAATCATGTACTTCCATTACCCAAAAACAAATTAAGAGTCCTAGATAATATCTATGGATGTGGTGATAAGTCATTAAAAATTAATTTATTATATATAATTTTGCAATATGATCATTAAAATGTTTATTTATAAAAAAGGCATACTAATCCAAAATAAAATATTTCAAAATTGGGTTTTTGTTTATTAGTTTTAGTATTTACCCAATGACAGAAATCAATAATTTGATACATATAGGATTCTAGAAGGTCTCCATAAATTTCTATATCTTGAAAATCATTTAATGCTTCTTCATGTTGAATTATAGTTAAGAATTTGAAATTTCATTTATGTTACATCCCACACTCATCGTAGTAAAAATTTTGAGAGCTAATGACTCTCTATTATGTGGAACTTTATCCTTGAAATAATCATGCAATTTTAGAGGAAATTGATGCCTCATAAAGTTTATTTCTTAGAACATCATTTTTTGAAAAATATTCAACGTTATCTCAGCATAACTTAAGGATAATATTTCCAAGTATATCATCTGGAAGAGAGAGAATATTTGTTCTTTATCTTCCTTCTTACATATTTTATCTAAGAAAGAAAATATAATTAGGGGAATGAATATTTAACTAAATAGAAATAATTTATCATATAAGGATAACCGAGTATATGAATAGTATATACTAACTTGTGATACCCTATGTTTCAATCATGGTTATCTATGATCAATTTACTAATGAATATTCTTATGGGATATTGTTTCCATTAATAATGGTCATACTAATATTATTAACTTACCAAATCATATTTTGTAAGAGTGTTTATACAAGTGTGCAAAAAATCCCATTATCGAGAACCCGTTATTATTCGAGTATAGCTCAATGTAGTGTTTTCGAGTTTGGCCCCAAGATACATCTCTTTCAGAGCCACCTCTACTGTTTTTTTCAGGACAAGGATGAAATTTTGTGATAAACCACTTACTCTATACTGACAAAAATTTAGGGATGTTTTTCTTATACTTACTCTTATCCAAAAATATGTCACTAAAGTATCCTAATCATAATCACAAAAATGTATAAACCATTACTTTGATACACACTATAACAATTGTACACTATATTATATATTTAAACATTATTTATTATATTGATTTTAACATAATACAACTTCTAGGATAATATGGTCTAATGTAATGTGAAATTTGGAATATAAAAAAACAACATCAAAAAAGAAAAACAACATCTTTTCTTAATACTTCTTTAACATGACCAACTCATTCGTTGGTACTTAACACTGCATGTGATAACCTGAGGACATACATAAGAAAAGGGAGAGCTAAAAATACCAGTAAGTGAGTAAACAAGGAATAACATGAAAAATAAAATTCTTATTAAGAAATATACAATTCAATGGAGCATTAGAGAAACATGAACATAAAGGCATGATATTGCAAGATTATCAAAACTTGGAAATGAGGAAACAAAATAAAACACAACATCATTATCATAAATGAATCTTTTAATCCACTAAAACAACATTGTAGACCCCATTCATATAAATTAATAAGGTTATTCCATATCCCAACATGACATATCCTGAAACTATTAAATACCCATCACATTGGAGTGCTATTAGGGTGGAACCTTCATGAACATTTAAATATCATGCCTATGTGTGCCCCTTATATCAAATAACCTAGATTCATTAAACATCATCATTTATTAAAAGATAAGTGAATGTGGATTACAAAGTTGTAAGTCCCCAATATATAAATATATGTGCATAAACGTGAATACCCTTGATAGAGAAATGGGTATGGTATTCACTATATGATGATTTTGGCATTGAAATTCACGGTGCAATTTATATAATTTAATAAAATCAAATATAAATTCTTAAAATGTGATGAGAATAGAGAAAGGGGTCTCCCATCAATTAAACATAAAATGGAAATTAATAAAGGCATGTAATGACATTCCCCAAAATGTTTAGCCCATTATTTATGATGTTACATAATATGTAGTTCTGAAGTAATAGGAGAATGTAAAATCCCCCTTATAAAATTCCAGCACGGTAACTACTACACATAAAAGATAATATGAAGGATAAATAATAGTTTAAGGTGGTATGATAATTTATACATAAAATAAAATGTAAAGTATACATTTAATAACATTTCCAAACATAGTAAAATGGATATTAAAATACATAACTTTAATGAAATTATTGATAATAGTGCAGGGTGTGGATCCCTTAAAGAATTAGGTCCTTATAATGGGTTTGATTAAAGGATTATTGGGGGGATTTCAGAGTGTGATTGGAAGTTATATCATCAATAAATAAAATTGAATGTATTTTTTAATGAATCATAATAACCTAATATTTAAATATGGAACATAATAAACATACTATAAAAGGGTATCTTGAATGGAAATGATAAGAGCGAAATACTTTTCAGAATTTCGGCATAGTAACAAATTCGGTATGTGTCCAAATATGGGAGGATACATGATAAATTTTTGAAATAAAATCCTATGGAAAGTAGGTAAAAGGTTATTATTTTATGAAAATATAACCATTTGAAACTAAATAGTATAATTTTCTACATGTTTCTTGAATTAATAGGAAGAGAGGAAGAAGAGGATCCCTTTATTGGATTTGTGATCTGAAAGGCCAGGATGTTGCTTCATGGGAGCTTGGGGAGCCTTGGGAGGTCTTTAGAGAGTACAAAGAATATTGTAGACGAGATTGACGGAGATTTTGGGAAGTGGAATGGATTCTTGGGTGTGGTTATATTGGAATAGTGGGGGAATTAATTATTATTTAGGTTTTTGACACGACATAATAAAATATTCATACCCACTGACCAAACCATGTTATTTTGGCATGGTTTATACAAAAGGGGATTATTTTATATTATTTTATACAGTATTGTTTTGAACATATTAAAATACTTCCCTTTCTTATTATGAGGTGTGCCACACACCAAAGGAAATCATATTAAATTGTTAAAAAAATTTATAAGTATTGGAGAGTCCATTAAAGTATTCAAAAATGTAAAAAACAGTTCTAAAATCACATTATTTAAATTTAAAAAATATATTTTCCGAATTTATATTTTATTTTATATAATTATATCACCATTTGGTAATTATGATGACATAAAACACCTTATATTTTAATATGGTATTTAGTTTTTACCCAAAATTTTGGTTGGCTAAAAAAGTAATGAAAATTTAACAATTTGATAATTTCTAAATCCAGATATCTAAAATAATATTCATTTTATTTTAATAACATTATAAATATGAATGTTCTCAATTTAAAAAACCATTTTTTAAAAAAATTAAAGGGATTTTACAAAAACATTATTCAATCTTTAATAAAATTATATTTTACATAATAAAATTACATGATCATTTAAATTTTATAAAAGTTATTAAATAAACATAACGTATTATTCTAATATGTATTTCAAAATGAAATTAATTAAATAAAAGATATTTCTTATTAAATTCAAATATTAACCAAAAATACTATTTTTTGTTTTAAAAATCATTTACAAAATAACAAAAATTGAATGATAGTATATTAATTATTCAATTAAAAAATAATGTATATAATAATAATTCTACTCCTATGATACATATCCCTTTTATTACTACATAATATTCCATAAGTGGAAGGTGCATGATGGTGGGGGATTAGTGGGGCTATTTGGTGAACATAGATTGGGTTGTGATCTCCATGAGCATAAACGTACCCTATAAAAGGATTATCTCAATATTATGTTATTGTATCTGTAATTAAATGAACCTAGTTAACCAAAGTTGGTGCATTATTACATAGAATAAGCATGATCACGAGATATCTCGTATCAAAAGACCTCATAGTTTAGTTTCCTTGGAAGTACTTGATACATACATAAGTTTTACAATACATCATGAAATAAAAACATCAACAATAGTTTTGTCCCATTTAAACACACTTATATCCTTTGAATATCCCTTTCGTTCAATAGTAAAATAATTTATCACATCCTAGGAAAAATATAACATAGAAATTAATGAGCACAAATGATGAGTAACGATAACAATATAGTGGAAACATTAAAAAATAAGAATAAACATTTAAGGAAATGTATAAGATTAAAAAAATAATTTTTAAAAATAAACATCTGCGTAATATAGAAAATATCAACCATGGTAATTCCATTTACATATTCACAAAGATATTATACTTTTATAATAGTCACTTTAAATATCTATAGACAATTTCATAACGATGGAATGCATAATGTCAGACATCATAACCATATAGTCAAGGCCATGTGCCAAGACTACAAATAAATTTTTTTCAAGGACTTTGGCCTAGAAACTAATTTTTCTCATGAGACCTACCGATGCATCATAGAGATATAGCAGGCTCCACCAGTCACTTACTATGTCGAACACATTTCTCATATGAAAATGTTGAAACATAACATAAACAATCGTATTAAAAATATCATAAGAAATGGTAATACATTAACCATAATCCATGAATGGTATAAAAATAAAACATCCATATTAAAACTTATCAAAAAACCATTAAATAAATATGGAATATTTTTTATCTTAATAAATCAACTTCAAAAAAGTGTAAAAACTATCAAAGGATGTTGAAGTCGATGTAATCAAAACTATTTAAGTGAAAAATGTCTTTTTATTTGCAAATAATTTAAACGAAACATAATTAGAAGATAAAACATTTATATTTAAAATATTATTATAAAAATTTTATGGAAGATTCAGAGATGTTATAGCAGCAGAAAATAGTTTCACCTTCCGTATAAGTTAAAAAAGACATTCTTAAAATAATTTTTTGAAAAGGTGATAAAGTACCTTGTTTGGAAAACCACTGAAATATTCCCTTTTAAAAATTTAATAAATATTCAAAAAATTGTATAATTTAATCTATCCCATCATCTATGAAATAGTGAAAATGTTTTGAAATACATATTTATGAATAATTGATATGAATGATAAAGAGGACCCATTAGATACTCACGTATAAACAACCTCAGATAATGAAGAGATTGTAGAATTAACTCTTACCTTGTACATTTCCTGGGTTGAGGGTATGTTGAACTATTATATAATAGATAAATAATATTAATTAAATTATACATGAACCACATACATAAATATGATATCATATATGATCTTCTAATTTTTCTTTGTTAATAATATTTCAGTAGTATCATAGTTTCAGGTGTTAACTGATTTATTTTCCTTTATATGTTTTTTAATGTATGTAATGTTTGTTAAGGATAATATTTATTTTATTAATATAAATAATAAAATTATTTTCTTAATAAATATTTTTTAATCATAAAATGATAATTATTCTTGAATGGTTCAGATGGGGAATGAATCTCAATTCCTTCATGAAGATGGTAATCCATACGTATGCACGAGAAAAAATACCATTCAATAAATGGTGAAATAGTATGTAATTTGATGTTATATCACATATAAATAATCCATAACATGTTATAATTATTATTTATATCAGTTAAACTGATGATTATACCCATCCAAATAATGAAGTGTTTGAATAACAAACTACACCATGGCATGGAGACAATAATTTGTACATACACACTTATGATGAATGTGTCATTCATGGGATGGATAGAATAATGAATATGTTTGTAAATTAATTATAATAACATTACATTATTAATAATGCACTGGATTTTTTTTTGGTATGGGAATAACAATTAAAGAGGAAGTGGAAGAAGAAAAGAACTTTGAAAGAGGTGGTGAAATTATTACATCTTCTTCGGGTGTTTCCTTTTGAGTTGATCAAAAAGGGATCCTTATGTTAGATTTATGATAAAAATAAGGCCTCTAAGTCTAATTGAGCGTATTTGGGAGGATATTTGAATAGGTTTTGGATGATCTATATGGCTTTGGAGGAGTGATTTTGAGAGAAGGGGAAGTACCCTTTTATAATAGAGAAGAGGGTCACTTTAGGAAAATCATGAAATATTATTTTATTATATAATAATAATAGGTTTATAATGGCTCCAAAATGATTTAATTAGAGGATAAGGTGGGTATGGGTCAAAAAAATCTAAAAAAATAGGTTTTGGACATGGATAGGGTACCATATTAATCTTATCTTTTATATTTAACTCTTAGTTAAGTAGTGTAAAATTAACCATGTCTCCTTGTATCTTCATATTTTATGGTTAATAAACATAATATAAAATGAAAATAGAACCCCATGTGGTTAATTAATGACATTACTACTATTATATATGTCATTTGGCCATAAAATATATTTTTAGGACTATTATATTTTTTAATAATATAATATTTGTTTAAAAACACATTTATCTAAATTTTGATATTATGTAGTATTTTTTTAAGCCCTAAAAAATTAATTACTTCAAAAAAATTCATTTAATAAATCCTTACACATCATATTAACATATAAAATTTGAGTAATTAATCAAAAGTCTCAATTTACATTTATTTGGATATTTATAATATCAATTATATTAATCATTCATTAATAAGATTATTACTACATCGTCATTGTGTCATAAAAAGTTTATTATATGATGCGTAAAAATTATTAATAAAATAAAATTATGTAGGAAATACTTATATCTTTATAATTAATTTTTATAGTCTAATTTATATTATGTGTATCCCTATATTAAAAAAATTAGTTATTAAAATTTGAATTTATTACTTTTAACTCTTCTTTAAATATAATTATAATAAATGTATTAATCAAGTCCATGTGGACCAAAAGGATCAAATTTTATTCCTGATTGTTCTTTTGGTTGAAATAGACTTATCCAATAGAATTAGTACATTTATTAGGTTAATAATAATATCAATTTTACCTTAAATTGCCCTATTTAATTTTAACCATGGTAAATAAAAGTCAAAAGTTACTAATCACCAAAAATTGTTTTCATCTTATTGAACCACTTTTTATAGACAGATGCCAATTGTGTATCTCGAACATTGGATATTTTATTCACTTAAGTGGTAAAATAATGTTTTATAAACATTTTCTAACAGGAATAGAAGGTGGGTAAAAGGCGGTAAAAAGATCAATAAAATATTATTTATCTAATTTTATTATAAAATTACTCCAATGAATTACATTAAACTAATATAGGAATTACATATCTATTATAACATAAAATAAATTTTAATAAAATAAATAATTATTTAAATAAAAAGTTTTCTTTAAACAATAATGCTGTGTTTTCACTATTCATCATAAATTTAATGTTTTTAGAAAAATACCAAAAATTCACCCTAAGCTAATTTTGAGATTTCAAATCCAAAAATTAAGTCCAATTTGAAAAATAAAATTTATAATGTTCCAAAAAGTGGGTATTACTATTCATAATGGTAAATTTGATTAGTTGTGGTGTGCTAGAACTCGAAGTTGCGTACAACAAAAGCTATTGTATTATTCTAAGGTAAATATACCGTGGAAGCTTGGGGTGTTAAATTCTCTCCTCATTCAAATAATTTCATCCTCAATATTTCTATAATAATACTAGATAAAAATATGTGGGTGGTTCTTTATCATAAGTTCCATGGGTTCCCACGTTGCCTCATCTATCTTATGGTTTCTCCATAGATCTTTTTCGAGACGAGTCATCCCATTTCTCATCACTGGTTCTACAGTATAGAGAATCTTGATGGACTCTTCACAATAAGATAGATCTGGTTACAATTCTATTCCTTCATAGGTGAATACATGTGTAGGGTTAGGCATATATTTTATTAAAAATGATACGTGGAACACATCATGAAATTTGGAGAGATTTGGTAGCATTTCCAAACGATCGACTACAACTCCAATTCGTTCTACAATTTTGAATGGTCCAATGTACATGGGACACAATTTACCTTTCTTACCGAAACGTATAACACCCATCCATGGAGATACATTCAATAAAACATGATATCTTACACAAAAGTACAATTCAATCCTTTGGTTATTGGCATTGTTCTTTTACTAACATTGTGTTTCATTGATGTTGGTTTGGATATCCTTCACCTTTTCCATTGATTCCTCAACACGTTATGGGCCTATAGGTTTTATTTCCCATCATCATCCTGACAAGTTGGTGTGCGACATATCTTTCTATATAATTCTTCATATGGTGTTTTCTGAAAACATGAATGGAAACTATTGTTATAGGAAAATTATACCAAAGGTAAATATATATCCCACATACATTTAAAATCAAGTGAGAAAATTATCAACATTACTTATAAGGATTGAATAGACTATTTTTATTGTCCATCAGTTAGAGGGGTATAGGTAGTTCTCAAATGAAGTTCAGTATCTTGGGTCTTCTGAAGAAATTTCTAGAATCTTGATGTAAAATGGAGATCATGATCAGAAACAATTGATAGTGGTACTCAATGAAGTCTTATAACATCATTAATATATAGTCTTGCTAAACATTCATGTGGTAAATCTTTACTAATAGAATGAAAATGTGTTGACTTGGTAAGACGATCAACGATGACCCATTTTAAATCATTCCTTCTACGAGTCTTTGGTCACCCCATTTAAAAACCATCGTAATATCAACCCATTTTCATCTAGTATGGGAAGAGGATGCTTGAATATTCTAGGTTGTTGCCTTTCACCCTTCACCTTTTGAAAAACCATACATCTTGACACATAATCAACAAACTCCCTTTTCATGTTGTCCCATCGAAAATGTTCCTTCAAATCTATATGAATCTTCGTGCTTCTAGGGCGTATAAAGAAATTTGAGTAATGAACATCATCCAACAATTCCATTTTTAGATCAGGTATGTCAGGAACACAATGTCACATAAAAATTTTCAAAATTCCATCTTAATATATGATGTTGATCAATCTCCCATGATTCATATCATAAATTTACCTTTGAAACTCTTCAACATCAGTCTGAGAATATTTTAACCTTTCTTGTGAAGATGTTTTGGCAACCATTTGAAAAAGTTTTTATGTTTCACCTTCCATGATTATTCCCATATCCATCTTTTCTAGATCCATAAACATTGGATCCTATTCAATTCTAATCTTGTTTAAAACTGCATGATCCTTTCTACTTAAAGAATCATCCACCATATTTTCCTTTTCAGGGTGGTATTTTATTGTGGACTGATAATCCTTGAGTTGTTAGAGTCATTGACTTTGTCTCTTTTTGAGTTCAATTTTTGAAAAAATATACTTCATGTTCTTGTGATTGGTATATATCTCACATTTTCACCATAGATATAGTGTCTCCAAATATTCAAAGTAATGATTACTCTACTAACTCAATATCTTGAGTAGGATAGTTTTGTTCATGAATTTTTTGCTATCTTGACGAATAAGAAATAACTCTATCATTAGGCATAAGGAAAATACCATGTCATTTCATTGAAGCATCCCTATAAAAATACCATCTTTCCCTGATGGTAGAGTAAATATAGGAGAATGGATTAATCTTCTCTTTATATCATGAAAAAATTCTTCACACTCATTTTTTCAAACATATTAAACCCCTTTATGTGTGAGATTTGTTAATGGGTTGGCCAATTGGGCAAAATTATGGACAAAGCACCAATAATAACCTGCTAAACCAATAAATCTACAAACCTCAGTTATAATTATCAGTGCTGCCCAATTTTTGATTTCCTTAGTCATTGAAGGATCAACAATAACTCAGTCCTTATATAAAATATGGCCATGAAAAGAAATCTCTTGAATCCAGAATTCAAACATGCTAATCTCCCTATATAATTCATTTCTAATGTGGGTTCTTAGAATAGGGTACATGTTATTTTCATGATCTTCATATATTTTGGAGTTAAATAAGATATCATCAATGAGTACCACTAAAAATTCATAATGTGATTCATTGGGAACTCTATTCATTAGATCCATGAAAACATAGGGTGCATTTGTCAGTCCAAAAGGCATTATTGTAAACTCATAATGCTAGTACCAGGTTCGAAATAAAATTCTCAGAATGGCTTCCTTTTTCATTCATAACTAATGATTTCCAAATTGAACTTCATACATTGAGAAATATTGAGCTCTATTAAGTTTGTCGAATTATTTATCTATACAAGGTAGGGGATAATTGTTTTTTATTGTTATAGCATTGATGTCCCTATAGTCAATGCACAAACCCATAGATCCATCTCTCTTGTTAACAAAAAATAATAGGTTCTCAACGCGGGGAAACACTAGGTTGAATAAATACCTTATTACATGATTCCTCTAGTAATTTATTTGGTTCCACTAATTCCACAATGGAAATTCTATAAGGGGTCTTCGATATGGGACTTGAATGAGGAATTAAATCAATGGAAAAATCTATTTCTTATTCTAGAGGGTGTCAAGGTAAATCCTCAGGAAACACATCAAAGAATTCTTTCACAATAGTTAAATCCCCTATTTTAAAGTTCTTTTCCTCACCCATAATTATTTCATTCTATTCATCCATAATAATTGAATTTAGTTGTGCTATTGTTGGTGGATTGAGATAAGAATCAGCTGGTGATGTTTCCGCTCCAAAGATAAGGAACTCTTTATCATCATCAAAAATTGTAACCTCCATCATCGTACAATAAATTTTTTCATTGTGGTTTGAATGTCAATACATTCTGAGGATTATATAAAATTAAATCATGGGTATAACGATGAGATCAGTAGATAAAGAACATTTATATGCCCTAGTTGGAACTGATTCACAATACATTGTTGAAAAGATAAATCTTTTAGGAGTTTTGACTGAACACTCCCTTGTTATATCAAATTTTAAATATCTATTTTTCTTCTAAATGTAGGATGATATGAAACAACGTGATAATCAAGAATCAAATAAATCATTGGCTAAACCTGGGGAACCCATTAAATTACCTTCCACCACGTCTTTTGGTGTTTCAACCTTGATAGTACTGATCGCATAAGCATGGACTTGCTCCTTCAAAATTTTATTTCATGTATTATCTTAGGTATTAGGAAATTCTTTTTCCTAATAACCCTTTTCCCTAATATTGTTGAATTCATCATTGATAACCTCTTTCATTCCAATGAAATCACGAGCATGGTGACCTTTTTTATCACACTTGTAATAGACTCACATTCCCTTTAGGCAAGTACTTGGGGTTTTCTTCAAACATTTACCATAGGAAGGATATTAATTTTTTTCTTCTTCCCCTTATTTCCATTACAGAGTGTTTTCCAGATCTCTTATTCTCTAACAATTCATTAAAGTCCTATGACTTAGATAATTATTTTTCTGTCTTGACACCAAATGAGTCAATATCATTGTATAATCAGAAGGATTGTGAGAATAATGCTTGACAGAAAAATGGTTTAAACCCATCAAAAAATTAATCAATCTTACTCCATGGGTTGCATATATAATATGCTATATGCCTTTCTAAACTTGTAATGTTAGCCTCTAACATTGTGACATTCCCATCCCTCTTTTGCCTCAAATTTAGAAATTGACATTCCATATCTGATCAATGGACATGAGGAATGTATTTTTCTATGAAAATCTCATTAAACTCCATATATTCAATATTTTTTACCTTTTCATCCTCCTTTGTGTTTTGAATTAATGATCATCATTGAACTACATCTCTCGTGATTCGATAAACTACCAATAAAAATATTTCCCTTTTGCTACTCCCCAAAGTAGTAAATATTTTCTCTATGGAACATATCAATTTCTACGCCAAAAATAGATTTTTAGTCCGACAACATGTTGTTTTTTTTCTAATGAAGCATTCTAACATTGATCCTTCACATTGTGGATCAGGGTGCTCCATACATGTAAGGTTATTGTTGATAACTTTGGTGAGTTTTCCCAGCATGGTGATTACCTGATCAGAACCTATTGTATCACCAGCTCCACTTTAATTATCTTGAGTAGGAGTGAAATCCCTACATGTATTATGTGCGTTGATATGGTTTCAATTCATTCCACTAGGCATCATTTATAAACAATGGAATACACAATATTAGTATATGAATCTCAATACATAATTCCAAACTTGTAAAACTATTAACCTAAATTAAATAGTTTATGGATATAATCCATAATCATAAAAATGTTTTTAGGAGGTATATACTCATAAATTTTTAATAATGGTCTGTATAGAAAATATTATTTATCCTATGAATATCCCATGAGAGTGTCGTAACCTTTAGTACAACAAGGCTCGTTGTCGTGTACCAGGATACCTTGGGTCAAGCCCAAAACTCCATGTCCTATTTTTCACTCTTATGTACATATATGCTTAAGCTTCCTCTACCTGATTATATCTATAAAAGGATATATTTCTTGTAAAACTCCAAATTATTTAATTTAAAATATTCTTGGATGTTCATATATACTTATCCTCAAGGATTATCTTAGGTTATTGTTGTCTATTCAATGATTTTTTAAATCTAGATACCATGTTTTGTACTAAACATATTTTGATTCCAACTATAATGCCCCAACAATGGTAACCAATAGTCGGTGAATTATTACATATCATTGGAATGATCACAGGAGATCAATTCTTGAATGACCTATTAGTTTAGTAACCCTGGAAGTACAAGATTTATACATAATATTTACATTACATCATGGAATTAAAACATCAACAAAATTTTATACCCTTTGAATACACTTATATCCATATCCAATACCTATATGTCAACTATATAATACTTCATCACATCATGGGAGAAATAAAACATATAAAGGGGTGAGATCAAATTCCCTGTAAGGATAAGAATATAGAAGAAAATTTTATAAATAAGCATAAACAATTAAAGAAATGTATAAGAGTAAAACAAAATAATTTTTTAACATAAACATCTGCATAATATGGAAAATATAAATCTGAATAATTCTATTTACATATTCACATGGATATTGTACTAGTCGAATAATCACATGTAATATCAATAGTCAATTTCATAATGATGGAATGCATAATGCCAGACATCATAACTACATTGTCAAGGCCTCATTCTAGGACTAAAAATAAGATTCTGTCATGGCCTTGTGCTAAGAAACTAGTTTGTATCATGATACTTACTGATGCATCAAAGGTATATAGCTGGCTCCACCCATCACTTACTATGTCCAATGCATTCCTCTTATGAAATGGTTGAAGCATAACATAAAAAATTATATAATAACTAGCATACGAAATTTTAATACTATAACCATAAACATTGAATGGTATAAAAATAACACATCCATGGGAAATCATACCAAAAAACCTTCAATATAATATGGAATATTTTTATCATAATATGTCAACATCAAACAATTGTAAAATCAATCAAATGATGTTTACATAGATGAAATCCAAACTATTTGAGAGAAATATCTCTCTCTATTTTGAAATCATTTAAAAGTCACATAATTATAAAAGAAAACATTTATTTTTAAAATATTCATATAAGCTTGTATGAGAAGCTTCAATGTTGTTTTAATGCCCGAAAATAGTTTCACATGCCGTATAAGTTAAAAAGGAATTCTTACCTTAATTTGCTGAAAAAGTCACAAGGAAACTTGTTTGGAAAAAGGCAGAAATATTCTATTATAAAATG
This sequence comes from Viscum album, assembly GCA_963277665.1. Classification (NCBI taxonomy): domain Eukaryota; kingdom Viridiplantae; phylum Streptophyta; class Magnoliopsida; order Santalales; family Viscaceae; genus Viscum; species Viscum album. The sequence continues at coordinate 1,127,956,737 of OY728120.1, forward strand.
ATTATAATAAGTCAAAAAATGGTATAAATAAATTTTACCCTATATTCTAGTAAATACAAAAAAATTGAAATACATTTTTAAGAAATAGGGATGTGGATGATAAAAATTTCCAAGTAGATATTCACGTATAAACAACACCAAATAATGAAGAGATTGTAGAATGACCTCTTACCTTTTAATTCTCCTTGGATGAGGGTACATTATCCTCATGTATAATAGTTATATAATTGTTATTTAGTTATACAATAACTACACACATAAATATGATCTCATATATGATCTTATAATATTTCGTTGTTAACAATATTTCAGTAGTATCATTGTTTAGGGTGTTAACTGATTCATTTTCCTTTATAAGTTTTTTTACATAAGTCTTGTTTGTTATGGATAATATGTATATGACTCATATAAAGAATGATATTAAGTTATAAAACAATATTTTTTAATAATAAATTTAAATTTATTCTTGAATGGTTTCAATGGAGAATGAATCTAATCATGTTCATGGAGACGGTAATTAGTATGTACACACGAGCTTCAATACCATTCTATTGATGGAGAAATAATATAAAATTGGATGTTATATAATATATTAATAATCCTTAATATGTTATATTTATTATGTACATCATTTATAATCATTATTATACCCATCTCACTAATAAAATGATTGAATAAAAAACTATTTCACGACATGGAGATGGTAAGTAGTACGTACGCACGTATGTTGACATTGTCATTTATAAGTTGGATAAAATGATGAATATGGTTGATCAATATTTATAATATCATAACAATAAGATAAAGGTGCTGGATTTATTATTTTATTATGGGAATAACAAAGGAATAGGAAGTGGAAGAATAAATGAACTTTGAAAGAGGTGGTGAAATTATTACCTCTTCTTCAGGTGTTTTTTTTTGAGTTGATCAAAAGGGCTCCATAGGTTGGATTTTTGATCAATGTAAGGCCCTTGGTAGAACTTAGGATAGTTGTATGGATATTTTAGCTAGGGTTGGCCAAGAAAAATGGATATTGAGGTGTGATTTTGAGAGAAGTGGAAGTACCCTTTTATAAGAGAGGCGAGGGTTACAGTAGGAAATGCTTGAAATACTGTTATATTATACAATAAAATTCAATTTATATTGGCACCAAATTGATTTATTTCCATTATAACTTATGTACGGGGCGAAAAACTCTCAATCCAATGGTTTTAGACAGGGTTAGGATGCCATATTAACCTTATCTATTAGATTTAAGTCTTAGTTAAATATTTTATCTTTTACCATGTCTCCTTGTATCATTATATTATATGGTTAAAAAACATACTATAAGGTGCCAATAGATATCCAAGTGGTTAACTAATGAAAATTATATTATTATAAAAGTCTTTTGGTTAAACCATATATTTTTAGAACTATTGTATCACTTAATAATATAGTATTTGTTTTTAAAAACTCATTTATGTCAATTTTGACACTATTTAGTATTTGAATTTTGTAAAATTCCAACAACTTGATTATATTGGGAAAATAATTCATTTAATCAACCATAACATGTCATATTAACCTATAAAACACTTTTAATTATTCAAAAGTATCAATTTACATTTATTTGGATATTTATAATATCAATTATTTTAATCATTCATTAATAAGATAAATAATGCATCATCATTGTGTCATAAATATATTAAATTATTTAATTTATAAAAATTATAAATAAATTAAATTTTTTAGGAAATCGTTTTAGATTTATAATGAATATATATAGTTGAATTTTTCTTATGTTTAACCCACTATTAAAATTTATTTTGTAATGAAAATTTGAATTTAACACATCTAACTCTTATTCTAATAAAAAAATAATAAATGTCTTAATCTATTTCATGTTGACTAAAAGGATAATATTTTGTTCCTAAGGATGTTTTTGGTCGAAATACATTTATCCAATTGAATTAGGACATGTGTTAGTGTAATAATAATATCATTTTTACCTTTAATTACACTAATTACGTTTAACTGTGGTAAATAAAAGTCAAAAGAAAGAATTCACAAAAAATTATTTTAATATTATTGAATGATATTTCACTATCATATATAAACTATTTATCTCTAAGATTTTAAATTGAATTCACATAAGTGGAAAAATTATGTTTTATCCAAATTTGTTAACGTGCCTTTATGGTGTGTAAAAGACGGTAAAAGGATCAATAAAATTATATATATATAATTTTATTATAAAATGAGTCCAATGAATTAAATTTAACTAATATTGGTATTATTTATCTATTTTGACAATAAATAAATTTAAATAAAGAAAATAATTATTGGAATAATATTTCAGTTTTAAATAAGAACACAAGGTTTTTCACTATTTATAAAAAATTGATAGATTTCAAAAAAAATACCAAAAAATCACCCTTATCTAATATTGATATTAAAAATCCAAAAATGAAGTCCATTTGGAAAAATAAAATTTATAAAGTTTCATAAAGTTGGTATTATTATTCATAACAGATAATTTGATTGGTTGTGGTGTGCTAGAACTCGATGTTCCATATGACACAAGATAAAGTTTTATTCAATGGGAAACATACCATGTAAGCTTGGTGTGTAATAAGAACACATAATGGTCTATGTATTGGGGAAATCCTATAAATTCTATCTCCCTCAGATTCTCTAATTAGAGGTCTTCATAAGGAGTGATCCTTCTTCTTGAAGAAATGAATTCCTTTGTCTGTGTTATGAGAATTTGTTAAAACCCAATATTTATACTTGTCATATGATCAATGTTCAATGGATTAATTATCAAATGAAATGATACATAAAGACATTTTATTCCAATAGGGTAAAATAAGTCATTTAATTAATATGAAATGGAATTTTATTCTAAACTATTTGGTTCATTAATAATTTCTTGAGGGCTTATAATTCTGATATGTTAATTATGTCCCCAGTTACCTAAACTCTATATGGATGTTTTATATTAGTTTTTATAGAGATATTATAATTTTTCATTGTAAGATATTGATTCTCATGTTTAATAGAAATTAAATATTTTTTAAATGGGTGATCATTATTTCTTCTTAGACATGTTTTTATGTTTTTTTGTAACTCAAAGAAAGCTTTATGTTGGTTATTTTTCCAATAAAATTTTTTATGTGATGTTTAATGAAAATATTTTCATTGATATGTCAATTTATTATAATATAAAATATATATTTTAAAACCCTATAATTATTTTCAAAATGAATTTATTATAATAATTCATGGACTAATAGTTCCATTATTATTTTTAGGAAATTTACTAATCTATTTATTATCATAAAAAATTTTGATTGTTATATACATGTGTTATTTAATATTATGGATAAGGATTAGCTCCATGTAAATAATTTGACCTTATTTAATTAATATAAATCATGTTCCATCTTAATTTTTTATTCTATGGGAGAAATGGAAACTATGTAAATGTGATCATTTTGTAACATACGGGTTTTATATGTAAGAGTTGTTTCATAACACTCTAAACCCTAAAAATAAAATATATTTATTATTTTAGAAAAGAAATTATAGATTATAGTCACTTGAATATATAATATATATGGTCATGACCTTACAATTAATAATCATATTACTTATTATACATGTTCATAATGTTATATGCTTGTTTTTGAACTACATTCCTATATTCATTATATTATATCAGGGATCATATTGAATCAACGATAATTTTCCTAACTAATGAATTTTTTTCATTTAATATAGAAAATAATTATTCCATGAATCATGATTTATGATAAATAAATTTAATGAATATGAATTATTTATGTTATGAAAATGTTCTCATAACCTTATTCCCCCTCATGATCATTGATTGAAACCTCTCATGATTACCCTTTATTATCTTCTTATCTATGCCTTTCTAAAGTTTACATTTCCCAATAGATTTGATTAATGGTATTAAGATTGATATTTATTTGAATACTACTAGGATATAAGAAAATTATGGGTAATTTTAAAGGCCCTTTATGAAATATGATGATTATATAAAAATTTTCCAATGAAAATAAATCTCTATGACAGTATAATTGATATTAATCATATGTATGAAATTTTTTTCTAAAATGATGAAGTATTTAAATATGAAATTCTTATGTCTCCATAATTGTTATGAGAATACGTTTTTGTTAATTTTTTATATTTGGATTAGAAATGTTTGGTGAAAATTTAATAGAATATTTAGTGTATAGAACAACACCATGACATATTTATGTTGTATAGATTTTGAAATTTCATAGAAAATTTATCCTTATCTACACAGTATATAGTTGGTTTGTTTTTGACCGAAACTAACATAGGGGTAAAAAAATTTAAATGGGAGGATTTGGGATTATCATGATCGTCACAAGTCCATGATGAGTGGAACTATAACGACCCACCTGACTTGACACTCATGATAAATATTGTTTGGACAATTCACATTTTCATTATGAACCAAAATAATTATTTAAATAATTGAGGACAATAAATGACCTATGTAAACTCTATTATTTCATAAATAGAAAATATAGTCTAATAGTATACACATCCTATGACTTATTATCCGTGGATTAATGATTTTTCACTTTGATATTTATTCTATGGACAATGTATTTAGTTTTGGTCAATTTCTAGAACTAATAAGGTTCATTTGATTTATGAATGTAAGAAACATATTGATTTTACTCATGATAAAACAAATTAATTTTCGGATGAAATAAGATTTTTTTAATTACAAATAATCCTTTATAACATTATATGATTAATAACATCAGCATTGGAATGTTTCTCAACACACATGACCATAGAAAAACATAGATTCTGGGGAGTTCAGTTGGTGACGAACATTGAGGAAAGGGGACTCATCATCTTACAGGAGATACATGTTCATAGAGGAAGGCATCAAAATTTTTTAGGAGATTGATAATATGATTTATATGTGTAAATGATGATCATAAACAATGAAGATATAATTGAAAAATGATGATTCCAATGGAGGAAAATATGGGCTACCAAATATGTATATGTATAGTTCATTGAATTATATGTGGGGAAATTTGGAAATATCTAACGGAATTCCATATAAAAGGAGATTAATCATATGCCAAATTAGTTCATCTGTTAATGAATTTTTTAATATGGAATGATATAAGTGATTATGTATTAGGATAAATTATTTTTAATGAATATCCGGATTTATAAATGTGAATATTATTATAAGAATCATGAATCTACAATGGGTAGTTTGTATGTTGTATTTCTATTAGGATTTTAAATAAAATTTTGAATTATACTGATAACCTACAATATTAATTTAGTTGTAAGATGATATTTTAATAGAAAACCATGATTGTGGTATAAATAATTCTTGATATGTTGTTAATATTAGGACGATAATGTTATTTTTATAAATATATTATTTATATTGATAAATAAAATATGATGGGTTATGAAGAATTAATTTTTTGTAGGTTATCTAATTCTATTGTGGGTTTATTTTAAAATTTCCTTGAACCATGACTCTAAAATAAATTTCAAAAAACATAAACAATACATTTCTAGATTCGTTATTAATTAATGTCCCCTTATTTTTTCCATCCCAACCATACAAAAAAAAATGAAAATACAGGATCATTTACATATCCAAGGAACATTTAGGATTATAATTTTAGATAATTTCGAAAAAAATTTACTACTTGATTAATATACAACAAGTTTATTATGATAAACATCATCTCTCAATATAGCATGATTTACATATTTCATATTATGTATTCAGTATCTCCCATAATAAAATTCACATAAGAATCTTATATAGACTCAAATAATTCATCAGAACATTGAAGAAATGGAAAAAATGAATATTATGATAAATTTATAAATATGGTTAAATCTAAAAATAAATAATTGGATGTCATCAGTAAGAATAATGTTATCATAAGGGTATGATTAAATATTCTTTGTACATAAGATTTTTATAAGCTAAATTATACACATAAATACCTTGATTAGAAAACATGAATCATGAAATAATGTTATATCAATATCAATAGTCAAAGGAATCAATAATTATAATCACTGTGTTGTTAACAATAATTAAAAGAATGAATTTAAACCCATGTATTTTCACCTATAAAAAGTATAGAATACTTTTATTTAAACATGAACTCGATATATTAGAATTACGAATCATGTCATTTTAATAAAAATAATTTAATAAATACATAAAACATGTAGGTAACATGGGAAATAAATTCCATATAACTATTACAACAATTCCATAGAATGAAATAGGAACATTGTATTATTAAATACCAAATTAAGTAGTGGCTATAACTTAAAAATGATATCATGAATCATCCCAAAAGTGCATGTTCCATGAATACTGAAGACTACCACCAATATTTTAGGGGTTTCAAACTGTAGCCATATATTCATTGATGAAATCTAATAAAATTTAACAACCACGCATGTATAAATCTAAATCCTATAAACCATGTTTGATAATATATAATAGAAAGAAGAAATGTCCAAATAAATCCCCAAAAAAATAGATTTAATATATTTCAAATAGGAAACTAAAACTAGTACTACTATCAAGATACAATATGTACACAACTTGGGGTTTCTAGTCTCACTAGGAACCATCTGGTACTGGACCAAAAATGAATCAATCCAATGGTCCATTATCTATATAATAAATGAAATTTTGATTAAAAGAACATGAAGGTCTATGTATAACAATAATAACAATGAAAACCTTGAACCACATTCATTTAATAAAGGAAATTCAATTATATCAACATAGTAATTAGTCTAAAAAACATATAACAATAATATATAGATATTCAAAACAATGACACATAATTGGAAGGTAAGTCACATATGAAGTTCTACTTCCTAGGAATCCTACACGAAGATTCCACACAGCACTCATCTAGGAGAACACTTTTGATTCACATATCACTATTGATGTCTATCATATAGATAAATACATTTTGGGTGTCTCCTTTATAATTACATGATGATGGTATAATGCGATTTGATTAATATATAAGGGTCACTCCCATGGAAAAAGTGTGATACAAACAATTAAATCAAGGTCAGCCTCCTTTGTAGATGAGAGATGATATTTTTCGTAATGACAATTCCATGATATCAACCTAGGAAACATTCTTGATTAGAGTATCTCACTATATTCCTATGGGAGGGACTCTATTGACTCTATCTAAGATGTCATGTTTAAGGGATCAAGTTACTAGGAGATGTTGATGAATTCATGATAACCCTTGGGGAAAAGGATTTAGGGAAGTCATGTTGTTGAAATGTGTCAATGATATATAGGAAAAAGTCTCAAATCCATTTTTAATAAATTATTAAACATATATAAGGGGATACATCCAATTTTTCATGACCCGAGTCCTTCCGTGTAATCAAACCATGTCACGTGATGTTTATGTGTCTGTATAGAATCACACATAACATCAGATACTCGTGTACTCTACAAGTGTTCCACTACATTGATTTTCCCCCATTCATTACAGGTCTTGTATTTCCATGGGAGAACACAATGTGCTCCAACATATGTATCCCAACCCTTGTTCATGTACCCTCTATGATACCCCTTGATTATATCAAAATATGTCACACCCCATCTAATTTGTTTATCTAATTTCATGTCTCTAACCATTGATAATGCCATGCACCATGACAAAAAAATAAGGATAAATATTTTTTGAGACTCTATCAGTTTAGAAACATTTTCAAGAATCAAATATTTTTGGATAATGAATTTGTAAAACCATATTAATTACACATAGAAGAAACTAATATTTGGTTTCCAAAGTATTCTATTATATCACTTGTCCCATTGTCACACCACCATCACGATTGGTTGATCCCATACCTATGATTGAAAATATTTTCTCAAATAATAAGGTTCTTAATGATTGATTAATTAGTATATGTAAAATTGTTAATCAAACAAAGAACACCCGTGATGAATGAAGAGTATATGGAGATAAGTAAAAGATCAATAAATAGTAATGAAATCAGATCAATGTTCTTGTAGACCATGATCTATTGATGTGATAATAACAATGAAGAGTCAACAATCACAAAAATTTTCTCCAAAACCAAGATTAGTCTAACCTATCCAACAAGATGATCAATCTGCATATAAATCCCTTTTTTAATTGATTCATGTTCATCATGGTAATATAAAATGATGAAATAATATGACTAATTTTTTCCTTCCATTTTTCTGATCGATCACTGATGAGTAATGAGAATGCATCTTAATCTTAGGCGAGATATGCTGATTCCATATCACACTGGTCGTCGATCATATATCTGGTCCTCATTCTCCAACAGAATCCTTTTCAATGCACTCTAATGTCTCTCTAATGATTTTTAGGGTAATATTATTATCAAAATTTTTTCATAAGAATGTATTTAAAGGATATATTTGGATTCTACATCAAAATATTAATGAAATAATATTACATTTTTTTATGACCATGTGTAATTTTCTATAGACTCCCCACAATGTAGAACATTATGTAATGCCTAGGGTAAACCCCAAGTCTTAAACTCAATAGTGACCTTATATTTATTATATGTAACACTATTTAGAAAATTTTCCACTTTTTCAATAGAAATATCTACACATGATATATAATATTTTAAATATATTTCAATCAATTTTTCATGAAACACTGGTCTTTGGTTTCACACATTGTCTTAGTTTCTGGTATAAAAATTAATATATTCAACTTCTGAAAAAATACATGTAAAATAGGAGTAATGAAATTCTCCCCACATTGTATATTTAATTTCTATAAAGACTATAATAGGGATACAAAATGTGATGTGGGTACTGAGAACAAATATGAGCCTCCCCTGCTCATGTTCACTCCTAATGATTTGTTTCCTCCAACTAGAATGACACTAAATTAATCGACCACCAACAAAGGATCACATTATGTTGACCCTCAGTATCTATCAAGTACTCAATAAAGTATTAAAAATACTTCATGTTCATCTCTCACCAGTCGATAACTTGTAATGGGTCATGCATGTTCCCCATTAGGTATGACTTGTGGAAGACATTGTGTACCCATTATAACTGTGGTGTTAGGAATAGGATGTACACTATCTCTCCAAATATACAAATATTATTGAATGGTCTAATGAAACTTGGAGACACCTTCCCATTATGTACAAATGCCAATAATCTATGTCGAGTTAAAACTCATTGGAACACACGGACTCCCACATCGAACTACAAAGGCCCCTATTTTTGTCTACATAAGAATTAAGTATGATTTTTTCTATATAAACAAGCTCCATGATGGTAGAAACATTATCAGAAGTTGATCACACCAACCCTGGACCAAGGAAAGTCAACTCTCACAGTCAATTCCAGCAATGCGGTGACCAACATCTCTCTTGGGTAGAGACTCGATTATTATATAACAATGGGGGAATGGTAGATATCGTTGTTCTCAAACAGCATTAGTTAAAGGTGGTTTTAAAAAATACAACTTAAATCCAAAAAGAAATATTGAGACATGTCCTCAAGAACCAAAATTGTCCACTCTATTTGGACATCAGTTTGGATTCAAAATGGTATGGTCAAGTATAACTATGTCCAAAATTCAATATGAAATCTATTCGATAACAAAAAAATTGTTCCAGCACCATGACCCGTATTGTTCTTAGATGAAACTCTATGGATTTCGAAATTATACTACACATTGAGGCATACTATGATCACTATTAACTCTACTCCCGAAATTATATAGAGTTATTCAACATGGTGATTCCATCTACAATAACCAAATTTTAATAGTCTACCTTGGTTTTACGTGGTAAGCCAAACACAAATTTCATTGATATCGAATCCAACTTTGATTAAGTAATCTCAATGTGTTGAGTTAATCATGCAAGAACCTGGTTATTAGCCTTCACATACTGACAAGTATTTCATCGAGATTCATACTATGAAAAACTATTGTTCATCCCTAGACACTAAAACTTACTTTATAGGTCCCTCATTGAAACACCTAGATGTACCATGAAATTGGTTTCATTAAACTCTCTTAGAACCTCATCCTACAATATCACTGGTATCGTTGTGCTTCATATGACTATAGTTAAATTCCCCCCACCTTTAGAAAATCATTCTGGAGAGTGCCTAGTAGAAATATGACTATGTGGGATCTCATATTATTTATACAACATATGATCCTCAAAAAATTACTACATGAGTTGTGGGGAGACAACCATAAACTGGAAGTAATTTTCTCCAAATTCATCCATATAGAAAAACATTAATTAGGTGAGATTCTCTAATTCCCCACACATTAACTGAAAAAAAGAAATACTTTTGAGGAAAACATTTATGAATATTCCACAACATAATGGTATAGAAAATTTCTAAGTCTTATAAATGTAGGATCTCAAACCATCTCATATGTATCAAGTTATTATCCTTTCAGGAGAAGATGTACTTGAGACTCTTGTGGTCAATGTAGATGATAAACCAGTCACCCATTATTTATTGTCACCACATATTCAGTTTTACAACTACCACACTAACACAAAAACTTTTTTTGATTAGTTTTTCACATATATACTCTTGTGACATTAACTATAATCAATAACTACCTTCCACTTCTTTAGAACGCAACCATTCCAGATTTATGATGTATCAAAAAACACTACCTACTAGACACCCTCCTCTATTAAACTGTGATTGGGGTTCTCATGAACCTCTTCATAATCATCTTAAGATCCATTTTTATCCTCCATTTCCACACAAATGTTGTACCAATTTCCAGTCAAAAGAAATCACAGTTTTTGATTATTTTGAAGAAGCTGGTATAAATTTTTGAACAATAGTCTTTTAAACAAAGGAAGCTCCATAATTCCATCAAGATCTCCGGTGTCCCCCTTGCTAACACTGTTTTAACCTTGGCTGGGTCCACTACAAAATAGTCTGTTGAGATAATATAACTGAGAATGTGTAATTATTGAATCTATAACTATAACATTAACAGATTTTCATAAAACTTGTGTTATCAAAGTTTGTACAGAACTATCAATAATATTCTCACATTCCCCACCATATAATTTGAGTAATCTAGGATAACATCGATGATGAAAACCTTGAAACATTCAATTAAAGGATAAAAGATATGTCTCATGGGTCTCTTGAACACTTATAGTGCATTTATTAAAACAAATGGAATTATAGTGTTCCATAGTGACTATAACTACATGCTGATGTCATATTAAACATATCATCATCCTATAAATACAGTTGGTGGTAGGATTAAATGAGGCCATCCTCTGAGATACATCATTCATCTCTCAACTTATCAATGATGTCAAAAATCATTAATAGTGGATAGCTATACTTCACAGTCACCTAGTTTAATAACCCTTTTTTCACACACATCTGAAAACTCATCTTTGCCATTATGGAAAACAAAACATGTGATTCCTAGGGTCAAACACTTGGTCTATGAATTCCCTTATTCTTGAATTCCTCCAAATGCATGCGTAGTTCTCAATGTTCTTGTAACAACAAAAAAATTTATTAATGAATATTCCTATTGATCTAATTAAATGTATCATTATGTTAAATGGATATATAAAACATATTCAATTCATGGTTTTCATGTTTATTGATATCAAAGTACCATTATGAATCATTACCAATTGTAATATAGTCGTTGAACATTGATCACCAGATTAGCATAAATATAGGCCTTTAACAAATCAAATTTTCTCAGGCAATGGAAGTGATGGACTCATCGATTATAATATCCCCATATGAAGCCCATTTTTCAAAGATCCAAAAATAGGTTGTGTCCCTAGACTTCCCTCTTGATGAATCCCAATCCTAGCTTCAACACGTAGAGGTTGAATTGAACCACCTATGGAAGAAGTGGAAGTTAATAGTGATTACCACCCCAGCGATGTTATCCAAGCCAAACCCACAGTCTGACACCATCACACACATTACCCGTAGGTCTTTTGTAGTTTTTATAATGGGTTATGTGACAATACCCAAGACCTATTATCATGTTCATTATTTTGGAATAAAGAATATAAATTTATTTTATTATTGTTATTTTTAGCATAATAAAACGATTTCATTGAGAGTGTGACTCACCTCCACATAAGTGAGTTTAATATTTTTAAATTTTTGTCCATTGGATATAAAAAATAATTTCTTACACTCCGTTTTGGATAAAACATGGGTGTGTTTGTGTTTTTGGATATTTAATTATATTGATTCAAAACCCTATGTTTGTGAAATATTAAAGAATTCCCATATATTTCCCTATAGAAAACCTCCCATGATAAATATTTTCCCCTCTAAAAACCCTTTTAGCATGCCCCTACTCTTCCCTAATATTTCTATAATCCTCAAAAGAATCCAAATCTCTCATGAATCCCATCTCCAATCTCAAGAGATCACACACTCAAGTAATGGATCCTCACTTTCATCCTTCAATATTTATGTCCATGTTTCCTTATTTTGTTATGACCCTTTTATTTTCAATTAATAATATTGGTGATTTATTTAAAACCTCCCCTATACTTCCCTATATATTTTTGAAGTTTGAGATACCCCTTTCTCTCTCATAAATTTCTCCCCTGTACACCTGTTACCATGCCGAAATTCCTTTAGAGATTTTTCTCTCCTCATTTACGTGATAGCTATTATTTTATATTATGTATCAAAATACCATAAAATTTGTTGGGATATTATGTTCCATTACCCCTTACTTTCCATTTCATTTATAAATTATGAGATCCCCTTTCTCTCTCATAAACCTATTTTATAATTTCTATTTGGATTCGTAATGCTGACAATTTTACAATAAAATTTTCTATGCCAAAATAATTGTGTAATATAATAACCTACATGTTTTACAATCTAGGGTATTCCCCATTATTAATATGTACTTGTTTATTGAGGAAATAAATTATGTATTCCACATCACTAATTAATGGGGATAAAATAATGTGGTTTCATGAATCCATGGAGTATGATCTATGCAACACAATATACATGAAATGAAATGATTATGAAGGGTGAACCCTGATAGCACTCCAATGCAGTGGGAAACTTATATTATCATGATACTCCATGTGGAATGAGGATTTAATCATGATAGTTTAAGTAAAATGAGGGTTTGATCATGTTGAATCATGTGAGAAGAGGGTTTACTCTTTCTCCATGTTCAATGAGCATTGGATGATGTTAATATCATGATAAATGTTGTTTCCACATTTCCATGTTATGATAATCATTCATTATCATGAAATTATGTTCTTGTTTCTCTTATGATCCATTGATATGCCAATTTCCTATAATGTAATTTATTCTTCCTGTAATTACTTTTTTACTCCCTTACTGGGATTTATTGTTCACCCTTTTCTTATATGTGTCCTTAGGTTTTCCCATGCAATACTAAGTATGAATGTATTGTGTGGTCATATAAAATAAGTTTTCAATAAAGATATTTAATTTTATGTTCTATGTTGTAATTTAAGGTAATTAATTTCCAAATACAATAGACCTATAGATACTCATAGTTTTCATAAGTTCATTTTTGTGTAATAAATAATGTTTTAGTGCGTAATAAAGACAAAGTTTGTTATAGTTTGTATCAAAAGAGAGTTTATGTTATTTCTGGGATTAGTATTAGAAAACCCTAGTGAAAGCCTTAAGGATAAGACTAATTTTATGAATATCGTTCCTAATTTTTCATAGTATAGATTAAGTGGTTTATCAAAGAAATATATTCATTTCTGGATAGATAAAAGTATTGGTGGATCTAGAACAAATGTATTTAGGGGTAAAACCCAAAAACACAACTTTAGGATAGGCATGAATGGGAACTGGTTAACAACAATGGGACTTACTGCACTCTTTGTTCGAAATTCCTATGGGATATGATTTTCTAAATTCATAACCATAGTTCAAACGATTATTATAAGAATAAAAAATTCCACTAAGAATATTTGTTGTGAATTAGATCATGGATAACATATATTGAATCACAAAAATACATAAGTTAAAAAAATGTAATTTATAAGTTATCCTTTTTCCACAATATTCCCCTTTTTTGGTTACCAGAAATATTCCATTTATTCCATCCAATGGCCGATAATATGATGGCTTGGGATAACAACCCTTATAAAGTTCATTGTGATGGATATTCTAATGAGATTCCCAATCTGATGGGTGAAGTAATTTCAATCATTGTAAAAATAATTTCTTAGTTAATTAATATTTTGATTAGAAACAAGGTTCAAGAGGAATGTCCAACCCCCTAAGATATAACATGAAATAATCGAGAGTGTAATGGGACAAAGTCCTCCGACATTCAATGGATCATCAAATCACTCGATCGTTCAACAATGGATCAACTCTATTAATAAGATCATCTCCATACATCAATTATTTGAACAAGAGATGTTTCTTCTATATTATTATCATATAGAGGGTGAACCAAATCAATTGTGGACATTGATCAAAAATATGAATCTTGAGGAAGAGATCGAGGTGTTGGAATGACCGGATTTCGAGTAAAAAAATTGATAAATAATTTCCTCAAACCCTCCAACGAAAGATGGAAAGGGACTTCCGTTCCATCATGAAAAAAAATGATGAATACATCGAATCGTACGAGGAAAACATCAGAAGGATTTCACCATAAGCCTCCAACATTGTCGTTACTCCGGAATTCAAAGTTTACCACTTCATTGGTGGGGTAAAACCTAGAATACAAAAAACCCTAGTGATCCAGGACGTCGATATATATGGGGAAATTGTCTGATGTTCCCTAAATATCGAAATAGAGATCAGTAAATCACAAGGGTATCATAGGGATGTGAAGTATAAAGTGGAATTTAATTCTGGAGGAATTATGGATAAATCAATTGGTTCTAATATATAAAATCACCCCACATTCCAATGGTTTGGAAAAAATACCCATAAAAATTTTATAAAGTGCGCGAGGAAATTATTTAGGTGTGGAAGAGAAGAGAACCTAACCATTAATTGTCGGCAAAAAAACCTGATATTATGACAGAGGAGTGAAATTATCCATTCAAACCTCAACACATTGTTCTTTTCTTCATCTTAAAAGAAACAACAAACTTTTCAAACCACTTTCATGAGAAAATGGTTTTCTAAGGAAACTAACAACCTCTAATGAAGCAAGGGTGATCTTATCCATCACTAATGACAAATATAACCCCTGATAATGAAGTGTTCAAAGTTATGCTAGATATTAAATCAAGACTGTAGAATTTACTTTTTATTTATGGTTCGATACATTATATTATATCATTGATGATTAATATAAAAATACCAACACCAAAAAAATCATAGAAGTAGAGATGTTTTTTAGAATAAAAAATGGGGAAATTATTGCATCCCATGAATATAACTCCTCCCTTATCACAATTTACAGATTCAACTTCTTAGAGAACAACATAATACTCCCTATATTGGAATTTAGTAATATTCTTGGCATGGATTGGTTTTATCAATATAGTTCCAACTTAAATTTTCGTGATTGGAAAATAACAATCTATATGGTGGATTGACCTGCAATTTAATAAAATTTGAATGTAAGAGGATGAATAATCATTAGCACCATAATTTCAAGTGTGGATATTACTTCGATATGATCATTTTTATCTTGATATTATGTTTTATTCTAAAGAAGAAACCATCCTTGAAGACATGAATATAATGGGGGAATTTACTGAAGTGTTTCACTATGACTTTCCTAGACACCCTCTTTTTTTACCGATTGATCTTATACCTGAGGTGTTTCCGATATAAAATACTCCATATAGATTGGATATTGTAGAGATTAAAGAGTTAAAACAAAAGATATAGGAGAATCTATATAAAGGGTTTATATGCCCATGTTCTTCCCCATGGGGTGAACCAGTCCTCTTCATTGAGAAGAAGTATGGGTAAATTCTCCTTTGCATTGATTATCGTGAGTTAAACAAAATTAAAATAATGAAGAAGTATCCTATGTAAATAATTGATAACTTTTTTGATCAGCTATGTAGAGAATAATAATTCTCTGTGGTGGATCTATCTCCAGGATATTACCAATTATGTCTAAAGAAGAAGGATATACTGAATACTTCTTTTCATATAATAAACAGTCACTATGTATTCATAGTAATGCCTTTAGGACTCACTAATGCTCCAAAAATCATAATTTAATTGATGAATATATTCTTTAGAGATTACATTAACAAATTTGAGGTACTAAATATATATGATATTCTAATATAATCCAAAACAAAGAAAGAGAATGAGGATCATCTTTTCTCTAAACTAGAGACCCGGCGAAAGGAAAATATATATGCAAAGTATATCTAGTGTAAATTCTGTTTGATGGTAGTATCATTCTTAGGTCATATCATCACTTTTAAAGATATATATATATATATATATATATATTTATACCTCTATGACAAATTAAATTGATTATTTCCAAGGGAAAAATCTATGGAGAATATCTATAGCTTCCTTGGGTTATGGGGATATTATCGCGGATTTGAGAGGAATTTCTCCTGATTGTCAAACCCCCTTATAAAGATTACTCAGAAGGGTGTAAAATATTCTTAGAGTGATGAATTTGAATCTTGAATCCAGGTTATGAAAATGAGTCTTATCACTGCACCCTTTCTCACAGTACCTACAAGGGGAGAACGTTTTTTGGTATTCAGTGATGCTTTATAGAATTTCCTAGGATGTGTGTTGATATTAAATGAAAAGGTCTTTGACTATGCTTCATGTCAATTCACCGTTCATGACCTAAACTATCCAACACATGATCTGTAATTGGATGTAGTAATTATGGATTTAAAAATTTGGTGACATTACCTTTTTTGGGAGAAGTGTGAAATATACATAGATCACAAAATCCTAATGTATAGGTTCACAACGAAAGAGAGGAAGATGAATAAACGAAGATGCTCAGAGATAATAAATGGATTTGACCACTCAATCCATTTCCTCCCTGGGAAATTGAATAAGGATGAACATACACTATGCATAAAGTATAAAATAATTATATCATTGATGTGAATTTAAAAATATCTAATCTTATTAAATTTAATGAAAATGGTAATTTGAATCACAATGAATGGAACATCAAAACTCCTTTCAAAAATTATTTCTCTACTATCTCTTTTGAAAAGATTAAAGGATTCACAAAATTATGATGGGGGAATTTAGAAAAATTTGGAATTGCTAGAAAAGGGAAATCCTCCTAATTCAATGTTAATGAAGAAAAATTGTGAGATTTGGGATAAGAGTATGTGTTCCATTAAATCTAGAGTTTACCTATGAACTTTTGGATGATGCACATAGTTTGAATTTCTCCATTCAACAAGGAAACACAAACATGTATCGGGATCTCCATGAGCATTATTGGTGGGATAACATGAAGTGGGATATCGCTGAGTATACATCAATGTTCCTAGTATGTCATCGAATGTAGGCTTATAGGAAGATGTTTAAGGGGAATATTAAACCATTACCCATAGAAAAATACAAATGGGAAAACATCAACACTAGTTTTTCAGCAGACTTCCAAAGACATCCAAAGGTTATAATTCTATCTAGGTTTTTGTGGATCTTCTTAAAATAATTGCACACTACATTTCAATTCTATAGGATTAGTCATTTAATCTATGGAACATATATAAATCAGAAAATTGGTATTTATTAACGGAGTACCACTATTGATTATATTCGATCAAGATCCAATATTCACCTATATGACCTATAAGAGTCTCCAACACACACTGAATACAGTGAAGACATTCCATACGATATATCATCCTCAACCAGATGAAAAATTTGAGCGGAGAATCAAAACACTTGAGGATATGTTGAGATCATTATTTATTATCTTCAAAGGATGTTGGGATCAATATAATCCTCTAGATGTCCTCTCCTAAAATAATAGTTCCCACTCATGCATCAAAACAAATCCTTACGAATCCCTTTATGGGAAGAGGTGAATATCACTAGAATGTTGGGATGAATATGTAGAGGGAAAACTCCTACTTCCATAAATGGTAGATGAAAAGGTGGAGAAAGTGAAGACCATGCAGTAGCACATTTAATATTCTTAGTGTAAAAAAAGTTCTATGTAGATAATAATCAATGTGACCCAGAGATTGTTGTCAGAGACATGATATTTCAACGCAAAACACCTTTCAAGAGAGTTATGAGATTTGGGAAGAAAGGAATTCTTAGTCCAAGGTACATCAGCCATTTTTATATCATTGATCACATTGGAGCAGTGGCATATAAGCTAGAACCCCCACAGATCTAATCTCATGTACCAGATGTATTCCACATACTACTCTTGAGGAAGTACATAATTGACCCTTCCCATGTACTCAATCCCGATGTGGTAGCATTGGAGAATGTCCTATCCTATGAAGAGAACCCGATGAAGATATTATATCATGGGGAAAATGTTCTATGAAATAAGACCATCCCTCTCGTCACGGTGTTGTAGTGAAAACAAATGTTTGAAGAGGAAACGTGGGAATATGAGTAAGTGATGTAGCATAGTTACCCTCATATGTTTTAGTGTGGTAAAAGGAAACTTCAAGGGTGAAATTTATAAAGGGGGGATGATTGTAACGACCCAAAATATTATCAATGAAATATCCACATGATCTAATTAAATTTTTTATCATGTAAAATTCTTTTATAAATCATATTAACATCCCTAGTTTTATTATTTTTTATTTGTAAAGACATTAAATAATTGTAACCATTAGAAATATAGTCATTGAATGGTGATCACATGATTAGTATAAATATAGGGTTGTACCAAATCCAATTTACTCAGTCCAAGGAAGTGATGGACTCATCCAATATAATATCTCCATATAAAGACCATATGTTAGATTTATAAAGGAGGTAATGTCACTAGGCTTCATTATTTACAAAGTAGAAGTCGAGCATTACACGTTATGATTGAATGGAACCACCTACGGGCGAGGTGGAAGTTAATAGATATTACAACGAGAGCAATGTTACTCGAGCCATCCAAAGAGTCTTTCACCATCTCACACATTACCCATAAATGTAATGTGGGTGTTATAAGGGTTTTTGTAATAATACCCTATCAGTATTATTATGTGCATTATTTTTTAATAGAGATTACACATTCAATTTTTTATTTCTACTGAGTAATGATTTTTTAAAGCACATGTTGTATTTTTAGTTAATATTAAATTATGAAATCAATTATGATGAAATAATCTATTTTGGAATTGAAGAATTTTTTCATAAAATATTATTACTAAATTAATCTTTATTAAATATAAATGATCATATAATTTTTATACAATTTTAATTTTTATTAATGTATGAAAACTGTTTTTATCAATAAAATTGAATTTTCAATAAATATCTGAATATTTTTAATTGAAAAAATTCACATATTTATAAAATTATTAATATAAAATGATTTTTTTGGATTCAGGAGGTCTAAATTATCTAATGTTGAATTTTTCAAAATTTTCTAAGACAAATAAATTTGTTGGTGAAAATTAAATTCCCTGTAAATATATAATCTGATTATTGACATCATAATCAACCAATAGTTGTGTAATAAAATATTTTAAAAGTATTTTTTCCCCAATATATTTTATCCTTTACAATAATATGATTTTATATTTTTTTGATTAATTTTACATTGCCTTAGTGGACCCTCAAAGAATTATAAAATATTTCTACCTTTTAAAATTATTTCCCTGAGAGTGAAAATCTCCTCAACATAAGAATGCTTAATATTTTAATATGTTGACATATCAGAAATACAAAATAATATTTTCCACTCCCCTTTGGAAAATAACATGGAAAAAACCCATGGGGTTTTTTTAGTATTGAATATTTAATTATATTTATTCCAAAACATCTGTCTGTGAAATATTAAAGAATTCCCCTCTATTTTAAAATATATTCTCACACAAAATCTCATTCAACATCACTAAAAATCCATATATAACGTCCATAAAATCCATTCCTCAATATATAATCCTACGAAGGAACCCCAATCTCACAAAAAGCCCCTCCCCAAGCACTTGAAGTCACACAATCATGTAAGGGATACTCAATTTCCTTCTATCCTTATTTGTGTCCATGGTTCCTTATATTATTATGCCCCTTTTATTTTCAATTAACTAAATGGTTCTTGGATTTAAATCCTCACCTATACATCCCTCAATTTTTTAATTATTATATATCACTTTCTCAATCATTAATGAATCCCACGTACACCTGTTAACATTCAGAAATTCCATCAGGGATTTCTCTCTTCTCATTTTATTTCAAGAAATTATTTTATATTATATATATAAATACCACTAAATTTATTTGGATATTATGTTCCAAGACCCCATTACAATCCATTTAATTTAGAAATGATGAGATACCCCTTTATCTATCATAAATCAATTTTATGATTTCTATTTGATGTCGTAATTCTCGAGAAGATAAACCAAAATTTCCTCAGCCAAAAATCATCATGTAAGTGAATACTATACCGATTTTCTGTAAAGGGTATTCAGCATTATGAATATGTACCTATTTATTTTCAGCATACATTTATGTATTCTTCATCTCTTATTCATGGAATAAATTAGGATCTTAATGAATCCATGTTGGATGATCTATGTGGAACCCTTATGCATGAAATGAAATGATTAAGAATAGTGCTCCCTGATAGTGCTTCAATGCATTGGGTAAAGAATGATATCATGATAATCCGTGTCCATTGAGGGTTCACTCATTATAATTATGTGAAATGATGTTTTACTCATGATAATTTGTGTAAATTGATGTTTTACTCATGCTCCATGTGCAATTAGGCTTGGTTCATGCTAATATCACGTTAAACGTGGTTTCCACATTTCTATGTTATGATATTCATGATATATAATTCATTTCTATTCATGTTTCCCATATTTTCAATTGATATTACTATTTCCTAACATATGATGTATTTTTTGTGTTATGTCTTGTTTCATCCCTTACTAGGATTTGTAGATCACACTTTTATTTTGTTTGTCCTTACGTCATCAAATGAAATTTTAAGTATGGAAGTATGTTGTGGGAATATAAACGAAGTATTCAATAAAGATGTTTTATTCTATGTTCTGTGATGTTATGTAATGTTCCTAATTTACCATGATACTAGACCTCTAATTCCTTATTGTTGTATTATGTTCATGTTTATGGAATAAATCCTGATTAAGTTTTTAATAAAAAGATGGGTAGTTAAAGTTCAAAAATAGAAATATGATTAATGTTCATAGACATGAGAGTTGTCTCAAGGTATAGATCAATTCATATTTCAATCCATTACAGGGGAGGATAAACTGCAAAAACATCAACAATGATTTCATCATACTTCGTCTTCACTGTAATGAACATGGACCACATAAAATCAACTTAAAAATGGGTTTTCTAGAAAAATTAGGGGTTTTCAACTATACCCCCTATGAATGAGTTCATCCTATGTTTCATGGGTTTTGTTTTCACTAAAATAGGATAACCAAAGTTCTTCACAACGTACAAACCACATCATACACATGAAAGAGTCAATATAGTCATGAACTATGGATAACCATTCGGTACCTAATATTACATCATAATGGACCATTAATGTATAAAGAGACTCCAACAAAAATATTTTCCTCCAAGAGTCATGTCAAACCCTTATCTCATATGTGTGATCACTGAGACTTCTCATGTATGTGTATCCAATTGTATGGTCCATGAAAAGGGATAAACCAGAATCTCAGTGTATCATTGAAGTTAGGTGGAATGAAAAGAATGATTATAACCAATACTTATCATTATTACTACTATGGTGTAAATGAAAAATATTATACCTTGAATCATTTTCTGGGCCTTAGTGTTGTATAATTCGACCTCCTACAACTCTCCCCACTAATTTCATATAGCTCCTTGATGCTGGAATGGACCAACAAGTGGTGGTGGTGCTAACATGTCAAAATTTCAACCACCTCCATCCACTCTCCCAACTCATAGTCCATGTTCTACACCGTTGAAAAATCCATATCATTCAATTTCATTTACTAAAATGGCATATCCATGGTCTCCATGTTAGCTTTAAAACATATCATAAAATAATTAGTCATATATTCCCCACCATTACATGAGTATAACCTCCTCTATATAGGCTGACATGACCCATCCTACGATCCATAAACCACTAAATCATTGTCCTAAGACCTCATATTCAAATGGATCTCTCATCCTAGTCCATTTGGGTAATGTCCAAACCATGTTTCCAAGGTCTCTTCTCTTTTATTATAGATAACAGAAACCACTAGTTGTATATTCCCTTCCAGGAAAAAATCAACAGCTAAAAAAGGATCTATCATCCCTAGTTTAATTACGAATTCATAGACAAATAACACTGGCTCATATATATCTACACATAAATCACATAATGGTCAGATCCCAGAATGAACTATTTGTCAACCATATACAGAGAACACATTGAGGCGATGGTAATCCTTGATTAATACTTATTTAAATTCATGATTCACTGGCCGATCTGGATAAGATCAAGGTTATGGAAATCCCTCAGAACAACTAGTTAGAATCACTATCATTAATGGAACTCCAACTATTTCCATGCTAGTGTCTCGTCGATGTAAGACATGGTATCAAAACAACATCATTTCCCTGTTAATCTATAAATAATGATCACAACTATGATCAACATATGATCTTTTGGTGTCCTGAATAAATGAAAAACACAAGTCACAACCTCGTGCTAATCATTTTCTGCATGCAGGTCAACCTCACCATGAATATGGTGGTATATATGTCACTGAAACTCATAAATTGTGCTTACCATGTCAACCTCATCATTTTTTAGTATGGGTAGGCATTCCTGTCTATAGGTGGAGTTATATCTGGTGCACCACATAGGGGTAACAACATTTGGAACTCATTCCAGTATCTATAACAGATCACTGATAGAATCATCCACATGATTTTGATGATTAATACTATATCATACACCACAGAGGCATCTAGAATGTTAAGAAAGTATACCAGGGTCAATGACTATAACTGGAGATCTCCTACAATAATGATATGGTAGCCACAACCCATTACTATATTATGCAACTAGTATTGATTTACCTTCAACTGATGTCATCATGTATAGATTCTAAAATCCGGTGATCTAAGACTTGTGGAATTATTACATCAACTACTACAAAAACACAAGAGTCTTGGGTCTATAATAAAAACCTAAAACACCTAACACTATTTCTATAATAAAAACAGATAGAGTCTGGTTCTACTGTATAACCGACTCCTCTGATACCACACTTTTATGACCCATCCAAATGGGGACCACTCGATAACTCAACAAGCCCTACTCTAATAAGACATAGGCTAGAGACTATGATGGAGTTGGCATATCAGCAACAATAGACGCCTTAGACGATGTACCTATACAAAATAATACATCTCCAAAATAATTAAATACATAAATTTTGATATAAATGAACAACCAATAATGCATACATCTAAATCCGACAAGAAAATTATTATAGATGTAATGGAAATTAAACATGTCCAAATACCAGCCCACCTCAAAGAGTCTATAGAAAACATCAAACTAGGAATGTTGTCAATATATCTAAGGAACACATATCGGACTATTCGGTCTCACTATGGACCATCTACTCCTCTTATATATAGGAATATACTGAATGGTGGATCATCTACATAAGACACAACCCATATGGGAAAATCTTGTTCGGGGGTGAGTACAACAATACTCAGTAGGACACCCCGAATCCAAAAGAATATAATAATGGAAATATAGTCATATATACACATGAATATTTATATATAACATGTAATAAGAATTTATAGGTATACTCAACTAGGACCAACTTATTAAAGGTTCCCCACAACAATATAATGCTATCCTATTATTCCAACTTAGATATTCCTCATAGAACCCATCTAAGATAACATATTATTGGGCCTATAATCACTGATAATGACCTTCCAAGAGGTAAATGAACATTAGTCCCTACCTCTAGATGTAGAAACTGAATGATTGAAGGGATATGACTCTCAGATGAGGATCTGATCCAAGGATATTGGGTGATACCAAAACATCATTTTGGATTAACCATTTATGTATTGGATTAATACCCACGTATTTTCTTAATAACATACTAGGAACATGACCAGGGGAATGATTATGAATAGGGGATCACACCATGGGTCTCATAGAGGGATAATAGTGACTCTATCAAAGTTGTATCACTAATGGGATCACAATCATAGTAGAGTGAGGTGTTTCCTTGCTAACCCTTATGGAAAATGATAAGGGGAGTAAACCCTATCGAAATATTTTCATTATAAATAGAAAAAGGTATCCCATCCATGTTTAATAATGTATATTCTATGTATAATGGGTTACATGCAGTTTTCCTTGACCTCGGTTCATTCCTATGTTAAGGGAAAACATATCAAGTTGTGTTTATGTCTTTGTATAAGTATAAAACATGTCATCTACCCATGTAATCTAAATGTTTTCCCTTAAATGTATTATCCCATGAACTTGTCTATGAATTGGATTTTTATGTGATTACTAAATGTTCTCTAACTAGTGTGTCGAACCCACGTTTATGTACCCTCCATGTTATACACCGAGTATCTGAGAATCATTCTAATAATGTACGAATGTGTTGCAAGCGAGGTGATACATATCCCCATCGTTACAGCCTAGCCACAATGGAGATCAGCCCAAAAAACATGTGTCTTTTGGTTACACACTATATATCTCAAAATTTTATAGATTCTAATATCTGGTTTTTGTATACGTTTTTACACCATCAGTCTTTGATATGGCCAAACACCATGATGAAAAACCAAGGAAACATCTCGTCTGACCCTCTCCATCAATCAAACAATAAGTATCAATATCAAAATCATTTAGAAAAATGATTTATACATCATTACTTTTTTGGTGATAAATAAAAAAAACTTGTTATATGAAGCCATATGTTCCATAACCACTTTCATCATCACCCCACCTCTGTGACATGCAGATCCTTGATCTCTGATTTCAGATCATTACTCCAAGAAACTTGTTGTAAATGATTAATTCATAAGGATATAATGAAAAAGGGGTCATGAAAAGAAAACACATAATGATAATATAACAAAGGGAGATAATTACAAGAATAATAAATTGGATGGAACCTCAATCGACGATTTTATTGACCGTGTTCCATTTCAGTTTGAATTAAAAAATGAGTCAACAGTCCAAATGTAATTCTACCAAAACCTTTATAATATAACTAATCATGAAATAATAATTATCAATGGGTCAATTTTTTGTAGATTGATTTTCATTCATTATAGAAATTAATAATTTGGAATGAATGAAATAAAAACAAAATTCCTACCTCGATTCAGATTGATCGCTGATGAAGAATGATCTTGTGTCCATATAGTTCATGAAATCCACTACTTTCATATTTTAATGGATTTTGTTCTTTTTTCTGGTCATCTTCAACCAATGAAATTCTCTTCCACTCTCTCTCATATACCTTCAATGTTTTACAGGGTTATGCAGCTAACCCTACAAATGTTTCATCGGGGTTTCTAAATGATACATTATTCCATTGCATCAAAAAATTTATAAAAAAATTTTAAATAGTAATTTTATTTATTTTAATCTCGTAATGATTTTTATAAAAACTCTCTAAATTTAGGAATAATATGTTTTACATGTTTAATTACCACAATTTGAACATGATAGTGACCTTAGATTTCTAATTTTGGGAATCATTTAGAATTTATTCCACTTTTTAAAGAAAACTATATGGGAATGTTATTTCATATATAAAATATTTTGAAAAAATATATTCTCGAAAGATAGGCCCTCAGAATATATTTTAATCTCAGGACCTGTTTTTGAAATTAATCTATACAATATAAAAAATAATACAAGGAATGTCGGAGGCATTACACACCAAACCTATGTTTATAACGAAAACACCCATCATTGGATAACAACAAAACAAGACATCATTGGTTTATAATTGAATTTCGTATCATCATAAAAAATTTCCAATAACCATAACATAAATAAAGTACATATATAATTCATTTCATCATAAAAACATAGAAAAATTCAATATCATTTTCAAAACATCATAATATAGTCGAATATAAATGGGTTATACCAAAATTTATTTGAAAATATAACAATTCATCTTGAGAAATAATAATTATGGTATTATTATAAATTATAACTAGTGAAGCACATTATATATTAAGGATTTTTTTCATAAAATAAGATAACTTCGATTAGATTAAAATGAAAAACATTCTTGAGGAAAAATCTATTTTTAGTTTGAAAATAACTTTTAAAATATAAAAATTTTATAAAATATTGTGAAAACAATTTTCTATGAAATTTACCATAAATATTATAAATTATCCTTGAATGGAAAAAGGTTTTCCTAATAGTGGTAAAATCCATTAATGTCGATGATATTATAAATAAACAATCATTTAAGCATATGATATAAATATAAATAAAATTACCGATTTGGGATACATTATGAAATTTCATTCATAAAAAATATTCAAAATAAATTCAAGGATCATGTAAAATATATCTATTAAATCATTTAATTTTACAAAAGAACATTTTTTTATACGTGTAGAAAAAATTTATTTCAAATAGAACGACTCCCAATATAAGACTGATATATGATCAGTATCACATATAAATTTATTTCTTGATGATCTATTAAATAATAACAATGTAAACATAAAGTAAAAATGTATAACACAATCATAACATGAGTAGAATAAATGATATATGGTAAAAAAAAATTCCACATGATTTTCCCCACATGAACCTTTACCACAAACAATATCATTAATAATAAATATTGAGACATAAAAAATTTTATTCTTTCATAACTCATCAATTCTAAAAAACATGAAACAAATACATTAATGAATAATAAAATGTTATTAAAAAATGAGATTCAATATATATATTTACAAATAGGTAGTATATACACCTCATAAAATAAGATAATATCATATCACATACTTATGACCCATGGAAATGGAATTCAAGATGAATAATCTTTATAATGGCCATATCATTGATTTGAGAATTAATGAACGATAAAATAATTTTTAAAAAATATAAATCATAAAAAAGATCAAATTAAGAATTAAATAATTTATATATCAATACCAATATTTTAATTGAATAATAAAGTTATGGAAGATTATTTAATGTCAAATGGAAGGAAATATATATAACAATACTTTTAAATCTTAGTAACATTGAAGTAAAATCCTCATGAATGTAGTAATTGAAATTGTAACATAAAATACAATAAGGAAAATATATTCATTATAAAACACTTAAATGAGTCAATATATACATCATTAAAATGAAATTATATTTTATATATTAAATTTTACAATAATAAAAATAAATTGAAACAAAATCACTGACCATGAGTCCAGAAATTATATGTATGACCATGAACTCATGTATAACAAAATAAAATACTTTATTTGAATTATTGAGTCAATTTTGAGATTTCAATACATTTTACCCTGTTTTTCATATCATATTTTATTGACAATATTAATTAGTCACTTATATTAATATTTGTCAATTATTTGGAGGTTTTTCGGCTTATAAATTTCAAAAAAATATTGGTGATTTGAATGTGGTCAAAGAAATCATTGTTCCATCATTCCAAAAAATATGGACATGATTATCATTTTTATAAATAATTTTTTAATTAATAAGACAATATAAATAATGGTTGTGAAAAAATAAATATATTACCATCACAGAGATAGTAGGGCATTTATATTCAGGAGTAAAGATTTTATTCTTTAATCAATCATAACAGAAAGAAAGTATGTATTATTTTATTTCTAAAATGAATTTAATTATATAAAATATATAATATTATTTACATTAATATACCTATATATATACCATACATGTGATTTTGTGAATAAAAAATACTCACATCGATTCATAGAGGTGTTGGTCCACATGTATATGTGAACTACAATATAAATATTAAATGAATGGAATGATAATAAAATATAAGATATTTTTTAATAATTATAAATTTTAAACTAATTTCTTATATATAAAAAATCCTTAATTATAACATCATATAATATTTGTTGACGGAAAAAAATTAAATTAGGTCATGAGTGTGTAGTCCACCATGCAAAGGATTGTGGTTTTCATTACCAAATTGATGGAAGATGATTTCAAATTATTTTTTCAAATAATAAATTAAAATATAAATAACTCACATATACAATTTTAATTATATCGTAATTTTTTAGTTATAATTTATCAATATTTAATAATAAATAAATAAATTATATTTGATTGAATTCTATACCTAATAATTTCATTATAACAACCATGTTCTTTATTACACACTTAATCCTGTTTTATTACATAAAACATTCACTTGATACAACATAGAAGATTGAGAGGTCTAGTGTATTTGGGGATTATGAACATTACAAAACAACATAGAATATAAAACACATAACATATTTATTGAAAACGTCCATTATATGACCACTGAAATCCCTCGTACTTAGCATTGAATGGGATAACCAGAGAACATGCATAAGAAATGGGTGATCTATAAATCCTAGTAAAGGAATAAACATGGAATAACCTGATTAATACATTAAATGTTATACAATATCAAAATAAATGGAGAAAAAATATATTTTGAACATAAAGTCATGATAAAGAATGATAATAATAACATGGAAATGTGGCAACAACACTTAACATGGAATTAGCATGAGCGAAGTCTCATTGCACATAGAGCATGAGTAAACCATCATTTCACATGAAGGATGAGTAAAACCTCATTTCAAGTGAATTATCCTGAGTCAAAACTCATTTCTCATTATATATCACGATACTACACTTTACACAATGCATTGGAGTGCTTTAATGGCGCACCCTTCTTAAACATTTTATTTCATGCATAAGTGTGCCACATGGATCAGATAACATGGAATCAGTCAACATGATAAGTTATTCAATGGTTAATTAATGTGGACTAAATACATTTATGTAACATTAAATATGTATATGTGTATAAAGGTGAATACCCTTGATAGAGATATGGGTATGGTATTCACTACACAATGATATTGGATTGAAAAAACGCGGTGCAATTTCAGTAGCAAAACAGCATGCCATAAGGATTCATGAAAATGGTTTATGAAAGACCAAAAGGGTGTCTCATCATATATACATGAAATTTACAGTAAGTGGGTCTTATAGGTACATGTCCCAATAAAAGTAATGGAATTTAGATGCATAATAGAAAATAATTACATGGATGTAAAAGAGGAGAGAGAAATCCCTCCTAGAATTTATGCATGGTAATAACAGTTCATGGGAGGCCTTAATGAGAGAGAAAGGGGTATCCCATCATCCAAACATAAATAATACAGTATGGGGGAGGTTATAAATTATACCCCAAGATTTTTAATTGAAAAAAGGGCATAACAACTTAAAGAAAATTGGACAAAATTGAGAAAGGAATAAATCCCTTACATTGAAGTGTGATCCCAAAGGATAGGGAGAGGTTAGAGAGAGGATTATTTGGAGAATAGGTCACCATGGGAGGATTACAGAGATAGGAGGTCAGGGGTTGGTCGAACTCCAAAGTCTTTGAGTGAACATGATGTGGGATGATGTGTGGGTTTATATAAGAAAGGAGACGGAAATATTTATTATTTACGTTTGGGACACCTCACATTAAACTAATCCAAACAAAAAATGAGCCCATTGTTTTTAACATATTTTTTGTGAAATGTTAGTGGACAACAATATTTAATAAGTCTAATGGCAGAATTTCTTAAAATATTATTGTTTCTTATGTGGAGGAGAGTCACATTCTCCAGGAAGACAATTTAAAAAGACAAAATGTTCTATAATCCTTGAAGGGACCTATAAAGCTTTCTAAAATAAATAAAACAAACCCAAAATCAAATTTTTTAATGGAAAAAAATATATTGGCCAAACATAATTTTTATATTATTTTATTACATCACTATTGGGTCATTATGATGTCATAAAACACATTATATATTTAAACGTTATTTAATTTTTAGTTAAAAATTCGACTATGTTAGAAAATTATTAAATATTCACCATTGGATTAGTTTTACATCAATATTCCAAAAAATAATATTAATTTTATTTAAATAATTTTATATATATTCTAATTTTTACTTTTAAAATTAAAACCGACATTTACCGAAAATTCTTGAGTTTTGACAAAAACAGCTTTCAAACATTAATGAAAATTACAATTGCATTCATAAAATTATATGATCATTTATATTAAAAATTAAATTAATTATAATAATATTTTATTAAAATATTATTTGAATAAAAAATCCATTAATTCATAAAAATATATTTCTTTGTGGAAAATTATCTAAAAATACTTTTCGTGCTTTAATAACTATTCACAAAGTAACAACAAATAAATGAATGCACATTATTTATACAATAACAATGTACATAGTCATAGTTCTAGGGACTTGTTACATAATCCCTTGTAAAATTTTCTTATGACAGAATGGTAAGGTGTGTGATGGTGACAGACTCTAGGGGTATCTCGGATAACATCGCTTGGGTGGAAATCTCTATTAACTTGTACATATCCCGTAGTCGGTTCCTATCAAGGATAACATGTTGATGCTCGGCTTGGGATTCTTCTAGAGAAAAGCCCAATGATTCCACCTCCATTCAGTGCTCTGAAAAATGGGCTTTGTACAGGAAAAATCTACTGGATGAGGCCATCACTTCCTTTGTCCGAGTAAATTGGATTTGCTAAAGACCTATGTTTATGCTAATCATGTGATTACTGTTCAATGACTATATTAGAAACCACCACGATTCATAATGTTATTTTAACATCTAGATACATAAAACCAATGACGTTCACAGTTTATATAACAATAATTAAAATTTAATTAAATCTAGAGTAACTTCCATTAATGAATCTTTTGGTCGTTACAATCTTCCCCCCTTAAGAATGTTCTTCCAGGAAATTTCCTTTCCCCACCATAAAATAGATGTGGAAAACTCAACATCATCACTTCTTATGATTCCCACATTGCTTATTCAAACTCTTGGTTGTTCCACAACCCCATGATGAGGGGAATTGTCTAATTTTGTTGAAATTTATCTCTAATATCTAAGATCTTCATAGGTTTCTCCTCATAAGAATGATCATCCTCTAGTTGTACTACCTCTGAAGAGAGTACATGTGAAGGGTCTGGTATTTACTTATTTATTAAGGATACATAAAATACATCATGTACAATGGTCATGGTAGGTGGAATTTCTAGTCGATAGGCCACAACCCTAACACGATAAAAAATCTCAAAGGGTCATATGTACCTAGGACTTACCTTCCCATTATTTCAAAACCTCATGACCTTCTTCCAAAGGTATATGCATAGAAATAAAATATCTCCAACTTTAAACTCATGGTCTCATCAACGGTAATCTTCATAACTCTTCTATCGACTCTGGGCTACCTTAATATGATGCTGAATGGTTTTCACCTTCTTCGCCATTTCTTCGATCATTTCTGGACATAGTAGCTTACATTCACCAACATAATCCCAATATTATTGTGTTCTTCTCCTCTTACCATACATGGCGTCATAAGGTTCCATTCGGATGTTCGAGTAGAAAATATTATTGTAGGAGAATTAAACCGGTGGAAGATGTTGGTCCCACCATTATTTATTGTCAATAGAAAATGATATTAAGATATCCTCTAGTGTCTAAAGAGTTTGCTTAGATTGGCCTGAATTTTGTGGATGATAGGCCGTACTGAAGTAGAATTCAGTATCCAGATCCTGTTGAAGACTCTTCCAAAACAAAGTGGTGAATCTTGGATCTTGATTAGATACAATAGATAGTGGAACAATATGTATCATTAGCACTTCCATGATATATATCATTGCCTATTGGTCTGATGAGAAATCCTATATAATTTCAATAAAGTGTGCAAACATTTTATGACGATCCACAATAACATAGATTGCAGTGTTCCCTTTGGATGTCTTAAGATACTTGGTGACAAAGTCCATGCAGATGTTCTCCCATTTCCATGCTAGTATGGGAAATGGCTGGATCTTCCCCATATACTTATTCATCTCTCCCTTCTCTTACTGACACCCTAGGCATGTTGATATATACACAGCGATCTCCTTCTTCATATTATCATACAAATAATGATCTTGGAGATCACGATAAATCTTTCTTTTCATGGGATAATAGTGAAATTTGATCTATGTGGATCATCCAAAAGTTCTTTCCTCAGCTATAGACTTGATGGAACACATAGTCTTTTCCCAAATATCACAATTCCATTTTCGTTAACATTGAACTCCAAGGATTTATCCTTTCTCATAGCTTCAAAATTATTCTGAATTCCCACATCATCCTTTTGAGATTCCTTTAACCTTTCTAAAAGAGACGGTTGAGCAATAATTTGTGAATGGTTTGATGATGTTCCCTTCTTTATGATTCCCATGTACACATTCATCAAGTCTAAGAAGATTAGATCCATCTCAATTTTGATCAATGATTGAATCGTCGGGTCCTTTAAACATATAGAATCCTCCACCTTGTTCATTTTCACATGGTGGTAATGGTTTGAGAAGTTATAGTCTTTGATCAGCTATATCCATCTTCATTGGCGTATGTTCACCACTTTCTATATGAATATAAACTTGAGGGTATTGTGGTCTGTATATATTTCACACATCTCCCCAAAGAGGTAATGCTGCCAAAATTTTAAAGTGAATATCACCACAGCCAACTCAAAATAATTTGTCAGATAATTATGCCCATGAAGTGTCAATTTCCTTGAAGCATAGGCAATGACTTTTTCATTTTGTATGAACACAAAACCCATGTCCTTCATCGAATCTTCACTGAAAACCACAAAACATTCTCCACTTGTATGGAATGTGAGCACGAGTACAGTGATAGGCATACTTTTTAATTCCATGAATATTTCTTCGCATTCATCACTCCAAGCTAATTTTACTCTCTTTGGAGTTTTATTTGTAAGAGGGTTAGACAATCGTGTGAAATTTTTCAGAAATCATTCATAATATCTAGCTACCTCAAAGAAGCTACAAATATCAGTTACCGATGTTGGCCTTGTCCATCCATCAATTTCATTTGTTTTTTAGGGATCCATAGATATACCAAATCTTGTGATGGCATGGCTCAAGAATGAGACTTCATTCAACTAGAACTCACACTTGCAGTACTTTTCATTGATATTCTCCTTCCTAAAGGTCTCTAGTACAGTTCATAGATTCTCCTCACGATCCTACATTGTTTTGTAGTATATCAGAATATCATCTACAAAAACTACCAAAAATTTGTTGAGGTAATACCTAAAGACTCTATTCATCAAGTCCATGATTATTTCTGGAGCATTAGTGAGTACGAAAGGAATTACAATGAATTCATAGTGCCCATATCTTGTACGAAAATCATTAATGGGGATATCTTCTTTCATCACCCATACTAGATAATATCACAACCACAAATCCGCCATAGAGAAGTATTATTCTCACCTTAGTTAGTCATAAATGACATCGATTCGTGGGAGAGGATACATGTTCTTTATCATGATTTTGTTATTCTCACGATAATCGATGGAAAGGCACATTGTGCCATCTTTCTTCATGATGAAGATGACTGGTGCACCCCATGGTGAAGAACCCGGGATTATAAACCCTTTATATATTTTCAACTATAGTTGTTTCCTCAGCTCCACACTTTCCAGAACATCCATTCTATACAGATTCTTGGATATTAGAAATTCCACAGGTATAAGATCAATTGAAAATTCAACATCTCTTATAGGAGGAAGACCAGGAAATTCCACGGGAAACAATTCAGAAAATTCCCTCACAATAGGCAGGTCTTCAAGGATGGTGCCTCCATAGACTCAATCATATGAGCCAGATACGTGATCTTATAGGGAATTAATATCCATGCTTGAGATTTTGGAGCTAAAGAAGATTCCTCTTCATCCGTGAACTTGTATATAATCAGTGGTCAATTCTCCACATGGAGAGTGATTTTCCTACTACGGAAAATTTATGTTTTCTCTATATAAGGAAAGCGAATCCATACCAATAATTACATCAAATTACACGAAATGGTGTATGAGGAGGATCTCTAGGAAATTAAATCCACATATTATGACATAGGAGGAGTTATATTCATGGGATAAAATGATTTCCCCATTTTCTATACTCAATGACATATTTACATCCATTATTTGTGTTGGTACTGGGATTATTCTACTAAACTTTTGGTATATAAAATAATTTGTAGAACCTCAATCAAAATGTACATTAACTATTCATAAATGAATAACTAGAATACCATTCAACACTTCATTTTCGGAGTTCACATCGGTAGTAGTGATCAAAAAATCCCTCCCTTGCTGCCTTAGAGATTGTTGGTTGCCTCCGAAAACAATTGGCAAAGGGCACTGATTTTAAAGATTCCCCGGTTCTTTGTAGTTGTAGCAATGAAAAAAACATTGAGGTTCGAATAGAGCATTCCTATAATCTATTACAATTGTGGGTTTTTCTTGTCGGTAGTATATAGCTAGGTGTCCTTCTATTGCACACCTAAAGCATTTCATCACCCCCTTCAGGCAATTTCCGGGTTGCTTCTTTCTACACCATTCGATAGTAGGGTACTGGATATTCATAGCACTGTTGGATTTGTCCATAGGACCGCTAGAATTGAATTAAACCTTACGCATCGTATCCCCATGATACCCCTGAGATTCTATGATCTCCATTTCAATGTTGAGGGAACATCAATCAATTTTCTTTATAGCTGTTGATGTCACAGATTTTCATGGATTTTCTCATTCTAGGTTTCATCCCACCAAAGAAGCGGTCAACCATGCAATCGTGGGTAAAGACAACCCCAGAGGTGTATCGTGCACGCCTTGTAAAGTTTTACTCATATGATCTGAAAGATTCATCTTATTTTTTCTAGAGGGAATGGATGTCCTTTTCCACGTTAAGTTGGAGGGTGCGAGGAATGTAATTATCGAAAAACCTCTTCCTGAAATCCATCCATTCCAACACCTTTATCACCTCCTAATGATTCATATTTTTGATCTATGCCCACCATTGATCAGATTCACCCTCCAAAAAATAAGAATATAATAAAACCATCTCTTATTCAGGACATTAAAGAATGTAGACGATCTTTTCAAAGGAGTTGATCCATTTTTCGATGATTGATGAATCAGATGATCCATTAAATGTACGAGGCCTTTTCCTCTTGAAGCTCTCGATTACGAATTGTACATTACTGGGGGGTTTAATTTTCCTCTTGACCCATGTTTCTATTCAAATATTTATTTAACTAATACAGATTTGTGACAATGTTTTTGATTCCCACTTCCATCAGATTGGGAATTTTATTAGCACAATCATCACATTGATCATCACATGAGTTGTTATCCTGATTCCTCCTATTACCACCCATTAGTTGGAATAAAAGTAAATTTAGGGTTAACACATAAAGGGTAATCCAAGAAAAAAAATGATAATATATAAATAACTTTTATTTCGTTCACTTATAACTTTGCAGGCTTATATCTATGATATTCATGATCTATATTCAGACATATATTCCTAGGGGAATTTTTTTAATTCCCTTAACAAGGGTTCCATATAAGAACATGAATTTACCAAAGTATATCACCCAGGAGTGTCATATCTAAGATTGTTTTAAGGCCCGCTGTTGTGCACTAGTTCTCATTTGAGTCTAGCTCAAATTGGTGTTTTTAGGTTTTACCCCTAGGATACATCTGTTCCAGAGCCACCTCTACCTGCTCATATCTAAACAGGGATGTATTTTACTTATAAACCACCTACTCAAGACTCATCAATACTTAGTGATGTTTTAATTATACTTATTCTTGTCTCTAAGACTTCACTATGGTTTTTTAGTCCCAATCCCAAAAATAACTAAACATACCCTCTGATACCAACTATAACAACACCGATCTTTATTACGCACATAATCCTGATTTGTTACATAAAATATTCACATGATAAATAATATATGATCAAGAGATTTAGTGTCTTTGCGGATTACAAATATTACATAATTTCTTATAACATAAAACACATAATATCATTATTTAAAACCTCCTTTACATGACCACTAAATTCCCTCGTACTTAGAATTGCATGGGAAACTTGAGGACATGCATAAGAAACGGGTGATCTATAAATCCCAATAAGGTAATAAAAATGGAGTAAAATGAGGAATAGAATACATGTTAGACAATAGTCATATCAATGGAGCACAAGAGAAACATGAACAAAAAGGCATGATAAATCATGAGAATCATAACATGGAAATGTGGCAACAACACATAACATTGAATTAGCATGAGCCAAGGCACATTGCACATGGAGCATGAGTAAACCCTTATAGAACATGAATCATGAGTAAAACCCCGTTGCACTTGAATTAGCATGAGTCAATGCATGCTGCACTTGGTGTATCATGATATTAGACTTTACCCAATGCATTGGAGAGATATCAGGGCACACCCTTCTTAAACATTTCATTTCAGGCATAAGTGTACCACATGGATCATATAACATGGAATCAATCAACATCAGACTACAAAATAATAGTACATTAGAGGGGGTTATTTAGGGAGGGTTTTGAACAACCCCCTCTAAATACATTTTCTATAAAACTTTTGGAGGGGTTATTCACAACCATCCCTAAATTTTGTAGCATTTTTATTAATATTTGGATTGATTTTAGATTTGGTTACATCAAAACCACAACTAATTTAATAATTAGTGGAAATAAATATTCTTTTGGATTTTAGTTGATGTATATATATAACATATTTTTGGATATATATATACATATGTGTGTGTGTGTGTGATGTTTTAAAATAAATATTGGGGGTTCACAACTCCCTATAATTTAAGATATTAGAGGGGGTTCATGAAACACCTCAAATCTCTTAGATATGAGGGGTTTTGAACCCCTTATAATTTAAGATATTAGAAGGTGTTTTTAACCCCCTCTAATTGATGATATTAGAGGCGACTTTTAACCCCCTCTAATTCATGTCATTAGAGGGGTTTTTGGACCCCTCTTATTGATGACATTTGAGTGGGCTTTCGAATACCTTCTAATTTAAGAAATTAGAGTGGGTTTTGAACCCCTTATAATTTATGAATATAGAGGGGTTTTTGAACCCCTTCAAATTTAAAACATTAGCAGGGGTTATTAACCCCCTCTAATTTATGAAATTTGATGGGGGTTATGATCCACGTCTAATCCCTTTGATTAGTGGGGGTTTTAAACTCCATATAAATTTTTATTTATTTACAAAAATAAATCTCATATAAATTCAAATTTTATAATATATATATGTTGGTGTGTGCATGCGTGTGTATTTATATATTACATAAACAAATTATATAAATGTATTTAAAAACATTACATCAAATGTTTATATGTAAGGACATTATATAAATATTTTGAATAAATACATTTACTTATAAACAAAAATATATACAAAAATATAAATATTAATAAATATAATACAAATGTAATAATAAATATATTTATTCGCATTTATAAAATTTATATATGGTTTTAAAAATGATATACATTTAAATTATGATTTATATAATATGTATGTTATATTAAATACATTTTTGATGTATATTTTTGTATAAATAAATTTATATTATATTATGTATACCAATATATAAAATATAAACAATATTAAATATAAATATACACAAATATATATTTTATATTATTATATTATATATATTATAAATATTTAATTATAAATAAATTTATATATATTGTATAATTATTTTACATATATTGTATCGTACAATTTTAAATATAGATTAATTTAGTGAATATATATATTTATCATATAATAATTAATAATTTTATTGTTATACCCACATGTACATAAATATGTTTGTATTGTCTACTTATGTGTAAATAAATTTTTATTAGATTACGTATACCAATTTACATAATTTAGACGAAATTAAATATAAATATAAATATATTATTTATTTATATTATATATTATATTATATATATTTTATTGTAAATAAATTTATATGCATAATATAATTATTTTATGTATATTGTAGTATAGCATATTAATTATAAATTAATTTAGTAAATATATTTATATATATATCATATAATAATAATAATTATTATTATTACATACACACATACACGAATACATTTGTATTGTATACATATGTATAAATTTATTTATATTAGATTATGTATACTAATTTACATAATTTAGACAAAATAAAATATAAATATAAATATATTATTTATTTATATTAATTATTATATTGTAAATATATTATTATAAATAAATTTATATGTATTGTATAATTATTTTATGTATATTGTAGTATAGCATATTAATTATACATTAATTTAGTATATATATATATATATATTAATTATATTATTTATTTCCTATTATATTAAATGATTTAATTTTGTGTGTATATATTTGTGTGTTAGTGATATAATATAAATATATATAATTACATACATTAATAAAAAATATAAATGTATTTAATATAATATAATATATAATTATATTATATTTATAAATACAAAAATACAGACACCGACATAAATATAAATATATTTATTCATATATGTAAAAATATTTATTTATATATATTAAACAAACCCGAATATGTGTATATATATATATATTATACTGAAATATATTATAATTATACATAAATACATATTATATATAAATATAATATCTAAATATATATTATATTATAAATAAATATAATATATATATAAATAAATTATATTGTCTATATTTCTAAACAAAAATATATATATTTATATATATACAATATAATACTTTTGGATATAATTATAAATAATCCAGCATCTATTATTAACAAAATCCCGTTTAGCATAGTCGCTCGGTTCTCTGGCCTGTATCGAAGCGGTTGCGGGTTTGAAACCCAAGAAGCTCATTTTGACACTGGGACAATAGGGGCGCGGGCACAGGGCGCAGACATGAGACCTGGGCACGGGGTGTCAACAAGGGCAAGGGGTGAAAGTGTTAGCAGGGGCGCGTGAACGGGTGCTTGGTGTCTTCAGTGGCATGGGGTGGAGCGAGGGGTGGGGTGAGGGGTAGGGTGAGGGGCGGGGTGAGGGGTGTGGCTGTCAGAAGGTGCGCGGGGGTGGGGTGTCTATAGTGGCGAGGGGCAAGAGTGTCGGCGCTGACATATGCGCTTGCCCGGGGCAATCAACATGGTAATGTTAGGGGCGTGGGGGTGTCAGCATCAGGGCCCTGAGGGTTTCATCATTTGGGGTATGATGGTGTTAGGTTGAGTGGGGTGCATGGGAACGGCGAAAGGGGTGTCATAGTTGGGTCAGGACGTGGGGTGAAGGTGTCGGTAGGGGCGCGGGTACGGGCTAGGGGCAATCAACATGGGTGTGTCAGGGGCGCGAGGGTGTCAGCAACAGGGGCACGACAGTTTCTGGGCGAGGGGGGTCCATGGGCAAGGGTACGTGAGCACCAGGCATGTGGGGGTGTCAAGGTGTTAGGGGTTTTTGTGCGAAAACCGCCCCTAATGCTTCCTAAAGAAATCAACATTAGGGGCGGTTAAAACCGCCCCTAAATTCCTACATTAGAGGCATTTTCTATTATAAAAGCCTCTAATTTTGTAAATTTCGGGCAACATTAGAGGGGTTTTCAACCCCCTCTAATGATACCTCTGCTAAATTCACTATGAATTTAGTAGCACTTCCCCACAACCACCTCTACTAACTATAGGCGGGGACATTAGCAGTAGTTTCCATCAACCACCTCTAATGTCATTAGAAGTGGTTATAACTCCTTCTAAGTAAAAAATAACCACTTCTAAAGGGGTCATGTTTTTATAGTGTCATATGTAATTACATGATTATGTAATGTGGAATAAATACCTGAAAGTAACATTGAATATGTATAAGTGCATAAAGGTTAATACCTTTGTTAGAGGCATGGGTAGGGTATTCATTACACAATGATCTTTGGCTGGAAAAACATGGTGCAATTTCAGAAGCATAACAGAGTGAGATAAGGATTCTTGAATGTGGTTGATGAGAGAGAAACAATTTTCTCAACATATATAAAAAAATGAAATGATAGGGGGTCATATAGTTACATTTCCATGTTGGGGAGAATAATGAATCTGTGCCAAAAATTTCTTGCCAAAACATTTTGATGGAATCCCGCCGAAATATGGAAGCGATACATGAAGAATAAATAAATCAACATGTTGGATTTTATAATGTGGAAAAATCCTCCCATGCGGATGATTAACAAACAACGGGGAAATTCCCAAAATATCCACTATGAATCAGGTAATAGAAGAATCCAAGTAATGCCCAAACTTGAATTACAAATAACAGAGCCTATAAAACATGTGTGAATACCAAACCCCAATACACCTCTTCCTTCCTTTTATTAAACATCCCACTGACTCCATGTAATGGAAGATCAATCTATGACAAAATTTCACCCTTCTATCAATGAAAAGTCAATATCTCAGAGATCTTCACTCGAACAAGCGTCGACCTCACACCAGCTTTCGACACATGAATAATCTCACCATCATCATGTACCATAGATCTTTAATCGGGACATGCTACCTGATCACTACTATCATGAATACTTTCTATATATGGCCCCGATCATCAATTACATCACCGCTTCTCCACACCAGTTAAATGATGACATGACAGACATGCTACTGCTGACGCAGCAGCCCCCTTCTTGCTCCGAGTGGACTGCATCTTGAACACCCTACCAAGAACATCACCAAACATACAAGAATATTGTTTTGTCGTTGTCGTGCCACACGGGCCACCGCAAGCACGGAAACCCCTTCTCAGGTCTCCCTTGCATGCTACATCTTGCTGGAACACCACTTTCTTTTCAAAATATTTTTTTGCATCCTCCTTATATATACTCCATGTCCATAATAAATAATTATTGTAGTCAATATCCATTATTCAATCCATGAATATTGAGAAATAAATATACATTAATGTTGGGAGAAAATCCTTTATTAATGGTGATATAAATCTCACCATTAATAATTTTCCTCTCTCATCAATAAATGTTATGAATCCCTCCATTAAAAACATTCCTCTCTCATCAATAAATGTGATGAATCCCAAAAATCTCCCCCTTCATCACATTAATGAATAGAACCAGCCAAAAAGCCCAATTGGAAAGAAAATATGATGGTATCACACCAACCATCATCAACTGCAAAAAAATATGACGATGTCCCTTTTCACTTTTGATAAAAAAAATATCAGCTCCCCCTGCAAAAAGAAAATCAAACGCCGAAATCTTCATCACATTTGTATCTGCACCATCCTGCTCATCCTGCTGAATAAAACAAGAACCAAAAACATCTAGATCCCCCATAATAGTGATTATCACATAATCTGGAGCACCAACAGGAATAAACTGCTCCTCCAGATCAACATCCTATGAGCGGATAGGTGTATCACCTCTCTTAACCTGCTTTAATTTACAAACATTATTCTACTCCACGCATGCAGCTGTGATCCTCTTTGATGATTCCAAAATCCTCACGTTAAACGGCAAGCACAAACCAACATAATCTGATACCAGTAGTTTGGGTGAATCCTGAATCCGGACGGAAAATTTCTTGCCAAAAAATATCTTGGGAAACCCGTCGAAATATGGAAGAGATATAAGCAGAATAAATAAATCAATACATAGTATTTTTAACTATGTAAAAAAACCTCTGAAGCGGAGGATTAAAAACCCATAGGGAAATTCCAAAAATATCCACTATGAATCAGATAATACATGAATCCATGTAATTCCTAAACATAAACAACAAATAAGAGAGTGTAGAAAACCTGTGTGAAAACCACACCCCGATATGCCTCTGCCTTTTCTCTAATAAACATCTCACTGACACCATGTATCAGAAGATAAATCTGTGAAAAAATTTCACCCTTCTGTCGACGAAACATCACTACCTCAGATATCTTTACATGATCATGTGTCAACCTCGCACCAGCTTGTGACACCCAAATGATCTCTCCATCATGATGTACCAACGATCTTCAATCAGGACACTCTACCTGATCACTACTATCATGAAGACTTTCCATATGTGGCCCTGATCATCAATTGCATTGTTGCTGCTCTCCACCTGTCAAGCTCTGACACGACGAACATGCTACCACCAAAATGGAATCCCCGTTTTTTCTCCTTGTTTATTTCATCTTGAACACCCTTCCAAGAACATAGCCACACATACAAGATAATTACTTTATCGTCATCTTTCCTCATGAGCCACCGCAAGCGTGACAACCACTTCTCGGGTCTCCCTTGCCTACTACATCTTGCTGGAACACCCCTTTATTTTCAAATTATGTTTCTACATCCTCTTTATATATACATAAATTCCATAATAATCAATTAATGTAGTAAATATCCATTATTCCATCCTTCAATATTGAGAATTAAATATCCATTATTTTTGGGAGAAAATCCTCAACTAATGGTGATTTAAATCTCACCATAAATAATTTTCCTCTTTCATCAATAAATGTGATGAATAACTCCATTAATAATTTTCCCCTCTCACCAATAAATGTGAGGAATCTCAACAGCCCAACAAACATAATGGAATTTACATGCATAATAAAAAAGAATTACTTGGCTGTAAAAGAGGAGAGAGAAATCTCTCATGGAATTTCCACATGGTAAAAAGTGTACATGAGAGGAATTAATGAGAGAGAAAGGGGTATCCCATCATCAAAACATAAATAGGATAATATCGGAGAGGTTCAAAATCATACCCCAACATTTTCAATTGTAAAAAAAAGGGCATAAGAATTTAAAGTAAATTGGTCAAAAATGAAAAAGGAAGAAGTCCATTACTTGGAAATGTGATCCCAAAGGATTGGGAGAGTCATGAGAGATTATTCTTGGGATCTTGGGGCACCTTGGAAGGATTCTAGAGAGATAAGGGTAGGGGATGGTCAAACTCCAATGTCTTTGAGTGAGGATGATGTTGGAGCTTGGGTGTATTTATATTGGAAAGGAGGGGAAATTCATTATTATTTAGGTTTGAGACATCTCAC
Organism: Viscum album; assembly: GCA_963277665.1. Taxonomy (NCBI): domain Eukaryota; kingdom Viridiplantae; phylum Streptophyta; class Magnoliopsida; order Santalales; family Viscaceae; genus Viscum; species Viscum album. The sequence goes on from OY728120.1 coordinate 1,128,000,263, forward strand.
ATTAAACTAATCAAAACAACCAAACAGCCAATGGTTTTATCCAATGGGGAGTGGAAAACCATATTTTATATGGCCAATGGCCTATCAAATTAAAATAATAGCGTTTCTTATGTGTAGGTGAGTCACACACTCAAGGAAAACAATTTAAAAAGACAAAATGTTTTATAACCCTTGATGGGTCCACTAGAGTTTTATAAAATAAATAAAACAAACCCAAAATCACATTATTTTAATAATTAAAGATAAATTGTTCTATCATAATTTTTAAAATATTTTAATACATCACTATTGGGTCATTATGATGTCATAAAACACAAGATATATTTAAACGGTATTTAATTTTTACCCAAAAATTCGACTTTCTCGGAAAATTATTAAATAATCAACGTAGGATAATTTCAACATCATGATTCAAAAAATATTATTCATTTTACGTAAATGATTTTATAAATATATGATTTTATACTTTTAAAATAAAAACCGACATTTACCGAAAATTCGTGTGTTTTGAAAAAAATATCATTCAATCCTAAATAAAATTTTCAATTGCATTCCTAAAATTATTTGATAATTTATATTAAGAAGTAATTTAAATTTAATATTATTTTATTAAAATATTTATTAATTCAAAAATTCATTAATTCATCAATATATATTTTTTAGTTGAATATTAACTAAAAATACTATTTTTTATTTAAAAGGTATTTACAAAGTAACAATAATAAAATGAATTCACATTCTATATACAAAAATAATGTCCATTGTCATACTACTAGGGTCTTCTTACATAACCCATTATAACACCCACATAAGACCAAAGGGTAAGGTGTGCGATGTTGACCTACTCTTGGGGTGGATCAGATAACATTTCTTGGGTGGTAATCACTATTAAAATGTACTTCTTTCATAGTCTGTTATGCTCAATATTAACGTGTTCATGCTCGGCCTGGGGTTGGTCAAGAGAGAAGCACAACAATGCCAACTCCTTTCTGAGATCCGAAAAATGTTCTTCGTAAAGGGAAAGTCACTGGACGAGGCCATTTCTTCTTTTCTCTGAGTAAATTGGATTTGTTAAAGCCCTATATTTATACAAATCTTTTGATCACTCTTCAACGACTATATTAACAATGGTCTCAATTCATAACGGTATTTTAAAATCCAGAAACATAAAACCAATGAAGTTCACATTTCATATAACCATAATTAACATTTAATTAGATCAATAGGAATTTCCATTAATGAATGTTTGGGTCATTATAATCATAATCTCTTTTGATTTAAACCCTAATACCTATAAGATTGGAATTATTCAAAAAATAATACGGTCTCTAAATAATGGGTATAGATTTTATTAATTTATTTGGGTCTGTATTGGATGTAACAAATGGTGGTTGGGTTATGTGGAAAATAGAAGAAGATGTTCACTTTTATAAGTGATGGTAAATTTACTAATTAAACATTATAAAATATTAGTTAAATGAAAATTAATTTTTTTATAAATCATTCCAACATTATAGGAATCAAATAAATATTTAGTCGAAGTCAAAATCCTCTAATAAAATATATTTCAATATTTGTAGACAAATTTTACACTTATATTTTTGTTGAAATCCCTGTTAACACCTTTCATAATTAACATGATAAAATTGGTTTTTTACCATTGAGAGCCATGATAGTTACTATAAATAGAAAAAATGAACATAAATGAAAGAAGAATTATATCTCGGTTTATATACTGTTAAAATTTTTTAATTTATTTATTTAGAAATTTTAATTAAATTAATAAATTATTATGTATTATAAAATATCATTAAAGTAAATTTTTAGAATTTTTTAATATATTTAATTTAAGAAAACATGGAAAAAAGTTAATTAGAAAAAAAATTATTAATTTCATAACCTATTATGTTATCATTCAAAATTAATGTGTAACAATAATTACCAAAAATTATTTAACTTTTAATAACATTATTATCATTTATTATATTTTCCCATTATTTAATAATTAATTCATTATTGTTGATTAAGTATTTAAATATATTATAACATCTCAAATAATAAAAAATAATTGTCCATGATGAAAATAAATCCTTATTATTTCAAAATAAAATTAATATATGAAAATATATTATAGTTATTCCTATGATAATATTATTATAGTTTTTAGAACAAACATGTGACATTTGTTTTCTTTTGGTTACGTATACTATTATAACGGTCATAATCACATACATTTGGGAGGAAAGTGACAGATAACCAAATATTTAATGTTTATGGATGAAATTAACATATTCAATATAATTGAGGTATGTCTTTTTCTCATTTTACTATCCTTAAAATATTATTTTTAGGGAAAATTATTTGATTTACACTTTATCATAGTATCCAATATTATTATTGTTTCCTTTTATATTGAAAAAAATAAAATGGGCCTATTTTCCAAATTTGGACCACCTAATTATAAATATTTGAACCATTTTTCATGATTCATAATATATAATAGGATTAATTTAATTTAAAATGAAACAAAAAAAGTTATGGAAATGGGTTTTCAGAAAAAGCACCATTAAAATCTAAATTTTTTATAATATATTCAGGAATAAATATCATTTAGTAAATTAATTATATTATTCTAATTGATAATTTACTAACTAAAGAACAAAAGTATTCAAAATATAATGTTAATATAAAACAACATTTAACATAATACACAATTTTCAACAAATAACCTTATTTTTCATCCATAATTTTGAAATAAATAATTTCAAAACACTCTTATTAAATAACCACAACATAAAATCCCCCATCATGAATTCTATCATGTTGATGAATTTACTTTGTTTTGAGACCTCAATAATAACTATATATTCAAAAGTGGATTCTATCTATAGTGAGGGTGTGATAAATATTTTGGAGAGATTATTCCCCTTGGTTGTAGAGTTACAACATAGAGGAATAATCATATAACAATAAATAAATATCATAGGCTTGAAATAATGGAATAATAAAAATGGAATAAAAAATGTAAAAAACATAACACTGGCGTAATAAAATTCCTCGGTCCTATACCCCAGGTTAGTCCCTTTTCCAATATACATTTCATCCCAGAAGCTACAATAACATGAAACTTCCTTTTCCCTTGTCATATATTATGTCCATGTAATTGTATCAGGTTCCAAATGGGGGCCTATGTAGGGTGTGGGTATTACTTAGTGGGTCGTCACCTCCATGTATAAACATAACTAATCTAATAATATGTGATCAGAATAATGAAATTAATATTCTTGATTATTAATTTAAAAAATGAAATTAATAGAACATCATCCTAATTTGAAAAAAAAGAGGAAATGAAACAGAGTATGTATCACAACCATGGAAACCAAAGCCATATAACCATCCTAAAACAAGACATGCCTTAGTTCCATGCCATAATGTGTATGAGAATTTATCCCAATAGTTTTTCAAAACCATATAACATTGGTAAAACAGAACCTACCTCAACACTATGTCATAATATCTCAGATCATTTCTCATAACCTTACCAACCAAAACCATATAACTATCATATATCATTACATACCATGGTGCGATGAAGGAATGTCTCAGAGCGTGACTCAAAATAATGGTTTGAAAGACCATATAACGATGGTATAAATCACAAAATTTTGTTCCAAATGAACTATATAATAATTTACCTAAAATTCCGGGTGATCTCTTGTGTATAATAATTTAAGCATGTTACATAGACTTGATCGGTGTATAACCATTTTAGAATGTTTCAGGGCCAAGTCCAGTATATAATAATTGTCAGACGTCTTAATGGGGATATCCCATTATTTAACAGGTTGACTATGTCTCAGGGAATAACTAGGTATATGAGAATTTTAATGGGTAAAATGTGCTAAGGACCTATATAGAATTTAATAAATCAAACTGTCCCAACACCCCATTTATGAATTGTAATATTGAAAATACAACAACTGTAATAGAAAAAATTAAATCACAACATCAAATCCTATGATTGACTAGTTAAATATTAAAACTTCCATTCATATTTCAACTGCATTTTCCTTATATTTCTTTGTTATAATTCAATAACAAGGATGTGGTTTGAATAACCAATCCAAATCAGGGTGAATCTATATCATGTATTCACCCAAATTCCATATCATTCTAAATACACTTTAATCCAATAGTAAAGTAATTCTAATCAGTGCTTCGCTCACCCAAATGACCTCCATAAGCCATGTTAATAAATTTGATCCGAAGGTATTCCCTGAAATAATCAAATTCATCATTTAATTAATTCATAAACATGTTATGTTGGACACATTCAATATTTCACACAAGTGATAATATTAAAGAATAGGGTTCAATGTTATACCCAAAACCATTAAAAGACAATCAATCAATGTCCCTCTACGAATCACCAATAATAATGAAGATATATATAATTTCAAGGAGAATCATATATCATAATATATGAATATCAAATCCAAAAATATCCATGTTCAAGATGTTTCACCTCAACATCAAGAGGAATAATGGATATTATCAAAAAAAACTAAAATATTTTTTTACCAGGGATTTGTCACACAAAAAAATGATCATAAAGGAGGATGGTGTAGTAAAATTTGATGGAAAATTTAATGGGGTTGGGAGGAGAATGATGCATGCGAGTTGAAATAAAAATAAACCGCATGATACACATATAAAATTATTTTTATTTATTTATATGGCATGTAATCCATTAACTATTCATGTAATTTTTTAGATTGATAAATAGAAAAACCCATCTCCTCTGGTTAACAATTATTCCCATTAATTGTAATTTTAGGTTTAATTTACGTAGATGATGTGTATTCTTTTCTTTTTGAGAATTTATTCATTGATTATTACCATTCAAAAAAAATTTATGGCAACATTTAAATGTTATGTAATATATTTACATGATGCCTAAATGTTATATATACAATTTTCCATCCTTGTATCCTATAAAATGATCTAAATCACCTCCAAAGACACACCAAGAATGAAAAACCCACATAACCCATTTTATCACTTTTAAATGTGGAATCAATTAATTAAATATAACATATATCCACAAACATTAGGTTATTTTCCACAAGAATTTATGTCCACCTCGGAACAATACACAACTACAAAAGCTTTATAAAAATAAAAATGGGATGCACATGAAAAAAAGAGAGGATATACAAACCTCTTGAATAGATAATATCTCATCCAAGAGTATCTCCATGAATCATTACGAGGTCTTGGAAATCAAATCTTACCTATATGATTACATATTAGACTCCCTCTCCAATTTCACCTCCTAAACATTCCCAACATACCAATGTTCTCAAAGCATATAAAAATCCCAATACATGAGGGACATCCCACTATATTCCACAATATAAATACGATTCTCTTAAATGGATTCATTTGTACTGTGATATATTTATTCTACCTCTATAACATGATAATAGTGTGTATAATATCAAGGATTTTGTGACACTTGGAATAAATTGTGAATGAATCTTTAGAGATATGGATGATCTAAATGGTATGCCACTAGAACGACCTTATCTTGTATCTCAAATGGTAAGGAAATATTGGGTTCTATCTTTCATAATTCTAGATACATAATTTTCCCAACAAAAGAGAAACCTGAAAGAAAACAATATGACCATCCTTGAACTCCAGAGGTCATATATGATGGTCAGTGTATGATTTTTCCTTCTTTTTACAGTCTTCAACTACTAAATGATCGACTAAACATGGTTTGATGTCTCTTGCATGAGATTAGGACCAACCTTTGAAAAATAACTTGTCTCTAACTAACAAATATAATAATGATATTGACTTCTATGAAATGAATCCATAAGTGATATCTTGATGGATTTTGTGAAACAATTATTACGTGAAAAATATATGTGTTTCATACATTTCTCCCATGAACCAATGAAATAAAAAACATATGAACACAAAATATCCCCCAAAACGTTAATTGTCTAGTCATATTGACAATCAGTCTATAGATGATAAGATGTAATGAAAAAAAATTGTGCTCACAAATCATTCAAATTACCCTATTACAAACAATATGTGAAAGGAGGATATCTATTTGAATTAATAATCATTGAAACATATTCAAATATAACTAATTCATCCACATAAAGACTTCCCAAATCATCAAATATGAATGTCTTTCTGATTTGAATGAAATGTGAAAACCTCTTCTATTGATGCATAATAGCCCATACAACATCACTATTATAAGTTTTATTTGGTAATCCTATCATAAAATCTATAGTGATACCATCCCATTTACACTCAATAATGTGGAATATTTTGAAAACCGATATTTTTCTCTCATGTATGACTTCCAAATGTTAACAAATGAAACAAAAATAAATTAATTTGGCTACCTCCATTATTCATCCTTGACCATAAATACATTCTTCAGAAATCATGATACCTAATTGCCAAAAACGGATGTACCTCCCATCTTGAATAAATAACTCTATAATCATCACATCATGAAAGCTTATAAGAACCCATAATCTTACATGATAATTGTATGGTGAAATCATGATGGTGTATTCCCATCATGTACATTTCCTTTCTTAACCATTCCATCTTGATTAGAAAACTCCTTTGTCTTGGCCTCATCCATAATAATTGGTATAAACGTTATATAATCCATAGATACACATTCTTAGGACATTAAAAATTCTACAAGAATGAATGATAGCTGGGACATAAACTGGAACATATCACAGGAATCCCATTATACCTATTCATTTTTCATTATTCTCAATGCAACAATTATGATGTTTCCCTTTCCTGGTGTATACTCCAAATCAATGTTGAATTATTGTCGATACATAGACCCCGTAAACTACTGACGGTTTGAGTATCACTAATAAAATATTTACCAAAGGCCATTTTGATCAATGCATATGAAAAAAGATTCACCCATTATACACTATTTCATGCATCAATGTTCAAGTACCACTTCTTCTAACACCATATTATTAGTTCGATAATTACTCCCATGTGGTTTTATATGAATTGAGCTAAAGAAAATAATTGATCGTCCTTACAAAAAAACAACATTTAGTAAAAAAGTGGATTCATAGATATACATAATATATTAGTTACATTGGACTTGTAATGTGAGGATATCTGTTTTGATCAGCATTACATTGAGTTGAGAAAAAAATTTCTCAAAAGCATTTAAACTACCAATCTTCACCACTTTCATGGTCACCGTAGACATCTGTGTATCCAAACTGGGGAAGTCCATAAAAATTAATCAATTATAACCTAATAAAATGTTAAAAAGTTAATTTTTAGTGAATTATTGGGACTCTCCCATGATTCCATAGCTAAATCATTTTCTAGATCCTCTGATACTACTACCTCTAATATAACATCACCCAATATGTGCACATTATCAACCCAGAAACTGCATTTGGATAGATTTTGGAAATTTCAATACTCTATGAGTGTAATTAGGATGATTTTAGGATCATTGGAATTATTTAATATTAAATTAATGTAAATAATGGTTTTTTTATCAATTACCACAAAAACGGGTCTATAAAAGGATGAAATATCAGATTAATTTGGGACAAGAATACCTTTAATTCATTAGTCAAAAAAATGACATTTCTATAAACACATATAAGTGATTCTATCTCCTAAATGTATTCTTATGTATTCCCACTATTATCACCAAACAAATGTGGGTTTTAGATATCAAATTTCTCATTAAGATGATCTTATCACTTCTCAGTTGATCAAATAGATCATTGATTCCTAGATCAAGAAATGAGTTGTTGATATGCATCTGGTTCAATATTTGATAATCAAAACATAAGTGAAATGTTCCATTAGACTTTGTGGAAATTATATCATGAGAAACAAATGGAGATGTACTTGGCTATATGAAAACATTTATTTACAGACCATCCAACAAAACATTCAATTTTCAATTCACTTTTTGTGTCACTCTATAAGGTGGGACATAAATTGGCTCCTCTGCTACCACCAACCATATCTCAAGATCAGGCGGTGAGTCCTTGAATTAATCAGTAAATACATCCTTATTGTGGTCTACCACTAGAGGGGAAAAAATTATTTTAATTCATCCATCACCTAGTGTGATTCTATATGTCTGGGCCCTGAGAAAATCAAATCTACAATGAATTATTCTTGAATGAGCAGCATATTGATCCCACTCACCCAGATGAGAATAACATCCTCCATCTATATAGAGAATGCTAATTCTTCCCAGGTATCTGAATATTTAATCCTACTATAGATATATCCAATCCACAGCAATAATCAAATTGAGACCTTTCATATACATAAAGAACAGTTCTAAAAAAAGTAAACCCATAATCTCTAGAGGAAAAACCATTGAACATTATATATTATTATATTGTATTCGGAATGGTGTGTAGACGGTGAAAAAAGAATCCATGAATTCCACTTCCAATACAAAAACATCAAAAAAATGTCCATGATAAGGAATGAAATGATTCTATATGAAATTATTTTAGTAGATACATGAATCATACCTATGATAGTAGATTGTTCTATATCAACACTAGCATGAGTTTTTTAAAGATCATGCCACGAACTAGGCCCTCTAAATCATGATCATGTGTGTCTCCCATGAGAGATTCAATCTACTTGGTACTTCAATTCCTGCACTTGGGTACCATGTCCCCTAACTCAACCAGAATATCTTATGCATCTCCATCTACCAACACATTGTGTAGTTTTTGAGTCATTACTAGACACTAGATCCAATATTGTTTCCCATGAAACTACTCTAAAACAAAATTACCCTATATAATTTATGTCTATTTAAATATAATATATGAGAAACCCTCCATAGAGTGGTAAAATCACTAAGGCCATTTTTTCCAATCGTACCACCATGATATCAATGAAACAAGACACTTCTCAGATATAGCTACCCACATCCCGAATGTCTCTAACCATTAATTCCATGGTATAATCTATTATATCAATCCTTGTTTCAATTCGAAGAATATATCATTGAATTACTTTCTGAAAAAACATTACTACTACTCTAGGCCTCCCCGATAATCCATTCCATGATGAGTTCAAAACTTATGAAATCTAAAAAAATTTATAGATGTGACTTGTTAGCCTAAAACCTAATTGAATGGAGAAAAACATTGAGAAAAAAATCTCGACTTGGAGATCTCATCATCTTCCGAATATCTTCATATGTATTGTAGGTAGATGAAACATTCATCATAGTCCATCACTGACATTCCCTCCTATTTCTGGTGCATGAACTCATGATCCATCTTAGTCCTCAAGGTCCAGAGACATAAATGGTCCGAAAATTGTATTCGGATACCATTCCAAGATAACTCATCATGATTACCCACATTCTCTAGAATATTCTACAATGCATTGAATGACCCTGATGCTTATATAAATAAATTTTTTCTCTCCCATGTGTTGGTGTATATATATTCATGAAGATCATCTCGACTGAGTTGGTCTTGAACATAGTCAATTGGAAAGCCTCTATCCAAATTGATCAAATTTGGATATTGTATCTAGAACTTTTTCATAAGATAAGAAATTGATGTCCTGATGTAAGAAAATTATCTCCTTCCATGGATCTCATGATCCTCATAAAGCTGTCACAATGATAAATATCCAAATAATCCTTATGATTTATAGGATTCTCCTGTTCAGCTTTGTTAGGAGAGTATCGATTTTTACTCTTAGGATAGAGGGGACTAATATGAAGAAGAGTTATTTTTCCAAATAAAATATTCTTATAACACTATATATAATAATAAGGTGAACATCAACTGTGGGAAAGAACAAAGATCCTCTTATTTCTAGACTCATAATATGTGGTTTAAAACTATTTTATCTTAGAAATTATATGACATTTTTTACATTTTTTACATATTAATCATATATGATATAACATTTCATATAGAAAGAATATGTGACATGTAATAAATACTCCCTTATCGTAGACAATGCATGTGAATATATAACATTATGTGCATATCCTAATGCATTCAAACTCATCTTGTGATAAAGTGGGTGATAATAATAAATCATATGAACCATTAATACTATGATATAATAAACTCTTATAACATGTGAATCACCTAAAGTGAAATAAAATCTACTATAACAAGTAATCATTATAACGTAAATCCACCATTGGACACTTAAGATTCCCCCATAAATGATATATCTGCTCCAATGATAAAGGTATCTACCACGTCCGGACATATCCAAGTATCTTTTATACCTTTCCCAAATTGTAAAAAAATAGTAAATAAACCTTGTCATTAGATACCAATGTCTATCATCTCCCGACAATGACGTCACTCAAGTAGAAAATTCGCGTTGGTTATTAGACCTCTAAACCACCTCTTGAAATACCAGAGGCCACCGACATGTATTGGGGGTGAGAAAAATATATATTTTAGACTATACACCACAGATATAGAGTTGCAACACCATAAAATAATCATATAACAATAAATAAATACTGTAGTGTAGAACTAATAGAAACAATACAATTAAATTAAATATGAATCATTAAAGCCAACTAAATAATACAACTACGTAATAATGGAATATTTAATTTTCCTAATGGAATTTTAATAAATTCCATGAAATAAGTAATAAAAATAAATTACTATAATCTTCAAAAGACTATAGTCCTAAACCCCATTTTTGTCCCATTACTAAACTCTTTCTCAAATAGCATGCTACAATCAATAGAAATATTTTTCCCTTGTCCAATACTATATCCATGTAAAAAACTCATGTACCAATTAAAGAACTTTGTGTGGTCTTAATAAAACATAGTAAATCAACACCACCATGATTACCCATAATCATTATAACAATAATTTCTTGTAAAGATTCAGTTAGTATGTGTATTATTTATGTCAACAATTAAACATATACAACATCAACCAAGTTTAACATGTGTAACTTGGAATAACCATCTATATAAACACGTCACCATGTCTCATAGAATATCCTACTATAGATGAATTTCATCATGTAAAATTTGCCAATTCACTATATAAACATTTCAAAATTCATATTACCATAATTTTCCATATAATAATTAAATCATAGAAAACACAAGACATGTTACACCAACAAGGATATCAGAGTATCATATCAAAAGGAAGAATGGTTAATTTCAAACATTACCATTTATCATTAAATTTCATATTTTTTACCATTGGGTCGTAAGCCCATAACATAATTTTCAATTCAATAAAAAAGATAAAACATGGGGAATATATATCATGTAATCACCCAAATCCCATTTCTTGTTGAACAAACATTAACCCACTAGACAAAAATTTTTATTCAAGGGTTTTCTTACCTAAACGTTAACCATAATCTAGGTCATCCAATTATAATTAAAAGGATTCCAAGTAATAATTCTATTTATTATTTAGTTAATTCATGATCATGTTCTGTTTACCCGATATCTAAAATTAACATACATGAGAAGTATTTAACCATAAAGTTAGGGATTAGACCCCATACCATTCCATGATGAGGAATGAATTCCAAAATCACTAATATAGATGAACAAAGAATAAGTAGATGATCCCAAGTAGGATAATTATTCCTAACTGGTGATGTTGAAAAATAAGAATGACCTAAATCAATATATTTAACCACAATTGCTAGAGAACAACATAACTGAGGGAAATCAAAAATAGAACAACAGAAAAGGTATTGATCATTGAAATGAAATATATAAAAGGGAATATGATTCATTAATCTTTTTGAGAAAATTAAAAAGGCTTTTAGGATAATATTATATGAGAGGTGAATATAAAATCAGTCACACTTCCCCCATTAAAAATTATCCCCCAAAAATTACGTAATTTTTAATCTATTTACACGTCATTTATTTTTTTAGAGGGATAAATGAAATAAATCATTACCAAAGGTGGATATTTATCTTAATATTCTATTAGATGATTTGTAATTTAATTAAATAATATGTACTATTTTCATTTCATGAATTAATTAACAACCTGTATATATTTACGACATGTTTCTGGCAAGATTTTCACATCATAAAATACATTTAGATGGGGTGTAAATGTTATGTAGATGGCTTTCGATCCCAATTTCCATCATAGGGGGAGAAAAAACATCAAAAAACTTCCTAAGCATGGAAAAATCATAATCAATTTTAATAGGTTGATATTCAGAATCCGTTATTACAGAAAACCAAAATCCTCAAAATTATGCCATTTTCCCTGAAAGGCTCTGTATCTCCGAACAAGGCTTGACCATCATAGATCAAATGGTATAATGGTGGGACACACGTAAAAAGCTATCGGATTAGAAAATAGTATGATATTGGTATTATTATTTGAAAATGATATATATTATAGAATTTTAAATTTCATAATGTTTTACAAATTAATTATATTAATTGCACAAAATATGCAACAATAAAACATTTTTTTAAATATAACATTGAATAATATAGGGTTCTATGTAATTCATGACTTCTTATATCCTAATATCTAAAAAATAAAATTTTATTAGAATATTTAAATTTATATTTCAAGAAGATATTTATCATCATCATCATCATTCATTATTTATTGATGAAGAAGGGAGACCAAGCAGGGAAGACAACAAAAAAGGAAGGCCTATGGGGGCCTGAAATAATGAAAACCAAGGGAATCCCCTCTAATAAGTAAAGCACCCTCAAGGTTCAACTGAAGGTGTTGTAAATGGAGGTGGTGACCGAACCCTGCACTGCAAGCTTGGCTAAGTGGTCCACCACCTTGTTTCCCTCATACCATGTGTTCCTCAATCGAGTGTTGCTAGAGAGGAGTGTGAGACACTTCCTGATGGGGTAAGAGATTGACCAGGGGGAAGTGCCATTTCGATGAAAAGAGTTTAAAAGAGTAAGGGAATTTATTTTTTCTTCTTCAATGGTGTTACCACATTAAGGGGAAAGATTAATTCCAAAAAGAAACATGGGAACTTCCGATTGAAGAGAAGAGCCGCGACCTATGAAGGTCATGAAGACGAAGACCATGTGACCCCGGGAGTATCAGACCACAGCACTGCATCTCATGACAACTGCAATGAAGGAGCCATATTTATTGAGCATCAGACAAGAGTGAGGAGGCTTCCATCTAACCCCATTACTATGTGGGCAGCCGGCAGAGAGGCTGGCTTGAAAACATGGGAAGATAATTTGAAGAGAGGGTGCATCCCACCAATTATCCGGGCTTCTGGTAAGATCAAGAAGAAGGCTGCGAGCATGGGCGATGATACCATTGTTAGAAGAGCCAATTCCCTCGAACCTGGCATTTTTCCTATCTTGAAAAATACACCACATGCAAGCATGAAGAACAAACGATCTTTTAGTGTGTTCCACTCCCTTATCACCAGAGCTGAGAAACCGACGAGCGAGAAAGGGGTCATCGAACTAGGGATGAATGAAAATAGAGTTGAATCCACCAAGTGGGAACCTGACTTCCAGCTCCTAGTCACTTTTAAAGAACATATGTTCACTGCTCTCCATGCCCGAGTCATTGCAGCACATGAACCTGGAAGTAAAGGAGACAACACATTTTTGGATGTTTTCATCCATTGCGAGATCATTATGCCTGATCCTCTAGGTAAAAATGTAATATTTCTAAGGGAATTTCTTATTCTAGAGAAGGGTGTTCCATTGGCTGTCTTGAGGTTGATGTATAACAGCATGATGATAGTACTTGGAGGAGAAGGTTACCGTATGAGAAGGAGTGAAAATGCACTAGTCTGGCTCCGCATAGATATTAGTGAGGCGAAAATAATTCAGCTTGGCTTTGTTGATAATTGACTAGATGAAATTTGGGAATCAGCTGGCCTCCTCGTATGTGATATTGGGCACTGGACATCTAGGAATAACAAGGAGATCACCCAGCGAGTTATCATTCTATAAGGAGACTTTTCCTTCCCCAATGATCCATCTGCCATTCAGGCTAATGGAAGATAAGAAGGGAAGAAGCATGGACATAAAAGAGGGACTGAATGCATTAGTACTCAGTGTGGAGTCTGCTAAACAGACACCCATTGTCTGACCCCATAGAGTCCGGCATTCGTGAAGCTCCCGATCCATTCTATCATGGAGTCTGAGAATGGTATCAGCAAGACTCTAAACAATAATCCCTCATTTAGGATGGTCTTCGCCATTTTCCACCAAGACACCCAACCATGTTTCCCCTAATTCTGAGAATCCTAGATAAACTGGACAATAACCTTCTTAATTTTTGAAATGATTCCTTTCGGCACTTTAACAGAAGAGATAGCTCGAACATAGATTCCTTGAAGAACTCTATTAACCAGGGAGATCCTACCTCCAAAAAAGTGTTACATGTTTTTCTAGATTAGGATTCTCTCAGAGATTCGGCAAATAATGAAGTCAAAGTCTGGATATGAAGCTGGCGGGGAGAGATAGGGGCACCCAGCTTCCTCTTGGTCCAGCTCCCTTTTTGAATTCCCAGAAGCCTGAAAATGGAGGCAGCATGGGAGGAGGTGCATCCCCTCGATATGAAGAGGATGCTTTTCTGTTTGTTGATAGCTTTCCCAATCTAGTGGAAGTACTCCTCCATGATGTGGGTTAGTCCTCAGATGGATTCTGAAGAGGCATTCAGTATGATGAGGGCATCGTCAATGAACCTGCGGTGGGAGATGGCTAAAGCTCTTCCCATTCATCTGTACAGGAGAATCATGCCACTGGAGAGGCTCTGATGAATGTGTCGGCTGAGGATTTCTTGGCAGAGTATAAACATGTTCAGAGAGAGAGGGTCCCCCTGCCTTAGGCCTTTTGTATCCTTGACAAAACCATGGGATTTTCCCATGAAGTGAACGACCAATCATGCAAATCTAAAACACCAGATGAATAGATCAGTAGCCTAGGAAGAGAATCACATACCATAGAGGATCTTATTAATGAATCTCTTGTCAACACGATCAAAGGATTTGTTCAAATCAATATTAACAACAAGGTTGTAGCCATGTATCTTGGTATTGATGTCGTAGATTATTTCATGCGCTATGGAAATAACACCCTGAATCATGCGGCCTCTAACAAATCCTTTCTATTCCAAAGTGATCCAATAGGGCAAGTGCTCCTTGAGTCTGGTATTAAGGATGCTCTCCAGGACATTGTAGGGGAAGTTACAAAGTCTCACAGGTCAATAGTGATGAATAGAGGAGGAGAGGTTCATTTTGGGTAGAAGGACCAGGGACATGGAACATGCCACTCTTGGGAGACATCCACCGCAGAAGAAGTACTGAATGATATCTATAAGGTAATCTTTAATGATCTCACATGAATCCCTATTGAAGGATCCTGAGAAACTGTCAGGGCCCGGAGTGCTATCAGCTTTGAGCTATATAATTTTCTCATGGAATTCTTCTTTGTTCGGGAGGGCCACCATTTCCACACTACTCTGTGGAGAAACATGGGCTGCAATGGTAGCCAGGAAGTCTACTTCTCCGACTGGGTAACCAGCAGGCATGTAAGGATTCAGACCCGAAAGAAGATCATTAATGTGAGAGTGAGCGAGACTCCCCACCACTTCTCGGTCATTAGAGAATGACCCATAAGGCATCAAGATATTTCAGAGAACCTGACGTTTCCTTTCTTTGATGCACACATGGATGAAAGAAGTGTTTTAGTCACCTTCCTCTAGCCATCCAATCCTATCCATCTCCCTGACCTGTAGCTCCTGAAGAAGAATTAAACAAGCAAGAGAATAGTTTTTCCTAGAAAGTTCCTCGAAGGACCGGTCATCCTATGATCCCTTCAAATTTTGTTCAAGGTGATCGATTTCCTGAATGGAATCAGCCATATCCCTGTCCAAATGAGGGATTAGGCTAGACCAGTCAGTAAGATTACCTTTGAGTTTCCAGAGATTGTTATGAAAGGCGACCCATAACCTCCCTCGAGTAGGCGCATGCCACGTCACTCTGACCACTTCGAGAAAACCCGGATAACTAGCCCAATGCTGGAGGTAGCGAAAGTGTTCTTGTCTCGTCCGACCTGCTGAAATTTTGAGGACAATCAGGGAGTGATCAGAGTGGCCGTGAACCATGTGTGTGACATGGGTATCAGGGAAAGGAGATATGCTGTGAATGTTGGCGATGCACCGGTCGATAGGACTCCACGAGCGGTGAAGGCCTCGCTGATTATTGCACAATGTGAAATTGTCACTGCTGAATCCAAGGTCAGAAAGCCTGTTGTAATCCATGAATTTAGCAATGGTAGTGCTAGCATTCCTAAGAAAGGGGACCCTCCCTTTCTATTCCTCTGGAGTTATGAAAACATTGAATTCAGCTTCAATATTTATAACTTGTCTAGATATTTCATGTTGGGTGTATTGGATAGAGTGTGGCTCGTGGATCGATTTCCAAGATGAATTTTTAGGATTTAAAAATTAAAATTGTTTAATTACAGTTTTTGGAATATGTAATTAGTTTTATTTGAGGACTCATTGTGGAATTTGGTTCTTTTTGAATTATTGTGTGTAATCATCCATCACACTATACATATTAGCTCTAGATAATGATAAAAGCAGTAATGTTTCACCAAAACAATGCCATTTGGATTTGGATGTTCAAGAGGGTATGGATCAAAAATCATTACTAAGCTTGTGCAACCCTACATTGGAAAGCTATAAAAACAATGATTCAAAGGTAGTGGATTGACATCTTGTTGTAGTCACTGGGTAGGGGGAGTTCTTATAGTCCAGATCTTGGATAACTTCTTTCACAACTTTATTTGGATTTATTGTATAGAACATCTGGATTCTCACTTTTCCCTCAAAAGAGTTTTGAAAATAAAAAAGATATGTTTTAGTGTGAATGTATACAAACAAAAATATATATATATATAATTTTATTAAAATATATATATATATATATATATAATTATCCTAATTTCAAAAAAAATGTTATATGTTTCACTAAATTAGTCACTCTAATATATGGTCAGATGGAGTAGGAATATCTGATCTTGGAAGACATTATATGTGCTTGTGTGTGGGATTCCAAAGGATCATGTGATAACCATTTGGGATTTGATGTTTTTTTCATAATAATACAAAGATACACATTTAGGTGAATTGTGTTTTTTTTGCAATCTTGATAGATTCACGATTTTGACTTTTCATTGCGATTGATGCATATATGCATTTTTCAGTAATATAAGAAATTAAGAAGAGGGTAAATAGTATATAAAACACCACAATTTTGATAGTGGTTCGGGGAATAAGTATCCCCTTTTACACTCCCCAAACGCTCTCTTTTTGAGTTTTGTGATTTTCACTAGAAAGGTCAGCTTAACACAAACTGTGAAATCCATAATGTAGTGCAGGCTATTGAAACCATTAATTCAAGTCTAAATAGAGACATCTAGTTCTTTTATAGGGAAAAAATTTCGGAAATTTAGTTTTAGTCCATGAAAAAACCAAAAATTAACTCCTGCATGTCAAAAATAAAATAAGTCAAAAGAGTTTGATTTTTTATAGTTCAGGTTGGGACATCATAGTCGCAGAAGCACCAGAAACTGACAGTAGATGCATCTTCTTTTTCAATAATATTTTTCACGTTTGAATATATTAGAAGAATTCCATCTAGAAAATAATCTATAATTATATAGAAATAATAACTAACCGCTTGACACCAGTAAGAGATTCAAAATATAGATCATTCAATGTGTAGCCTCATAAAAAAACATATTGTATCATTTTTTCAAAAGGTCAGCAAAAGATACTCTTAGAAAGTGTGTAGATATTTCGATTGAAAACAATTTTATATTAATATAGGAATATATTTATATTTTAAGGTAATGACGTTATCATATTTAGAGTAATTATACATTTCATTTGAATGAGCATATTTTGGAATGTCTCTTTATCGATCATAGATATCCAAATTTGAATCGACTAGTGGAGTCATAACCTTCCATTTTAATAAGTGTTATTTTCTCTTTTGAGTATGATACAATGAATTAATAATAAGGAACCTTTATAGCATTCATAGACTATATTTCAATGAACCTTTATTTCTTTCAATATCATTACATATATCATTGTTCAAATCATGGATTTAAATTTTTGATAATGAATAGTCCAATGTAGGGTTAAACAATAAGGCCCCAGACTTAAACATTAGTTAATATTGAATTAAATTAATAATTCACATTGAGGATATTTTCAGGTTTAGAGTTTTTGAGAATTAGGACATAACTATTACATCTCAAATGTTTTCCAAGTATACACTTCTACATAGTTTCCATTTTAATAAAAAACATGAACTCTTGAAAAAAAAGAGTCATGTTAGTTCCATGTTTAAGACAACATGACATTTCCTTGATCCCATACTTGACCCAATTCCACATTATGTCCTGTGAAAAAAATTTCAAAAAAACTTGGAATGAGCATAAAAAGCTCAGTAAGGGATACACAAAGAAGGAAAACTGTAAGTTTTTCAAAACAACAAGTAAACCAAGAATACTATATCAAAGTAATAATTTTAACATTTATGAAATATTAAAAAACTCTTCACTAAATAAAAGATCATTACCTACCTTTTTGTACCCAAACGATTACCATAAAACCTATATAAAGAACACATAACATATAAAGGTAACTTGGGACATAAACATACTTAAATGGAATAATCATACGGTCGACATCCACACATATCACTTAATGGAATAGCCATACGACCGACTTCCATACCCAATGCATTGGGGGTTATAATTTAACCACCCATCTGGGTATTCACGACACCACCGTCATATGGCTTATCAGGTAACCACCAGTCAAATGTCCAAGTACCATTATAAAATCATAAGAAATAAAACAAATATAATGGAAGGAAAACATTTCCACATTTCGATCACAATATATCACATAAATATATTGACATAAAAAATAAATTATAAAAAACATTTTCAATAACAAAATAAATAAAAGAGTATATGATATTTATTTTATTTTAAAAAAATTACGGCCTGTTGAGGAAGCCAAAGACCAAATAATACTAATGGCGGCGGAAAAGGTCATTATCACCGAGTACGTGAAAAGAAACATTCCTTTTTGTCGTTTAGCGAAAAAATTCATAGAAAAAGATTTATTTTGAATAAAATTAATATTCAAAGGGGTTTATACACCATATAAAAGAATGTTGTGTATAAAACAAAATATTCCTCAATGAAAGGAGATTGAGACGAAGTCCCTTACCTCGTGTCCGACGTGACTCGATTTCCCTTTAATATCCTGAATAATAAACTAATGTTAATTAATACTTGATTTAGAAGATTTTTCATGATTATTATTCCTTTTATATAACTTTTTTCCATGTTATAAACATTATGTAATCACTTATGTTAATAATGATCATTTTGTTGATATTTGGTACTTAAGTAAAAAATGGACTTCTTACGATTACATGTTGCTCATGTGGTAAATGTTTTATTATATATAGAATGATATTCATTATTTGGATATCATATATATCATATATATCCAGAATATACGGGTATTTATAATAGTACATAACATTTAGAGGTAGGAAATTAAATGCACAGTTCATGTAGACGGTAAGCCGTACATACGCATGAACGCTACTTTCATTTCTATTTCGTATTTAATGGAGTGAAATCATAATTATATAATGGTATATTATAATTCCAGTATAATATCATATATAATATCATTATGTACATCCTTTATGCATCCCACATATAGCATTAACGAATCAAATCACTTTGAGGGGACGGTAGTCCACACTTCCTAAAATGAAATTATCGTGTTTACCCATAATGGAAACCATAAAGGTATGCCATAAATGAAAAATAAAGAAGCATAAGGAAAAAATAAAAATAATATATATCATATAAAAATATTGTGACCTCTTAATGGCCACCATTAAAGGTGTTAAAAGAAGATTGAACAATCATCATTTAATGAGGCAGAAATTCACCAACCACAAAAATAGTATGTACTTTAACCATTAGACGGAGGTGTGTGTAAGTGTAAATAAAATATTTCTCATAAAAATCCTAGTATATTTATTATACTGGTGTTATTACAAAATAGATGAACAAAAGCAGTTTAGGGGGTTGGAGAAGCCAAATAAAACAAAATCACACAAGTGAAGACATTACCTTTAAATTGGGTAACTCCTTTGGTTTGAACCAAAAGGGTTTCGTGAAGAGCTTTATGCCTAAGGTAAGGCTTATAAGATGAGGTGAGTGAAGTGGATAGATAAAATTATCATAGTTTGTCCGAGAGAATGGCTTTAGAGGTGTGGGTAACGTGGTAGAGGTGGGAGCCTTTTATAAGAGGATAGGAGTGGCACTCTTGGAAAGTATTGAAAAGATACATTATTATATAATGAGTCTCGGATTTTAAAGGTCCCAAAATTTTATATTTATATGATAAGGTGATTATAATTTTAAATCCCCCAATCAAATAGGTTTTTGACAAGTGGATGTCTTAGCTTTTACATTATCTTTTCATTTTATTTGAATCGTTAATTAATGAGGTAATCGCTGCATTATCATGGTGTCATAAATAATTTAATTTATATATTGTCTAAAAATTATAAAAAAAAAACCATTATGTAGGAAATATTTTTATATTTATAATGAATATTTATAGTCTAAAATATTAATTTTATATCCCCATGTAAAAATTGTTTTAGTAAACCAATACATGTTTGTGACATTTTTATTTTAACTTTTAAAAAAAGTTATTAAGTTCATTTTCTTACCCAAGTGGCTCTATGGGGGTCCCCAAGTTGACCCATGGATTGGTTTGGTCGGCCATGACACATAAAATAAGGTTAG
Source organism: Viscum album (assembly GCA_963277665.1). Lineage (NCBI taxonomy): Eukaryota > Viridiplantae > Streptophyta > Magnoliopsida > Santalales > Viscaceae > Viscum > Viscum album. The sequence goes on from OY728120.1 coordinate 1,128,021,204, forward strand.
GACATGTTTCAAGGTAATTTCATATTATTATAACATTATTTTTTCCTTAAATTACACTAATTACCTTTAATCGCGATTAATAAAACATAAAAGTTACTATTCACCAAAAATAATTTTAATCCAATTGAACAAAATTTTACTTCTTAATAACAACCATGTTTGTTGGATTTTTGAAATTCAAAACACAAAGGTGGTAAAATTTCATTTAAACAAAAAATCAGTTTTTTAACTACCACTTAGTGGTTTCACTATTCATCAGAAATTGAAGTTTTTCAGAAAAATACCAAATATTCACCCAATGCTATATTTGATATTCTGAGTTAAAAAATGATGCCTATTTTAAAAAATTCAGTAAATATAAGATTCATTAATCAATTTAATAATTAATTCCCGTTGTCAAAACAAATAGCGTGTTTTTATGAAACAATATATATCAAAAGTTTGACACTTGTTTAAGTCTAATTTCAAATTGAAATTAATTACAATGAACACCATTGGATTTAATGGTAAAAATATATTCTAATTTAAATTTAAAACCAATTCAAAAGATAATATATCATATAAATAAATTAGATTAAAATGAGGTTTTGAATTAAAATACAACATTTTTCACTATTCATTAAAAAATGAACTTTATTGGAAAAATTCCAAAAATTTACACAAAGTAAATTTTGATTTCCCGATTCTAAAGAAGAGTTTTATTTGGTCCAACATAATGTATATGAGTGACCAAAACTATATTTAAAGAGGGTTCACCATCAAAAGCCGATAAGTTGAACTTTTAGTGAATATTAGATTATCTATACCAAAAATTGAATTTTTTCTTATTTTAAGACTTTATCTTTTATTGGATAAATGTAAAAACATTTAACAAACATATATTATCATATTTTAGATATTACTATTCATTCCCACCAATACAACGGCTACGTGTTTACTACCATTTAAAATAATATTATTATATTACTTGTGTGAAACGTATGATTTCAACGAAACTCGTTGTTGCGTATCGGGTACGCTATCGAACATAGAAACCCCTGTAAAGTAAAATTAATATTTAATTCACAAATAATAATAAATATGAAAATGTTTTATTCTTTATTTACCTGTGATGTTACATCATTCCCCCTTTTAGTAATTGCTTCGTCACAATTTTATTCACTTATCAAAATAAGTGGTGGTATTTATCCCTCATAGAAATTTCAGATCCCAATGTTGCCTCTTAAACCGTATGGTTTTTCCAAAAAACCATTACATGGTAAATTACCTTATTCCGCAACACTTGCTCTCTACGGTCAAGAATCTGAACTGGTCGTTCTTCATAAGAGAGATTCTTTTTCAACTGAACTACCTCTGTGCTCAAAACATGAGATGGATCTGGCATATACTTTCTGAATATCGGAACATAAAAAAAATTGTGTACCTGAGATAAAATCTGAGTTAAAGCCACTCGGTAAGCAACTGATCCAACTCTCTCCAAAATTTCATATGGTCCAAGGAACCTAGGAATCAACTTTCATTTCATACCCAATCGCATCACACTTTTCCATGGTGAAACTTTGCGAAAAACAAGATCCCCTACCTCAAAATATAGATCCTTCCTCCGGTTATCCGCATAACATTTCTTCCGGCACTGAGTTGTTTTAAAGTGTTTCTGAATCAACTGTACTTTTTCTGCCATCCCTTCCACCAATTCTTGTCCCATCAGCTTCCATTCCCCTACTTCATCGCAAAAAGATAGAGTTCACCATCGTTTACCATATAATGATTCAAACAGAGCCATCTGTATACTGGAATGAAAACTGTTATTATATGAAAATTCAACAAAGAAAGATGGTGGTCCCAACATCCCTGATAATCCCTCGACAGAGAACGTAGCATATCCTACAAGGTCTGAATTGTTCATTCTGACTGCCCATCTGATTGTGTATGAAAAGATGTTCTAAAATTTAATTCCATACCCAACGACCTCTGAAGGCCCTTCCAAAAGTTTGAAGAAAATCAGGGATCACGATCAGATACAATGCAGAGGGGAACTCCATGCAACCTAACTATCGCTTTACGATACAATAGATAATGATGATCTAGAGAGAATGAATCTAGAATAGGAAATAAATGATCAGATTTAGTCAATCGATCAACAATAACCCATATTTCATTATTACCTCGAGATGTATTCAGTAATCCCGCAACAAATTCCATGGATATATTTTCTCATTTCCACTCCGGCACCAGTAATGACTGAAGCAGCCCATTCAGTAACTGCCACTCTACTTTAACCTGTTGACAAGTCAAACACTTCACAGTAGAATCAGCAATATATCTTTTCATACCATCCCACCAGTAATACTCCCACAGATCTTTGTACATCTTAGTACTGCCCGGATGAACTGAAAATGGTGAACTATGAGCCTCACATAACAACTCATTCTTACACTATGAATCACAAGGCACACATAATCTATTCCCAATCCACAAAACACAATCATTATCAACGTTAAATTTAGGAAACTTACCCTTCTGAACCAGCTCAACCTTTTTCTGCCACCCACTGTATTTCTTCTTTGCTTGCATAATTCTGTCAGATAGGGATGATCTCCCTGACACCTGAAACAAAACAGAAGAACTTACTATAGAAATAACTTCTATGCCAAAGTTCATCAAATCAAAAAACAAAGGATCTGATTCCAAACATAGCATGGTTAGTAAAGCATTACATTTTCGAATCAAAGCATCAGCCACTTTATTTGCTTTTCCTAGATGGTAATGAATTGTACAATAATAATCCTTGATTAATTCTAGCCATATCCTTTATCTCATGTTCAATTCATTCTAAGTGAATATATATATTTTAATTTTTTGTGATCGGTATATATTTCACAATTTACTCCATACAAATGATGCCTCCAAATTTTTAGAGAAAAAACAACAGTAGCTAATTCCAAATCATGTGTAGGGTAATTTACCTCATGAGTTTTCAACTGACGTCAAGCATAAGAAATTATCTGATCATTCTGCATAAGGAAAAAATCAAGTCCCATCAACGAAGCATCACTGTAGATAAAAAACTCACCATTTTTGGAAGGAAGTGCCAAAACAGGAGCATTGACAAATCTTCTTTTCAACTCCTGAAAACAATCATCACATTATTTTGTCCAGAAAAACATAACAACCTTCTAAGTTAGCTTAGTCATTAGACTAGATAACCGTGAAAAATATTCAACAAACCTTCAGTAGTAACCTGCCAAACCATGAAAACTACAAATCTCTTTTACATTTGTGGGTCTTGGCCATTCTTCAACAAATTTTGTTTTAGCCGAATCAACAGTTATTCCATTTTTTGAAACAATGTGACTGAGGAATGAAATTTGTTGTAACCAAAACTCACACATTTTGATTTTTCAATATAGTTTCTTGTCTTTTACGGTATGCAAGTTAAAACTTATATGAAATTCTTGCTCCTCTTTATGTTTAGAAAACACCAAAATATCATCAATAAACACAACAACCATTTATCACCTGATTCAACTGATCCATCACTACAGTAAACTTCTCAATTCTAATTCCGACCATCTATAGATGCTGATTTGGAATTTCATTCTCTTTTGTATGCCTTCCCAGAAAAGCTGCTCTGTTTCCTTTAAGAAAAATAATTCTTAACACAGGAAAATCCTAGACGAAGCATCATGGTAATCTGTAAATGCTATATCATTTCAATCATACAATAAATTAACTTATAAATTTAACAATTTTCTAAATCCTAAAGTTGTCTAAACCTCCATTTGTTACGAACTATAAGGCCCCTACCTTAAACATTACATAATATTTAATTAAAAGAATAAATAATATTGAGGATCTTTTCAGGTTTAGAGATTTAGTGAATTAGAACATAACTATTACATCTCACAAGATTAAAAATTTGAAACTTCTACATAGTTTTCTTTATTTTAAAAAACATGATCTCTTGAAAAAAATGAGTCATGTCTAGTTCCATGATTAAGACAACATGAATTTTCATTGATCCCATCGTTGACCTTATTCCACATTATCTGCTGTGAAAAACATTTCAAAAAAAAACATGGGATGAGCATAAAAATCTTAGTAAGGGATACTTAAAGAAGGAAAACATTTAGTTTTTCAAAAAAAAGTAAACCAATAATACTTTATCAATGTAAAACTTATCACCTTTATGAATTAGTAAAAAAATATTCACTGAATAAAACATCATTACTTACCCTTTTGTAACCAAAAGATTACCATAAAACCCATGTAATTAACACATAACATATAAAGGTAACTTGGGACATAAACATACTTAAATGGAATAACCATACGGTCAACTATCACACATATCACATAATGGAATAGCCAAATAGCCGATTTCCATACAAAATGCATTGGAGGTTATAATGTAACCACCCGTCATGGTATTCACGACACCACCCGTCATATGGTTTATCACGTAACCACCTGTTAAATGTCCAAGTACCATTACAAAATAATAAGACCTAAAAAAAATATAATGGAACGAAAAAATTTCCACATTTCAATCACAATATATCACATAAATATATTGACAAAAAAATCCATTATAAAAACAATTTTCAATACCAAAATACATAAAAGAGTATATTGTATTTCTTTCATTTTAAAAATATTACAACTTGTTCCGGAAGCCAAATACCAAATAATACACGAAGTGGCGGAAAAGGTCGTTGTCACCGCGCACGTTAAAAGATACATTAATTTTTGTAGTTTAGAAAAACATTTCGTATAAAAATATTCCTTTTGAATAAAATTAAATTTCAAAGGGGTTTATAAACTGTATAAATGAATGTTTTGTATAAGACAAAATATGCCTCAATAGAAACAGATTGATATGAAGTCCCTTACCTCATGTTCGACGTGAATAGATAGCTCTTTAATCTCCTGAATAATTAGCTAAAGTCAATTTACACTTTCTTAAGACCCTTTTTAAAGCCTATAATTTCTTTTATATCACTTATTTCCATGTTATAAACATTATGTAATCATTAAATTTAATATTGGTCATTTTTTTGATATTTGGAACTTATGTCAAAAATGGACTTCTTACAATTACATGTTGTTCATGTGGTCAATGTTTCATTATATCCAGAATGATATTAATGATTTGGATATCATATATATCATATATATCCATAATATACATGTATTTATAATTGTACATAACATTTAGAGGTAAGAAATGAAATGCCCCGTTCATGGAGACGGTAAGCCGTACGTACCCATGAACGCTACATTCATTTATATATCGTATTTAATGGAGTGAAATCATAATGATATAATTGTATATTATAATCCAGTATAATATCATATATAATATCATTAATTCAATCCTTTATACATCCCACATATGGCATTAACGAATCAAATCACTTTGAGGGGGCGGTAGTCCACACTTCCTAAAATGAAATTATCGTGTTTACCCATAACAGAAACCATAAAGATATTCCATAAATGAAAAATAAAGAAGAATAAAGAAATAATAAAGATAATATATATCATATAAAAATAATGTGACATATTAATGACCTCCATTAAAGGTGTTAAAAGAAGATTGACCAATCATCGTTTCATGAGGCAGAAATTCACCAACCACAGAAACAATATGTTCATTAACCATTATACGGAGGTGTGTGTAAGTTTAAATCAAATATTTCTCATAAAAACATACTAGTATATTTATGATATGGGTTTTGTTACAAAATAATGGAATAGAAAGAATTTAGGGTGTCGGAGAAGCAAACTAAAACAAAAGAACACAAGTGAAGACAATACCTTTAAATCAGGTAACTCCTTTTGGTGTGAACAAAAAGGGTTTCTTGAAGAGAATTATACATATGTTAGTGCTTATAATATGAGTATAGGTATGTGGATAGATAAAATGAGCACATCTTGGCCGAGCCAATGGCTTGAGAGGTGTGGGTAAGGTGGTAGAGGTGTGGGCCTTTTATAAGAGGAGAGGAGGGGAACTCTTGGAAAGTCTTGAAAAGATACTTTATTATATAATGAGTATCTGATTTTAAAGGACAAAAAATTATATATTTTTAGGATATGGAGAAAAGGGTTCTAAATCCACCCATAAAATAGGTTTTTGGAAAGTGTATGTCTTATATTTTACATTATCTTTTCATTTTATTTAAATCGTTAATTAATGAGGTAATCGCTGCATCATCATGGTGTCATAAATAATTTTATTTATATAATGTCTAAAAATTATAAAAGAAAATATCAGGATGTAGGACATATATTTATATTTCTAATGAATATTTATAGTAAAAAATATGACTTGTATAACCCCATGTAAAAATAGTTTTAGTAAAACAATACATGTTTGTGACATTTTTATTTTAACTTTAAATAAAAAGTTATTAATGTCATTTTCTTACCCATGGGGCTCCATGGGGTCACCAAGTTGTCCCATGGATTTTTTTGGTCGCCCATGACACTTCCAATAATTTTAGGACATGTTTCAAGGTAATTTCATATTATTATAACATTAATTTTACCTTATATTTCACTAATTAACATTAATCGCGATTAATAAAACTTAAATGTTACTATTCACCAAAAGATTATTTAAATCCCATTGAAATAAATTTTAATTCTTAATGAAAACCATGTATGTCAGATTTTTGAAATTTGAAACATAGTGGTGGTAAAATTTCATTTAAACGAAAAATCAGTTTTTTTACTACCACTTAGTGGTTTCACTATTCAACAAAAATTGATGTTTTTCAGAAAAATACCAAAAATTCACCGTATAATATATTTGATATTACAAATTCAAAAATAATGTCTATATTACAAAATTCAGTAAATATATGTTTCTTTAATGAATTTAATAATTAATTCCCATTTTCAAACCAAATAGTGTGTTTTATGAAACAGTATATATCAAAAGTTTGACACTAGTCTAAGTCTAATTTCAAAGTGAAATTAATTAGAATGACCACCGTTGGATTAAATGGTAAAAATATATTCTAATTGAACATTAAAACCAATTAAAAATATTATCTAATTATATAAATAAATATGATTAAAAGGAGGTTTTGAATTTAAATACTAAAGTTTTCACTATTCATTAAAAAATGAACTTTATCGGAAAAATTCCTAAAATTTGCACAAAGAAAATTTTGATGTCCTGATTCTAATGAATAATTTTATTTTGTCCAATAGAATTTTTAAGAGTGACCCAAAATATATTTAAATAGGGTTCGCCATTAAAAGCCTATAAGTCGACCTTTTACTGAATATTAGAGTATTTATGCCTAAAATTGAATTCTTTTCTTATTTTAAGCCTTTATCTTTTATTTGATAAATGTAAAAACATTTAACAAACATATATAATAATATTTTAGTTACTACTATTAATTCCCACCAATACAACTGCTACGTGTTAACTACGATTTAATATAATAAAATTACATTACTAGTGTGCAGTGTACGATTTCAAAGAAACTCGTTGTTCAGTATCAGGTACGCTATCGAAAATATAAACCCCTTTAAAGTAAAATTAATATTTAATTCACAAATATTAAAAAATATGAAATTTTTTTATTCATTATTTACCTGGGATGTTACTTCCTTCCCCCCTTTTGGGAATTGTGTCTTCGCAATTTTATTCACTTATCAAAATAAGTGGGGGTCTTTAACCCTCATAGAATTTTTAGATTCCCATGTTGCCTCTTCAACCATATGGTTTTTCCACAAAACCTTTACCTGGTGAATTACCTTATTATGCAACACTTGGTCTCTATGGTCATGAATCTGGACTGGTTGTTCTTCATAAGAGATATTCTCTTCCAAATAAACTACCACTGTTCTCAAAACATGAGATGGATCTCGCATATACTTTCTCAACATTGAAATATGAAAAGAATTTTTTACCTGAGATAAACTCGGAGGTAAATTCCCTCGGTAAGCAACTGATCCAACTCTCTCCAGAATTTCATATGGTCCAATGAACCTTGGACTCAGCTTTCCTTTCTTACCATGTCACATCACACTTTTCCATGGTGAAACATTGAGAAAAACATGATCACCTACCTTGAAAGACAGATCCTTCCTCCGGTTATCCGCATAACTTTTCTACTGGCTATGAGCTGTTTTCATGTGTTTCTGAATAAAATGATTTTTTTCTCCCATCTCTTCTACCTATTCTGGTCCCATCAGCTTTCTTTCCCCTAATTCATCCCAAAAAGTTGGAGTTCGACACCGTTTACCATATAATGATTCAAACGGAGCCATCTGTATACTAGAACGAAAACTGTTATTATATGAAAATTCAACCAAAGAAAGATGTTGGTCCCAACTTCCCTGATAATCCATCGAGCAAGCACATAGCATATCTTCCAAGGTCTGAATTGTTCGTTCTGACTGCCCATCTAGTTGAGGATGAAAAGTTGTACTAAAATTTAATTCAGTACCCAATGAATTCTGAAGGCCCTTCCAAAATTTAGAAGTAAATATGGTATCACAATCAGATAAAATGGAGAGGGGAACTCCATGCAACCTGACTATCTCATTAAGATACAATTGAAAAGTCGATCTAGTGAGAATCATTCTCGAATAGGAAGGAAATGAGCAGATTTAGTCAATCGATCAACAATAAACCAGATTGCATTATTACCTCGAGATGTATTCGGTAATCACACAACAAAGTCCATGGATATATTTTCCCATTTCCACTATGGCACCGGTAATGACTGAAGCATCCCTTTCATTAAATTCCACTCTGCTTTAACCTGCTAACAAGTCAAACACTTCACAGTAAAATCAGCATTATATCTTTTCATTCCATCCCACCAGTAATACTCCCACATATATATGTACATCATTGTATTTCCAAGATGAACCGAAAATGGAGAACTATGAGCCTCACATAACAACTCATTCATCAACTTTTAATCACAATGAAAACATAATCTCTTCCCAAACCTCAAAACACAATCATTATCAGTGTTAAATCAAGGAAACTCACCCTTCTAAACCTTCTCTACCTTTTTCTACAACCCACAACATTTATTCTGGGATTTCTTAATTCTGTCTGATAGGGATGATATCACTGACACCTGAAACAAAACATAAGAACTTCATGCACCAACAACTTCTATTCCATTGTTCATCAAATCAAAAACCAAATGATCTCATTCCAAACGTAGCATGGTTAATGAAGCATTACATTTTCGACTCAAATAATTAACCACATTATTTGTTTTACCCGGATGGTAATGAATTGTACAATCATAATCCTTGATTAATTCTAGACATCTCCTCTTTCTCATGTTGAATTATTTCTGAGTGAATATATATATTTAAACTTTTGAGATCGGTATATATTTCAAAATTTACTCCATAAAAATGATTCCTCTAAATATTTAGAGCAAAAACAACAGTAGCTAATTCCAAATAATGTGTAGAGTAATTTACCTCATGAGTTTTCAACTGACGTGAAGCATAAGCAATTACTTGATAATTCTGTATAAGGACACAACAACGTACCTTCAACGATGCATCAATATAGATAACATACTCACCATTCTTGGAAGGAAGTTCCAAAACTGGAGCATTCACCAATCTTCTTTTCAAATCCTGAAAACAATCATTTTATTCTTTTGTCCAGATAAACTTAACACCCTTCCGTGTAAGCTTAGTCATTGTACTATACAATTGTGAAAATGTTTCCACAATCATTCGGTAGTAACCTACCAAAACAAGAAAACTACGAATCTTGGTTACATTTGTGGGTCTTGGCCATTCTTCAAAAACTATTGTTTTAGAATGATCAACAGTTATGCCATTTTTTAAACAATGTGACCAAGGAATAAAATTTGATGTAACCAAAAATCACAATTGCGGAATTTTCCATATAGTTTATTTTCTTTTAAGGGATTCATGATAACCCTTAAATGACTTTCATGATCCTCTTTTCATTTAGAAAACACCAAAAAATCATCAATAAACATAACCACCATTTATCACCTAATTCAACTGAGCCATCACTGCAGTAAACTGCTCAATTATGATTTCGACCATCTCTAGTTGCTGATTCGGAAGGTCATTCTCCTCTGTACACCTTCCCAAAAAATATTCTCTGTTTCCTTTACGAAAAAGAATTCGTAACACATAAAAATCATAGATGAAGCAATATGGTAATCGGTAAATTCTATATCATATCAATCATAAAATAAATTAACTTATAAATTTAACAATTTTCTACCTCCTAAAGTTGCCTAAACCTCCCTTTGATACCAACTATAAGGCCCCATCCTTAAACATTACATAATATTGAATTAAATGAATAAATCACATTGAGGTTCTTTTCAGGTTTAGAGTTTTAGAGAATTAGGACATAACTATTACATCAAAAATGTTTACAAAGTAGACACTTCTACATAGTTTCCTTTTTTTAAAACATGAACTCTTGACAAAAAGAGTCATGTCTAGTTCCATGTCTAAGACAACATGACTTTTCCTTGATCCCATCCTTGACCCTATTTTACATTATGTCCGGTGAAAATCATTAAAAATAACATGGTATGAGAATGAAAAGCTCAGTAAGGGATACATAAAGAAGGAAAACTCTTAGTTTATCAAAACAACAAGTAAACAAAGAATACTTTATCAAATTAATACTTTTCACCTTTATGAAGTAGTAAAAAACGCTTCTCATAATAAAAGATCATTACATAAACTTTTGTAACCAAATGATTACCATAAAACCCATATAAAGAACACATAACATATAAAGGTAACTCGGGACATAAACATAGTAAAATGGAATAACCATACGGTTGACTTCCACACATATCACTTAATGGAATATCCATACGGCCGACTTCCATACCCAATGCAATGGAGGTTATAACGTAACTACTCATCCTGGTATTCACGGCACCACCCTTGATATGGTTTATCACGTAACCATGCGTCAAATGTCCAAGTACCATTATAAAATCATATGACATAAAACAAATATAATGGAAAGATAACATTTCTACAATTTGAACACAATATATAACATAAATATATTGATATAAAAAATCCATTATAAAAACCATTTTCAATACCAAGATACATAAAAGAGTATTTGATATTTATTTCATTTTAAAAACATTACGGCTTGTTGAGGAAGCCAAAGACCAAATAATACTCGTTGTGGTGGAAAAGTTCATTCTCACCGCGTACTTTAAAAGAAACATTCCATTTTATCATTCAGTAAAATGCTTCATAGAAAAATATTCCTTTTGAATAAAAGTAAAAGTAAAAGTGTTTTATACACCGTTTAAAAGAAAGTTGTGTATAAAAAAAATATGCATCAATGAAATGAGATTGTGACGATGTCCCTTACCTCATGTCTGACGTGACTCGATTGCTCTTTAATATGCTGAATAATAGACTAATGATAATTTCTACTTTCTGAAGATCCTTTTTCAATTTTATTATTCCTTTTATATCACTTATTTCCTTGTTATAAACATTATGTAATCATTTAGGATAATAATGTTTGTTTTGTCGATATTTGGTACTTAAAACAAAAAATGGACTTCTTACAATTACATGTTGTTCATGTGGTCAAAGTTTCATTATATCCAGAATTATATTCATGATTTGGATATCATATATATCATGTATATCCAGAATATATGTGTATTTATAATAGTACACACCATTTAGAGGTAAGAAATGAAATGCACCGTTCATGGAGATGGTAAGCCGTACGTACCCATGAATGCTACTTTTATTTCTATTATATATTTAATGGAGTAAAATCATAATGATATAAAGGAATATTATAATTCCAGTATAATATCATATATAATATCATTAAGTCCATCCTTTATACATCCCACATATCGCATTAACGAATCAAATCACTTTGAGGGGGCGGTAGTCCGCACTTCCTAAAATGAAATTATCGTGTTTACCCATAATGGAAACCATAAGGGTATTTCATAAATAAAAAATACAAAATCACAAAAAAAATATATCATATAAAAATAGAGTGAAATCTTAATGTCCACCATGAAAGGTGTTAAAATAAGATTGAACAATCATCGTTTCGTGAGGCAGAAATTCACCAACCACAAAAAGAGTATGTTCTCTAACCATTAGAAAAAGGTGCGTGTAAGTGTAAATAAGAACCATCTCATAAAAAATCCTATTATATTTATGATACTGGTGTTGTCACAAAATAAAAGAATATAAATATTTTAGGGGGTTGGAGATGCAAACTAAAACAAAAAAACACAAGTGAAGACATTACTTTTAAATCGGGTAATTCCATTTGGTTTGAACCAAAAGGGTTTCTTGAAAAGATTTATGCCTAAGGAAAGGATTCTAAGATGAGGAGAGGGATTTGGAGAGTTGAAATGAGTAGATCTTGGCCGAGCCAATTGCTTTAGAGGTGTGGGTAAGGTGGTATAGGTGGTGAACTTTTATAAGAGGAGAGGAGGGGCACTCTTGGAAAGTCTTGAAAAGATACTTTATTATATAATGAGTTTCGGATTTTAAAGGTCCCAAAATTATATATTTCGAGTATAAGGTGATTAGAGTTCAAAATAAACCGATATAATAGATTTCTTACAAGTGTATGTCTTAGATTTTATATTATCTTTTCATTTTATTTAAATCGTTAATTAATGAGGTAATCACTACATCAGCATGGTGTCATAAATAATTTAATTTACATAAATTCTAAAAATTATAAAAAAATATCATGATGTAGGAAATATTTTTATATTTCTAGTGAATATTTATAGTCAAAAATATGACTTGTATTACCCCATGTTAAAATTGGTTGAGTAAAACAATACATGTTTGTGTCATTTTTATTTTAACATTAAATAAAAAGTTATTAAGGTCATTTTCTTACCCAAGTGGCTCCATGGGGTCCCCAAGTTGACCCATGGATTGTTTTGGTCGGACATGACACGTCAAATAAGGGTAGGGCATGTGTCCAGGTAATTTCATATTATTATAACATTATTTTAACATTAAATTACACTAATTACCTTTAATCACGATTAATAAAACATAAAAGTTACTATTCACCAAAAAATTATTTTAATTTCATTGAACAACATATAACTTCCTAATGAGAACCATGAATGTCATATTTTTGAAATAAAAAACACAAAGGTGGTAAAATTTCATATAAACGAAAAATTAGTTTTTTAACTATGACTTAGTGGTTTCACTATTCATAAAAATTGATTTTTATCAGAAAAATACCAAACATTCACCCTATGATATATTTGATATTCTCAATTCAAAAAAAATGTCTATATTACATAATTAAGTACATATAAGTTTCATTAATCAATTTAATAATGAATTCCCGTCATCAAAACAAATAGCGTGTTTTTATGAAACAATATATATCAAAAGTTTGACACTAGTTTGAGTCCAATTTCGAAGTGAAATTAATTACAATGACCACAATTGGATTAAATGGTAAAAATATATTCAAATTGAACTTTAAAACCAATTCAAAAGATAATCTAATCATATAAATAAATTAGATTAAATAGTGGTTTTGAATTAAAATACATCATTTTCTCTATTCATTAAAAAATGAACTTTATCGGAAAAATACCAAAAATTTACACAAAGTAAATTTTGATGCCCCGATTCTAAAAAATAAAATTATTTGGTCCAATAGAATGTATAAGAGTCACCAAATATATATTTATATAGGGTTCTCCATCAAAATCTGACAAGTCGACCATTTAGTTAATATTAGAGTATTTATGCCTAGAATTGAATTCTATTCTTATTTTAAGTCTTTATATTTTATTGGATAAATGTAAAAACATTGGAAAACCATATAAAATCATATTTTTGTTATTACTATGCATTCCCATAAATACAACAACTACGTGTTAACTACCATTTAAAATAATATTATTATATTACTAGTATGAAACGTAAGATTTCAAAGAAACTCGTTGTTGCGTATCGGGTATGCTATCGAACATATCAACCCCTTTAAAGTAAAATTAATATTTAATTAACAAATATTAATAAATATGAAAATATTTTATTCTTTATTTACCTTGGATGTTACATCAACTCTATAGCGTAGGGTTCGTTTTCCATGAAAAGTGTTCCATTCCATAGAGTATGGTTTCTTTTCATAAAATAGGGATCTGAATCTATGATGGGATAATAATAAAAATGTTAATTATTTCTATGTATAGAATAAATAGATATTCCATACATCACCAATGATTCATAATTGAACAAACTTATTCAAATGTTGGGTTTTCAATCCATACTTTCATTTACTAAACACAGGGTTTTTGGTCCATACTTTTACTACTCAGCAAAACATTATGTTGATTATCAATAAATTCATTTACCAGACATAGGGTAAGAAACATATTTACAGAACACATATCATAGCTTTTTATTCCACAAATAAGGATAAAATTAAACATGATATAAATTCATGAGAAATATTACACTTTATTAAGCAATAGTAATGGGTATTTTGGAGATTAAAAATAAATATATATTTCATAGTATTGTTGAGACAATACATGCCCAACACCCCCCCCCCAATTTATAATCATAAACCCATATTGAATCATAAAAAATATATAATTTTATTCATTTATAAATATCAAATTAATTCTTCTCCAAAATATATTAATTTCCCATAATTATTTTGAGTAGAGAAAATGATACTTATAAATTGAGAATGTGTGTGTTTACCCAATATTCTACGACTTTTTGTGATATTAGAAATAATGTAAAAAATGTACATAAAATAGTTATTATTTAAATTAATTGTAAATCAATACATATTGAAACATTTCAAATGATTAATAAATTTATAAATTGATGATAAATAATTGGATATAAATATTATTTAAAATTACATAAAAATCTTGTATATAAAAAATAATGAAATGTAAATTCATTTTCAAATATATTTTGTTTTGAAAATATACTACATCAACCAATAAATGTTAGAAATATGTATAAAATGTTAGGGTTCGATTAGATGGGGGAATATTCTTCTTATACTACTTATACTTTATCACTTGGAGAGGATGCAGTACTATGAAGAATAAATTTCACAACACTATAAATATCATTTATATTTTACAACAACCTCTAAAAATGAATGTAAAAAACTATGGTTCCCTACTAAAGAATAATCATATAATATTATTCAGTCCTCAAGATATGAATCTAATTTACTCTGAAAAATATAGTAACTGACTGTTCTGTCTAAATGAAATTAGAAAACTTATCATTCAATTGATGAAGAACTAGCCCCAACCAAGATTCACTTGAGGTCATCTAAAATATCAAACATCATTAATTATCCATCAAATCATTCAATAGGCTATTATCAAATCAAAGTATATGTAATCTATTTTTCAAATCAGATAAAATAGTAGTTATCACCTCAAATATTATGATCATATATATTGAGGTTTGTTATATAGTGGTTTATCTGTTTGGAATCCTTCCAATAGTCTAAAATAATCAACCAAAAATCTTCTTCAAGTCATCAAAATAATATTTCATCATTGAATATTTCTTAATATTTATTATTTTTCTAGCTAAAGATCATATAAAATCTTTTGTGTATCCCAAAAAATCAAATGATTCATTAATATCCCTAAATTGAGTCTGAAGAGATTCATAAAACATATATAGGAAAAGTTGAAATTCATAAATCATCAACCCTATTGTTTTCAACATCCCACTTTTAACATAATGAAATGTTCTAATCCTCCGAAATATTATACATACAAACTAGGGATTTAGTATTTATGTTCAATGATTCATATGACTATGAAAAAATTTCTCTTTATCGTTGTCCGACCACCACAATATCAAACCCTAGTTATCTCTCTTAACGACCAATTTTATTAACTTATTTTCTATCTCATAATATAAAAACATCAATATCTACTAAATCAATCAAAACTAATGATTTATTGGAATGGTAGTATTCACATGACATATGAATAATTTCCCTCTTTTCATCTTGCATTTGCGATTCTTTCAAAATCCAGTTAGCCACATCATCTCCATGCTCACCACTTCTTCCATATTCTTCTTAAACTACATTCATAGAATCATAAATATTTACAAAAAATACTCTTATTTAAGAAAGTGTAGCCTCTACTCAGGATTCTACTTCTTCTTTTGGTATGGGTCTTACTGATCCAATAGACAGTAACATTCTATACCCCTCCACTAGAGTATTTTCCATAATCTTATCTTACTATAACATCGTAATAGGAAACATAAAATATCTATAGATTCTCTAAAAATATCTTAGTGTCATTACAGTTCATGTATTTAAAATATATTTGTGATGAAATCTTTGACTGAATGAGATATCCAAATAATTTCCCTATATCAACATCAAATGAGAATGAATCCTTCCATATGGGTAAATATATTTATATATTCCTTAGAAATACAATAATTCAAATATCTGAACATATTCTTACAGAAACTCAGCTTGATAGAGTTCTTCATCAATCACAAAAAATATATACTAGGTTAGAAAAAAAAAATTAAACTCCACAATCCATGGCACAATTTCAGAGTTAATTATAATTATATTGGCCTTTTGATTAGTATTTAGTTCATTAGTAATAAAATTATTCAAATGAAATGTTAACAATGTGAATAAAATTATGGCTCTAATATAAATCGTTCATTGCTTATATTTATCAAATAAAAATGAGATTCCCCCTCAAGGGGATAATGTAATATCTAAACAATTTAAAATCAATAAATAGAACATTCAAATAGATGGATATTATACACATAAAATCTTCATCAACACCAAAACATAGTGAAGAGTTCAGATAAAACTGTTTTACTTCAATATAAAATATAAATAGCATCTTATTATCTCTAAAACGAAATTCAAATAAATGAAATATAATAAATTATTTTACAATTTATTTTTTTCATTTAGACCATTAAAATCAATTAACTTACCATGAATAATTTTTTGATAAATCTTATTATGGAGAACTAACTCAAAAATCTTAACATCATAAATACTCTCTGGTACTTCCATTTCAGAAGGATTGAGTATTGATGGTTCGAAGGATAAGATTTCAGAGGACTTGAATGGAAGATGCTCTATAATCTAGAGTGAAATAAGGAGTAAGAAGAAGATTGGGAGAGTCTAGTGGGTTAGTGATGTGGTATGGTTTTCCATAACGGTTAGGTGGGTTTTAATCATAAAAAATTATAATTTTAAAATACCCAATAACCAAAAGAAGAAATAAATATTTATAATAAAATAATTAAAACATTTAATATAAATAAATTAAAATTTTAATATACACAATAAATTAATAAAAAATTATTTAAAATTAAATAATCCTAACGAAACCCTTAAAAAAATCAATGCATGCAGCTGGAATTGTTTTAGTGAAAATTTCAACTAATTGAAATTTGGTATTTACAAATTCTAAATATAAATATATTTTAATAATGTGATAATGTAGAAAATTATTCCTTATATCAATATTATTAGTCCTATACTGACTAATAATATTTTTTAAAAATATTTATTTTTATATTATTATAACATAAAATAGGTACATTATTAAAATTTAGTGCAATTTATATTAAGTTTTTTTCATCATCAACACTCGTGTACTACAACCGCTAGTAGATAAATATTATTCCTCAGCTATTGACAAGGAAACTGAATGTCATTTCTTACTTGATCATGACACTAATGATTTCCCTAAAACGTTTCTACTTATTGAATTAATATTTATAACAAATCTACATTCTACAAATTGAGAATATAAATATTAAATTTAATTAAAATAACATGTTTTCGTGAAAATATGACTGAAAATTATTTCCTTTCAAATAAATAAAAATTTGTTTAACTATTGTAGGATGAGATTATATTTTATTTTACTGATATCTAGCCTTAATACATATGTACAACATTATGTATATTCTGCAAGAAGTATGTAATAATTATGTACTAATCAGAACTCTACATAACATGTTGTCAACATGTTTTCTAGTTTCACCCAAATCAAGTTCAATATTGGTGCACATACTATATGTATATGTCTTATTATCTTCAAATAAAATAAATTTCAATAAATAAATAAAATTTTTACATTTAATTGAAAAATATAAAAAATCTATTTTATAAATTCATGTTCCAAAAAACACATTCAATTGTACGATCATACTCAATTAATATGATTATTTTATAATATTTTTAAAGGAATTGCAATGTTTTTTATTTAATTAATAAAAAATATCATCATCAATATAAGATTTTACTAATAGTATACTAGAACTATCAAACATTTTAAAAAATATTTGGATACACACATCCCACAAAAAAATCCATTTCTAATAAAAATTGAGATTAATCATTCATTCCATGCTCTTTTTGTCTGTTTATATCCATAGAGATATTTACTATGTTCTAAAACATAATTTGTTTTATGTCAGTTTCCAAAACAAGGCGTTTTTGTAACATATGAATACACTATTAACTATCTATTTAAATCGGAATATTTAACAAGCATCTTATACAATTTTAAATTCATTTGAGATGTATAAGTTAAAAAGATTGTATTGGATTCTAATATAGATATATGTGAAATGGATTAATCCTAATCTATCACTTCATCCATATTTTATCCAATTTCCACAAATATAGATTTCCTTTTCTTTTTGATCCACTAATCATCTTTTTAATATCTAAATACCCATTTAGATCCAATTATTGGATAATTGGATGGACATTATACTAATTAAAAAACATCAATTCTTTTTAATTAGCTCAGTTATTCTTTTATGGCTAACAAACAACTCTCATATCCAAAAGCATTATTCATTGATATATGTTCCTAACTGATATAAAAAGTAATTTAATTAAATGATTTATCTTACATTTATTCTGGATATAACTATTGTGTCGAGTTTTCCAATAATGGTTTGTAAATGATGGTCCTTTATGTTTCTAGACATTCTAGGTAATAAAATTTTTGGTTCATTATTTTCATGCTCTTATGAACTATACTGATGTTTTTTTCATTAATTTCAGAAAACGATGATGTACAATTAAGTATCATGTTATATATAGAGTTATTTACATAATTTGATATATTTTTTTTATTGAAAGGTTTAGTTTCTTCAATAATAACATGAACTAATTCCTCAACCATCCTTGGAATATTTATTAAATAGTATACAGATGTTAGAAGTAGAAGAATAACCTAGAAATTCATTAATTATATTTTGGATTGAATTTACTAGGGTTATCCTTAGTATTCAATAAATATACCTTGCATCCAAAAAATATAATGTCCTTCACCTTAGGTTTATTTTAATTCCAAATTTTATTTCGTGTACTTTTAATAAATGTTATTATTAACACTCTATTAATGATATAAAAATTTATACATTTATATTTTCCATTGAAATAGGTAGTAAGAATGTATTCATTCAGAATATTAATTTCCATTTCTTGATTATTTCTATTTATTCCTTTAACAAGACCATTTTATAGGTGTTCCTAGGGAGGATAAGGTTCATATAATACATATATATGAGAAAAAATAATAAAATAATTGATTCTAAAACACTGCACAATGAAAACTTCTTAATGAAATTATTATAAAATCATTTTTTATATTTCACTATTTTGGATTGTTTTCTAAAAAAAGTGAATACCAAAAATTTTAGCTTTAAAAATATACTCAAATATATATTAAAAAATCATTAACTAAATCATAATCATATAATTTACCAAACAATACATTCTACCATAGATGTCCCAAAAAATCTATACGGATAAGCTCTAAAAGTTTATTTGAATTAGTTTGGTTAGAATATTTGAAAGTTGATTTGTGTTGTCACCCAATTTATCATGCATTAGAGAACTTATCATTATCAAACAAAAGACTAGGGAAGTCAAAAATTATTTTTTTCCTAGATTATTTATTTAAATGGTATATATTATAATTTTAATGACTCCTGTTCAAGATACATGATAAATTTTTAGTATCTGATAAACCATTCACATTCTATTTACACATTGAATTTTGGACAAAAGTATAAAACTTATGTATTTAAGATATTCTAAATTTAAGAAATTCATATTTGAATACTAATAATTAATTGTTAGAGATATCAACAAAAAATCCTTCATAAAAAATTTGAGAAATGATTATCAAATTTTCTTTTATCCCATATACATAAAATACCTTATTGATTGATATTTTATTTGGATATTGATAAATTCCATCTCCAACAATATATCATTTTTCATTTTCCCCAATGTTTACAAAACATCTATCTATTTGTGTCAGTGTATGTAAATTTTTACATCCTAAAACAACAAACTATTATTATATAATTCAGAATGGTTGCTCATGTTGACGTTGATGTACAAAAAATGTAAAAGAATAATTGTTTGGTACCAATATTTATTTGGGTCTAACTATGTTAGTATGAAAGAATATGGGAATCTAAATTTAACATCTATTTCCAAAATTTGTATTATTAGCTTCCAAAATATTTTATTGAAATAAAAAACTTTTTAATACCACTAATTTTATTATTTTGAAAAAAATATTTTATAGTGTTATGTATTTTTATTCCACAATAATAGCAAGTATAATATTTTGAATTGGGAACAAATTTTTTTTTTGTAATTTTTATTTTTTACCCATTTATATTTTCTAATATTTTATATTTTAATAACATTCATTCCAATAATTTCATTCAATTAATTCTCCAAATTTTTTAAATTACCTATAGGGAATTTATTAGATTATATTTAATCCTGTAACACTTTAACCCACACTTAATCATCAATAGAGATTGATGTTGAAGAATTAAATTTTCAATCAGTTATTGATGATTTTTTTACATTATGTCTTTTTTTTCAAAAACATCATTGTGAATTTTGATCATGGAATTATGTTTCATTATTAAATAATAATATTTATCTAATAGAATTGTATAGTAATAAGATAATTAATTATTTAAATAGCTATCAAAGTCATATGAATAATATTAATAGGATTATAGATAATCTTCTTCAATGTCCATAAAGCACATGTCATATTTCCGATTTTGTTGCTCCTTTTCTAATTTTTAATATAAAGATATGATGGAATCATTAGATAAATCACACTTAGATTTAATTTACTCTTTTCCTTTGTTTCCATAATAATATTATTCTGATACTTCTATCAATCCTCATTCTTTCCTCCTTCAATTGGGGTCAATCATGTATGATGTGGCCCAACATTTTTGCATTTGTAACACCATACTTATCTTGGTTCCTTTTCATCAATCACAATGTTTTTTAATCCTATTTTCATTTTTTATAATTTTCAATAATTTATTTCTAGAGTAGTTAGATCCATTTTAGTTTCTGGGAAATAATAATTTTTTAATTTGATTTTTTTATGTTTTATATATTTTTTATGATATGTATTCTTATGAGATGTGTTATCTCATTCTACTAATACATTGTGATTTTCAAATTCATCATGAATTTCTGTTTCGTACATTATCAATATTACAATTAATTCCTATATAGTCTAATTAATGACTTCTGCTGATTAAAGAATAGAAACAGATATTACATTAATTTTTTCTAGTAGTACTCTATGTTACGTCAAAACATGATCTAATTCAAAAAATGGATCTCCCAAGCATGTAATATAGTGAAAAATCTATGTTAAGAACCCATCCATTTTTTTGATTCCTTCATAATCGAAAATTATAAATATGAATAAAAATATAAAGAATACCTCATCTATTTGACATTATCATTTCCAACATGTGTGAAAACAATTATCTACCACATTTCAGGTGCAGTAGGCCATTGTGATATTGGAATGGATTCATCCACTCCAAGTTCACAGTTGATAAAATTAATTTCCATTGTGTTGATATCCTAATCAAATTCAATTATGGAATCCCAGGCTTCTGATTCCTTAGTAATTACATATGAAGAGATGATTTTGGAATGGAAAATGGATCCCAGATTTTTCATATCGATGATCATTAATGACTTCCAGCGTCCATAGTTTTCACCATTAAAATATGGTCACGAATCATAGGAATACATTCATTCAGTTCATCAATAAACATCTTCATTTTATAGATGTTATTCTTTTAATATTTCTATATCATTGTATATTTTGAAAAAAAAAGTCACCAATGATAAATAAATTTATGTTAGAATAACACAAATATCCAAAAGAGGGGGTGAATTGTGTGATTTTGATAATCATAATATCTTTTATATTTTATTCCTTTTATTAGAGATTTTTGAAGATTTGATATATTCTATTGTATGAAATTGTTCATGTTATAAACAGTAAAATAAAAAAATGATTTTTATAGTAGTTCGTGGAAAAATGATCTCATAGTCCACTCCACCAATGGTCTCTCTATAAGATTGTTGAATATCAATCAAAATGTCCTCTAATAAAAAGTCTGTCAAATCCAAATTACTGAGTTGGCTGTGACACCATTAAAATAGTGATAATTTTTCTTCTTTTATAGGAATCCAAAATAACCACATATTACTCTGGGATGTTGAAAATCCCCCATGACTATGTCAATGTTGTCCAAATTCCACTAAATAAAAAGAGCTTTATTTGTTGATGCTTCACGTTATAAATTACCAGTTACAACATCATCATCTAATAGTTGAGGGATATTCATAGTCTATTTGAATATTTATGAAGTAATATATTTGAATAAGTCCTTGTTTTAAATTATCATTAGTCATACAAAAATATACAATGAGAGGATTCACCATTGTATGAGGTTTAAAATGAATAACATTAAATGTGTCTCCTATTCTAGATAAATAGTAGAGTTGTTCATTCATTAAAAAGGTCTGAAAAAGATAATCACATAAACAAGTAATATTAAAATATTGAAAACTAATCTATCTGAATATGTGCATCTATGAATTTCCCATGAAAATGATCAGATCATATATAGAAATAAATTTCATTTCATTAGGTATAGATGATCCAAGAAATCTTCTGATGGATTTCATTTATTCAAAAATTAATCAATTAGGGGATTCAAAACATCACTTGAGAATCTAATTGATTTCTCCCATTGGATAAGGTTCATTAAATCAAACATATCATCCCTTTGAACATGTCATAGAATAAATTTCAATTGATATTTATTTTTATCATAACAACTTTGAAATTTCAGATAACACTGTGAATTTAAATATTCGAAAATGACTAGACCACCATTGGGTTCAACTCTATATCTCATGGTTCCTTTTCAAAGCCTAGGGTCCCTTTGTGTAGAATAAGGTACCTTTTCATAGAGATAGGTTCTTTTTCCTAGATTAGGGTTCCCATGAAACATAGGGATGAAAATATAAATGCTCATCCTTATAGAATAGCGAATGAACATTTATTCTATAATTCAACATTTAATGGAAAATCAAGAGGCTTATTCAAAAGTATGGTTGATAATCAATAGATTCACATACCAACTGTAGACTTGAAGATCCACACATCTAATGTTCAGTGTATAATACTGATCATTATCCATGAATTCAGTTATCGAACGTAGTGTATGAAAAGTGTTTATAGAACCTATCATGTAATATTGTTTTAAATAAATAATTTTACAGGAAATTATTATATAAATTTCTAAAAAAGAGTTAATGAAACAGTAAGTGAAATGAAACATGTGTATATGTGGGCATCAAAATAAAAATATACATTAGAGAATTGTTTACATAATACATTACCAATAAATTTTACATATACTGATTGTTTTTAATCCTGGAGAATTATGGATCAATTTTATGTTCTTTATAGTGACCCATTTCTGTAGCCTCTATTATTGGAAGAGGTGAGTGAGAGGTTGTTTTTTGGATCAAGCATTGTGAGACAGATGTCGGAAAAATATTTAGTCGATTAGGAAACTTTTATTGATAGTAGATATTTTCTACAAGTATTATGTAGATAACCAACTCCAATCATTGGAACTCTCAGTGGGTGATTCAATGTTTCATAAGGTGGCCCCTCTATTTGGGCCACCAATGTTTCGGTAATAAGTGGAATCTATGGTAGGATTTGTCTGAAATTTTTATGTCACTACGAGATTTGGTAAGGTGGAATACATGGTTTCTTTTCAATCTCAGTTGAAAAAAATGCATGACATGTTCCATGTAACGTAATGAAATAAGTATAATCTGAACTCATCCCATGAGATGAATTGTGATGAGTTTGATTTGGAGTCCAACATACCATTGTTTGGAAAACTAATAGAGAAGGAGTGTTTCTAATTGAATGTGAATTGAAGGAAAACCATAACATTGGATTGGGTTCTTTAGAATCATGAGATGTATGTTCATGAGACATGAGAGGGAAAGTCTTGGGAATATGGGATGTAAACATTTGTTTCATGGACTATGATGTGGCCTGACATTCAGAGGATTGAATGATTTAATGGTAGGGAGAATAGCCACATAAATGATTTATTCTGAGGTAGATTTATGATTTATTTAGGTATTATCATTATTGTATGTACAATCACGTTTTTTGGAGAAATTTAGGTATTAGGCATGAAGAAAAGGCTTTGAATAGTTATCATATGTATAATAGATATCATGCACCATAAATGTTGAAATTATGTGCCCCAATCAGTGCCACCGATCTGGCCGTATAGCATGGTTCATGGGCGTGGGGCTACCCCAGAACCCATAGCAGTGGAAATAAATGAGTTTCATGGTCAACCACATGGGTTAGTTCCCTCATATATACAACAATGCATTATCTATTCCCTTTGGATGGTGGTGAAACATGGTTGGCACAATGTTTGACTCTCCTTTCAAAAAAACCGTGCAAATTTCCACAAATCATTAAAAATGATAAAATTAATATACATCGCTTGAATTATTTTAACCCCAAACAATCAAGAATTTCACCATTAAGGATTATCATCCCATTGAACGCCAACCCTAACTTTGCTCCACCTTGGTCCTCAATCATTTGGTTTTTTTGGTGAGGATTCCCCATGATGTATTCATATAAGTTATTGTATTTCTTATTTCTTCCTTCTTCATGGACATCTCTTCATTCCTACATGGGATATCCATTCTCCAATGATTTTGGTTCCTTAATGTGTTTCCCAAATTATTTCATTTAGTTAAATATTGATGGTTTTAGTAAGATCTTTCAATTATATGTTCTCTTTGTGGTGCAGTTGTGGTTATCCACCGATTTATCAAAGATTCCAAGTGAATGGTTGGTGGTTCCATGCATTACAATTTTTGGGAAAAAAATTTCTAGTTATTATTTTGAAATTTGTTTTCTGGATTGTGCGGGTGGTGAAAATGGTGTTCCCAATTTTTTGTTTTTTATGGGTTTCAAACAGAATTTTCTATATAAAATAAAGTGTTTTCATGTTTATTTACAATTTAAAAAATGTGTGTGGGGTATGAGGTCATTCATGTGTGATTTTATGTGGAAATTTAGAATGGGATAGTCCAATGTACGAAGATATGGAATACTAGTTCTATTGTAGAAGGAAATATGGAATGTTTGAGGCGTGGTTCCTCTTGCAGGAATAACACTACAACACTTACTAAAAATATGATGATGATTGTAGGGAACTAGAATTTTGGACGTGTTCCCATATAGTGGATCATGCTTGAGGCCACAATGGGTTTTGGTTTCTATTAATAGTGAGTAACATGTATCTTAGTTCCTCACTAAACATAATTCCATTGGGATTACATGTGGTTATCGTGTGATGAAATTATTTTCATTTTCATAATGGTATGTTCAATTTAATATAAATTTGTAGGAATGTTTTCTTTTCAAAACGTTTTTACACTTTTACTCAAAAAATACCATATAGATTTTTCATCTAATATTATAGAATTTAATAACATGTGGTTATATTATTTTGGGAATTATATCACACCAAATACACACCCTCATTTTTTTATAAACCTTGTTATGTTTTACACAGGTAAAGGAATGTTATTTCGGGGAGGTGATGGTCGATCCAGTAGTTACTATTCCTCATCTGTTAGTTGTTAGGAGGGGTGGATGGGGGTGTTGGCACTCTTATTCTCTGGATACATAGTCAGGATGTTTTCTCCCCTTCCTTTTGGGAATTTTGGAGTTCAGATAAATTTGTGAAATCTTGAAATCTTGATAGTTGAATTCATTTTGGATATGGTTATTGATTTTGGTGTGATGTGTTATTCCTATGGGGTTTTATGGTTGATTTGTATTGTAAAATCATTACATCATGTATTTTATTATTACTAAGTACATTTTTCCATCCGATAACATCCATAGGGACATACCATAGGCTGGGTTGGTTGTTGGGATGAATGAAATACATACAAGGTTCATGATATGGGGCCCATTATAGACCCTTAATATGTATGAGAATTTTGGAATCAACATTTAATAGATTAGCCAATTCATTACATAAAGGGTATGATTCCAAACATTCAATTAACTATCTTATTCCTTACTTTTACCTGTTGTTTCATTAAATTATGAGACATTAGGTCTAACTCAAAATAAAGAAAATGTAAAATGATCTTTCATGGATGATTAGGGGTCTAAATCTAATTTTCTTATATAACTAGTGAAACCACATATAAATAAAATCATATATATATAAAACAATATATACAGGTTTTAAACATCAACATAATGACCTATTATATCATTTATAGATCAAATGTTCCTAATGATACAATTACAAAATAATATGCGATGAAAACCATAAAATTAATGATAATGGGATTTACGTTCTCTAAATACATGAAGGGAACTAATAAGTAAATACTTCACTAGGTTATGAATACATATTTTAATTTAATCCAACACACTACTAAATATAATAATAGAAAAAAGTTCCCTTTATTTAAAACCAAACTAGAAAGGGAAGTACATATAAATTCATGTGTCTTTGGGATGAAATTTGCATTAAAAAACTCTATGTTTATAACTCTAAAATATTTTTTCTCATTTGGTAAAAGGAATTAAAATTTTGTAGAAAATAATTCATACAATAGAGTAAATAAAAAAAAATAGTAATATTCATTTACTGTAAACCAATAAAAAATGTGACTGCTTGTTTTACGCACCATGGATTATTATTCAATACAGAAAATTAAATACTATAAATGTTTTTACATTAATGTTATAAGTAATATATAAAACCTAAAATAATTAACAAATGGATATCTATAGGATAATTTTCACACTTTATAATAACAATTATCAAATTAAATCCAACAAAAAGAATAACAACATTAATAGATAAAAAATATTTTAATATGTATACAAAAAACAATATAACAGCAATTGGGAATTAAGTATTATGAATTGAATGAAATATTTCACTAACACTGTACGAATGAATGAAATTGGTTTATTGAAAATATATTTTTTTTACAAATTATCAGTATAGTTATACAATTCAACTGGGTATAGTGAATTTTGTTGTTGTTATCTGTAAATTTATAATAATAAAATTCATTATTATCAATTAATGGACTAAAGAATAATATTTAAAAACTATAAACAATACATATCTATGAGTAATATATTATTTTAAATAATTTAATTAAGGATTAAATTATTTATTTATTCATTTCAAAAAACTATATTTTAAAATAAATGGATTAGTAAAACTATATTTTTTCGAATATAAATATTTAAATTTAATCATATTTTGTAATTACTAACTATTATTAAATTTATATATTTATAATAACATTATGAAAAGGTATTCTATATTTTATCATAATAACATTAATCAGATACATTTAAATGGTTATTATGTTAATTTTTAATAAAATATTTTTCAATTAGAAATTAATATTCTAAAACATCAAGAACATTTAATTTTCAAAATTGATATAGTTCAAGAAAATAACTATTTAGTTATTTTATAAATTAAATAATAAAATTATATTTAAATATTTTAATTTTTTTTTGTTATAAAAATATCATATTTGAATTTATGAATGAAAATATACATAAATATAATGTTAAATTAATTTTTAAAAATTATTATTATTTTGAATAATGAAAACTAAGGTTTTTACAAACACATAAAATTTAATGAAATTACCATTATATAAAGATAAAATATAAGTGCATAAAAGAATTAATTTTTTCAATTATTTATTATATAATAAAATTTACTTCTTTAAAAAATACTATTCTAATTTTAACAAACATTTGATTAATAATTTAATAACGTAATTATTAATTTTCTATAATTTTTTTAGTTTTCCTTTTTATTATATATGAATTGGGAAAATTTAGTTCTTTTTTGATTTTAATTCCACAAAAAAATTTATAATAAAAGAAATTATACCCTAAAAATCAATGAAATTTTCAACATTAGCATACACATAAATTTTATGCCAACAAATAGACTATGAAAATGGGTTTTATGTATTAAATGATGTAATGATAATAATATTGACACATAAAAATTGGAATATTAAAAGATACAATTTATTTCATATTTTGTTTTTTTGTCCAAATTATGTATTATTGTGAGGACCACTAGGTCATAGGTATGAATTACTTATTCCATGTGTTTTTCTCTTGGGGTGACTGAAATGTTTTTGGGGATCAAAGGATTAATACCAGGGATTTTAGATAATGATGTAGTGTATCTTTATTAATGGTCATATTTATATTAACCATATGGTAACTATGTGTTATGCCTCTATGAGGTTCTATATGTTTTTTTCAAAGTTTGTGCACTATTATAAAAACTATGTGGCCTTTCTTAAAAACTACACATCCTTTCTTAATAGGGTGTAGCATAATTGGGACATGGTTAGACTAATTGTTCATCAAAACCATGTACCAATACAAATTAGATTGTATGGGAACATGGTTAATAATTATTGTTTGTTTAACAATGTGGCCTCACCTAAGAAATTGTTCTACCCTCATTCGAACTATCAAATAATGGGATTTTCCCCTTTTGACTATGGTCACATTAATGACTAATAACCCCCAAATATATTATTTTATCATCATTATCATTAAACATATCATTATTGGTTCTACCCTTGGATTCAACATTTAAATCCATTATTGTTTAAGGATCTCAATGATGTTTGTTGGGATGATAATGTGGTATATATTACCCTTTGAGATCCATGATAAAAAAATTCCCGACTTGACTTTTGGAACCCAAAGGGGTAGTCTAAGTCATATATAAGTGTTTTGTAGGTGGATTGACACTATCTCTTATTGATCTTGGATCTAGAGGACCCTATCTATACATACCAGTTCTGTGTTTCCATGGGAGGTTTGTGTGATCTCTGTTTTGAGGTATGTGATTCCATAAATATGGATACTTTTATGAATATGATATTGTTCTCCTAAAATTAAATTAGTGTTTTTCATTTAATTGATGTGATTTTTTGTTTTACATGTATTTAATAGAAATATTATTGTTTTTTAAGGGTTATGATTGTTTAAATCATGGATTTTCAAACTATTGTTTATTTTAAAATTTGGATTATTATTTTTTATTTGGAAATGAGTTTTAAAACATTTAAAAATATTATAATTACATGAAATTTTTTTTTTAATATTTTGATCATGTATTTGAAAATTATTTTAAAAGTTGGAATCTTAGGAATATTTTGTTTGTTAGGAAATGGACATAGGTAACCTTATATGGTGTGGAACTACTGGTGGTTTCATTTTGACATCGACAGAATGTGAAATGGCTAGATTTTTGTCGGTACCAACATATGACTAGTTTAGGCTCTTAAATTAATAACATGTATTTCCATATGCTGCTGTAAAAAATATACAGTTCATTGTCACATTTGGTTATTTATAAAAAAATTCATGTATATTTTCCCATATGTCGTATTCTAATTAGATTGTATCACAATTCAACATATGATAGATTATTCCTTATATTTATTTCACATTCATATCTTATGTTGTGTTATTATGAATTCCAATATGATTTATTATTCCTATAATATTATTTATTTATGATTATGATGGGATTTTATGGAAGCCCATGGAAAAATACTTTAAAATTGTAATTTATTTTTAAAAAAACTTTAAATATATTTTTGATTTAAAATCTAGATGTAATGAATTTGTGATTTCATAACATGAATAAACTCTCAGGTGGTATCATTCTCAATTTTTTTTCTCACAGCCTACTTCTGAATTGGGGATGTTCTATAATTTATATTATAATATTTTGTTTAATGGAATGTAATCATGTATCATATGGGATTCACTTTTTCTAATTCCTTAAGATTGGTTTCATTTGGATTTGCATGTTGGTTATATGAGGAATTCTTGTACAAATCAAAATTAATAATTTTAATGATCATCATTTTTTACATGGTTTTTATTGATATATGTGTATATCAATATTCTACATTGTACACTATTTTTATATATTTTTTTGATATATTGGATACTTTTTTATGCTTTATTGTATCCCTCGTTGTTCTATACTAGTATGTGATTGGATGGTTTGTGTGGAATTTCAGGATAAAAGGGTTTGATCTTTTTACAATTTGGTATCAGTGGGATTATCATCATAAAGAGTGTTATCACTCGTGGGTTTTTCTTTTTTTCATGGTAATATTAGAGTTAATACCATTAGAGTTATGGTAGTATGTTTGGAGGAAATCCTAACAAGTTCACATCCTTGTCTAAACTCATGTAACATGCAGTGGCCAGATAATTTTTGCTATATTTGAGACATTTTGGTTTTATGAAATTTGAATGAACTATAATGGATGTTTATTTAAATAAATTTATTCCTTCTTAAATCATTTTTTTATCATTCATATGATTCAAAATTTCTTTTAAATTTATGAGGTTTTAAATAATGTATAGGAATTAATGATGTTTGTATTAATATGTTAGGATAGTTGGAAAACATGATTGGTCACAATATTTTTGTTACAAGAAAATGCATCGAAAAATATAACATAAAGACCCGAGAGAGGAAATTGTGGGAAAAGATCAATAGGTGAGTTTTCTTATTGTCCCATCATTGGATGGAGCTATAATACATACAATTTAGACATAGGTTCATGTGGGTGTTGGGATCCTGGGATGTGTGGTGGGTTATGGATCAGAAAAAAAGCTTCCACCTATCTTCAGGACTGATTAGTGAAACCAAAATTTTGAGTAGTGGACTGAGATGATTTAGAGGATCTTTAACTTCATGAAGAAACCTAAAGACTCTAACATATGGTTTTCCATCTACATAATTGAGGTGTTGGGAAAGAGATGTTGGCTCTCCATTATGGAAGCTATGACGCATAAGATTTTTCAAACACATCATTCATGAAAATTATCATTAATGTGTTCTATCCTAATATGATATGTGTGGTGAAGAACCATGAAATTATTACCATCAGGAATGGGGATGATACTATTCTCTATTATTACAAATGAATTTTTGTTCTAGTGAATCCTTCATCCGAGCTTTTCACTAATTTGTACCCAATGTTACATACGATTTAGTACAGATTAAGGATAGAATTTAGGCCAACTTTGATCCTCATGTTCCATATGAAATTTATAGAGGTAGTTGAAAAACAATATTTAACTATTGATTACATTTCAATGAATATTGGATTTTTTTGAGATTTGTTTGATGTATTTATTGACCAATGTGTGTCATCTGGATTGAAAATAATGTTCAATGATTGAAATCTTTCCTTATGAATTGTTTCAAGAGATTCATCCGGAAACCAAAAATTGTCTATTACTAGTGTGTGGGGATTGGAAGTAGAACGCCTAACTATATGGAAGGTCATAAACATGTAATAATTATATATTATTATAACATAATAATAATTTTATTTTACTTGTATTGATGATAAGATATAATCTAATCCCTACCAAGGGTTCCCTTGTTCATATTCATGAATTCTAGTGTGGTGGGTTTAATCCTCAGGACATGAGGGATGTTTATGTCCATATGAAAGAATGTATTTATGTTAATGTGTATGCACTAGTTGAATATAACATAGTTCCATTTTTTTTAGAATTATATTGTTTATTTCAAATTAATTGGCGTGGGTATTAACTTATATAGTTACTACCTATTCTATCATATCTTCAATTTTTGTTTGAATTTGGGTTTACATTTTGAATATATGTAATTTTTTTTTTCTCTTACCATGTATTTTGAAAAGATATATGATTAAATTTTATTTGTTTTTCATGTTAGGATATGGTAGATTACTTTTAGGTTATATATGACTTCTTGGTGGTAGATTTCTTAATCATAAATTTCATTATCAACATAGATTGGATGATCAGTGTTAAGTCCCATATACATTGATATTGTTTTCAGGTTAAGTTATATCTTCTAATGGTTTCTTTCATTATTAAGGGTTAGTGTGTATCAATACTTTATATGGAGGGGAATACTTTTACTTTTGTTGGGGTATTATTTTTCCAGTTTCCCTAAAATTTCTTGATGTAGTTGAAATGTTTTAGGTGTTTACTTCTACAGTGGCGGTGCATACCTTGGGGGATTTTCATATAATTTTTCTAGTTTTCCACCACATAAAGAGGCTGACATTACAATTTAATTAATCAATGGAACAATGTAAAATGATTTTACATCTTATCCAATGAAATCTCTATGTTTATGGGAATAAATTTACAATTTGAGGACCTAGAGGAAAATATATTAATTCATCATAGCTTCTCACAATGGGCTTCACTTTTAACCATTTTTAAGAAGGTATATATAAGTCTCAAAATTTCTTGGGATTTTTACAATTTGATTTAGATAAACAGTTATAAAAAATCACATTTCAAGGGATTAAGGATTTCATGACAATATTATCACAACATGTTAGTTTTCAATGATTTACCCTTAGTTATAGTACCACCAAGTGAGAGTATGAGATGTTGATATTTCTAAGACAATATTTAGGATCAATTGTAGGAATTTTGAGTTTCTATTTATGTCAATTGTTTTACAAATTATATGTCAATATTTATTGATTTTATGAATTTAATATTTAATATTTTCATGGAATATCTTTTATGGTGTATGCGGATTATATTTTGGTGTGCTCCAAGATAGAATGGGAACATAAGGACAATTTGGATATCATATTTGGAATAGTGAAATAACATTGTCTATATAGAATGATTCCAAAAGGATATTTTTGGATTCATTAATAGAAATTCATTGGCCATTCAATATATTAATGGGGTGCCTTAGTGGGAATAAAATATATATATGCTTTAATGTAATGGGAGTGGATGAGAAATATATTTTTGATCATGAACTTCTTGGGATTGTATAGCCTCTGTTAAAGGTTTGGTCAGGATTTTTCCATGATAACATCATCATTGATAGATTTATCTCATAAGGGTGTAACTTTTTAATGTAATTATATGTTTCAGAGGTCATTTGATTTGATGAATGTGAGGTTCACTTCAGTACATGTTTATATTTATTCAAAATTTAGATTTTGTTATGATGTTTTTTGTGATTCTTCAAGTATGGGATTATGATTTATCTTGATGCGGGGAAATAGGTAGTATCCTACGACACATACTAGTTAATCCCTCATGAAATAGTCTATCCTACCCATGTTCATGAGATCGTATAAATTATTATTTCACTCAAAACTTGTTTTACTATATCTTTAGATATTATATTATAGTCTATTAAAATCATAATTTCATGAATCGTATTTTTTACATAGTGGTATCTAAATAATATATATTTATATATATATAAACATGGTGGACTATCATTAGAATTTTGTTTTGAATAGTTAATACCATGCTAGTAATGCGAATCTAAATTCTGATGCATTTAGTAAAAAATTACTAACGTATGTTTTGAGGTAGTTATTAAAATGGTGGTCTCTTATGAGTTTGTTCACTAAGAGGATTTTGGAAGTGGAAGACATTCTTGGACAAGTGTTCCTAGATTCATATAATAAAGAATCGTCTTTATGTGGTTTATTTGGGCATTATCAGGTGATAGATACTTCTATCCAAATATTAGGTGAATGCCATTATGGATGGGAAATCATAGGTGAGTGGCTTCAGTCCACTAGTGGAGTTATAAGTTTATATAGTAGGTTGGTTGTTCTATTTTCCCAAATGAAGGGGTCGATGTGTATTTGACACCTATAATGTTAGACTATACACCCTTGAGATTCCATTATATATCATAACATGATATATTTTTATTGGTTGATTAGGATGAGATAGTTGATTTGATGTTCTACATCATGGTGTCTGATTTGTCGTAAAACTATGGCAGGAAAACATTGAAATTTTGGGTTTTTTCAACATCTACCAATTATGGTATAGATGTAGGAGATATTCCCATTGAAATCCTTGCTGGTATGTGATGTAATTATAGTGGTATGAATTCAATTTCTGTGATAAATGATAAAATTATGAAACATAATCATTTATTACCAATAATAGAGCTAATAAATGTAGAACAATTTGCGGAATTGTATGATTGATATATTGGGTGATGTCATGAGGTTCCTTCTGTGTCAGTTTCTGATAGGTATCTATGTTATTCATTTATTTTATGTACATATTTTTAAGATGTGATGGGTCATTATAAAGAAATGTATAAGTACCCGACCTTATTACATTACATAATCATGATTTTTTTATTATTAATTCACATCCATTCAAATTTAGGATCTTTTATGGTTTGGAGTTTTAGTGAATTGGGAAATTGTACATATATAACATTCCACATTCATGTAGAGTAGATAACACAAAAAAAGTATCGAAATCTTCCAAAATATAAACATTTTTCTATACACGTGTTTTCTTTGAAAAATATTCCTAACATTTAAGTTGGATTAATTCATGAGTAACACATCCATACAAGCTATGAAAATAATTTAAAAATATGGTATGAGCACAAAATTCTCAGTAAGGGATATAAAAATAATGAATTAAAACATTAGTCCATGAATACTTATAAGGTATAAAATTATATAAAAAATCATAGATATAAAAATATAAAATTAATTTGTGAAACAAGATATTTCAATGAGATTTACACAAAACATACAGAACATAAATTGAACCATAATGGAATCTCAGGGGAGATATTTTATAATATTATAACTCTATCAGCTAACTTATAATTTGAAACCCTCACTTCTACCCTACAATTTGTGCAACCCTCACGGTTACACATAATGTAACCAAAATAATGACCTCAAACAAAAACATACCCGACGAATTAGATATAGATAAATGTCCCAAACATAATCATAAAAATTTAGCAAGAACCAATACATAATCATACTACATGAATAATTTCCAAAAAACATAGCTTTTTAATTTCATAAATCTGAATTAAAAAAGATAGTATTAAAAGACCAGTCCCTTTTAAATATAATATAATTGAATAGAGACTTAATAGAGTGGATGGAATATGTATATACACTATAAATAAACATAATAAATTAGGATTTAAAAAAAATTGAATACTAATTTGAGACCATTATAATCTACCCCACCAAAAAATTATCATCACCAATAATTTAATTAATGAATCGTGTTCAATCAAATAACGACCATGATTCTAATCACATTACTTTCATTTATATGTCCACTCAAGGATTATACTTAGCATCACTATATTTGAAAATTTCATGTAGTATTCCATTAAAATATGTATCCCTAATGTTAACAATATGTTGAGAGTATTATTCGTGTGATCCAACAAGATCTAATTTTATATACATGTAGTTAATGACCTGAATGGGATTGGGTTTATATCTAAAAAAATTGAGACACATGAAACACACCACTCATACCTCAATTATTATAAGGATAGTCATTTTATATTAAACTATATCAAATATCATAGTGAGGTCAAATGGTTCAACGGAACATCATACTAGTTTTGATTACTTAATCTAATTCCCATGTCCAAACCAGGGTTTCACTATTAGAAAACCCTAATTGACAATAGAAAACTCCCCTAGAATCCTCCTATTATAAGAATAATTTTTATTCAGGTATTGAAATATGATCGAAATCATCAAAATCAAATATTCTCTCACATTTTTCTAATGTAGAATACTTCTCCAAAATATATATTACACCCCATCATTGTGTGAATAAAGTGTTGAATGAAACAGACTAATATAAAAATTTTCATAAGGAATTGCCTAAACCAAATCTATGTAAATATTTCTATATGTTAACTCAGAAAATGATATATAATATATAGATAATCCAACATATTCTAGGGTAAAATACTAAATTATATGATCCATGATATGAAATATTCATTACAACTATCAATAACTATGTCGATGGTATGTTTCTCTCAATATCAGTTATGTCCCAATGGTTTAATGAAATATATGATAAAATCATGACATAAATGATTCATAATTATCAAATAATATTCATAGTGTAACTCCAGGAAATCATAATATGTCACATATATAAAACGTTCCTAGCTCTTCTAATATATAAGTACATGGTATCACTATTAAATGTGAATATTTCTTTAGCTGAATGAAAGTCAACCAAATAGGTCTATTGCTCACTGGCGTCCAAGGTAACCCATCTTAAATTCATCCATTATGTAATCCAACATTCACTTGGACATAATAATTTTCTATAGTAAAACAAAATGATGATGGTGCTCAATCATTATCTTCTACCTAGTAATACACTAATAAAAATATCTAGAAATGTCCATCTTCATCGCTAGTCATAAGAACTACCACATTGAATCACTGTAAACCATTTTGTATCAATGATGTGAATCACACAGACAGTAATGAATGTAACTCATTATAAACTCCATTATAAATGTAAGGACTAAATATATACCATGCACGTGGATCAAATTTTCACTATTCAATGAAAACCATGGAATCAAGTCACCACAAGATATTTGTTCTCTCATTAGAACACATTATTTGTCAACATCCATCAAAAAAATTACTCAGTATACAAAAGAATATGTGACCTCAAGTATGAAATAATTCACTGAACACTATTCCTTCTAAGAATCTATCCACCAATTCTATATGTAGCTTACCAGACGCTAATGTCCCTTTGAAGGTCCATAATGAAAGTCTCATTCAACAAGAATTATAGGACTAATAGAATATGCAATTTTAATTCATTTAAATTATTAATTGTACATATCAATGTAGAAATTCTATATATTCTCTACCAAGATCTAGATCCTCATGTTTATTCCCCATAATGTGAATATATAATTAATGATTTGTGATCATTGTAGAGAAAACACTCATATAAGAGATAGTGTCACAAATAATTCAAAACGTGGAAAGATTCTTCATTCTCAAGTCATCTGTAGGATAAATCATCTCACAGGTTCTTATAAAAAATGTCCTATCAAATACAACCCCATACCTATTCAAAAATAAGTCTACCATACCAATACTTTAATAATTTCAATATATTGCCTAAAAATCACAGCCACATGAATTATCTACACTAGAGATATAGTTAAAATAACTATTAACATAATAAAAGACTATGTTCCAATCAATGAAACAATAATCCTTTATTTCTCAATGCAGTCATGAATGCTAATAAATAATAATATTGGATGAAATACTGATAGTATCTCACTAATCCATGGAAGAACATGATATCAAATACTTTTTAGGGATGTTCCTAGAAAATAATAACCTCATATTTCATGTAGTGCATGTATATACCAACCCCAAACACCTCATTCCTTGAAAATATAACTTCATAAATAAAACATTATCACACAATAATCATGGGAAATGATGATGTTTTCAATGCATATTTAAGGCTATATCACATTTTTTGGCATGCTTTTTTGGGTTCAGTGAATTTATGATGGGGTTTTAAATTGTCAAAATGAAGAATGATATACGGTAAATGTAACAAATATATTTTTTCAGGATATACATTAACATTTTCAGTGCATTTATTAGCCCAAAAAAACACCATGATCTCATATAACCTATTCATACTGAAGAATTCCATGATTGGGATTTCCAAATATCATTTCTAAATATTTTTGTAACACCCAAGGAAAATAAATAATATGAAATTTTCATATTTATCCGTATTTTTGAATAAAATATTAATATTACTTTAAAGGGAATACTATGCTCGAGGGCGTACCCAATACGAAACAACGAGTTTCTTTGGAATCTTACGTTGCACTCTAATAATAAAATAATATTATTTTAAAAGGTAGTTAACTCCTAGTCGTTATAATGGCGGGAATGAACAGAACTAACTATAAAATGATTATATATGTTTGTAAAATATTTTTACTTTTATCCAATAAATGTTGGAGGCTTAAAATGCAAATGAATCCAATTTTAAGCATAAATCTTCTAATATTCATTAAATGGTCGATTAACCACCTTTTGATGGAGAACCCTTTTTAAATATACTTTTGACAATTTTATATGTTTTATTTGAAAAAATAAAATCCTTCTTTAGAATCTGGACATCAAAATTTACTTTGTGTAAAATATTGTTATTTTTTCCGATAAAGATCATTTTTATTGAAAATGATGAATATTAATTCAAAACCTCCTTATAATCTGATTTATTTATATGGATATATTATATTTTTAATTTATATTATATTTTATTTAGAATATATTGTTACCATTTAATCTAATGGTGGTCAATGGAATTAATTTCACTTTGAAATTGGACTTAAACTAATGTCAATCTTTTAATAGATATTGTTCCTTAAAAACAGGCTATTTGTTTTGACAGGAGGAATTAATTATTAAATTAATTAATGCAACATATATGTCTTGAATTTTTTAAAATAGACATCATTTTTGAATTCGGAATATCAAATATAGCATAGGGTGAATTTTTGGTATTTTTCTGAAAAACTTCAATTTTTGATGAATAGTGAAACCACTAAGTGGTAGTTTAAAAACTGATTTTTCGTTTAAAAGAAACTTTACCACTTATGTGATTTGAATTTAAAAAATCATCCATACATGGTTTTCATTAGGATGTAAAATTTGGTTCAATGGGATTAAAATAAATTTTTTATGAATAGTAACTTTTAAGTTTTTAATCGCGATTATAGGTAATTAGTGTATTTTAAGGTAAACATAATGTTTTTAAAATATGAAATTACCTAGACACATGTCCTACCCACATTGGATGTTTCATGTCCGACAAAGACAATCCATCGGTCAACTTGGGGACCCCATGGAGCCACATTGGTTAGAAAATGAAATAAATTACTTTTTCATTAAAGTTAAAATAAAAATGTCAAAAGCATGAGTTGTTTCACCAAAAAAAATTTAAATGGGGTTATACAAGTCATAATTTTTTATTATAAATATCAATTAGAAATATAAAAATATTTCCTACATCATGGTATTTTTTTATAATTTTTAGAAATTTAATAAATTAAATTATTTATGACATCATGATGATGCAGCGATTACCTCATTAATGAAGGATTTAAATAAAATGAAAATATAATGTTAAAACTGTAACATACACTTGTCAAAAACCTATTGGATGAGTATATTTAGAACTCTTACCACCTTATCCTCTAAATAAATTAATTTGGGACCATTAAAATCTGAAACTCATTTGAAAATAAAGTAACATTTTGTAACTTTCCAAGAGTGTCCCTCCCCTCCTCTTATAAAAGGCCCACACCTCTACCACATTATCCACACCTCTAATGCCTTTGGAACGGCCAACCCCTGCACATTTTGTCTCTCCAAATCCATATATTACTCCTAGAAGCCTGACATTGGGCAGAAGTCTTCTGAAGGAAGCCTTTGAGCTCAAATCAAAGAGAGATACCTGATTTTAAGGTAATGTATTCACTTGTGTTCTTTTGTTTTATTTTGCTTCTCCAACCCCGTAAACTCTAATTATTCATTTCTTTTGTAACAAAAACATTATATTCAGTATACTAGGATGTTTTTATAAGAAGTATAAGAGCTACACTCACACACACCTACATCTAATGGTTAATTAACATACTGTTTCCGTGGATGGTGAATTTCTGCCTCACGAAACGATGATTGTTCAATATTCATTTAACATCCTCAAAGGTGGACATTAAGATGTAACTATACTTTTATATGATATATAATATTTTTATGTTTTATTTATGCTTATTTATTTTACATTTATGACAAATCTTTATGGTTTCCATTATGGTTAAACGCGATATTTTCATTTTAGAAAGTGCGGACTACCGCCCCCTCAAAGTGATTTGATTCATTAATACCATATGTGGTATGTATAAAGGATAGATTTAATGATATTATATATGATAACATACTGGAATTATGATAATATTATGTATAATTATTTTTTAATTATATTAAATATGAAATAGAAGTGGAAATAGTGTTCATTCGTACGTACGGATTACCGTCTCCATGAACGGTGCATTTCATTTCTTGCCTCTAAATTTGATGTAATATTATAAATTCATGTATATAATGGATATATATGTTATATATGATATATACATAATGAATATCATTCAGGATATAATATATATTTTACCACATTAACAACTTGTAATTATAAAGAGTTTATTTTTGAGTCAAGTAGCAATGATCTACAAAACGACCATTTTTAACTTAAATAATTACATAGTGATCGTAGAATGGTATTAAGTGATATAAAAGGAATAATGAACTTGAAAAATTTTCATAAGAAATTATAAATTAACTCAAGTTTATTATTCAGGAGGTTAAAGAACGATCGAGTCATGTCGGACTCGTGGTAAGGGATCATACCCCTCCCTTTCTTTTTAAGTACACTATTTTATGTCATTCCTTATAAGATCATCTTTATTATGATTGGGATGTTATTTTATATTACTCTTAATGTAAATTGTATTTTAATATGATTAGAGACCCTATTTTCTCTCATCAATCCATTTTGGATGTTTTAATTGGCGCCATTAGGCTGCCGAAATTTCATAAGGGGCTTTTTATCTCACTTTGTTTTTTCGTGAGATTCACGTTACATTTGCCAATATTTCCTTTTGATTAGTGTATGTACTGTCCATTATTATACTCTTTTTGTAACATAATTTCATTTATGAGTATTTACATCAATTTTTTATAGTC
This sequence comes from Viscum album, assembly GCA_963277665.1. NCBI lineage: Eukaryota > Viridiplantae > Streptophyta > Magnoliopsida > Santalales > Viscaceae > Viscum > Viscum album. The sequence goes on from OY728120.1 coordinate 1,128,062,422, forward strand.
CTTCATTCATGGGGTGTACGTTTCGACAGTTACCCAAATCGGTAGGGGAACCTTCCACCCTCCTCTTTTTAAAAGACTTATTTTGTTATGTCTTTTAATTTTCATCTTATTATGTGGGGATATGTTCATATATATCCTTATTTCCATAAATCTTATGTCCAAGTGATGAGATACCCTTTATCTCTCTCATCAACTCTTTTTCTAATATTTGATGTGACCTCGTTTGGCTGTCAAGGGAACTTCTTTACCAAATTTCGATTTCTTTGGGTTCAACATGTAGTTAATAAATATGTCATCCTTTGAATATGTGTGAATTACCTTTTATTATTTTACAATTAATATCCACTTATCTTGGGTGTATTTATATTTTTCACACATAATTATGAGATTGATTTATCTTTAATTTATGGATACCATCTTTATAATGGATTTCATCTCAATTTACATTTCCATTGAGACTTTATTGTTGTTATGCACCAATTCACCCTTTTATAGGGTATATACTGTCCTTTGGAATATTATATCATGAATCCATTTACTATCATGATATTATAAAGTTTTGATTACATTTTATTCCACAATTATTTTATTCATGTGTCTCTCATTTTTTTCAAAACCCTTTAACTAAAATATCGTTTTAAATGTTTTAATTATTTATTCTTATAAATATGTATCATTAATATCCATGTTTTTAAAATGGTTTTAGGGATTTATTTATATGGATATTTATTGTTTAAAATTTTAAAATCTTTAATGTGGTATGGGACACTTTGATTTAAAAATCTCAATATTAAATGATTTAAGTGGTTTTGAAAATGGTTTTTAGAATGGATTCATTATTTAAACATCATTAAATGTTATATTTTTATTTAAATGTGGGAATGATATCATTCCATTATGCATAAGTCATGTGTTATGATTATGTTATGGTTCTTGGGAATTGTCATGAATACAGGTGGTTCCGTGATAAACTAAGCCGGGTGAGCCCGATATAGGTCTCCAATGCCTTAGGTAACACGAAGGAGTTAAATGTTAATGTTTCCCCGAAGAGATTTAGGAAATATACTGTGATGGGTATTCCCAACGTAACCAAGAGGGTTACTCCCTACGTAAGAATGTTATGAATGCCTCAAGTTACCTTTATGCCTTATGATTTCTATGATTTATTCATGATTTAATGAGGTATGTTAAAATTCTTATGTTTCATGAGTAAAGTATAATTTCATACATAGACTAATGTTTTCTTTTTGTACCTTTTAATCCCTTATTAATATTTTTTTGCTCATCCCATGTTTTTGAAATGTTTTTCACAGGTCAAGGGAATGGTGCATGTTATGATGATAGTGTCCAGGAAGTTTCAAGAAAGAATCCAAGTTTTATTTTAAATATGTTTCTGTTGATAGGGAAAACTGAATACTATCTTTATGTAACCACTTTGTTTACATGTGGAATGTAATTTATGATTTATGATCTAATTCTATAAATCTCTAAACCTAAAAAGATCCTCAATGTGAATTATTAATTTAATTCAATATTAAGTAAGGTTTAAGGTTGGGGCCTTATAGTTGGTATCCAAGGTCAGTTTAGATAACATTAGAGGTTAGAGTGTTGTTTAAGAAAAAGTGACATGTTGTGTATAAACACAATGGTTAGTATATTAGATGGAGTCATCATTTTCATTGAACGTTATAATGTGTTTGAGATAACTTGGATAAGTATATCTTGGTGTTTATCTTCCTCTTTTTTATTTTATGATTTTACTGATATACTCACACTGACCTTTTTGGTTTCAGTAAATGGATGGATCTAGCAGGAACCAAAGTAACAGTGGATTTGAAGAAAACTGTGATGGTTTTATGAAAGAGCAACTGAATGATATGTGAGCTGCATTGAGAACTCTTGTGGTTATCCTCTACCAACTATCTGGAGTCATGATTGACCACCTGAACCTTAGTGATTTTTATAGTGCATTGTATATGTGAGAAACAAATCCCTATGGATGTTCAGGTAATAATCATAAAGGTAAGTATGATCAAAAACCTATGTGTCAAATATCTGGAAATAAACACATCGGATAATGTTTAAAAGTGACAGAATGATGTTATAGATATGGAAATGAAGGTCATAAATCAAGAACCCACCATGGAAAAATGATGCATCTAGTTGCCTCTAGGAAAGGGAAAGAAGTCCTTTCTGAAGGATCAATTGAATGATTTAAATTTTGTATGAATTGTCATTATGAAAACACATGTCCTACGAAGAAGTTTCATGAATGGGGTCACCAAGATCGTACAAATATTTATCTACCAATACCTAATTCTATTCTGATTGAGGATGAAGAAACATACAATGAAGAATAAAAGGTATGGATTATTTCTTAACATATGTTTTTCTAAATATTGGAATCGTAGGACATGATTCATGATTTTGTTTGTAGGAATGATGTATTTCAGAATAAGTTGAAAAGGAATGGATAATGGATCATGAAGAATGTTGAATGACTAAGAAGTCATCATATAAGGGATTCAAGAGTTATTATAGATTTTAGGATGGTGAAATTATTAGGTGTATTAAGTATCTTTTGATTATGGGGTGACATTAGAAGACTTTTTATTGTAACCCTAATGTTTGATATATGAAAATTTTATTCAAGGAATAATTATCCTTTCTTTTGTGGATATAGTTATAAAGAACTATTTGAGTTTATATGATCCCTGAATTTGAGGCAATTACTAGTTAATACATTTTGGGTTTCAATCATAGTTTTCTTTACTTTGTAGAATTTAATGTATAGATGTTTATTGAATGGTCTTTGTTGAACTTTGGGTTTTGTTTGACAAATTTTGGAGATTAAGAATAGATTTTTTTATAAAGGATTATCCTTATTGGGTATTATCTGATCTCATACTAACCTTTTTGGTTATATTTTAAGTTAAGGTCTAAAGATATTGGATGTATATAATTCTCTTTTGTGGATTAGGTGATTCTCTAGAAGTTGATCATAGCTCTCTTAATGTATACAAGTCATCCTAAATATCGTCTTTTGGAGAAAATATGAGTTCATGTAATAAATCTAGTAAAAGTTGAAAGTCAGCATGAAAATTAAGTATGCTTCCTTATGTTTTAGTTAAGCCCATAAATAAATTCCTCAATGAAAAGTAACTTAAAACAAAAATGTTGTCTATTAATTTTTCTTTCTAGGGAATCAAATACTGTTTAACCCATCACAAGTTTGTGATTTTCTTGTTGTTAACCTTTTCTTAGACATGTTTACTATCACTCTCCATCAGAACATGACCCTTTATTTCCTCCATTTCCATATTTTCATACTTGGAATCCTAGTATGGGTTAACTCGGGTGACATTTGTACTTCTCTCCCATTCTTTTAAAGTGATAGTTTTACAGACTCTTGATCCGATGTGCGATTTTCAATGTAGCTTCCAAGCGCAATTTTAAAATTACGAGGACGAAATTCCCAAAAGGGGGGAAGGATGTAACACCCCATGTAAATAAAGAATATTACATTTTCATATTTATCCATATTTTTGAATAAAATATTAAAATTACTTTAAAGGGAATACTATGCTCGAGGGAGTACCCAATACGCAACAACGAGTTTCTTTGAAATCTTGTGTTACACCCTAATAATAAAATTATATTATTTTAAAATGTAGTTAACGCCTAGACATTGTAATGAAGGGAATGAACGGAACTGACTATAAAATGATTATATATGTTTGTCAAATATTTTTACTTTTATCCAATAAATGTTGGAGGCTTAAAATTAAAATGAATCCAATTTTAAGCATAAATCTTCTAATATTCTTTAAATGGTCAATTAACCACCTTTTGATGGAGAAACCTTTTTAAATATACTTTTGAAAATTTTATATGTTTTATTTGACAAGATAAAATCCTTCTTTAGAATCTAGACATCAAAATTTACTTTCTAGAAAATTTTGTTATTTTTTCGATAAAGATCATTTTTATTGAAAATATTGCATTTTAATTCAAAAACTCATTTTAATCTGATTTAATTATATGGATAGATTATATTTTTAATTTATATTAAAGTGTATTTAGAATATATTTTTACCATTTAATCTAATGGTGGTCATTGGAATTACTTTCACTTTGAAATTGGCCTTAAACTAGTGTCAATCTTTTAATAGATATTGTTTCATGAAAACATGGTATTTTTTTGAGAGCGGGAATTAATTATTAAATTAATTAATGGAACATATATGTTTTTAATTTTTTAAAATAGACATAATTTTTGAGTTCAGAATATCATATATAGCTTAGGTTGAATTTTTGGTATTTTTCTGAAAAACTTCAATTTTTGATGAATAGTGAAACCACTAAGTGGTAGTTTAAAAACTGATTTTTTGTTTAAATAAAACTTTACAACTTCTGTGATTTGAATTTCAAAAATACTACATACATGGTTATCATTAGGATGTAAAATGTGGTTCAATGCGATTAAAATAATTCTTTGGTGATTAGTAACTTTTAAGTTTTTAATCGCGATTAGAGGTAATTAGTGTATTTGAAGGTAAAAATAATGTTTTAATAATAATAAATGACCTAGAAACATGTCCTACCCACATTGAATGTGTCATTTCCGACCAAGACAATCCATGGGTCAACTTGGGTACCCCATGGAGCCACTTTGGTTTGAAAATGACATAAATTACTTTTTATTTAATGTTAAAATAAAAATGTCACAAGCATGAGTTATTTTACAAAAACAATTTTTAAATGGGGTTATACAAGTCATATTTTTGACTATAAATATTCATTATAAAGATTAAAATATTTCATAAATCATGATATTTGTTTTATAATTTTTATACATTAAATAAATTAAATTATTTATGACATCATGATGATTCAGCGATTACCTCATTAATAAAGGATTTAAATAAAATTAAAAGATAATGTTACAAATATAACATACATTTGCCAAAAACCTATTTTATTAGTATATTTAGAACCCTTACCACCTTATCCTCTAAATACATCAATTTGGGGCTTTTAAAATACGAAAATCATTTGAAAATAAAGTAACATGTTTTAACTTTCCAAGTGTGTCCCTCCCCTCCTCTTATAAAAGGCCCCCACCTCTACCACCTCACCCACACCTCTCAATCCTTTGGCTCTGCCAACCCCTGATTATTTTGTCTCTCCACATTCCTATATTTCTCTTAGAATCCTCACATTGCGCATAAGTCTTCCCAAGGAAGCCTTTGAGCTCAAATTAAAGAGAGATACCTGATTTTAAGGTAATGTCTTCACTTGTGTTCTTTTGTTTTATTTTGCTTCTCCAACCCCATAAACTCTTTTTATTCATTTATTTTGTAACAAATACTGTATATTAAATAAACTAGGAAGTTGTTATAATAAGGATTCGAGCTACACTTACACACACCTACATCTAATGGTTAATGAACATACTGTTTCTGTGGATGGTGAATTTTTGCCTCACGAAACGATGATTGTTCAATATTCTTTTGACACCCTCAAAGGTGGCCATTAAGATGTCACTATATTTATATATGATATATAATATTTTTATGTTTTACTTAATCTTTTTTATTTTTCATTTATGGCATACCTTTATTGATTCCATTATGGTTAAACACGATATCTTTATTTTAGGAAGTGAAGACTACTGCCCCCTCAAAGTGATTTGATTCATTAATACAATATGTGGTACCTATAAAGGATATATATAATTATATTATATATGATACCATACTGGAATTATAATATTATTATTTATCATTATGTTTTAATTCTATTAAATATGAAATAGAAATGGAAGTAGCGTTCATGCATACGTACAGCTTACCGTCTCCATGAACGGTGCATTTCATTTCTTACCTCTAAATTTTATGTAATATTATAAATTCATGTATATAATGTATATATATGATATATATGATATATAAATAATTAATATAATTCTGGATATGATATATATTTTACCACATGACCAACTTGTAATTATAAAGAGTTTATTTTTGACTCAAGTAGCAATGATCTACAAAATGACCATTTTTTAACTTAAATAATTACGTAGTGTTCATAGCATGGTATTAAGTGATATAAAAGGAATAATTAACTTGAAAAAGGTTCTTAAGATAGTAGAAATTAACTCAAGTTTATTATTCAGGAGATTAAATAACGATCGAGTCACGTCGGACCCGAGGTAAGAGAGCATACCCCTCTCTTTCTTTTAAAGTATACTCTTTTATCTTATTCCCTCTAAGCTAATCTTTCTTATGATTGGGATGTTAATTTATATTAACATTACTGTACTTTTTATGTTCATATGATTAAAGACCCTATCTTCTATCATTAATCCATTTTGGATGTTTTAATTGGCGCCGTTAGGCTGCCGAAATTTCGTAAGGGGCTTTTTATCTCACATTGTGTTTTTGTGAGATTTATGCTACATTTTCCAATATTTCATTTTTAATTGTGTATGAAATGTCCATTATTATACTCTTTGTGTAACATTATTTCATTTATGATTATTTACATCAATGTTTTATAGTTCTTCTTTCATGGGGTGTACGTTTCGAATGTTACCCAAATCGGTAAGGGAACCTTTCACCCTCCTCTTTTTAAAAGACTTCTTTTGTTATGTCTTTTAATTTTCATCTTATTATGTGGGGATATGTTCTTATATATCCTTATTTTCGTAAATATTATGTCCAAGTGATGAGATACCCTTTATCTATCTCATCAACTCTTTTTCTAAAATTTGATGTGACGCTGTTAGGCTGTCAAGGGAACTTCTTAACCCAATTTTGATTTCATTGGGTTCAACATGTAGTTGTTGAATATGTCATCCTATGAATATGTGAGAATGAACATTGATTATTTTACACATAATATATATTAGGTGTATTTATATTTTTCACACAAAATAATGAGTTTGATTTATCCTTAATTTAAGGATACCATCTTTATAATGGATTTCATCTCAATTTACATTTCCATTGAGACTTCATTGTTGTTATGCACCAATTCACTCTTTTATGGTATATATAATGTCCTCTGGAATATTGTATCATGAATCCCTTTATTCTCATGATATTATAATGTTTTGATTTAGTGTTATTCATCCGTTATTGTATTCAAGTGTCTCTCATTTTGTTAAAACCCCATTAACTAAATTATCGTTTTAAATATTTTAATGATTTATTCTTATAAATATTTCTCATTAATATCCATGTTTTAAAAATGGTTTTAAGGATTTATTTATATGGATATTAATGGTTTAAAATGTTAAAAGCTTCAATGTTTTATGTGAAACTTTTATTAAAAAATCTCTTTATTAAATGTTTTAAATGGTTTTGAAAATGGTTTTTATAATGGATTCATTATTCCAATATCATAAAATGTTATATTTTTATTTCAATGTGGGAATGTTATCTTTACATTATGCATAAGTTATGTGCTATGATTATGATATGGTTCTTGGGCATTATTATGAAGATGGGTGGTTCTGTGATAATGTAAGGGCGGGTGAGCACGATATAGCTGTCCAATGCATTGGGTAATGCGAAGGACTTAAATGTTAAGGTTTCTCCAAAGAGATTTAGGGAATATACTGTGATGGGTATTCCAAACGTAACCAAGAGGGTTACTCCCTACATAATAATTTTATGAATGCCTCAAGTTACCTTTATTCCTTATGATTTCTATGATTTATTCAGGATTTGATGAGGTATGTTAAAATTATTATGTTTTATGAGTAAAGTATGATTTCATACATGGACTAATGTTTTCTTTTCGTACTTTTATTTCCCTTACTAAGATTTTTATGATCATACCATGTTTTTGAAATGTTTTTCACAGGTCAAGGGAAATGTTCATGTTATGATTATAGTGTCAAGGAAGTGTCAAGAAAGGATCCATGTTTTATTTTAAATATGTTTCCGTCGATAGGGGAAAAAAATACTATCTTTATGTAACCACTTTGTTTAAATGTGGAATTTAATTCATGATTTATGATCTAATTCTCTAAAACTCTAAACCTGAAAAGATCCTCAATGTGAATTATTAATTTAATTCAATATTAAGTAAGGTTTAAGGCGGAGGCCTTATAATTTTGATACCAATTAAAAGATAAATATTATAGAATCTATTTTTTTCCTTATAAATAATAAAATATGTATCTAATCATAGGAAAGGGATATGTAGTCGTAACTGTCTCCAATTTAATCCTCTCATAATCCATGTAGAGTCAAAAACTACCATGAGGATTTTTAGAAAACAAGGCAAGTTCATATCATGATTCATGTCTTGACCCAATATACCTTTTATCAGTTTACACTGATTGGTCATCTGAAGCATCTCCTCATAGGTAAATAAAAATGATACTCATCATAGAGAGAAATTAATTTTTACTAGAAAGTAATTCATAAAATCCGTGAAATAAATCACATTGAGGGTCCTCAAAAACATAATCCAAAAGTATCATATATATTTTTACTATAAAAATTTAATGGCAACTATTTAATCACTAAATATGGTACACATTCATGCTGAGATTATTATTGAGGGAGTGTGAAAAATAAGATAGCTGGACCATAATGTCATTTATGGAAATAATTGGTATTGATATAATTAATTGGGATGATTTGGTATAAAAAAGTAGAAAACATCATTGAATTTATCTTGATTGTTTCCTCGAATATAATAAAGTTCCTCTCCAACACATGTTTTTTTATGATCTGTCACTTAAACAGATACTTCCAAATCACAATCCCATGTTATTTTGTTATTGATGCCTAGGATTTATGAATCCTTTATTAAGGTCCTACACTCCCATAATTTCATTATTTTATACATCCCCTTAATGAATACCTTTTGAAAAAAAGATGATTAACATCCCTTTAATTATGGTTTCATCATATAGATGTATTCATGAAATAATTTATATAATTATCACAATACCCACTATTAAAGAAACATTTATAATCATATTCATTAAAGGAAACTATGGAATTCTTACTACACAACATCTTACCAATGAATTGATTAAACTTATCATTATTCCACATTATTCTACAAGAAATTTCTCCCATTATAGTGAGAGGAAGATCAGTAATCGGTCAATAGTGGACATAAAGTTGACTTTCTTTGAAATCATCCTTCCCCCCTTCTAAAATTTTATGTCTTTGAAAATAACCAGTTCACAATACACTAGGTTATATCCCCATAACATACTTTGGATTCATTGATGAATTAATATAGTAAAATTCCAGTCCTTCTGCACCTCATTTTTAGCCATTATTGGAGTAAAACAACGTAAATTTTTTAATCAATAAGAATAAACAAAGACAAACATAGACCACTATTTTAACAACATGAAATCCAAGTCAGGATTAAAATTATCTATTTTATTGAAATAATTAACATAAATGAACTCCAATAATATATCTCAAGTATGACCCTCTATACTTCAATGTAGATAAATTTTTGTACACAATCTCATGTTAGGTCATTAGAACAAGATGGTTTAAAGAATCAAACTCTCTTACCCTAGATCTCGAAATAGATCAGAAATGTTCTCAAAAATAAATTTTGATATCTCTATATAATTATGTTCACAAATATCTTAGATAACTGGTGGATGATAGAGTTGGATGTCTGAGACATGCTCAGTCATAGACAAATGGATAATTCCCCATTGAATTGAAATAACACAAATTATTTATTCATGATGTGGTTTTCTAGATTTAATTTCAATTTCTAGAATATAAGAATTATTTGAAACATCACATTTCACTTATTTTTGGAGAAAATGTGCTTCCTCCCTAATGAGTGGATCCTATGTTTCTATAACATTTGATAAGACCAAACATTTCATTGGTTTATTAATATAGTATAGAAATTTTTTTGAAAAAAATGAAGGAGTGATTTCAACATTGATGTAAACTATTCTATGAGAACACATAAATATGATCCTATGAGTTTATAGATAACCCAAGTTATAAGAAACCTACCACCAACTAAGGTTCCCTGTCCTATCTCGTATGTTATATTTACAAATAGTTTCAAAATAAATATATTATTTTCGGGTTCAAAAAATTAATCCTAGTATAGATATATAACAAAAACATAAAAAATTGATATGAAACTCAATATAAATTCCAGAATATCCCCTACACATAGAAAGTTTATGGAATTAAATTATTGAGTAATTATTTATCACACAATAGGTATATACATGAAATGTGATCTTATGTTCCTATTTATGATGCATGAATTCAACAAAAGCCTATAAAACTATGACATTAAACCTTAAAACAGTAACTATGAGGTCTATTACACATGACATATCCAACAACAAGAAAATCACATTCCAGAGTCCCATTTATAATATAATAATTATATAATGTCCATGGTTGATGAAAATATAATGAAAACTAATATCTAGTAACATTTTTTAACATCCGACCTTGAGTAATAGAATAATGCTGGATAACCCAATGAATTCATCCAAACCTCCCCACATAGTAGAGGCCTCCAACTGGGAATGAGATTCAAGGTTAATTTAGTATAATGAGTATGGTCCCAATACTAACTAAGATAATAACAATTAATAAATCATAATGATTAAGTGTAAAAAATAAAAGGTTCTGTAAAATTTTGTATTGTAGGAATCTAATGTCATAATGGAAAAACTAACCAAGGACCCCTAAATGCTATAGGTCGATCCATGTAGAAAAACATGTGGGAAATAAATGATAGCATAATTGATCAATCTGTGTCCATGAATCAATTATAACATCATTCCCACATCCCATCAAATCCCTATCATGTGGCCTTTTCCCTTCACTTGATCCATCGTCATTTAATATTATCATGTTCAGAAATTACAGTTATGGGTGTGAGTAATAAAATAATTATGAAAATGCCAATACAACATTAACATAATTGAACAAAATCTAAACGTCATTATTTCATGAAATATTGTAAATTGTCATATAAATATAAAAACACATGTATTGAGTCATCACACACTACCCATGATTCCAGGAACCTCAACCACACCAACATCTGTATGATTCTAGTGTGGATGATGATGTTATCAATTCTAGTTCCACCATATACGGAATTTCATATCCTCCACTATTATGATGGACTTTATTAGGAATAGCAGGTGAACCATTGAAATAATATTCAATATCCATATATACTGATATGTCCCACTAGACCATCTTGATGTAAAAGATAAACATTTCAATATTTGGGAGATTTTCCGAATTCGGTATATAGCTGGAATATTTCCTTTTACATTGGATTCTCTTATCTTATATTAGTAGAAATATATGTGATATTACCCATAACATAAAAAATACATGGTACATAGACATCATAATGTAAACACACTCCCCTTATATGTGGTCATGTAGATGAAATTGTACGTATTAATAATTTAGATACCTTAATAATGTTCAATATGATATTCAATACCACAAACAATATATATCATAAGATTGATTGAATATTTATTTCATATTTTTCCATTAAGAGTATAAAAACATGTCATATGGTCACATTTAAATCATTGAAATAAGGAGACACAAACAAACAGACACCCAAAAGTAACATTTAACAAGAAAGGGTATTAAGAATAAACAATCAAATCATGACAACCTAATTTCTGAGGAATGGAATAGTATGGAACATAATACATCCTAGTTTTCTATATCAAATTCATAATTTTTAATAGTGTATTCTTATGCATTAGGTTCTCACATCCACAAAAAAAATGTTTACATTCCTTCATATATATTAATTAATTCCAATACTGCATAAAAAGTGTTTTTGAGTTAGGTACATAAGATTGAAATTCCTTGGTTAGAACCATCATTTTTCCAATGTTCAAATCTAGTCAATAGTAATATCTAATTCTAATTTTTGGATAATAACTTATTTTCTCATTGTCCGAGATAATTATATATAGTATAAGATCCTACCAGCCGTAATAAAAATGAATAAAATCATCCCAAAATCATTATACAAGGAAAATAATATATTCAACTATACCCAGAATGAATCTTTCTGGTTCATTACTAAATCACCCATGCATGGAAGCACAAATAAAGGAGGATAAATTTAGATTGAATAAATTAATATTATGATTTAGTCATATAATGAAGATAACCAATCTCAAATGGTTATTGTATATGTTTTGGACGTAGTATTTCCATGAATTTGTAATATTTTTATAAAAAATGGAATAATAAATATTTAAAAAAGAATTTATTAATAGATAAAAATAAATGATTTATATATCATAAAATATCTCTAATAATGTCTCACATAACACCACTTTTTTACATTTAATAATAGTGAAGAAATGTAGAATTTATTCCCTTTCACATTGATGCCTAACAATTTCCCCACCATGCTGCATGGATTTTCATTAGACATGGTGTCACTGAACACACAACTCAAATTAACATCTAAAATAGCGTGTCCTAAACAAGAATGTTGTTCCCCCCTTATTCATACCACCCAAATCAGTGTTTCTAGGTTTCCTCATCCTGTTAGACTCTAGGCACTCTCACACAATTTGGAATGTTCATGACAGGTCGAATCAATTTTCACCATTCCCATTCTATGCGAAGGCACATACTAGGGCCGCAATGAAATTAACTAAGTCATGGTGTTTTCTATTTTTGAGTATGAAAAAAATTTTATTTTAATCTTCTATAGATACATAATTATCTTAATCCTTTACCCAATCCTAGATCCATATAAAAAATAAGTGGGTAAAATGAAACAGGATCATAATATAAATTGAAAAATTACAAATTTGGTACATATTTTATTAAATATAAATTAATTATCCTAAAAATAAATATAAATTTAAATACAAAAAAATTGGTTATATGGAAAAATATAGTGGATATAAGCTTATTAAATGTTTATAACATGTGTGTAAATGAATGGTAATTTCATTTTTATCCTTACCTCACCCCAAAAATTCATTTTTTGAACTTTTTTAATCATTGATAATTGAATAGTGTGTATCCATTTGGAAAATGAAATGGGAATCTCAAAAAAATCATTTCAATCACTTGTTTTATTATATTTCGTACTCTACAATTAATTACCCACAATATACCATTAGATTGATCAAATATTTTACATATAATTTCCTCAAAACTCTCTCAATGTTTTATATACAGTAATCACGAACTACTTCAATGAAATTGAGATTTATGGTTGTTATAAATGGAGAACATCAAAAACGAATATCAGTGTTTTACCCTCCTCCCTACAATCCCCTAAAAGAAAATTCCACATGCGAAATGCGAGGAATACGACCACTATAAGGTATTTTTCCTTTATTTAAAAACTATCTTATAAGGATGGTTAAAAGATGTTGTTTAATGATAAATTATGTCACTGAATTTTTTTAAATAATTTAATAATCAATTCCAATTAATACCTATGTTACATTACATGTAACCAAAATCATCTCTCATGTGCTCGTGTGGACTTAGGCCCCTAAGAATGTGACATATTTTATTTTTCATGTATTATTTTTACTTATAATGCAATTTCCAAATATGATTAAACATCATAAAAACACTCAATAATATCATTATGATTTTATAATAACGATATATTTCTAAAATAATAACTTTTATAACCATACTCATCCATATATTATTACATATATGATTGGGTTTTTCTTAACTACCAGCTAGAATGATAATAAATTTTGTTGGTGTTAATCACTTTAAAAAAACAACTTATGGTTTTATTATATATTAATGAGAAAATATAATTTAAATTATGTTTTAATATTGATTATATTAATATTTTATAATGTCCCAATATGTATCAATGTAATCAAAAGAGGTGGAAGGGAGAACAAGTGATATCAATTTCTGTTATGTTATATTCCTTTTAAAAAAAATTTCACTTCCTACTAATGAATTATTAAATTTATGAAAAAAACATTTACACATACTATGTAAGAGAATTATTTAAAAGGATCACTACTCATTATGTGTATCTAGTCCTTATAATGGTTTGAAAAACAATCCAATACCACAAAATACACATAAAATTACTTCATGATGATACAATATGTTCTAAATTCCCATAAATTGTTCTAGAATTATGATCTAAAAATAGTTCAGGTGGTTCTTCAAGAAAAAAATATGTAAATTATATATTTTAACACTTTTAGAAATGTTAACAAATAAGATCTAATCATTTAAGTTTTTGTATTTAGAATGTCCAACATTGATAATTATTTTCAAACAAATATTCACATTATTAACTATAAGTATAGAGGAACAACATCTTTTTTTAATTCCTAAAAACACTTTATAATAACAGTCATCAACATATGTATTCAGTTATTCATATTAAAAGCATGTTTGATTTCATTTTACAAAACAAAATTTTATTCTTATTTATTTTTTAGGACCTATCATTCTGATTATTCAGTACGATATAATGAATCGTAACTACTACTTATCATATATCATCTACGATCTAGAAATCTTCCAATAAAAATTTTTACTCAAAGAACTACAACACTCTCAATATCTCCCACAAATGTATATTATTATAGTTTTTTACCTGATTTCCTTTATATAGGTCTCCTAAAAACATAAGAGGAGCGAACCTTAAATGAATTTACTACAAAATAAAATGAAAATATTAAATATATCTAAAACTCATCTATTATTTAGCCATTTAACATATCTTATCAACTCTTCACGAATTAGCTCAAATATTCTTCAATTATCTATAATATCATAATATTGTAAATTTATAAACAATTATCTAGTATTTTCATTTTTTATGATATTTCCTTGTTTCTTGAAAACATATATTCTTTCTCGAACAAATTCAATATAATGGAATTTTTTTAAAAGAACATATGATTGAACAATATATGAAAACATCACAGCTTCTAAATCTACATTATGTTTAACATGATTCAGTGAAGATAGATAAAATTCATGAATTATCTCTCTATTTCTCTAAACTAACAAAAAATCATTTAAAACATTATTCAAACATCATTATGATTTTTTTCCTTGTAATTAATATCATCTTTTGTACAAATATAGCAGTCTGGTCCAACTACTCAATCATATTTAATTATGATAAAGAAATATTGATTGTATTACATTGGTCTGTGTAATTCTGAATCTAATGAAACCATGTTACTAATTCCTTTTTGTTTCAAACTAGTTATCCAGTGGATCAGACTGTCCGATGGATTTTTCAATTAGTACATTGGAAAACGTTCTGTAAACAAAAAAATTCAAACTCCCGGTCTCCATACAACATCTAAATCTCATACCCTCAATCTGATGATATTCTATTGGGAATCCTCAACATCGTATAAACATTATAGATTCAAAATACATTTCTTCATCAATTAAACACATGTTACTTCCATTTCATTCAAAAATCATGGAACTCAAATTTTTACTCAACTTATGATGTTGCCTGATTTTTTCATAGAAAATAGTTTCTAGATGTATTGTTGAACATTCCAAAATACATTCTTACTCTAAAACCACTAATTTGTATTTTTCTAAAATATTCATTGATAAAATAATGTATAAAAATTTAATATTTCAAAAAATTTATAGAATATAAAACATGACATGATTTACATTAAAAAAATAATCTATTATTATTTTAATATGTCTGGTACTCCATTAATCTCAATAAAAAAAATCCTTAAATGTATGGTTTTTTGTCTTAATGATATGAAAATAAAATACATTCAAAAACCCACTTATTCTAACATTTGAAAATCCTCTCCAACAAAATTATTTCCAACAATATCTTCATTCTATTTTTTCTCACCTACCATCATCAAACACTGATACATTATTGAATCCATCAAAAGATTACTATTAAACAATTACAAGCCAATATGGGAGAACTAATTTTAGGAAATTGTAATTATTGAATTTGAAACCATTTTTTTCTATATGTAGTTACTTAAGATCATAATTTTTTTTCTGATTTTCACAACTCAATCCACATACCTATGAAACCAATATTTACTATAAATGACTCAAAAAATGATAAAATAGTTTTCACCCTCACATGATTATATTAAAACATACAACATTTAATAAATCTCTATAAATAAATTCATTCATATAATGTTGATATAACTAGAGTGGACAGATTTATCAAACATCATTTTTATAGAATTTGATAACAATATTAAAAACACCAAGAGAGTGGGGATAAGGATGCACACATAAAACATGAATTGTAAAAGGTTAGGAAGCCATGAACAATTTCAGATTGGAAAAATTTTCATTAGGTAGTGGTTTTGTGTAAATATAAGAAATCATTCTGTTATAGGATTATATTCCAAAAAGATTTTATTTTTCTCCGCTTTTTATTTGATAATGTCGTATTTTATAATAATAATCAATTAATGAGACTATCACATTTTATTTCTTCTGATTTTTATAAAACATCGATTATTACAACACTATATATGGGGAAACATCACTACTACTAGAAAATCGTTCAATTGAATCTTCATGAAATTATATAGTGTTGAAAATTATGTATAGGAATCATATTATGATTCAATGACACAAATAGTTGCATAATTTTTGTATTTTAAAATTCCAAATCACAAAATGATCCCCCAAAAATAATATCTACTAGACATTGATCTTCTAAAATCCACACATCCTACCCAATGATCATTTTTATTTCTAAAAATATATATTTTTCTTGGGAATTTATATTTTATACAAAAAAATACGTTGCATTTTATATTTATGAATTCATTTTACATTGAATTCATGGGAATCATTTGGAGAAGTTTTTAATATTTCAAAAAATTTAATATAATACACTACATCATGTCTTGAATAGTTTATATATAATAAACATCCAATAATCATTCTGAATTATTTACAATCCCCTTCATTACCCTAAAATGGGAAGGCATTTCCTTTAATCATTCAAACCCATAGACCAGGTACACAACAAGAATAAACCAAAAAATATAACTGTTAAATGTAAAAGTGTGAACTAATGAAAAATGTTCTAGAATGCAAACCCAAATAATAGAAACTAAAAAAATTATCTCTTGAGGTCATCCTCCAAGGATCCTACCGAAAGACTGGTCACCACCGTGCACCACTCAGTCATGTTTCCCAAATCCCTATAAACTTTGTTTGTCGGCTCCAAAAGATACAACAAGGTGTGGGTGATGATTATGTAGGAGTGAGTATAACAATATCTAGTGGGGACCCCAATACCCCCAATTTTCTCCCAAAATTCCACTAATGAGAATCCCCAAAGCATGATTGTAATCGCAAAGCATAAATAAAAAACTCACCTCAAAGTAGGTATAAAACATAAGGTACATGAATAATTATGATAAGCCATACTTAGATCATATTTTTCTATGAAGTGGCTATTGTTTCCAGACTACAAAAAGTCTCTAGGTGTTGACCCACAAAGGATCGCTACGTGCTGACCCAAAGAGGATCCCTAGGTGCTGATCCTCAATGGATTTCTAGGTGAAGATCCACTCGATGGACTATTGGGTACTGACCCACTTAGTGTATTTCTAGGTGCTGACCAATTGTGGATCACTTGTTGATGACCATATCAGAGGATCGCTAGGTGTTGACCCACAAATGATCGCTAATCCTTCCTCACGTGACAACTAGTCTGTGGATTCCCACATTGAGCGTGCTTGATTTTTGGAGGATCAAATAAAAAATATGTCAGTTGTATTTCAATGTATATTAAGTACCACATAGATGTAACCCCATGTATTTTCTTCTAGTAAGGTTTCCAATGTGATAGACGACACATCAATCAGATGCGCAGTTTGTAAGTTACAAGAATTTTAGTGTTGAGGGCCCAGTTGGATTCAGGTTCGATCCAACCCAGTTGTACTACAGCATTCTATAAAACTCAAGTGGTGTATCTCAAAAGTACCGCAACATCCTAAGGGTAATAGAATCGTAGATGATTTTTAAAACGGACATTCAATTTAAGAGATATGCCTATTTAAGAGAAACTTGGTCTAAATGGGTCCACGTCTGGGTCGACCCGACCCAACCTGGCTTGAACTGCAAAGGCCCATCTCAGTCTAGCATGAACCGGTCCAACCCACTAGCCAATGGTTTGGACTACTGGGTGGTGATACCATCCCGGGCCACCCGATTGGACAAGGTCCCTCGAGCCGCTGTACCAACCCAGCATGCTGGCTGGGTACGGCCCGCCAATTGGGTGTGGGGGTATGATCCCCTCCAGAATGGACTATGATCCATTTGATTCAAAAAATAGGTAGTGCCAGGCTAGCACCTCCCCCTCCCACAGACTAGTCCTATGGACCTTTCTTGTGTGGGACCGAGGGACGTGGTCTGCCTCTACTGTGGCTGGAGCCGTGACATCTCCTCTACGGCGTCCCACCGCTCATAACATAAATGGATCCTACCGGTCGCCCCCTACCCGCTGTTGTTCCATAGAGTGCATCCATCTCCTCACGAACGGTGAGAGATAGCTGCTTCATCCTCTGATTGCTGGCACCGCCGCACCGACAGAGCTTTAACGGTTCTCCAGTGAGGTGTTGGAGGTCCATTTTCTTTTCAGACTGCACTTACTATCTTTTTGGGATGCTTCCATCAAGGTGTGGCCACCAGATTCTACTTGATGTCATATTTTCCTGTTATCCAGGAAGAACAAAACAAAACCGAGATAGGTAGATGGTTTAGGACTTGATCAGTTTGTCCCACGCCCTCCGCATTAGCGTATTATCATGGGAAGGGTTCAAAATTTTCAAGGGTAGATGAATCATAAAAAACCATCATGAAAACCCCATCTTGGAACTCATTTGAGGGTGCTATGTATGACAGGAGGAGAACCCTCATTCTAAGGGTGTTCATTTATGTTCATCGATCTCCAGATCAATTCCTTGATGGTGTCGCCATGTCCTCAATTCTTCGTTGTAGGAAGATATCGCCAGCACTTTGTTGCATGTTCTCTCGTGGGTTCCCAAAACCCACACCAATGACTATATTAAATAATATAAAAGGAGTTAAAATCTACACAAAATTACATCGTTCATTAATGAATAAATAAAATATATCATGGAGTTACTTTATTATTTTTTGTAAAGTTAAAAAATTATCTTTTTTGTCCGACCCTTGACGGTCAATGATATGATTTTCCTAAGAGAATCCTAGTTCTAATAATTCAACGATGACTTCATATTTTTAATCAGAGCATTGATTCAAAAGATAAAAATGTGTGCCAACATGTTCACTGAATCTAAATAAAAAAAAGTTAAAAAATTTGTTTTGGGCTCCCTAAGCCTTGGAATCATGTTTCGTCAATTTTTGAAGATTCATAATAATTCCATTTAAATATAAAAATACATGAATGTTATATGTCATTACATCCTCCCCACCTTAGGGAGTTTCATTCTTGAAATCCACAAAAAAGTCTAAGAGATCAAATGGGGTTACTGAGAACAAATATAAGCCTCCCTCTCCCATGTGCTCTTGTGGAAGTTTTGGTGCTTCCACCGAACTCGCACAAGAGTGATCCAATGTCCATGAAGGACCTACTCCTATCGATCCACCATCTCCACTGGGAACTCTGAAAACATCACCTCATTAGAAATTTCCTGAAAGACCCTTTTGATGAAATGTGATGTATCATGCACATATCTTCTCAGCTACGACTCATGGAAAACATTACGCAATCCATACATCTATGGGGGAAGAACTAGGTGGTATTCCACCTCACCAACTCTGTGGAGAATCTTGAATGGTCCGATGAAATTAGAGATAACATGTAACCCTAGTGAAATCAATACAATCCTCATCGGGGTGTGACCATTAGGAAGACATGGCCTCCCTCCTTGAACTCTAATCATCTCTATTTTCTATCGGCATAAAACTTTTGTCTACTTTGTGTTGTCTTCATCCTGTCTTTGATGATCTTCACATTCTCTGTGGTAGTTTGTTCAAACTCTAGACCCATAAGTGCTGACCACCTTTGTTCTATCCATCATTGAGGAGATCCGTATGGTCACCAGTACAAGGCCTAAAACGGTGTCATTTTTATTGTGGAGTGATAGATATTGTTGTACGCGAACTCCACCATGGAAAGGTGGTCCTCCCAACTACGTCCAAAATTATGGATGCAAGCACGAAGCATGTCCTCAAGCACATGTATGGTCAGTTCCATCTGACAGTCGATTTAATCATGAAAGGCAGTTCTCAAGCATAGCTGAGTCCCGAATGCCTCCTATAATCCCTTCTAATAGCGAGATGTAAAATGAGTTTCACAATATGAATTGATCTTCGATGGAATGTTGTGAAGTTGTAAAATCTCCTATACGTAGAGGCACAACAAGCCCTATACTGATCCCTACTATCGGATGGGTACAATGTGGTCTGACTTGGATAGTCAGTCGACGATCACCAAGATAGAATCGTGGCCCATGGACGTACGTGGTAGTCCTATCATGAATACCCTAGAGGTTTCATCCCACTTCCTTTCTATCACCTCAAGTGGTTGTGCTAAGCCTGCTGGATCTTGATGGATATCCTTTACATACTGATAGGTGAGACATTGTGAAACAAAGTATTCCTCTACATTCTTCATCCTCGGCCACCAGTACTAATGCCAGTGGTCCTGGTACATCATCTCCACTCAAGGATGTACGGCCAAAGAGGATCTACGGAACTCCCTCGACACCTCCTCGTGTAGTGTCACTAGTAACATGGGGCATCCCGTGAAATGGATGACATGCTCCCCACCTTTAGAAAATCATTCAGGAGCATGTCTAGAGGATATCATTGCATGTCATGTCTCATATTCAACATCATCAAAATTATCCTACATAACTCACTAGAGGAGTGGGGAGTGACTATCATAGGCTGGAGTTAAGATGATCCTTTACAATCCATGATGGAAAATCGCAACACTGATAGCTGCTTTGTCGCCTCACTCACCAATTTTAATCCATACCTCATACAGAGTGTGTATGCCACCACATTCCAATTCCTAGGATTGTAGACTATCTCAATTTAATAGTCCTGGAGGAACTCCAGACATCTCAACTGTATTAGGTTTATGTCATTTTATGAGAAGAAATATATGACAAGCTTGTGAACATAGTAGATAGTATACTAGTCACCCATCATGTAGTACTTCCCCATGCTCAAGGAAAATACCCCTACTGCTAACTCTAGGTCACAGGTAGCGTATTTATGATCATGTTATCTCATGTATCATGATCCATTGGTGCTCATAGATCACTCTTTCATTAGGACATATCCTAGTCCTATCCCTGATGTGTCGCAGTAGAGTATATACCCATCTCCCTCTTCTGGTAGCCTCAATACAGGGGGCACTCTTCAG
This sequence comes from Viscum album, assembly GCA_963277665.1. NCBI lineage: Eukaryota > Viridiplantae > Streptophyta > Magnoliopsida > Santalales > Viscaceae > Viscum > Viscum album. Next base: position 1,128,083,863 of record OY728120.1, read on the forward strand.
TCTCTACCTAAGCTCATGGAAACTCTTCTAGAAACTCTTCATCAAAAAGAAAGGTTGTACCATATTTTTCAATGCTGAAAAAGGAGATTTTACTATGTAAAAGTTAGACACACATATACATTAGTACACAACCAACCCTTGGAAGCTCCACTCCTCAGTCAATATCCTAGGTGGTTTACAAGTGAGTATTGTCTCTATCTATCCCAGTTCTACTGCAACTCCAACCTCCGAGATAACATTCGCCATAAATTATAATTCTCATATCTAGAACATGAACATGAAGAGCATTCCATAATGCTGGATCTCTCAGAGTTTATCCAAAACTATGTGAAGATGTGTGATTTGTTCCCCCTTTGTTACCATGTATACGAAGATATTAGCAATGAAGACCACCAAAATGAAATTATGTTAAGGCCTGAATATTCTATTCATGATTCCCATTTATGACATCAGATCATTTGTTATGTAGAAAAAAATCACAATAAACTATTAGTGGCCATACCAACATCTGAAGGCTATCTTCGGTACATCCTCATCCCGTACCATGAGGTGATGAATGCCCAATATGAGTTTAGTCGTCGAAAACCATTGTGTTGCTTTCAACTAATCAAATAGCTCTTCAATCCTCATAAGAGGATACTTGTTATATTGGCCACTTGGTTTAGGTGCCGAAAGTCCCCCTAAAGCCTTAGAATCCCATCTTCCATCTTGGTGATCAAAATCGTGGCCGCCCATTGAGAATCACTTGGCCTTACAGACCCCTTTCTCTCTATGTTTTCCAACTGATCCCTCAACTCACGAAGTTCCACTAAAGCCATCCAATATGCTAGCGTAGATACTAGTGTCTCCCCAAGGTAAAAATGAATTTAAAATTCAACATCTCTATGAGAAGGTATTACTGGAATATAATCAGTAAAAACATGAGCATACTGGTCAACCAAAATAGGATATCTCAGACTCCACTAATCCACTATGACGAGGGTGAGGCTATCCAAATGATGAGGGATTGGTTGTAACCTCTTCTGAGAAAGTTCATCAGGTGCGTTAAATGATTCATTCTCATCGGTGATGGTAAAACAGATCCCATCCTCGTGGACACACCAGACATTGCACCTCAATGAGTCGATCTAATTATAGACTATTGACAGCTAGTCCTTACCCAAGATGACATCGTAATTCCTTGACGCTGCTACATGGACATCCCAACAGATGATCTTGCCTCCTAGAGTGATCTCACACTATCTGAAAAAGGTCATAATTGTAGAATCATGTCTCATAGATGTATTTTATCATAATGTTGAAGCCAATGGCTCAATCAGAATATTTGATCTCCAAACGAGAGTCGTGGGAGGAGAAAAGTGGATGGCCCATACGTCTATAAGTACTGCAACTAGGGTAGAATAGACACGGATCAAATATCAGATCAAATTTAGAGTGTCCTGATCATAGTAATTATTAGTATCATGCTGACATCATCCATTTCCACATGCTCCCTGTGGTTAGGGTGTAACACTTGTAGGAGGGGGCTGTATGACCTCAAATATTCAACCACCACCTCCTGCACGACCTGCTCCTCTTCCATGTCCGCTCCCTAATGGACCTCCTCTCTCGAATCTCTATCACTAACATGGAATTACCTCGACATATTACATATCATCCTTGTGGTGAGTCAGATAGTCGTAAGAAATTAACCTCTATCCGCTGCAAGAGTAATAGACTCTAGTCCTTAGTTGACCTCCTCTTCCTCGCATGCTTCTCACCTCTGACGCAGAATTCAGGGGTTTTTCTTCAGAATTTTTAGCATGCTTGGACATCTTATTAGTATACCTACTTCATGTTGCAGATGAGTCTACTACCTATCCTCCAGTGGTAACTCTCGTTGTCCTTTCCTACTCGGAAATAATGCTCTTCAACAATAGTGTTCTATCTAGAACTCTATACTATGATGGGATGTTGAGCGATATCATTGACACATGGATATCCCATTGGATACCCTGATCAAGGGTCTAGGTCTTGAGGAATGGGTCTCATACCATGTTGGTGGAGTAGTGAGAGAGTTTTTTGAGTATTACCTATAATTAGGCCACTGTCAAGCTGCCATGCTGTTAGTGCATTAGAAAAATGAATATGCAGTGAGTGTAAATTTTCAGGTACGAACTATTCCCTAGAAAGGATCTCAAAGTATTACCAAGAGTGTGTCATATCCTTGTGTGTCTATCGCATAAAGCACCACCATCTCCCTAATGTTCGCTAGATGAGGCTAGAAGAATGGATCACCATCTTGCCTTATGGTGACTCAACCAATGCCATAGCTTCCATTTAGTCATCAGCAGGAATGGGATCAATCTCTCCTAAAGACCTTAGAGGCCTCTATCTTTATAAATCATGCAACAAGCGCAATCAGTGTGCATTTTCTTATAGTGGGGCTAGTGGGAACTGTTACCCTCTTGGTATTGCTTCTACTGGTACACCACATGAAGGTAATATTTCCATTATAGGGCCATTCAAGGAAGCCTCATCTCTCAGTCGGCCGTCATCGCAAACATTCTCTAGAATCCTGGATTGTTATCTTCGTGGAAGCATCATATAATGAAACATATGTGCCATAGTGATTTAGTTATATCTAGTTAGATGACCCAAAAAGATCAAAAGTAAAAGAAAATTTAAATAACACATGAAAATAGTGTTTTATTTTAGAGATTCGAAAATCAAAATTTAGGGTCTTGGTGTATGGATATGTCAGCCAACGCACAAACATTGTTTCCATGAACTGAAACATGAACTCAATACACTTAAAAATATTGTCCCATTGAAAATATATACTCTTAGTTCTTCTGGTATAACTAACTGTAGCCTCATACCAATTTCTCATGACCTTCCCCATGGGTTTTGTGTCTTGACTCCTCCATGTATGCCATCCATTGGCCAGGGGTAAGAGACTTGCATTAGAAATGCATATCCCTATAATGGGAAGGCATTTCCATTAAACGAAAATTCCCACAAACCAGGTACACCTCAATAAAATAACATGTATTATAACTACCAAATGTAAAAGTGTGAACTCAAGAAAAATGGGCCAGAATACAGACCCAACAAAAAGAAAAAACAATGAAAATGGAAAACTGCTCCAGATTTCATCTACCATGGATCCTATTAGAAGGGTACGTACACCTCATCATTGCAGCTGTCCACGTCAATCGGTCCCCACCATGAACTGCCCAATAATGTCTCACAAATCATGGTCAAAGTTGTATGTCTCCTACACAAGACACAACATGGTTATTATGAAGACCATGCCGAGGTGAGTACAAAAAACCTCTATAGGGACCCCGATACTCCCGAAGGTCTCCAAAATTCTACTATAGGGAAACCAAAAAGCATTAAATGAATCACAATGCATATGTAAAATCCTCCTCTCTACCCAGGTATAAATATTTATGTATATGAATAATGGTGGATAGTCAAAACGCTATATCATCTTATTCTATCAAGTGTATGTTTCTTCCAGGATGAACAAGGTCACTAGGGGAAGACCCATATAGGATCTCTAGCTGATGACTTATAGAGAATCTCTAGGTGGTGAACCACAAAGGATCACTAGGTGTGACCCACGGAGAATCGTTAGGTGCTGACTGAGTTACATGATTGATTGATTCTGACCCAATCACAGGATGTCTTTTTGTTGAACCACAGAGGATCACTCAGTGCTTACCCATTAAGAGAATCCCTTGGGGATGACCCACAACATTTCTCTATTCCTTATTCATGTCATAGACAACCACTGGATTCCCGCACCAAGAATGCTTATTTTTTAAAGGATCAGTACCACAAGAAATCATTCATATTTAGAATTCCACAATGTCCCACCTATAAGTAAACTAATGGAACATCTTGTAACAAGGTTAAAAATGTGATAGACTGAACTTCAGTCAGACACCAATTATAAAAGTCATTGGAATTTTAGTGATGAGGGCATTGATGGATTCGGTTTCAATCCAACCTGGATATACTTGAACATTCTAAAAAACACAAGGGGAGTGTTTCAAAAGGACTTACCAATCTTAAGGGTTTTAGAACCATATACGGTTCGTCAAAAGACTGTACAGTTTAGGAGATATTCCCCATTAAGTGAAACTGGGGATAAAAGGGTTCGAGTCAAACCGACCAATCTGGGTCCACTGAGCCCAGCCTGAACTGGCCCGACACACTTGGTTGGGCGAGGCATGCTGTGTTGCTGGACCAACCTATCCCACTGGCTTGGTGCGCCCGACTAGCATGGATTGGGGTTCTACTCCCCTCCCGAACGGACTATGGTCGATTCGTTTCATCAAACAGGTTGCGCAAGGCTGGAACTGCCCCCACCAACTGACTTGTTCGGTGGCCGGTCCTGTGCAGGAAGCGCATATGTAGTCCGCATCCACCAGGGAACTTACTCTATGGTGTGTTGCAGTGGAATGCCACCACCTCATATCGGCTAATGAGAGACAGCCAGCGCCTCCTCCGGTCATCGGTGCCATCGCGTCGACGGATCATCCGTGGGCCTCTGATAAAGCTATGAAGGTCCGTTTTATTTTTGGACTTCACCTACAGGCTCCCGAGATGCTTCCATTACTGCATGGCCACCAGTTTCTTCTTTCCACTATATTTTTTGGTCATCCATGAAGAACGCTAACAATACCAAGATCAGAAGACGGTACGAGCCCTTTTAGGTTTATCTAACAACCTATACATTAGCCTTATAAAATGGGAAGAGTTCAACACCATCATTGATTTATGAATAATAAAAACTTTAAAAAAAACACTACTATGAACTATTTGGAAGGAAATATGGATGAGCAAAGGAGAACCCATGTTTGATGGGTTTTCATTGGCGTTTTTCAATCTCCAGATCGATTCCACAATGACGTCGACAAATTCCCTAGTATTTGTTAGAGGAAGACATCACCAACACTTCATCAAGAGTTCTCTTGTGGGTTCCCAAAACCCATGACAACAAATAGATTAAATAAATGAAAATGTGTTTAACTCTTCGCACAACTATGTGGTTCATTAATTAATAAATAATGAACCCATTTATCTCCCGACGATGCAGTTACAGAACTATATTCAACCGGTCATTAAATGTTTTTCATTAAACAGACTGACCAACTCTGCAGTCCTAACATCATAGATCAATTTTTACAAAAAATAAATAAAATAACTTAGGAAATAATTTAATTAATTTTTTTTTGTAATGTCCAAAAAATAAAATTTTCATCAGACTCCTTTCGGTCGAAGTTATGTTTCGCTTAAGAAAATATCGGTACTACGAATTCAAAGATGCCATCGTATTTTTTATTAGAGAAATGGTTTATATGTAATAAATTCATACCTTCACATTTACTATACATACCTTAAAAAGGATAAAAAATTCTTCTTGGGCTCCCCTAGCCTTAGAATCACGTTTCATCAATTTTCACTAGCTCATAATAATTCCATTTATATAAAAAATTTACATGGAATTTTCATGTCTTTATACTAATCTTCATATTACATTTGATTAAAAAATTTCAACTCTAAATCCATCACTTTTATCATCAAATCATGATGATTATTATTATTAATTTATTATTTGTGATATTTATCCTTGTCATTAATTTCATCTCATGATGTATATTTATCATCAAAAAAATATTCATGTTTTTTATAGATCTTCCTTTTATCCATCGTGATTTACCATTCAATTATTGGGATCATTATAAGAGATTCAATAAATTGTCTATTTAGGATAAAATAATAACTAAATCCTTACACCTTCATGACTACACATTTTACAACTAGAAAATATTTCATTATTTAATTTTTCAAGAAATTATTTTCACATAACATATTTAGTGAGTTTTCCCCTTTAAATTAAACGTCTTCACTATTTTCATCATTATAATGAAAACATCTCCTTGTTTATTCAGGGAACTTTTTATCATTTCCCTTATTATAATATTTTGATATTTCATTATTTTTCTTCATATATATTCATGAATTTTATTCCATCATATTAATTTCCTTTCCATATGTCCCTTTAGGAATATTTTCATCATACTTACCCACATATCGACATTCAAAAAAACATAATAGTTAAATTCAATTTGTAATTTACTTTAACTGTTAACAAATTTTTAGAAAATATTGACAATGATTTTATGAAAACAAATTCTAACCTAATCATCAATGCCAGAATCCCAAAATTAATCAAAATTGGGAATATTTTTATATTTTAATTTATTGGATGTTTTGAATAAAAAATTATTGATTAAAATTTTCTATTCATTTTATAACATTATCTCTTCTCATTTAAAATGTAATTATAGTTATATAAAGGTAATGAGATGATTGATTTTTAGGATCTCTACCCTATAAATATTATTAATTGTTAAAATGATTGTTATGAATTATTCTAATGATATTTTGAATAATAGTTGAATAATAAATATCCTCTCCTAGACATCATATGGGGATGAAAATATCATTTACTCTTATAAAGATGTATCCAAATGATTCATACTCACCCATTTTTAGATATTTTTAAATCGACAACAAGATTTTTATCATTTCATTATTCACTTTCCTCATGTATTCAGAGATATTTTTCAACTTTTCCAAGATAGATTAAGATTATAAAACTCTTTTTACTATATTTAATTCACATTTATAGAGTGATGAATGTAAATAATTCCTAAATGTTTTTTTATTTTCTATATTTTTCTTATGGATAATTATAATAGAGGAATCGTAATATGATATGGAAATTAATTTATATAATCTTCAAGAATACCATAAAAAAGTTAAATATGATGCGAAAACATTCAATATTTTTATATTTTATAGTTATTTCCATCATAAAATGGAATCTTTGTACTATTAAAAATATTAAATTTAAAATTAACAACCATACATAACACTTTTTCAAAGTATAAATGAATGAAACATTCCACTAATACAAATTGAAAAGTACTAACTAGCATCAATGTAATCACTATGAGGGAGGGAGTGAATCAGTTATATGTTTTTCATTTATGTTAGATTTTATATCAAATAACCATAACCTCTATATGATTTGTCATTTCACTACAAAACAAATTGAAACATCCATAAGAACACAAGTATATACAATGTTAAATACTTAATATGAGTATAATTCCATTTTCATGGTTTTTATATAAAAAAATGCATCATAATCAACTAGAAAAAAATTACTTTTTATTGATACAACATATAGGAAATTCCCTTACAGTTTTGTAGCTTATTACTGATACAATAGTGAATGTCCTTCAACCTTGTAATAAGATCCTATGATGTTTTAAATGGTTTTGTAACAATAAGTAATTTGTTATTAAAATACAATAGTTCATCTTAATGAAATTAACATTTTTTAAATTTTTAATGAAACAATTATTAATTTATTACCCATGAGAAGGTAGAAAAAACAACTATAAAATTAATTAAAAACTCAATGTCATCATAAACTCTGATTCCTCATTCTAATTATTTAGTCTATAAAAAGTGTGTCTAATATTTGTTTTTCTTTTAATTTCACCCATTTATATATGTGTTACAGAAACAAAAAATTTCTGTAGTCGAAAATCTTTTCCTTCTCAATCAAATTCACACTTTTGAAAAATTCTAAAAATAAATCATCTTTATTTACATTCCTCATGTATTAAAAAATCATCCTGATTATATGATAATACCCAATTATTCCCTAGAATATCATAAATATTATAAATTAAAAATGAATCTCATTTTTAAAAATTTTAGTAGGGTCATTCTTGGTTTAGGGACTCTGATTGTTCTTTCTACCTCTGAATTTTGTCTGATGGAATTTATTAATAAAATATTATATAATGGATGATTATATCACAACATAAATTCATTGAATTGAAGTTCATTTTCTCTCGACCCATGAACTATAGAGAAAATTTGATTCATCACTGTGATTATCCATGCCAGATGAAAAATGGCTAAACGCATATTTTTAACTTCTTTAGATTTCAGTTGTATCTATGAATTTTTGTTTTATGTAAATTTTTCTTACCCAGATAGATCTACATAATCTCTTAAACGTCTAGTCATAAATGTTAAATCATATCAATGGTCTAATAAAATATTGTTTCTAAGAAAAATTTATATCTAATGCCTTATCAAAGCTAACAAGTTATCTGGTGGATCACCCAATCTAATGGATCAGTAGATTAATGCATTTGAAAACATTCCATCTACAAAAAATTAAAACTCCCCGTTTCCAATAAACTTATACATGTAGTGACCCTTGATTAATTTATATGTTTCTAGAGATCATAAACTTTTTACAAACATCTCTGATTCACAGTTCATTTATTCTTACTGAAACACATTTTTCTCCACCTTACATTCAAAAATTGTGGATCAATTATTTTCATGAAAAGATTATTATTAAGTAATTTTTTCATATCAATGTTTTAATAAATTTAATGTCAATTATATATAATTAAATTATTTATTAGATACATATTCCTAGACCATTAAAAAAACAACATTCGAAAAATCCATATATAAAATAATGATTTTCTTGAAAAATAATTCCATAATAAAAATATTCTCATGATATACATTCTAAATAAATTATATTCAAATTTATTGAGTCTTATTATACCATAATATGATCACATAAATTTATAATGTGAGGTTTTTCTCCATACTAACAACATAAAACAAAACATTTGTCAAACCACTTCTTCTTACATCCAAAAACCATATCTATCCCTCATGGTCCCAAAATATTCAATATAACATTAAATGAAATAATTATTTCTTATAATATTAAAAGAAAATGACATCAATGATTTCTCCTTCCTGAAAAATAACTTTAATACATATGAAATTAAATTATAAAAATATAAATATTTATAAAACATCAATCTAAATACTTATACGAAATCATAATTATGGATTTCAAATCTATACTCAAATTTAGACCCCTCCATAAAAAACACATACAAAACCCAAAATTGATTCAAATAATATAAATATATTATAACAAAATCCAATATAATAATTTATTATCAATAAATTATTAGAAATTTTTTTTTCCAGGATATAGGAAATATTAGTTTTCTGAATTGGGTGATAATGATATTTATTTTTTTTATAAAGGATATTTTTTCATTTCGTTAAGAAGAAATAAATTTAATGGATATCTATCTCTATTTTTAATTCCATGATACATTTTTTATGTTACACACAAGGGGTTCTATTATGTGATTTAATAAGAACTAAATTTTTTTATAATTTTTTAGTCGTTCATTTTATGATTATTTAATTTCCGTATCTATAGAACTCCACTATTTTATTTTTATTCTTATATTTCCATTATAGTAGGGGGTTTTGAATTTAAATTATTATTTATTGGGATATGATATATATTCACCAAATGATTATTTTTTGAATATTTATTTGAAATAGATTCTTTGAATTATAGTATTTCATAAAATCCCAGGGTTTAAATATTACACCTCATTGTCTACCATTAATGTGTCTTCCATTTGAATGATTATGCCAATGTAAGGGGGTTTTTTCTGAATTTAATTTTATTGAGACATTTTTATGACCCAAATTTAGTTTTTTATTCTTATTTATATTTTGGATATATAATATAAACATCTATCTTTTTGTTATGTTATTTTATGATCATTTTTTGAATCACTCTTTAAAGTGTTTTTTATTAAATACTTTTTATTTCGTAATGATTTTTTATGACTCATCATCATTTATTCACTCATGTTTATATAATTTTTTATATGTTTTTCAGAGAAGATTTTTTTCTATTAAATTTTCATATTATAAATCCTTAACTCTTTAATTTCTATATACATAAATTACTATAATTAGTTTTTTTAAAATAATTTAACTTGTTAAGGGTAATTCTTATTATCTACATGGTAATATATTCATTTTCTATAACTATATTTTTTATTAAGACAAATAATATAAATTCTAATTTTGATGTACTAATATGCATTATTCTAATTATGCATCATATTTTACTTATTTTTGTTAAAAAAATTAATTCTATTACATGGGGGGATGTATATAAAGGTGTTAGAAAATTCTAAAACCATTTTAATGCTTTTATAATATAATTATAACCATACTCTCTATATTATTTTTTGGATAGACATTTTTTTTTTAGTTAATATTATTATAAAATATTTTTAATGAGTATATTTTTCTTAATGTCATTATGTCGGCTTTTTTGGAAAATTATATAATTTTTCAAGGAAGTGATGTTGAAGATTATTTTTATAATTAAATGTTTTATAAATTATATAAATTCATTTTATAACCATTATTAATTATTAAATGATATATTTTTTAGTAATATTTTTAAAGTAAAATGCCCTTAAATTTTTTCATTTCATCAATTTGGAACCAATATATATTTTTCAATGAATAATTATTATTATATACTTCAATTTTTGATTGTGAAAATTCTACCTCTTAAAATCATAAAACGAGAAAATTTTAGATGTGACACATAACTTCTTATTTGATTGCTAATATTATGTATCATTTTATAAGAATAATTCATTTTAAACAAAAATTTTCATATATAAATATAAAATAATAATATCATATAGAGTAATGTTTTATGAATAAATATTCAAATTCCATTATGAAATACTCTTTTTAGTGATTTATTTTATCAATAAATCAATTTAATTATTGATGTTGTTTTATGATGGACCAATTAGTAATTTCATGAAAACCATTTAACTTTTTGTGGTTTTTTTATATGAATTATATTTAATGGTAACAAATATGTGTGGGCAATTGATGGATATGTTCATATATTTCTCTTTAATAAATTGTTATATGGTATTATATCATATGATATAAAAATCATATTTTAATTGAAATATGTGAGAAAATAATGGATTTTGAGTAGTGATAATACAATCCAAGTGGACCATGAGTTATTATATACATGAACACGAACTCTCATATCCAATTCTAAAAACATAATATTTACATTTGAATATCAATAATGATAAAAAATACATTGTATTTTCCATCCAAAATTTACGAACATCAAATGAAAACATTTGATTAATTACAAAACCATTGTACTTTTAGGTTTAAAGTTTAGATAATTAGGAAAAACTAAAAAATAAAACATTTTGTTACATAAAAAATTATTTCAGAAATATATTCCTAATCTCTCACTATGAGCTTCACATCAAGTAAACTTCAAAGGAATATTATATCTAATGCTATTAATGATAAACTATGTAAAAGGAAAAATAAGAATGTTGACCTCAATAAACTAGTAAGGTTAATCATAAGAAATAATATTTTAATTTTTTTGGTGAGTATATGATGTGAATAAGGATATGATAAATTAATAATTTTACATGATAATATAATAATGGAATTTATAATCAAAAAAACATGGAACATAAATCAAAAATCATGGAAAAAATGTTAACAAAAGACAACATATATATTAATAATAACAAGTTATGTGAAACAAATTCATGTAAAATAATTACATTTGAAGATTTTTCAATAATAAAGAAAAAATATTGGAAACATGAAACCACATTCTTATATCGAAAATAAAATATCTATTAAAAATAAAATTACATACCTTGTAAATTCTATAAATCACTATTAAGAAACAATGAACAAGTTGACTATAATCCATTACCCAATCCATTGAAGATCTATATCAAACTATCCCCATTATCATGACCTATATGGGGACTACCGATGATGATTTGACAAATCATGATCACAAAAAATCATAAAGAATATCTAACAACCATAACATGATAATAAAACATCAAATCATTCCATTTTCAACATAAAAGTATCCATTGATTCTTCAAATCCCGATTTAATAGTAAAAAAGGTATCAACAAAAATCTATTTTAAAATATTATAATATATCTAGAGAATGAATAATGAATAAATAATTGAATCATAATCTAATAACATAAAACATGATGTATTGTTTTTATGAAATTTTTTATAAGAATATCATTAAAATTATTTTCGAGGAAACAATCATTTTCACATAGAAAATAATTAATAAAAAAAAATAAAAATAACTTTCCATATAATGGAAAATTTAAACATATAAAGGGATATTTTAATAAAATAATTATTATGTGCATGGGAATGTAAATTCTTGTAGTAATTATTAAAATAAATATTTTTTCAAACATTTGATAAAAAGAACCCTACTAATATAATTAAACAATGATTGTTTTAAAGAAAACATTAAACAGCCATAAATTATTAAAAAATAAATATAATAATCAATGATTAATGTTAATGAAAATTCTTGATAACATTTTGGAACACATGGTTTAGTAAAAATGGTTTTTTTGCTATAAACTGTGAAATAAATAACAATTTTCATGAAATTATTTTCAGAATCATTATGAGATCCAAAGAGAAAAAAATGTTAATGAAAATTAATATTATTAAAAATAATAGAAATAGGTTAAAATTTTAAATTTTAATTATATAAATATCATATAATTTTGAAAATGTAAATTTTTGTTAAACTTTCAAATTGAAATGGGATTGGGGCCTTAAAACATTACCACTTGGTAACTTTTGAATCATAAGACCTGTGAAATAAAAACATAAATGAATCATTAAATATCATGAGTATTATATGATACATGATATAAGAATTCAATGTTGTATTATATACACCTCATAGAATATTATATCATTATAACATAAATATAAGTTATAAAGGTGGGAAATTATATTTCAATAATCCTAAAAAATATCATATCATTAATTTTTATTATTAATTAATTTAAACAGGACATCAAAAAATATAAATTATTTAAATTCATGTGTAAATAAATATTGAAAAAAAATATTTTCACACAAAATATTAGCATAATATAATCAATAAAGTCGTAATACAATAAAATGAATGGAAACTGTGTTATGTAACATCATACAACCTTGGTAAATTCCCTATTGAAATCCACTAGATGAATTAAAATTTACATTAACATTAAATATCCTCATATAAAAAATCAAATATATTATAACATATCAAATCATATTACATTCCACATTTAAAAAAATAGGTATCTACCATTAAAACATGCCTTAGTGGAGCGAAATTCATATGAAATATCTTTCTTCTAGTACATACATTTTATGTATTTCCATTGATGACTATAAAATAATATTATATCTATTATTTTATTCCTTATCAAAGTTTTAAATGATTAATGAATTATATTTAAACTATTTAGAAAATTTTAAAAAAATATATATATAATTACATAACTGGGTTTCTCCACATAAGGTTCTTTAAGAATTTTTAGTTATTAATTTAAAAATAAATTTTGTATGTTTAACATTGTAATGTGATAAATATTATTTCATCTATATAACAATAAAAAGGAAAAAATTATAAGTTGTATACATTAACTATAATTTTAAAATCATCCACAGAAGATGGTTAATAAGAATGAATTATGTATACATTATGGAGAGGGAAATGTTTCAGTAATCATTTGAAATTTTCCCTTTAACAAAAGGAATGAGGGAAATAGGTAAGTATAATTTTATCCTTAAATAATTTTTATTATATCATTAATGACATCCCATATTTTGAATTTATTTATATATTATTTCCATTTTGACGTGGTGATGAAAAATGATACCTTTCTCATTGTGGACTTGGTAATCAACCTATACACTCGAATGGAATTATTATATTTCGATTCAAATAATTCTATAAAATAATATGAAATATTATATTTATATATTGCTAATTATTTCTTTAAAAATATTAGTAAACATTCAATCTGTAATTATAACATATTATGAGATGTAGTGAAGGAAATATAATTACTTTGGTTTATTAGGTAATAGTTCACCATACACATGGATTATGGATTCATTTTCTATTTTATGGTGGAAGGAGATGGGTATAGATAATTTCAATTACATAAAAACATTAAATTATATTGAAAATATTGGTGTTATTATTTTATCTTATTTGAATATTTTTTGGGGATGAATTACAAGAGAACAATAAAAAATCACTTAGTTAATAGAGATACATATTCATCAGATAACCCCATTTTCAATACTCCTTAAGACTTCTAATATTGGAATTTCTACCAAAAATAATACCTCTTAAATTAGGAGACGGATTCAAGGATGGTATTTTGGTATGAATGGTCTAGTATAGAGTGCTAAAATGGTGTTAGGAATAGAGGGGAGGAGTAACACATTTTGTAAGAGATGGGAGAGGTATAATTATAATTTAATAATATAATAAATTAATATAAATAGATATTAATTTTCAAGTGGTATAAAATTGATATATGTAAAGATACTATGGTATTTTCTCTAAATCCATCTGTAAAATAAATTTTTTATAATATTAGATTTGTTTAGCCCTATATCTTGTTTAACCCCACTTTATCACTTTTTAGAATTACGAATGAGGCCTTACATTTTCAATCCAAATCTATGAAAATGTACAACACAATCTGAAACTTCCAAATAAGTCATTATTAATATTTATGGACCAAACCAAAGATTGAGATTCTAAATAATCCATGAATTATGAAACATATTTTATGATAAATATTAGGATCATATTTAAACCAAGATACTCATTATAAAACATTGTGGTTTTAGAAAAATCACATGGAATGAGAGTTGCAACATTAGAAAAGGAAGAGGGAATGGGTTTCATTGACATTTTTTTTATGGTAAACATACATCTAGAATCCCTTAAACATTTTTGTACCACTCCATGTGTATACTCTATGCATGTATGGATATTCCCACATAAAATGGAAAAAAACTGAAATTACAAATTGACAGCCCCGTAGGGCATCGTTAGTTCCCTACGGTGCTATGAAGAAATAAATTTATAAAACCCAAACAATGAAACATGATAAAATGAAATATATTATTAGTAATGTTAGGGTTTTGAACCCATTGGGACATAGAGAATATAGTAAACTTATTAGGGAAACTGAGATTTCATTTGTATAGTTGTTTTCATGAAATGTCGAACAGTAGCATGATATATTAGGGTTTGAATCAAGATAGGATGCATTCTAGGTTCAGTGATTTTCATGATCGCGTGATAGGGATTTAAATGAAACAATTATTATTCAGTATTTGTGTTCGAATTGGTCCAACAGTGATCCTTGTTCTTGTTATCTCTCCCTACATCAATGATTGGACCATACGAACGGTCATCTAGTATATTTAATCACATTGATAGGTGACACAATAAATGTTTAGAAATAACTGGACTATGTTTCATAATAGTTATACACAAAACAGATCGATTAATTGATGAAATTAAATAATACTCTTCAAATCAGAATTAATGTTCATGCATTATAAAACAATAAGGATAATTTTAATTGAAATAATGATTTGAATAAATCCACATCATGAATAAGATGAAAAATAATAATCTCTAAGCGCACATCTTCTTAAAATCACACCACCCGGAAATAACTCAACTACTCACTGATGAATACAGTTAGAATCACGTGTACCTGAGATGTAATGGTGGTGAAGGAATCCTTGATATCGTCATGTGACTTTGAAATGGTGTTGCTTGGCCTTCATCGCTTGCTTAATACTTTGTAAGGTCCACCATGGCCTCAATTTATAGGTTTTTTATCGAATCCCTCAGCTCACCTCACAATTTTTTTCTCTGCATGTTAAAACCAAAATGATGTGCACCTGAGGTACATGAAATGTATTCAAGATTAGAAAATTAACCTTCTACATTGAATTCTAAAAAACATCATATCTTTGTTTGAATATTGTCACCTTGTGTACAAGTGGTACACGATGTGTACTTAATGTTCACACATTGTATGCAGGTCAAGACATATTCAATGCAGTTCTGTTTCACTTGAAATGGTCATGATGTGTAATTATGGTACTTTATGTGTCGTCAATTTTTTTCATTTTCCCATATATCCTTTTTTTAGAAAATATTTGGTCTCTAATTTCCTCACATTTTCATTCATTTTCAAAAGTTTGATATTTACTACTGCAAAATAGAAATCAAGCAAATGATTTCCTAAATTGGAATAATTTTTCATTGAGACACACAAATCAACACATTTAAATAACCTAAAATATATACTTGAAATATAAATACATTATTGTAAATATGATCAATACTAATGTTTTTGGGAAAACTGTTGGTATAGTTCACTAATTTGGACCTATACCAACAGTTTTCCCAAAACCGTTTGTATGAGTCCTTTGTAGAGACCCTATACCAATAGTTTTGGCCAAAACGTTGGTATAGGTCCCCCCTATACCAACAATTTGGCCAAATTGTTGCTATAAGTTCCAAAATCAGAGAACTTATGCCAATGTTTCTCAAAACTGTTGGTATAGGTCTATAACAACGGTTTTGAGAACCGTTGTTATAGGTACATGTATTTGTAATGGAATATTCTTATAGAGGAAAATAAATAAAAATAAATTAAAATAATTATGATAATACCTATATATATATATATGAAACTGTGTTCTCAATGAAAATTTAGTTTAGTGGTTAGGTCGTTCAATCACAAATTGGAGGTGCTGGGATTACGACCAACCGAATGATTTCTTTTTGAATTACATATATCCACGGTTTTATGGAACCGCTGGTATATATTTTCATATTACTTATACCAACAGTTTTCAAAATGATTGGTATTGGTTTATACCAATAGTTTTGGGAAAATAGTTTGTATAGACCTATCCCCAAGGCTTACATGGAAACAGTTCTCGAAACCATTGGTATAGGCTATACCAACAGTTTGGAGGCCTATACTAATGGATCCAAACCATTGGTATAGGGTATTGTTCCAGTAGTGATATAAAATTCCCCTACACTTGAATTCAGCTTTGTACTTTGGGATCTAATATCAACATACTCTAATGTAAGTTTAACTTACCGTGTATTAAATTCAATTTTAATTAAAAAAATTCATCTATTTGAAATCTATATTATAAAGCTTCACATAAGAAAATTTATCAATTGCTCATATTTCAAAAATAAAAATAAATAATGTAGTTTACTTTTTCTCTTTTTAAATATACAATCCTATCCATTCATCCATCATCATTTTTAAATTCATTATTAATATTCATTCAATTTTCAATCTACCTCACATGAATTTTTTCCACTCATTACCAGGGTAAAAAATAATATAGAAGGATGTTCATACCTAAAAAACATGTAACATACCATAGGTTTATAAGGAATCAAACATCTCCTACACGGAAAGGCAAAGATCAGAATTAATCACGAGGGATTCACCATTTTGATTCAACTGACTCTGAGGTTTTATTGTAGTAATGAAAATGATATAAACAGTAACACATGAAATGTGGTTTAACTCAAAATAATTCTTCATGACATCAGATGATAAGATAAATGAATGCATCCCTTTACAAATTTCATTTCACTCTTCCCCCTAAAAATATCAAACTGTGCTCATGATAAAAATAATTACAATGATTGACTCAACCAATATTTATTTTTATATTTATTTTAAAAAACAAATTAGTAAAAATCTCACATTAATCACATAACCTCATATGATCAAAATCATCGGTCTAGAAATTGTCATTTTTGATCCTCCAAAACATAACCCAATTTATTTGTAAGGGAGGTGAATGAGAAAATAGAATGAATGATGTCAAGGAATTTTACAGATCACAATAATGAACCCCCCAATAAAATACCAACAATAAATATATCCCGGAACACCAAATACATTTCCTCCCCCATAATCACTCTTTTAAATATCATGAAAAACATTAAGAGGAAGGTGGGGATGGATTAAAAACGTTTTTAATAAGTATCAAATCCTTATAATGAAATTCATGACTGTATGGGAATAAATAGGATTAATGTATGGTTAGTGCCTGGATAAGGGCTAAAAAATGCCTTAATCAATATAAAAGTGAATATGTTTAGTCATAAACTCTATATTATGTAATTCAAGTTCTAGAAGAAAACATACTTGTGTTTCTCAATAAATACAATATTGATCGAATGGAAATATTCGGATTAGTTTATGTCATAAGAATGTGATGAATGGTTGGGAAAATTACTCATGGAAATGTATTTGAATAATTAAATAAATTATTAAAAACATCATAATTTCAAAACATGGAGAAATCTCAGAGAAATATCATTTAAAATTATTTACATGATCCTTAAATCATGATTGCTCGAATACTAATCCAATTTTTTATCTCAAAAAATTGTTTTCTCCATTTATCTCCTTCAAAATTATGGAAAATAAATTCTAAAATTCATGGCCATAAAATTATACAAGGTATTTTATGTCTCCTAGTTCATTTTAGTAAAGAATGAATAAATTTTGGGGATTGCAATTTTCAAATTCATTTCTAATCTATTAAAATGTGTAGAATACAATAGAGTTTACAAAATTAAAATTCATACTCCCCTTTGAATTTGATTCATCAAATATGGGCTACACAGGTTCATTATGAACCCTTTCACAACCTGTATGTTCCCATCATGACTTCTAACTCTTATATAGATTTTTTTTCTTTCTTCTAATATGGTCCTACAAAAAAACACAAGTGAAAGAAAAGGCCAATGAAATTTAAAAAAATATTTTTAGGGATGAGTTATTTTCATAAAAAAATAATGAGATTGACTAAATACATAGGTTTCCTTTTGAATTCACTTTTTATTACCATCGTTGGATCAACCATACCTATCCAACTTAGGTGGGAGGCGGTATGAAGGAGGTTACCGAATCTAGAACTACAAAATTTTGAATCCTTGATTCCTCCGTATTGATTGGTCCTATCCTTTTATTGAATCTATAATTAATCTCCCATTGTCAAAAACCATCTTAATTTTTATAGTACCAATCTACCAATTTTATTCCCTTCTTGAATAGAAAAATTTAACTTCACTTATAGCCTAACCATTTTATCCTTCTTTGAATTCACCAAGAATGAATATTTCCCATGATCACCACCTTCTTCCAACACAATATTTTCTTTAATTATCTTATTCTTACTTACTTCTCCAGTATCCACAGTAGCTACTTCTTCTCTCCATCTATGGACAACATCATACAACAATTTCATCAAATTCACTAATAAATAATCAACTAGTTTGTCTAGGTTCTACATCACGCTATGCATATTGATCTTCATTTATGAACATCCTACTTTAAAACTCATATTTCCATTATCAACATCGCATAGTTTTCTTCCATTAGCTAGGAACAGTATTCCAAAAATTATTGGAACCTTCTATTCATCCATTTCTATTACCAAAAAATCTATGGGAAAATAGAAAAATTATTTTGTGACGATGAAATCCTCAAGTAGTCTATGAGAACATCTTATTAATGTATCAATTTGTTCTAGCATAACTGTAGTTTGTTGCATCTCCTTCAATCCTAGGCTCTTGAATTTTTTTATCACATAATGATTACACTATCAAATTAATAACAAAAATATCTAAAAAAACTCATTAGTTCTAATGGTAATTGGAATGAAAAAACCACTTATATCAATTTTATTATTCGGTAGAATGCTTGTAATAATATTTGACCTTTCTCCACCTAATTAAATTGTTGCTAATTCTTAATGATTTTTCTTATTTTTCACCAACTCCATCATGAACATTTCATACTCAATCATATTTTCAATTACCATATTGAATGGTATGTTTATCTGTAAATTCATGAACATATATAAAATTTTTTTCTTTTTCACATTAATAAACCCATGCTTTTCCCTATATGGATATGGTTGTAGCGGTTGGTATAGTGGTGGTTCTTCTTCATCATCATTTTCCTCATATTCTCTATTATTTTCATGACATGCTTTAGCTGTATTTTATTTATTACGTCCTCCAAATTAAATGTCACTTCCTAGTGAATTCATTACCCTAATAATAAAATATGGATTTCACTTCTTCACAAGTATGGTGTTATGGGATCTTGGAAGATTTCTTATATATCTTTATCTATGTGTTTCATTAATCTGACAGACATGACGTTCGATGCTCTTTGTTTCAGCTTGTGGGTTGAGTGAGTCATTTTTTAATTCTAAAATTTAATTATCATGATCTCATGAGTTGAAAATAAACTCCTTAAGTGAAGCACAATTTGAGGTCATTTAATTTTCTATGGTATCTTAAATCCAATGGACGTTACTGATTAGTGAGATCCCATGGTGTTGATATTGATATCATTGTTTTCTTGGCTAATAGACTGGACCTTTATTATGATTTTTATGATTTTCTGGTGGTTGTGGCCTCCATACTTATACACAATTTGGATGATTATAATATAAATAATTTATATCTTTAGTATACATACCCTTGGGATTTTGGTGCGCCATCATCAGATCTATCATCCTTGGCATAGTCTTTATTTGAGAAGTCATCCAATAGTCGTCCACTACATGTCCTTCATGTACTATTCATTATTTTATTTTACATTGAAAACTATTACTTGACATCTCATCTAGTTTCTCATAAAATTCCTCTGGTGACATTCTCCTCAGAAAAACACCTGTAGTATCATCTACTATAGTCATATTCCCTTACGATAGTCCTTCATATGACGTTTGAAATAAAAGCCACATCTTGATGCCATGACTATAACATCATCTGATTAAACCTTTTAACCTCTACGATGATCGGTATAATGATTCTTCATTTAATTTTTAAAAATTAATAATAATTAACAAAAAATCCGTAGATTTTGACAGAATAAAAAACCTAGAAAAAACATTTTTCCAAGATCCTCCCATGTGGTAATAGAATGTGAGGGATGTCATTGGATCCACACTCATGATTTTAATTTTATGGAAAATCATAAAAATCATAGTTGTACCACATAATATTTTACGTTATGGAATTGGAACGTGTCACATATCTCAAGAAAACATCTTATGTATGAGTTGGGGTATTCTTGTGCTATCCTGAAAAGTTCTAGTGAGTTCGTAAGCACTTGGTTGATTGGCTGATTGATCTTGAAATGTTTTACAGATGTTAGAGGTTTGAGAATGATGGGGTTGACTCCAAAGATTGAGGGTCTCCTATATATTATTAGTGCTTATCCCCCTTCAAAAATTATTGGAACTTTATGACCTACTAGTAGACCCATCTCATGATCGGGTCCTTGTAATTATCCTCTTCCAGCACTTATTTCATGTTTTTGTTGGTGATTTACTTTCACCTTTATTTTCTAATACATGGCCTTTTATAGAACAATTTCAAAAGAGACATCTTAAATATTGTCCATCCCATGAGTGGAATAGTCAAAGAATTTATTTTTTAGAAAACTACAACACAAGATAACCAGGAGTAAAACAATGAATTAAAATAAAAACAACTATGTAAATTTCTAAATAATTTTAACATAGAGGCTACCATCCCTAGAAATTGTTCCAATTTTACATCATCACAAGGCTTTTAATTTCCTAAATGTTCTATTAAAAAAATATAATTTATAAAATATAAACAATGATACTCGATTAATTGAAACATAGTATTAGTATATTTTTTTGGTGTTGATCCCACAATGACAGAGAGTTTGTATTACAGTAGTTAAGGAATCTGAAATTGGATTTATTTTGTTGTATTCAAGAATATAGGAACTATAACATTATTGGTTGGTTTTATAATAAAGATGGGATTCATGCCATGTTCAGTGATTTTTACATTTGTGGGCTAGGTATTTACATGAAAGTGTGAATATTTTGTATTTTTGTTGGAATTGGCCCAACAGAGATCCTTGTTCTGGGTGTCCCACCCTACTCCAATGTCTGGACATTTTTAAGGGTCATATACTAGATTCTATCATAAGTAATGGAGACCTAAAACCATGTATGAAAATGACTGTCATAAATTGTATTTTGGTTATACAAAAAAATGATTGATTAATTGAGGTAATTAAATAATACTCTTCAAATCACAAGAAATGGTCATGCATTTTCAGAAAGAAATACACATGGAATTAAATGAACAAATTACAGCATTCCATAACAATAATAATAAAAAGAAAATAATCTATAAGCATACATACCCCTACAATCACGTCATCTAGAATTTACATAATAACCCACTCATGATGAGAGTACCATTATGGGTACCTGAGAAGAAATGGTTGTAAAGAGAGGATATGGATCATCTAGTGGTTTTCCATTGTTGTTTGTTGGACTTTTTAGGTCCTAGAGTGATTTGGAATGTTTACCTAGTACTATTTTTATAGGATTTCTTTCATCAAAAACATCATCCTTCATCGCTTGTTTTTTCTCTATGTGTTGAGGCCAACATGACGTGTAATTGAGGAACATGACGTGTAGTCCAGATCGTGAAATGGTTGGTCAGCTGATGCTTAGTATAAACCTTTTCAAAATAAGCATCCACCTTATTCTTGATTGCCTCTTGAGATGTAGTAGCTGCCCGCAGGTGGTCATGAAAAAAACTACTAACATCCCTAGTGGTAGCAAGAATCCGAGTATCTGATGCACCACTGGGATTGGCCTTAGCTAATTCTTCCAGAATAATAGTGTGGATCTGGTCAAGGGTCACACTGGAGCTAGATGAGGGAAAATGCTTCATTGAGAAGGCCACTGTCTCCTTGAAAGATTGAGTCAGACTACTCACTACCTTCTGAACAAGTGTATCGAGACTATTCAGATGTTCTTTGAATTAATTCTCAAAGGCCTCAAAAACGTCCACAAATTGATTGACCACTTCTTTGATATATCAAATGTTAGAGTTTACATGAGTTTCAGAGCTATGCATGGCAGTAATAGAAGCAATTGATTATCTCAAGGAAACTACATCTCCTGTCCACCTCTCAATCTGAGTGTGGAAAACATTGATTTCATCCATCATTTCTTTCATAGGACTGGATACACCTTATTCAACGGATAAATCAAGGGATTGCTACACGCTTTTTATCTCTTCAACCATACTTTTCTTCATATCTTCCACTGATTCCCTTAATGATTATTTCAATTCAGCTTTTAAGGAATCAAGGTCCTCCTTAGTTGCCACATTTTCAGCCACAGCAGGTAGGATAACTGATTCCTTTTGGGGCTGGTCTTCCTCATCCGAATCTCCATAAGAAAGTCCTAGAGCCATATATCCTGGATCTGATGTCCAACCTTCAATTTCATATAGCACTAATACTGAACCAAGATTCCCCCCCTCACATGGAAAATTCTCCTGAGGTATCTCCTCCAATGGTTCTACTTGATGTAATTCTACAACTTCTTCTACCACTGCAGTAGATTCAATGGACATTTTTTCTGATTCATCAATGACTCTCTCATCAACAGATGCAGCTTCTCCTTCCGGATCAGGCATTGTTTTGAATGTACTATCTATCAGAGGGCTCAAACTGAGCTCTTCTTCTTCATTTTCCTTATCATCTGCTTCACCAGAAGCCTCCTTTTATTCATTAAAAACATGATCGGATTCGGTTGCCTCATCCTCTTCAAAGGTGTCCTTGACAACATACTGCCATGCTTCTTCTCCTTCTTCTATAGTTTTAGTGTCATAGTACTTCAAAATAACTTCTCTTCTTGGTAGTTCTTCTGGAGGGCTAGCTACTCCATAAGAGATATTTTGAGGCAAAGGACTAGGAGGAAAATCAGGGACTCATCCTTCCTAGAACGACGACCCTTCCTCCTCAGCTTCATTATCACTGTAGACCAGTTCTGGATCATCTGGTCCAAGACTAGGATCCCTCACATCCTTTGGTCTAGAAGGATGATCCATAGGAGTATACATGCCATAGATTTTTCCATTATCATTAACCCATGATTTCTTCCAAGGATTCCAACTGACTTTCATATATTTACAGATAGTCCTGGTGATGCAGAAGTTATCCTTAACTACTATCATTTCATCCTGAGGTCCAGCCACCTCCTTTTCTTTCATCACCACAGAAATCAACTTTGAGAAGAACAATGCATTTGACATAGACATCGGACTAGTCATATCCTCAATCTGAATGATAATCAATCTACCCAGATTTACCGTAACTCCATGCTTTAACAGATACAACAAATAAATTTCCTAGAATCTCAGCGTAGAAAAATCTCCTCTCCTTGGACTAATCACATGCTGAATGAACTTAAAAAGTAGTTTATCCTCCCCTGTCATCTCTGCAGTGATGACCTTTCTAGGAGTTCCATCTCCTATCAGCTCTAACAAAGCATCTTCATAATTAAACACATCACTGGTTGAGGGAACAGATATTGAATAGAAAGAACAATCTCTTTCATGCGGAACTCTTATTTTCCGAGTCCATTCCACTGAATTAAAAGAAACTTCATGTCAATTCACATAAGAAATCATTCTTCTTTCTTCTTCAGACTTCTCAAAACGAACAAATTCATTGAACTGTTTCACCAGTCCAAGATAATAAGGTCAATTGTTGTTCGCGAAGCACTCTGTCCAACCATGTTCTTCTAAAACATTAAGAACCAAGGACATGCTCTCCATGAGACATTCTACACATACTTATTTCTCATAGACAATCTCTCGATTTGAGAGATGCGGGTTAACTGGATTCCTTCGAGCTACACTTACACTTCCATTGGTACTAGAATTCGTTGCTTTCTATTTTTTCTCTTGTGGCTCATCACTCCAATCTATAACTTGGGCTCTCTTGACGGGGGCCATTACAGATTCGCGGTTTAGTGTTTTACGACTTGAGAGGGTTAGGTTGGAGGGATTCGAATAGACAAGTTCGCGGTAAGATTGAGTGAAGTCTAATATTGGGTTTTAATATCATTTAAGAATCAAAAATAAAATAAATCATAAAAAATTTCGAAGTCTCGGCTTTACAGAAGTTTAAAATAGCGTGAGATGTATCGGTAAAGTCTCCTAACGGTGAGGTCTTCTAATGTTGAGGACTCCTAATGGTGATGTTTCTAACAGTGATGTTTCTAACGGTGAGGTTTCTAATGGTTTAAGGGTAAGTTATCATTCCTAATTCATGTCAAATGGAACTTAATCTTTCTGAACATAATGGATTAGTGAAAATATCAACAAATTGAAGTTTAGTGCATATAAATTCAAGTGTTATATCACCTCTTTGATAATGATCTCTTTGAAAGTGGTGTATAATATCAATGTGTTTCATTCTAGAGTGAGACACAGGGTTCTTAGAGATGTTAATCTCACTAGTGTTGTCACAGTTAATTGAAACATGTTTAAAATTAAATCCATAGTCTAGTAAAGTGTGTTTCATCCACAGAATATGTGCACAAAAAATACCAGCAGCTATATACTCTGCTTCAGTAGTAAATAATGAAACAGAGTTCTGTTTTATACTACACCATGACACTAGGGACTTTCCAAGTAAATGACATGTTCCAGATGTGCTCTCCATATCTATCTTACAACCAACAAATTAAGAATCTGAATAACTTATTAAATCAAATGATTGTTCTTTTGGGTAAAACAGTCCCAAATTAGCAGTACTTTTAAGATATTTGAAAATCTTTTTAACAGAAAGAAAGTGTGACTCTTTAGGGTTAGCTTGAAATCTAGCACATATACATACACTAAACATAATATCAGGTCAACTAGCAGTAAGATAAAGTAAAATCCCAATCATACCTTTGTAATTAGTTTGGTCATCTAGTTTCCCAGTTTCATCAATATCCCATTTACATGTAGTACTCATAGGTATATTACTTCCCTTAATACTATCCAAACCAAAATGTTTTAATAAATCCTTAGTATATTTACTTTGATTTAAGATAATTCCATCTTTAGTTTGAAGGATTTGAAATCCAATAAAATACTTAAGCTCTCCCATTAAGCTCATTTCAAATTCATTTTTCATAACCTTTGAAACATCAGTACATAAATAATTTTTTGAAGATCCAAAAATAATATCATCAACATAGATTTTTACTATTAAAACATCTTTTGAAATCCTTTTTATAAAAAGACTGGGATCAGCAATTCCTTTTGTAAATCCTTTTGAAATAAGAAAATTTGTAAGTCTTTAATACCAAGCTCTTGGAGCTTGTTTTAATCCATATAAAGCTTCAGAAAGTTTAAAAACATGATTTTGAACATGAGGATTTGAAAAACCTGGTGGTTGTTCTACAAAAACATCTTCAACAATAAAACCATTTAGAAAATCACTTTTTCCTTCCATTTGATATGACATGAAATTCAAATGTGATTCAAAAGCAAGTAAGATCCTAATAGCCTCTAATCTAGCTACAGGAGCAAAGGTTTCCTCATAGTCCATTCCTTCTTCTTGATTGTAACCTTGTGCAACTAGCCTAGCTTTGTTTCTAATGATGTTTCCAGATTCATCAACTTTGTTTCTAAATACCAAGTTTTTGTCGATGGTTAATGTGTCCTTAGGTCTTTCTACTAATTCCCAGACTTTATTTCTTTCAAATTGATTTAGTTCTTCGTGCATATCCATTACCCAAAATTCATCATTGATAGCATCATTGATAATTTTAGGTTCTAACTTTGAAAGAAAAGATTGATGTTCAACCTGATTTCTTAGAGAAGCTCTAGTCTGTGTTCCTCTATCTAAATTACCTAAAACAACATATAAAGGATGGTTCTTTAGAGTCTTAGTTGGTCTTGAAAAGGTAGGACTAGAGATTTCATGTTCATCTACAGGTTGGGGTTCAAGAGAAGCAGGTTATGGAAAATTTCCAGAACTGGATGTTTTATCTACAGGTCCAATGTCCTTATCATTAATGTTCAAAACAGAGAGATCATATTCAAGATTTTCAAGAGAGGTCTTAGGTTCATGTGGATCAGTTTCATCAAATTTGATGTGAACAGATTCCTCCACACATTTGGTTCTCTTATTGAAAACTCTATAGGCTTTACTAGAAATAGAGTAACCTAGGAAAATTCCTTCATCACTCTTGGGTGAAAACGTGTCAAGATTATATTTAGTATTAAGAAAAAAGACTTTGCAACCAAAAACTCTGAAGTAGTTAACCTTACGTTTCCTGTGGTTCCACAACTCATAAGGGGTCTTCTTAAGAACAGGTCTGATTAACACTCTATTGATAACATAACAAGATGTATTTACAGCTTCAGCCCAAAAATAAACAGGTAGGTCATACTCAATGAGCATGTTTCTAGAAATTTCTTGCAGGGTTCTATTCCTTCATTCTACTACACCATTCTGTTGGGGTGTCCTAGGGACAGAGAAATTGTGACTATAGCCATTGTGTGAGTAGTAGGATTCAAACTCATGATTTTCAAACTCACGACCATGATCACTTCTCATGGTTTTGATCTTATGTCCACTATGAATTTCTACAGATTTGGAATATTTAACAAAGAATGAATTGTCTTCACTTTTGTGAGCTAGAAAATATTCCCAAGTATATCTAGAATAATCATCTACTAGAATATAGACATAGTGCTTCCCATTTAAACTAGAAACTCTAGAAGGTCTAAACAAATCCTTGTGAACCAACTCGAGAGGTTTAGAAGTTGACACTTCTTTCATTTATTTGAAAGATACATTATGTTGATTTCCATTTTGACAGGGATTACAAACTTTATCAGCCGGGAATTAATGTTTTGGTAGGTCTCTAACTAAGTTCTTCCTAGTAAGTTTTCTATGTGAATCAACATTACAGTGTCCTAATCTTCTGTGCCAAAGCCATAACTCTTTATGAAAGGAATTTAAACAAGTAATATTTTGCATAGCTAAAGAATTTAAATCAATAGCATAAATATTTTCATTTTGTAAGGCAGAAAATACTAAAGCATTTTTAGAATTAAAAACATTTCAAGAATCATTTTAAAATTTAACATAAAAACCATCATCAAGTAACTAAGAAATACTTAACAGATTATATTTAAGTCCATCAACAAATAAAACTTTAGAAATTAATACTGAGTCAGTGTTACCAATCTGGTCTAAGCTGATGATTTTCCCTTTAGAGTTATCACCAAAAGTGAAAAACCCTCCATCAAATTTTACTAAACTCTTGAAGCATGAGAAGTCTCTTGACATATTTCTTGAACATCCACTGTCCAAATACCATGTATTTCTATAGTAGCTCGTTAAGTATGTTCCCTACAAAATAGATTTAGACAGGAAATGATTTTGGTACCCAGATTTTCATGGGTCCAGACAGGTTAGCCAATAAAACTTTAGGTACCCAGATTTGTTTAATGGGTCTCATAAAATTTGTAGAATCAACAAATTTTGAAAGATAAACTTTATTGGGTCTGTAACTATGAATATAACCAGTTGAAGCATATGAACTTCTAGAACTAGAACTAGCAACATTCTGCCCAGATTTAGGAATAAATCTTGTTTTGGTAATTTTCCTTTATCCAGGTTGGTATCCAATACCAGTAGTGTATCTAGATGCTATTTTCTTACCTATCATTTGAGTAAGAGTGTCTTTACCCTTTGTGATATTTTATAAGTCTTTCTTATGTTTCTCATTAGATAATTTTAGTTCAGTATTCTCTTTAATCAACTGAGAATTATTTTATATTTCAATATAAATATCAGATTTATGTTTAACAGTTAAAGCATGTTGTTTCTTTAAACCTTTGTATTTGTCTTTTAGCTCATTACAAGTGTCTTTTAACATATCCCAATATTCAAACAGTTCAGTTTTTGTCATGTTTTCTGATTCAGAATCATCTCCAAAATAATATCAATTTAGAACAGGAATTTCAGCTGTTACCTCAGATGTGTTTGTCATAAAACACATGTTTGCCTTATTTCTGTGTTCAGTTTCAGAAATTTCAGATTCAATGGTGCTATCCTCAGAAGCACTCCAGGTAGCCTTCATGGATTTCTTATACTTATTGTCCTTGTATTCATACTTTTTATTATACTTCAGTTATGGACAGTCTGCTTTTATATGTCCTTTTCTTTTGCACTCATAGCAGACAACTTCATCACTTTTATCTGGCTTTTTTCCAATCCTTCTTCCAATGACCCTTGCTGTCATACTTACCTTTCTAATTTTATTTTTTGAATAACAACTTCTTCCTATAAAACATCTTAATCCTTTTGGAAATGTGAACCATCTTAGCATCACTATCAGAATCACATTCACTGTCTTCACAGCTTGAACTCTCATTTATAGCTTGAAGCTTCTCCTTATCCTTGTTCTTTGAAGTTGAAGTCTTGAAAGCAACTGACTTCTTTCTAGGTTCATATTCTTCTTGTTTATTTACCTTATGTTATTTTTCATACATCATTAGATTTACACTTAGTTCCTTGACTGGCTGTTCACCAATATCACATGATTCTCTAATTGATACAGATGTTCCTTTCAATCTTTCAGGTAGACATATCAGAATTCTCATGATTTGTTCCTGTGATGGAACATCCTTTCCCAGTGAGATAATTGTGTTGACAATTTCGTTGAACCTGAGATACATGTCAGAAATGTGTTCATCAGGCTTCATCTTAAAATTATCATACTTAATAGTATAAGTGTTCAATCTCATTTCATTAACATTAGTTGTTCCTTCATGAGAAACAACTAAGGTATCCCAAAAATCATAAGAAGTCTTACAATCAGATATTCTATTAAATTCCTCATCTCCTAAAGCATAGTACAGAGCATTCATAACATTACAATTATTATTTTAGGCTGTCATAGTAGCTTCATTCCAAGTAGATCTAACAGTAGTAGGTATTTTATATTCTGATTCTATAGCAGTCCAAATATCAAAACCCATGCTCTCTAAATGAATTTTCATCTTTATTTTCCACTGATCATAGTTAGTGCCATTGAAAAAAGGTGGTCTATTGGTAGCAAAACCTTCAAGTATGTTATCCATGATATCTTACTTAATGCAAAGATTTTAAAGAGATAAAAATTTAGAAATAACAGAAATTTTAAGAACATTAAAATACAACTAAAATCACAGTTGAAAAACAGAGTACTTTAGAAAATATTTAAACAGACTCTAATACAAATTGTTCGTCGGAGTGGAAACTCAAGAGGGGGTGAATTGAGTTCCAATTAAAATTTCTATTTAAAAACTTTGTCTTAAAATCCCCAAAAAAAACAAAGAATTAAACTGTATTGATTTAATATCAATATAAAGGTTCTATTAGATTATCAAAGGATTTATTATTTCACAGTAAATAAAATCATAATAATTGATTAAATTATGAAACTAACTTACTGATTTACAACTAATATAAACACTTGCAAGTCTAATTATGAAAGTGACTTTAAAACAGTTTTGGATTTAAAGTAGGTTACAGCAGAATAAAAAAAATCTTTAAAAATTAATAAGCACAGCAGGTTTAAACATGAGGTTCATTCTCAAGCTGTGACTTAGTCCACTCAAAACATTATATAAAAGTGATCCACACCCTGGATCGGGGTTTACAATAGTATATAACTGGCCAGGTCCAAGACCTCTACCACTGTTATCTATGGGAACAAAAACAACAGTAAACCTGCTTTCCAGGTCATTCAGGACCTCTACCACTATCCCAGCGGGAAATAAAAGATGTAAAAGTTTGAGTGAGGATTTTCAGATCCTCCAGTTAAAGTACAAAAGACAGTGTGTGTGTGTTAAATATAGCAGATAACACACAGTGCTCAAAATGTAAAAAGTAAATCAGAGAGCCAATGATTTTGAGTTTAGAAATGGCTCTTGTGATTTCGGTGCAGCTCTGGACTCTTTTGGATTGATCAGAATTGGTTCTGAGTCCTCTTCTGGTTTTTGTCTGGAAAACAGAGTGTCGTCTGCTTCCTTGACTTCCAGGTGTAGAGACAGAGAGAAATGTAGTCGATGAAGTTCTTGTTTTATGTTCTCATTCTCAACTCTTCACAGGTATGCAGTAATGAATGAGTTTTTCATGTAAGTGAAGTAGTCTATTTTTATTCACACTCGGTTGTTCTTCTAGCAAACCTTGTGGTATGTATGTCTCTTTGTTCATTCCTTGTCCATTGTAGCAGCACATCCTTCATTAATTTAAATCACGAGCTCCGGCAAAAGAAATGATTTATTTTTGCAGGTACGAGGTACGGTTCCCTGACATCCAACAACACACATTAAATAAATTTCAGTGTATTAAAATATACCTGATATGACTGTTGGTTAGATTAAATAATTATAATGAAATTAAAGCTCTGTCGAGTTCTGTCACTGGAACAGATGCTTTGATATCGGTAGGTAGATGTAACGGTAGGCCTGAGTAACGGTAGATTCTTGTGTAACGGTAGACCTGAGTAAGAAAAGTCTTTCTATCGGTAGGCTTAGTTTATTGGTAACCTTCTGCGTATTGGTAGACTTTCATATCAGTGGCCTTCGATTATCAGTAGGCTTTGATGTAACGGTAACCTTCTTATGTCTGTAACTGTAGCTCTGTCTCGGTAGCGGTAAATCTTTCTTGTATCGGTAGATTTATATTGGTAGCGGTGACTCTCTATCAGTAGCGGTATGTATGTATTGTATCGGTAGCTTTATATTGGTATCCTTTTCGTATTGGTAGCCTTTTTTAATGGGGACCTTCACGTATCAGTAGCTTCCTTTGATAATAGTAGCTTCAACATATCGGTGGACTTGTGTGTATCGGTATCTCTATTCTATAACGGTAGCTCTCACGTAGCGGTAGACTTAATTGTATCGGTAGCTCTGTTCTGTTTAAGCAATCTATTGGCAGAATAGGTTATGTCAGAGTGTACAAACATACAGTAACCGAAAGACTAGTATTTAATCATAGAATAATAGAACAATAATTAATGCAAATAAGTATCTAGATTCAAAAATAAGTATTTAACCATTGATCAAATAGGGATTATCAAAATAAAAATAATCATAATTGAAATTATCAAAATATAAAAAAACAACTAGATTCCCAGAGGGTTCAACAGTCATGATTTATCATTGGGATACATAAAAATCAAATTAATACGTGAAATAGAATTATCACAAAAAAAGAACTAATATATATTCATAATACTCAACTCATATAAAAATGAATTTAAAAAAAAATTAAATACAACCATAATATAAATAAAAAAATTTAATTTTTCAATACTGATTTAAATTTGATCAATCCCCATGTATACATATTCATATATTAATAATGTATAAAATACATGGAAACCCCATTTCCAAAAAACAAATACCAATATTGATGTAACGTCCCAAATCCGGAAGCCACACCACGGGTGGCCCAAACCCGGTTGGTCACATGACCTCAAGAGAATTTCCCCAAATTCTAGAGGCTTCCGACTAGAAGAAAGGGCCCAGGTATGATAGTGGGGAAACTATTCCCTCATTGGTCAAAGTTTAGTGTAGTGGAAAATAAATAATATACAGCAACAGTGGAAGAAATAAACCATACACAATGGATATTAACAACTACAATAAAATATTACCAACTCCTATATAGATAATAATGAAGCATGTCTCTAGTTCATAGAAAATAGCCAGAACATGTTACACAGTAGTACAATACGATACAATAGAAAGTACAGGTATACCAGAATAAAACCGAATAGCCAGCAGCATCACGAGGCTAAGCTCGGTCCCATGCTCCCCTACTCCTTAGCAATAACAAAGTACATGTATAGGTACCCTTTCCCTTATCCACACATAAATCAATATAATCTGTTTGGGCCGAAGACATGAACCAAATAGGGTGTGAGAAATAAATCCCAATAGGCACCCACCAAAGTCATGTGCCCAACTATCAGTGTAAATGTGCAATAGTACTGTGCAGTAGTAAATTAAAAAAACTATTCAGTACTCAAAAGTATCTAACATTTCTAGTTATATTTACATTCTTAATATTCATTTAATCATTCAATATAATGAAATCACAACAAACAATTTTCTATGTAAGTAGTAAGTGTCCTCCATCCCGAAAACCCTTACAATTAAGTAATCAGAATTGAAACCCGTATGTAATTGGCCACATGCATAATAGATATTTCCCTCAGGAGTACAAACTGTCGCCCATTGGAACATAATCTACTGCCCACAGGCACGAAATAAGTTTCCATCAGGCTAAACAGAGCCCTGCCCACAAGCTAATCATAACACTGCCCTCAAGATAAACAAGTAACTGGGCCATGATCAACATATAAACAAGAAATTTATATACAATTCTTCCCATGTAAATTCAATAATCATCATTACAATGGCATACCCTCAGGTATCCTATCCAAACAGCTAAATAGAGAAACACACCCCCGGGATGGTCCTCGATCTTAGTAGTGATCCAAAACAGCAGTTTTACAATTACAATAAATTACCTATGAAATTCTAGGTATTTAGACAGCCATGGCCTCATCCATACGACACCCTGAACCGCGGTTTGTAGCAAAATGGTCCACAAAACACACACCAGTTGGAATTTAAACACAAGACCATGTTCCTAGATCCCCCCTGATTAGTATACGTGAACAACGCTTCCAAAAATGCCCAATAATGACATAGATCTGGGAAAAAAAATTCAAACCTAAATAATAACACTTAGAGGAAGAATTTGTAAGAACAGCGCCATGAGAAGGAAGAACTCACCCGTGCAGTTCCAAGGAGATCGAAAGTGCAGAAAATGGGTTCCCAGGGTGCAGTCGGGAGGTCCTCCAATGTTCGGTCGTCTCTCTGAAGCTCTCCTCAGGTTCTAATATTCCTTTATGAATAGAGGAGGCTACTGCCCATTTTTATGCGAAAAAAACAGACTACATAACACGTACTATTGAGTACACAGCGTGTACTTTTCATTTTATAAACTTTTCCTTCAGTCACATTTTCCACTGCAGCATTGTTCATCTATTGACATGAGTACACATAGTGTATTCTGGATTACATGGAGTGTACTGTCACTCAACTGGTGTCTTCTTCCACTACCTTACTATTTTCCTTCCGACTCACTACATAGTGTGTAAATACCCACTACATGGTGTGTGGTTGGTTTTCACACCTTTCCTCACCATCATGGCTACACGCCCTGTGTACTCATCCCACACGGCCAGAGTACACGGCGTGTGGAAAAGTATATGGCGTGTACCCACAAAGTTTGTGATTTTTCCCCCATTTACCTTTTTTTTCTCAAAAACACTAAAGGAAAATAGAAAATAATTAATTCAAACCTAAAGAATACGAATCAGGTTCTTACAAAATCCCCCCTTTAAAGCAATTCATCCCTGAATTTCCCTTCCATGGGTAGTGAAGATAATGCTCAGAACAACTCTAACCACTAATCACGTATGTCGGTCTACCACTCCAAGGTTTATTCATGAACATGGTCATGCTGCCATAGCACCCATACGAGAGGAACTAACCGACATTAGAGAACCTTCGTGCTCCTATCAACGGAACAAATCTGATGCTCCTCAAAGGATTCATATACATGTAGCTCAACCTCCTCGGGCTGAAAAATGTGAGACATGTCTGAATGATAACAATGCAACCGAGATAAATGGAAGACATCGTGCATGGCCCGGTACCTCTGTGGTAACTGCAACCGATAGGAAAATGGTATGAATCTCTCCTGAATCTCAAATGGCTCCACAAACCTCGGTGAATGTTTACCCTATCTCCTGATCCTCCTAGGTCCCAACCTTAGGGAAACATGCAAGAAAACCTGATCCCCAACAACGAACTCCAAGGGTCGTCTGCGGAGATCAGCATATGATTTCTGACGAGACTGTGTGGTAGCTATCCACTTCTAAATCAACTGGACATGCTCAGATGTCTCCTGCACGAGACATGGTCCTAGTAAAACTGCCTCACCTGCCTCTATCTATCACAAAGGTGATCAGCATGGCCTACCATAAAAAGCATCGTAATGTTCCATCTCAATTGTGTCATGAAAACTATTATTATAGGAAAACTCGACTAGGGGTATATGATTCTCCCAAGAGCCCCCAAAGTCTAGGATGCATGCAAGCTACATTTCCTCTTGCACCTGTATCTTACTCTCTGACTGACCATCGGTCGGAGGGTGGTAAGATGTGCTCAAAATCACCTGTGTACCCAGTTCCCTCTGAAAAATCTTCCAGAAATGAGACGTAAAATGTGTGTCCCTATCTGGAATGATAGAATGAGGGACCCATGAAGACGTACGATCTCTCGAATATACAACTTCCTGAGCTTTTCAACTATGATGTTCTCTTTAATCGGAAAAAATTGAGAGACCTTCGTGAGTCTGTCCACTAGAACCCACACGACATCAGTTCCTTGAGATGACCGTGGATTCCCATTCACATAGTCCATTGCAATTCCATCCCATTTCAACTACGGAATGGGTAACTGCTATAACAGTCTGGCTGGCCTCTGATGCTCCACCTTCTCCTGTTGACTGGTAGAACTCCTTGTAACAAAACCAGCTATCTCCCACTTCAAACCCGGCCAACAATACTGGTGTCTCAAGTCACGGTACATTTTGGTAACTCTGGGATAAACTTCCCAAGTTGAAGCATGAAAATCCCACATCATCTCATGGCATATATTCCCTGGAACCAATAATTTTCCATTGAAACGTAGTACTTCATCATCTCATATCGTCCATCCCGGAGGAGGGTCCTCACATTCCACTGACTCCTAGAGAACTAGGGCTTCTGAATCAGATATTTGTCTCATCCTTACTCTATCCAGGAAGGTATAAGTCATAGCTAAAGATAAAATATAGGTTTTCCTGTGACTTTCATGCACCTCCAAATGCATCTCAGATAATAAATCCATAAGCTTACATTCATCACTGGCCTCATGAACTGCATGTATCTGTGTATTTTTTCTTTGTGCATCAGCAACTGAATTTCCCTTACCAGGTTTATAGGCAAGCTCAAAATCAAAGGACTGTATATACTCAACCCACCTATGATGTCTCGTATTCAAGTCACGCTGTTTAATGATATACTTGAGACTTTTTTGGTCGATGAAAACCACAAAATGCTCTCCCATGAAATAATTTCTCCAATTGCGCAACACATGAACAACTGCATCCAACTCAAAGGCACGCATCAGGTAATTTGTCTCATGTGGCCTCAAATGTCAGGACCCGTACGTAACAACTTGATCTCCTTGCATCAACACAACCCCCAGCCGAATCCCTGATGCATCACAGTAAACTGTATAGCTCTCCACCTGATCTAGAAATATTAGGATTGGTGATGATGTTATCTTCCCCTTCAACTTCTGAAAGGCTGTCTCACATGATTTTGTCCAAACGAACTTCACACCCTTCTTAGTAAAACCCGTCAATAACACTACTTAGTGGGTGAAATCCTGGATGAAGAACCTGTAGTAACTAGCCAGCCCTAAGAAACTCTATATTTCAAACTCATTCTTAGGATACTCCCTGGAAAATACTGATCTTACTTTCATGGGGACTACTTCAACTCCAGCCTCTAAGATAATAAGACACAATGTGTGAATCTGGTCTATCCAATTGTATCACTTTGAGAGCTTAACATATAACTGATGCTCTATCAATGTACTCAAAACAATCACAAGATGGGTGGTATGGTAGTGTCAAGTGTGTGTGTACACCAAGATGTCATCAATGAAGACTACCAAAAATGAATCCAGATATGGATGAAAGACATGATTCATAAGAGCCATGAAATCTTCTCATACGTTCGTGAGTCTGAACGACATCACCAAGTACTCATAAACTATATCTTCTTGGAAAATCTGTAAGTGGTATGTCCGATGGTCTAACACATAACTGATGATATCCTGTCCTCAATTAAATCTTTGAGAACACTCTTGCACCTCGAAGTTGATCAAAAAAATCATCAATCCTTGACAAGGGATATCGGTTCATGACTGTCAACAGCTTCCTCTTCCGATAATCCACACAGAGCTGGAGCGTACCATCTGCCTTCTTCGCAAAAAGAACCGGCGAACCCGATGGTGAAGTTATGGGTCTGATGAAACACATTGACTGCAACTCCTCTTACTATCTCTTGATCTCATGTAACTTATGTGTTCCCATCCTATAAGTAGGAATGGATACTGGTGCCTCACCTAAAACAAGCTCGATATAGAAATCCACCTCGCGCTCTGGAGGTAGTCCTAAAAAGTCATCTGAGAAGACATCCCTGAAACGATCAACCACTACTGGGAAATCCTTATTACAAGTTCCCTATTCATTCAGATATAAACTCACAACATGGGATTTGACTCCACCTCACCCACGATGCTCTGGTCCAGCTCGACATGATTGAACATCCCACTCTCCCCTGTATAGAAACTCGCCGCCCTCTGGTTATGTGAAATGTACCCTACGACGATAGCAGTCTACAAAGGATCGAAGGAGAACCAATCAGTCCATCCCAACAATGACATCATTTCTCATCATCTATAAGACATAGAGGACCCATAGAAAGTGACACCCACCAACCTCTCTAGGGAACTCCCTACACTGACGAACAGTAGCCGTTATAGTCCGCAATGGATTTTATAGGGTCAAAACAATCAGAAGAAAGGGAAACACAGAGCCCAAGGCTCTTCACAACAGGTAAATATATAAATCTATGTGTATCACATTTATCAAAAAGTATTCACAATAAAACAGAACAATCTAGAATAGTACCTCTGATAGTAGAAGGTCCAGGTTCCTACTTCTATTGGGTTTGTTTCACTACATATGCATGCCTAGTGTCGTGGCCCTATGACACAGCCTGGAAACCCTGAGCTATCCCACCCTGCTGCCTCGGAGATCTTGGTGTCTGGCTACAACGACCACGACCACCATCTCGGCATGCACAACCTAACATATTCCAGTTTGATGACTGGTAAGAATCTACTGGTCCTGCTCCTGCATGCAGAGTCTGCACAAAACCCTTCTCACTAGCCACTGGTGGAAACGCCCTGTAAAAGCACTATAGATGACCCATCATGCCGCACGCTCAGCACTCAAGTAGGTCACGTAGACACTGTGGTCTCTTGTTCCCCTCATTACCACACTGGTAGCACATGACGTGACCACCAGAAACATTCTTCTGGCTGGTACTGACTCCGTGAGAGAAATCTATATGTCTCTTCCTCTTCCCACTGTAAATAGTACCAGAAACTGGTGTCGAACCACCTGGTCCCACACCACTAGCCTCCCAATGGTTCATCTCTATAATCAGCACTTGGTTTACAATAGAATGTACAGTAGGAAACCTGGAAATATTCACCAGTGCTCAGATTTCATATTAAAGTCCATCCTCAAAGCGTTTGGCCCTGAACGTCTCAGCACCCACCAAAACGAGTGCAAAATACTGAAGCTCGGTGAAGCGAGCAGAATAATACATCATCAACATAGCACCCTTCTTTAGATTCATGAACTCACGAGCTTTATCTGACCTCAGCGTCTCTGAGAAGAATAATTCATAGAAATATTTTTGAAATGATTCCCACGCCATGTATTTTTGATGCACTGACTGAGTGGTAACATCCTGACACCTCTTGGCGAATTCTCGCAGCATGTACGTGGTGAGTTTGACCCTCCACCATGGAGGCGTATCAAGGTGCTCGAAAATAGTTTGTATAGAACCCAACCAAGTCTCTGTAGACTGTGGTCTTCCATCCCTTGAAAACATAGGTGGGTGATACATCTGGAAGATACGAGTCCGCTCTTCCATAGACGTGGGCACCGGCGGTGGTCCCGGAAAGGTCTGCATGAACTGTATGAAGCCTTCACGGAACTGCGCATCCACGCCTATGTCTGGTAAAACGATTTTTTCCACATCAGGATCAGTTAGATGATCCACTGGTAGCCCATGGCCTACCATATCTATAGTATAATAGTTTCAGCTCTCTTCACGAATAACACGTGGTCGTCTCAGCGTCATGACTCTACATGGTAAAACTCACACCTTAGATCAAGATTATCAATGACTGAAATAAGGATACAAAGAAAGAATGTTTTCAAGATTTACAAAACTTGACTACAAGGCGTGTATAAATACTACATGGCGTGTTCTCATGAGTCGTTCACATGGGCGTGTACTCCAGCTTAAATTGGCCGTGTAACACCCCAAACACACGACAAGTCTTCTAAATACACGGCGAGTCTTCTAAATACACGGTGTGTACTTGAATCCTCATTCCCTACCCGAGTCCTTATTCATGGATAACCCACACATCTCCCTTTTAACAAGACTACATGGCGTGTCTGTCATCTACAAGGCCTATATGGTTTGATTTTTCCAACTGCCTGTCTCATTCGTGACACAACCGACTACTCGGTTGACGCCACACGACGTGTTACACCCACACACGGGGTGTACACCACCCCGTTTCCATAGTAACAAGGCTAATTCCACAGGGTCTCCCACCAGTAAGGACTACACGACATATCCCAAAGGTACATGGACTGTTCAAGAAGAGGTATCACTGACCCATGTTTGTTAGCTACACGGTCGGGAATCCAGGTCAGACTACACGACATGTTCCACAATGGACACATTGCGTATGACTTATGGTCTCATCTGTCCGTGTTTTTAGTTACAAGGGCATACTCTAGGTCAACACTACACGGAATGAACATCCGGTACACTATGTTTTTTTCCCAGGCCATTCCCTACCCCGTGTCCCCGCCCACACATTCTATGACACGGGAAGATACTACACGGCATGTACTGAGTGTACACGATGTGTACTTAAAAAGTTTTCATTTCTTCCCGAACAGAAGAACACACGACATGTGTCCATAGAACTATGTGACATTTATACAGGGTTTTCTGGACAGTAAGCGTTAGATACTACCCCGGAACCTAGAAAATATCGAAAGACAAGACCTAAGTTCCATATTCCGACCCGTGAAGGCCCATAATACCCGCGAATCAATGTTTGGAATCGTACAGATGTTATAAACAAGTAAACAAGTCAATAATCCACCAAATTTCGGTCATTGAGGGAACATACTACCCAAAAACCAATGTATGGTGTCCATACTATCAACAAGCTCACTAAAAAATTACCCAGTCACTAAGCAGGTATTTATCAAAGAAACTATCACTACAACATGCTTTTCTAGAACAACAACTATCACAACATGCAATTTCTAATGTGCCTACATGGAATGGAACTATGCATGGAATGTGATTTATAACATATGCCAAAATGATGCATGAGATGGAATATCCTCATCTCATCAGGTTGCAACTAAATATAACCCATGGACAAAATATTAATAGCACAATCACAAGTGTGTCACCCAACGGTGAAAATCAAATCAGCCATAAAATTTGAAAAATTAGTAAAATTGCAACATGCGAGGTAGACTGGAATTTCCATATACACAGGTTAGCTACTCCTGGGAACATTTTATTACCAACTACCATTTTCTTCTTATCCCTGACTAAGGATCTAAAAAGTATGTTAATGAAAAGGACCCCCTCTAATACAACTTTGTAACATTCCGGATCAAGAAGCCACACCATAGGTGCCCCGAAACCGGTTGGTCACATGACCTCAAGCACATTTCCCCAAATTCCAGAGGCTGCCGACTAGCAGTGAGGGCCCCGGTATGATTGTGGGGAAACTATGCCCTCATTTTCCAAAGTTTAGCGCAATAGAAAATAAATAACATACAACAACAGCGGAAGCAATAAACCACACACAATGGATATGAACAACTTTAGTAAAAGATAACCAACTGCTAGATAGATAATAATAAAGCATGCCTCTAGTTCTAAGAAAACAACCAGAACATGTTACACATCAGTAAAATATGAGACAATAGAAAGTACATGTACAGAAGAACAAAACAGAATAGCCAACAGCATCGCGAGCTTAAGCTCAGTCCCATGCTCCCCAACTCCTCAACAACAATCACGTACCTGTATAGGGATTGTTTCCCTTATCCAAACCTAAAACAATATAATATGTTTGGGATGAAGACATAACCCAAATAGGGTGTGAGAAATAACTCCCAGTAGGCACCCACTAAAGGCCCATGCCCAACTGTCAGTGTAAATGTGCAACAACAGTGCGTAGTAGTTAATGCAATAAACTAAGCAATACTCAAAATTAACTAATTTTACCCGTTATATTGTCATTATTAATATTCATTTAATAAATCATTATATGGAAATAACCCTAGTGAATTCTTTATTTAAATAGTCCATTTCCTCAGACACCCAATCCCTTACCCTCTGTTAATCAGAATCGAAACTCGTAGGTAATTTCCCACAGGATTAACATATATTTCCCTTAGACGTACAAAGTGTCACCCAGAGGCACAGAATCTTCTTCCCATAGGCATGAATGAATTTCCCCTCAGGCTGAGACATATAATCAAGAAATTTATTTACAATTCATCTCATGTAAATTCAATAGTCATTATTACAATGGAATAACCTCGGTTATCCTGGCCAAATGGCTAAACAGAGGAACGCACCCCCAGGGTGGCCCTGAATCCAAGCGGTGATCCCATACACCAGTTTTAAAATTACAATAAATTACCTATGAACTTATAGGTATTTAAATAGCCATGTACTCAGCCATACGACACCCCAAACCTGGGTTCGAAGCACAAAAGTACACAAAACACACAGAAGATGGAAATTAAACACCAGACCACCTACCTCAATCGCCCCTAATCAGTATACGTGAACGAACATTCCAGAAACACCCAAGAATGAAATAGATCTGGGAAAAACAAAAACACATTCAAACCTAAATAACATACATTAGTGTAAAAATGGTTATTACAGCTCCAGGAGAAGGAAGAACTCACAAGTTCGGTTCCAAGGAGATCAACGGTGCAGAAAACGGGTTCCCGGTGTGATGACGGGAGGTCCTCCATGGTTCTGACGTCTCTACCAAGCTCTCCTCCAGTTCTAAGCTTCCTCTGTGAACAGAGGAGTCTAATTCCCATTTTTAAGTGAAAAAACAAACTACACGACCTGTACTATTGAGTACATGGAGTGTAATTTTAATTTTTTTTAAACTGTTCCTTCGACGGCTTCATTCCATAGCGACATTGTTCATCTGTCGACATGAGTACACATAATGTATTCCTTATTACATGATGTGTATTGTCGCTCAGCTGGCGGCTGCTTCCACCACCTTACTATTTGTCTGCAGACTAAATACACATCGTGTAAATACCCACTACATGACGTGTAGTCTCTTTTTGCACCTTTCTTCACCAGTATGGCTACACGACCTGTGCACTCATCCCACATGGCCATAGTACATGACGTGTAGACAAGTACACAGCGTGTACCCACAATGTTTGTGATTTTTCCACGTTTTCCTTATTTTCTCAGAAACACATAAGGAAAAGAGAAAAAAAATAAACCTGTACCCCAAGAATAAGAACTGGTTTCATAAAATTGAAACCCCATTAAAAATAACAAATGCAAATTATAATCAAGAATTACATATTTGTAGATTTATTTTAAAATATCATGCATCACAGAGAATGAATCTTAATGGATGTGTATAGAAACACCAACCTCAATGATATGTGTATATTATGAAACTCTAAGGGAAGGAATACTGAATCCATGTGGACAAACCACACGCCCATATATTCGTGAGACATAATCCAAACCTCATCCCTTTCTACTATGGTTTGTAAAAAAAGTACCTCAAATTTAGAGAAGTAAAGACAATAGGGGTATTAATTGAATAGGATGTATGATTCCAAAAATTGAAGAATAACTCTTGTTGGATGATTTTAGAGGAAACCATATTTGAGGGATTGTATAGGAATGAGGTATTGAGGATCCCCCAGATGATACAAGACCAAAATGGTAGAAAATTGAATTGGGGTAAAAATTAATTGATGATTAGAATAATTATTTATTGGTTGTATAGATCATGGAAGATCACGTAATTTGGCCACATGATTTTCGAAAACATTCAACAAGCATTTGTACCCTTTGGGCGAAGGGATACACATGGTACTATTTGGTCGTAGGATTTGGGAAACACTGCTCTAGCCATGTACCATTATAAGGCCCCAGCCTTAAACCTTACTGAATCTTGAGTTATTACAAGATTACACATTGAGGATCTTTTTGGGTATAGATTTTTAGAGAATTAGATCATAAAACTTGCATTACATTCCAGATATAAACAAAGTGGTTACATAAAGATAATATTATTCTTTCCCATCAATGGAAACATATTTAAAATAAAACATGGGTTCATTCTTGAAACTTTCTTGACACTATCATCATATAATGTACCTTTCCCTTGACCTGTGAAAAACATTTCAAAAAAACTTTGGATGAGCATAAAAAGATCAGTAAGGGATATAAAAATATGGAAAGGAAACATGGGTACATATATACATAAGAATGAAATCATACTTTACCCATAAAACATAAGCACATTAACCAACCTCATCAAATCATGAATAAATCATAGAAATCAAAAGACATAAAGGTAACTTGAGGCATTCATAACATTCTTACGTAGGTAGTAACCCTCTTGGTTACGTTTGGAATACCCATCACAGTATATTCCCTAAATCTCTTTGGAGATACCTTAACGTTACACTCCTTCGCGTTACCCAATGCATTGGAGAGCTATATCCGGCTCACCCGCCCTTAGTTTATCACGGAACCACCCGTCTTCATAATAATGCCCAAGAACCTCAACATAATCGTATCACATAAAACATGCATAAAGGAAACATAACATTTCCACATTTCAATCACAAGATATCAATACAACACATAGATATAATAACATTATGAAAACCATTTTCAATACCAAAAAAAATGAAAAGTAAAACATGGTATTTATTTTTCTTTTAAAAAAAGTTATGGCTTGTAGAGGAAGCCGAAACTCAAATAATGGTCACGGCGGCGGAGAAGTCGTTGTCACCGCATACGTATGACAAAAACATTCCCTTTTGAC
Source organism: Viscum album (assembly GCA_963277665.1). NCBI lineage: Eukaryota > Viridiplantae > Streptophyta > Magnoliopsida > Santalales > Viscaceae > Viscum > Viscum album. Next base: position 1,128,127,760 of record OY728120.1, read on the forward strand.
GTTTAGTAAAAATCTTCGTATAAAAAAGATTCCTTTTGGATAAACGTAAAACTCAAAGGGGTTTATACACCGTATAAAAGAAGGTTTTGTATAAAACAAAATATGCCTCAATGAAAGGTGATTGAGACGAAGTCCCATACCTCAGGTCCGACTTGACACGGTCATTCTTCAATCTCCTGAATAATAAACTTGAGTTAATTTCTACTTGTTTAAGAACATTTTTCAAGTTCATTATTCCTTTTATATAACTTATTTCCATGTCATGAACACTATGTAATTATTTAAGTTAATAACGGTCGTTTTAACGATCATTGGTACTTGACTCAAAAATAAACCCTTTATAATTACATGTTGTTCATGTATCCATTATATACAGAATTATAATCATTATGTATATATCATATATATCCAGTATATACATGCATTTATAATATTACATAATCATTTAGAGGTAAGAAATGAAATGCACCGTTCATGGAGACGGTAAGCCGTACGTACGCATGAACGCTACTTTCATTTCTATTTCGTATTTTATAGAATGGAATCATAATGATATAAAGGTATATTATAATTACAGTATAATATCATACATAATATCATAGTTCCATACTTTATACGTCCCACATATGGTATTTAACGAATCAAATCACTTTGAGTGGGCGGTAGTCCGCACTTCCTTAAATGAAGATATCGTGTTTACCCATAATGGAAACCATAAAGGTATTCCCAAAATGAAAAATACAGAAGCTTAAGGAAAACATAAACATATTATATATCATATATAAATTTTGGGTCATCTTAATGGCCACCTTTGAAGGTGTTAAAATAATGTTGAACAATCATCGTTTCTGGAGGCATAATTTCACCATCCACAGAAACAGTATGTACTTTAACCATTAGATGTAGGTGTGTGTAAGTGTAGCTCTAATAAATCTTATAACAATATCATAGTATATTGAGGGTACATTATTTGTTACAAAATAAAATAATAAAAAGATTTTAGGGGGTTGGAGAAGAAAAATCCAACAAAAGGACTCAAAAGAAGACATTACCTTAAAATCGGGTAACTCTCTTAGATTTGGGCTCATAGGCTTCCTTGGGAAGACTTTTTCCCAAATTGAGGCTTCAAGGAGTAAGATAGGGATGTGGAGAGCCAAAATGGGCAGGGGTTGTCCGAGACAAAAGGCTTTGGGAGTGTGGGTAAGGAGGTAGAGGTGGGGGCCTTTTATAAGAGGAGAGGAGGGGCACTCTTGGAATTTAAAGAAATTTTACTTTATTTGAAAATGATTTTCGGATTAAAAGGGTCCCACATTGATATAATTCGAGTGTATGGTGATACGGGTTCGAAATCCACTCATACAATTGGTTTTGGACATGTGTAGGTCTTATATTTCACATTATCATTCCATTTTATTTAAATCGTTAAATAATGAGGTCATCGCTTCATCATCATGATGTCATAAATAATTTCATTTATTTAACGTCTAAAAATCAAAAAAAAAAATAAAATTATTTAGGAAATATTTTTATATTTCCAATGAATATTTATAATCAAAAATCTGATCTTTATAACCCCATGTAAAAATTGTTTTAGTAAAACATCTCATGTTTGTGTCCTTTTTACTTTTATATTAAATAAAAAGTTATTTTTGTCATTTCCCAACCAATGTGGCTTCATGTGGTCCCCAAGTTGACCCGTGGATTGTCTTGGTCGGCCATGACACATCCAATGAGGGTAGGACATGTTTCAAGCTCATCTCATTTTATTAAGGCATTATTTTCACCTTAAACTACATTAATTACCTCTAATCGCGATTAAGAACTTAAGAGTTACTATTCACAAAGAAATAATATTAATCTCATTGAACCCCATTTTACTTCTTAATGACAACCATGTATGTCGGATTTTTGAAATTCAAAAGACAGAATTGGTAAAATTTCATTTAAATGAAAAATTAGTTTTTATAAGTACCACTTAGTGGTTTCACTATTCATCAAAAATTGATGTTTTTCATAAAAATACCAAAAATTCACCCTAAGCTATAATTGATATTCCGAATACAAAAATGAAGTATATTTTACAAAATTCAAATCATATAAGTCACATTAATTAATTTATTAATTAATTCCGCTATCATGACAAATAGCGTGTTTTTATGAAACAATAAGTATCAAAAGATTGACACCAGTTTAAGTCCAATTTTAAAGTGAAATTGATTCCAATGACCACCATTGGATTAAATGGTAATAATATATTCTAATTTTACTTCAAAAACAATTCAAAAGATAATCTAATCATATAAATAAATTATATTAAAAAGCAGTTTTGATGTAAAATGCAGTATTTTTCACTATTCATTAAAAAAATCAACATTGTCTGAAAAATACCAAAAATTCACACAAAGTAAATTTTGATGTCCCAATAATAAAGAATAAGTATATTTTGACAAACATAGCTTATAAAATTGTCAAAATATAGATTTAAAAATGGTTTTCCATCAAAAGGCAGTGAAATAATCTTTTAGAAATATTAGGGTATTCCATGCTTATGATTGGATTTATTTTCATTTTAAGCCTCTAAAACACTATCTAATTCATTAATAAAGATAGATAAAAATATATATTACTCATTACTTACATGAGATGTTACAACCTTCCCCACTTTTTAAAATTGCGTCCCCACAATTTATTATTTATCAAATAAATGGGGGTACTTATCCCTCATTGCATTTTCTGATTCCCATGTTGCCTCTTCCATCATGTGGTTTTTCAAAAAAAAAACATTACCTGATTAATCACCTTATTCTGTAACACTTGCTCCATGTGGTCAAGAATCTGGACCGTTTGTTCCTCATAAGATAGGTTCTCTTTCAGCTGAAGTATCTCTGGACTCAAAACATGATATGGATCTGGCATATATTTTCTCAACATCGAAACAAGAAAAACATTGTGTACCTGAGATAAACTCTGAGGTAAAGCCACCCGGTATGCAATTGATCCAACTCTCTCCAGAATTTAATATGATCCAATAAACCTTGGACAAAGATTTCCTTTCTTACCAAATCTCATCACACTTTTCCAAGGAGAATCCCTGAGAAAAACAAGATCACCTACCTAAAAAGATAGATCCTTCCTCCAGTTATCTGCATAACTCTTCTGCCTGCTCTGAGCTGTTATCATGTGCTTTTGAATCAGCTAAACTTTTTCTGCCATCTCTTCTACCAATTCTGGTCCCATCAACTTCCTTTCACCCACTTCATCCCAGAAAGCTGGAGTTCGACACCGCTTCCCATATAATGCCTGAAATGGTGCCATCTGTATACTAGAATGAAAACTGTTATTATATGAAAATTCAACCAAAGATATATGTTGGTACCAACTTACCTGATAATCCATAGAGCAAGAACATAGCATATCCTCCAATGCCTGAATTGTTCGTTCTGACTGCCCATCTGATTGAGGATGAAAAGCTGTACTAAAATTGAATTATATACCCAACGACTTCTGAAGGCCTTTCCAAAAGTTAGAAGTGAACCTGGGATCACGATCAGATACAATGGAGAGGGGAACTCCATGTAACCTGACTATCTCTTTATGATACAAACAGAAAAGTTGATCTAGGGAAAAAGTATCTCGTATAGCATGGAAATGAGCAGATTTACTCAAGCGATCAACAATAACCCAGAATGCATTATTACCTCGAGGTGTCATCGGTAATCCCACAACAAAGTCCATGGATATATTCTCCAATTTCCACTCTGGCACCGGTAAAGGCTGAAGCATCCCTTTCGGTAACTGCCGCTCTCCTTTAACCTACTAACAAGTGAATCACTTCACAGTAAAATCAGCAATATCTATTTTCATTCCATCCCACCAGTAATACTCCCGCAGATCTCTGTACATCTTAGTACTGCTAGGATGAACTGAAAACGGAGAACTATGAGCTTCACATAACAACTCTCTCTTCAACTGTGAATCACAAGGAAAACACAATGTCTTCCCAAATCTCAAAACGAAATCATTATCAATGTTGAAATCAAGCAACTTACCTTTCTGAACCAGCTCTACCTTTTTCGGCAACTCACTGTCTTGCTTTTGTGCTTGCTTGATTCTATCTGATAGAGAAGATCTCACTAATACCTGAAACAAAACCGAAGAACTTCCTGCACCAACAACATCTATGCCAAATTTCATCATATCCTTAACCAAAGGATCACGTTCCAAACGCAACATTGCTAATGAAGCATTACTTTTTCGACTCAAAGCATCAGCCACTTTATTTGCTTTTCCTGGATGGTAATGAATTGTACAATCATAATCCTTGATTAATTCCAGCCATCTCCTTTGTCTCATATTTAACTCTTTCTGAGTGAATATATACTTTAAACTTTTGTGAGCAGTATATATTTCACACTTTACTCCATACAAATGATGCCTCCAAATTTTTAAAGTGAAAAAATAGTAGCTAATTCCAAATAATTTGTAGGGTAATTTACCTCATGAGTTTTCAACTGACGTGAAGCATAAGAAATTACTTGATCATTCTTCATTAGGGCACAACCATGTCCTTTCAATGAAGCATCACTATATATAAAAAACTCACCATTCCTGGAAGGTAGTTCCCAAACTGGAGCATTCCCCAATCTTCTTTTCAATTCCTGAAAACAATCATCACATTCTTTTTTATATATAAACTTAACACCCTTCCGAGTTAGCTTAGTCATTGGACTAGATAACTGTGAAAAATTTCTAACAAACCTTCGGTAATAGCCTGCCAAACCAAGGAAACTATGAATCTCTGTTACATTTGTGGGTCTTGGTCATTCATTAAAAACCTTTTGTTTTTGTAGGATCAACGGTTATCCCATATTTAGAAACAATGTGACCAAGGAAAGAAATTTTTTGCAACAAAAACTCACACTTTCTGAATTTCCAATACAATTTCTTTTCTTTCAAGGTTTGCAAAATAACCCTTAAATGTCTTTCATGCTCTTCTATACTTTTAGAAAACACCAAAATATCATTAATGAAAACAACCACAAACTTATCCAAGAACTCATGGAAATTCTATAAATTATGTCCAGGAATACAGAAGGTGCATTGGTTAGCCCAAAAGGAATTACTACAAATTCATAATGTCCATATCATGTATGAAACGCAGTCTTCGGAACATCTGCTTCCTTTACCTTCAGCTGATGGTACCCCGATCTCAAGTCAATCTTTGAAAAAAACTGAGCTCGCTAGAGCTGATCAAACAAATCATCGATATGAGACAAAGGATATTTGTTCTTAATAGTGATGTTATTCAAGGCTCTATAATCAATGCAAAGTCTCATAGAACCATCTTTCTTTTTAAAAAATAAAACAGGAGCACCCCATGGTGACGTGCTAGGTCGAATGAAACCTTTCTCTAAAAAATCTTGCAATTTCTCCTTTAACTCTAAAAGTTCAATTTGAGCTATTCGATAAGGGGGTTTTGAAATTGTCTTAGCATTAGGAACTATGTCAAAAGTAAACTCAAATTCCCGATCTGGTATTATTCCAGGAAACTCATCAGGAAAAAACACCAGGATACCCATTTACCACTGGCACATCATTAATCTGAAAAATTCCATTATTTTCAACGATGTGTGCAAGGTAACATTCATTTCCATCTTTTACAAGTTTCTTGGCCTCTTGATAAGTTATCAATAGTAAGGGTTCATTCTTGTACACAAACTGAAATACTTTCTGAAAAGAAACTTCTTTATCTCTACAGACAATCTTAGCATGGTAAATTGAGAGCCAATCCATACCTAGGATAACATCAAAATCTACTAGAGGTAGAACAATAAGGTTTTCAAGTAGGTTCTTTCCACAGATAAGGATAGGAAGATTCTTATAAATTTTTTTTGCCTCAACATTTCCCCCAGATGTTTTTACCACAATTTCAGGAGTCATTTCTTGAGATGGTATTCCCATTTTACTAGAATAGGTTTCAGAGATGAAAGAATCAGTAGACCCCGAATCAAACAACACACTGGCATAATCTGAAAAAACAAACAAAGTACCTGATACAACTTCATTTGATGGCCTGAAATCTGCTGATGTAGTTGCAAAGGATTTCACCACCCCTTTCTACTTGTAGTCTAACTGCTTCACATCACCCAAGCTCTTTGTCGGACATTAGTTTGCATAGTGACCCATCTCATTGCACTTATAACTTTTCACTAACTGTAAATCAAATTTGGTCTTACCATCACCCTGATCATTTCCAGTGCAATCACGAGTTTTATGTCCCATATTACCACATCTGTATCACTTTCCAAAATTTAGAAGACATTCCCCAGAATTCCTTTTTCCACATTTATCACAAACTGGAAACTTAGTTTTCTTACCATCAGACTTTTTGGAAGAATTCTTCCCTTTCTCCTGCCACCTCTGTCTCATCTTCTGCTGGTTGTTATAGAACACTTGATCATCGGCAAACTCCATTTCCACCTTCTCAGAAAATCGAACAAGATTTTCATAACTTCTAAACTCACGAGAAGCTAATGACCTTCGATATTTTGGCTTTAATCCTGAGTAAAAATGATTGATTTTACTATCAAGGTCTCGGATAAAATTTGGAGCATACCTTTCCAATCGAGTGAACCTCTCTTCATAGACAGCCACTGAGTCTTCCTCTTGCATCAATTACAAGAATTGATTTTCCATCCTAAGTCGGACAGCCTTAGGAAAATACTTCTCAAGAAACATACCTTTGAATTCATCCCAGTTGAGAGAATCAATCTCATCAGTGTCCCTGATATTTTTAACCATCGACCACCACTGATCTGCTTCACCCTCCAAACGGTAAATAGCATGACTAACATTTTGATTGTCTGAACACCCCATGACATCGAAAATCTTCTCCGGTGCTTTAATCCACCCTTTAGCTTACACAGGGTCAGATGATCCTCTGAATGATGGGGGATGTTGCCTCATGAAATGTTCCACCACTGACATGTTCCTCTGCGGTTTGATCTGGCTGATCTCATGCATGGATACCACCACCATTTATCGCTTGAGTCAACTGCTCAATTACTGCAACAAACTGTTCAGTTCCAATTCAGACCATCTCAGGATTCTAATTCGGAAGGTTATTTCCTTCTGCATGCCTTCCTAGCACTTCTTCACTGTTTCCTATGCGGAAAACCATTCTAAAGAAACATGTCTTAGATGAAGCAACATCGTAATCTTCAAATACTATATCACATCAATTTGACCATAAAAAAATATTTTTCGATAATCATTTAATAAAATTCTAACTCCTAAAGTAATCTAAACCGACCTTTGATACCAACTATAAGGCCACAGCCTTAAACGTAACTTAATCGTGAGTTATTACAAGATTACACATTGAGGATCTTTTCGGGTTTAGAGTTTTAGAGAATTAGATCATAAAACATGCATTACATTCCACATATAAATAAAGTGGTTACATAAAGATAGTATTATTCTTCCCCATCAATGGAAACATATTTAAAATAAAACATGGGTTCTTTCTTGACACTTCCTTGACACTATCCTCATATCATGTACCTTTCCCTTGACCTGTGAAAAACATTTCAAAAAAACATGGGATGAGCATAAAAAGCTCAGTAAGGGATATAAAAATATGGAATGGAAACATGGGTACATATATATAAGAATGAAATCCTACTTTACCCATAAAACATAATCACTTTAACATACATCATCAAATCATGAATAAATCATAGAAATCATAAGACATAAAGTTAACTTGAGGCATTCATAACATTCTTACGTAGGGTGTAACCCTCTTTGTTACGTTTGGAATAGCCATCACAATATATTCCCTAAATCTCTTCGGAGAAACCTTAACATTACACTCCTTCGCGTTACCCAATGCATTGGAGAGCTATATCAGACTCACCTGCCCTTAGTTTATCATGGAACCACCTGTCTTCATAATAATTCCCAAGAACCTCAACATAATCGTATCACATAAAACATGCATAAAGGAAACATAACATTTCCACCATTCAATCGCAAGATATCAATAAAACACATTGATATAAAAACATTATGAAAACCATTTTCAATACCAAAACAAAAGAAAAGTAAAACACGGTATTTATTTTTCTTTTAAAAAAAGGTATGCCTTGTAGAGGAAGCCGAAACTCAAATAATGGTCACGGCAGCGGAGAAGTCGTTGTCGCCGCATACGTATGACAAAAACATTCCCGTTTGTCGTTTAGTAAAACGCTTTGTATAAAAAAGATTCCTTTTGGATAAAAGTAAATGTCAAAGGGGTTTATACACCGTATAAAAAAAGGTTGTGTATAAAACAAAATATGCCTCAATTAAAGGAGATTGAGACGAAGTCCCATACCTTGGGTCTGACTTGACTCGGTCGTTCTTTAATCTCCTAAATAATAAACATGAGTTAATTTCTAATTGTTTAAGAACCTTTTTCAAGTTCATTATTCCTTTTATATCACTTATTGCCATTTCATGAACACAATGTAATTATTTAAGTTAATAATGGTCATTTTAACGATCATTGGTACTTGAGTAAAAAATAAACCCTTTATAATTACATGTTGTTCATGTATCCATTATATCCAGAATTATAATCATTATGTATATATGATATATATCCAGTATATACATGAATTTATAATATTACATAATCATTTAGAGGTAAGAAATGAAATGCACCATTCATGGAGACGGTAAGCCGTACGTACGAATGAACGCTACTTTCATTTCTATTTCATATTTTATAGAATGGAATCATAATTATATAAAGGTATATTATAATTCCAGTATAATATCATATATAATATCATAGTTCCATCCTTCATACGTCCCACATATGGTATTTAATGAATCAAATCACTTTGAGGGGGTGGTAGTCCGCACTTCCTTAAATGAAGATATCCTGTTTACCCATAATGGAAACCATAAAGGTATGACCAAAATGAAAAATACAGAAGCTTAAGGAAAACATAAACACATTATATATCATATATAAATATAGTGTCATCTTAATGGCCACCTTTGAATGTGTTAAAAGAATACTGAACAATCATCGTTTCGGGAGGCATAAATTCATCATCCATGGAAACAGTATGTCCTTTAACCTTTAGATGTAGGTTTGTGTAAGTGTTGCTCGAATCCTTATTATAACAACATCCTAGTATATTGAGGATACTGGAGTTGTTACAAAAGAAAAGAATAAAAAGAGTTTATGGGGTTGGAGAATCAACATCATCCACAGAAACAGTATGTCATTTTATTAAAGCAATATTTTTACCTTAAATTACACTAATTACCTCTAATCGCGATTAAGAACTTAAGAGTTACTATTCACCAAAAAATTATTTTAATCTCATTGAACCACATATTACTTCTTAATGACAACCATGCATGTCAGATTTTTGAAATTCAAAACACAGAAGTGGTAAAATTTCATTTAAACGAAAAATTAGCTTTTATAAGTACCACTTAGTGGTTTCACTATTCATCAAAAATTGAAGTTTTTCAGAAAAATACCAAAAATTCACAATAAGCTGTATTTGATATTCTGAATTCAAAAATGAAGTCTATTTTAAAAAATTCAAAACAAATAAGTCAAATTAATTAATTTAATAATTAATTCCTGCTGTCATGACAAATAGCGTGTTTTTATGAAACAATAAGTATCAAATGATTGACACCAGTTTAAGTCCAATTTCAATGTGAAATTGATTCCAATGACCACCATTGGATTAAATGGTAAAAATATATTCTAATTTTACTTCAAAACCAATTCAAAAGATAATCTAATTATATAAATAAATTAAATTGAAAAGTAGTTTTGATGTAAAATGCAGTATTTTTCACTATTCATTAAAAAAATGAACATTGTCTGAAAAATACGAAAAATTCACACAAAGTAAATTTTGATGTCCTAATCATAAAGAATAAGTTTATTTTGACAAAAAATAGCTTATAAAATTGTCAAAATATATATTTAAAAATGGGTTTCCATCAAAAGTCAGTAAAACAATCTTTTAGAAATATTAGTGTATTCCATGCTTAAGATTGGATTTATTTTCATTTTAAGCCTCTAAAACACTATCTAATTCATTAATAGACATAGATAAAAATATCTATTACTCATTACTTACTTGGGATGTTACAACCATGGTTAGGTCATGAATTGCAGAACCCTTCATATGTTTGATGAAAATTTACATGTAACTATGGACTAGGCATGCACCATTCCCTCGACACTCAAAACAAGCCACACATATCTTCACTGGCCTCACACTATGTGTCCCAAACCGTGTAAAATCAAGAGAAGAAAATTTTTTCATGTTGATAAAAAACTAAAAAAATACCTTCTTCGAAATGACACATGGTTTTCCCAAAATAATTGAATACAACAAGTGCAGAAAGAGTAAATCGACTCGGAATCTATATAACTCAAAAATTTACATCATGGAAATAACCCAAACATTAATTAAAAAAATTAATTCATTAAAATAATAAAACAAATGATATATCAAGGTTATTGGGTGAATACTAAAATATATTTAACACAAAACACTCTTAATGGAAAATGAAATATTATTCAAATAACTATCATATTATATCGATAACATATGTATAGAAATTTACGATAGTGTCTGTTCAAGGTGGAAAAAAATGTAATCCACATTTACTATTTTTAATTATCATGGATCATAATAAGGAAGGTATTTTTTCGAATTCATTTCATTGATTTTGTGGAATTAAATTTAAAATTTTACATGAAATATATAACCAAATTTAATTTTCCAGAAAAAATCCATTTATTTTTAAGAATGAATTTATACCAAATTCATGTATAATATTGATTTTAACAATATGAATTATTTTATATTTTATTTATAAGAAAGAAATTAAAACTGAATAAAAATATAATGTTACTTTGTATTTATTATAGAATATTTTTTTCAACTAAAATATGAATTTTGTAGTATTAATTGAAATAATATATCTTTTATGGAAACTTATAAAAAATAATAATAAGATAAATTTGATATTATTTATTAATAAATGGAACCATTTTAAAAATAATTTTTCTTAAAAAGCATATAAATTAATTATAATATTAACACACAAGATAAATGAAAAAAATATTTTAAGGGAACATATTTGAGAAGCATAAATTTAATTTTATAAAAAATAGATTGCTTAATTCATAATAATTAGTCAAATAAATTCTATTAAGATTGATATTGATATTTTTTTATAATTTTGTTAATCATATTCATATTTTAATACCAAAATATTTTAATTAATTGAAATTATGTATTATAATGTGTACGACACGAATCATTGAGCATAAAATAATCATGAAAAATTCATATTAAAATATGATCATTACAAAATAGCAATTTAATTTTAATGTTTGAATAGGATAAAAATAGTAATTATATATATAAAGTCCCCCGCAAATAAATTTTTCTTAATAATTCTGTTGAAATAAACACTAAAATTTTAGAGAAGTCATTTTATTCATCAAAAAATTATTTTTCTTCATAAATATTTATTAATTTTTTAGGTAATATTATAATTTATTTTTGAAAATTTTAGAAAAATTGTTTATATATAGGATATAATTAATTAAACTACCATATAAATATTATAAATTTTTTAAATATTGATATATTTTCAAAAAAATTAATGAATAGTTAAATATTTTGGATTTTTATTGAAATTATATATTTTTTTAATATATTTATAAAGTCAAATTATAATTTTTAATAGAATAAAAATGATATATGCTGATATGTGTTACACCTAATAAAATTATAGTATTTGAAATTAAATTTATTTAAGAATTTATGTAAAAACAATTCAATGCCGATTTTCTAAAATAAAATTTACATTCGGTTTTATCTGGTTTAACGTTATATTATGTTATACCACAATTGTTTTTTTTAATATTGAATAATGGATTAAATATTTTTAAATTTTATTTACAAATATTGTAATTATTTCACTTTCATTTATATCATTATGAATTTTATTATAATAATTTTTTTAACCATAGTAAATGTATAATGTGTAAGTTAAATGTAAAAATAAAGTGATCAATACAATAATGTGTCCCTAAAACATGAATTAATTTTATTATGTGTATATTTCATCCATAATCATCCAAAAATATTATTTATGATCTTTTTGTCAATATGTCTATTATTTTTACATTAATAAATCTTTATGTATGGAAATATAAAATAACTCATTCAATTAAATTTATTATCATTAAATTTTCAGAATGTAGATATAAATAGTGGATGTTAGGTTATAAATATAAATTTTAAAGGTTTTTTTATCATGTTAATAAATTTATAATTTTTAGTAATAAAATAATTACTTTAAATTCCAATTAAATGCTGATAAATTATTTAATTAATTAAAATTAAAATAAAATAAATTATTATATAATTGTTTAAAGTAACATAACATGAATGATATATTATGTTAAATGATATTTTTTTTAAAAAAACATATCAGAGAGTCATTAAAGAATAATATTAGAATTACATTATTCCCATTTATAGTTTTAAATTTTAATATACTTGAATGGTCCAAAAATTATGATAGTTGTTATTTTATAATAAATTATATTGTATTGATTTATTAATTACACCAAAATTAATATATTTGATGATTTACTAGTATATGGATTGAAACTTCAACCATGTGTTATTTATGGAAAAATGTTTGTTTTATAGTACATTTCATGGCCCCAAGAGAGTAAACTCATTAATACCGTAATATTTTTCCAAAATTGTAAAATAGGATTAAAATGAACTGTTTTAAAATTTAACATTGAATTGAAATTTATTATTTGATGAGAGGAATTTGAAAAAAAAACAAATTATATTAGAGAATTATAATTTTTGAGACCCAAGAATATGAAAATAGATTCATATTAATTTAATACATAATGTGTTTCCATGAGTGTATCCACCATATCTTATAAAAGGGAACATATTGTTCGCATTTATTCACACTAGAAAAAACATTTTTTGGATAATTACAACCAATATTTCATTAAAACAAAAATATAATTTTTATCAACGATATGTATTATTCTTTAAAAGATCATAATATGTATTTATTTTAATCATTAAGAGGTTTTCCATGAAAAAATATAATTATATTAAAAAAGTGTTCATTTTTTATACCATCGTGAAATATTCAACAATCATAATGAAATAGTAATATCAGTATCTATCATATAATCATATGTTAATTTGTAAACATAGAAACATATATCCTTATACTCTTACATCAAATGTGAAAAAGAACAATCATTCATGAGTATGGTGGGAAAATTCTCGTGAATAGATGTAGTTAATTATTAATATCCACCTCATAATGATGATAGTAATGAATGGTCTAATATATATATATATATATTTATTTTGGAAATAATTATCATTATAAAAATATATTATTATATTTATGTTTATACAATTACATTCATGGAAAAATTATAATTTTATTCATTTATAGTTGTGAACTACATCTTCCACGAAGAGATGATATAAATTTTTCATCACCACATTAAGTAGATGATTTATAAAAATATTATTATGTACCTAATTGATATTTATTATATAATTATCGTTATTTAATGATAAAATAATATAAACCATCTTTCCAAAATCACTGTTGAAAAATGTAAATGTTACTCATGCATCCTGACAACCCACCACTATATAATTTTAATATAGTTGATTATAGATAACCGTATCTGGTTTTTTTGTAAAATTGTAATTTATATGTAAATATTATAATTATGTAATTATTATTATTATGTATTTTATGGAATATAGGAATTTTTTACCATAGTAGACCAGCTTATGTCAATTTTCATGTATTAGATAAATATCATTAAATCATCTGATGTATACATAATTGAATAACTTATTTACAGTAACATGGGAAAATATACAATAAATATTATAATTTTTATTAAGGAAATAAATATTTAAAATTAAATTTTTATTTAGGAAAATAATAATTTTACATGATAATTCATACTCATGATAAGAGACATTATTTTAAAAAACTCTTTTAATGTTCCCCTTCCAACTCTTTCTATTATACTATCATATGTTTTAAAATATCATAATAATTTTCTATATAAAAATAATATATTTATGTAAGTATTTATTATTTTTATTTTTTACTTCAACCTATGGTTTTTAAAAAGAATAATTTCAATTATTTTATTCAGAATGTTTTTTACTTTCTATACAAAAGGAAAAAGTAATGTCTAAATTTAATGTATACCAATAAAAAGAAATTTATTTCTTACAAAATAGTTTCACAATATCTGGACTATATTAAAAGATATAATATATTATTAAATGAAAACCACCATTCCATTCCTACTGTGTATTTTTGTTTTGAAAAAAAATCCGAAATAATGCATATTTCAAAATCTAAAAGTCTATTACCAATGGGGTTAATGTTCCATTATTCATTAGTAAGGACAGATGGAGTTACCAAGGATGTTTATCAAATGAATTTAACTGGGATCTAGTTACTTTTAACATGGTTTTTAAATATAAATATTCAATGTTATTTGAAAATTCTATTATTTTCATGCTTTTGGATTTTAAGGATCTATTGTAGAAAAAAATGTATTCTTTTCTAATTACATGTTTTCTAAATATTTTACATATAGACTATGAATGGGTTATAACAATGAATAATTCATGTATAAATTCATAAATATTTTTTTTGTGAAAAGAAATTTCACTTCTTTTTGAATGTTTTATATTTTTGTAAAAATAGATATTGATCTGTAGTGTCCACTTTTTATGTTATAATATTGTTATGTGTGGTTTATAACATAATTCAATAAATCTATTACCCATAAAGATCCCATATAAAGTGAGAAATAAAATTTCAGTCTAGACCACTATTATATTTAATTATTAAGGCCTCATAGTTACAGTTGGTATCACATAAGGGTTTATAAAACATTTTTATATTAATATGTTTAATGATAGTTAATTTTAAAAAGAAATGTATACCATAATAGTTTTATGATTTTAAAATTTATCGTCTCTTGAAATTCACGGACAACATCATCTATGGATTGATGTGATGGTATTTTAATTTGATTAATGACTATTTTAGAGACATCTTCTGAGTGTGTGGTATATATAACCCTTAGGTTTTTCATGTACTAAATTTTAAAAAGACTCATATTTCATTTTTTGGATGTTATTGTAAATTTATGAGATAACAATAAAATTAAAAACATTATTAATTGTTTGATGTTATTAAGGTTAATTTATGTGATTTTATGGGAATTATTATTTATAATTTCAATGTGTGTTATCATTACACTGACTATTTTCATATATACATTAAATATTCATTTAATGTTTTAATGATGTGATTTTCTATATATTAATGTTATCTTTTCAACATGAAGGAAGTATAAATAAACCAAAAATATTATCACTTTAATGTTATTTAATCTATACCAACATAGACAAATATAGTTCACTTGGTTTGAAATTATTTCTAAATATCCAAATCATAATTAATAAAAATTTTGATATATCAAACACTATTACATTTCCCAAATTTTTTTACAGTTCATGGTAATAATTTTATTTATTTCAAATTATAAATTCATATATATCTTCATCTGGGACATCTCGACCCGTGTGCCACTAAACAGTTCCCCGAGATTGTTATCCACATGCCCACAAGTGCACATCCCCGTACGCGAGAGGGTAACGACTTGTAATGAGGGTCTAGTAAGTCAGTATTTAAAATAATATAATCACTATAATCCTTATAAAACACAAAAAATAAAACAAAAATAACCAATTGAATAATCATATAAATTACCAAATCAATATCATGACATATTATATTCCAGACAAGAAAATACAACAATCAACTTATTGTTAAAACATAATTTGTCAAATTTGAATGTAAACTGTCAACAAGGAAACCTAAATGAAAGATATAAAGACTCCCATGTTGATCATGAACCACATTTGGTTCTCTCTACAATGCTCCAACTCCCAATTAGCTACATATCATAAGGCCTTGACCTTATGCTATTCAGCAATGAAAAAGTCTACTCGGGTTCCAATTAGATAGACCAAATAGGGTTTTAGTACCACTCAATAGGCCTCCACCAACTATGTCTAAAACAGGTACAATCAAAATATAGTACATTAAATTTTTGAATAAATAAATACATTGCAAAATTAAACAGTTTTCACATTGTCATATAATCTTTAATCATCACATTAGGGCCAGTTTCATTTAAGGGTTCCCATTTGAATCACCATTAATTATTATCATTTTGTTTGTATTGAACATCATGTAAAGAAACCAAAATAACATTGAGTGTAGGTCACCATGCCTAACACATGATATCTAATTTGGTGTAGGCCATGATCCCTAGAACCCCATAATCCCATGTTGGGATAACTATTGTGGTGGAACGCGATACCCTAGTACCAACTTCTAATCGAACTACAATTCCATGTCTACCACCATAAAAATACCATCAATTTAATCATTCATTAATTCAAAACAATTATCCACATAGTTCCATTACAAATCCAATGAATAGTTAAACATTTTATAGGAAATTAGTTAAATCAAGAATTAACATAGCACATAACCCATTAACTAATTCATTAATAAAGTAATCAATCCAAACAATCCCCATTAAATGAAATAATTCATCACAATTAATTATCTATATCATATCTCAACATTTCATGATTAATTCTCACAATTAATTGTCTATGGTTAAAATCACGAAACATAATTAATTCTCACAATTAATTATCTTACATTGCAAAAAATCATTTCATAAGTAATTTCCCCCAATAAATTATCTTAACTAAATTAATTCCACATCTCAACTATTTTATCTCAAACCAAGACCAATTTCCAAAACCAATATCTATTTGGGAAATAATTATTTCAATATCTCAATTACAATATCTCAACCCATAACCAATATCTAAAACCAATATCTATTTGGTCAACCCCCATCGTTTGTTCCATGACTCAATAAATAAATTAATCACCAAGGAAATCACAAGTCAACTCCACATTCCCAATTACTCAAATTTAAGAAATAAATAATCAAAGGAATCTAGAAAATCATAAACTCAAATTCACATATTAAATCAAGAACAATGGGAGTTTGATTTAGACAACCTCCATTATTTTTTAGATGGATATTAGCCCAACATGAATCCCCAAAATCTGAGGGGTGCTACATCATCGATCAATCTCAAGATCAAAATCCTTAAACCACAATTAATATCAAATTCATCATGATCATTAAAATGTAGATCATGATCCACAATACTAGATATATATCTCAATTCATAGGATTATATCAATGGAAATGGTGGAGATCATTCATGGAATGATCTTGTAAAGATAGAGGAATCAATAAGAGAAGTAACATGACGAAATCCACATACTATGAAAATATAGAATTTTTTGTCTAAGAATGCAATCTCAAAGAACATTGTTCTAATAACATTGGAATCCCTTCAAATATATCTGGGATCACCTTTAATTTTTCAAGTCCAAGCCTAGGTTGAAATATTCGAGTATTAGGGGGTCAGGTGGTTTAAAATTATTTTTTCTGATAATTATCATTGTGAAAAAGGTTTCCTAGGAAAGGGCCCATGGTAAGGGAAAACCATGAATCGGCCATGAATACCTCTCTATCTAGGTTTTCACAGTTGGCACTATTTATTTTCACACTTTTTCAAATAGTGTGGAAACCATGCATACCTATCTGTATAGGTTTTCACGTTAGGCACATTTTATGTGCATTGTTTTATAAATCGTTGATAAACTGTACACATGCCAATATCCATTATGTTTTTATGAAAACATACCCAAACTCACCCCAAGACACTATTCCAAAACAACAGAACTTAAATACCCAATAGTACATAAAAACATTCTCGACATGACTCTAGAAAACCCAGGATCTTACAATCTCACCACCTTATAACAGCTCATCACCGAGCTGATCTCCCGAACCTCTCTATGATTCTGAGCCAAAAGTATTTGTCCATTTATCCCATATGTCTTCTTCCCACTCATAGGTTTCCTCATGAACAATTCCATATTTCCATAAAATACGAACTAATAACTCGATATTTCCAGTTAAAACGTTCTCATTACAACACACCACACATACCAAATTATCCTTAAAGGATTAAACTAACTCTAGGTCAACCTCTTACACATAAATAACATGAGAAGGAATGGGGTGATACCTCCATAGTTTGAAGCACGGAAAAAATCATGTACAATGCTGAATTTTGGTAGAATGGTTAATCGGTTAGCCACTAGCCTGATTCTCTCCAGCACCTCAAATGGTCCTACAAACCTGGGCAACAACTTGAGATACCTGTGTATCATATGGTGATCTAATTTAGGTGAAAACCAAAAGAACCCACAATCACCCTCTATAAACTGTTGGGATCATCTTCACACAACATCATATATATTATTCTTATTCTCATTTGTAGACATATTTTTCGATTAAACTGCAACTGCTCCGAACTCTCCTGGATGAGACTCTGTCCCAAAAGATCTAACTCACCTGTCTCTAACCAACATTGAGGTGATCTAAAAGTTATATCTTAATTTATGACTTATGGTACATCTATTTAATTTCATGATGAATTTTTTTTTATGAAAACTCCACCAAAGCAATGTGCTTCTCATAAGAACCACCTATGTAAAAAACACGTTCAGAGAAAATTTCCATTAACACATATATTGTATGCTCTAAATTCCCATCTATATTTGGGTGGAATGGTATAAAAAAGAAAAAATATGTACCAAGAGCCAATATAAGCCTTTCTAGTTGTGTAAAGTAAATCATGAATCATGATCTGACACTATAGTTTGTGGAACAACAAGAAAAAGATAAGTCTCTCGTACATACAGGTGTACCAACAGTTCTACTATAATGGATTCCCAAATAGGATAGAAATGTTCTATATTCATTTTTCGATACAAAACAACCCAAATAGAAACATTCTTCCCATGTTTCTTCAGAAATCCTACCACAAAATCCATGTTTATGTCATCCCACATCAATTCCAGAGTAGGAAACGAATGGAATAGGCCTCTAGGTCATTGATGATATGACCTCACTTATCAATAGGTAAGCTATCTTGTTATAAACCCTACAATCACCTTTTTCATACCTAGCCACCGAAATTTTCATTCTAGGTCACAACATATTTTTTCACCCCAGGATGTATCTCCCACATTGAGTCATAGAATTCTCACTTGATTTCCTCTCACCTAACAATAGGAACTACAACCTGATATTTGACATAGACGATCGTGTCCTCATATTTTACTTGGTTTGAAGGTGTCTCCCAACCTTCAAGGCATTCCCTTAAGACTTGAAAATCCATATCCTCATATTTCCTGTCTATGATACGTGTCAATAGTGTAGACTCCAATACTATAGAAACCATATTCATCCTATGGAATCTATCTAACTACCGAATGCATTTCCTCTAGTAAATTCATCATCTTCCACTCTGCACATGACTAATGTAACAATTGAAACAATGTTATCCTACTCAAGACATCAGCAATTTTATACCCATTTCTGGCTGTGTATGATAGTTCAAAATCAATGGTCTACATATAATCTACCCATTTTCACTGTTGTAGATTCAAGTCATGTTGTAAAAATAAAAACATCAAGCTTTTGTGATTCATAAAAATTATAAACTTTTCACCCAAAATATTGTGTTTCCAAAAATTAAATGCATAAACCACTACATACAACACGAGGTCTTGTGTATGGTAATTCAATTCATGTGGCCTTGGCTTCTGAGGCCCGTAAGGATTTACTCAATCCACTTTCATCAAGAAAAATCCGAGTCTTATCTTTGAAGCATCACAATACAATGTGTAATTTTCACCCGTCTTAGGACAAATCATAATTGGTTTCGATGTCATGTTCTACAACAAATTCTGGAAAGCATTCTAACAAGCTATTCTCTAATAAGACAATATCCCTTTCTTTTTCATACACAAATGTAGTGATTCAAAATGGGAAATTACATGTATGAACCTCAAGTTAAAACCATATAATCCCAATAATCTTTTGATATCAAAAACATTCTTTGGTTCCTCCTATGATATAACTACCTGCACATTTTATTGTTCGACTCCCACAACTTCTTTCGAGATGGCATGACATAAAAAGGATACCCAATCCATCAAAAACTGACATTTAGATATCCTGGCATATATTCTATTCTCACAGTGTACCTAGTACGATTTCAAGATGATGGGAATGGTCATCATGAGGCTTAGATTACACCATGATTTCTTCCACAAACACCACTATAAACTAATCTAGGTACGAATGAAATATAATTTTTATTATGTCCATAAACACTAATGTAGAATTTTTAACCAAAAAGGAATAACAAAAAACTCATAAATTTCATACCTTCTTATCAACGAATTTCATGTTCTATTAGATGTCATAAGTCTCACCTGATGATAGCAAGATCTCAAATCAATCTTTCAAAATAGACAAGGCCCCTTCATCTTGTCAAATTGTTCATCCATACGTAGATGATGATATCAGTTCTTCAGGGTAATTTTATTCATCTTATTATAATTGACATACAAGTGTAAACTCCAATCGTCCTTCTTTGCAATCAATACATTATATCCTCAAAGAGACATACTTGGATGGATAAACCCATTATCCTCCAACTCCTCCAACTATGTTTTGAGAGGTTAAATCTCAATTGGTTCCATTATGTATGGTGGAATATATATCTACTAAACCCACATCATGAGAACAATAGTGAATTCCACATATCTATTTGGTGGAAACAATAAAAAGTTTCCCAAAAAATAAATACATAAATTGATATTCTGCTAGTGGATGGAAAACATGACTACCACTACCATCATCTTTCAAAAGACTACAAACAGGGGTTGTAAGCTTTCCCAGTTACCGAGTAATTGGACTACCGCAACCTGCAAGTATATCCCAAATAAAAATATACTCTCTGATCAATATAAAACATTCATTTCATATGTAGATATTCATATACCATGGTCCAAATGGTGTATCGATATTCATCACAAAATTTAAAAACTGCACCTCTAGACTCAAACCATTAATATTATTTGAGGATATAAATAAATGAGATGCACCAGTACCAAACAAGGAACTAGATAATGTATAAGAAACTAGAGTAGTACCACTAACTCTTGATGGACCATACATGATCTCTACAATTTTAGGTAACACTACATATAAATATCCTTCCCCTCTTCCATGTGGTGTCATTTGAGTCTCTTGAGTAGATCCACAATCCTAATATGGACACTCATAACTTGAAGCACCACATCCACTTCCTCTACTACCTATTCTAGTTGAAGTATTGTTTCCAGAACTATATAGTGTATATGATACTATTACCAAAATCTGACTCTGAGCAGCTACTCCCACAACACCAGCTTTCCACTACTTCCTGCAGAACATTTTTTGGATCCACATATTTACTCAAAACTGTAACTCCACAGATGGTTGAGAACAATGTGAATGATAGTTTCCCTTCTTATCATACTGGTGTAAAAGAACTTGAGTATGATCTGGTGTTATTGTTCCTCCTAAATATCCACCGTGATTTCAACATTTATGACTCATTTTCTTCTAACAGTGCTTCATACTCTCGGAAGGAACACTCCCTGATCATCTAGTGAATAATACATGTACAGTTCTAGAATCCTCCTTTGTTTTCCCATCTAAAATGAGAGAATTATTAACAACTTCAAATAATTTCATCACCCTAATGATATTTATATGGGACATAGTTTCACACATAATTCCATCCTAAAATTGTTTTACCGAAGAAGCCTCATGTGTGGCCAAAGCTAGAGAAACTTTCAATAAATATATGAAACGATTAGTGTAATTCATTATGGACATAATTTCTTAGGACATATTCATAATCTATGAAGCCTTCTATTTTCTCAGCATATCTGGATAGAAGTGATCCCTGAACATCTCCAGAATGTCCTTTCATAACATATCATTAGTCATTCAGAACATTCCTAATAGTCCCACCAGATCTTTGATGATCCTCGTAGCATGTAAGAATCCAACTAGACCCTCCACTCAACCAGAGTCTCCAGATTCTCATGTATCATCTCTATTGATTGAATATATAATTTATCTCCCTCGGGTCCACCCTCTCAAGTAAATGTAGAAGGTTGTTGTACATAAAACCCCCTTTTCCACTAAGACATTCTTTTCTGAACCTTCCTTATGAATCTATCTATGAATTTCAAGAAATGGGAAACGTTCTCATGTAACTGTTCCACTTCCTCCTCATCTTGCACAATTCATTTCTCAAGTTCCCTATTTGGAATTTTGTTCTAGTCCATACCCCTCAGCCTACCCATAAACAAGCATCATGGATGAATAACTATACAATTCCAAACACATGACTTAGCTCTCATACTGCGTTCTTATAACATTTATGAAAAAGAAGGAAATAGCACAAAAAGTTCCAAAATGTCATTTCTTCCTTTTCCTTCCACACGGTCAACATTAAGGCCTTATCACTAACCATAACCATAATACTCCAAGGTATTAATTTACAATGGTACATTTCTTCACAATATTAATTAATCCATTAATTAATAACATTATATAAAATTAACTAATTCATCAATCAATTAATTAATTATACACATTTCATAAATTAAGGTTCTCTTTGGATACACATTTATTCCCATTTTTCATCATTATTTCAATCTCTCATTGAGGAAAAATAGTTCACATTTAACAACTTACCCATAACCTATTTTTTTATGAGTACTTAGAATGATGCATGTCTCAAAAACCCTATGTTCCTATAATGATGTTTGAAAACTCAAGTATCATTTCTCTTTAGGACACGAATCAAAATTAAATAACTGAAAAACATATCTCACACCACACAAAAAGTGTATCACAAAAGGTGAAATAATATCCAACCATAACAACAAACATAAATGACAATAATCCCACCATTAGTACTCATATATTCACTCATACATGGGTTTATAACACCCATGCATGAGCTCATTATCAAGCTTAGACATTTTCTAGTCTCATGATTACCACTACAAAAACACTAAGATAAAAGAATAAGAATGAAGGGAAAATTTCTCTAATACAACATTGTGATCTCCTGACTATGGTTCTACTAAATGGTGTTTGAATTTTGTTGGCCACATGACCTCAAACACACATCCCTATATGTTATAGGGTGGCGACTAGAAGCAAGGGTCTGGTAAGTCAGACGTAGTGGTACTATATCCTCTTATATTAGAATGAAACACCAATGGAAGAAATCAACAATAAAAAAGTGAGGAAGCTTATAAATAACTAGAACAATACCAGGTCATATGATATTAAACACAATAAAATACAATAATCAACATAAAGTTAACACATTCTATGAAAATATAAATGTCACATGTCTACAATGCAACTGAAAGTATAGACACAATAACTTTCTTGTGGGTCTCAAACCACATCTTGTCCCTCTACAATGCTCCAAATATAAATTAGCAACAAATACCAAGGCCTTGAGCATATCCTTTACTATAATAAAAAAGTATACTATGGTGGCGATTAGGTGGCCCGAATATGGTGTGAGTATAACACATTACGCCACCACCAATAGTGTTTAAAACAAATCCAGTCAAAAGATAGTGTATGTAGTTTACTGAAGTAATAAATGAAATTAATACATAAAAAATTATCACATTGTATTTTATAAATTAATCATAACATTAGGCCCACGTTTAATTTAGGTTTTCTATAGGAACAATCAATCAGTATTAACATTCCTTTTTTGTTGAATGTCATGTCACACACCACAAATCTCATTGAGTGTAGGTCTGCATGCCTAACAGTTCATATCTCATTCGGTGTAGGTTGTCATTCCTAGCACCCCATAATCTCAATCTTGGATAACTATCAGGGATGAATGCCATGTCCATGTCACAACTTATTTTCTTCTTAAAACACTATGTGTTGCACCAATAATATCTCATACATTTAATCATTAGTCAATTGAATGAAATTATTGACATAATTACATTAGTAATCAAAAAATAGATATACATTAAATATTAAATTATATAACTCAACAATTAACTGATAACAAAACCCATTAATTAATTCATCAATTAATCAATCAGTCAACACAATTCACATTCCATAATTAATTCATAAAAATTGATTTTCTAAATAAAATGTCAACATGTAATAATTTATTATAATGATTAATTATCTTTAATAAAGAACATGGAACAAAATTAGTTATCAAAATTAATTATATTACATATCCAAATAACATTTCTTAAAAAAATTCCCCAAATTAATTATAATTACACAATTAATTCAATATCTCATTACAATTTCTCAACCCATTACCAATCTCCAAAACAAATATATATTTGGGAGAAAATTAATTTAATATCGCAATTATAAGATCTCTTCCCACAACCAATCTCTATAGAATATATGTATTTGAGAAACCCCCTTTTTTATTTCATGATTCAATTGTCAATTAAACACCAAAGAAATCAGAATAAAACATCACCATCCTAATAACTAAAATTAAGGAAATAAATTATCATGGGATGCTAAAGAAGCAAAATATCACATTCAAATATCAAATAAATGGTTATAGGAGTAATATTTAGACCACCTGCTTTAGTTTATTGATGGATGTTAGCCAAATGGAAATCCCCAAAATTTGAGCAGAAAATCATTTTTGATAAAGCTTCGAATGTAAATCCCTAAACCAAAATTAATTTCAAAGGAATTAATAGCATGAATATATGTATCATGGTCCACAATACTATATATATATATCTCAACTCATATGTTTAATTAAATGGAATCATTAGATATATTCAATAAAAAAATCGAGTAAAGTTAGAGGAATAAACGAGAAAAGCAATCAGATGAAATACTATTACTAGGAAGAGAGCAGATCTTAAATATAGTCTTTCTATTTCAATGATCGATGTTCGAATCTCCATGGAATCACCTCTTAAGGCTATGGGATCACCTCAAATTTTCCAATCCCAATACAAGGATGAAATATAGGTGTCTCTGTGGATTGCGTGGTTTTAAAATTATATTTTTGAATAAATAATATCATGTGAACAGTTTCCTAGGTAGGGGAGAAATGTTAGGAAAAACTATGCACTTACCAGTCAGACCTATTTTTCAATCATTTCATGTCAGGTACGGTTTAGTCGTTTGTTTTTTCAAACAATTCCCAAACCATGAAGAGCTCACTGTCAAGGTTATCACATTTCAGATGGTTTGGGTGGACAATTTTTTAAACTGGGAGCTAACCATGAACGTCCTATTGTCTGTTATATTTTCATAAAAACTCACCAAAATGCACCCCAATCCAGTATTCCAAACCTATAGTATATAAAAACATAAAAAAGTACCTCAAAACTCTCTATATATGACTCCAGAAATGATTGGGATCTTACATCATGAATTTTAAATTTAAAAATTTATTTGAAAATTACATTTATTGAGTTTGGGACTTTATAATGGAATATATAGGTGGTATTGATAACAAAAATGAAGAACTGGATATTTGGATTTAATGGATTATATATATTCTAATGTTTTATGTATGAATATTGATTGAGTTGATATTGATGAATCATAAGGGAATATTTCAAATTGTTTATATTTTGAACTAATGTATTATCAAATTAATTGAAAAATAAAACCGAAATGATTTAGAAGGATGTTCAATGAAGGATATCTTAATCAATTATATTATAAATTAATAAATATATTAGGATATTATTTTATAATGATATAATTATTATAGATTTGGTTTTTTTTCATAATTTGGATGCATATGTTTTATAGTATCGATTCCTTTGACATGTGAATTAGTGAAATGTTAACAATTTTTAGAGAAAGAAATTAAAGGTGATATAATAAGAAGATAAAGAATCCCATTGGAAAAATATTCTTGATTTTATAGAATTTATAGCCAAATAAAATTAATTTATTAATAGAAAATGTTATATATATATATATATATGTTCAGACATTAAAGTGGAATTTTATAATTACTATTTTGTAGATTATGTTAATCATATTTTAGGGAATTAGATAGGAATTATATTAAAATATTTTTAGTAAAATTAAATCCTATAGGCTTAGTGGATGTCCATTACAAACAACTTGGTTAGTAGGATTGAACCCAAAACCGAATGGGAAAAGGTTGAAATGGCTACCACCATCCATCATGATGTCCCAGATAGTATGAAATTACCTAAATAAGATAAAAACCAATGATTATGATGATTTTGTTAATATATGTTTTATCATAGATATAACAATGGAATTGAAGAGGGATTAGGTGATTATGTGATTATTATTATATTAGAATATGTTATATAATATGTGTAACATTACATTGTAAATTTAAAATGAATATTATGTGATTTTATTTTATAATTATATGTTGATTTATCTTTTTTTATGAATTTTTTAATTTATTGTTGATTTACAATGTTACAAGTTATTTTTCAAAATAATACTCATATCTTCTAGAATATATATCTATATCATTATCAAATTAATGATCAATTAAGAGTGAATGATGTTATTTAGTGAAATATATTACATTCACCATTGAAATATATGAGAATTTTTTTAATCATTAGCTATCAATATAAATTAAAAATAACTTGATGAAACTTGAATATTAATATTTAACAATTGAACAATGTTGACCATTCAGTGATATTTTTGAATATTGGAGATAATTGTGCTATTTCATTATAAGAATGATCCTTCGTTTTGGTAATTAACCAATATTATTATAAAAATTTTGTTATTGATTAATGAATAATAACTGAAGAAATATATTTTTCTCTATTTTTAGAAGTATAAGATTTTAAGGATGTTGATTTTCGTGCTTCAAGCATAAAAAAAATTAATCTCAAATACTGATTGTTTGGGGGAAAAGTTGTTATTATTGTAGAAATTGATTAAAGGATATAAGTATACTTCTCATTTAAGAATATTTCCTTATATTATTTATCGTGATAGTAATATAATTTCTAAAAACCCTGAAATGGATCATGATTTTTAAATTTTACAATATTTCCTTCAATTAAAATCAATTGATATTCTTTATCGCATGACCATTGTTTATGGTTTTTAGGTAGTTAACATTTTCAAAATCAGTTGCATTATTTTTATAACCGATCTTGGTCTCAATCTTTTATTATATTTATATTATTTTCTCTTACACATCCATATGTTCACTTCCTAATAGTGTTTTCAAATTTTTAAAACTAGTTATGGCACGAACCAGCATTGGTCAACCCTGAACCAATAACCTGAGCGGACCTGTGGAATGGTCTAAATGGAATTCCCAATCCTCGTGGGCTATCAACTAGTTTCATGAAACAACAATGTACATCTATTGAATGATTTCCCCCAAAAATAAAACTAATAACAAATCATCACAAACATGCGTAAAATAAAAATAGATATAAACTGAACTAAACAACTTTTGTAAAATAATCTAAATGTTAAACATAACTACAAAAAAACAGATATGATGAAAAAACCATCCCTAAGTTAACCCAAGGTTACTCACCGTGATAATGATTAAACATCACCAGAGGAGATAGAACTCAATATGAACCTCCACAAGAGAATAAAATACAAAAAAAATTACTATAGGTGTGGGTATTAATACTCAGTATGATGGATCAATAATCTATTCCCAATTAAATTCCTTTAAAATAAATGAATTATTAATTTCATGTTTTAATGAAAATATTTAAAATAATTATATTCAACATAATATTCTTAAAACCAATATACAACCCATATCCCTTATTCATTTACAAAACCATATTCATTCCCTTAGTATATCATTAACTATTTAGAAAGGAATGTGATACTATAATTATCAATAGGATTTAAGGATATAAAAACACATACACCGTAAATACAATTTTCCTAAACCATTATAAACCAACCCATCAGTTACAAGGTAACACCACACAATAAGGATCCAAAACACATACATAACAATGGAAAGGTAAAATTTCATAGAGGTATATCATTTTTCACAATAAGACACTATGAACCAATAGATATAGGAGTACCATTGAGATAAATAATAATTCATACGACACTAGTACGTTATACCCCATCCCTGATAGCATGCCACACATTATGAAAAAATGCTCAATACACTGAACCACCCAAACATATGACAGACAAAGAAAATATCCAATATCAAAAAACTGAAAAATATAAACCTAACATGGGTCATTGTAAAATATGTCAAATACATGTGCAACAATCATTAAAATAAAATTATGTAAATATTTGTTGTTCCAATGTATCATGAATATAAATTTGGTGATCCAACTAATGGAATCATAGAATCCATTCGTAAGAATATATAATAATAATAATAATAATAATAAAGAATAATTACCTTAAGGAACACCAAGGACCGATCTCATGATATAGATTATGTAGAACCTATAGAGTGCATATCGAGGACCTCTAATAATGGGTAATGTGGATTCCACAGTGAGGACTAACAACCCATTAAATATAATAGTGTTTGAAGTTCATCCAACATATTTTTTCAAAATAATCATTTTTACTAATTTCCCAATGATTCCAAAAAGAACTTTAAGATTTTCACAAAACCAACAATTATAAACATGAATAATACACATTTTAGAAAAGGGTGTAAATACAAATTTCAAAATTAAGACATATATATAATATACCTAAAAAATAAATTCTCACATTTAAGGAAAACACATTTCTATAAATTTCTAAATGGTCCACTCACCAGAATCACAAGAAAAAAAACCATACAAATGATACCCATTATAAAAAATCCAAATCCACATTGAAAATCATATAAGGAACCCCATAATACCATTTATCATGGCCATAACACATTTATAAATCTATCCAAACAATTTCATATCTCAGTTAGACCATAAAATCTGACCAGGAATTTTATCAAAGAGATGAAATGAAATATGTAACAAAACAATTCATATTTAGTTATTAATAAGGCATAAAACACCAATTTCATGATATAAAATTATTCGAGAACCTAAATCATTTTTTAAAAAATACAAAAAACATGTTAATTCTAACTGTACGTTTTATAAAACATGTTTCACACACATTTATATGAAAACAACACTATTTTTCACAAAACAAGGTATAACATACGATTTTCATTGGGAAAGCCTACCTTGAATCCATTGAAGAAGAGAAATGACCCCCCCCCCCCCACCGCACCAAATCAAACTATGAGAAATCAAAATACCTATATCTATGAAGAAAAACACAAGACAATCTAAATCTCCATCCAAATCATGGTAAATATAGAACTGTATTATAACAATGACTAGGGTAGAAAAGAAAACTAATAAAAAATGGACGAAGTAAAAAAGAGAGAGGAGAATGGAGAAGAAAATTACCTTGATAATAAAGAACCACATTTAGTGTTTCATAGATTTTCAAAAAAGTAGAAATAGGATAAAATTTATTAGAATGGGATAGGATTCACTAGGTTTGGACACACTTGGAGATGAAAATTTTCGCAAATTTGGGTCTAAAATCTTGAGGGGTAGTTTTGGAAATACACATTTTTTTTTAATTCTGGGCAGTGTCACACGTTTTGTCTGCACAATTTTTTAAACCATGTGGTAAAATATGTAGAATACATAAGAGAAAAATCATAGTTACTCCAAGTAAACCATAGGGATGTGCTCCAACTATGTGGTAGGTTCCATACCTACATCATGATTACATGGGTATCACTGCACGATTTATGAAACCATGCACCAAACTGTGAAAAATGTATTTTGAAGCCAAAATTACATGATTTATCCAAAAAATATCAAATGAAGAATTTAAAATCCAAAATGAAAATAATGGATAAATAAAACACCGCAAAACCTCACACATGTCACACTAAGAACCTATGAAAAAGATCAGGATTCCCAATGAACCGGATCATAAAAAAATACATGGAAATTGGGTGGGAAAATTCTCCCCAGCATTAATTCTTTCTACCCCCAAAAATCCACAAAATAATATAGTGGATTGTTCAATGCATATGGATTCCATATCATGAATATCTAACCTCTTAATCCAAGGATGGTGGACATTTTCACAAAGATCCCAAAATTCCCCCAAACCAAATAGCACTCAAGAAAGCCAAAAATTTTAAATGAGGATGAAATGGACTCCCCTACATTAGAAAACAACTGACATCTAAAAAATTCTTAGAAGTAATCTCAATGAGACTCAATGTGTATTTCCCCACCATTAATAACCAACTATCAATGACCAAACGAGAATTCAACACTAACTAAAAACTAGGCTTCTTTAACATAGGCATGCCCAAAACACCCTTATAAGGACATTTCATCCAAGGAGAAGAAGAAAAAAACAATGCTCTTGGAGCTACCCAATCCCGATTAGAGGGGGTAAATCTAAGCCAAAACCACCAAATGAACCAAAATCCCCCAAAATAACATCAGGGGAGGTAAGGACCCAATTATTGGATCAATAAAACCACATTTGACACCCACCCAACACTCATCACCCATGGATTGATAAAATCCAAGACTGAATCTGATTTTCTTGGGTGGTCTACAGAAGGATATTTATAGGAACTACTTCATTACAATGATAGAGGAAGAATCTTTACAAAACTTACCATATTCCAAGGATTCCTAACAACATGTGATCTTCACTCTGACACACATAGATGGAGCTATGATGGTTGAAGAATCTCACACATCATTGTTATGGTGTAGTAATTCCAATTAGGAACACTCATATCCCAATTAGATGAAAAGAGAATGACTAGAATTACTAAAAATGAAAACCACACTCCCACTACAAATATGAGATAATGAGGATCAAAAAGTTTCTTAACACTAAAAAACCTATGCACCATCGACAAAACATCCATGAAAAAATAATCCCTACACATAAAGGAAACATAAAAAAACAAAAATAAAAAAACATTCAAAAATTCACCCATGAGGATTAACTCTGTGAAGTATTCTATAAATTCCCTAATAGATGAGATGAAAGTGTCCCAATCCTCCAATTAAATATAACAGCTTTAGATCCTTATAAGATGATAAAATTTTTTGTCCTGGCATTACAAAATTGTAACATATGCGGATATCTAACTCTGAGGTGTTTGATGAATGATACTGAGGCCTTATGATTATATAAATCGATCTCTAAACCATTAACTACATCGTAATATACATACTAGAATATTCAACACTACCATTAGGGAATAAAAGGATAAATAAATTGTGAACTACATCCATCATGGAATCAAATGGAAAAGCATGCCTCACCACAATGGAGAAATTAAATTAAATTTATCTATGACACCTTCGACTGCTGGTTGGTACAAAGCCCAACCACGAAACGTTGGTCCTTCATGGAATCATTTGTAGAATACAGTAGATCATAAGGTACTATATCTACAAAGCGATGGAAATATTTTAATTTCGATCCACAGTACTATTATAAGAAACACAAATCTAACCCATATCTCACCATTTCTATCTCATTGAAATACTAATGATTTAACGAAGCCATAAGGAAATCAGATGTACGATCTTCATGAGCTTGTTCGGAGACATCTGTATCCACCACATCGATAGTGAACCTTTAAGAATGAATGTTGAAAACATATCCTTCGACAACCTGAGAATCAAAACATGTATAATGATCTTTTCATTATTTCTCAAAATCTAGTCTACTTTATGTGGATCCACTTACCCTTAAATGGGAGGTAGATCTAGATATTGGAAGTCATGGACATAATCATTAGGCTGACCAATCAGAAATCTCGATAAAGTGCATAAAACCATATTTTCACTACCATATCCCTCTGAAACCAAATGGGTATAACCGCTAGACAATGAAAATACAAGAATTAAATCAAGACCAGCTCAACAAAAGAACAACTAAAGATCCAAGGAAGCATAGGGGTAAATCAATGAACATAGTGATGAATTGGTGCACATTAAGGTTGAGTAAATACCCATAGAATGCTGCATGGTAATCACCTCATGGTAGGGATTTTATTATTAGTAGATTATCCAACCTGATAACCATTATGATTTTATAATTGAGGAAGAACACATTGTAAATCTATTTTTGTAGGAATATACTATTTAATAAGTCATTAAAGAAGCAAAACCACATGAATCATATTTTGGGGAAATCGATTAATATGATACTACAACCTTTATGGAATGTAAACACATGCTCATGGGACAATATAATGTTCAAGGGAATGATAAAATTTAGCTTTCCGGGTTTGATACTATTGATGAATAATTTTTCGAAGTTGAGACAATGAATTGAGATTAAAATCCAACCGCTGAAAGTGAATTTCAAGAGATTACATTGTTCGTATATGTAGAAAAAAAGATCTTATGATGTGGAATTACGTAGAAATTAGATATAATAAATATGTATAATAGACAAATAACTATAAGATACATAGATGGACTCATGAATCCTTATTTATAATTGTAAGAATGATTCAATCCTAATGGGATTATAAAAATGATATTCAAAAAATGTTTTTTGATGATTCATGAATTTAGTGATCATGATGATAAAATTACGCATAGATAAGTAAAAAATTAAGAATTTAACAAAAAATATTTCTTCATGAAAATATATATATATTGGATGAATAGATTCATAATAATTCCCTAATGTTACACCATTTAATGATGTTGGAAATAAAAAAGGGAAGAATTTAAATAAATGATTTATACATGAAGGGTATATGCCTAAATATAGATTATAGAAATACATTAATGATCTCAATTATTTTATAATACAAGATATATAAATCTTAGATTAATTTATGGATAATTAGTACACATTAAATATTTGAATAATATGTATGATGAAAAGTAGTATATATTTTTAGAAATCATACCCAATGAACACAAGTGTTTATAAAATACATAATTTATGTCCTTTTTAGGATTCTAGTCTACCGCAATGTGTGGAATAATTTCATAGAATTTTTATATATTTATTTATAATACTTCCTAAAACATAATTTTTATGATTTATAAATAGTTTATCATTGAAAATCACCCACGTTTTCAAATAATGATCTCCCAATTTATTTAATTACATAAACACGTATGTCTTTTAGCGAGCATTCATTTCAAAATTATTTGAAAATGATCACTCATTCATGATATGTATAGCCAATAATTCAATTCATGATCGAGAATCTCAAGGATCATGAAACACATGATTATATTCAATAAATATTTCCCTTTATTCCATTATCTATGTAGACATCATAACCTCAAAATTTGTAAATTTATAATAGATCTTCTTCTAGAATGTTAATTAATAAAAAACCATACACTATCAAATTATGTTCCTAAATATTTGTGCATCCTAGTTATACTCAGGCATTGAATGTGTGTGGTGATTAAAAACATCATGAATTCATATATTCCCTTGCCACATAGTGGACTATATTCTTGGGATAGATAAATTTAAAATATTATATCAATATATATAATAATGAAAATTGTTTTGGTAAAAAAATTTACAATTTTTTAATACATATAACTAATTCATCATAATTAGTGGGAACTATTGGAACCTAAGGATGTAATGTAAAATCAATATATAAAATATCATGGGGTTCCAATCACTTCTCATTTTTCCAATAATGTATTGTAAAATAATTTAAAATAATATGAACAAGAATGTATAGATATAGTGATTCTAAAGAAAAATATTTTTGAATGGGATTCTATTGAAAAGTATAGTATGCATGGGGAGTGGGATCCATTTTCAAATAATGAAAATAAATATGAGGAGTATAATATAACAATTATTATGATAATATAGGTGGTATAAATACCCTAGGTTACTCTAATGAAACTGGGGGAAATGAATTTGTACTAGATTGCATATTAGATGAATGGATGGGTGTGATTGACTATGATGAGTGGTACGAGTGGCTATTGTAACAAACTCACTAATATCCTAGTTTATAACTACATCTAATATTTTTGTTAAGGAGAAATATTCTCATAGTTAGTGGATCTTGATTAAAATTTAAATTCAAAATTTAAAACATTACAATATTTTTTTTTAACATATATATTTTAATTATAATACTCACAATATGAACCAAATTAATAACACCAATCTATATCATGAAGTAATAATTTTAAAACCACAACATCATTTATAAAAAATTTATTTTCTTATATTTATTATTTTAAAAAATAACTTATTTTTAAATTAAATGTTAATGTGTACTCAAAAAATGAATGAGTATGTGACATGTATTAATTATAGAATAATAAATTTCAAGCAAAATAAAATATATATTAGGACATTAAAAAATAGTATTATATTTAGTGACACGAATATGATGTCATAAAGGATGATCCATCGAAATTAAAAACAATGTTTTTAACATATTTATAATTTTAATGATACAGTTTTCTTTATATATTTTCAATTAAATTCAATTTATTTTTTGTTAGGACAATTGGTTTATTTTTTCTATTGATTATTATATTTATTATTTCATTGTATTAGTTTATATGGTTAATATTTTGGGTAATCTAATTTTTTCATGTTTTTGAATGGCCATTATTTTCATTTATTTTTAAATTCAATTTAATTTTTTAAATAGGTTTGTGTAAAATTTATCAATTTTTTCTAATTAGATAGTTTTTTTAATTTTCGATAGTTATTTTTTAATATTTATCAACTCAATATTATAAAATACAACTCAAACAATATTAAATACAGATTATGCATGAAATTCCTATGAAATTAGAGTTCTATAAAATATTTTTGTAATAAAAAATATTCCAATTAGAATTGTATGAACCTTAACAACTCAATATGATATGAAAATAATGAAATGAGAACACATATGGGGGATTCTATTTATAACGTAACAAAACACCAGGATTCCAATCAACTCTAAAAATTTAACAACATGATTCAAAATAGGTAATAACTGTAACACCCCTGAAAAAGTGAGACATAAAATGTTAAATGTTACTACCCATGTCAACAGGGAGCACCTTTATTTTCGGAATCCTACATAATTAGAACTCCACAGTTAAGCATGCTAGGCCTGGAGTAGTAAACGGGATTGGTGACCAACGGGGATGTTTTCTAGGGTGAGTGTGAGTGAGGACAAAACACACTGAAAGAAAATGTGTTGGCCTGTGGGGACATTCATTAGTCTGATAAGAGACCCTATAGAGTATTATCCTATGGTGTGCTGGGAAGGCTACCAAGGTATTACATGAGATCCATGGGGTCCGATGGCAAAGTTAATGGACCGGGGAAGCGGGACATGACAAAATTGTATCAAAGCTAATACCCAACTAGAAGTGCTTATGCACTGCCAAGGTTTGAGGCTTGGGGTCCACAACGAGGGCGTTGGGCTTCAAATGGGTGGATAATGTAACACCCCGGAAAAATTGATACATAAAAGGCTAAATGTTACTACCCATGTCAACAAGGTGAATCTTTTTTTCAAGAGCATACTTGATTAGAACTCCACAGTTAAGTATGCATGTCCTGGAGTAGTAATTAGGATGGGTGACCTTTTGGGATGTTTCCCAGGGAGTGTGTGTGTGAGGAAAAAACACACTTAAAGAACATGTGTTAGCCTGTGGGGACATTCACTAGTCTGATAAGTGAACACAGTGAGTAATTGCCTATGGTATGATGCGAAGGAAACTAAGGTATTAAATGAGACCCAAGGGGTCATATGACAAGGTTCATGGTCCCAGGAGGTGGGTCATGTGGTGTTTATTTTTTTTATTTCATTAAAATTTTGGTCTGCGGGTGGTTCGGGTTGAAACCCAAGTTAAAATTCTAAATTCTTATTTTAAAACGCGTGTTTTAGCCTTGACTCTGTCCAGCACACTATGGTCAATGCCGCGCAGCCCCACCTGGGACGTCGCACGACTTCGATCGATTTATTGCACGACTTGTCTCCTGTTCAATTAAATAAATGAAATGAATTTTAATAAAGAAATAAAAATTAAGAATGTGATGAAATAGAAATTAAATAAAATAAGAGTTCATAAAATATTTCTTTTAATAAATATGTTATCTAGGGATATTATTATTATTATGAGTTATATTATATTTTATGTTTTTCCCTCTGCCTTGTAGGGTATTCCCCCCATTCTTCTTATATTTTCTTCTTCTCCCACTCGGGGAACCCTCTACTCAGCTCCCCCTTGACCAGGTCATGTCCGCCGCCTCGCCCTGGCCATCCCTCCCACCGTAGCCTCTCCATTCGCCTCCAGCTGCCGGCTCACCACCCCGGGGCACCCGAACCACCCTTCCCTCATCCGCTGCCCCGCACCCACACAACCCGTCCTCCACACTTCTGCCATCTTCCTCACCCGCTGACCGCCTCGTCGGCCCTCCAGCGACCCCTGCAATGTCGCCTCTTGGTGTTTTCCCTCCCTCACTGGCCTCCTGCATTCCGTCGTGTCTTCTGATCCCTGTTGGCGCCGCCTCCCCTCATTCCAGTGACCCCACCAACCTGCCTACCCCGCACCAGCCGCCCCACACCCCTTTGCGATGTTAAAAATCCTTCGTGCCTCCCCTCGGTCGTCATTCCGACGATTCTCATGGTTAGGGTTTCGGGTTTAATTTATTTTATTTTAATTGAATTTTTTTAATTATTTATTATGTTTTTAAATTAGTATTGAACTTTTTTAACAGTAAATTAAATTATTAACGTGTTGGTGTATTTTTATGGACTATTAATGTGTTACTAGGTTGGCTTTGAAGTTACTGGGTCTACTCTTTTAGGACCTTTTTGACAGATCTGTGTAGTGAAACCATTGCCCAGTAGGAGTGTCACGTTGTATCTCCTTTTCGTACCTATTTTGAGGTAGGTGGTTTCAAATGATTAGGTTATCTAATCAATTATTCTGCCTGTTTAATTAAATTAATATGTCTTTTATTTAATTAATGTTGTGATTTGTTTGTTTTGGTTGGTATATTTTGGTATCTTATTATTATTAGTGGCATGTCTAAGTTGTCTGACTGCTACTGTGCTGGGCCTCTGGTTTTTGAACAAATGCAGCAGTTGAAATTTGATTCCTGTTACAGTCTTAGTGTGTGTTCGAATGAATTTTGGCACTGATGATTTTGTGGATTTATTTTCTTTTAAACTACTAAAACCAATACTTCAAATGTTTGATAAATTAATGTTTGGTTCTTGGAATTGTTTATTTTATTAGACTGCGTAGTTCATGCACATTGTGATCTGTTTATTAGGATCTCTATTGTGTGTAATAACATTAATGGTTATTTTTTTATTCATTTATGTTGAGTGTGTATGTGTGATGGTTGACTTAGATGACATCCTAGGTTTATGGGTTTTGACTTATTTTAAATACTGGTGTGTTGTGTCTTGATCATGATGAGTAGGGTGAACTATGATTGTTGAACACAAAAGGGGAAGCCTAGGTACACGGTGGTAGGACTAGACTAGCATGCTAGAGATATGGTAGTGGCCCCAACCCAGTTTCAGTTAGCTGGATTGAAGCTTACAACACTAACTAAACCTTGAATGCTGACTGGATACCACTAGGTTATGGAGGTGTTTCCCTACTAGTGGCTCGTGCACGGGAACATATGATATGGTTTCCTTGGTACACTGAGACGTGATTTTCTAGGACCCCACATATCTTTAGTCTATTTAGGGCCTCTCCCACTTTTGTTTCTCTTGTGCAATTATATACCCATCACTGGTTGATTGTGTGACATTTGTGGTGTCAAAAGTTAAAAATGTTTTCATTTTCTATTAGTACGAAAAAACCATTTTCGTATTTAAAATTGTCTTTCGTTAAAAACTGTTTTCATTAAATTGTCAGTGAAATTATTTATTTTCTATAATATAAACCTGCAAACTGTTCTGGTCACCTAATCATTACATGCAGAATCTTTTTTTTCTGGTGCCAACCTATAGAGCGATTTCTAAAACCCTACATACACTGTTGGGTGTAAGAAGTTATGATTATGTCTGATGTAGGGAAAGGAAAAAATGTTTTGAGAGAGGTGGTATGAGTTTTTTGCTGCTTCTTTTGACTTGGCGTTGGTGGTGAAGGTCGAATGGTGGTATCCCTCCATCAGGTGACGGTTGTTGACAAGGTTTTTGGTCACCCCTTTTGGATTGATTATGGTAAAAAATATTCATCCCAAAGAAATTAAAAATAATACATATAAAAAAAATTATTTCAAACATAACAATTGAATAATATAATCTAAGAAGATGTGATATAAACAAATAAAGGGAAATATAGTTAAAAACCCACTTTCTACATCGGTTAGTTCTCGATTAAAACACATTGGATGCATAAACATGAATTGAATCATAGAATAACATTAATAATAATTGAATGATGATATTATGATTAAAATATATGTATACACACCAAATAAAATAAATTATGGGTTTATTAAATTATTCCTCAATGAATGGTGATTGAGATAAAATCGCATAACATTTGTCTATAGATTCCATGATTTTCAAATAAAACTTATATAATAAACTTATATATGTTATTTAACATCATAATACTATTTGTTAGGCTAAATATCTTTTCATTTCAAATTTTATTTAATTAATTTTAAACAGATATGGAATTACATATTTGGTCAATTCAGATTCATGCGTTTTGAGAATTCCCATATATTAATTTCAAAATGAAATTAGTATATTTTCCATCATTATCGTGGTTACTGTATAACCATATAAATATAATAATATTTAAATTATTTTTATATATATATATTAATGAAAATTTTAAAAATACCTTGTAATATGCTTATTAAAAATAAAATACATTATATTCATGGATTCAAAAAATCGTAGATGTGTGTGAGTATCATTTTAAATTTCCAAATATCCTAAGTCAAGAATGTTATTATAATATTACAATTACTGAATATAACTAAATCATAAATAACAAGCCATATCATTGAATAATTTATGTATAATTTATATGTGATGTAGTGATAAAATGGATATTTCATCGATTCATGGATGTGGGGAATGAAATTGAATAACATTGGTTCATGAGGGGGTAGACCCGCATACACATGAAAAATGTATAAATATCACATGTATTAAAGGAATGAAATTGATAGAGGTTATAAAAATATTTTAATAAATTTTATTATATAGTAACATACATTTTTTTATTAATTCTATTATTTTTTAAATCGTATGTGGAGGAGGAAGAATATGAATTTAAACTAATAAATTTGGATAAAATATGTACACATACATTAGATATCGAAGTTTTCTTTTCACTATAAACACTACAAATATGGTATTACACAAAATATGTACTAGAGAACTTGTAGAGTTATGTAAGGACTTGGTTTTTTATATCATTGTATAAATAACATGAAGAAAATGTTTGACGAAGAGAAAAATTGATTATACCTTTCATTAGGGAGGGTAGGGAAATTCTTTGAATATTTTAATGTATAAAATTATTATAAATAAATATTCATGTTAAATTGGATCCAATTTGGTATATAATTTAATGTAGGGTTATTATTAGAGAAAATAATATCATCAAATATTTCTTTTGATGTTTCAGTTAGGTTTTTATCCTTATTTATCTTTTAACCAACATTAACCATTTTCTATATTTATATAATATATGTTTTTTAACCCATTAGGGTCAATCAAGATAACCTAAAAAGGAAAGGTTACCATTAAATGGACAATTTTTTTTATTTTAATCTATCTCCGATCCATTTTTATGAATATATGATTTTAATGGACTTTAAATCATGAAATAAAATATTTTTTATTAAAACAAATCATTAATATTTTTTTTGGAAATATAGAAAATGTTATAAAATATCATATCTCAAATTAATTCAAAATGAATCGAAAATTATTTGTGTTATAATTAATTGAGTAATTTAATTTTATATATAAACATAATAAAATATAAATTGGATTGGAAATCTTGTAAAATCGTATCATATAAATTTAACCCTTATATTAATATTCCTTAACATTAACCCTTGTAATAATGATTTCATTATAAAAGGCTCATAAATTAACATATATGATAACAATTAGATCACAAAGGCACATGGAATGAAATTTAACAAAATATTACCATCATGATATTCCGCTTTCAATATATTTTTATTTTTTAAATAATTTAACTAATACAAATAAAATAAAATACGATTAAAACTAATTTATGAAATATTAATTTTTTTTAAAAAATAAAAATAACACCAATATAATGAAATTGGTATAAAATCCATTTAAAAACAAAAAAAATTGTATTATTAATTTTTATATTATTCTAACACCAAATTTCATTCAAAAATTGTTACTTTTTATGTATTATAAGTCATTTAATTAAATTATCAATTTAATGCACATGAACAATGAAAGAGTTATGTATATTTTTATCACTAAAAAATAAAATTATACCAGGGAAAAATATATTTTTTCCTATTTAAATAATTAATTATAAATGAGCATAAAATTTTAATCTCTATACAAATATATATAGACATTAAAATCATAAATGTGGCCTTTCAGAATTTTTCATTTATTAAAATATTAAAATTTTCATCATCAATGAAAATCAAAAAAAAAGATCACATTTTAAATTTTTTGATGATTATAGATGAAATATACTCATTCAATTAAATAAAGTGTTGTTTTTGAATGAAATAAAACCCTTTTCATATTTTTAACCGTAATTTGGAAAATCTAATTGATACTCTCTAATTAAAAGATTAATTTTAAACTATATCATTATGATGATAATATTTCACAGTTCATATAATCATAGATTTTCATGGGGAAATTTCAATGAACAATTTTTTTAAATATCAGTATATAAAATGAGTAACGATAATTAACATAAATAATTTACCATATGTTTTTATATGATTGTTGATAATGGGACAAGACTAATGATTCTCAAGTCATAATGTGTCACATAATATAATCCTTGATCATCCAGGTAATCAGTTACATGATTTTTATACTATAAAAACGTTATAATGATTTTTTGTGATTATATATGTTCAATATATCATAGTTATTATCTTATTTTAGGATATTTATTATTCTAATTAAATATTCATGTGATTATTATTCACTTCACAAGATAATGATATCCTAAAACTTAGCCATGATATTGTTTGTTCATTTGATATTTTTTTTTCATTCAAGTCATATATAAAATAGTTACTACTCATCATTCCTTTTAACTGGATATTTACCCTCCTCATGTTTTCTCATATGAATCGGGAATAACCAATGATTATATTTTTCTGAGTTGTTTTCCCTTATAGTGTATTTGAGATCAACTCATTCATATGTTCTCACTCTATAGTTTATAAAGATGATTTAATCATATTAAAAGTATATAATTGGTATATAGGGCACCAATTATTTATAAATACTCAAAAGTGACAATAATAAAATTATTACCTGTCTTATTATCAAAGACACCAAACCATCTGTTCATGGTTCTGGGAGATTAATTTTATATGTAATGATTATGATTCAAAAAAATTCAACCGAGTAATTTCAATAATTTCCTAAAAATATATTACATTATATTAGAATAATATTAATTAAATATAATTATGATCCATATTAGAACTATCTGCTTATAGTTTCCTTAGAGTCTGGAAATAATTATTTTTCAAAATATATCTCTAATATGTTTCATAATGTTTTACTATCGTAATATTTAACATTGAAATACCGCACATAAAACATATATTGATATCCTTTGGAAAATGGACACATATCATTGGGTTATCTCAAATGAAATGTTTGGGTAACCATATAAGATATCAATCAATTATCATTGGAGTGATAAATGGTAATAGAGAATGATCGTAACATAAATAAGTCATACCAAATTAATTCATAGACTTTAATAATAGATTTATTGCATAGGGATTGGTAATAACAATATACAAATTTCATAAGACCATGGAATCATAAATAATAAAACATTATCCATAAT
Organism: Viscum album; assembly: GCA_963277665.1. NCBI lineage: Eukaryota > Viridiplantae > Streptophyta > Magnoliopsida > Santalales > Viscaceae > Viscum > Viscum album. The sequence continues at coordinate 1,128,170,051 of OY728120.1, forward strand.
TGAATATCATAATTATAGGAATTTGGAACAAAAATAAGAAAATAATATTGTGATTTATATGAAGTAACATGTTCACTCTATTATGTTATGGATTTGAAATTAGGTATTCAAATATTTCTTAAACATGAAAATAGGTCGACACATATATTTTTTGGAAATGAAACCATGTCCATTAATAATGTTGTGTACCTGGAATTGGGTTATTATATAACATATTTATATAATGAGATATCTATATGATTCCAATTCCTTATAAGGATACAATTGATCCGCCTTTTAGATTATAGTAAATAATAATTTTTCCACATAAAAATAAAAATTTAAATAATTAAATAATATAATAAATAGATAAAAATTAATAGGATTCCGATATATATCATCGTAGCATAAAAAAATACAATTATTGAGTTTCATAGAAAATTCTAGGAAAAATCATCCCCATAAACAAAAAAATGAATAATAATCAATGTAATCATTACATCATACTTCCATTATATCATAAGTAATACCATATGATGTAATTATAGATGAAAAACAACCTTAAAGGATTTTTGTAAACATTTTTGAGAAAAAACTATTATTTATTTTCAATGGAATGTATTAAATAAAAAATATACAAAAAATTAATGAATTAATTATTATTTAACATAAAATTCAAATAATGAAAAGGAAAATTAAATTTAACAAGTATTTGTGAAATAGGGAAAAGATTTTCGCACATTATATGTAAAACAATGTTAACGTTTACAGATTTTGTAAAATTTACTCATTCGGAAAACAAAAAATATTCTTCATTTAAATTTATTATCCAATGTAAGAATTAGTTAAAAATTAAATTGGATAATAATTCGATAATATTACAAAAATATAGAAATCATTTAAAAAATGTTGGTGTGCTCTAATAAAATTCCGGATAAAAGCCAATGAATTTTTAAATTTCATAAAAAAATTCATGATCTTATAGAAATCCAATGTCATAAAAATGCAATTTTAAGTGGATAATTCCTTGAAGAATAATATTATATGAAAATATTTAGGTTTTAAAGTATAGTAACTATATAATTTTTGTAATGGTAATATATTATAGATAGTCTAGAAAAATGGGAATATAGTGTACATTTTTACTTCTTTGATATATTTTGAATAATAAAACAGAATGATTAAAATGAATGGAAATAATTCATTAGATACCATGAATGCTTATATTTTAATGATATAAATTTTTTTAGCATATAAACCTCATAAATATAAATAATATCACAATATGAAACATTTTATAATGAAACTATAGTTGGATGAAGAACACTTACCTTGAGTTAAAAAAATCAATGTATGTGATACAACCTAAAAATAATAAATTAATGTTCATTATAATTCATTAAAATTTAAATTTAAATTCTTATAATATATAATATAATCATTTTATGAGGTTTCAACACCAAATTTTTAATAATTCCTTATTAAAATCAATGTTTTTACATGTTAACTGCATGGTTTTGTTTTTGAAATTATTGGGTCAGAAGACCCAATTATTATATATTTAATATTTTCACATAGTCTAATTTTTTTAATAATTATAAATATCTCAAATATAGTCATTATATATATATTTAAAACCATTCATAAAATATAGATATAAGAAACATTATAACACTATTCAATGAGGCAGTAATCCATAAATACACATGAACGTTACATTCTATATCTAAATAAAATTCTTAAATAAAGATAAATATTATTTAACAAATATAGATCCAAATAATATCATATGTACCACATATATTTATTAAATATGTACTAATTATAATCCATGTTATGAGTAAATGGGAAGTGAATCACATTACACTGTGGATGTGGTAATCCACAGGTATGCATATGTGACACCATTATCATCAAATGGATGCGATGGTCACACGACATATTAGATAATATTATCTATAAGAATAATTAGTTAATAAATATCATATATAATCCTCATAAAATTTAAAATATCTAACCATGGTAGATGGTCATGGAAAATGAATTATATCACTAAATGAAGGCAGTAGTCTACATGTTTACATAATTGATACATTCATTTAAAATATGATGGAAATATAATTGATAATAGTTATTAAATAAACATACAAAAATACAAGAATATTGGTTATATACATGTAATTATATTTGTTAAATTTATATATAATTTAAGGAGTATAAGATTATATAAAATGAATGTGACCAGTTCAGATAAAAACAATATCATTAAGAAACCACCATGAAATCATTTATTAAAACACTATTAATATTATATTAAAGAGAAAATAGCATTTTGATCATGTAAAACTAGTATGATAAAATTTTTAGGGTTTCAATATAATAATAGGACAAATGTTATATGAATAATAGAGAATATATGGTGTAACTTTATAGTGAAAGAATGGATACACTTGGATTTACATAAAATATTTAAATATAATAATTTATTTTTATTCACATGAATGTATGAAAATCTAGAAGAAAAAATTAATATTAGATAGTTTATTGTTTAAATAACTTAAAAAATTATAGGGTTAGGTGGTGTTTTAAAATATATTATTTTCCATAATGATTTATTTTACAAATTTAAACCTTAGCAATCCTAACAGATTTTTCAATACTAATGGGTAATATATTTACATATAATGTGAAATTAATAATAAAAAAAATCACAGGATGATATTTAATACCATATCAAACCCTATGTGTACTCGTTCAATGTTTTTAATACTTTAAATCAAATAATAATATAATATATAACATAAAATACAATTTGTGTTAATTAAAAACAAATAAGGTATATTGACTTGAAAGAAATCATGAAATGTGTGTAATTAATAGATAAACTAAATAAAAAAATAAACCATATTTTTAACCATATAATAAATGTGATACCATTATTATCCCAATAATATTAATTTTAATGCTTTTAAAATCATTTACTTTTAAATTTGTAGTGGTTTCACAAGAACAATGTTAGAATTGTGTAGGAATTTATATTGATAATAACATTGATAAAAAAAATTAAAATTAAAATAATATAGTAATTATGTTCATAAATAAATGATTATATTCATTTATACCGTCTTCTTATGAATCTTGAATAAATAAGTAAAATTAAAATCAAGATTATTTGTTTTTTGAATGTTACATTACTACAAATATATTAATAAAGTTTATAAATGAAAAATGGAACAAAATTACAACATATAAAATTATATGAATGGTTGGTTAGACTAATCCCGAAAAATGAAATATATTCTCGTTTATGGGGGATTTTTGATCATTTTTATATTTTTTATCATTGTTCATCCTGTTTTCCCTCTACTGAGTTATACAATTTTTTAATTGTTAATATTCTTAGAGGAATAAAAATAAATTGTTCCAAATTAAAAAATTTTATCATCATGATTAAAATATGCATAAAATTCCCCCATATTGAATATTTATATTTTTAAAAATATAATTTAAAATAAATTTCTAAAATAAAATAGAAAGAAGATTTTTGGGAAAGTGTGTTTTAATCCTTAATATGAACATCTACCAAAATAAATTATGATATTGATTACTATGAAATTAATTATATTATATGTAATTATATAATATTTATTTTACATTGATATTAATTTCTAATCATAGTTGTAAGCACCCAGTTTTCCACATAGATACGAATCCTTAAATATTTTTCTAAATCATCACATTGGTCCTATTGTATATTATTAATGAGATAGCAATGGTTTAGAGGGTGTGTGGGGATATTTAGAGCTCAGAACTCCTGATTTTGGGAAAAAATTCCATGTTTCAGGGTATGTGCATAGTTAGGGGAAGATTTTCCTAACCATGCATATTTTTTTGGATAGTGAAACCTTGGACAATGGGTGTGTGTCTGTGCAACAAGACCATGCATACACCACTATTTCCCAGGTTCGGGTAGAACGATCTCGTACAGTTTGTGCACTGGTTGAAAACTATGCATGAAAACCATGTGCAGTCTATAAACTCGTGTAAACTAACGAAAACTCCCTTAATGATCAATTAATCCTTCCCTTTTCTGGTAATTCGAGATCCTGTGGAATTTTCATAATTTTTTCTTCCTTTTAGAGATTTTTTAATAAATATGTTATAAATTATGATATCTTCTTTTTCTAGAATCCGATAGAGCCTCTGTTCATCATATTGGATGCACAACGGTAAGTACTCGAGCCCTCATTATCCTTACTTCTTCACATTCACTCTTCACCTAGATATCCCAATGTGATTATTTTTTACCTTTTCATAGATCAAGTCCAATCCGATGAAAATCAAGGGCTGATTCCAATGGAAAAGGATCGTACAACCATATTATGGGTGGTCAATAACACATCCATAATATTTATTATTTTTGGAATGTTGATGTAGGGCCCACCGGTTTAGTTGGAAACTGTTTCTTAATTTCAAATTCCCTGATTATACTCATTAGAATCTTATGGTTATTATCTTTTAAAATATGTGATTATTTGTAAGTTCTTTCACCCACAACTCAATCCGCCTCATGAAAAAGATTATTTCGTAATTATGTTTTAGTGTTTCGGCACGTTTGAGGAACTGTACGGGAGTGCCTTTGGTTGACCATTCAAAAGGTGAGACTCCTTATAAATTGGAAATTATACTATGAATATAACATGGTCTATTTAAATTGGTTGAATATAGGTTACATTTAAGTATAGCCCCTTTCAATGATTATGTTTGGCTCTAGAATTATCCTCAAAAATAGAATAAGCATTAATATCTAACTAAGACATGATTAAATGGTGGAAATGCTACTTGGCCTATCCACACATATATAAGACAGGTCCTGGAAAAACAAATAAATGGATTCAACTCTACATGAAATATCCACACTAATGGAATGAAAGATGTGAACCAAATGAATTATTACAAGATTTCAATATCAAATTGGAATGGAATGACTCGAGCTCGCCTTGGATTCTGAGAAGAGAAAATCATGGGACTCGGGAACACCATTTAGATTCATGGATATGGTTTTATTAAGTTGATACCCACCTAGACTCTGGTTCTTGTCTATTCCTTGGATGCCTGATATACTACAGTTGGGTCCCATTTCTTATTGCATGATACATCTGATACACTCTGTGGATCCAGCACTGACATGTAGGTTCCATGACTAAATCCCATAGGGCCCTATCATTCCATAGACCGGTTTTACCTTGGTTAATGACCATGGACTCAGTTGGCTCGTTTTTTTGGAATAAATTGGATTATGCTCCTTAGATTACACTCCTACACCTTATATATACTCATATTCTACTAAGTTGGATTTTGGTTAGTTTATATTACCTAGGTTTTTACCTTGGAACACTTTCATTAGATATCATTGTCTAGTGGATTCAATAATTATACTGTCAATAGGTGATGTCATTGTTGGCTATGCCTCACGTGACTTATTAGCATTAAATGGTAATTGATAAAATAAAATGAAATGGTTATATGTTCAGACACCAATTGAGGGTTGAAGCAGGTTCATAGTTATTTAGATATATTGAACTACATGCTTTACTTAATATATGAATGTTTGAACACTATTATATTCAATTAAATGGGCCAGATGTTATAGACACCATTGGTGGTGTCCCACATAGATTTATATAACACCCTCTCTGTGCGTTGTTTGGTACCAGGAGTAGATTACATGGTTGAAGGTATTGATAATGGGAAGCATACAACTTCCAATACTTGATTATGTGCCGATAGGATAGAGCTTGATAGAATATAAACAATTGGATCTTTAGATGCTGGTGGTATACATTGTTTTATTTTAGATTCTGGAACATGTTATACATATTTCCTTGTACCCTTTAATTAAAATTTTATAGTATCATGGCACTACATCATCACTGCTCCAATTTATACAGTTATTGTTATTCATGGATTACTATTGCATCAGTTATCTTCTTCTATTTATTTATACTACTTCTGTTGTTTAAAATTAATCATGTTCATTTCATTGTGCTAAACTCTGCTAATGAGGGAATATTCATCCCGCTGACATAACCTAGGCCCTCGCTACTAGTCGACATCCTCTGGTGTTTGGGAATATACAGTTGAAGCCATGTTGCCCACATGGACCAGGGCACCCGTTAAGTGGCATCTGGGTTCGGGGCATCAAAACGTGGTATTAGAGGTTGTTTATTTTCTTTATTTACTATTTTTAGACATTATATTAGGGAATATGAATGCTTGGGACATGTTCATAAGTCATTATTGGTCGTTGTGAACCCATGTTCGGGGTAAAAGTTTTGTTACCCATAATGCAGATGTTGTTCTATTTGTCGTGTTACAGCTGATATTTTTTCAATAGTTGGTGACTCACTTGTTGTTTGGTGTTTTTGATTATTACTATTTGTGAATTTATTTCATCCATGGCTCGATGACATGAGGGATAGTAGTATTTCAACATGCATCCTTATAGGTTCCCAGAATTCATAGGTCATGAATATTTCCAGACCATATAGCTGCATTTCACTACATTGAATTTCATGATATTCCTTTGAATGTTGACTGGTGTTGTGATATTTTCATGTACCTGTATTACATTGTCTTCAGTTGATTGAATTCTTTTTTCAATTCATGATTTGTATGTGCCCTCATGTGTTGGACTAACTAATTTAACGAGTCAAGCCATTATGAAATAAGTAAATGGCTGTTGTTTTTGGAGAAATGTGTATGAGAACTAATTCAATGGAAATGTATATCCATAATAACATGTATCATGATATCAAAAATTTAAATTATTTCACATCCTTCCACTCGAGGCCATTTTTATGAAAGGTAAATGAGTGAACCAAAAAGTTAGATATAAAATGACATAAATCTTATACATGAGCACTTACTGATACCCGAATATCTAAGTGGGTATTTTGGGTAGTATGACATAGGTAGTGAGTTTTCTTATGATCTTTTCCTTCTAGTGGTGTTATCTCGTTTATTCTATGATTTTTTAACCTATGTTTATGGCATTAATAGACCAATGTTTTTGTTTCATCATCGTGTCATTCTCCAGGAGGATGGTGATGTCCATGCTGCAGACATAGTGGGTCCAGAGCTGCCAGTATTACTTCCAAGAGTGCCACGTGAGTCACTTCCTACTTTACCTAATCTGTTCACCGATTCCCAAGTCTATGATAGTTTCCTATGTATGATGCAGTCCGTGATTGGTGCTCCATGGGTTTCACCTATTATGGCCGATCTAAACCGTGAGTTCCAGTTTCAGCATCCTCCTATTTTGTCTTGGGATGATGATTCCCAGACTGTTGAGTCTTTAATAGAGGCCATGAAGTCTATATTTGAGCATATACAAACACCACCAGATTGTAGATTCTTGATTTCTATATACATGCTTCAGGATTCATCCAAGTGTTGTTGGGATGTCATTTCCCTACCAGGATGTCATTAGGGAATGTTATGGGTTAACTTCCATAATTCCTTCTATGATAAGTTAATTCCACAGTCACTGATATCTAATAGTGCTAGAGAGTACATGTATCTCAATGAAGGGTTATATGTTATTTTTGGAATATTCATCACATTTTAATCATTTACAATGCTTTTCTCTGCTTCTACCTAATTATGAGATTTCACGTGCTATACATTTTTAAGATGGGCTCCAGTACAGCATCTCACCTTATGTGAATTTATTTCTCCTTCCTTCCTTCTCTATAGTAGTTCACCATTCCCTTGTCACTCTGCATAACCTATGAGATGAAGTGAGTACTGGGTTTAATGGATCAGTTCCGTGACAGGCTAGTATTTCTTCCAGTGGTAGGAAACATTCTATTGAGGTTTATCACCAGGGCAGTGATAGCCAAATTATCTAGTTTGATTGTTCTTTAGTGTTTAATCAGTGTGGAATGCTAGGTCATAAGAATACAAATGTGATTGAAACCCTATTGAGTTCTAGAAATGTTGTCATAATGGTCATCTTCATCACTTTTTCAAGTCCTTTCCACCAGATACAAGTAGAAAAGGATAATCTTCAACTCCACCTTCAAGATTTAGTTCTTTTTCACTGTGTCAAGTGGGATGACATTGTATCACCATTAGGTCAGGTCAAGGAGGAGGTCATGGATATATTATTTTGATCCCTGATCACCAATAATGTGAGCAGAGATGCCATGATCATGGTAGGCCATCTGTTGCACATGGCCATGGATCATGTCAGTTGCATGCCTTAAAGCCGATACTAGAGGATCAGGATGTGGAACCATCTATAGTACGAGGTACCATTGTAGTATCCACTACTAATGTCTCTGTTTGTTTCATATAGGTTCTTCAAAATATTTTATTTCTATATCTATAATGGAATGTATTAGACTAGAGATATAGTATCAATAAGGTGTAATAACCCTTGATACACCATTGAAAATTCAAATAGAGGGCATACGCCAGTGTAGGGACTGTCCCCTTGAGGTAGGAAGTTAAACCTTCTTGTGGAATCTCTTTTTTCATGACATTAATAGTATCAACGTCATTCTCGGGATGGACTAGTTGGTCCATTATCACACATTTGTAGTATGTTATTGATGATGATTTTCTTTTACATCACCAAAAGGAAGCCATTATCGTTTCAAATGCTAGTGGAATGTTTAGGCTGGGAGACTTGGACCAAATCATCATGGGCTTAGGAGATTTAATGTTAATATTGAAATTATTTTCACGGATGATCATGGTTGGCTTCAAACTAATTTCCCTCTAGAATTTGATCGTTTTTGGAAGTATTTCCAGATGACATTTATAGCTTCCCTCCCACGAGAGATGTAGAGATAGACATTGGGCCCTTTCCAAGAGCATCTACAGTTTTCATTCGTGCGTACATGATTGAACCTACTAATCCTTAGGATCTCAAGCTACCGATATAGGACATTGAGGCCAAAGTCTTTATATGAAAGAGTAAATCATCTTGGGGTTCACACGTTCCTTCTCTAAGAAGGAAGATGGAACCTTGTGTCTATGCATGGATTACAGATGATTAATCAAGGTTACAATGAAGATCCAGAAACTAGTTTCTTGAATATAAGATCACTTTAACCAGATCTCAGGAGAAAAGTTGTTTTCTAAGATCGACATGAGATCTAGTTATCATCATGTGTGAGTCAGACCATCAGGCATACCTCATACAGCTTTCCATAGCAGGTATGATCTATATGGGTATCTTGTTATGGTGTTCGGTCTTACGAACTCAACTTCCATTTTCATGGATTTTATAAAAAGGGTTTTCCATCTACATTTGGACACTTTTTTCATGGTCTTTGTGGATGGCATATTGGTGTATTAGAGCACTCGTAACGACCAAGACAAATATCATTAGATCATTTTGATTACACTGAGAGAGCATCGGGTTTATTCCATGATTTTTAAATGTGACTTCTGGAATAACAATGTCTGCTTCATGGGTCATATTTTTAAGAATCTCGAGTATCTATTAACCCCAAAACGGATACATATATAGTTTCCTGGGAGCATCCCAAAAAAATATTTTAATATCTGGTGTTTCTTGGGGTTGGATGGATATTATAGGCATTTTGTATAAGAATTATGTCATCATGCTACACCTCTTCAAGGTCTTACAAAGAAAGTTATTATGTTTTCATGGTCATAAAGATGTGATAATTCATATTTGGAGCTGAAAGAGAGGCTTGTTTCAGCACTGATTATGATTCATCTAGAACAAGGAAAACGTTATATATTATTCTTTTTATCCATCAGGTATAGGCCTTGGAGTAGTGTTGAAGCAGAATGAAAATGTTGTTGCATATTGATCTCAGCAGTTGAGTCCTAACGATAGAAATTACCCGATGCATGACCTCGGGCTAGCAATAGTTTTCCATGAATTACGTTTCATGATAGATTGTCAATTAGGTGAGCACTTTGTGGTTTATAAAAATAAAAAAAATCCTCAATTATATATTTTCATAGCATAAATTCATCCGTTGAAAACTAAGATAGGTTGAATATTTATAATCCACTGATTATTGGTCATTTATATATTCCTGGAAAAGACAATGTGGTTGGAGATGCAGTAAGTCAGAAAATTCAAACGTAGGTCTTATAGGAAGTGAGTGATGAATGAATGTTAATGGCCCTCTTTTCTGAACATCATCAAATGTTTCATGATAGTCACAAGAATTCATAACTCTTAGCCTTAATAGTTACCTATTCCCACCATTAAAAGGTGAATATAGGTAGTTTTCAAATCCTAAACTTTTTCTTCAATGTGATAGTATATCACGAGATAACCCACCACTAGATTGGTCTACGGACAGAGATGATGTAATGCATCTACTTGGATGTATATGGGTTCACACAAATGTTAGAGAGGAGTTGATAAAAGAGTACCATGCTTCCACATGGATAGTTCATCCAGGAATCTCAATGATATATCGAGATATGCGACACATGTATTGGTGTCCTCGAATGAAATTTAATAATGAAGTCTTTATCACAAGTTGATACACCTGTCAGCAGGTGAAGGCGGAGAACCCAATACTTTCAGGCTTGTTACAACCACTTCCAGTCTAGAAATAGATATTGAAAAAAACATTTATGGATTTTTTATTCTTCATACCATGGACTCTGAGGAGTAGAGGTGTTATATGGGTAGTTATTGACCGAATAACGAAATCATCCCACTTGATTCCTATTTCGGAGACTTTCACAGTTGATGAATTGGGTAGAATTTATAATCATGAGATAATACAAATACATGGGCTTCCACATTCTATTGTTTCATATTGGGATTCTCATTTCAAATCAATATTTTTAAAGGGTTTGAATAAATCTATAAAAACTGAGGAGCTTCTATGAACAACTTTTCACACTCAGACCGTTGGAAAATCGAAAAAAAAATACATGATTTGGGAGATATACTGCAAGAATGTGCCCTTGATTTCTATAGATCATGGAAGAAACATACCCTTCTCATCATATTCTCCAATAATAACAGTTTCCAAGAGACAGATCAAATGGCTGCTTTTGAGGCCTTATATTGTAGGCCATTCCTTTCACCCTTGTTTTGGCTAGAGGCTGGTGAGGCAGCCCTACTTGGTCCCCGTTTAAGATACTTCAGTATAGGTCCAGCTGATCTAGAAGAGTATTACCAGTGCTCATTCACGAAAAAAATCATATGTCGATCACCATCGATGACCTCTTGAGTTCGTGTTTAGGGATCATGTTTTTCTTAGGTATCACCTATGATTGGGAGTCGACGGTTAAGAAATAATGGATAGTTGTCACCCCATTAGGTCAGGTCGTTCAAGATTCTAGATAGAGTCTAGATGTTATTTTATCAGTTCCTCCTACCTTAGAGGTATCGTGTCATGAATGATTTCGTTCATTTTTCACAGCATCCCAAATATCATGATGACTTGTCTCATAAAATTGATCCCATGTAATTTGAGATAGATGTCGATGCTACCTTTCTAGAATATCCATTACACATCGTTGATCGAAGCACGAAGGCACTTCGAGGAAAGTATGTCCCTCTTATATGGGTGAAATGGATCCTTGGAAGTGTACAAGATGAGACATGGGATATGGAAGCCAATGTACATTCCCAATGGAAAAATCTATTCCCTAACTTGGTTTCCTTACCCATGGAAGTAGAATGTGGGGTGGGGAGTTCTTTTAAGAGGGGAAAACTCTTTGAACCCATTTTTTCACTCAAGTATGAATCCTTAAATATTTTGTCTATATCTTTATTTTGGACCTATTACAGATTCCATATGAGATAGAAAAGGTTTTGATGGTGTGTGTGTGTCTTGTTTGGAGCTCAAAACACCTATTTTTGGCAAAAACAATCCATGTCACATGGTTTGCACACGGTTATCCCACAGTTTTCATAATCCTACAGATTTTGTTTTCTTCTGACAGTGGCACCTCGCATAGTTGGTACATGACTGTGCAACCAAACCAGGTGAATGCCACTTTTCCACAGGTTCGGGAATATCCATCTTGCATGGTTTGAAAAATCGTGGGGAAAAATATACACAGGCTAAAAACCTGTGTAAAATGACCAAGAGGTTGTTAATGATCTATTAATCCTTCCCCTTCCTCCTAATCCATGATCATGTCTAAATTTCGGCATTTTTCTTCCTTTTGGTGCGTTTTGAAGGCCTAATAGAGAGATCAAGAGATATCCTTCATCCTAAATCTGATTGAGCTTTTGTTTGTCATGTTGGATGCTCAACGGTATGAACTTGAGTCATCATTAGCTATACTTCTTCTCTTTAAATCTCTACCTAGATATCGCCGTGTGAGAGTTTTTCACATTTTCAAAGATTTATTCAGATAAAAGGAAAATCAAGGTCTACAACCAGAGGATAATTCTTGTACAACACAATGGTTGGTGGTATGTAAGTCATCACTATAATTCATTGTTTTTGGAATGTTTGAATTGGGCCCACCAATTTCTTTGGAAATAATTTCTTAAATTAACATTCCATGATTATACTCTATAGAATCATACAGTTATGTTCTATTAAAATATGTGATTAGTTTTTAGTGGTGTCACCTACCACTCAATCCTCCTCATGTCGAAGGTTATTCTATAATTATATTTTTCTGTTTTGGCACATCTGATCCATTTTTTGGGTGTTCCTTTGCATGACATTTCTAATGGTCAGAATCCTTAAAATAAATGGATTGTTGTTAGTGATAATTTCATAATGTCATGTACCATGTTTGCTCACCACATGACCCACCTAAAGTAAGTGCTTATATTTGATTATTAAATGTGATTTATGGAATTTTAAATGGATTGTATACTATGTATTTAACATGACCTATTAAAAGATATTAAATTAGGGTTACATGAATTTGGAACCCATTTCCATGTTGATGGAAGGTAGCAGAGGGAAGCTCAATAATGGAATAAGATTTAATATACAACTAATTCTTTATTAAATGGTTTCAAATATACTTTTCCAATCCACACTAATGGAGGAGATGGCTTGGACTAATAAATAAATGGTTTCAACTCTTCTGGAACAATCCACAATAATGGTAAAAATGACATGAACCAAATGAATTCTTACATGATTACAATATCAAATTAGAATGGACTAACTTGAGAACACCTTGGATTCTGATAGGAGAATGCCTTGGGTCTTGTGATCCCCATTCTGATTGAAGGATAATGTTTTGTTAGGTAGATACCATCCTAGATTCAGGTACTTGTCTATTTCATGAATCCCGATACACTGCAAATTTTGTGCCTTTCTATATTACATGATAACGAAAATATGCTCTTTTGATACAGCACTGACTAGTTAGTTCCATGGTTAAAGCCTATAGGGCCCTGTCATTGCATAGCCCCATTTTACCTTAGTCATTCACAATGGAATCCATAGTCTCCTTGTTGTGGAATTCCTTGGATAATGTTTGTTGGATTACCCTATTATTACATAGCTAGACTCCGATACTGTTGTGGTATCATTTTATGAATTTATGTTACCTTGGTTTTTAACCTAGAGCTCCCACATTTGTTATCATTGTTTGGTTGCATTGTCACTTCTTGGGGCCTTACCTACTTATACTATAATGATGTGATGTCAATGTTGGTTATGCCTCACGTGACGTATTGTCATTAAATGGTAGTTAACTAATAAAATGAACTGGTTACATGTTTAGACACGTGCTGCTGGCTGAATCAGGTACATAGTTATTTACATATATGTACAACTTTCTTTACTTTATATATGCATGCCTACACACTATTATATTTCATTATATAAGCTAAATATAATAGACACCGTTGGTGATGGCCCACTACGATTTATCTCACACTATCTCTAGGTTCTGTTTGGTACCTGGAGTAGATTAAATATCAGTAGGTATTGAAAAAGCAAAGAATGTAGCTTCCAATGCCTGATTATGTGCTGATAGGATGGAGCTTGATTGCAGATGTCTCACTAGGAAGTTCTAATTCTGGGAGAATACTTTGTTTTCATTTACCTTATGGAACATGTTATACCTATTATCTTGTATCCTTGCCTCCCAGTTTTTTAACAACATTAAATTACCTCATCACTACTCCAGTTGATATAGTTATTGTTATTATTTCTTATCTATTTGATTAGTTTGCTTCCATGGGTTACTATTCATCATGTTCCTTCTACTATTCTAAACTCTGCTAAAGGGGGAATTGTATTCCCACAGACACATCCTATGCCCTCACTCTTGTCGGAAGCCTCTGGTGTTTTGGAAGATGCACATGAGGCCATGGGGCCCATCGGGCTCGGGGATCCCATTAAGTGGCATTTGGGTCTAGTTCATCAAGATTGTGGTACTTTTATATAATTTTTTCTTATTAAAATATGCCATTTCTTTATAAAACATTTTCTTTTTCACTACACATAGAAAAATAAATCAATATAAATGTTTTAACAAAAAAACACACGTAGGTGGTGCAGATATTATGGTAAAAATATATATTCATTTCATAAAATAAAATATACAAAAATGGAATAAATTTACTATAATTTTCATAAAAAAAATAAAACCATTTAATATGTTACCATATTTTTAAGCATTAAATTACTTTATGAAAAATTCAGTAATAGTTTATTATCAATTATTTAATAAATTTTAATTATATAAAGCTATTATAAATTTTTAAATTTTATTAATAATATCTATAAATCTATCATATTAGATATCTTATAAAATATTTTGATTAGTTTTATGCTCTATGTTGTGGGCAATGCAAGATATCCAAAAAATATAATTTGACAAATGAGAAATATATTCCAAAAGCACTCAGTGTTAAATTTTTCCATATTAATGAAAAACATTTCATAGAAATATTAATTATCATCATGTAGAATTTTTATTTGAATAACTAGTATTAAAATATGATATAGATTATATAATTGTAAAATATCTCAATATCTATATAAGGAAATATAGTATTTTATTACATGAATTTCAATTACCAAGTATTTATAATTTCAATACTCAAGATATTCCAAAAACATACCTTGAAACCTAAGTCACACGTACCATATCTAACATTATAAATTAATATTTCTCTTTCTTGAGTTGAAAAAATCATTTACCATCATGGGATAGAATACAAGATAACATATATATGTGATTTATTTTAAAATATATGAATAATTTGTATCTGTTGATTTCAATTCATGTAGTTCTCTATAGATTGATTTTATCATATTCAATATGAATAATAACCATGATGATGTTTTCCAATATCAATGTATTAAATTTCAAATTTAACAGATCATATGATCTATACATTAGTGAAAATTCATACATCCCATCTCTATATATTTTCCATAACTTAATTGGTTTGAAAATGTTATCCGATGTTAATAAATCATCGAATTGTAATATATAAAAGATCTATAATAATAATAACAAATTCCCAGACCATACAACTATTTATAATATGCCCTAACATAATGGAAGCACAATGATTGTAATGATTTTATCACGTATCCTTTAAGTATTAATATACCAATTATAATTAAAGGGAATCAATACCTCATAAGATCACTAACAAAAAATATATACACCATAATCATATACTCTTAAAAATATGATAGTGGATTCCATAAATATATTAAATCACTATAATACAATAATAAATTACAAAATTCCTTGAAAATTTATTTCTACAACACCATCCAGTTAAATTTATCATTATCAGTCATCTATTTATCCTAAAAATATATATTATCACAATATATGAAATGTAATAATGGTTGTATGTCAATTTATTATATATTTATGAATTTTGCCATCAATTAAATAATAATTTATAAGTACAATTCAACATTTTTTTTGAAATTCACAAATAAAAATCTACAGTACAATACTTATATGCTTCAAGATTATTATTACCACAATATAACTATTTAATAACATATAAAACATAATTCCAACATCCCATTACATAAACACTCTAATCATTGAACTATATCAATTTTAATAAGATAAAATCATCATTGGACTTCGTTTTATCCATTTGTTTTGGGAATTGAAAAATATAATTTCTAATTTCTCCAAGAAAAGGACATTGATCAATAAATAGGACCCTAGGATGATATATATTTTCCCCCATATGACAGTTCATTTTAATTGGAAATTACTGAATTAACACACTACTTTTCCAAACATAAAACATAGTTTCAATCCATTGATACATTTACATGGTTCTTTCTTTTCACATACTTGACTCATAAGAATCAATATCTTCTTCCTATTATAGTCATCATCCACTAAAATCCAATTAATCGAATTTTTTCTTTTTTTATGTGTTTTAGGAATCTCATCCAAGTTGATTTTTTTAATTAGATAAAAATTAATGTGATTAGTGTAGAGAAATTGATTTCATATTCTAGATTGTATTTCTTTCTTCCCCAAAAGGAAAATTATTCCATGGTTAATCAAATTCAAGGATTTCAAGAATCCATCATATTTTTAACATTGACTAAACTAATGAATCAAAGTGTTGAGAACTGTAATCATTGTGAAAAATCACGTAATCCATAATATTCATTCTATGGATATGAAAATCATGAAACCTTCCTCAAAATATATGATAATTTAGGTAAATACTTTGTTATTCATCATCATCATGTATTCAATCATTGGCAATTGTTTATAATAAAAGAGTAGATTAATACATGCATATCCCCATGTAGATTCAAGAACAGTGTATATATTTTGTCCCACTCATTTTACACCAGTGATGATGGAGTTAATTCACAATCCACCTCTTTCAATGTTATTACTCTTCTGTCCATATGTTCCACAACCATATTATGATTCATATATCATAACATAGATGTCTTTTATATGGGAAAAATCACTAATTTACTAAAACATTATGATATTATCAAGTTTATAGAATTATCACATTGGTTTTCATCAAGTATTTTTAAAAATAACAATAATATATAAATAAAACTACTATAATTCAAATTTGGAAGTCGGAACCATTTCCTCTATAAATAGTACATCATTTTGAATGAATTTTCATGAGATATCATTGTAATCAATTCCTTAGTCCAAGAAATTTAATGTCTTCAGAGACAAAATAAATTAACATATTATTACATAATGGATCTTGAAAATATCATGAATATTCTAATATAATTGATTTTTTTATATACATATGTACTCAAAATTATTCTCCATATCCTATAGAAAATAGAAACATGAGGAATGTGATATCAGATGTTATGTAATGGTAAACATATCATATATCAATAAAACATCATTAGAATGAATTACTGAATGATAACATGATCATTACAGAAATATTATTTAAACAATATATTCAGAGATAAAAAATTAGGATTCATGATATCTTGTTATTCATAATGGATGATAAAAGTCATAAGAGTGTGGAATCATCAATAATCTTATAGGATCAATGATATAATTCCTTTAAAATATTTTCTGACATTATAAGACGATTATATAATTTTGAAGAAGTATAATAAACTATAGACTCACTCACTGTGTTGAGGGCTTGATATAATGTTGTCTCTTAATTTTATATACATAAAAATTTGTCCACAAGTAATCTTATTAGCATTAAATTATGTCAACACATAGGGAAGGGATTATCGAATAAAATTCAGGCATAACATAGTAATTAAATGAGATATCTTTCATTAACAATTAAACAATAGGATTATTTCATAACCACTAAGTAACTTAAAATTAAACAATAAATGTTCCAAAAATCTATATAAACATACATCTATTCATCATCATATAACCCACAGAAAATTAATCAACTTCATAAATATTTCATTATAAATTATAAACCCATAATTAAGTAATGAGTTTCATAGAATAAAAAAAAAATTTATAACAAAAAATATATAAGAAAAAAACGAATGGTACTGCTAAATCTTATAACTAGTAAATTAAAATTAATATCAATAAATTTTAACATTTCTTACAAATCCCCTTGAAAGGCTATTAGAATAATTAAACAGAAAACTACCCATTTCATTTTGAAATCCCCTAATTAAAATCCAATATTTTTCCAAAATATTATAGAAAATATTTTCCTAAAATAACATGTTATATTATAATGTAATATTCAAATATAATTTTATTCATGATGGATAAAAAACCTATTCATGGGGGATACACAAAAAAAAATATATCCTTTATCCCTTCTGTAAAGATAAAATATTTCAGAAATTGATTAGATTATTGTATTAAATATTTTTATATAAATTAATGTATTGGAAATATTTTATATAATATACCAATATATATTGGGAATGTATATTGGAAAAAAATTATAAAAATTAACATGGAACATAAATATTCCCGACAAAAGATGAAATACTGCTTGTTTTTCATAAAAACAATTCTAAATCATTTATAGTACCAAATAGATAATAATAACAATATAAAATTAAAATTATATAAATTGATATATAAGAAGAAAATTAATATGTTTTAAATTAAAATAACCATATTATTTAAATTAATGGTATTTTATCCTGTATAATACCAATAAATGAGATTTTTAATATAACATTTTACGACATCTGTCCTTTTTGACTTCAAAATACTCATGGTCGGAATAAATTTGAACGAATTTCCATGTATCATTAATATGAAAATATTCATCATATAAAATTTAAATTTGAAATTAGATACAAATACTAAACAAAAATTGATTCATAACATCCAACATGTTTTAATGAAATATCTTTGAGATGAAGAACTCATACCTCATGTTCAACATTCATAGTTAGTCCTCCAACCACCAATTTAATAAATTTTAATATATTTTTCTTATAAACAATTAATCATTAATAAAATATCTTATATTATACAATTATAAAATTTCAACCTAGATTAATTATATATTGAATATTAATATCCCCATTTTCAAGTGTTAACAATTTCATTTTTTATGAAATTTTTATTTCACAATTCTATTCCTTTTACTATAATCATAGTTCCATCATTGAAAAAATGTTAATAATGATAAACATATAATATGTATTCATTTTATATATAGTTATATTTAGAATTTATATATATATATAAATATTATTCACACCTTTCATGTAGATGGTAATCCCTATATATGCATCCTATATGTTTTTATTTTCGACCAAAAACAGGGAAATAAAGATATATTTTTCATTATTTATCTATAATAATGATAATATATAAAATCAAATATATATTTATTAAATATATCTTTAATACTATCAAATTATAGAGGAAATAAATAATGAATCACATCTTTTCGTAGAGGAGGTAGTGCAAACGTATTCATAAGAAATGTTATCAATATCCAACATATCAGAAAGTAAGAATATAAATAACATAATATAAAGATATAAAATAATAATTAAATAAATATATTATTGAATATCATGAAACGAATATGGTCTCTATTAAAATCGGCACCCAACATGGTCCTTGACATGTCCCGATGGACGTTCTTGATCAATACGGGATGGCACATGTGACCGGGTATCATAAAATGAAAATTGGAAAAGATTTTACCAAATATATAAACATAAAAGAACAAAAAAAACCAAGAGAAAAATATGGATTATTCAAACCAAAACATCTTTCAATATAATTCTGAACTGAATTGCACAATTTAAAACAATGTATAAATAGCATTACAATGTTACATAACTTAAAATAGACATAACAAGAATGTACACATGGAAGGAGGAACAATCGTAAATCCATCTCCAGAACACCCTATCACATTGATCCACTAAATCCCAAACCATTGGAACAAAGGTTTTATGCACACCTATGAAAAAAAATAAAGTCTGTATACTCCAAAAATTATAAGTAGTGTGTGATCCAAAAACCAGAATGATTACACCAATAAGATATTCCATGTGATAAACATTCAATGATGAAAATCCTTCTTGTTTTCATAACCTGAATTCTAGTAAGGATTTTGTAAAATGATGACACAAAAAATAAAATAGTTTTTGTGTGGGCAATTTTAAAGAATCAACACATTTAAAATGAATTCCAACATTATAGAATTTTCAGGCCAAATATATTGTATGACAAAGGTATGCACAAATCATCCAATGTGGAAATGAAATAAGAAATAAACCCCAGGCACTAGCGTCATGAGGGTCCCAGGTACCTCATATCTCGGTGAAAGTAACCATCAAAAAAATTTACTCTCATGAACTAGCCCCTAGTAGTGAACATACACATAACCTAGTGGTATGCTGTATTCATCATCATTGTTTAGTTAGTGAATTAAGCATCAAAATTGCTATGTGAAATTGAGGCCAAACCCCATAGGATCTATAACATCACATGTAAATAAAGAACATGAAATTTTTCATATTAATTAATATTTGTGAATTAAATATTAAATCTACTTTAGAGGGGATGTTATGTTCGACGGTGTCCCTGATACACAATAATTGGTTTCTTTGAAATCCTACATTGCACACTAATAATATAATATTATTATTTTAAATTGTAGTTAACACATAACCAATTTATTGGCAGCAAGGAATAGAACTAACTAAAATATTATTATAAATGTGTTTTGAATTTTTTAGAATTTATCCAATAAATGTTAGAGGGTTAAAATATTTAAGGAATTCAATTTTAAGCATAAATACTCTAATATTCTCTAAAAGGTCGATTTACCGCCTTTTAATTGAGAACCCTCTTTAAATCTAGTTTTTTTTTCACTTTTATAGGTACTATTTGAAGAAATAAAATTTTTCTTTAGAATCAGTATTCCAAAATTTAATTTGGTTGAAATTTTGGTATTTTTCTGATAATGTTCATTTTTTAAGGAATAGTGAAAAATATTGTATTTTAATTCAAAAGTGCATATTAATATATTTTATTTATATGGTTATATTAAGTTTTTATTGGTTTAAAGTGTAATTAGAAAATATTTTTACCATGCAATCTATATTTTGACATTAGATGTAATTTCATTTTTAAAATGGATAAAAACAAGTGTCAATCTTTTGATAGTTATTATTTCTTAAAAACACGCTATTTGATTTAACAGTGGAAAATATTTTTAAATTAATTTCAGCCACTTCTGTGTTTTGAATTTGGAAAAATGGATTCCATATTTTGAATAATTATTTCAAAATTGTATAAATATGTAACGTTTATTTTTAGACATTTTAAATATTTACCTCAATAAATATTTTATTAACAATGATTAAAAGGTAATAATAGTAAATAATGGTAAAATATAATATTATAATAATATTAAATTACCCTAACATGTTTCCTAATCCTATTGGCTGAAACAGAGCAGGCCATGTGAATCCTTGGGTTGAATTTGGGACCCCATGGAGCCACATTGGAGTAATAATGACACGTTATATTAATTGATATAATGTAAAGACAAAAATTAAATAAAAAATAGCTTTTAGTAAATAACATTTTACATTGGGTTATATAAGTTATATATTCAACTATAAATATTTTTTGGAAATATAAAAATATTTTCTACTTCATGGTATTTTTTTATAATTTTGGACATCAAATAAATTAAATTAGTTATTACACAATAATGATGCAATATTTACCTTATTAATAAATGATTTAAATAAATAAGATTTTAAATATTAAAATCATATCTGAATCCTGTATAATTATTTTTGTATTATTTTATATCAACCATGTGTCATCATAACATTGATTTGAAGGAATATATGACATTTTGAAAATGAAGATGAGGTTATAATAAAATATATTTTTTTCAATCATTCCTCAAGAGCCCCTCCTCTCCCTTATAAAAAGCCCTTACTTCAAACTCATTCTTCAAACTTCTCATGACTTTGGCTCATTTAACCTCTTATCTAATAAGCTACAATTATCCAAATATTCATTATATAAGACTTACCTTTTGCATAAATCACCTCAAGAATCCCATTTGGTTATATCCATGGGGAGTTACACAATTTAATGGTAACGTCTCCGCTTAAGTTCTTTTGTTTTATTTTACTTCCCCAACCCCATAAAATATTTTTATTCCATTATTTTGTAAAAAAACCAGTATCCTAAATATACTAGGATGTTTTTATTACAATGATTATAACTACACATACACACAGATCCATTTAATGGGTAAAGAACATACTGTTTCTGTGGATGGAAAACTAACGCCTCACAAAACGATGAGTGTTCAATTATCTCATACCACCTCTCATGGTGGATATTAATATGGAACCGTGTTTATATATGATATATTTTATGTTTATGTTTCCATTATTATTCTGTTTTTTTCATTTATATAATACCTTTATGGTTTCCATTATGGGTAAACGTGATAATTTCATTTGACGAAGTGCAGACTACTGCCCCCTCAAAGTTATTTGAATTGTTCATACAATACATGGTATGTAGAAAGGATAGAGTTAAATATAATATATATGATAATATACTGGAATTATAATATAACTATTTATCATTATGTTTTAGTTTCATTAAAATTTTAAATTGAAATGAAAGTGGTGTTCATGTGTACGTACGACTTACTGTCTCCATGAACGGTGTGTTACATTTCATACACAAAAATGTTACATACTATTATAAGTAAATAAATATACATGATATACATGATATATATTAAATCTAAATCCTTAATATAATTCTTGATATAATGAAATTTTGACCACATGAACAACATGTAATTATAAGTACTCTATTTTTGACTCAAGTACCAAATATTGACAGAACGACTGTTATTAACTTAAATGATTACATAATGTTTATAACAAGGTAATAAGTGATATAAAAGGAATAATTAACATAGAAAAGGTTCATAATCATGTATAAATTAACTTTTTTTTATTATTTAGAAAATTAAAGAATGAAGGGTTCAAGTCAGATACAAGGTAAGGGATTTCATATGTCACTTTTAATTTTGTGATATTTCCTTTGTTCAACAATTATATATTTCATGTGGTGTAATGTGTACTTCCATTAGATATATATTATCATGATTCTATTTATATTCATGGTATTATCATATTTATTTGTTGGTAATTATCTTTTCCCATACGACTTGATTGATTACAGTGTGGTAAGGGTTTTTTGTCTCACTTTTTATTCTCTTGAGATTCATGCTTTATTAGCCACAATTTTCTTTTTTGTGGTGGATGTACATCCCATGATTATATTCATTTTGTAATATACTTTAATTTATGGGTATTTACATATTCCTTGTGTGATCTTTCTTTCATGGGGTGCATGTTTCGTAAGTTACCAAATCTGTAAGGGAACCATTCACCATCCTCTTTTTAAAACACTTCATTTTGTTATGACTTTTAATTTACATATTATTATGTTAGGATATGTTCTCCTATATCCGTATTGATTTAAATATTATGTCCAAGTGATGATATATCCTTTTCTCTCTCATCAACTTATTTTATTAATTTTAAAGTGACATCGTTAGGCTGTCGATTTTCTGTTAAAAAGATTCTTAACCAAATTTCAATTTTTACGTTAACCATCAACTTCATGATTATATCATTATATGAATATGTGTGAATAACCTCTTGTTTATTCACACATAATATCCACTTATATTGGGTGTATTTATATTTTTCACACATAATTATGAAATTTATTTATCCTTAATATAAGGATATCGTCTTTATAAGGGATTTCATCTCAATTTACATCTACATTGAGAGTCATTGTTGATATGCCCCAATTTACTCTTATATAGTGTATATACTATCCTTTGGCATATTATATCATAAATACATTTATTCTCAAGATATTATCAAGTCTGGATTAAATATTTTTCCTCAATTATTTGTATTCTATGGTATCTCATTTTGTTAAAAACTCTTTAACTAAAATATCATTTTAAATGGTTTTATGGTTTATTATTCTAAATATTTCACATTAATGTCAATGTTTTATAAATTTATATAAGGATTTATTTAGTGGGCATGAATTTCTTGAAATATAAATTTCATTCAAAAGCTTCAATGTTATATGGGACACTTTAATTCAAAAATCTCATTATTTAATATTTTAAATGGTTTTGAAAATGGTATCATAAAAGCTTTGATTTTTTTCGATGTCATGAAATGATTTATTATGATTGAAAATGAAATTTTATTAGTGAAATTTTTGTATTTTCATTACTTTATGTGTTATAATTTAATTTGATGGGTGGTTACATGATAAACCAAATGATGGGTGGTGCTGTGATAATCTCGGATGGGTGGTTACGTTATAACCTCCAATGAATTGGGTATGGAAATCGGTCGTATGTCTATTCCATTTAGTGATATGTGTGGAAGTTGAACATATGGTTATTCCATTAATGTATTTTTATGTCCCAAGTTACCTTTATATGTTATGTGTTCTTTTTATGGGTTCTGTGGTAATATTTTGTTTACAAATGGGTAAGAAAATGATATTTTATTCATTGAAGAGTATTTACCACTTCATAATGATGAAAAGAATTACTTATGATAAAGTATTCATGGATTAATTGGTGTTTTGAAAAAGTAACAGTTTTCCTTCGTTGTGTATCCCTTACAGAGCTTTTGTGTTCATCCCAAGTTTTTTAAATGTTTTTCACTGGACATAATGTGGAATAGGGTTATGGATTGGATCATGGAAAAGTATTGATGTTCGAAACCTGGAACTATCCATGACTATTTTTTATCAAGAGTTTTTATTTTATGAAAAAAATGGATACTAAGTAGAATGGTCTATATGTAATATTCATGTTATTATGTAAATGTTATGACCTAATTATCTAAAACTCTAAGCCTGAAAAGATCCTCAATATGAATTACTTATTTAATTCAATAATATGTAATGTTTAAAGGTCGGGTCCTTATATTTTCACTAGAATACTAGTATATTTCCACCCACCTAGATACACAGGTTACCCTCTTCTGTTAAAACAAGTTCAACAAAGCATGAAATAAAATTTTCAAATGAAAATATCCACTATATTTTTAACATTCAAAAAACATCCCACATGTACATCACACAATCACATAATCCCACATTTATTTTAAATTGATTTTGAAATCAAACTCACACCAAAATACCCCACAACACATTTTCTATATCGTTTACAATTCAATAAATTCATTAAAAACTTTATGATATCTTTCTCATGATGATAAATATCACATAAAACCCACTCATCTATTATATAATACCATCTTCATAATAAAAATTTCCTTTCACATCACACCCACAAAAAAATCCCACACCATGTTTCTCACCTGTCTTGGCATTTGATAAAACATTTCAGAACATTGTAAAAACATTCTAGAAATGCTTGACATCTTAATTCATCACTTTACCTTTCAAAACCCACATTAGGTGAACATACTCACCAAATAGTACATATACAACCTTATACATCTTTTTTTAACTAAATAAAACATTTACAAATTTAATAAAACTTACGCATGGGGTGTAACTATTTAATGAACACAACAACCATTTTGTAATGACCCACCAATTATCATTGGCATGAGAGTACCACAAGTCATTTCAAGGCCTTTAGAGACATCCCCAAGGTGCCAAAGGCTGACAATAAATGTTGAAGGTTGACAAGTATAAGTGGGTGAGGATTTACCCTCTAAGAAATAACCCATAATCCAACCAATCATATCCAAACATTCAAAATATGATGCATGAAAAAAAGAATTACCACCAAACAACATCATTATGTCAATCCACATCATGTACACAATAATGAATGACAAAACTAAGCATCATGGTATATAGAAGGTGAAAAAGTCAAGACTCTAAAACGAGACCACGACTCTTTTCTCCGCAAGCTCCAAGCTCCACAACATCTCCCAAGCATCACCATGAGACACTAGAAATAATATGCTTTACCTTTACCTGTGTCCCGGAATACAACATCTTCAAAAACACCAAATTTCCAAAGGAGGGGATTTTATATAAATCAGTACCATGAATCTATTCTTCACAAGATCCAATCTCCACAAGATCTCCCAAGCATTACCATGAGCCACTAGCAAAAAGATGCTTTACCTTTACCTGTGTCTCTGAATACAACATCTGCAAAAGCACAAAATTACCAAAGCAAGGGTGAGTATAAAACTCAGTATGTTTCCCCAATGACTTCCCTACTCAATCCACTTGGATTGAAAGGTTAGAAAAATTTATATTAAGAACTTTTTATAAAAAATGTTTTCTCAAAATCAGTTTATAACTAAATATTAACAAGTTTTCAAAAACACTCATAACCAAAGGCAATCCCAAAGAAATTAAAACCAAATTTCCAGCAAGTTATTTTTCCAGAATATAATCAAACAAGATTTAGAACCATTTCATAATCCTTCTCTTTTTGGCATACCCAACCACTTCATAAACTCATGAAACCAACCATTCTTGCTATCTAGAAGATGGGGAAAGACTTAACCCTTATCAATTGCAATAATGATGGGGGAGACTTCTTACCCTTATCCAACCCAAATGCACATGAATGTTTAAGGGGGGGATCCCTAACCCTTATCTATCACAACACAGATGGGGGAGACTGGTAACCCTTATCTGTCCCGAATGAAATATGAATGTTTGACTGGGGAGATCCCTAACCCTTATCAATCCCAGAATGATGGGGGAGACTCTTAACCCCTATCTGTCCCAAGTGCAATAAGAATGTTTGATGAAGGAGAGCCCTAACCCTTATCCATCCCAGATTGATGGGGGAGACCCCTAACCCTTATCTGTCCCAAGTGCAATACGAATGTTCACAACCATACATTCCCAAAAATCATGCTAAAAGAACCCATTAAACAATTTTTTTTTAATGAAAACCATTTTCTTTCAAAACCATTTAATGCCACCCCATTTCAATTCCAACCCATTTCAATAAAACACCCTTTTATTGAAAACTATTTCCATCATTGTCATTTCAATACCAAACCATTTCAACAAAATCCCTTCTTATTGAAAACCCATTTTTCATCAAACCAATTATAACTCCATTCAATCAATAATTTAAAATCATCAATTTAAATTCAAGAATCAAAATCACATTGCACAATAAGTAAACAATATTTCAAAATTTCACTAAAACCATAAATCATCACTATAGAAGATTTATTCCATGCATTTTATAATGAAATAAATCCAATCAAACCAATTTGAAACTAATCCAATCAATTATAACAAGAGTAGTCGAGAGTGAATCCTCCTACCTCAAAGGTTTTGGCAAAAACCACAACGGTCGAAGAACGCTCATGAAACCCGAGTCGATTCTCCAAATACCCACCTTAGATCTCTTCTGATAACATGATCAAGACCAAATATCGTCATATTTGGATTCCACACACATATCTCAACCCATAACATATGTATATCTAAGAAAACTAGAGAAGAGGAGAAGTATATCTAAGTAGATCTATGAAATCGATCAAGAACGATGAAGAGTGATCACATACCTCAAGAATATAGTTTCGATTCACCAAGAGATTCCTTTGGATCTCCTCGAGAAATATTGGAGAGCCTTCTCTTACCAATGGAGAAGAAAAATCCTGAGTTAGGGTCATTTAGGAGGAAAAAGATGCACTTAGAGGAAAAAACGTGTGAGATCCACCTTTATAGGATCTCGTTTAAGTGGCCACACTGTTTGCTTGCATGGTCAGACAAACTGTGGTCTAACTGTGTGTTAGCCACAACCTCAATAGACCCTACTCACATGGTTTTTTCACATGTTTAGACAATCTATGCCCCGCCCGTGCGGAATCTACTGCCTCCAAGACCATCTATGCATGGTTTTACTGCCCAGTTTAGACAAACTGTTCACAGTCCGTACGACTTCCCCTTTTTCCTCAAAACATCATTCATGTTCTCCCGGATCTCCCATTTATCACCCTTAACATTAAAAACCTGAAAAGAATCAAGAAAGGGTTACATACCTGAAACCAGGGGTCCTAAATTCTCCCCACCATTGGTATTTCTGTTCTCAGAATGTAGAAAACCTTCACCCAACTGAAAGAGTTCGGCCACTACTCTTTCATCTCATTTTCACGCTCCCAAGTCTCTTCCTAAATCTGACCATGCTGCCATAAAACCCACACTAGACTGATGATTTTTCCACGCATGACTTTCACTTGCCTATCCACAATCTGTACCAAGATATGTATCAATGAAGAATCCATTTCAAGGTCAATGTGATCCCATATGATCACATGGTTAGGATCAGGCTTATACATTTTCATCTAAGATACATGGAAACAATTATGCACCAAACTAAACTGTGGTGGTAATGCTAACTAATATGCCACCTCTCCAACCCATTATAGTATTTCAAATGTGCCAATGTATCTAGGAGATAACTTTCCCTCCTTCCCGAAACGATGATGTCCAAGCCTTGGAGGGATACTCAATAAGACATGATCTCCCAAAATGAATGACAGCGGTCTTTGACGGTGATCTGCATAAGATTTTTAAGGACTCTGAGCCATCCCCATCCTCTATCTAATCAACTGGATCTTCTATGTTCTTTCTTGGAAAAGTCTTGGCTTGATTAGTGATGTGTCACTTGATTCCACCCAGCACTGTGGATAACGACAAGGATGACCATACAATGCTTCAAATAGAGCCATGCATATCGAGGCTTGATAGTTGTTATTGTATGAGAAATCCAGCAAGGGTATATGCTCTTCCCATGAGCCACCAAAATCCATTACACAATCTTGAAACATATCATCCAAGATTTGTATAATCCGCTCGGATTTCCCATCCGTCTCAGGATATTACGTTGTGCTCATAGTCAATTGAGTTCCAAGGGATTGTTGTAATGATTTCAAGAAACGAGATGTGAACCTCAAATATCTATCTGATACTATAGACACTGGTACTCCATGTCTCTTTACCACTTCTTGGATATATATTTTTTAATTGTCTTCCACCATACGAGTTTCACGAATAGGGATGAAATGGGATTACTTGGTTAGATGATCCACTATCACCCAAATGTTATCATGTTTATGGACCATTCTTGGAATACCTCTACCAAAATCCATTTCTATTTGATCCCATTTACACACTAGGATGGAAAATGATTTTTACATACTAGATGGTCTCGGATTCTCTTATTTAACCAGCTGATAATTTAAGCACCACGAGACCAACTCGGACACCTTCCTTTTCTTGTCAATCCAAAAAAACTGCGCCTTCAACACCATATACATATTCTATGTACTTGGATGTACAAAAAATCATGAATGGTGGTAAGGATTAAGGAGTTGTTCCTAAAAAACCATAGGTATAATCATCTGATCTCTGAAACACAAAAATAAACCCCCATCATGTTTCCATCCATCAGTGGTCTCCCCACCACTGAATTTTGAACTTACAACCAGACATTCTGCATCAGATGTTTGTGCTTCTCTCATCATCATTACTAAATCAGGAACAAGAGTATCTGAAAAGAAAATTGCTACATCACCTCTGTATTCACATTCCACATGCATGTCACCTTTGACCGACATCAACTGGCATTCATTTGAAGCTTATTTCACCAACTGAACATATGACTTTATTCTCAATGCATCTGCCACCGAATTCCATTTTCCTGGTGTGTACATCAAGTTAAATTCAAACATCTAAAGGTACTCCATCCAAATCCTTTGTCTCAGATTCAAATCATGCTGTGAGAAAATCTGTTTCATGATTTTGTGATCCATAAACACATTACATTTCTCACCAAAGAGATAATGCCTCCATGTTTAAAAGCATGGACGACTCCAGCTAACTCCAAATCATGTGTTGGGTAATTTTTATCATTTACCCTCAACTGAATTGAACCATAAGAAACCACATGATCCATTGATTTCGGGCTCCTCTAACTGCACATTCAATTCCCGTAACTCTGTTGGTGTCATCCTATAAGACGAAAGGGAAATATTACTAGTCCTCATAAGGAGATCAATGGTAAAATCTACTTCCTATATAGGCAGTTAACCTGAGATTTTATTGTGAAAGACATCTCTAAAATGATCCGATAAAGTTAGAAAACTATTTTTATCAATCTATTTCATTGATTCCAATGTCAATGCTTCCAGTTGGTAAGATATCGTTCCCGCCATTGGCACTAACTAGCTCTTTGCACCATTCATTACCATCCTCTCTCCTCTAATGAGATGGTCGATATCGTCATCATTCATGAAACTAACCTTTCTTCAATAACAGTCGACGGGAGCCTTAAAAATTTTCAACCAATCCATACCTAGGATTACATCATATAAATCCATGTCCAACATCGAGAAGTACCATTTCAACTCATCTCTATCAACAGTTATATCACATGCTCTACACACAATGTCTTGACATTCTCTTTCACTACGAGGTGTTTTCATTTTCAAAAAAGAAGGAGTCATTTAAAATATTAAACATAGAATGTCAAAAACATGAGTAGAAATGATGGAATGTGATGCACCAGTATCAACGATCACTTTCACAATGGTAGAATTCAATAGAATCATGCCTCTCACCATAGATAGTCCAGCCCGATCATCGACCACCATCTGCTTAGTTCCATAAAATTGCTCCATTTTTGCACTATTCTCCTTGTTGCCTTGCTGAGATTGCCCTGGTTGAGGAGTCATGGTATTTAGAGAATCACCATGCCTTGCTCTGTTGTGCTGATGAGACTGATTCTGCTTTCTTCATCATGTTGAAGCATACGATTCTTGTGACACCTGGGGAGTGTAACACGCACCATACCTCAATGAATTCCTACAATTGCGCTATATATGGTCTAACTTTGTACAATTGTGGAGTGATCTAGGTTGCGCCGTACACTCTTACTTTATGTGGTCAGTCAAACCACATTGAAAGCAACCTGCTTTGCTCTGGGTTCATGGAGGAAGGTTCACTGATCCTGTCGTCTAGTTCTGATGTGCACTTGCACAATTGAAATAGATATCCCTTTTCCTCTTGTTGCCAATGGTTTAGTTCCCATCATTTCCCATAGGTATCATCATTACTCCTCCCATCTATCTCGATATATCATGTTTAGAAACAATAGATCTGTTCACCATCTCTTTATAACCCGTAATATAGAACACTGCAATATTTGATCAAATCTCTTGCCTTAGCCCCGATTAGAAGATGCGTACCATCAACGACACACTTTCCACAACCTCTAGTGAAAAAAACTATGTTCATGAACATATACGTATAATATGTGATAGAGATACTCCCTTGTTTTAGGCTGAATATGTCTGTCATTTTCGGGATCTTTAACGTGTGAGGATAGAATTGTTTGCTAAACAATTCTTCAAAATTCCCCCTTGTAAGGACTTCATCAAATTTATTTTGCATCGCTAAATCCCACCACTGACGTGCAAGATCCTCGAGCATATATGTCTCCAAATTTACTTTCAGTTGTACTGGTGTGTCGATGAAATAGAAGATACAATTCTTCTTACATAGCCACACCTCCGCCTTCTCGGGATCATCATCACCTGGAAAGTTTGGTGTATTCTGCATCATGAACTGGATTGTATGATCCACATGCCTTTGTTCATTCCTTCTGTTCCTTGTATCCACAGGATGAAAACCCTAGACAATACTCTGAACCTGCTCTGGGTTCACATGTGGTTATAGTGTAACCGCATTCTCTGTAGCCTCTTCGGGTTAGTTCTGAAGATTCCTACAGAGTTCCATTTTCTAAACCATCAATAAACTCTATCAATCTCACTCTCTATAAACTAATGACACTAAATTTCAAATTCTATCACCTCATCTATCACAACAATGTTTTCAAAAGAATATTTTTCCTATGTTCAAATATTTTTGAAAATATTCCTCATGCCTCTTCAAAAGTAACAAATTTTAAAAAAACACCAAATATCTTGTTTACAAAATCATTTCCATGAAATCAATTTCTACATTTTTAATAAATTTTCACCTTGCACAAATTCTGTACTCATTCTTCACCATGAGATATGAAATCATAGAGGGATTTCATTTATCTAAAATGCATGTCATGCACATCTCATTTTCTAAACCCACAACAATGTGATTTCCAACATTCTAGAAGTGTATCCAAAACATGTATGTTCCCAACACCCTGGAAACATTATGTTCATAAAAAACGGGTTAGCTATGTCCTTTTATGCTATAGATTTCAAGTTCTGAAATCCTACTCCTGTCTTAGATTTCAACCCAAGTAATACACAAGAATGAATTTCAACTCCAAGACCGAGAACATCAATGACCACTTCTTAGGAAAGGACCGAACAAGTTGATACTATTTTTAATGACCCGCCAATTCTCATTGTCCTGAGAGTAACACGAGTCTTCACTAGGCCTTAAGAGACATCCCCAAGGTTCCAAATAATGGCAATAAATGACGAAAGGTTTCAAGTACAATTGGGGGAAGATTTGACCACAATGAAATAACCCAAAAAACAACCAAGAAAAACCAAAACATTCTATATATGATTCATGAAAAAAAGAATGACCACTAAACATCCTCATTATGTAAAACCACATCAAGTACACAACAACGGAAGACCAAACTAAGCATAAAGGTATATAGAAGATGAACAAATCAAGACTCTAAAATGATACCACGACTCCATGCTCCACAAGCTCCAAGCTCCACAACATCTCCGAAGCATCACCATGACCCACTAGAAATTAGATGCTTTACCTTTACCTGTGTCCCGGAATACAACATCTGCACAAGCACCAAAGTGCCAATGCATGGGTGAGTATAAAACCATGTAGGTTTTCCCAATGACTTCCCTACTCATGCCAATAGGATATAATGGTTAGAAAATTTTATATTAAGAACTGTTTATATAAAAAAAATTCTGAAATTGAGTTTATAACTAAATATAAACAAGTTACCAAAACCATTCATAACCAAAGGCATTCCAAATTCTATTGAAACCAAATTTCCAGAATTTTATTTTTCTAGGAAAATAACCAAAAAAGATTTAGAACCATTTCACAAACATTACCTTTTTGGCATACCCAACCATTTCAGTAACTCATGCAACCAACCTTGAATGCTACCCCGAAGAGGGGAAAATACCTAACCCTTATCCATACCAATAATGATGGGGGATATTTCTTGCCCTTATCCAAACCAAATGCAAACCATTTTTTTATGGGTGGAGCCCTAAGCCCTATCCATACTAATGCTGATGAGGGAGACTCCTAACCCTTATCCTTCCCGAATTCAATATGAATGTTTGACTGGGAAGAGCCCTAACCCTTATCTATCCCAGAATGATGGGGGGGACTCCTAACCCTTATCTGTCCTGAGTGCAATAAGAATGTTTGACAGGGGAGATCCCTAACCCTTATCCATCCTAGAATGATGGGGGAGACTCCTAACCCTTGTCTGTCCTGAGCGCAATTAGAATGTTCACAAACATACATTACCAAAAATAATTCCAAAATATCCATTTCAAAAAGAACACCTTTTTAATGAAAACAATTTTCCCTCAAAACCATCTAAATGCCACCCCATTTCAATTCCCAACCATTTCAATAAAACACATTTTTTTTTGAAAACTAATTCAATCAATGTCATTTCAATACCAAACTATTTCAATAAAACCCTTTTTATTGAAAACCCATTTTTCATCAAACCTATTAAAACTCCATCCAATCAACAATTTGAAATCATAATCTTAAATTCAGGAATCCAAATCACTTTGCAGAATAAGTCACCATGATTTCAAAATTTACCTAAAACAATAAATCATCACTAAAGAAGATTTAATACAATATTTTCACAATCAAATACATCCAAACAAACCAATTTGAATCTAATCCAATAAATTATAACAATAGGATTCGTGATTGAAAAACCTACCTCAAATGTTTTGACGAAAACCACAATGGTCAAAGAACACTCAAGAAACACGGGTCGATTCTCCAAAAAAACCCGCCTTAGATCTCTTCTGTTAGGAATATCAAGACCAAATCTCATCATTTTTGGAATCCACTAAATTAGATATACCCATAATAGACGTAGATCTAAAAAACTTAGAGTATATGAGAAGTACATCTATGTATATCTAAGAAACCATTCCAGAAAGATGAAGAACGATCACATACCTCAAGAATCTAGCTTCCATTCACCAAGAGAACACTATGGATTGCCTCTAGAATGAATGGAGAACCTTCTATGACCTTAGGAGAATCAAAATCTTGAGTTAGGGACGATTATGAGGGAAAACGAGGCATTTAGACTCTAAAATGCGTGAGATACACATTTATAGGATCTCGTTTAAGTGGTCGCACGATTAGACAATCTGTGTGTTAACTGTGCGTTAGACACTTCCTTGGAAGACCCTGCATGCATGGTTTGGCCGCACGGTTAGACAAACCGGGTGCCGCCCATGCATAATCTACTGCCTCCAAGACCAACTACGCACAGTTTTACCGCATCGTTTAGACAAACCGTGCACCGTCCCTGCGACTTCCCCTTTGCCTCAAAAATTCATTCAAGTTCTTTCGACCCTCCCATTCATCACCTGTAACCTTAAAACCATGAAAAGAATCAAGATAGGGTTACATACTAGAAACTGGGGGTACTACACTTTTTAAAACCCTCTTTAAAGGCCAAAGTCACACCAAGACCCAACCAATATAGAAATGGGAATCCCTTGAAACATTTATTAAAACATTCTCATGTTCTATAAAATTTCCTCAAATAATAAAAAAAATGATACACATGAAAAAAAAACATTTTCATAAGAATAGTTCAACAAGTGGAATAAGGTTTTACAAATAACACCCACTAAAAAACCCCCTCTTGAGGCCCAAATAACACCAAAGAATTGAAAAATCAGAATTAGAAGCCACATTCTGCACAAATATGTAACTTCCATAAGTTATAAAATAAACCCAAACATTACCCCATGAGTCACCCATGAAAAGCACACAATATCAAGATACAATGAAATAATAAAATTAAAATCATAACCAAATCCATAAAAAGTAGTTTTCACACCACATAGAATATATAAGTTACATAAAAAAATAAATCAACTATACTATCACTTCAAGGAATTTCAATATATCGAATTACCTACCTTCTGTGATCAATCCCTCAAATCTTGTTGTGAAAAATCATCCACACCACCATCGCACCGCATTAAAGATAAGAGAAACCTAAAACCTCAATATTTAACCTAAAATACATGAATTTAAACACTAGGTACGGAACCTAGATTATGTATACATTAGAATACATTAAAGGGTGAAATAAACCCTAAGGATAGGGAAGAAATCAATAAATCAAGCACTTGATTGCATGATTTTGAGGTTTCCTCCATCAAATATCCCTTCAATGTTGAGGTCCAAGGGCGGAGGAGATACCTTTGATTCTATCGATGGAGGTATGGAACGAAATGGATAAGATAGGGGAGGATTTTGTTTTATTATGAAAGGGAAAATGGTCAAAACACTAAAAATTTTAATGAGGTGGTCAACCTGCACGATTCGGAGGCATAGTTTTGTAAACAGTGTGGCCAAACCTTAAAGCCTATTCTGGAAACCCAAAAAGTAATTATTTTCCTCTTATTTTAGGGGAGCCCAACTAGGGAAACCAAGGGGGGAATATAGTCCAATGATATGAGAGAAAATTTCCAAAAATATAACATCATCTTAACACCAAAATTCATCAAACTCAATGGTACAAACCACATCAACAACTTATCCCACAACTGGTGCCATTAGTAGTACAGAAAACTAACTCTAAAAAACCAGAACCAAATACCATAAATTTTAACAAATTGGTGTCAAATTACCTTTCATGACCCCCAGGACTAAGGCCCCATATCAAAAACGCAAGAGACCTAAAAATTATAAACTCAGAACACTCAGAAACCAAGAAAAATCTAAGAACAGAAAGGGAATTTGAACCAACGAATTGAATTGAAAATATGGGTGTGAAATTTCTCCCCACCATATACCGTACCTATAAGGCCCTAGCCTTAATCCTTACTTAATCTATAGTTATTACAAGATTACAAGTTGAGGATCTTTTCAAGTTTATAGTTTTAGAGAATTAGATCATAAAACATGCATTACATTCCACATTTAAAAAAAGTGGTTACATAAAGGATAGTATTCATTTTTTCCAATCAATGGAAAAATATTTAAAAATAAAGCATGGATTATTTCTTAACACTTCCTTGACACTATCATCATATCATGTACCTTTCCCTTGACCTGTAAAAAACATTTCAAAAAATATGGGATGAGCATAAAAAGCTCAGTAAGGGATATAAAAATATGGAAAGGAAACATGAGTTCATATATACATAAGAATGAAATCACACTTTACCCATAAAACATAACCACATTAACATAACTCATCAAATCATGAATAAATCATAGAAATCATAAGACATAATGGTAACTTGAGGCATCCATAACATTCTTACGTAGGGAGTAACCCTCATGGTTATGTTTGGAATACCCATCATAGTATATTCCCTAAATCTCTTCAGAGAAACCTTAACTTTTCACTCATTCGTGTTACCCAATGCATTGGAGAGCTATATCGGGCTCACCGTCCCTTAGTTTATCACAGAACCACCCGTTTTCATAATAATTCCCAAGAACCTCAACATAATCGTATCACATAAAACATGCATAATGGAAACATAACACTTCCACCTTTCAATCACAAGATATCAATAGAACACATTGATATAAAAACATTATGAAAACAATTTTCAATACCAATATAAAAAAAGTAAAACATGGTATTTATTTTTCTTTTAAAAAAATGTATGGCTTGTAGAGGAAGTCGAAACTCAAATAATGGTCACGGCGGCGGAGAAGTCGTTGTCGCCGCATACGTATGACAAAAACATTCACTTTTGTCATTTAGTAAATGCTTTGTATAAAAAAATATTCCTTTTGAATAAACGTAAACGTAAAAGGGGTTTATACACCGTATAAAAGAAGGTTGTGTATAAAAAAAATATGCCTCAATGAAAGGAGATTGAGACGAAGTCCCATACAAAGATGGTATCCATGAATTAAGGATAAATCAATTAAATAATTATGTGTGACAAATGAATAAAAGAAATATATGTGGATATTAAGTGTAAAACAATCAGAGGATATTCACACATATTCATAGAATGACATGTTCAAGGAGTACAAGTTTATCCCAAAGAATCAAATTTGGGTTAAGAAGTTCCCTTGCAAAAATTTGATAGCCTTACACCGTCACTACAAAATTACGAAAATGAGTTGATGAGAGATAAAATGGTTATCTCATCATATGGACATAAAATTTAAATCAATAAGGATATATAAAAACATATCCCAAAATAATAGTATGTGAATTAAAAGACATAACAAAAGAAGTCTTTTAAAAAGAGGAGGGCGAATGGTTCCCTTACCGACATGGGTATCTTTCGAAACATACACCCCGTGGAAGAGGGACAATACAAAATTGATGTAAATACTCATAAATGAATGTATATTACAAAATGAGTAAAATAATTTGCAGTACATACACCACTCAAAGGAAATTGTGGCAAATGTAGAATAATCTCACGGGAATAAAAGTGATATGAAAAATCCCTTACGAAAATTCGGCAGCCTAACGATGCCACTTAAAACTTGAAAAATGGATTGATGAGAGAAAATAGGGTCTCTCATCATATTAACATAATGTTTACAGAAATAGTAATATAAAAGAACATCCCCCAACATAACAAAGATGATGTTAAAAGAAGTGTCAAAAAGGAGAGTACTTAAAAAGAAAGAGAGAGGTTAGATCTCTTATGAAAATTCGCCAGCCTAACGACGCCACTCAAAACATCCAAAATGTATTAATGAGAGAGAATAGGATCTCTCATCATATGAACATTAAAATTACAGTAAGTGTAATATAAAATAATATCCCAATAACAAGAAATATGAGCTTTAAATGGAATGACATAAAACAGTGTACTTTAAAAGAAGGAGAGGAGTCAGATCCCTTACCTCAAGTCTGAATTGTCTTGTTTGTTTCTTTATATTCCTGAATAATAAACATTGGTCAATTTATAATTGCCTAAGGACCTCCTTTAGAGATTATTCTTCAGTTCATATCACATATTATAATGTTATAATAATTTTTTAATAATGTTAGTTCATAGTAGACGTTTTTTCCGAAGTTTGGTACATGAGTCAAAAATGAACTTGTTTGAAAAATGATTGTCCATGTTGTTATAAGTAAATAATTTTCAGAATAGTATTAATGATTAAGAGATCATATATATCCAGTACATATTAATTTTATACTATTCCATATCATTTGGAGATAAAAACGAAAAGCACCGTTCATGGAGACGGTAGGCCGTAAGTACGCATGAACGCTACTTTCATATTTTATTTGTCATATTTATGGAATTAAAAATAAAATATATATATATATATATATTAATTCCAGTATAATATATATGTTATATAGGTCACATATGTTCATTAATTTCATTCTTTATACATTCCATGTATTGCATGTATGAGTCACATCACTTGAGGGCGCGGTAGTCCACACTTCCTCATATGAAATTATCGCATTTACACAACATGAAAAGAATAAAGGTGTGGTTTAAATATAAAATACAGAAGAATATAGTAAACATAAATACCATATATATCATATATAAAATACAGTGAGATCATAATGGCCACCTTTAATGGTGTTAAAAGAATATTGAACAATCATCATTTCGTGAGGCAGAAAATCGCCAACCACAGAAACAGTATGTTCTTTAAACATTAGATGAAGGTGTGTGTACGTGTATCTAGAATACTTATTATAAAAACATCCTAGTATATTGAATATTCTGGAGTTTTTACAAAAGAGATGAATAAAAATAGTTTAGGGGGTTGGAGAAGCAAAATAAAACAAAAGGACTCAAGTGAAGACATTACCTTAAAATTGGGTAACTCCCTTTGGTTTGAGCTCAAAGGCTTCCTTGGGAAGACTTCTGCCCAAATTGAGGATTCAAGGAGTTATAGAGGGATTTTTAGAGACAAAATGGGAAGGGGTTGCACGAGAAAAAGGCTTTGTATGTGTGGGTAAGGAGGTATAGGTGGGGGACTTTTATAATAGGAGGGGAGGGGCACTCTTGGAATGTAATGAAATGTTACTTTATTTTAAACGATTATTGGATTTTAGTGGTCCCAAATTAATGTGTTTGGATGATAATGTGATAAGGGTTTGGAATACACCCACAAAATAGGTTTTTAACATGTTTAGTTCTTAGATTTTACATTATATTTCCATTTTATTTAAATCGTTAAATAATGAGGTCATCACTGCATCATCATGATGTCATAAATAATTTAATTTATTTAATTTCAAAAAAATTATAAAAAATACTATGATGTAGGAAATCTTTTTATCTTTCCAATTATTATTTATAGTCAAACGTCTGACTTGTACAACTCCATGTAAAAATTTATTTAGTAAAACATCTCATGATATTGTCATTTTTACTTTAACATTAAATAAAAAGTTATTTATGTCATTTCCAACCAAAGTGGATCCATGGGGTCACCAAGTTGACCCATGGATTTTCTTGGTCTGATATGACACATCCAATGAGGGTAGGACATGTGTCTAGGTCATTTCATTTTATTAAAACATTATTCTTACCTTAAACTACACTAATTACCTCTAATCGCGATTAAAAACATAATAAGCTACTATTCACCAAAAAAATTATTCTAATCCCATTCAACCACATTTTGTTTCATAATGAAAACCATGTATGTAAATTAAAAACACAAATATGGAAAAATTTAATTTAAATAGAAAATAGGTTTTTATAAGTACCACTTCGTGGTTTCACTATTCATCAAAAATTGACGTTTTTCAAAAAATTACAAAAAATTCACCCTAAGCTATATTTGATATTCCGAAATCAATAATGATGACTATTTTACAAAATTCAAAACATATATGTTGCATTAATTAACTTAATAAATAATTCCCACTGTCAAAACAAATAGCGTGTTTTTATGAAACAAAAAGTATCAAAAGATTGACACTATATTAAGTCCGATTTCAATGCGAAATTAATTTCAACGACCACTATTGGATTAAATGGTAAAAATATATTCTAATTTCAATTTAAAACCAATTCAAAAGATAATCTAATCATATAAATATATTAGATTAAAAAGTTTTTTTGAATTAAAATACAACATTTTTCACTATTCATTAAAAATTGAACTTTTTCAGAAAAATACCAAAAAATTACACAAAGTAAATATTGATGTCCCGATTCTAAAGAAGAATTTTATTTTGTCAAATATAACACATAAGATTGTCAAAAAGTGTATTTAAAAGAGGTTCGCCATCAAAAGGTGGTTAATCGACCTTTTAAAGAATATTAGAATGTTTACGCTTAATATTGGATTCATTCGCATTTTTAATCCTCTAATATTTATTATAAAAAGTAAAAATATTTGACAAACATATATAATCATTTTGTAGTTAGTTATATTCATTCCCGCCATTACAACGACTAG
The DNA here is from genome assembly GCA_963277665.1 of Viscum album. Taxonomy (NCBI): domain Eukaryota; kingdom Viridiplantae; phylum Streptophyta; class Magnoliopsida; order Santalales; family Viscaceae; genus Viscum; species Viscum album. The sequence continues at coordinate 1,128,210,644 of OY728120.1, forward strand.
GCATTAACAACTATTTAAAATAATATTATTTTATTATTAGAGTGCAATGTATGATTCCTAAGAAACTCGTTGTTGCGTATTGGGTACGCCATCGAGCATAGAATCCCCTTTAAAGTAATATTAATATTTTATTAAAAAATATGGATAAATATAAAAATTTCATATTCATTATTTACCTGGGGTGTTACATCCTTCCCCCCTTTTGGGAATTTCATCCTCGCAATTTTAAAATTGATCTTGGAAACATCCTTGAAAGTCCGACATCGGAACAAGAGTCGGTAAAACAATCACTTTAAAATAAAGAGAGATTAGTACAGAGGTCACCCGAGTTAACCCATTCTAGGATTCCATATAGGAAAACATGGACATGTAGTAGAAACCATAGGGGTATGTTCTGATGGAGATTGATATAAAACATGTTTAGGGGAAAGTTAACCAGAAGAAAATCAAAAACTTGTGATGGGTTAAACGGTATTCGATTCCCCAGTAGGAAAAGTTAATAGAAAACATTTATATTTTAAGTTACTTTTTATTGAGGAATTTATTCATAAAGAAACATAATCACTTATCATGTTGACTTTCAACTTTTATTAGATTCCATACACAAACTCATATTTTCTCCAAAAGATGAGTATTTTTAAAGACTTATTCACATTAAGAGTACTATAATAAACTTCTAGAGAATCACCTAATCCACAAAAGAGAACTATATACTTCCCATGTCTTTAGACTTTAACCAAAACCAAAACCAAAAAGGATAGTACAAGATCAGATAATCCAGAAAAGGATAACCCTTTATAAAAGAAAATCTATTCTTATTCTCCAAAATTTTGTCTAACAAAACCCAATGTTCAACGAGTACCATCCGATAAACAATTTTTCCATAAAATTCCTCAATGTAAACCAAACTAAGATTGAAACACAAATATTTGAAGGATTTAGTCACATAGTCTTCCAAGTTAAATCATAACATTTATCTCCAAACAACATCAGTTGCTTTTAATGTCTCGTATTGAAAAGTAATTAACCTAATAACATATACTCCATGATAGGTTAATAAATATCCATAGATAACCCAAAATCAACTTACTATTAATTAATAAAATCATCTAACCAAAAAAAATCAGTCAAAATAACCAGGGACTTCACGTAGTCCAGTGGTAGGTGATACATTCCAGTCGCACTTTGGTTGTGGGAATGATTCCCGCAGCTTTGTCCGACGCGACGGGTTGTCACACGGTCTGCATGTTGTCCTTTTTATAAAACTCAAAAAATAACCCTAACATGTTTTAACATCAAGAGTTTCCTTATACCTATCATTTTCATCAAAATTCGTTACGATCTCAACATATTAATTCTCGATGTCTTATTTCACCACCATAATATAAAACAAAACAATTCCCAAAATGAATAACAACATACCTTTATCATGGAGTCCACTCAGTTTAATCATAATCTTGTTCATGTAGGTAGACGCCCCATGCATTACAACAATGATTTAGAGATCCTTCAAAATCTTTAGCTTCCTCCATCCAAATACACCTTGTACAACATGGGTCATATGGGTGTTCACAGAAAAACAGTTTTGGAAAATAATCATGTATGACATATAATTCCAAAACATCTGATAAAACATGATTTCTATAAAATAGTCGAACAGAATTTGAGTTGAAACTTTATATTATATGTCCTTTTAAAATACCATAAGTATGTGCTGAGAGACTATATTTTAAAATCAAATATAAATAGGTGGTGTAAGGGTCTCCTTCCTCAGCACCATTTTTAAAATCATAATATGCTTCAAATTCTTGTGATAAGGTAAAATATTTGAAAATACCTTGACAACATTTACCTTTCTTGAAAATATGAGAATATTTTGAAAATAGTATTTTTCTAAAAACAACCCATGATCCACGATGATAACCGGGTATAGTGGAGGTGTTTGATATCTCAAACAACTACTTGCAAGTGAGTTGTATGCTAGAAAATGTTTCACAATAATCCGAATAGGAATTTTCAATGATTATTTCAAGCATGTCATCAGGAAGAGATAGAAATTTCCTTTGAGATACTTCTCCTTCCATTCATAAATGACTTTTACTTGACCTCAAAAAAGTTATAAAACAAGGATTTAACTAAAATAATAGATATAGGGACTAATCATGTGTCTAACAAAAACCCCTAATCCCTAAAGTTGTCTAAATCGACCATTGATACCAACTATAAGGCCCCAACCTTAAACCTTACTTAATCTTGAGTTATTACAAAATTACATGTTGAGGATCTTTTCAGGTTTAGAGTTTTAGAGAATTAGATCATAAAACGTGCATTACATTCCACATTTAAACAAAGTGGTTACATAAAATATAGTATTCATTTTTTCCCATCAATGGAAACATATTTTAAAATAAAGCATGGATTCTTTCTTGAAACTTCCTTGACACTATCATCATATTATGTACCTTTCCCTTGACCTGTGAAAAACATTTCAAAAAACATGGGATGAGCATAAAAATCTCAATAAGTGATATAAAAATATGGAAAGGAAACATGAGTTCATATATACATAAGAATGAAATCACACTTTACCCATAAAACATAAGAACTTTAACATACCTCATCAAATCATGAATAAATCATATAAATCATAGGACATAAATGTAACTTGAGTCATTCATAACATTCTTAAGTAGGGATTAACCCTCTTGGTTACGTTTCGAATACCAATCAATGTATATTCCATAAATCTCTTTGGCGAAACTTTAACATTTCACTCCTTTGCATTACCCAATGCATTGGAGAGCTATATCGGGCTCACTCGCCCTTAGTTTATCACAGAACCACCCATCTTCATAATAATTCCCAATAACCTCAACATAATCATATCAAATAAAACATGCATAAAGTAAAGATAACATTTCCACCTTTCAATCACAAGATATCAATACAACACATTGATATAAAAACATTAGGAAAACCATTTTCAATACCAAAATAAAAGAAAATTAAGACATGGTATTTATTTTCCTTTTAAAAAATGGTATGGCTTATAGAGGAAGCCGAAACTCAAATAATGGTCACGGTGGTAGAGAAGTCGTTGTCGCCGTATACGTATGACAAAAGCATTCCCTTTTGTTGTTTAGTAAACACTTCGTATAAAAAAAGATTAATTTTGAATAAATGCAAAAGTCAAAGGGGTTTATACACCATATAAAAGAAGGTTGTGTATAAAACAAAATATGCCTCAATGAAAGGAGATTGAGACGAATTCCCCTACAAAGATGGTATCCTTGGATTAAGAATAAATCAATTAAATAATAATGTGTGAGAAATGAATACATGAAATAGAAGTGGATATTAAGTGTAAAACAATCATAGGTAATTCACACATATTCATAGAATGACATATTCAAGGAGTACAAGTTTATCCCAAAGAATCAAATTTGGGTTAAGAAGTTCCCTTGCAAAAATTTGACAGTCTAACAGTGTCAGTACAAAATTCAGAAAATGAGTTGATGAGAGATAAAAAGGTTATCTCATCACATGGACATAAAATTTAAATCAATAAGGATATAGAATAACATCTCCCAACATAATAGTATGTGAATTAAAATACATAACAAAAAAAGACTTTTTAAAAGAGGAGGGTGAAAGGTTCCCTTACCGACATGGGTATCTTTTGAAATATACACCCCGTGAAAGAGGGACAATAAAACATTGATATAAATACTCATAAATGAAATTATATTAAAAAATGAGTAAAATAATGGGCAGTACATAAACCACTGAAAGGAAATTGTGGCAAATGTAGCATAATCTCAAGGGAAAAAAAGTGATATGAAAAATCCCTTACAAAAACTCTGCAGCCTAACGGTGCCACTTAAAACATCCAAAATGGATTGATGAGAGAAAATAGGGTCACTCATCATATTAACATAAAGATTAAATAAAGATGAATATAAAAGAACATCCCCCAAAATAACAAAGAGGATCTTAAATGAAGGGACAAAAAAGAGAGAACTTAAAAAGAAAGACAGAGGTTAGATCTCTTACGAAAATTCGGCAGCCTAACGGCGCCACTCAAAACTTCTAAAATGGATTGATGAGAGAGAATAGGGTATCTCATAATATGAACATAAAAATTACAGTATGGGTAATATAAAAGAATAACCCAATAACATGAATGATGACCTTTAAAAGGAATGACATAAAAGAGTGTACTTTAAAAGAAAGTGAGGATTCTGATCCCTTGACACATGTTCGACTTGTCTTGTTTGTTTCTTTATATTCTTGAATAATAAACTTTGGTCAATTTATAATTGCCTAAGGACATACTTTATAGATTATTCTTCAGTTAATATTACATATTATAAGGTTATAATAATTGTTTAATAATGTTAGTTCATATCAGACGTTTTTGTCGGTGTTCGGTACATGAGTCATAAATGAACTTGTTTGAAAAATGATTGTCCATGTAGTTATAGTTAAATAATTTTCATATTAGTATTAATGATTAAAATATCATATATATCCAGTACATATTCATTTTATACTTTTCCATATCATTTGGAGATCAAAATGAAAAGCATTGTTCATGGAGACGGTAGGCCGTACGTATGCATGAACGCTACTTTCATTTTTTCGTTGTCATATTAATGGAATTAAAAAAAATGATATATATATATATATTATAATTCCATTATAATATATATGTTATATAGGTCAAATATTTTCATTAATTTCATTCTTTATACTTTCCATGTGCTGCATGTATGAGTCACATCACTAGAGGGGGCGGTAGTCCACTCTTCCTCATATGAAATTATCGCATTTACACAACATGAAAAGAATAATGTTATGGTTTAAATATAAAATACAGAAGCATATAGTAAACATAAATACCATATATATCATATATAAAATACAGTTACATCATAATGGCTGCCTTTAAAGGTGTTAAAAGAATATTGAACAATCATCGTTTCGTGAGGCAGAAAATCACCAACCACAGAAACAATATGTTCTTTAACCATTAGACGCAGGTGTGTGTAAGTGTAGCTCGAATAATTCTTATAACAACATTATAGTATAGTTAAGATACTGTATTTGTTACAAATTACATGAATAAAAAGTGTTTAGGGGGTTGGAGAAGCAAAATAAAACAAAAGGACTCAAGTGAAGACATTACCTTAAAATCGGGTAACTCCCATTGGTTTGAGCTCAAAGGCTTCCTTGGGAAGACTTCTGCCCAAAGTGATGATTCAAGGAGTTATAGAGTGATGTTTAGAGACAAAATTGGTGGGTTTAGGACGACCCAAAGGCTTTGGAAGTGTTGGTAAGGAGGTAGAGGTGTGGGCCTTTTATAAGAGGAGGGGAGGGGCACTCTTGGAATGTAAAGAAATGTTACTTTATTTTTGAATGAATTTCGGATTTTAATGGTCCCACATTGATTTTTTTTCAAGGATAAGGTTATAAGGGTTCTAAATACACCCACAAAATAGGTTTTGGACATGTTTAGGTCTTATATTTTACATTATCTTTCCATTTTATTTAAATCGTTAAATAATGAGGTCATCGAAACATCATCATGATGTGATAAATAATTTAATTTATTTAGTGTCTAAAAAATTTAAAAAAATACTATGTTGTAGGAAATATTTTTATCTTTCGAATGATTATTTGTAGTAAAAAATCTGACTTGTATAACCCCATGTAAAAATTGTTTTAGTAAAACATCTCATGATTGTGTCATTTTTACTTTAACATTAAATAAAAAGATATTTATGTCATTTTCCAACCAAAGTGGCTCCATGGGGTCCCCAAGTTTTCCCATGGATTTTAATGGTCGGCCATGACACATAAAATGAGGGTAGGACATGTTTCTAGGTCATTTAATTTCATTAAAACATTATTCTTACCTTAAACTACAATAATTATCTCTAATCGCGATTAAAAACTTAATAAGTTACTATTCACCAAAAAAATGATTCTAATCCCATTGAACCACATTTAAATTCTTAATTACAACCATTAATGTCAGATTTTTGAAATTCAAATAAAAAAGATGGAAAAATTTCATTTAAATGGAAATTCAATTTTTATAAGTACCACTTAGTGGTTTCACTATTAATCAAAAATTGAAGTTTTTCAGAAAATTACCAAAAATTAACCCTAAGCTATATTTGATATTCCGAATTCAAAAATGTTGTCTATTTTAAAAAAATTAAAATCATATAAGTTGCATTAAATAATTTAATAATTAATTCCCACTGTAAAAATAAATAACGTGTTTTTATGAAAAAAAAAGTATCAAAAGATTGACACTAGTTTAAGTCTGATTTCAAAGTGAAATTAATTCCAATGACCACTATTGGATTAAATGGTAAAAATATGTTCTAATTTCACATTAAAACCAATTAAAAAGATAATATAGTTATATAAATAAATTAGATTAAATAGAGGTTTTGAATTAAAATACAACATTTTTCACTATTCATTAAAAATTGAACTTTTTCGGAAAAATACCAAAAATTTAAAAAAAAGTAAATTTTGATGTCCCAATTCTAAAGAAGAATTTTATTTTGTCAAATATAACACATAAGATTGACAAAAAGTGGATTTAATATATGTTCTCCATCAAAAGGCGGTTAATCGACCTTTTAATGAATATTATAATGTTTATACATAAAATTGGATTCATTCGCATTTTTAATCATCAAACATTTATAATAAAAAGTAAAATTTTTTGAAAAACATATATAATAAATTTTGTAGTTAGTTCCATTCATTCCCGCCATTAAAATGGCTAGGAATTAACTACTATTTAAAATAATATTATTTTATTATTAGAGTGCAATGTAAGATTCCCTAGAAACTCGTTGTTGTGTATTGGGTACGCCATTGAGCATGGCATCCCCTTTAAAGTAATATTAATATTTTATTCACAAATATGGATAAATATAAAAATGTCATATTCTATATTTACCTGGGGTGTTACAGTACCACACCTAGAATTCTAAATCATGGCCAAAAGAAAACACTAATCCAACCCGATCATCCAAGATGGTCTCCTTTTCTAGGATTCTCCCCAAAAATCCAAAACAACTCCAGTTATCAATTAAGGAAGGAATGTTCTCAAAAACCAAAGAATACGCTACATTCCTGAAATTATCATGAACATTCAGATTTCATCCCAAATTTAAACTCCTCAAACACTATTCAAACCACATTCTAACAATTTACCAAAACAAACAACCACAACATACAAGGCTATACATACTATACATTAACCAACCCATTGGGCGTTCTCCAATCCCACCGTTCACAGAAGGAAGATGTAGGGAGTTAGATAGCTCTGAACAAGACTACCAAACACTAAGCCATGACCATGGAAATAACTGAGTTACTGACACAGGTAGGCACAAATGTGATCCCCACCATATGAGATAACCTAAATATTTTTTAAGACAGAATCCGGACACCAACAGGGGAGGCCTGAACGGACTCCCCAGAATAATGGGTAGACTCCAATAGACCATTATAAAACAATATAACTGAGAGTCATAGTAGGTCTCCCAATAATAAGGAACAATCCATCTTAACCAACCATCACAGGTCAGAATAGAAAGACCCAACATTTTAAAGAGTTCGGATGACCCCATGTTTTGGGAAACCATGCCATAACTATGTAGATCTTTCAATCTTCACAGTTTTCTAGGGCACGATTAAAACTAACCATGCAAAAACCATGTGCTCACCCTTTCTAACCAAATTTCAATCCTTCCCCCCAAAACACATATTGGGGGATGGAATGACAGAGAGTGATAACATAGGAACAAGGCCCTCCACCACTTTCCACCGATGGGAACGACAAATGAATGAAGATAACCATATAGGATTTACATATTCCCATATTTCTAACTGAGGATAAGACTTTTAACAGGGTTTTAATGACCCTATGATTTCCCCTGACTACATAGTAGCATCTCTCCAGGACCTATGGATTGAGCTAAAATGATTGCAGAATCATCGGCCTCACAGTTATGATTTGAAAACCCCCATACATAAATTCTTCTTATGGTGCCATAGACTACTAAGACACAACCCCAAATGGGTTTACCAATACATAAAACATTCCAAAAATCACTTATCCCTAACACAAAATTTCACTAAAACAAGGGATCGAAAGATTCACACACATCACACCTTGTTTCTTCGGGTGAGAACAACTGAAGGAAAGTAAACATATAATCACCTACCTCTATAACATAGTATTTGGATGTTTTTACAAGGGATATATACTCCCATAAAGATAGATACTCTCATAGTATTTGACAACTATCACCCTTAAATTCAAACTAGCTCACGAAATCAAAAGGTGTCCCAAAAAATTACCATTGCGACTAATAGGAAAAGTAAATGGAATGGGACATTATGATAAGTCCCCAAACCATACACAATTCCAGAAAGTGTCCATAACATCCTCTCAAGACCAGATTTCCCAAACTATTGGTCTATCTTAAAACCCTTCTTTGAAGAGACAAAAAAGGAACTAGAGTCCCTCATAGACAACATCCACACTAAAAACCCCAGAATACTTTCATCTTCGATGAATTAGGTAACAAATGAAACTAAGTTCTGTTTTAACCTTCGACAAGAACTCTCCCGCTTCAAGAGGATCCAAAAACCAAGGAAGGAAATGGTGTAAAATAAATATCCAATGATTGAGAAAATTGTTCCTTATATTAACATATTAGAGGATTTTCAAATGGAGAAACAAATCGGGTTGTGTTTCAGTTGTGCACTAACCATTAATGGGTTCATACCATATCCAATGAGATAACCCCAAGGACACAACCCAGATGGTCCATTAGTAAATATGTCCAAAAAAACCATAACTGAACACATGAGGGGAACCACAGTAAATTCATCCCAAAACATTCTTACAAGAGAGCACTAACGAGTCCTTCAAAACTGATTATCGACCAAGCACAAACCCCAAACACTATTCAAACTGTAGAGGTTCTTGGACTCAATACATCCCAAAGCATCAGTATTTTAAAAAACACAAAAGTCACACCATCATAAAAAAGTCGTCAAGACTTCATTTCTTTTTCTTTTTAATCATCTTTTTTAAAATAAATGGTTAATTTGTTTAGTGTATCCACCAATGGTACCCTATTGTCCTCACACATTCATGATTCTATGACCCAATGGGAACCCTCCTCATAGGCATACTATAACTCATCCATCAATTTCAACAACCATCTCTCATCACATATAACCGCCTTTATTTAGTCACTCATAGAAATAGAAAAGGTTAAAACCAAAAAATCATTCCACTTTTCAAAACCGAAAAAATCAACCAATACTTCATTTTTCTCAAGACACCTAACCACGAAATTAAAATCCTAGTTTACAGAATACAAAACATTTTAAGAAGAAATAATCATTCAGATAAGAACCCACGTCCATTTCATTCACATCTAATTTAAGTCATCTAATCCCATTAAAACACCATTAAATATATTTGAAAACACTATTGGAAACACTTTTTCAAAACCAACTTTGACATAGTTCATTCTTTCAAAAGAGGTGTAGACACACCATTTTCAATTTCATAAAAATTCTGAAAATTCACTTACAACATTTAAAAAATCAATCCATTCCCTTTTTATTAGAAATCCATTATAACAAAACATTACGCTTCCTAAAACCATGTCATTTTTTCATAAAACCGAACATCCATCATTTCAAAACTAAAGAACATAAGACAATGCAGGCGGTACTATTTTTAGTTGGGTACAGGGACATATGGTTGGAGGCCATATTATAACAACTTCACCATCATAGAATGTTTTCTAGGGAAATATCATTGGATCCACAAGGCATTCCATTCCCTGTGAGCTCAGTGAGACCATTTACAAACCTTTCTTTTCATTTTACATAATAATCATCAAACCTAGAAAACAGAAGGACTCAGATAAATCCAATCATCCCCTGGAAACATGAATCCCTTCAGAGGTGTGGTGATCAAGCACAATACCCATAACTAGATTACAAAACCCAAAAAATACTAACTCCATACTATCTCAACAGTTCCCCAAAATAACATGACCTAGAGAGTTAACCGGAACATTCTCTTATACAATTTTTTCATGATCCAAATCTGGTAGCCATCAAAACTGTCACCCTACATGGTGTGCGACAAGTCCCGAAGGGTAATCCGAATCCATATGGGATGGAACAAGTTATAGAGTATCATAAAATGAAAATTCGGAATGATTAACATGAATATATAAACATAAAACAACATTCAAAACCAAGAAAACAAATCGGGATTTTTAAAACAAAGTAATTCATTCAATAAAATTCATATCTGAATTAAAAAAATTAAATTTTTCTTTAAAGACCATTAAAAATTTTCTAATCCATAAAATGACTTCCCAATAACCTCTACATGGAATGAGGCACCGCCCTCAAGCCATCTCTACAACATTTCATCATGTGGAGCTCTAAAACCCGAACCATTGGCCGAAAAGTATAACCCAAAAATATGAAAAAAAATAAGAAATCCTACTAACTCCCAAATGTGTAAGTTGGGTTTGGGAAAAATACTAGTAGGACATCATAACTATTAGCTTCCACATGATTAACATTCAAAGACAAAAAGCATGCATGTTTTCATAACATGATCTTCAAGAAACAATTTTATAAACATATACAACTTAAAATAAAACAGTTTTTATGTGGGAAATTTTAAAGAATTAACACATTTAAAAATAATTCTAATTCTATGGAATTTTCCCACAAAACATACCATATGATGATGGTAATAAAAAATCCCCCAATAAGAAAATTCCGTAAGAAATATCCCTCAGGAAGAAGTTTGTTGTGGGTCCATGGTACCTCATATATCAGTGAATGTAATCATAAAAAATATATGCTCTCATGCAAGATCCACAAGTCGGGAACATACCCATAACCTAGTGGTCCCCCATAACCATAATCATAGTTTAGATGGAGTTGTAAGTATCAATAATGTTACATGAAACTCAGGCCAAACCCCATGAGATCACAAGCATAAAAAACACATCCACCCACCTAGATACCCGGGTTTCCCTCTTGTGGTCAAATAAGTTCAACACATTTAGAAATATATTTTTCACATGAAAATATCACCTCCACATCACAAATTCAACAAACTACCCACATGTAAATCACAAAAGTCACATAATCTAAATTTTCATTAAAATTGATTTGGAAATGAAACTCTCACAAAAATAGACCACAACACGTTTTTAATATCTTTTAGAATTAAGTAAATATTATTATAATTTTATAAAATAATTCCCATGAATCCAAAAATCACTTAACATCCCAATAACATGTTTCATAATATCCCTTTCATGAATAAAACCCATATTTAACATCACAGTCATAAAAATAAGCCCGCAACATGTTTCACACCTCTCGTTCCATTTTATCAAACATTTTAGCACTTTGTAAAAACATTCTAAAAATTACTGACATATTAAATAACCACTTTACCTTTAAAAATCCCAAATTAGGTTAACACTAACAGCAAGAAGTACATATACACCCATAGAACACTTTATTTAACCTAATAAAAGTTTTAAAAGTTTTATAAACCAACCACAATGTTTGTAACTATGTCATACACACAACCCCCATTTCAAAACCCTCATTTTAGGCCAAATTCACACCAAGACCCTACCAAAGATGAAATGGGAATACCATTAAAAAATTTTAAACCACTCTCAAGTGCTATGAAATTTCCTCCAACAATACAACAAAAGATACCAATGAAAAACATACATTTTCATAAAACACTTTCAAAGAGTGGATCAAGGTTTAACACATAACACCCATTAAAAACCACTTTTGAGGCCTAAAGACAACATAGAATAAAAAATATTGATCCCCTTTCAAAATAAATAAATCAATTTCATATGCTATAAAATACACCCAAGCATTTACCCAAGAGTCACATATTAAGAAACCCAATTTCAAGCTAAAATGATACAATAAAATTAATATCTTTATCAAATCCATAAAAAGTATTTTTTTTACCACACAAAACATATAAGGAACATGAAATATAATAATTCAAGGATTATAAAAAATAAAGGAATGTCCACATATGTAATCATCTACATTTTGTGTTGAAACCCTCAAATCTAGGTGTGAAACAACATCCCCACCACCGCCGAACCTCCATGAAGATAAAAGAAACCTAAAACCTCATGATTTCACACAAAAGACACGAAGTTAAACCCAAGGTACGAACCTTAGATCTTGTAAATGGTATTACACATGAAAGGGTGAACGAAACCCTATGGAAAGGGAATATATAATGGAATTAAACACTATCTTGCATGATTTTTATGATTCCACCATATAATCTCCCTTCAAAGATGAAGTCCAATGGAGGGGGGAGACCATGGAGATTGTCCAAGGAGGTAGGTCACGAAATGTATAAGAGAGGGGCAGATTTGGGTAATTTCTAGAAGGGAAATATTATAAAAACACTAAAACATTTAATGAGCTGGTCACCTTGCACGGTTTGGCTGCATGGTTGAGTAAATCGTGCGGGAAAACCATGAGGCCTCTTCTAGCCACCCAAAAAGTAATGTTTTGCCTCCAATTTTTGCGGTGGCCCATGGGGGAGACAAAGTGGGAAATATAGGCCATGTATAGGGGGAAATGTACCAAATGAAACCAACATCTTAACCAAAAAACTAATCCAACTCAAGGGTACAAACCACCTCAACAACATACCCTACAAGTGGATCCACTAGAGGTGTAACGAAACCAAATCCAAAACCCACAACCAAATACAAACCATTTGAGAACAGAAGAGGAAAATTAACATCCAAGACACTCATGATTATGATCTTATATCAACAACACAATAGACCCCAAAATATCAAAATCGTAACACCTGGAAAAAAGAGAAATCTGAGAACTGAACAAGGATTTGAACCAACACATGGAATTTCAAATCTGGGTGTGAAATTTAATCATTTAATACATAATAATAAATAAAAATGAATTATGAGGATTCAAAATGAATTATATCATTTCCTGGATATGGTAGTCCACACATACACTTGAGTGATAATTTCATTTCCCGTTTGATTGATATGGGATGTGAAAAGGTTATTAAATAAGCATAATAAAATATTATTTTGTGTAAAAAATTTGATTATATATTTAAATTGTTTGTATATAATGGAATGATGTAATATATTACATAAAATTAATGATATCAATAATGATTATTACATCATCATTAAGAATCCTATTATTGATTTTTTCTTAAATACCCTAGGGATTGTATTTTGGGGAGAACCAAACCTCTAGAAAAAGAATAATGACTTTTATATGTTGTTTTGATTGAGATTAGTGGCCCATTTTAGTGTAATGTATGGATTATAGGTGGTGTTATGTTATAGTGAATGAATGTTTACACTCTAAATTACTTAATTTATTAAAATATAATAAACAAAATTTTGTTTTTAAGGAGAAATCAATTAAACCTAATCTATATGTCTTGTTATGGAATGGTCAAAATAACATTCAAAATAATATGTCGACATTTTTATATCACAATTTGTATTGTACATTGTGTATTAACCCCTTCACTAACCAATTTTATCCTTAACTATTGAGATAATGTTTCTATACTAATGGGATATAAATAAACATTAAGGGTATAAATTGGTTTTGAAATAGTAAATTTATTGAATTTTGGATGATATACCTCAACCATAGTCCTATTTCAACATAAATTTATTATTTTATGAAATTTATGAATTATTCATATATTTTGATTTTAATGGAATTAATATATCCATTTCATTAAAATGTAATTTTTTCAACATCAATTATACATTAGTAATAACTATAATATTTGTGTGAAATAATAATTAGTTCAAAATAATAATTTAGATGTTTTATTAATCAATTAATTTTATATTTATTCTAATTTCACAAACAGAATTTTAGTATTTGTTTGCAATTATAATTAGTTAAAAATATTAATTTTGATGTATTTTGAATAAATTAATATTATTTTTATACTACTTTCACATAAACAATTTAAGTATTTGTTTATGTATTTATATTAATTATTTCACCATAAAAAATCTAAAATAAGTTATTATCATTAAGAAAAATAATTAATATTAAATAGTAAATTTTATATTCATACATTACATCTTCCTATAAACATGTGAACATAAAATAAATACTATAAAAAATTTCGACGTTTTTTTTGACATAAAATAGTATAAATGAATTTATCAATGGGAAGAGGACATAAAATTTCATATTTTCATATATATATATATCATGTTATAATTAACCTCATTCAATTACAAATAGTCTATTTTACTGATGATTTAGAAATCGTATTCTATAATTTTTACAATGATTATCTCATGTTAACCTTTAGTGAGTTGAATAATTTGGTCATGTATACTATTTATAATGAAAAAAATAAAAGGGAACTACATACCAACATTGAAAATCCTAATTCAAAATAGTTATTATTTTTAACAAGAATTTTTTTATAAAATATGTTGAAATAAATTATTATATAAGTTAATAAATTGAAATTGAAAATTGACTTTATAATGCCATTTTAAGCTTAAAAATTATATTATAACAAAATGAATTACAATGTTGACTTCAATGTAATTGGTTATACTATATCAAATAAAATGAGAATAATGTAACAATGAGATCATATTAATTTTTTATGTGGGATTGTTTTACTATTTTATTTAATTAAAAGAAATTATATTTTTATAAAAATTTGATATTTTCATAATTCACAGAAAATTTATTATTTTCAAAACTTTAAAAAAATTACACATATATAATATTCTCAATAAATTCATAAAAAATAAATTACATACTAAAAGTAAAATTTATAAATATAATTTATTAATTACTGAAAATGTAAAATTCAATAATAATATTTTTAAGGGAATCATTTTATTGATACCAAAAAGGACTAATAAAAAGTTTGTAAATATTTATTATGAATTATTTACGGTATTTACATTATATAAAACTATTATTCATAGTTTTCATAATTATATTATTAATATTAATACAATTAATTTAATATATAGAAAAAAATATCACAGATAGTTTTTTATCTGTTTTGTGTGTCGTGAAAGCTATAAAACACTTATAATTTCCTTGATGTGAAATAAATTATCAAAAATATTTTTCTTACGTGAAATATGTGTATGTATATATGGTATATATCACTTTCGTTCAAATCCAGTGATTTATAAATTTGTTTTCCCACCATACCCCAGAATGTCATTTTAGGGCCTCTCCTTGTATCTAGAGTTAAATATCATACTTAATGAACTAGAATAATATCATATAAATAAATACATAGCTTAATAACATCATATCCTTATCGTTAAATGTTAAATCCTTGAATTTATATAAACATATTCCTTATGTTAACTATAATGAAATTCCAACTCTAAATCTATTTAAATAAAATTTAATTCCATTAAAAATAAATCAAAAGATTGTTTTTGGTATTCTACAGCCATCTGATGAGAGATCTGACTTATCAATATGTGAATCCTGAATTTTAATGAATCCTATATAAAATTTAAATGGTTTTCAATGATTTTTTAATCATTTAATTAATATAATTTAATTTTTTAATCAGAAAAAAATTTTCATCATTGGGATAGAACAAAAAATTTATTATTCAATTATTCTAAATCAAATTCTTCACTATTTAAATTATATTAATCCAATCCCGTTGTTTTAATAATTATTATTTTTTTTTAGTTCAACTTGTGATTGGAATTTTATATGATTGGAAATCCATAATCCAATATCAGTTTGAAAACCATTGATTCAATATCAATGAACATTTTGAATTTCCTAATTAATTCTATTCCAAAAGAAACAATTTTATCCTTGACATTGTATTTATTATTTATTAAAAATTCAAAATTATCAAAATTTTTATAAAAGTCATCATGTTCTAAAAATAACTTTTGTGATGTAAGATATCATTATAAACATATTCTTAAACATAATCATAAATTGAATGTCAAGGTTTGAATATATTTTCAACACAAAAACATACATTTCACAGGGATGGTTGAGGAATTCAATAAGAATAATAATTTAAAATATAAGGACGTACCTTGGGATTTATTTATTTAGTTTCTTTTTTTGTTTCTTGGTCTCTAGTATAGTTTTGTAGTTCGTTGATTTTTTCCCTTGAAGCTCTTTGAATGGAAGGTTCTTAGTAATGAAATAATGTATTATCAATGGAAATTATATACATAAAATTACTTCAAATAATCACATGAAATCCCAACAAAATTAATTACTAATTACCCTGTGACCTTTAAACAAAACATTGTCGCTATAGTGATTTGAATTTTGAAAATCTGATATACTTGGTTGCGATGAGTTAGATGATTGATGTCCGAAAATACAAACATAATTTTTTGGTGAATATTAACTGACCATTATAAATATCAATATGACCCTTATGAATAATAAATAGTCCAAAAAAATAGTAACTTCGCCCATGAATGTATAAATAATATTTAAGTATATTATAAGTGATAATATGATGATAGTAAACATATTTCTATTTTCAAATGTCATAAATAATTAATTAAAATTGATTAATTAATTAAACGAAAATTTTATTTTCTTTAAATGTATTCATAATTTCTCATTTATTGGATATCTGGTTTTGGGATAATTATAGAAGACCTCATATAAATTATGAATTTATTATAAAATATTTAATGGTTTTAAAATCACTATTTTTAATGTAAATTAGGATTTTAATTAAAAATTTAATAATTCATAGTATTTTTTTTTGAAAAATGACATCCATTTTTGGATTCTAACTGTTGAATAATGCTAATCGTTAATTTGTGGTATTTTTTAGAAATTACATAAATTTTTTATGAATAGTAAAATATTATAATTCAGGATAAATGCTAAAACAAGAATATCGACATCATTCTTGTGTCATGGATTATATAATTGGCCATTGAATAAAACTCACATGAGAATCGTACTATTTTCTATCATATGACTCATTAATATTTCTTGTTTTTTGGAAAAAAACTAATGGTTACAATATTAATAAACCCCTCCTCCCCACCACTAAAAAAACTACCCACACTCCCATCTTCTCTTCACTCCTCTCATGCCTCTTTCCTTCACTAAATTCTTCGGAAAACACTTCCCAAGATCCTCCCCCAAGTTCAAAATCCATTGGTCTCCTCAAAATACCAAATCATTTCCCCTTATGATTCTCTCAATGAAGATTAAATCAAAATGTAAATTCCACTTTTCATTTCTATCATTTTCTTTCCATTTTCCATTATTCCCTATTCCTTCATAACCTATCCTTATAAAAATGATTTTTCAAATATTTTACCATAAATGAAATGTAATTTTTTTATTCTAATGGTATAATTGACAATTGTAACTCCTTTACATACATTTTATAAAAAATAAATGAAAATATTGTCTGAGATGTGTTAATTTATCACATTCTAGGATGAACGATTATCAATTTCTATTACCATTTCAAATTCAAGTAATGAAAATAATTTTATGGTTGAACATAGCTATTAATAATATATTTTATCTTCTTGTGATTTTAAGGTATCTCTTTTCACACATGATGTAAAATAATAATAAAAAATGATACTTGTGAGGAAAATTGACAAATTAAACCAACAGTTTATCCTTAAAGTTTTATATAAAGATTCACTTTCTCTCCAAATAACCAAATAAATTTATAACCATGTATTATTAATTATGTTAACAAAAGATATATTACCTCAATTATGGACATCCATTTTCTTCATACATGTTTATCCGATCTTGAATATAAGTGGACTGGTCTTTAAAACTGAGGACGAAAATTTTCAATAACAAATTAATTGGATCTCTTTACATATAAAATTGACATGAATGAAAATAATAAGGTTTTAATAAACCAATAAAATCTATTAATGTTTGTGTAATTATTATTAATTGAATGTAATTTTATTATTCAAGTGATCACTATCAAGAGATGAATACCATCAGACATAAGGTAAGAGATCATCTATTTCTCACATTTATTCATGAATATCATCTTGGTTATGTCTTTTTAAGTATGATTCCAAATGTTGGGGTATGATTTCTCACCATCTACGCAATTCCATCATGATTTATAAATGATTATAACACTCATTTCTCTCACATTATTCCTATCGATGTACACATGATACCATGATGATATTCCGTAAAGGAATCTACATGAACCACATTTATTCCTTCGTGGTTCACTACCATTAATTCTACACAAATAAATTTATATATTATGTTTATTTAAATATTAAAATTATTTTTTATAATATCCAAAATCATTTATCATGATCCATTCATCATTACCTTTCAAAGATATACATGTTTTTAAAAAATTATCTCCTCAATACTTCCTGATAATAAAACATGTTTTAAGGGAACCTACTGAATCCAAGACCAATTTTATGAACACTCTATCATATGTTTTATGAAACCATTTTTTAAAAACTTCTACAATTATTAAATAAAATACCTTATTTGGGTCTCTTTTTGTTTTTTTAAATAGTATTTTCATTGTTATTTTAAATTCTTTTTAGTGTTTTCCTTAAAATCCCAATAAAATATCTTAGTACTATAAATCATGAAATTCACTTTTCACATTATGTCACTTTTACTGGAATTATAATGTCATGATATATTCCAATTGCAACTTATGAATGTCCATGTATGTTCTAATTCCATTCAATCATGGGTACTTTTATGATACCCCCATTCACATTTCATTATGACATGATTATGATACCCATTGATTTCTATGGGTTCCCTTATATTTAGGATTGTATATGTATGATTATATAAGTGGAATTCATTTTATGAACATGCTTAGATGGGTTTCCCATATTGTGCTCCAATTCATTAAGTAATATAAATCTTATGAAACATTATGTGGAACGGTCTTGGTGGTTAGTCGTAACTAGTGATACCACATGTACGAGTCTTGGTGGTTAACCATTAATTGTGCCCATCTATGTGAAATGAGACAAGAATCTTACTAAAATAATATTTAATGTTTCTTCCACATTACTATGACTTAAATTTTTATATAATCCCATGATTATGTTTTATAATTATACGTGTTTCATGCCTTTTATTTTCATTATGCCATGCCTTTTAACCCTTTTGTGAATGTTTTATTACTATGATATATCCCTTACTGGTATTTTTTCTCATCCATAACTCATGTGATTCCCATGATACCCTTTTCAGATGTAAGTTCTAAAAGCAAGTTAAGAACTACTTTTGACTATTAAATAAATAAGTGTCCTTTTCTATCCCATGTTTTCAATTTTATGTACCTGGTCTTCAAGAACAACAGACATCTGGATCCTTAGTTTTTCTACTAATATATAATTACGATTAAGATCATGTAATGTTATTTGTAAAAGGAAATAGTCTCTATATTTTGTATCATAGGATGGTCTAGTAGTTCTTGGAGGTTAGGAATAGTTCACTACAGTAAGAACCATAATGATGTGACTATGTATAATAAAATACACCAAATTTTTTCTTATCTATAGATTAAGTGGTTTATCAAGTAAATACATCCCGGTATGGATACAAATATGTAAAGGGTTCTTTAGCCCAAATGTATCTAGTTTTTAATCTTGAAAACATCGCATTGAGCTAGACTAAAATGGGAACTGGTGCACGACAACAGACCTTGATGAACTATTGTTTTGACACTATTAGGGGATATGCATTAAAAAATTCATGAGCACAGTAAAATCCATTATTAATAAAATAAAAAATAACATAATAGTATATGTTAATAAATATATCAAGAATAACCTGGATTGAAACATAGGGAATCAAAATTTAAGATATACTTCTCTTTTACAATTTTTTCCTATTTTGATCAACATTTTAATTTTATGCTCAATATTTAAGTATTCAAGCCCTCTATTGGTGTGTTATTTTCTTAGTTAATTTTGGTAAATATATTAACATGTGCCAAAAAATCAATGTGATATGTGATGTGAATATTTCTTTAATGATATTCCATATATTATGGGAATGGGCTCCCAAAACATCATGAATGTAATTTCTCTATTTGTTCATGTTAGGAAAAATAATATGAATCATGTGTAACACCCTCATCCTCCATAGAATGAAAAACATTCCATTTAATCATTCACACATCATATGCCTTCAATGTTCAATGGGTTTTTGAGCCCCTCCTCATAGAATAGTGAATTTACTCGATTGAAAAGATATTCTCTGTCCTCTAGTGCTCAGAATAAGAGAAAGTGGTTCTGGCGGTCTATTTTTTTACGGGCAAACTAATAAGTGGTGGATTTTGATCAAGAATATTAATCCCCAAGATGAAATTTATTCCAACTATAGGGTGGAATTTAAGAGATCGTTTTTAAAATAAATATTTTCCCCAAACCCTCTATCTCAGTATGGAAAGAGTGCTCCTCCAAAATAAGTACATTGAAGATGAGTCAATCAGGGCATATGAAGAAAATGTTACATGCCTTGTAAGGTATACCTCTATCTTTTTCAAGAACACCAAAAGAATGGTCGATTGTTTCATTAGCATACTGAAGCTGCGTATATGAAAAGAATTGTTGTTTCAAGACATCGACATCAATGAGGAGATTTTATGTTGTTCCCTTAATGTTAAAATAGAGATAGGATACTCTTAGAGGTATTGTGGGATAAATGTGAAAAAGATGAAATTGGAATCTATTTTGGGTGGCTCTAAAAATAAATTCTATCATGGAAAAAAGACTAATAACCCCACATGTCAAAATTGTGGGAAGAAGCATCATGGGAACTTTCAAAAGGGAACCTTGATTAGATTCAAATGGGGAATGCTGGGACATCATACTAAAAGCAGCCCAATAGAAATGAGAAATAACCCCAATTTGTAAGAATAAAGTATGGTTCAGATCAACACAGAGCATTTATTGCTGTGTTACAATAGCCAAGACCATGAGAATTATGTGAACAATTTTCCAAAGCTGGGGGTTGTCAGAGGTAATCAACAAAAATCTACAAGGAAATAGGGTAGGTCGTATATAATCACTACTAGTTAGTTATATCCAAACCATGATGTGGTGATAGGTGTGATGAAAATTCATAAAAGAATAGGGAATATACTATTTGATTTGGGGTCTGCGAATTGCTTCATATTGTACATGTTTAGTAGAACTATTATAAAAGCACATAAAAATTTGGAGGATTTGTTATTTTTGAGAATGATGAATGGGGAAATTATTGCATACATGGTTGATTACTCCTCCCCAATAAAAATTTGTGGACTGAACCTCCCACCAAATCTCTTCATACATCCTTTAGTGTAGTTCGACACTATCTTGGTAACAGATTTGCTAGCTATATACAAAACCAACATCAACTATCAGGAACGAGATATCACTCTTCACATCCCGGAGCATCCTGAAATTCATTAAAAGTGTAATGTGGAAGAAAAATATCATATTGAATAAGTTTCTCATGTGTTAATATTAATTGTTTATGATTAATCATGTCTTGCTCAAATAATTGTGAAAAAAGAGAGAATCATACTTGAAGACATGCCCATCCTGAGGGATAACACTGATGTATTTCCTCAAGAGTTTCATGGTCTTACTCTTGACTAAAATGTTGAGTTATCAGTTTAAGTTTTTCTTTGACCTATTAAATTATCAAATACACCTTATAGACTATAAACTATAGTTCTAGAATATCTAAAGAAGATGTTATAGGGGATTAAGTAAAAGGGTTTTATACGCTTCAGTGCTTCTCCATGGGGTGTTATAGTCTCCTTAGTCAAGAATAAGGATGTATCAATGAGCCTATACATTTATTATCATGAGCTCAATAAAATCATGATAGAGAATATGTGTCACATAACATTGACAAATAACTTTCTTGATCAACTTCATGGGGCTAGTTATTTCTCTAAGGGGGGCCTTCGATCAGGATATCACCAATTAAATGTAACGAGGGAATATATTCCGATGATTTCTTTTTGAATGAGGTGTGGAAAATATGTGATCATAGTGATAAACATTATAATAATTAATTCACCATCAATTTAGATGGATTTAATTAATAGTGTATTTAGTGATTATCTTGCAAAAAGTTAGGTTGTCTTTGTTGATGACATTTTGATATACTCCAAGAGAAAGGAGGAACATGAGGAGCATCTGAATACTGTTCTAAAGACATTGATAAGGGATAACCATTATTAAAAGTATAGTAAATGTGATATCTAGATATAGGAATTATCATTTTTGGGGATTTCTATAATCTGAAAAGGGATATATGTTGACCCATCAATGAAAAAGGCAGTTGATAAGGGGAAAATTCCAACATCTATAATGGAGATCTGTAGATTTTTGTGTCTATCTAGGGATTATCGATGATTAATGAAGAATAATTCAGGATTTTCCAACCCAATGACCACTATGATATATAAAGGATTAATTATTTTTCATATTATGAATGGGAAGTCTCTTTGAAAGAGTTGAAAAATAGAACAATCACTGCGCCAGTAATGACACTCCCAAAAAGTGGAGAACCCTTTGCTGTTTAAAATGATAAATCCTAAAAGGGAATGTGTTGTGTGATTATGGAAAAATTATAATGTTATAGAATATGCCTCGAGGAAGCTGAAAATCCATCACCAAAACTATAATATGCCTGATTTGATGTTGGCGTTTGTGATATTTCCGTTAAAAATCATAAGGCATTATCACTATGTGGGGAAGTGTGATACATATAATAATAATAAGATTATAAAATATATATTAAAAAAAATTGTTTAATATATATCAGAGAATATGTATATATATCACCATGGATTATGACTTCTCATTCCACTTTCATCCCAGTATGGATAACAAGGTGGTAGATGCAGAAAGTAGAATGTATCTTGCTTATTTATCGATGATGACAGTTGAAAAAAATCCAATCATAATAGATTGGTAGAGTATGTTCATGTGAATCATTATGGGAGGATTATCATCAATCCTATCTCTAATAATTTTTTAACCACCCCTCTTGGAGAAAATAACGAATCTTGAAAGAAAATATTTGGAAATTCCAAAAATGGTGGAAGACATCATAAATGGGAAATCATCTATGTTCAAGATTTATGAGAAAGGAGTTGTAAAATTTTGATAATGATTATGTGTATCATTGGATCGAGAAATAAATAAGGATATTGTTCATGACACACATACCTCAACCCAATCTACCCACCCTGGGATCACAATGATCAATTGAGATATCTGAGGCAACTTTTGGTTGGGAAATATGATGAAGGAGATTACTGAGTACGCATCAAAGTGCCTAGTATGTCAATAAGTGAAGGATGAAAGAAAAAAGCCTAAGGCGATGAACAAACCTCATCCCATACCAATATGGAAGTATGATAAAATCACCATGGAATTTTTCACTAGACATACAAGGACATAAAGAGGAAAAAATTCTATATGGGTCATCGTGGATCATCTTACAATGATAGTCCACTTTATAATAATTCTAGAGGACATCCAATTGGATCAACTTACATAGATATATATCAAAAAATTTGTATGTATAAATTTATTACCACTCTCTATTGTATCCAATCATGATCTAAGATTCACCATGATGATATCAAAATGTCTACAACTTTCTCTAGGATATGATTTGAACTTTAGTGTGAACAGTCATCATTAAACCGATGACCAATTCGAGGGTACGATCCCAACACAAGAAGTAATGTTTATATCATGTTCTATGGACAACAATGGAGGATGGGACATTCATTTTCCATAGGTTTAATTCTCCTACAACAATTTTTTGTACTTGAGAATCCAAATGGCACCATATGAAGCACGTTATAGCGAAATGTGCAGAACACCAGCATGTTGAGATATGATTGGTGAGCATAAAATGATAAGATCTGAAATGGTTGATGAAATGGTGGAGAAGGTGAAAACCATTCAACCACACATCATTGAAGCCCAATGACAACAAGATAATTAGGCCAAAAATCATTGATGAGACCATGAGTTCAAAGATGGATTCATGGAATTTCTACACATATCTCCAAGAAATAAGGTCATGTGGATTAAGAAGAAACGAAAGTTATGTACCGGGTACATCGTTCCATTCAAGATTCTTGATCGTGTTAGAGTTGTAGCATATAGACCAAAACATCCACCTACAATGTCCAAAGTACATGATTTCATCCTTTTATCCCTCTTATGAAATAGTAATTATACCCTTATGAATAGTAATATGACCCTTATGAATAGTATCATCATCCAAAATAATAGTTTCATCACAAATGAATGTAGAGATAAAATTTAGTCATCTTATAAGTGATAGAATGATCATAGTAAAAGTATTGATATTTTTTTATGCCATAAATAAATAATATAAATTAATTTATTTATATAATATAAAATGTATTTTTCTAAAAGGTGTTCATATATTAATTTTTTTTCTTTTTGGTTTTAATATAAATTTATAAGACCTATTATAATTTTCGGAAGCATTATAAAACATGTCAGGGTTTTAAAATCTATATTTTACATGTAATTTATGATTTTAATTAAAAATTCTATTAATCATATTTAGAAAATTAGTTTTTAAAAATGGTGTTCATTTTAGGGATTATTCACATCGAAAAATGATTAAACTGAATTTTTTGTATTTTTTTTAAATATATAAATTTTTTATGAGTAGTAACTATGATAGTACAAGATAAATGCTAAAACATGAATTTCTGAATCATGCATGAGTCATGGATGATGTAAATGGACATTGGTACTGACTCGCATGCACATTTTATTATATCTGGTTACATGAATAAGTACTATTTCGTGTCTTATGTAAAAATAATATACTAATGATCAATGTAGATGGAAAACTATTTTCCCCTCCACAATTAAATCTACCCACAGTCTCCTATTCTCTTTAATCATTTCAAGCGTTTTTCCTTAAATTCTTCCCAAATCACAACACAAGATCCCCCACCCCATGTCCATCATCATTACGTCTTCTTAAAAGACCAAATGTTATCCCCTTAAGATACTATCATGGAATATTAAATCCTTTTGTAAATTCCTCTTTTCTTTTACTTCAATGTCTTTTTATATAGAATTATTCTCTTTTCCTTCCTAAACACTCTAGTAACCAAATTTTTTATTAGAATTTTTTCAGGATAATGGGATAATTCATTATCATATCTCTTTTCCCCACCTTTTATATGATTGAAATGAAAACACCATCTGAGGTGTATTAATTTATCAGATTCAATTATGACAAGTTATCAATTTGTATTACCATATTGAATTCTAGTCATGAAATCATTTTTATTGAAGAAATAGTATATTAAAAAATTAATTTATCTTATGATATGTTTTGGAATCCTTTTTCACACATGATGAAAAATAATAATAGTAAACAATTTAATTATGCGGAAAATCATCAAATTAATTAAAGAGTTTATCATTAACATTTTATATAATGATTCACATTCACTCCAAATAACTAAATGAATTTTATTACTATGTAATATTATTAATGTTCAATAATGTCATATAACATCAATTATGTATAACCATTTTAATCATACATGTTTATCTGAACATTAATATAAGTGAACCTATCTTTAAAACCTCTGAAGCAAATGGTCCGAAACAATTTAATTGAACCAATTATCTCATAAAAAAGGACATGAATGAACGAAATATTGTTATACTAAACCAATAAAATTTATTAGAGGTTCATGAATTATTAATTATTTAACATATTTTAATTATTGTGGTCATTAAGATGAAGAAAAGAACACCATCAGAAAAAATGTAAGGGATCCTATTTTTCCCACATTTATTCATGAATTATCACTATGTTTTGTCCTTTTATGGACAATTCATAATGCTTAGGTATAAATTTTCACCTTCCCATTACATCCTTAATGATATATAAAATTTGATAAAACATATTAATCTCTTATTAATCCCACTTATGTACACAATATTCTATTCTGATATTCAATAAGAGATTCTACCCGAACCTCCTTTATTCCTTATTATTTCTCTATATTTCATTATAACCAAATGAAGTTATCTATTATATTTATGTAAATATTATTAATTTGGTGTATTCTCTCCAAAATCATGTATAAATATACAATCATCATTCTATTTTAGGGATATACATGTTTTTAAATGATTCCCTCCTCTATACTACATAATAAGGAAACATGTTTTAAGGGAACTTCCAGAATCCATACCCAATTTCAAGTGCACTGTACAATATTTTTTAAGCAAGCATTGTTTTTATTTTAAAAAAAATATTGAATCAATTATGGTATTTAAAAAAGAGTATTACCTTTTCAATTTTAAATTATTTTAATTGTTTTCCTTAAAGATGCACTAAAATGTGTTAATGATAAAAATTTTTACATACCCTTTTAACATGTTGTCAAATCTATTTTACATCACATTCTATGATATATTAATATTTTAAGATATTAATTTCAACGTATGTTCTAATTCCTTTCTTTAATGGAAACTATTATGGAAACCCCATGTATTATTCTTTATGACATGATTATGATACCCATTTCATTCCATAGTTTCCCTTATGTTTATGATTGTATAATTATGATTATATATATGGATAGAATATTCATTAACATGTAATGATGTGTGCGTCTAGATAGAACTCCAATGAATTTAGTAAATTTTAATCTCAGGAGACTTTATGTGCAACGGTCTTGGGGGTTAGACATAACTCCTGCTACTATGTGCAATGGTCTTAGTCATTAATGATGACATGTTCTCATATATGGGAAATTATCCTTGAATCGTGATAATGTAATGATTAATGTTGCTGACCCATTACAATGAATTAATGTTTATATGATCCCATGATTTTTTGTTTTGATTACATGTGTTCCATACCTTTTATTTTCATTATTCCATTCTTTCTAATCCATGTGTTAAGTTTTATTAAAATGCTTTTTCCCTTACTGGATTTGTATCTCATACCATCATTTATGTGATTCCTTGGATACCCATCACAGATTTATGAGCTCAAATGAGGTTATGAGATATTTATAAATATTAAATAAAGATTTTTATTTAGTACTGTGTTTTCTATTTAACGTACCTTGTCTATCAATACATTATACAACAGAATCCTATGGTTATTTTCTGATGTATAATTATGAACTATATAATGTAATGTTATGTGTAAAATACTAGGGTATCTATATTCAATTTATTTAACATTTATTGAGATAGATCATGCTTGAATCAAATTGGTTTTTATGATTTCTAGCTTAATGATTGGTTATGTATAGGAATGTCTTTTCTCCCTTGGATTCATTTGCACATCTCTATGATTTAATTCTTGATGTGGCATTCGAATTATTTGTGTGTGAGTACTTGAAACTAGATTATTCATTGTTTTTTGAAGGATACTGACCTTCAACATTATTTGGAGCTGTATATGTCACTCTATTACTGTTGGATAATGTCCCTTACATGGTCTTTAGTGTGATTTTGTAGATTTTGTTTCATCTACATGTAGATTTTTGTTGTCCCATTGGGCATTGTAATATTTCATCATTCTTATGTACTGAAGAAAATTTTTTATTTTTCATATTTTAAGTGAAGTAATCTAATATGCTAAAGCAATGAATGGATGTTTTTCTCTCCCTAAAACTTCATGATTGCGCTTTATAAGGGTTAAATAGAAATATCAGTTTACTAATTATTTCTTTAAGTGTACCAACATGGAAGGAATAGAAGAATGGGTATATTGATACCTTTTTTCACCTCTATTCAGAGCTGCTAGATGCCTACTAATTTGTATGGAATGGTTGTTGGAATGGTATTTAATTTATTGTATACTTCTTGAGTGGTTTGATCACTACTAATATTCTTTACATTTTCTCCCTTAACTCATATAAGTTATTTACACCTTATGATTTCACTGTAACATTGAATTTTAGTAAATTTCTTGGGGCATGAATTGGAAGAATGATTCTTTCCACTGCTTTTATTTAAAAAAATATTTATAAAGTATATGTTTGGATTCATGAAAACCCACATCTAATGATGAATATTTATTGAATTGGAAATTTTGATACACTGAAATGAAATATTGACTACCAAATACGTGTCAGTATCCCATAATACATCATGGTTCCATGGTCCAGTAACATATTTATTCCCTTATAAAACCATCTCATATTATTTTATTCAGTAAAATAATTTCTTCTATGTTGTATTTGGATCAATATATTTCAAAAATACATAGTTACACAGGATAATCAAATCTTAACCTTACCTAATCATAATACAACAATACCATTTGTGTCATACCAAAATTGGAGAAGGATTAATAGATAAGATATCTCCACTAGCATCCCCTAGATGGAATGATATAATTACTCAATACCAATATAGAAAAAATTGAGAAAATAAAATATTGGAATGAAAATATGAATTAAATTATAAAAAATGTAGAAATATAGAACAAAAACCCAGAAAAAATATAACACCTTACAAATACTTGATCTATATTTGACCTCTTCCAATACATACCATGCCATTTGTTATGGTAGAACACATCAATATCTAATATCTACTAGATCACCACCACATATTAGTTCCATCACATTATGTGACATCTAGTAACCTAAAAAAATGTAATATCTCCTTTGTATTAATAAATGATACAATTTATGGGTGGAATATTTAACCCATACAGATTTAACCAATTCCAAATTAATTCCATCCTTATGAAAATAAAATAAGCTAAACATTTATCTTCTAAAACATGCTCAATATATAAAACCATTTGAAAACACATTGACACAGAATAATCATTCATTAATCCCTCTAAAATAATATGATGTTAATATATTATTCCCACCCATTTAAATCATCCACACACCCACATAAATAATCAAAGAATTATGAAACCTATAAACAATAGGATACATCAGTTGATTGATATCTGTTTGTCGTAAATTTTTTTAATAAATTTACTATTAAAAATTACTACATTGAATATTTTTTAACACAAACTAAAACAGAACATGATAACTTTTCTGTTGATAAAATATTTCATTTTAATTTTTATACTAAAAAATATCATAATGAAATATATAACATCATTAACAAAATATAAAAAAGGATAAATCTATGAGTTAATATAATTACATTGAACATAAACAAAATATCCTCACAATTCTCTGGGAAAATTATTTCACAATATGAAACTAAGGATTTAGTTAAGTCAATTAGAAAAAAATGCAAAATTATTTGAAAATAAATGTAATGATTTTAAGATATCTGTAGGATAAAATTTGACCATTGCATATGGTCATTTTGTTTGTATAACTATTTGAATTATATGAATTTAAAATTCCATAAAATATTTTTTCACATATTGATTTAGGAAACTATATTATAACACATATATACATATCTATATTGAAATGGGAATGAAATGGATTAGAGTTATAAAATTCCTCCTTATGAAGCTGATCTATTTATGCTTATATAAGAGGTATAATCTCTAGGATTTTTCATAGGAAAATCCAATATACATCTCTAATAAGTGATAATTTCAGAAAATAAGTTCTTAGAGACTTTAATTCCCATTTAATTCAAAAACAAGGCCCATTTAAAGACCCTCACCTTTCATACATATACATTAAATAATTTTTTCAGAATTCATAAAACATGATTCAAATTTTATCCAAAATACCATCTTAATTTTGTATGATCGGAATCATGGAAATGTAAACACTAGTTCGTAAACAAGATACATGTCATCCCACTAGGTTCTCCACGACTAAAACACCTATTTTACATATCATACTTGAAATATATCATAATATCCTGCGGAATTAAACAGAAATGGTGTGATCTTAGATTCTCAGTAAGGGAAACTGTGTAGAAATGTATGAATAAACAATAACATAGGGTTATGATAACGTGATCGTCTTGCGAGAAGATCATTACATGCATATAAAATATCATAAACATGAGTGATGGGATAAATCCAGGTAGTTCATATGACATTAATCCTAAGTAAATAAACATCATGGTCCATGAAATCATAACATATGTATAAAATAACGGATTTGGGGCATATATATTAGACTATAAAATTTTATTTTAAGGAAACCTTACACGAACATTATTACATGTTAGGTTTGGGATACAACACCTGTAGCTACTTCAGGATTAGGCTAACAACTCATGTAACCTACCACTTTTTGTCTTTAATATAACACATGTACCTTCTTATTTTTAGGCATGGGCTAATAACCGTGTACCCTCACACTTTAAGTCTTGGGCTATAACACAGGTACCTTCTTGTTCATTTGATTGCTCTATAACCCAAGTACCTTCAATTTCTATGGATTGGGAAATTACCCATGTACACTCTTAGCTCACATACAACATATCATTACCCAAATCATTATTGAGAGATATAAATCCCACAGATATCATAATAAAATCATTCATTCATGTTCCAAAAGATAGAAAAACATTCTACATAACATGGCCTTTAAAAAACATAGATTGTATAAACACTAAATCATAACCCATGGAATGAAATGGGAATCATTAAAAATTCATCAGATCAATACCAACTAAAGGATATATGTTTCATAATCACTTCATGAAAGCATTACCTATCATAATTAGTGTGATTCACAATCATTAAACATGTGGAAGTGAAATAACTGTCATACTAATCATTCAATCAAAATATTAACCATTAAAGAATGCATATGAATGGAAAAATTTGATAATTTCCTATAATGGAATGAGTAACATTAATTTATTTTAAAATAGAAGGAAAAGATCATATAATGATATTTTGAAAACATTTCTTAAGGTAAATATCATTTCTTATTAGAAAAAGGATCTTTAAAACATAAAATATTTTGAAAACAAAATTACTTGAAAATATATAAATGAATCTTGAAAACCTTTTGATAGAAAATATTATTAAAAAATATTTTAATAATTTTTTTTTAAAAAATAATCCTTTTAGTAATGAAATTAAATTTTCATAGAATTTATGGTGAGCAATACCATACTTTTCATACGAGGTAAAAAAACCATCCATTTTCACATTACAAATTCTAGAAAATGACTCATTTAGATTGAAATAAGAATATTACTTTGAATTTTTTTGAAAAATACTAAAAGGGTAAAAATTAATTATAATGATTTTTGGTTTATATTATAAATATCATGGTAATTAATTTCAACATACATTGTTTTCATGAAACAAATACTTCCAAAGGAAGAGTGGGTAATGTTTTGCTCTCAGAAAAAATGATTCTTAGCTAGATTATGTACTAATGATTATAGAAATAGTACCAATACATTAATATATCATAAATAATAGTTATTTATGACAAATCATGTGAGATAATGAGATATAGATCATAATATTTCATCAATGGAAGAATAAACATAAACATCTTTGAATAGTGATGTGTAAGGACACCAACCCCAGTCTAATAGAGTAAGGTCCTTATTTTAACACATTAGTATGTTTACGTAGACGTCACCTCTTAAAGGACCAAATAATTATAGGTGTTCTAGAAAAACTAATAGAATGATAGTATTTACCTTAAAACATTAAATTAAAAAACAACATTTCCTCTCAATTGGAAATACCCAAAAAATCATCGATTAATCAGGGAAGACATTCCTAATCATATTAATCATCACATCCTAGTAAAAAATATAAAAAACGGGTAGGATAAGATTCTTAGTATGTTTATGTAATATTTTGTTTGATATAATAAACCGAACCATTATTGATGTTGAATAACTAAAAACCCATTCCATAAAAAATTAACATCACCATAATATGGATGGAAGGAAACTAAATACATAATTCGATATAAATGATCATAAGATAATGAAACATAACAGTTGATATTTTAATTGACTAATTATAATGTGTTTTATCAATTACTATTATTTTAATAATGGAATTCATAATTTCATACATCTAAAACATATTGTCAAGGCCTCACCGATGTCGTTTGAAAATACTAGTATAAGGCCTCAGCCAAAATACAATTAATTTTTTCTCATTAGACCAACAAATACTTTGAGGAAATATATATATCCCCACCTATCAATTTTTTTGTACAATAAATTCCTCATAGGAATTGGGTGAAATGTGATTAACACTAATATATAAAATAACATTATCCAATATGTAGATATAATCCCTAACCATTCTGAGTTGTATGGTGAATGTTGTAAATATTTCACATACATAGTAAAAAAATCATAAACCATTTCATAAAATATGGTAGATGATAATCAAATGATTTTAATACTAATTAAAAAAATTATATTCAACAATGGTGTCAAATTAGATGAAAATTCTCAAATAAAATCATCATGAAATTTTGAGAGTAATACTCAATTACTTTGAATAGAAGAAATATCTTGGATGAATATTTAAATAAAAATAGAAATGAAATATTTTAGATTCTCTATAATAAAATGTGTTTTTTTTTCAAAAAAAAATAATGGTGGGTTAAAATTAATTATAATGTGATATAGAATATTAGTATGAAATCGGGATGTTCCCTTCAATCGAGATTTCTTTTCATGAAAAATTTAGAATTAGTCCCTTTTAAAACATGTATATTCCAAAAATGAATGATAAACTGATATGAATATATTATTTTGGAACATATAAAAATAATAAATAAGAGATATATAATCTAAATGAATAATTAAAATGTTTTATGGAGTGTGTAAGAACAACCTAAATGAATATGGTTGTTCGGTAAGAAAACCCTTAACTTATGTCTGAATGAGTTTGTTACATGATGATAATATCCCAGAAAATATTATTAAATCCAATAATTAATTAATTCAGAACCATTTAGATAAGTATCATATTCATTATAGGTCGATTAAATTAACTTATTTCATGATTTATGAGTTATAGTGTTTAATTTCATCTTTCGGGAGAATTTAATTTCATTGTTTTCATGATTGGTTCAATTATTTATAAGTAATGGAGATCTTATAAAATTCATATAATTCTTAAAAATAGGAATTTAAATATATTAATGAGTGTCTTGAAGTGTAAATGGGTGTACATATCGTATGGTAATATGGTGTGAGGATGAATCCTTAGATAATGCTTTTAGTAAAAATTTCATACATTATTATGGACTATTTTTATAACCACGAACTAGTTATGGAATATGAATTTGTATAATTTATATATACTTGTTTCAAAACCATAAAGAGGCTATAATACATATATTATATATTTTCATTAATCACTAAAATTGTATCATGGCCACCCTTGAAAATGAAATTTAAGATCAAACATTTGTTTTCCACGAAGGTAGTAAATCTAAACCTCATATATGATGATTTCATTTTTTAAAATAAAAGAAAGAAATTGATTAACGATATTGATGATGTTTCATCCATTAAAATGATATAACTCTAGTATATAGATGATAGTAGAGTTATCATTCTCATTTGGGTAGATAATGTGAGTAGGTAAAAATAAAATCATGATATTGAAAAAAATTGAAAAGGTAGAGGATTTTACGTCTTGATTACTCCTCCATGGAAATCCCATTAAAGGGATTGATTTTGTTTTTTATAACACCAAGAGCTTATAGACCTGGGAGAGGATCATCTGAATATTTTTTTATATAAATTTGAGAATGATCAATTTTATAATGGTGTGAGGTGAAAAGGGGGTGAGGGGTGGTTTTTATAGTTGAGGATGGAGGTAATTTCTCATTATTTTATTTATTGAGTTATTATTTATTTGATGACAAGAAGTAGTATTGATATGTGCATAAAAATATATTAATAATTTAAATTGAGATCTAACCATGGGTTTTTACTTAAACCATGACACATGTAATAGTGTATATGGCTTATAAAGTATTTATATTATAACATAATGTATATTATAATTCCCTAAAAATCATGTATTTCTGAAAAATCATAAAACTTCACCCTAACCATTTTTTCACTGTAGATATTGAGAATGGACACCATTATATGAAAATAATTTTCTAAATATGAAAATTTATATTTTTTTTAAATATTCATCATTTAATAGAAACATACGTTTTTTAAGTTTAAAACTTATTATATGACAACATATAAAATTTAAAAAGGTTTCATTTGATTATCCGAAACTCATAGAAAGATATAATACATTTTTATGAATAAATTTTATGAAATTATATTTTCTATTAAAAAAATTTCTTATTTAGAAAATATTTATTAATAAAAAAACCCTAAAACATATTTGTTATTTTTTACAAATATTTAATTACTTGTAATATGATATAATTATATCATACATTAATTTATAATGTTCCTAAATATTATTTATACAGTCGTGGATGAGATTAATATTCATATATCTAATTAAATATTCATAAGGGTCATATTACTATTCACAAGTGTGCAATTCTATTTCAATGGGTCATGTTACTATTCACGAAAAAATTATGTTGATCCTATCCGACTCTAAATATGTTACTAACCGAAACTATGTATATTTGTTTATATAAAATATAACCACTAATCGGAAAAAATTATTTAATGGCCAGGTTATAAGTATAATATGTAAATATCAATAATAATAATGTGTTGTTATTTTTAGACTCAATTTTGAGTGAATTACATTTTATATTAATGTTTCTTAAATACTTGGGGTGTTATATTCTCCCATCATTCATGTGTATCATCTTCAAAATTACAAGAATGTTACCAAATAAATATTTGGGTAGATATTCATCATAATATCCTCATTATCCCACATCACCTCTTCAATTTTTTTTAATTTTTCAAAATTGCCTTTACTAGCCAATAATTCGATCCCTCAACACATGTTCTTTAGTGTGGAGAATGCTTATCGGCACTAAAAAATAATACAAACCATGTTTTAATTCTATTCCTATTAATGTGGGAACTTTTGCTTGGATTCGGAATGTACTTTCATAATAATGTGATTTGGAACACATTGTCTACCTTCGAATGTTGGAATGACATTTCCAAATCATAATCCACAGATCTGATTCTCTCAAGTATTTAAAAAGTACCAATGTACTAGGGGATTTGTTTCAATTTCTTCGCAAATCGTATTACTACCTTCCATTGAGATATATTCATGAAAATGTGAAATCCCACTTGAAATTACAAATCCTTTTTATGATTATCAGCATATCTCTTTTTCCTACTCTGAGCTACTTGATACGAGTTCAAATAGAAATTACATTAATTGTTGTTTCCTCTAAAATATATTAGCCTAGAAGCTTCCTTTTACCAACAATATCACAAACTATTGGTGTATGAAATCGATTTCCATTCAACCCTTCAAATGGTTCCATCTTAATAGTATAATGGAAACTATTATTATAGGAAAAAATTACCAATGGACATTAATTATTCGACATACGTGAAATTCAAGTGAGAATGATCTCAACATGACTTGTAATGTTTTAATTGTCCTTTAGACTACCACCCAATTTTAGGGTGATAAGAATTAACCAAATGAATCTATGTATCCAAATATTTATGATTACTATTCCTAAATTTTGATGTAAATATTATATCATGATCATACAATATTTATAGTGGTGCTCCCTACTGTCTTATAACATCATTAATTACGATCATTTCTGAGTTCTCTTTTGTAAAATACCACCTTATAGTGATCAAATGTGATGATTTGTTATGTTGATAAAAAATACCCATATTTCATCATTTCATCTTGGAATTTTGGGTAATCTAGTATAAAATTCATCTTAATATCTTCCCATTTCCATGTAAGAATTCTAATAGGTTTAATGAATCAAATAGGATTTTTTCTTTCATACTTCACATATTAAAAGACAGAGCATGATGATGCATAATAATATATTTCATGCATCATATTATCCCACCTTAAATTATCCATCAAATTTCTATAAATATTATTACCACTAGTTTATATATAGAAATTAGAGATATGGGAATCAACCAATAACACACTTTTTTTATTGGTATAGAGGGAAAACATAGAATCCTCCAAAATATCAACATTCCATCTACATACATGATGTCTATTGACTTACCTTCATTCAAAAAATTAATTTTTTTATGATACTATTCATTAGACTGAGATATTGCAATCCTTTCTAATAATTATATTTGGGAAACAAACTGAAAAATAATGATGTTTCACATTTATTGATAAGTCCCATATTCATATTACCATATCAATGTACACATGATATCTTTCAATACTCATTTTTATTATAACTCCATTATCATTAATGTTAAATTCATCTTCTATATTATTTTCCTTCCCTAGGTGGTTGTGTATAGAAAAATCATAATACATTAGTAACTCAATCCATCAACTTTTCCTCATGTTGATTTTTTATGTAAGAAGGTATATTTAAATCTATTGTGACTAGTGTATATCTGACATCATTCCCCATAAACATAATTTCACCATATCATTAAGGAAAAGAATACATCTGCTAAATCATGATCATGAGTTATATTGTATTCTTTAATGACTTTTAACCTTCTTGAGGCATAGGAAATAACCCAATCAAAAAATTTAATGACACTACCTAGTGTATTCATTTGTGAATCATAAAAAATCACAAATCCACCATTTACGGATGGTAGAGTCAAAATCATAGAACTTACTAATCTCTCCATAAATTGTTCCAAACATTCATTAGATTCTCTAGTCTATATTATTTTAACCACATTACGAGTAATATTGGACAACATGTTAGAAAATAAGGAAATTTTATGAATGAAACAATGATAATAACCTATTATATTCATTAGAGTATGCCATTCATGAAATCCACTTGTCGTTTTAGGATCAAATATTATTCCATCCTACCATAAAACATGACCATGAAAAGAAACTTTTTGAATCCACAAATCACACTTACTGAACATCCCATATAACCTGTTTCGTCTATGAGCCATCAAAATAATTTTCATGTGATTCTCATTATCATCTTAAAATTTTTATTATTCAATGATTTCATCAATAAATAACACAAGGAATTCATCAAGATATTCCTAGAAAACCCATTCCATTTGATCCATTAAAATAGAGGGAGAATTATGTAGTCCAAAAGGCATTAATGTAATCTTATAATGCCCATACACTGTTTGAAATGATGTATTTGGAATATCATCCTTATTAATAAGAAATTAATAATATATAAATCACATGCCAAATATCAAAAAAATATTTGTCTATGTGATTTTGATCAAATAAATCATCAAAGCATGGAAGATTATACCGGTTCATTATCATAATATCAATGATCTTTGTGTAGTCAAAGCATTGGCTTATAGATCAAAATTTCACCATATTGAAATGAATATAAGAACCCCATAGAGATATTCTAGTGAAAAAACCACTTACTCCTCAACTCCTCTAGTTTGTTATTCATCTCCTCTAATTCCTTTCTGTCTATCAAATAATGAGTACTTCATATTGGTCTTGCACCCAGAATTATTCCTTAAAAAATTCAATTTCCTACTCTGGAAGATATCCAAGTAAATAAAATGGAAACACATAAACATATTATTCAAAACCAGTACATTCTCTATTTTATGTTTTATTTCATCACCCATTGAAATTTAATTCTCTTCCCCACAATATTTTAATTCATTAGAGCTACTGGGGTGGATCATGATAAGAATTAGATGACAAGGTTTCAACCTTAAAGATAAGAGACACTACGTCTTTCTCAAAAAAACATCTTCCATATTCTATCAATAGATATTCAAAAAAAATTTAAATTCACGTCATACTGAGTATTATATGAAAATATATCATAGTTATGATGATAAGGACATAATGTAATGAATATTTAGGTTTATACGGGGGATTGATCGAAAAATAATTTTTTAAATCATTCTTCCCATATGATTTTTGGCTGGAATTTTATTTATTAAAAACATTGGAAGAGTATAATTTTCAAGGAAACATATGAAGATATAAATGATTGTGATGATCCATAATCATAAAAATAATTGGATATGATTTAGGAAATGATTAGAGTACCTTTCACCATATCATTATGTACTTGTACCTCTATAGTTTTATTCACAAAAGCGTGGCCTTTATCCATTGGATTTTTTTTAAAATAATCTATTACTCATATGAAAATAATTATCATAATGTCTTATAAATTTTAAAAAAATTCATTGAATACTGGTAGCTTATTTCATTCCCAAGAATCATGATATTGGTGGCCCCTTTGTCCAAATTTTTAACAAACTCCTTTTCTTTTTAAGAAAGCTCTATGAGGATTCCTTCCATAATTATCTCTTGTTGGAAAATTACCTTTTTTATTACCCCACTTATAAATTATATCCACTTATATAGTATTCTTATAATGATTTTCCATAATGTAATAATACTTATAGAATTATTCTGTTTCCATGGAAGTACAAGATAATGTATCTTTGTATGTGGATAATGTTAGGGAGCCCATTTCCCTTAAGAGGAGTTGTTTTAAACCATAATAAAATCGAGAAATCCTGGACCATGGATTATATAAGTATTCTAAATCATACCTTATTAACCATATATGTTTGGATTCATATTCTACAATTTTTCACCATATTTATGTAATAGAATCTGGAATCATCTCTCCATATCTAACTTTTGTTCATGAGGAAATTATTTTTTCTAAAAATATTCCATAAAATCCTTCCATTCCACTTCATTTGTTTCATCCTCCTATTTAGTGTATTGAATTAATGACCAAATTTGATCTACATATCCCAAGAGATGATGTGTTTCAATGATAACTATATCTCATTCATTATATACCAATGTGAGAAATATCTTCTCTAAAAGATTCTTCCACTCCCCAGTATAAATATCGTTGTAGTCCTTTTGAATGTTGAATAAATATTTCACATAAATAGGTCTAACATTTCACATCCATGTTTTGGATTTTGAATATATATATATAGGTAAGGTTATAGTTTATAACCTGATTCAGTTGTCCTAGTAGAGTTAAAAGTTTCTTATCATGAGATGCAGCACCAGAAAAAACATCATTATCTTGCATATTAGGTTAATACAAACATGGGAAACGTTCATTCATGTGGTTTTCATACCTTTAAATAGAAAACATTTAAGAATAATTTAATTCACTAAATTTGGATATGAATCATAACATATAATGTTAAACTATAAAACAAATAATAGAAATTTTAATTTTATACATGTATAATCGGATAATAATTAGTTTCTTTTCCTTTGGTACATATTAAAAATTAAATCTTTCATTATGGTTTGTATATAAAATTTGATTTTTTTTAAATTTTCCAAGGGTGTGTCAAAATTTTAGTACAATATGTACCATTTTCACGTACCATGACACCTCAATTTTGGCCAAGAACACCTTGTCGTAGTTGTTACTCGTACATACATCTGTTCCAGAATCATATGGTCATGGCCTCAACCAAGATGCTAGAAAATACTAGGTTAAGGGCTCAACCAAAACTCCATTATATTATGTCTCTTGAGACCTATTGAGTCCTAGAGGGTATATAGTTGGTCGTGACCATCAATTTATTTATACAACGAATTACTAATAGAATGGGGTCTAAAAATAAACACATGAACTTATGAAATAGCGTTACCCAATCTATAGAAATAATCGCTAACCAATCTAAGTAGTATGGTTAATGTTATCAAGGTGTCACAACCACATAAAAACAGATCATAAAATATTAAATAAAATATATCAGATAATAATCATAATAATTTAATCCTAATAAAATATAATATTCATATCGGGGTGGTGAAATTGAAGAAAATTTTCTAATAAAATCATAGAATAATTCTTGAGAGTTATAATATTTTATGTTGAAATAAAGAGTTATTTTGGAAAAAATATTTTGATAAACCTAGAAATTTAGTGTGATAGTATTTCCGGGATAAAATGTATGTTTTTAGAATAATAATTATGGCATTAAATATAATATATTTTGATATTTAAATGATGAATGAAATCAGAATGTTTCCTTTAATCGGGCCTACTTATCGTGAAGAAATGAGAAGGGGACCCCTTTTAAAGTGTCTATTTTCCACATAACTAGAATGAAATGATAAAAATATAGGATTATGTAATATATATATATAACTAATAATGATTATTTAATGATAATTATAATTACATTGGTTTATATTGTAAGAAAGGACAACCTAGATGAAAAAGGATATTTGTGAAGAAAACCAATACATTATATCTTAAAGATTTCTATAGTTGACCATAATGTCCTAGATAATCAAATTAAATCCATTAATTTATTAGTTCAGAACCTATTATATAAATATTTTATCTAATATAGTTTTATTAAGTTCCTATTTTTCATTTTAGTTGTTTTAGTTGTATTATTTCATTATTCGAGAGCATTCATTTTGGTGGTTTTCTATATATGTTCACTTGTAAATAAGTAATGGATATCATGTAAAATTGGTATAACGATCCAGAATTTGAATGAAATGTTAGAAATGAACATATATAAG
Organism: Viscum album; assembly: GCA_963277665.1. NCBI lineage: Eukaryota > Viridiplantae > Streptophyta > Magnoliopsida > Santalales > Viscaceae > Viscum > Viscum album. Next base: position 1,128,251,402 of record OY728120.1, read on the forward strand.
ATTAAATATATATATATATCCTAAGTTTATTTTTTATGCATATGAATCATTAGATTTGAAATTTATTGGAAATCATTTAGATTAGTATGGCAGTATTTCAATCCCCAGAATCATGTTTTCTCTTATAAATTATTACTATGTATATATAATGGTTGTCGAAAATTAAATTGTTTCGAATACATATATTTATTTATAGTTTATCAATAAAAATGGAACCATTTACTTTATTGAAAAATAAATTGAAGAACAAATGTTTGTTATCCGCAATGGTTGTAAATTGGAACCCCCGATGATGATATCATTTTAAAAATAAAAGAGAGCGAGTAAAGGAAATGATAATGATTATTCCATTAGTATTATACAATTATAGTATATAAATTATACTAGAGATATCATTATCTTTTTTAATGAGTTGGTGAGGAGAAAATAATAAAATAATGAACATGAAAAAATTGAAAAGGAAGAGGATTTTACCTCTTGAATACTCCTCCTTGAGAAACGTCTTAAAAGGATTCATTTTTTTAGATTTACTAAATAAAGATGAGATGAAGGATATTGGGATGTTTATTAGGGAGAAATTTCTTAGTGATCAAATAATTTATGTTTTGAGGAGAAGAGGGAGTGATGGGACATTTTTATAGTGGATGAGAGGGGTAATTTCCCATTATATTATAAATTATTTTCTCTCAAGAAACTAAATTGAATTTATAATTTTGAATAAAAATAATAATAAGTTATTACGATTTATAACTAAGGTTTATTACATCATTCATGATGCATCAAATAATGTATTCAAAATTTATTGTTTTTATACTTTATATTACTATAATTTAGTATTCACATGAAATTCATGTTTTCAGAAAAATCCCACAAAATCAAAATCACCATTTTTCAAGGTGTTGAATTTAAAAATGATTTAAAATTTATCAAAATAATTATCTTGATATGATAAATATAATTTTCAAATAAAATCATTGTTTACACAAAATATATATATTTTAATAATAAAACTCATATTATCCCACACTAAAATAATTAGAGAGGACATATTATATTGTCCTATAATCATAGAACATCAAAATATGTTCCTATGGGTACAATTTATGAAAATGTAATTTCTTTTAAATAAATAAATTAATTAAAAATTTTAAATTAAAATTTTTATTTTTCATAATATTACAAACACTTAATTACTAATTTTTATAAAATTCATTAACTTGTATATGGATAAAATAATATCAATATCTCATTTATAGGGTGCCTAAATTTATTTTATACTCTAATTGATAATGTTACTATTAATTTGGATGAATTAATATTCATAAGGGTCATATGAATATTGAAAATAGTATATTACTATTCTAAAGTGTCATGTTACTATTCGTTAAAAAAATTAAGTAGATCCTATTAGACTATAAATATCTTACACATCAAAACCGTGTATATCTATTTATTGAAATTCAAAACACCAAACTAGGAAAATTATTTTTAATACGTAGGTGAAAATAATATTATTTAAATAACTATAATAACATAGATTTATTTTTATTAGACTCATTTTGTGTGTGCTTATTTTTTTATTGAATTTTTTTGGTAAATCCTTAGGGTGTTACAAGATAAGATTGATTCAATAAACTATTAATACTTCATATATTTGAAACAGACTCCCCATTTTAGAAAATGAAATTATTTAAAGATTAATAAATCATGAAATGAATTATATTGATTATAAAAAATTTCAACGGTAGTATATAGACCTTATTGAAATATATTGTGTGCCTAATATGGCATGTGTATCAAAGATGAAAATTTGTGACAATGTAACTTTGCCGATTTGGTATCTTTTGAAACATAAACCCAATGAGAAAAATATAATAAAAAGGATATGTAGATATAAATAATTAAATCATATTTTATTTAATATATTGATGTATTTTTAAATCAAATAAAAATTATTTTAGAGGTGGAGAAACAAAATAAAAGAAATGAGATTAAGAGAAGTCATTACAATTTAATTGGGGAACTCCTTTTAGTATATGGAAAAAGGAATCATTAGATTCATTTCTACTAAATCCACTGATTATATTAGATATATATGGTTGTTTGTGAGTGTATTAAGAAGATCAATTCTGACCGTATTTTGTTTTCATGGTGTGAAGTAGATGGAGAAATGAAGGCCTTTTACAGGGAAGGGAACGGACACACATTGCATTTTTATAATACAATTTTGGTGTACAACTGTTTTTACCTAAAAAGTGATAATAATCCCAAAGAACATAATTATTAATTTTTAATTTTTAATTCATGTCAATTAAATGGATTTTGGACATCTTTATAGGTCTTTTGGTTCTTGATGTAAACGTTTAGTACGTTATTGACCTAATTTTTCTTAGAGTCATTGTAATTAATTTGAATCACATTCATTAATAATTTTTGGGAAATAGTTGGTAATGTTTTAAATTATAACTTATTATGATTCAAAATATGAATCCATTTTTTTAAATTCTGATAAAATATGTGACATAATTTTATTAAAAAATAATTCCGCTAATAGGATGACATTGTAGGTTGTTCAATTAAAAACATCCACAATTTTACTATGTTATTATACCCAATTACAAAGTGGAATGGATTCCAATTTGATAAATTTTATTAATTGATAATAATATTGTCTAATTTATTTTCGATTCAAAATAAAAAATATAATTTAAATTAATAAATAAAATAGATGAAAAGGTAGTTTTGAATTACAATATGATATTTGTCAAAATTAATCCCAAAAAAAATGTTTATGTGAAAATTCAAAAAAAATATACCTATGATGGTTTCATCATTATAAATTACAATATAAAGATTATTTTTTTAAATTCAATTTAGAACTGTGTGTTAAATTAATTTTATTGTGTTTCACAAAAGGAAATTATTATTAGTTTATTTAATATAATATTACCTTTTTACATATAATGACATTACCAAAAACCATTATAAAAAATATTTGAAATGTAGTTATCACTATTCATATTACAATTTTTAATGAATAGATTGTCATTATAACATTTGAATAATTATAATAATTAAAATACCTTTCATAGAAAATATTTATTTCATGTAATGTAATCAATTTTGGTATTTCATGTTTTTTACGCCAAGTCGATGTTGTATATAACATATTGTTATTCAAAAGATAAGATTTATATTCCTTGTAGAGAAACCTAATTTTTTTTGTAGTGAACTATTAACATGGTGTTGTGTAAAACTAAATATAAATTTTTTTCTTTAATATAATTTTGTTTTAATTTATTATTTAATGGAAAATATAAAAAAGGTAATATTTATTAGAAAAAAAATATTTCACAATATTTCAAGGTGTAAAATTATACACCAATTATAATGAATTTCTCCATATAAATATATATGGGTTATCAATGGTTTAATAATAAATGTTTGATTCACAGAAACTGACATCATAAAAATGGATGCTAAAACATCCCAAAAAAGGAAATATTGGAACAATAATGGTTACCCAAAGTAATATATAACTTGGTTTCCACATATGAAAACATAGGTTTTTAGTGAATATTATAAATGGTGGTAGAAAATAAATAAATATATATATATATATATATAGATATTGAGGTCATTTATCATATAAAAATAATGATCAATGAAAAATTTCGTGCCTCATAGTCATAAATCTATGATTATTTAATAATACATCGAGTCAACCAAATTATGGTAATTGGGAAAAAATTTTCTTTTGATCATTATCCCAATGTTGAATAATTCAACATTTAATAAAAAAATATAAGAAAATATAATTTATTTAAATTGTTTTTAAAAAAATCCGTCATTAGAATAACTTTTATCTACATCTAATCCATCCATTACATCATCTAATGGACGTTCAACAGTTATCATTGATGCCTAAAGTGCTAAAATACAATTTTTGTATATCTTAATTTTCATAAATGAAATAAAAGGATAAATATATTTTTTAACATGATTTCAAAATTAATATGGTAAATATATTAATCGTTAAAAGTAAAATGTAACACTAATGGTTTGTCATTAGTAATTATCCAGAAGAAATAATTATACATTTACCAAGGCATTGATTAGTCCTATAGTAGGCGTGATACCCTTATCATCATTCTTTCATGAGTTAAATACTCATGGCCTTTCTAGATATTATGGTTTTCATCATTTATTACACAATGCACAATCTCCTCATAGTGAACAGTGCCACTTATGGAAAACAACATTATAAGAATTTCCCTTTAGACAGTTATGATCTTATCAACCTTACATTATAGTAGGATAATAATTCCATAAGTGTACATCTCAAGTCTTGGGAAATTACCCACATAGAAACTGATATATTTATCATCATATTTCTTGAATTCAGGGAACACCTTTTCCATTACCATATAAAGAACATGATTAATGTACTTGATGAATAATATGTTCCAAAACTCATACCAATAAATGAATTTAGTTTTATCATACTTCGTCATATTATTGATTATATCCCACCCCTGGTATTCTTAACCATCTAACAAATAAATATCCAAAATTGAATGATCATGATATGAACACAAGATAAAATAAAATATATTTTCACTAGTTGTTATCTAGTGTTTAGCAAAAATTGGATCAGAAACCCTTATAGAATATGGTGGATGTTACCTCATTAAGGAATCAACCGAGCATTGTTCCCCCTTTTATTATTTGTGTGTTCATAATTATTCATATCTTGATAAATCTATTTGACCATAGAAATGGGTTTTTTCATTCCATATCCCAAACCCATTCATATACTAAAAAACATAATCGGTTCATTTTTCAACATAATAAACATTAATGTGGTTCTTTTAGGATCCATCTATTTAAAAAATAAAACATGCATAGATTGAGAATGAATTATTATATATAGGAACCGCAAAATTCTAAAAACTACCATATATGTTGTATAAATTACGACACCTTTATTTATTTATAAAACATTAGGTTTATCCAAGGTTATTCATAGCCAACATCTATTTATATCATTCATGATGGTTCATGAAGAATTCATGAATTCACAAATAATATCCCCCAAGAGGGTAAAAAATGTTGTGTAGAAAGGCGCATTGTCGTGTACAAGATTTCCTAGTGTAAATCCTAGATCTTATTGTAGACATTGTATCCCCTAGCTAAATTTATTCTATATCAACATTTTAATGACCATTCCATTTATGAATAAAATTACCTTTATTTTTAATTAAATTAATTATTTTACCCAATTGTGCTTAAATAACCATTAAGTATCATTACCCTTGATAATGTAGTCATTTTACGATGATCACATGACTAGTATAAATATAGGGTTTTAAAAAATTATCTTAACACAGACAAAGGAAGTGAAGGCCTTGAGTAGAAGGATTGTTCCTTATGAAGCCCATTTATTAGAGCATCTGAGGGATATAACTTTTATAGGATTTTTCGTAGACCAATCCCAAGATGATATCCAACAACATAAGAATGAGCATAACCATTTACAGTATAACATCAAGATCATCTTGATCATCACCAACCATTGTTCAATGATCAACCCCATTAAATCCCCACCATCGGACACCTTACACTTAGGGAAAATGTTGGTGTAATAATGGGATATTTATGAGTACCCATGAATTAATATTATGTAAATTATTTTTGTATATAATAATTAGTTTACTTTCATTGAATTATTGTTACATTGTAAATGTTTTCTATAAAACAAATAATATTTTTGGTTAATATCCCATTTCAAATAAGAAATATATTTTGTTTAATTACTATATTTTTGAAATAAATAATATTTTAATAAAATATTATTATTTAATTACATTTATCAAATATAAATGTTCGTATAATTTTAATGAAGTAAATTGTAATTCATATAAATGTATGAAAACTATTATTCTCAAAACCCTTAAATTTTTAATAAATATTTGTTTTTATTTTAATAGGTAAATTTAAATAATTTATATAATAATTTATAAAAAATGAATATTATTTTAGGATTCAGGAGTTGAAATTATCCACTACTTTATTTTACAAAATTTCTTGAAAGTGTAAAAGAAATTTGGTAAAAATGAAATACCATATAAATAAATAATGTTTTTATGAAATAATAATGTCCCAATAGTAATGTTATAAAATAATTTAAAAGTTGTTTTCAGGAAATATGTTTTTTACCTTTAATATAATTTCATTTTAAAATTTTTTTGATTATTTTTATAACCCCTTAGTGGACCCACAAAGACATCTGAAATACTTTCACATTTAAAATTATTTCCTTGAGAGTGTGACTCCTCTCAACGTAATCAAGAGAAATATTATAAGATGATCATCCCTTTACCTCATAAAATAATATAAACCACACCCCTTTTATAGAGAAAATTGTAAAATACAATCATTTGGTTTGATGTTTTGAATTTTTTAGTACATACTGTCCAAAAGATAAATAATAATGAATTCCCACACCTTTACTATATAATCCTACCTAATCAACCATTACTATTTACAAAAACTCTTTTTCGCTCATCCAAATACTTCTCTATAATCCCTGGAGTCCCCCAAATGCTCCCCCAAACCATGAAGAAAAGTCTACAAAGCCATTGGGATCACTAGTCAAAGTAAGGGAACCACTCCTTTCACTATTTCATTCAATTAAAGAACCTTGTTTGAAATTAGTCATTTTAATATAAATTGGATATGTATTAATTCTTTTATAATCATATACCTACTATATATTTGAGGTTATTTAAATTAGGGATCATATAGCCTCCCCAATTTGGTACCATACCTAAGGCGTTACTATGACGAAATTCCGTAATGAATTTCACTCTTCTCATTTCCATTCATGCTACTATTTTATGTTATGATTTGTTAGTTAAATATTTCTATATTGGGTCATGAGGTTACACAACCCCAATAAAATAATTTTAATTATATATTATATAAATTATTTTTACTATCATCAATACCCCTTATGATCCTTTAAGCACACCCGTTACTTAGCCGAAATTCTGTATGAAATCATCCACCCTCTCATAGTATCGTGAAATTATTTCAGGTTATGTCTTTTAATTTCCATGTTTCCTATGTTTTGATGTGTTATTATATTTATCCCTTAAATTAAATATTATTTATAAATGATATTATCCCCTTTCACTCACATTTATCCCTCTGATGGTCTTTTATGTACACATGTTAACATGCTAAAATATCGCAAGGGTTATTTTGCTTTCTCCTCTTACTTGATGAAAACTTTTTATGTTGCACATTCTTTAAAAAAATATATTGGAAGGGAACATCTTTCCATGTACCTCTTACTATCCATTTTAGGTCAAAATGATTATATAGCCCTTTCTCTCTCATCAAACCATTTAATGAATTTATATTGGTCACCATTATACTATAGTAATTAATCCTAGATTTTGAATGCCTAAATCATCATGTATTAAATATGATACACATTTCACTATCATGGATATTCAAAATTATTAAAATATACATATTTATTAGGTAATTACACTTTTATACTCCACATTACTTTGTCATGGAAAAAATTATGATGTCCAATGAAACAATGATATATTATCTATGTGGAACCCTTAATCATGAGATTGAAATGTTCATGAATGGTGTACACTAATAGCACTTGAATAAATTTGGTATTGATTAGTAAAAATATTTTTCATTTTGGGATAGGGTTTTACATTATTTATTTTAACAAATTTTTATACCATTTTTTATAAGGGTTTATTATATTCCATTATGTTTATCATGTAGTGTTTTATGTTTTTTTTCACATTTCCAAGTCATGATAATCATGATATATTGTTCATTAATGTTCATGATTCTCTTATACTCTATTGATATGTGTTGTTCATATCATTGATTGAATAATTCAGGTTATTCATGGTTTAATCCATTATTTGGATTTATATTTGACCCTCTTCTTATGTATGTACTCTAGTTATCCCATATAGTGTTATGTAATAAGGAATGAGTTGGCCATGTCCATGAAGTTTTAAATAATGATATGTTATTTCATGATTTAAATTATTATGTAAAGATCTTAATTTCTAATGACAATATACCTCTCAGTCCTAAGATTTGTATAAATAATAAATGTAATAAATCATGTTTAAATTTGTAATAAAGAGCGGGGTTGTTAGAGATTTTATCAAAAAAATGTTAATTTATTTTTTGGACTACTTTTAGGGAACTCTAGTGAATACCTTAGGGATAAGACTATGTATAATTAAAAATACATAAATTTTGATCAGAATAACATAAGTGAATTATAAATAAAATAAATCCCTATATAGATACAAATAAGTATAGGTGAATCTAGAATAGATGTATTTAGTGGAAAATTCTAAAAATGCTAATTTGATCTAGACTCGAACAGGAAATTGTGCATGGCAATAGGCCTTGTTGCACTCTTGTTTCATGGGGGATATGCTTTGGTAAATTCATAATAATTTTATGAACCATTATTATGTGAACAAATAAAATATAACATATGAATATACATTAAGAAATAGATCATGCAAAATCTAGATTGAAACTTATGTTATCACAAGTTACGATATACTATTTATATACAAGTTAATCCTTCTATGTTCAATATTTTATTTTTAAAAATTTATTTAAACCCCCAAATTGTATTTTCTTCTCATAGTTAAAATATAGAAGGAGGAATATCACGAAAAACTCATCTCTCTCTTCCTAATGAACTATATGTATTTATTATCCTTATTAAATGTTCAGACCGCTTTGAAATTTTTTCAAATATCCAATTTATATGAAAGAAAAATTACGAGGAAAAAATTACCTGTATCATTGAATGATTAGTTGAAGGATCAAGTATCATGTATTATAGAATCATGCACTCTAAACATTATTAGTATGATAAGTGTTTTATGTACCATTTGTGGCTTACAAATTATTATCATTAATTTAAAATGATGAGGCACTAACTAATTTTATATATGCTATAAGAAAGGCAGACCTATGATAAACCTCTAGGTACTAAATTGTAGATTTATGTCTTTCAGGAAATACCAATTAAAATAAACCCAAACATTATTTTGAAATATATATTGATGAACAATTATAATTTTTTTTATAAGTAATGAAATTCAAAATGATATTTCAAAATTATGTGTAAGATATACAATTTTAATCACATATAAATTCTTTAATAGATATGATTAGGATGATTAAGATGTTTTTGGGTAAAGGAAGTAGCTGAATTTTGATATATTCGAAGGTACCATTGTAAAGAATGAACCCTTTCTACTTAAAATAAATAATAATCAGAATTACTGAAGACCTCTTTGAAATGATTAAGGAGAAGTACCCTCACATGTTTTCTCCTTTCTATATAAAATGAAATTTAGGGGATGAAATTTCATATGGGGGGAAGGTTTTATTGACTAAAACACTTATGAATGGAATTACACATCTTTTTAATTAAATTTATTCTTCTACACAATTTGATATAAAATACTAGTTAGTATCCTTACTATTGATAATGTATTCATTGAATAGTGATAACATGATTTGTATAATTATAGGGTTTTTACAAATCCTCCTCACATAGATAGGGGAATTGATGTCCTCACGAAGAAGGATAATTCATTAAAAAGAACATTCATTGGATCTTAAGTGGGAGATACTATTTCAAGGAATTTTCATTGACCATGCCCAAGATGAGATCTAATAACTTAATAATGTGCAAAACCATTTACAGGAGAAGTTCAAGCTCATAGAGATCATGAACCAAACCATGATCGCTGAATAGCCCCACGAAAGCCCCACAATCAAATAAACCACACTTAGGACGTATTATAATGTAATAAATGGATATGTATTAAGACCCTGGAATAATTATAATATACATTTTATAGGATTAAATATTGAATTTACTTTCATTAATTTATTTTTACCATTTTAATGCTTTTTAAAAAAAATAGTATTTTTTGTTCATATTCGAATTTAATTTTGAAACATATTTTATTGAATTAATTTATGTTTAAAATAAATAAAATTTTAATAAAATATTTTTATTTCATTGGTTTTATAAAATATAAATTCAGATAAAATTTTTATGAAGTCAATTTTAATTTTTATAAATGATTGAAATCCTTTTTTGTCAAATTCCTTCAATTTTTTATAAATATTGGATTTTATATTAAAAAATAAAATTGACATTTTTAAAAATTTATTTATATAAAATTAAAATTATTTTTGGAATCATGATGTCGAAATTATCCAATGGTAAATTTTTCATAATTATATGAGTTAGTAGATTTTTAAAAAAAAATTAATTTCTTATTAATATATAATGAGTTTTATGACATCATAATGACATAATATTTATGTAATGAAATAATATAAATGATATATTATCCTAATATATTTTATAAAATTAAAATAATGTTATTTTTAATTTTATTCGCTATTTTTATAATGCCTTACTAGACCCTCCGAGACTTTTAAAATATTTAAACATTTTAAAATGATTTCCTTCATTATGTGAATAAACTAAACTTAATCAAGGTAAATGTTTTCATAAGTTCGTGAAATTCCATTATAAAATAATATAATACACACCCCTTATCCATAATCCTTGGGAAAATACCAAAGGATTGAATATTTTAGTGTGTAGTGTCCAAAACCAAAATAATAAATCATTCCCCCTCAATTCCTTATGATCCAACACATGAACCCATTCATCATCACTAAAACTACTTCAAGATCCTCAATACACTTATATATAATCCATGGATTCCTCCCAATTATAATCCAATCTCTTAATTATCCTCTTCCATTCCATTATAATCACAAATCCAAGTAAGTTATCCTCTTGTGTTTCTCTTTCTATCTATTAAAGAACATTGTTTGAAATTAGATTTTTTAAAATTTAAATTGGTTAAATTTTAATCATTTTGTAGTAAATTACCTAATTTAAATTTTATTTTACTTCAATTAGGTATTATTTATCCTCCCCCATTTGGACCCATACCTAATCCGTTACTAAGCTAAAATTCTGAAAAGTATTTTACAATTTATATTTCCATTTTAGCAACTATTTTATATTATATTTCTTAATATCCATATATATGAGTTGTGTTATGATGTATCAAGACCCCACATACTTTAAATTTGTTTTATATATGAGATAACCAACTTTCACAGTCATTAATCATCCCTGTGATCATTTAACCACACTAGTTAGTAGGCTAAAATTCTGTAATAGGTCTTCCACCATCAACTTTTATGAAGAATTTCTTTCATGTTATGTCTTTTAATTTAAGACTTACAATGTTCTGATATGTTATTAAATGTCTCCCTCACATTCAATTTTATTTAATAAATGTTAAATCCACTTACACTCTCATTTATCCCTCCTATTATCCTTTATGTACACCTTTACCAAGCTAAACATTCATATGGTATATATTTATTTATCCCCTTACTTCATGACTGTTTATTTTTTTTATGAATTATATATCCAATTACATATGTTGGGTAATGTAATTTCATGTACCTCTTACTATCAATTTCATGACTAAATTATGAGATACAACTTTCTCTCCCATCATCCTATTTTATGAATTTCTATTTGACGTCGTTATAATGCCAAAATTGCACAACGATTTTCCATACCAAATAATCATTTACCGAAAAGAATTCCCATTTCCCTATCAAGGGTATTCATATTTATGAACATATACTTATTGAATTGGGACATAAATATATGTACTTCACATTCCTTTACTATGATATAAATGATGATGTTTAATGAATCATTGTTACATGATCTTTGTGGCACACTTAAGAATGAGTTTTGAATTTTCTTTAGGCGTTCAACCTCCTAGAACTCCAATGTATTGGGTAATATTTACTATCAGCATACATCAGGTTAAGATAAGTTTTACCAAATTCCTTTTAAGAAATTTTTCCACCTTGATAGGACAAGGTTTTATCAGTTTTTTTGTATTTATGATATTGCGTATTAAGTGTTTTCCACATTTTCACGTTATGATAATCATTCCATATCATGACATTATGTTCATGTATATCTTATACTCAACTGATATTCCTATTTCCTAACATGTATTGTATTCTTCTTGTTAAGACTTATTTACTCCTTTAACAGGATTTATAACTCTCCCATTCTTATGTATGTACATAGGTTATCCTATGTAGTGTTATTTACGAAGGAATGATTTGGTCATTTCAAATAATATTTAAATAATAATGTTGTATTTATTATTTAATGTTGTTATTTAATATTTATAATTTCCCGTTACACCAGACCTGTTGATCCTAAGAGTTTTATTAACCGATAATATAATTAATAAATCATATTTAAATATGTAATTAAGAGAAAGGTTGTTTCACACATCCACATTTATAATCTGTAATGAATGTATATTTCTAGGAAACCAAAAAATCTATCATTTACCAAAAATCCAGGATATGTTCAATACATTTGTAACATCCCAGGTAAATAAAGAATAAATAATTTTCATATTTATTAATATTTACGAATTAAATATTAATTTTAATTAAAAGGGGTTTCTACATTCAATACTGTACTTGGTACGCAACGATGAGTTTCTTTGAAAACTTACGTTGCACACAAGTAATGAAATAATATTATTTTAAATGTTAGTTAACGAGTAGCCGTTGTACTGGTGGGAATGGATAGAAATAACTAAAATATGATTATATATGTTTTTAAATGTTTTTACATTTATCCAATAAAAGATAAAGTCTTAAAATACGGAAAGAATTCAATTTTAGGCGTATATGCCCTAGTTTTCACTAAAGGTTCACTTATCACCATTTGATGGTGAACCGTCATTAAATATAGTTTTGATCACTCTTTTACATTCTTTTGGACCAAATATAACTCTTCTTTAGAATCGGGACATCTAAATTTACTTTGTGTAAATTTTTGGTACCTTTCTGATAAAGTTCATTTTTTTAATGAATAATGTAAAATGTTGTATTTTAATTCAAAACCACTTTTTAATATAATTTATTTATATGATTAGATTATATTTTGAATTGTTTTTAAAGTGAAATTAGAAAATATTTTTACCATTAAATCCAATAGTGGTCGTTGGAATTAATTTCACTTTGAAAACAGACTTAAACTAGTGTCAATCTTTTGATACGTATTGTTTCATAAAAACACGCTATTTGCTATGACAGCGGGAATTAATTATTAAATTAATTAATGTGACTTATATGTATTTAATTTTGTAAAATATACTTCATTTTTGAATTCGGAATATCAAATATAGCTTCGGGTGAATTTTTGGTAATTTTCCGAAAAACTTCAATTTTTGATGAATAGTGAAACCACTAAGTGGTAATCAAGCAAACTGATTTTTCTGTTAAATGAAAGTTTACCGCTAATGTGTATTGAATTTTGAAAATCTGACATAGATGGTTGTCATTAAGAAGTAAATTGTGGTTCAATGAGATTATAATATTTTTTTGTTGAATAGTAACTTATTAAGTTCTTAATCGCGATTAGAGGTAATTAATGTAATTTAAGGTAAAAATGATATTATAAGAATGTGAAAACACCATGAAACTTGTCCTACATCTATTGGCTGAATCATGGCCGACCAAGACAAGCCATGGGACAACTTGGGGACCCCATGGAGACACATTGGTTGCGAAATGACATAAATAACTTTTTATTTAATGTTAAAATTAAATTGACACAAAAATGAGTTGTTTTACTAAAACAATTTTTAACTAGGGTTACACAGGTCCCAATTTTGATTATAAATAGTCATTGGAAAGATAAAAAGCGTTCCTACATCATTGTATTTTTTTTATAATTTTTAGACATTAAATAAATTAAATTATTTATGACATAATAATGATGTAGCGATGACATCATTATTTGACAATTTAAATAAAATGGAATGATAATGAAAACCTAAAACCTACACATGTCCAAAACCAATTGTATGAGTGGATTGAGAACCCTTATCACCTTATCCAAGAATTATATCAATGTGGGACCTTTTAAAACCGAAAGACATTTTCAAATAAAGTAATATTTCTTTACTTTCCAAAAGTGCCCCTCCTCTCCTCTTATAAAAGGCCCCCACCTCTACCTCATTTCACACACATCTCAAGCCATTGGATCGGCCAACCCCTACCCATTTACTCTCTCCACATCCCTATACTCATCCTAGAGGATTCCCTTTGGGCAGAATCCTTTCAAATGAAGGCCTTTAGGCTCAAATCAAAATTAGTTACACTTTTAAAGGTAATTCATTCTCTCTTGTTCATTTGTTTTATTTTGCTTCTCCAACCCTCTAAACACTTTTTATTTACTTATTTTGTAACAAAAACAGTATCTTCAATATACTAGGATGTTGTTATAAGATTTATTTGAGCTACACTCTCACACAACTACATCAAATGGTAAAGAACATACGGTTTCCGTGGATGGCGAAATTCTGCCTCCCGAAACGATGATTGTTCAATACTCATTTAACACCTTCAAAGGTGGCCATTATGATGTCACTATTTTTATATATGATATATAATATGTTTATGTTTTCCTTAAGCTTCTGTTTTTTTCATTTTGGGCATACCTTTATGGTTTCCATTGTGGGTAAACACGATATCTTGATTTAAGGAAGTGCGGACTACCGCCCCCTCAAAGTGATGTGATTCGTTAATGCCATATGTGGGACATGTAAAGGATGGATTTAAAGTTATTATATATGATGTTATACTGGAATTATAATATACCACTATATCATTATTATTTCTTTCCATTAAAGTATGAGATAGAAATGAAAGTAGCGTTCATGCGTACGTACGTCTTGCCGTCTCCATGAACGGTGCATTTCATTTCTTATCCCCAAATGTAATGTACTATTAAAAGTACATGTATATAATGGATATATGTAATTAATGATATATCTAAATGATGAATATAATTCTGGAATTAAAATATACATACCTCTCATTTAGTTTTAATTTCATTAATATGACAAAGAAATGAAAGTAGTGTTCATGCGTACGTACGACTTACCGTCTCCATGAACGGTGCATTTCATTTCTTACCTATAAATGATTATGTAATATTATAAATACATGTATATTCTGGATATATATGATATATATCTAAATCATGAATTTCATTCTGGATATAAAGAACCTTTGACCACACGAACAACATGTAATTTTAAGAAGTCCACTTTCGACTTAAGAACCAAATATTGACAAAACAAACATTATTAACATAAATGGTTACATAAAGTTTATAACATGTAAATAAGTGATATAAAATGAATAATGAAATTTAAAAAGGTTCTTAATCAAGTATAAATTAACTCAAGGTTATTATTCAGGAGATTAAAGAACGGTCGGGTCAAGTCGGATACGAGGTAAGGGACTTCGTCTCAATCTCCTTTCATTGAGGTATATTTCGTTTTATACACAACTTTATTTTATACGGTGTATAAACCCCTTTGACTTTTACTTTTATACAAAAGGAATCTTTTTCTACGATGCGTTTTACAAAACGACAAAAAGGAATGTTTCTTTTAACGTACGCGGCGACAACGACCTTTTCCGCCGCCGCGAGTATTATTTGGTCTTTGGCTTTCTCAACAAGCCGTAATGTTTTTAAAATAAAATAAAGACCATATACTCTTTTATGTATTTTGGTATTAAAAATGGTTTTGATAAAGGATTCCATTATGTTAATATATTTATGATATATTGTGATTGAAATGTGGAAATGTTATCATTCCTTTATATTGGTTTTATGTTTTATGATTTTATACTGGTACTTGGACATTTTAACGGGTGGTTACATTATAAACCATATGACGGGTGGTGCCGTGAATACCAAGACGGGTGGTTACATTATAACCTCCAATTCATTGGGTATGGAAGTCGGCCGTATGGCTATTCCATTAAGTATGTATGGAAATTGGTCGTATGGCTATTCCATTACGTGATATGTGTGGAAGTCGACCGTATGGTTATTCCACTTAAGTATGTTTATGTCCCAAGTTACCTTTTTAAATGTTATGTGTTCTTTTTATGGATTTTATGGTAATCCTTTGGTTACAAAAAGGTAAGTAATGATACTTTATTCAGTGAAGAGTTTTTACAACTTCATTAAGGTGATGGTATTACTTTTATAGAGTATACATGGTTTACTTGATTTTGAAAAACTAACAGTTTTCATTCTTTGTGTATCCCTTACTGAGCTTTTTATGCTCACCCCCAGTTTTTTTGAAATGTTTTTCACAGGACTTAATGTGGAATAAGGTCAAGGATGGGATCAAGGGAATGTCATGCTACATAAAACATGGAACTAGACATGTTTCTTTTATGAGTTTTTTATTTATTTATGGAATCTTAGTAGAAGTGACTACTTTGTAATCTTTTGAGATTTAATAGTTATGTTCTAATTCTCTAAAACTCTAAACCTGAAAAGATCCTCAACGTGAATTATTCTTTTAATTCAATATTCAGTAAGGTTTAAGGCCGGGGCATTATAGTTGGTATCAGAGGTCGGTTTAGGCAACTTTAGTAGTTAGAAAAGTGTTAAATTATAACATGATTGAAATGATATAGCATTTACGGATTACCATGTTGCTTCACCTAAGATATTTCTTTGTTCAGAATGGTTTTCCATAGAGAAAACAAGGCAGCTATATTGGGACGACATCAAGAGGAAGATAACCTTCCAAATCAGCAACCTGAGATGGTCGGAATCGGAACTGAACAGTTTGTTGCAGTGATGGCACAGTTGACTCAGGCTATAAATGGTGGTGGTATCCATGCACGGGATCAGCCAGATCAACCGCAGAGGAACATGTCAGTGGTGGAACATTTCATGAGGCAACATCCCCCATCATTCAGAGGATCATCTGACCCTGTGCAAGCTGAAGGGTGGATTAAAGCACTAGAGAAGATTTTTGATGTCAGGGGGTGTTCAGAACATCAAAAGGTTAGTCTTGCTATTTACCGTTTTGAAGGTGAAGCTGATCAGTGGTGGTCGATGGTGAAAATATAAGGGATAGTGATGAGATTGAGGATCTTCACTGGGATGAATTCAAAGGTATGTTTCTTGAGAAATATTTTCCTAAGGTGGTTCGTCTTAGGATGAAAAAACAGTTCCTAGAATTGAGGCAGGAGGATTATTCAGTGGCTGCTTATGAAGGAAAGTTCACTCGATTGGCAAGGTATGCTCCAAACATTATACGAGATCTTGATAGTAAAATAAACCGTTTTTACTCAGGGTTAAAGCCAAAGTATCGAAGTGCTTTATCTTCTCGTGAGTTCAAAAGTTATGAAAATCTTGTTCGATGTGCGGAGAAGGTGGAAATGGAGTTTGCCGATGATCAGGTGTTCTATGACAAACAACAGAATAAGAGGTCTAGTTGGCAGGCAAAGGGGAAGAATTCATCAAAGAAGAAAGGAGGTAAGAAAACCAAATATCCATCCTATGAGAAGTGTGGTAAAATGCATCCTGTATAATTTTTATCCAAGCCTGGTAAGTGCTTTCGGTGTGGTAAGTCTGGTCATATTGCTCGTAACTATAAGGAAGATGATCAAGAAGGAAATGAAAATCCAATGGTAAGATGTTTTATGTGTAATGAAATGGGTCATTATGCAAATGAGTGTCCAACGAAGAAATCAACTGGGGGAATGCAGCCAGACTACAAGCAGAAAGGGGTGGTGAAATCCTTTGCAACAACTTCAGCAGATGTTGGGCCATCGAATGAAGTGGTATCAGCTCCAGGGAGCTCAGTATTTTTTTGAAGATTGACTTGAGGTCGGGGTACCATCAGTTGAAAGTAAAAGAAGCAGACGTTCCGAAGACTGCGTTTCGTACTAGATATGGCCATTATAAATTTTTAGTTATGCCTTTTGGGTTAACCAATGCACCTGCTGTATTCATGGAACTTATGAATAAAATTTTCCATGATTTCTTGGATAAGTTTGAGTTTGAGTTTTGAGGTTTGGCAAGAGGTTATGTGTGCCTTGTGATTCACAGTTGAAGAATGAGTTGTTATGTGAGGCTCATAGTTCCCCGTTTTCAGTTCATCCGTGCAGTACTAAGATGTACAGAGATCTGCGGGAGTATTACTGGTGGGATAGAATGCAAGAGATATTGCTGATTTTACTGTGAAGTGTTTGACATGTCAACAGGTTAAAGCAGTGTGGCAGTTACCGAAAGGGATGCTTCAGCCTTTACCAGCGCCAGAGTGGAAATGGGAAAACATATCCATGGACTTTGTTGTGGGATTACCGAGGACATCTTGAGGTAATAATGCAATATGGGTTATTGTTGATCGCTTGACCAAATCTGCTCATTTCCTTTCTATACGAGATACTTTCTCTCTTGATCAACTTTCCCGTTTGTATCTTAAAAAGATAGTCAGGTTACATGGAGTTCCTCTCTCCATTGTATCTGATCGTGATCCCAGGTTCACATCTAACTTTTGGAAAGGCCTTCAGAAGTTGTTGGGTACTGAATTAAATTTTAGTACATCTTTTCATCCTCAATCAGATGGGAAGTCAGAACGAACAATTCAGACCATGGAGGATATGCTACATTCTTGCTCTATGGATTATCTGGGAAGTTGGGACCAACATCTTTCTTTGGTTGAGTTTTCTTATAATAACAGTTTTCATTCCAGTATACAGATGGAACCATTTGAGGCATTATATGGGAAGCGGTGTCGAACTCCAGCATTTTGGGATGAAGTGGGTGAAAGGAAGCTGATGGGACCTGAATTGGTAGAAGAGATGGAAGAAAAATTTCAGTTGATTCAGAAGCACATGAGAACAGCTCAGAGCAGGCAGAAGAGTTATGCGGATAACCGGATGAAGGATCTATCTTTCGAGGTAGGTGATCATGTTTTTCTCAAAGTCTCACCATGGAAAAGTGTGATGAGAAATGAAAGATGAGTCCAAGGTTCATTAGACCATATGAAATTCTGGAGAGAGTTGGATCAGTTGCATACCGAGTGGCTTTACCTTCGAGTTTATCTCAGGTACACAATGTTTTTCATGTTTCAATGTTGAGGAAGTATATGCCAGATCCATCTCATGTTTTGAGTCCAGAGGTAGTTCAGCTGGAAGATAATCAATCTTATGAGGAACAATCGGTCCAAATTATTGACCACAGGGAGCAAGTGTTACGGAATAAGGTGATTCATCAGGTAAAGGTTTTGTGAAAAAACCATGTGATTGAAGAGGCAACGTGGGAATCTGAAAATGCTATGAGGGATAAATACCCCCACTTATTTTGATAAGTGAATAAAATTGCGAGGGCGCAATTACCAAAAGGGGGGAAGGATGTAACATCCCAGGTAAATAAAGAATAAATAATTTTCATATTTATTAATATTTACGAATTAAATATTAATTTTAATTAAAAGGGGTTTCTACGTTCAATAGCGTACTTGGTACGCAACGATGAGTTTCTTTGAAAATTTACGTTGCACACAAGTAATAAAATAATATTATTTTAAATGTTAGTTAACGAGTAGCCGTTGTACTGGTGGGAATGGATAGAAATAACTAAAATATGATTATATATGTTTTTAAATGTTTTTACATTTATCCAATAAAAGATAAAGGCTTAAAATACGGAAAGAATTCAATTTTAGGCGAATATTCCCTAGTTTTCACTAAAGGTTCACTTATCACCTTTTGACGGAGAACCATCATTAAATATAGTTTTGATCACTCTTTTACATTCTTTTGGACCAAATATAACTCTTCTTTAGAATCGGGACATCAAAATTTACTTTGTGTAAATTTTTGGTACCTTTCTGATAAAGTTCATTTTTTAATGAATAGTGTAAAATGTTGTATTTTAATTCAAAACCTCTTTTTAATATAATTTATTTATAAGATTATATTATCTTTTGAATTGGTTTTAAAGTGAAATTAGAAAATATTTTTACCATTAAATCCAATAGTGGTCGTTGGAATTAATTTCACTTTGAAAACGGACTTAAACTAGTGTAAATCTTTTGATACTTATTGTTTCATAAAAACAGGCTATTTGCTATGAAAGAGGGAATTAATTATTAAATTAATTAATGTGACTTATATGTATTGAATTTTTTAAAATAGAATTCATTTTTGAATTCGGAATATCAATTATATCTTTGGGTGAATTTTTGGTAATTTTCTGAAAAACATCAATTTTTGATGAATAGTGAAACCACTAAGTGGTAATCAAGCAAACTGATTTTTCAGTTAAATGAAAGTTTACCGCTAATGAGTATTGAATTTTTAAAATCCGACATACATGGTTGTCATTAAGAAGTAAAATGTGGTTCAATGAGATTATAATAATTTTTTGGTGAATAGTAACTTATTAAGTTCTTAATCGCGATTAGAGGTAAGTAGTGTAATTTATGGTAAAAATGATATTATAAGAATGTGAAAACACCATGACACGTGTCCTACACCTATTTGGTGAGTAATGGCCGACCAAGACAAGCCATGGGACAACTTGGTGACCCCATGGAGACACTTTGGTTGGGAAATGACATAAATAACTTTTTATTTAATGTTAAAATTAAATTGACACAAACATGAGGTGTTTTATTAAAACAATTTTTAAGTAGGGTTACACAGGTCCAAATTTCGATTATAAATAGTCATTGGAAAGATAAAAAGATTTCCTACATCATTGTATTTTTTTATAATTTTTAGACATTAAATAAATTAAATTATTTATGACATAATAATGATGCAGCGATGACATCATTATTTGGAAATTTAAATAAAATGGAAAGATAATGAAAAATCTAAAACCTACACATGGCCAAAACCAATTGGATGAGTGGATTTCGAACCCTTATCACCTTATCCACGAATTATATCAATGTGGGACCTTTTAAAACCGAAACACATTTTCAAATAAAGTAATATTTCTTTACATTCCAAAAGTGCCCCTCCTCTCCTCTTATAAAAGGCCCCCACCTCTACCTCATTTCACACACTTCTCAAGCCTTTGGCTCAGCCAACCCCTGCCCATTTACTCTCTCCACATCCCTATCCTCACCCTAGAGGATTCCCTTTGGGCATAATCCTTTCAAAGGAAGCCTTTAGGCTCAAATCAAAAGGAGTTACACTTTTAAAGGTAATTCATTCTCTCTTGTTCATTTGTTTTATTTTGCTTCTCCAACCCTCTAAACTCTTTTTATTTACTTATTTTGTAACAACAACAGTATCTTCAATATACTAGGTTGTTTTTATAATATTTATTTGAGCTAAACTCTCACACAACTACATCAAATGGTTAAAGAACATACGGTTTCCGTCGATGGCGAAATTCTGCCTCCCGAAACGATGATTGTTCAATACTCATTTAACACCTTCAAAGGTGGCCATTATGATGTCACTATTTTTATATATGATATATAATATGTTTATGTTTTCCTTAAGCTTCTGTTTTTTTCATTTTGGGCATACCTTTGTGGTTTCCATTGTGGGTAACACGATATCTTCATTTAAGGAAGTGCGGACTACCGCCCCCTCAAAGTGATGTGATTCGTTAATGCCATATGTGGGATGTGTAAAGGATGGATTTAAAGTTATTATATATGATGTTATACTGGAATTATAACATACCTCTATATCATTATTATTTCTTTCCATTAAAGTATGAGATATAAATGAAAGTAGCGTTCATGCGTATGTACGGCTTACCGTCTCCATGAACGGTGCATTTCATTTCTTATCCCCAAATGTAATGTACTATTAAAAGTACATGTATATAATGGATATATGTAATTAATGATATATCTAAATGATGAATATAATTCTGGAATTAAAATATACATACCTCTCATTTGGTTTTAATTCCATTAATATGACAAATAAATGAAAGTAGCGTTCATGCGTACGTACGGCTTACCGTCTCCATGAACGGTGCATTTCATTTCTTACCTATAAATGATTATGTAATATTATAAATACATGTATATGCTGGATATATATGATATATATCTAAATCAGGAATTTCATTCTGGATATAAAGAACCTTTGACAACACGAACAACATGTAATTGTAAGAAGTCCACTTTCGACTTAAGAACCAAATATTGACAAAACAAACATTATTAACTTAAATGGTTACATAATGTTTATAACATGTCAATAAATGATATAAAAGGAATAATGAAATTTAAAAAGGTTCTTAATCAAGTATAAATTAACTCAAGGTTATTATTCAGGAGATTAAAGAATGGTCGGTTCAAGTCGGATACGAGGTAAGGGACTTCGTCTCAATCTCCTTTCATTGAGGCATATTTCATTTTATACACAACATTATTTTATACGGTGTATAAACCCCTTTGACTTTTAATTTTATACAAAAGGAATCTTTTTCTACGAAGCGTTTTACAAAACGACAAAAAGAAATGTTTCTTTTAACGTACGCGGCGACAACGACCTTTTCCGCCGCCGCGAGTATTATTTGGTCTTTGGCTTTCTCAACAAGCCGTAATGTTTTTAAAATAAAATAAAGACCATATACTCTTTTATGTATTTTGGTATTAAAAATGGTTTTGATAAAGGATTCTATTAGGTTAATATATTTATGATATATTGTGATTGAAATGTGGAAATGTTATCATTCCTTTATATTGGTTTTATGTTTTATGGTTTTATACTGGTACATGGACATTTTAACGGGTGGTTACGTTATAAACCATATGACGGGTGGTGCCCTGAATACCAGGACGGGTGGTTACGTTATAACCTCCAATGCATTGGGTATGGAAGTCGACCGTATGGCTATTCCATTAAGTATGTATGGAAATTGGTCGTATGGCTATTCCATTAAGTGATATGTGTGGAAGTCGACCGTATGGTTATTCCACTTAAGTATGTTTATGTCCCAAGTTACCTTTATAAATGTTATGTGTTCATTTTATGGATTTTATGGTAATCCTTTTGTTACAAAAAGGTAAGTAATGATACTTTATTCAGTGAAGAGTTTTTACAACTTCATGAAGGTGAAGGTATTACTTTGATAGAGTATACATGGTTTACTTGATTTTGAAAAACTAACAGTTTTCATTCTTTGTGTATCCCTTACTGAGCTTTTTATGCTCACCCAAAGTTTTTTTGAAATGTTTTTCACAGGACTTAATGTGGAATAAGGTCAAGGATGGGATCAAGGGAATGTCATGCTATATAAAACATGGAACTAGACATGTTTCTTTTAAGAGTTTTTTATTTATTTATGGAAACTTAGTAGAAGTGACTACTTTGTAATCTTTTGAGATGTAATAGTTATGTTCTAATTCTCTAAAACTCTAAACCTGAAAAGATCCTCAACGTGAATTATTCTTTTAATTCAATATTAAGTAAGGTTTAAGGCCGGGGCCTTATAGTTGGTATCAGAGGTCGGTTTAGACAACTTTAGGAGTTAGAAAAGTGTTAAATTATAACATGATTGAAATGATATAGCATTTACGGATTACCATGTTGCTTCGCCTAAGATATTTCTTTGTTCAGAATGGTTTTCCATAGAGGAAACAAAGCAGCTATGTTGGGACGACATCAGGAGGAAGATAACCTTCCAAATCAGCAACCTGAGATGGTCGGAATCGGAACTGAACAGTTTGTTGCAGTGATGGAACAGTTGACTCAGGCTATAAATGGTGGTGGTATCCATGCACGAGATCAACCAGATCAACCGCAGAGGAACATGTCAGTGGTGGAACATTTCATGAGAAAACACCCCCCATCATTCAGAGGATCATCTGACCCTATGAAAGATGAAGGGTGGATTAAAGCAGTGGAGAAGATTTTTGATGTCATGGGGTGTTCAGAACATCAAAAGGTTAGTTTTGCTGTTTACCGTTTTGAAGGTGAAGCTGATCAGTGGTGGTCGATGGTGAAAAATATAAGGGATAGTGATGAGATTGAGGATCTTCACTGGGATGAATTCAAAGGTATGTTTCTTGAGAAATATTTTCCTAAGGTGGTTCGTCTTAGGATGGAAAAACAGTTCCTAGAATTGAGGCAGGAGGATGATTTAGTGGCTGCTTATGAAGGAAAGTTCACTCGATTGGCAAGGTATGCTCCAAACTTCATACAAGATCTTGATAGTAAAATAAACCGTTTTTACTCAGGGTTAAAGCCAAAGTATCGAAGTGCTTTATCTTCTCGTGAGTTCAAAAGTTATGAAAAACTTGTTCGATGTGCGGAGAAGGTGGAAATGGAGTTTGCCGATGATCAGGTGTTCTAGGACAAACAACAGAATAAGAGGTCTAGTTGGCAGGCAAAGGGGAATAATTCATCAAAGAAGCAAGGAGGTAAGAAAACCAAATATCCATCCTGTGAGAAGTGTGGTAAAATGCATCCTGGAGAATTTTTATCCATGACTAGTAAGTGCTTTCGGTGTGGTATGTCTGGTCATATTGCTCGTAACTGTTAGGAAGATGATCAAGAAGGAAATGAAAAGCCAATGGTAAGATGTTTTAAGTTTAATGAAATGGGTCATTATGAAAACGAGTGTCCAACGAAGAAATCAACTAGGGGAATGCAGCCAGACTACAAGCAGAAAGGGGTGGTGAAATCCTTTGCAACAACTTCAGCAGATGTTGGGCCATCGAATGAAGTGGTATCAGCTCCAGGGAGCTCAGTATTTTTTTGAAGATTGACTTGAGGTCGGGGT
Organism: Viscum album; assembly: GCA_963277665.1. Lineage (NCBI taxonomy): Eukaryota > Viridiplantae > Streptophyta > Magnoliopsida > Santalales > Viscaceae > Viscum > Viscum album. Next base: position 1,128,276,168 of record OY728120.1, read on the forward strand.
ACCATCAGTTGAATGTAAAAGAAGCATACGTTCCGAAGACTGCGTTCCATACTATATATGGCCATTATGAATTTTTAGTTATGCCTTTTGGGTTAACCAATGCACCTGCTGTATTCATGGACCTTATGAATAAAATTTTCCATGAGTTCTTGGATAAGTTTGTGTTTGTGTTTTGAGGTTTGAAAAGAGGTTATGTGTGCCTTGTGATTCACAGTTGAAGAATGAGTTGTTAAGTGAGGCTCATAGTTCCCCGTTTTCAGTTCATCCGGGCAGTACTAAGATGTACAGAGATCTGCGGGAGTATTACCGGTGGGATGTAATGCAAGAGATATTGCTGATTTTACTGTGAAGTGTTTGACATGTCAACAGGTTAAAGCAGTGCGGTAGTTACCGAAAGGGATGCTTCAGCCTTTACCAGTGCCAGAGTGGAAATGGGAAAACATATCCATGGACTTTGTTGTGGTATTACCGAGGAAATCTCGAGGTAATAATGCAATATGGGTTATTGTTGATCGCTTGACCAAATCTGCTCATTTCCTTTCTATACGAGATACTTTCTCTCTTGATCAACTTTCCCGTTTGTATCTTAAAGAGATAGTCAGGTTACATGGAGTTCCTCTCTCCATTGTATCTGATCGTGATCCCAGGTTCACATCTAACTTTTGGAAAGGCCTTCAGAAGTCGTTGGGTACTGAATTAAATTTTAGTACATCTTTTCATCCTCAATCAGATGGGCAGTCAGAACGAACAATTCAGACCTTGAAGGATATGCTACATTCTTGCTCTATGGATTATCTGGGAAGTTGGGACCAACATCTTTCTTTGGTTGAGTTTTCTTATAATAACAGTTTTCATTCCAGTATACAGATGGCACCATTTGAGGCATTATATGGGAAGCGGTGTCGAACTCCAGTATTTTGGGATGAAGTGGGTGAAAGGAAGCTGATGGGACCAGAATTGGTAGAAGAGATGGAAGAAAAAGTTCAGTTGATTCAGAAGCACATGATAACAGCTCAGAGCAGGCAGAAGAGTTATGTGGATAACCGGAGGAAGGATCTATCTTTCGAGGTAGGTGATCATGTTTTTCTCAAAGTCTCACCATGGAAAAGTGTGATGAGAAAGGAAAGATGAGTCCAAGGTTCATTAGACCATATGAAATTCTGGAGAGAGTTGGATCAGTTGCATACCGAGTGGCTTTACCTCCGAGTTTATCTCAGGTACACAATGTTTTTCATGTTTCAATGTTGAGGAAGTATATGCCAGATCCATCTCATGTTTTGAGTCCATAGGTAGTTCAGCTGGAAGAGAATCTATCTTATGAGGAACAATCAGTCCAAATTATTGTCCACAGGGATCAAGTGTTACGGAATAAGGTGATTCCTCAGGTAAAGGTTTTTTGAAAAAACCATGTGATTGAAGAGGCAACGTGGGAATCTGAAAATGCTATGAGGGATAAATACCCCCACTTATTTTGATAAGTGAATAAAATTGCGAGGATGCAATTCCCAAAAGGGGGGAAGGATGTAACATCCCAGGTAAATAAAGAATAAATAATTTTCATATTTATTAATATTTACGAATTAAATATTAATTTTAATTAAAAGGGGTTTCTACGTTCAATAGCGTACTTGGTACGCAACGATGAGTTTCTTTGAAAACTTACGTTGCACACAAGTAATAAAATAATATTATTTTAAATGTTAGTTAACGAGTAGCCGTTGTACTGGTGGGAATGGATATAAATAACTAAAATATGATTATATATGTTTTTAAATGTTTTTATATTTATCCAATAAAAGATAAAGGCTTAAAATACGGAAAGAATTCAATTTTAGGAGTATATGCCCTAGTTTTCACTAAAGGTTCACTTATCACCTTTTGACGGCGAACCTTCATTAAATATATTTTTGAGCACTCATTTACATTCTTTTGGACCAAATATAACTCTTCTTTAGAATCGGGACATCAAAATTTACTTTGTGTAAATTTTTGGTACCTTTCTGATAAAGTTCATTTTTTTTAATGAATAGTGTAAAATTTTGTATTTTAATTAAAAACCTCTTTTTAATATAATTTATTTATATTATTATATTATCTTTTGAATTGGTTTTAAAGTGAAATTAGAAAATATTTTTACCATTAAATCCAATAGTGGTCGTTGGAATTAATTTCACTTTGAAAACAGACTTAAACTAGTGTCAATCTTTTAATACTTATTGTTTCATAAAAACAGGCTATTTGCTATGACAGAGGGAATTAATTATTAAATTAATTAATGTGACTTATATGTATTGAATTTTGTAAAATAGTCTTCATTTTTGAATTCGGAATATCAAATATAGCTTCGGGTGAATTTTTGGTAATTTTCTGAAAAACTTCAATTTTTGATGAATAGTGAAACCACTAAGTGGTAATCAAGAAAACTGATTTTTCAGTTAAATGAAAGTTTACCGCTAATGTGTATTGAATTTTTAAAATCCTACATTCATGGTTGTCATTAAGAAGTAAAATGTGGTTCAATGAGATTATAATAATTTTTTGGTGAATAGTAACTTATTAAGTTCTTAATCGCGTATAGAGGTAATTAGTGTAATTTAAGGTAAAAATGATATTATAAGAATGTGAAAACACCATGACACTTGTCTTACACCTATTGGGTGAGTCATGGCCGACCAAGAAAAGCCATTAGACAACTTGGGGACCCCATGGAGACACTTTGTTTGGGAAATGACCTAAATAACTTTTTATTTAATGTTAAAATTAAATTGACACAAACATGAGTTGTTTTACTAAAACAATTTTTTAGTACGGTTACACACGTCCAAATTTTGATTATAAATAGTAATTGGAAAGATAAAAAGATTTAATACATCATTGTATTTATTTTATAATTTTTAGACATTAAATAAATTAAATTATTTATGACATAATAATGATGCAGCGATGACATCATTATTTGGAAATTTAAATAAAATGGAAAGATAATGAAAAATCTAAAACCTACACATGGCCAAAACCAATTGGATTAGTGGATTTAGAACCCTTATCACCTTATCCACGAATTATATCAATGTGGGACCTTTTAAAACCGAAGCACATTTTCAAATAAAGTAATATTTCTTTACTTTCCAAAAGTGCCCCTCCTCTCCTCTTATAAAAGGCCCCCACCTCTACCTCATTTCACACACTTCTCAAGCCTTTGTCTTAGCCAACCCCTGCCCATTTACTCTCTCCACATCCCAATACTCATCCTAGAGGATTCCCTTTGGGAATAATCCTTTCAAAGGAAGCCTTTAGGCTCAAATCAAAAAGAGTTACACTTTTAAAGGTAATTCATTCTCTCTTGTTCATTTGTTTTATTTTTCTTCTCCAACCCTATAAACTATTTTTATTTACTTCTTTTGTAACAACACCAGTATCTTAAATATACTAGGTTGTTGTTATAATATTTATTTGAGCTACACTCTCACACAACTACATAAAATGGTTAAAGAACATACGGTTTCCGTCGATGGCGAAATTCTGCCTCCCGAAATGATGATTGTTCAATACTCATTTAACACCTTAAAAGGTGGCCATTATGATGTCACTATTTTTATATATGATATATAATATGTTTTTGTTTTCCTTAAGCTTCTGTTTTTTCATTTTGGGCATACCTTTATGGTTTCCATTGTGGGTAAACATGATATCTTCATTTAAGGAAGTGCGGACTACCGCCCCCTCAAAGTGATGTGATTCGTTAATGCCATATGTGGGACGTGTAAAGGATGGATTTAAAGTTATTATCTATTATGTTATACTGGAATTATAATATACCTCTATATCATTATTATTTCATTCCATTAAAGTATGAGATATAAATGAATGTAGCGTTCATGCGTACGTACGGCTTACCGTCTCCATGAACGGTGCATTTCATTTCTTATCCCCAAATGTAATGTACTATTAAAAGTACATGTATATAATGGATATATGTAATTAATGATATATATAAATGATGAATATAATTCTGGAATTAAAATATACATACCTCTCATTTAGTTTTAATTCCATTAATATGACAAAGAAATGAAAGTAGCGTTCATGCGTACGTACGGCTTACCGTCTCAATGAATGATGCATTTAATTTCTTACCTCTAAATGATTATGTAATATTATAAATACATGTATATGCTGGATATATATGATATATATCTAAATCAGGAATTTCATTCTGGATATAAAGAACCTTTGACCACACGAACAACATGTAATTGTAAGAAGTCCACTTTCGACTTAAGAACCAAATATTGACAAAACAAACATTATTAACTTAAATGGTTACATAATGTTTATAACATGTCAATAAGTGATATAAAAGGAATAATGAAATTTAAAAAGGTTCTTAATCAAGTATAAATTAACTCAAGGTTATTATTCAGGAGATTAAAGAACGGTCGGGTCAAGTCGGATACGAGGTAAGGGACTTCGTCTCAATCTCCTTTCATTGAGGCATATTTCGTTTTATACAAAACTTTATTTTATACGGTGTATAAACCCCTTTGACTTTTACTTTTATACAAAAGGAATCTTTTTCTACGAAGCGTTTTACGAAATGAAAAAAAGGAATGTTTCTTTTAACGTACGCGGTGACAACGACCATTTCCGCCGCCGCGAGTATTATTTGGTCTTTGGCTTTCTCAACAAGCCGTAATGTTTTTAAAATAAAATAAAGACCATATACTCTTTTATGTATTTTGGTATTAAAAATGGTTTTGATAAAGGATTCTATTATGTTATTCCTTTATATTGGTTTTATGTTTTATGATTTTATACTGGTACTTGGACATTTTAACTGGTGGTTACGTTATAAACCATATGACGGGTGGTGCCGTGAATACCAGGACGGGTGGTTACGTTATAACCTCCAATGAATTGGGTATGAAAGTCAGCCGTATGGCTATTCCATTAAGTATGTATGGAAATTGGTCGTATGGCTATCCCATTAAGTGATATGTGTGGAAGTCGACCGTATGGTTATTCCACTTAAGTATGTTTATGTCCCAAGTTACCTTTATAAATGTTATGTGTTCTTTTTATGGATTTTATTGTAATCCTTTGGTTACAAAAAGGTATGTAATGATACTTTATTCAGTGAAGAGTTTTTACAACTTCATGAAGGTGAAGGTATTACTTTGATAGAGTATACATGGTTTACTTGATTTTGAAAAACTAACAGTTTTCATTCTTTGTGTATCCCTTACTGAGCTTTTTATGCTCACCCCAAGTTTTTTTGAAATGTTTTTCACATGACTTAATGTGGAATAAGGTCAAGGATGGGATCAAGGGAATGTCATCCTATATAAAACATTGAACTAGACATGTTTCTTTTAAGAGTTTTTTATTTATTTATGGAAACTTAGTAGAAGTGACTACTTTGTAATCTTTTGAGATGTAATAGTTATGTTCTAATTATCTAAAACTCTAAACTTGAAACGATCCTCAACGTGAATTATTATTTTAATTCAATATTAAGTAAGGTTTAAGGCCGGGGCCTTATAACATTTGTTTATTCATATAATTTTCATTAGACATTTCATAAGTATTTTTACAATGGGTTTCTAAACCTATGTTCAAAATTATTAATAAACTTTTAATTTGATACCAACTATAGTGAATATTTATTTTCCTAAATTGAAATTATTTAATTTTTATTTATTATATAAAATATTATACATATAGATTCTAAACAACCGTATTAGTTTAGTTCCATTGGAAACATTTAAATAAAAACATGGGTAGTTAATCATGATATATTTTTTCCCATTAGGTTTTCCATGAAAAGGACCCCATACAGATATATTATTCTTGGAAAATATATTCCTAAAATGTGGATGTAAACATAAAAATGGGTGAGATATGATGATATGTAAGGGTAAATAAAAGATACCAGTATAAAAATCACAAACCTAGGGGTATGAAAATGGGATTATAACATGATGCGATCATACCACACATAACATTGATCATTAACTTGAGGTATTGGATAACGAATGGAATTTTATAATACATTAATCACAAGGAAATAAACATCACGAACCAAGAAATCAATACTGAGGAATAAAAAATATGATTTGGTGTATACATATAGTAATATAAAATTTTATGTCAAGGCTACTTACCTTGTCCTTTATAACACATTGGGTTAGGGATAAGACACATGTACCTCCTTCGGTATTGAGAAATAACCCTAGTACCATCATAAATTAAGTCTTGGAATACAACTCATATACCTTATTATTTTCATTATTGGGGTAAAACCCATGTACCATCCCACATTTAGGCTTGGGCTACAACCCATGTACCTTTTGGTTTTTAGGATTCTGCTTCAGCCCTTGTACCTTCTTGTTTTTTGGATTGATATATAAAACAATTAAAAAATGTTATCACTTACAACATATCATTTACTAATTCATTGGGGGTATATATAGTTCCCACCCATATCATAATAATATCATTCATACAAGTGTCATAAGATAATACAACATTCATCATATCATGACTCATAAAAAGAGAAAGGTTTTATAAAAACTAAATAATAACCCATTAAATGAAATGTGAATCATTTATAATTTATCACATAATAAAATATAAAAATATATAGGTTTCTTAATCACATCATTACTGTTTCCTCTTAAAATGAAGCATGATTTAATTGCATAATACCTGTTGAAGTGAAGCGAGTTTCATAAGAATCGTTTCAAAAAAACATAAAACATTCGAGAAGAATTAGAAATGTAACCTTTATATTATTTAATAGAAGGGAAATAGTAACATTAAAATATGCTATATTATATCCAATATAACTTTTAATGACATTTTGAAATCATTTTTTTGAGGTAAATATCTTTTCATCATTGAAAAAGTATCATTAAAACATAAAAATTTTGAAAACATGTTTCCATAAAAAATTAGCAACGAAGCTTGAAAGCTTATTTTTATCTAACTAATTGAAAATGTATTTTATAAAAAAAACAACAAAATTATCCTTTTATACATGATAATATATCTTAAACTAATTGGTAGCGAGTAATCCTATATATTTCGAATGATGTAAAATGAACATTTCTTATTCATAATAAAAATGCTATAAAAATACCATATTCAAAAATAGTTAAAAATATTTCATTTAAATCATTTGTAAAAGAAAAAAAGGTAAATTTTTCATTTAAATGATTTAGTAGCTTAATATAATATTATTGGGAACCCATTTTAGAAAAAATATTTTTGAAGAACAACTATTTTCATACAAAGAGAGGGTAATGTTAGGCTTTCTTAAAATCACATTCAAAACAATATTATGTTCCAATGATTGAAAAAATAGTACAAAATAATTAATATATCATTAATTAATAGAAGATAATAAATTTCATTGAGTTTTCTAGAGATATGGATTATATTCTTTTTAATCAAATGAAGAATAAACCTAAATGTTTTTAAAAGTGATGAGATGATTTTAATAAACTATTACCACTTGGAAAATTTGACCCATAATCCCCATTAATGAAAACAAAATTACATGAATCTTAAAACATATAGAATATAATAGTTTTAAGTTTATAAAAATTCCCTATAAGTATGTACTACTCCTAGAAAAATATTGGATCGTAACATGGCATATGTCTCAAGGATGGCGATTTATGATTAAATTACATTATAGATAAGGAAAATATTGAAACATAAAGACCATGAGATAAATATAAAAAAAATGGAAAAGTAAATTTCTATATAATTAATTATAATAATCATAAAATATATTCATGTAAAGTATAGACACCACAGAAAATTATATGGTGGGGAATAAAGCATGCATATCATGAAAATAAATAGTGACATGAAATTATCATACCTTGTGTCTGACTCTCATCACAGTCATGAAAAATTCCAATATAATAAATGTAAGATTATTAAAAATATTTTTCAAATGAATATTATTATTTCTAGATCCACACATGGTTTTATTATGACCTTATATAATCATTTTGCTAACAATTATATGTTAATTTATCACTGCGTAATATTTACATTCAATGAGTCTAAATTTTTAATATGTCTGATTATTATATATATATCCTGATTTACAAAATTTAAACAATGATATATATATATATATATATCATTTATATTCTATATATTTTTTTTCATAATATCCAATATAATAATGAATTATGAAATGGAATACACCATTTAGGGATACGGTAAGTCGTATGTACGAATGAATATTGTTTCAATTTTTATTACCTTATAGATGGAATGAAAAAATGGAATATATGTATATATATTTATGTATAGATATTAATGAATAATTATTGAATCATATATAAAATATAATTTTACTATATACGTTGTTAATAAATTCAGTGTAGTTTTTGATTGAATCACATCGCTTTTTGGGGTATATAGACCACGCTTCACAAAAAAATATCATAGTTACAAAAATTGGAAAGTAAACTTATAAGTGTTATAAATTGAATATAAAATAAAAAATAAATATTAAATTTTTTATATTAAATATATAACCATAGTTACCATCAGAATTTCCACCATGAGAGGAGGTGCAGGAAAAATGAATAATTGTCGTTTAGTGAGGTTGTTGTTCACTGCACACATAAACAGTATGTTCGTTACCCATTAGATGGATGTCTGTGATACTGTAGATAAGGAAAATAATATAAATAAAACACTATTATATTTTTGGTAATGGTCTTTTTATAAATCGATGGAATAAATATTGTGGAGGGGTTAGAGAAAAGTATATAAAATTATGGAACATGAGATAAGTCGTTACCTCTAAATCGGAAAAATCCTTTTGGTTGGTGCCGAAGGGCTTCTATAGATTGAATTATTCCTAAATTAAGTACTCAATGTGGTATGGAGGGATTTTGAGTAGTCTATTGGAATATATTTTAAAAACCTAAGTGTAACATACCATGTACTTTAAAAGAATCACTATGTTGAATAGAGTACATGATATGTTACAACAAGCATAAACGAACAAAAAAATATTATCATCAAATTGCTACAATAATAGCCTTATCATACGAATAGTGGTATTAAATAGTATCAAATTAATTATAAATATATGGTTTACAAATGTTTATGAAATGATTAATTGATTACCAAAGTTTTTAGTAATGGAAATAAAAAATAATTAAATATAAATTTTGGGTTTTTATGAAAACTTATTTAAAGGGGAAAACCATGTTTTTATAATGTCATATCACACTTTTTAAATTTTATGAAATGATAAATATATTTGATATATTCAATTTAATGTTTTAAATTCATATTATATTATTTATAGATATTATATAAGAACAAATTTATTTTTTTGGATATAAATGTATTTTTTAAAAAATAATTTTTACCACCATTTAATGGAGTGTGAATGTTAAATAAAGTTATTGAATATTGTATAAGTTATATTGGAAAAAATAAACATCTTATTAGTTATAGGGACATAAAAATTGATCTTGGAGGAAAATCATTGGTATTTGTTTGTCGAAATTCACAATTTAATGAATCTTAAAAAATACTGCATTTTAATTCAAAATTTCCATTTCATCTAATTTATTAACATAGTTATATAATTTATTTAATAGGTTTCAAACTATAATTGGGTTATGTTTTTATCATTTATAAAAAATTTGGTCATTTTATGTAATTTCACATTTAAATTAGATATAAATGCATGTCAATAATTTCATATTTCTTACTTTTTAATTCACATTTCATGGTTTTTGACAATAGTAATTATTTTTAAATTAATTCATGAAACTTCCATGTTCAGTATTTGTAAAAATGTATTCCATATTTTGATTCTTATGGTCCAAATTTTTTAAATTGTTAACATTTATTTTTTGAACATTATGAATCTTAACTCTAGTAATTATTGTTATTTACCACAGTTGAAAAGTAAATCAGTTAAATGAGGGTAAAAAATAATATTATAATAATAAAATACAACCATATAACATGTAATAATACTACTGGATGAGATACGGCTAACCATGAGCATCCATTGTTCATTTTTTGACCCCATGGAGAAACATGGATGCTAAAGGACATTTTATTACATTTAGTTTAATGTAAATATAAATATAATCTAATAAAGTATGTTTTACTTAAATAATTTTAATATAGGGTTATATAACTGATCTGTTTGAATATAAATATTCATTAAAAATAATACTTTTTTTAAAAAAATTGTAATTTATTTATAATCATTACACATTTAATACAAAATTACGACACAGTGATGGTGTTGTGATTACCTTGTAAATAAATATTGAAATAAATTATAAAATTAATATTAAAATTAATGTAATTTGAAAATTTACAATCCATAAAAAAATTTTTAAGCTGATTATTTCATTATATATTTTGTTTAGTCTATTTTGGTATAATTAAGCATGTTTTAATGACATTAACAAAAATTAATAACTAAATAGTGTCAAAATTGACATATAAGTGACTTTAAAACAAATACTAAATTTTTATATAAAATAATAGTAATAAAAACCTTATATTCAGTCACATTAATTATATAACGTTACAAAATTCATTAATGATCCACTTTGGGTTCTTTTAAAAATTTATATTAACCATGTTAACCATTTAGTGTAAAAAACAAGAAGACTTGGTAAGTGTTAATTTATTTAACAAAGGGTTAAGGAAAAAATATTAAGTTAATGTTTTAACCTAATCATGTATAAAAAAATTTGGTTGAGATTTTTAGACCCATAAAAATATTATAATTGATATATATATAAAATTGGAAGTATTATAATTTGAAACTAATTTTATAATAAATTATTATTCCAAGAAATTCCTAAAGTGACCCTTATCCCACTTATTAAAGGCCGCCACATCTACCCACATACTCACACCTCTCAAGCCCATTGTAGTGTAAAAAATCTACTCAGGCAAGCTCCCAATATCTCTCCCTTCTTTATAAAAGACTTACCTTGTGTAGATGCCAATTCAAGGAATCCTTTTTCCCTAAATTAAATGGAGTTGCCTAATTTAGAGGTAATGTCTCCTCTAGAGTTCCATTCCTTTATTTTAACTTCTTCACTCTCTATGATTTTCATATTAAATGAAATCATAGAAACACCAATATCAAGAATGTACTATTAATTTTTAATTATAATAATTCAAACCACACTTACACACACAACAATCTAATGGATACAACCATACTATTTCAACGTATGAAAAACTACTACCTCGGGAAAAGATGATTATTCATTTTTCTCCTACCATATCTCATGGTGGACATTATGATGGAACTATATTTGTATAATAAATACATTATATTTATATTTTCTCTATGTTTCTATAATTTTTATTTACAACATACCTTTAGGAATTCCATAATGTGTAAAAAAGATAATTTCATTTGAGGAAGTGTAGACTACTACACCATAATATCCATATGACTTGTTCATGAAATACATGGAATGTATAACGGTTGGTGGTAATGAAAATTTGTATCACATATATCCTATATATTATACTGGAAATATAATATACCTATGTATCATTTAGTTTTCAATCTGTTAATTTAACAATGAAATAAAAGTAGTGTTCATGCGAACTTATGGCATATCATCACCATGAAATGTGCATTTAATTTATTATCACCAAATGTTATGAAATATTATAAATACATATTTAATTAATATATATAATCTTATAATCTTGTATAATATTCTGGATATTATGGAATTTTGGCCACATGGTCAGTTTACATCAAAACAAGTTCATTTTTTATTCATGTACTCAATATCGACAGAAATTCTGATATGAACAGAAATAGTAATACGATTTTTACGACAATATAATAAGTGATATAAAAGAAATAATAATCCTGAAAGATGTTCTAAATAATCTATAAATTAATCTATGTTAATTATTAAATTATATAAAGAACAAACAAGACAGGTCTGACTTTAGGAAAGGGAAGTCTAAACTCACTCTCCATTCATTGCGTTAAAGATCCATGTCATTGGTATTGTTTTTTTAAGATTATTTGTGAATGTAAACTGATTTTTTTACACTGAATATCCACATATAAAAGGTGTATTTTTATTTTCTCACATAAACATTCCATTGTATCATCTTTAGTCAAATGATTTGATCTTTTAAGGGACTTTGTCTCTATCTCCTTTAATTGAGCCATATATCCTTAATATACATCTACATATTTAATATGGTATACTATTAAAAAAAATTTGTTTTAATTTAATCTATAAATTTTCAAAATAATCATTTTTCTATGATTGTTTTTTCAAAATGAAAAAATAATATTTTTTCTATGATATGCGATGACAACGACCTTTCCACTGTTGTGACCATTATTTTGTATTTGTCTTACTCTAAAAGATATTATGTTTTTCAAAAATTAAAGTAAATACAATATTTAATTTTTAGGAATCATGGTATTGAAAATGGTTTTCATAATGGATTGACTCTATCAATATCTTGATATGATGTCTTATGATTTAAATGTGAAATTGTTATTGTTATTTTATGTTTTTCATGTGTTATTATTATTTTATGATTCTTGGGAATTTATTCTGTACACGGGTGATTTCGTGACAAACCAAGGGAGGGTGAGCCCGTGATATCTCTCCAATGTATTAGGTAATATGATGGAGGTAAATAATAAGGTTTCTCTTAATATATTTACATAATATACTATAATGGGTATTCAAAATGTTACCATAGAGGTTGCCCAACATATGGATGTGAAATCTATAAGGTATGTATTATATTGATGGAATAAGTTAACAATGTGATTTAGGTTTTATTATTTATGATAAATGATATGATTTTCAAGAATCTAATGATTTCATTAGGTATTTTTATGATTTTATCTTCTAAGGGTGAAAGGTATGATCTTATAATAATGTTTTCAATGTGTTTAAAATATTTATGGAATGATGTTTTACATACTTATTTAATATCACGTACTGAGATTTTAGTGCTCATCCCTTGTTTTTGAAATGTTTTCCATAGGTTATATGAATGGGAAAGGGAATGTAAGAAATCAAGAAAAATGATATGATGGGTTTTCCCATAAAAACTAAATCAGGTTTTATTTTAAACAGTTTCTTTTAGTAAAAATGTATAGTGATTATAGGTGACTACTTTGTAATTTTTTTGATATTTTTGTGACCAAATTATGTAAAATTCTTAACCAAAAAATATACTCAATGTAAATTTTTTAATTTAATCATGATTTTTATAATATTTATGGCTGGGGAATTATTGTTGGTATCTGAGGGAGGTTTAGATAACATTTGATATAACTCTATTATTTATGAATAATGGACATGTTTTATATAGCTACAATAGATAAAATTTTAGAAAGGGTCATAAATTGTTTATAAAACATTATTGAGTTTATGATAAAATTAATAAGTATATATTGATGCTTAACCTCCACGTAAGATTTTATATGATCATATTACTGAGATAATAACACTGAATTTTTTGGTTTTAGATAATAGTTGGATCTAGAAGGAACAAAAGTAACAATGCCTGTGAAGGAAACTATGTCGGTTTTCTTAATAAGCAATAAAATGAAATTGGATTTTCAATGACAAATCTTGTGGTTATTTTTACCCAACAATCTTTATTTATTATTTACCACTTGAACCATGGTGGTTTTTCTATATCATCATATATTGGAGAAAGGAATTACTATGTACTTTTAAGTAATAATCATAAAGGTGATTGTGTTAAAAAACCTTTGTGTGAAGGATGTGGAAAGGAACACCTAGTGAAATCATTCAAAGAGATGATAAGATGATTTATATGAGGTAATGGTGGTAACAAATTAGTAACCAACCATGGAAAAAGGATGAATTCAGTTGACTCTAGAAAAGGGTAATATGTTCATTTTGAGTGATCGACTGTATTTTTCAATTGTGACGTGCATGGTCATTACACAAATAAATTACTCTTCAACGGTTGCGTAGTGGTGAAAAAGAGGGGTACAAAAACTCCGTTCATTGAGAGGTTTAGGGTTTCAATCCTGGGACTCCGCTTTATAGGAAATCCTCTCCCCCAGGATCTAGTCACCTTATCAGGTCACTCGGTTTTTGACTGGGTGTGAAAAATAAGGTGCAACGCACTCCTGTTGACAGATTGCTTGATGAACCAACATCGCTCGGGTTGTCACCCACTAGGATGCTCTACCATCTCAGCTGGAAACAAAACCTCCACGGATGGGGCACTCTATGGAGTGACCTTTTCGTGGGGAGGGGGGTCCCTTGTGTGGAGGGTTCGAAAACACCACACACGGGAATTCCCTTTTAATAAAAAACACGTATAATTGTCTTACGAAGAAGATTCGATAATAGGATATGAAGGAATGGACTATTATACGTTAACTAATACATTATGCCATTCCCATTGAATATGAGAAATATTTAAATGAACTATTAAAGGAATTAATTATTTCATAGCTCATGTTTTGACATTATAGAATCTTAAGAAATTATGTATGATTCTGTTTGTATGAAAGAAGTATTATTTTATAAGATAGAAAAACAAGGATAAATGATCCAGAAGATTTTTTGATGATTAAGATGTCTACATTTTAAGAATTAATGTTTTATATTGGATCTATGGATGGTGATTTTTTAAAAGTATTAATGATGGGATTACATTGGAAGACTTCTAGTATGTTTAACCCATATATTTTAGATGTAAATATGTTAAATTAAAAATAATTATTTTTTATTTTGTGGATATAGTTATAAAAAACCATTAGGGTTTGTATGATCCTTGAATTTGAGGCAATTACAGGTTATTAAATTTTGGGTTGAAAAATGAATGGCATGATATAAACTTGATATTAAATTATTTTATTGTTATTTTGAATATTTTATCTCATTTTGGGAATGTTATAAGAATTATATCATTTTAGAAAAAAGGAAAACTTGTATAATGTGGGACAACCCTTCCCGTATGGTAAGGCTATGAGAATCAAACATAAAACCGAAGGTCTAAAAGGGTGAATCACCTAAAACATTACTATGTGGATTCCCGATTTAGTATGACTTATTATTTTTAGTTAAATTATTTTATAGATTAATAAATCGTTTATTTGGAGGACAGTTTTTTATTAAATTGATATCCTTAGTATAGGAAAAATATTTTTGTGATTTCGGGATAAATGTAATTTTTTAAGACATTAACTATATTGGGAAAACTATATGCCTAAATAAATTAGATTACAATGATATTTTATTTGAGTAGTAATGGATAAAATTTATTTTTAAAGAAACAATGCTTTTATTATAGGCTTATGGTTATTTTGGTTATTTATGGGAATTATTTTCCAATCATGGAGAATATGTGATAAAGTTAATTACATTTCAATATAAGACATTAAAATTAGTTGATGTTATTTGGAGATAAATGTTAGGATTTTCCCAAGAAGACTATGAAATCAAATCATTTGGAATTTTGGGTTTCAATCGTTGTTTTTTTTTATTTTGAGGAAATTTATGGACATTTTTTAGTTTAATGGTCTATATAAAACTTGGGTATTTCCATTGTATATGGAGATTAAATGTTCTCCTTCTCATTATAATGTATTATTCTTTTTCGATATTATTTAATCTTATACTAACCATTTTGGATTTGGATAGGCTATTATGGTGGGATAAATATATTTATTAAACATCTATTTAAAAAATATGAGTTTTTATAAGTTTATTATTGTGATTTATGTGAAAATAATTCATCTTGAATACTCATCATTTGATGAAAAATATGAGTGTGGTGGGAATTAGTTAAATGATGATACTCCACCATTAAAATATGTATATTTTTTATGTTCTTATTATAATTAGTAAAATAATTCCTCAACTTTTTGAAAACATATCATAAATCCAAAATGATTTTCATTTAGATTTTCCGACTGCGTAATCAAATATTGTTTAACCATTCATATATTTGTGTATTTTTAATTGTTAAATATTTTTTCATCCTGGTTTTTATCACTCACCAACAAAAAATATGGTCAGTTATTCTTCCATATCCGTTTTTTCATCTATGTTAACACAATATGTGTTATCTCAGGTTACCTTTGTAGTGAACATTCAATCATTTTAAGTGGATGCTTTATTAATAAAAATTAATGTTTATTTGAATGAAATGTATTTTGGAAATTAATTCAAAAGTTACCAAAAACAAATTCAAATTGAGGGGATTATATTTATTAATTGTGGTAGGATGTTGCATCCTGAGTTTTAGGAATGGAAGCCAATAATCAATATCATACATGATACACTACATCGCGCTTAAATGAACAACTATTTATTATTATTTAAATGTTAACATTATTACCTAGGAAATGGAATGACATGAGTGAATATTATCAACAGAATTATAAATTTATGTATTACAAATATTTTATTATGATTCACTGGTTACAAAATTCATTAGAAATGAAAATTTTACTAATTGAATATAAAGGATGTGTTTCTATGAAAACCTATGTAAAAGAGAATAACCATTTTAATAAAATAATATGACTCATTATTGATTTTTATTTAATTAAATATTTATTTTATATATTAAATATAAATTTAAAAATTTATATTTTTTTTATTTTATATAAGAACGAAATCAATTTTTTTTGATAAAAGAAGTATTTATCAAAAAAATATATCAGTTGACAATCTTTTGATGGTGAACCATATTAAAATCTAGTTTTTGACAATTTAATAAGTCCAATTTTACATTATATACTTATTATTTGGATATGGGATGTAAAAACTTTCAATATATGATATTTTGGTATTTTTCTGATTAAATTGATATTTTAATGAATTGTGAAAAATAATTCATTTTAATTCCAAAAATATTTTTTCATCTAATTTATTTATATATTAATATTATCTTATTAATTGAGTTTTAAGTGTAATTGGAATATTTTTTTACAATTTCTTCCAATCTTGGTAATCTTACATAATCTCACTTATAAATTAGACCGAATTGCATGTCAATATTTGGATGTTTTTATCTTTTTAAAAACCCTCTTTATGGTCCTAAAGCACCCCTTCTCCCTTTTATAAAATGTCAGCACCTCTACCCACATAATCACAGCAGTAAAGCCACTTGGGACAACAAAATACTGCTCAAATAAGATCCCAACATCCCTTCATCCATCCTAAAAGCGATACCTAGGGCATGAAGTAAATTCATGGATGCATTTTGCCTCAAATAAAGAGGAGTTACCCGAGATAGAGGTGGCTCTCCCATAAAGATCCATTCCTTTATTTATCCATAGTAACTATTAATGCTCTAATTAATATTTGATTATGTTAAAACACCAGTATCATAAATATACTAGGATTTTTTATGTTAATTATTTGAACCAAACTTACACACACCTCTCTCTAATAGATATGAACATACTGTAAATATGTTCAAAAAAATAGTGCCTCCGGAAACGATGATTGTTCAATTTTCTCCCACATCCTCTCATGGTGGATATTATGATGGAAGTATATTTATATATGATATATATTATATTTATATTTCCTCTTTCCATCTGTAATTTATATTTTCTACTTACCTTTATTCTTTCTCTAACATGTAAATACAATTATTTCATTTGAGGAAATGTGGACTACCACCCCCTTAAAGTGATATGACTCAATCATGCCACATGTGGAACATATAAAGGTTAAATATAATGAAATTATACAACATATATGACATATATATTATACTAGAATTATAATATACATATTTATCATTTACTGTTGATTCCTTTAATATGAAAATGAAATGAAAGTAGCATTCAAGTGTACACACGACCTTCTATCTCCATGAATGGTGCATTTAATTTATTATATTTTAATGATATGGAAAATTATTTATACATATATACTAGATATATATTATATTTAAATAATGAATAATATTCTTGAGATGATGGAATTTTGACCATATGGACAATTTACCTCAAACTAATTTCATTTTTTAGTCAGGTACCCAATATCGACAAAATGTATGTTATTAAATTAAATATTAATATAATTTTAATAACATGGTTTTATGGGATATTAAATAGATAATAAACCTGAAAAATATTCTTAATAAAGTAAAAATTAATATATCATTATTATTCGAAAATATAAATTATGAACGATAAAGGTTGGACAAGAAGTAATTGAAATATTAACTCAATCACTATTGATTGAGATAAAAATACATTTAATTGGTTTTGTTTCCAAATAATATATGAGATTGTCACCTAATTATTTTACACTAAATATCCACTTATATTCGGTGTTTTTTTCACACTTAATAATGTCATTATTTTATCCTTAATCAAATTATATGATCATTGTAATGGCCTTCATCTCAATCGCCTGTCACTAATGAATATTTTAATAACATACAAATTTTTTATACAGTGTACAATTATACCCTATTTAATTAAATTTAATTGAACAGTATCTAAATGTAATTCTTTTTCTATGAAGCATTTTAATAAAGAAAAAAAATTACATGTTTTTAATGTTTGTGGTGACAACGACCATTCCACCGTCATGCCCATTATTTGGTATTTGGATTCATCTACAATAAAAAATGTTTATGAAAACTAAAAGTAATTAAAATATACCTTTTTTATGTATTTTTTTATGGAAAATGATTTTTTTAATGGATTGACTATATGAATTTCATAAATTGATGGCTCAAGTTTTCAATGTGAGAATATTATTTTTCACTTATGCTTGCTTAGGCTGTATGATTCTGTTATGTTTTTTGGGCATTTCTTATTTATATGGGTGGTTTTGTGATAACCCAATTGGAGGTGAACTTGTGATAGCTCTAAAATGAATTGAGTAACATGTAGGATGTAAATGATATGTTTTCTCCTATGATATTTAGAAAATATACTTTGATGTGTATTCCAAATATAGCCATGAAGGTCACTCCCTATGTAGATGTTAATGCAATAGTGTATGAATGATATTGATGCCACAATATACCATTCAAATTTATGTTTTATGTCTTATGATTACTAAATTTTTTCCATGATACTTATGATTTCATGATCAATGTTTATGTGTATATTTTATGAGGTTGAAAATAATTATTTTATGAAAAAAAATCAGTGAGATTTCAATATTCATAGGTTATCTTTTTCATTCCTTATTTTATATCCCTTACTGATCTTATTGTGCTCATCACATGTGTTATAAATTTTTTACATTGGGTATAAGTTTGGGAAATATGGTGGAAGAAGTATAGATGGATTTTATGAATATTTTTTTGATGAAAATAATTTAGAGTTTTATTCAAATTCCTTAATTTTGTAAAAAAAATGGATAATGATTAGAAGTGACTACTTTGTAATCATTGATTAATTGTTATGCACTAAATATATAAAACAGTAAATTTTAAATAATCATCACTATGGATTATTGACTTGCATAAATATTATTTAATGTTTTAGACCAGGTCCTTACACTTAGTGGTTTAAGAGTTGTGAATATAAGGGATAGGTGGTGGCCATTTATAAAGGTTTGAAATGAGACGCATGGAATTTTTGAAAACAAAGTTGTGGTAGGTATTGTTTTTCAAATAATATGTGGGAATGCACTCTGACTGTTTTTAACTGAATATACACTTATATTATGATTATTTTTATTTTCAATGATAATAATATCGTTGTTTTTTCCTTAATATAATCATATGATATTTGTAGGGGACTTCATCTAAATCACTTTTCATTCAATCATATTGTGATAATATAAATCTCCTTCTATTGTATGGTGTATAAATATACCCTTTTTATTTTAATTTAATTCAACAAATTTCAAAATAATTCTTTTTCTATGAAGCAGTTTACCAAAAGTCAAAAAAAGAAATGTTTTTAACATATATGGTGACAACGTCCTTTTTAATATCATGACCAATATTTGGTATTTGGATTCCTCTACATGCATTAATGATTCTAAAAAATAAAATTTAATATAATACATTTTTTAGGAATTTTGGTATAGATAATATCATTGAGAAAAGATAGAATACATCAATATCATGAAAATATGACTTATGATTCTAGTGTGTAGATGTTTCTTTTTATGCTTGTTCATGAGTTATTATTCTGAAATGGTTCATGGGAATTTCTTATATATATGTGTGGTTTGGTGATAAACTAATGGTTAGTGAGCATATGATAGATAGTCAATGCATTGGGTAATGTGATGCAAGTAAACGGTAAGGTTTCTCCAAAGAGATTTAGGGAATATACTATGATGTGTATTCCCAATGTAACCATGAATGTTACTCCCTATAGAGTTGGGAAAGCTACAATGTAATTATGATATCAATTCCAAAGTCTACCATTATGATTTATGTTTTATGATTAATTATTACTAAGAATATATTTATGAATCTTATGATTTCATGATGTATGTTTGTTATTTTATGTTCTACGGGTGGAAATCATAAATTTCTAAAAAAATTAAGGTGATGAAAATATTAATGGAATAACATTTCCTTTCCTCATTTTACATACCTTAATGAGCATTTGTGATCATCCAATGTTTTTTATATGTTTTATATAGGGTGTCAGGATGGGTAAGAGGATTGAAGTTATCTTGATGAAAGTTATTATTATTATTTTTCTAGAAAATAAATCAGGGCTTATTTTAAACAGTTTCATTTAGTAGAAAAAATAGATAGTGAGTATATGTGACTACATTATAATTTTTTACTTATTTTAAAGGAAAAATTATCTAAAACTATAATCCTAAAAATATCCCCAATGTGAATTCTTTTCATAACTCAAGATTATTTTGATGACCCTTCCCTTGAGCCTCATTTCGTGACAACCCTTGGACCTCCTTACATAGGATAGGGGATAGAGCCTATCACTGGAAAGCCATATAGCTTAACAGGAAGGCATTGCCTTTAAACCTGTATAAACACAAACATCCAAGAGAATGACAAGAGGAGACCATGATGTAAATTGTTGTAGTAAAAAGATTTACTAATGTAAAGGGGATAGAATACAAGACCCACTATAATTTTCAAGAACAACTGAAAAGAGAAAAACAGACCATGGATCATCCATTGATGATCCTACCTGATGGGTAGGTTCATCTCATTTACATCACACCACATCAAAAGGTCCATCTCGGAGAACCATCCAATCCTAGATCCCTCTTCATCAATCAACGTTGTCTGTTATCTGTACAAGACATAACAATGTGCGGGCGAAGCCCGTGTAAGGGTGAGTATAACAATACTCAATAGGGATCCTGATACACCCAAATGTCTCTGAGAGTTCCAAAAAGGAAAAACCACAAGTTAATACCTCAATCACAAATCATGAAGAAGTCATCAACTCTACATAGGAATATTCACATACATATACCAATGTAATGAAGATATAATCATCTCTTACATGAGGGAAGAATATCACAAAGGTAACACCACATAGGTAGCACCATGAAGATAAAAGAACCACACATGTAACACCATGAAGATACCACCTCAAAGGTAAAACTACCACACAGGTAACACCATGAATATATCACAAAAGGTAAAAGAATCACACATGTATCACCATTAAGTTATCACCATGATGGTAAAAGTACCACCCACGTTTCACTATGAAATATCAACACGAAGGTAAAAGAATCATCACACATAATGAATTATTTCAGTATAGAAGTACAGTTGACCATTCGAGAAGCTAGATCATCTTATTCTGTCAATAGGCACTCATGATGAACATACGGAGTCTGAACCACATAGGATTGATAGGTACAAATCCCAGTAATGATCCACAGTGGATCCAACCCATCCAGAGTTGTTATGTATTGACCCTCGCATTGAACCCCAAAAGATCTGACCCTAACAGGATCGATATGCGCTGACCCACATAAGATCACCAAGTGTTGACCCACATAGGATATGACCCACATAGAATCTGCTTTCACTGACCCACATAGGATCACTGAGCTCTAACCCATATATAATCTGAAACACACATGATGGGTTCTGACCCACATAGGATCACTTGGTACCAACCTCTGTATCATCTATGTATTACCTCTGCCTCACATCCAGCCACTAGATTCTTACTCATAGTATGCTTGATTTTAGTAAGACCTCTCCCCAAGCCATCGTTCTTACCTCACCCACCATAAAGATCCACGAAGTAGTATTAAAAAGGAGTTCCATGTCGTATGGGTTCTAGAACAACAGACAGTACGTCAATTGGTCGCTAGGTCTGTGACATATAAGAATTTTAGATCTGAGGGTCCGGTTGGATTTAGATTCGATCCAACCCATCTATACTCCATATTTATCCAAATCTCAAGTGTGTTATACCAAAACTACAATCTCGTTCTAAGGGTCCCATCAATATAGAATGTTTGTCAAACTGGCACCCAGATTTCATGTTATGGTCCTTCAGGTGAAAACTGAACTCGAAGGGCTCGGGTCTGGTCCGACCTGGTCGGATCGACCTGGGATGGGACACATGACCCAGTATGTTATGACCATGGAAGGTTCATCTCAATGGGCTGAAGTCTATCCCATCACATGGGGCATGCACGTCCTGACCTGCAGAATCATTGCCCGACCTGTGGTGGGGTGCGACCCGCTTGTGGAGAGTCCCGGTGATGTGTGGACCATCGGGATGGAATAGTTGGGGCCCTATTTAGAATATGAAGTGGTATATACATTTGACACTTCCATGTCACACACGGTTCCCACTTCTGATCTCACCACTATGGTGTCATATTCGTGGCTCCAACGGCAACACGATGTTGTGCGTCGCTGCTTCATCCTGTTGTCGGCTAATGATGACCACCCTGTATGACCCCACCATAGAATAAAACCATAATTTCTTCTCCAGTGGTGGTGGGTACATCGCACTATATCACCTCCAAGATCGGCTAGTTCCGACCAATCTGTTGACCGTTGCGGCATCCTCATGCAGCACGCGGCGACGCTCCGACCATCCTCTACGGAGTACGCAAAGGTGAACCAAGGGGTTGGCATCACGACACTTTATTAGAACATCATCCCTTGGTAAAATTGTTCCAATAACTCCCACCATTATTCATATATATAAGAGAGGGGGAGGTTAAGTTACTATCGAGGAATTTATGGGGGTTCATTTAATAGGATCCTTCTAAAATTCAATGACGCTACTATATAGGATTTGAAGGGTAATTCCATTTAATGTATTGTCATGCTGGTCCCACACATCCACTTTTTAGTAGGCGGAAAAGATATAAATAAATAATATGTCATAGTTATTTTATTATTCTATTAAAATATCCAAAAATCTGTCTTTTTCTCTAGGCTTACTATGGTTGAAGTAAATCCTCCCTTAAGAGAATCACGACAGTGCACCTTCAACGGTGCACTCAAATTTATAATCCGAGAACCGGTTCAAAAGATAGAAAATTCGGCCTATGAATTTACTAAACCTATATTAAAAATTGTTTGGAAATTTCATACGGGAACACTGTGCCTCGAAATCATGTGTCCTCAATTTTTGTGGACTCGTAATAATTCCATATAATTAAAAAAATTTCATGGAAAATCCAGGTCTTTAAATTTATATAATTTTTATTGTTGTGGCCTTACAGTAGGTATTAGAGGGAGGTTTAGATAACATTAGAGGTTAGGTTTTCATTTAATTATAAGTTACATGTTTCATATAACCACAATGGATAGAATTTAATAATGATACATAGATATTTTAGATAAATTAATTGAGTTTAAGAAAACATGAATAAATGTATCTTAGTTTTTATTGTCCTCATAAGATAGTATATGATGTTATTATTGATATACTCACACTAACCTTTCTGGTTTTAGTAAGTGGTAGGATCTAAATGGAACAAAAGTGACAACAGATGTGAAGAAAACTATGGTTCTTTTTAGAATAATTAGCAAAATGAAATGGAATCTGCAATGAGAACTCTTGTGGTTATTCATAACCAACTATCTTTATTAATTATTGACCACATAAACTGTGGTTATTTTTCTATGACATCATATATTGGAGAAACGAATCCCAATGGATGTTTCGGTAACATTCATAAAGTTATGTAAATTCAAAAACCTATGTGACAAGGATTTAGAATGAAACATAGAAAAATATTTCAAAGGGACATGAAGGTGTTATATATGTGGAAAATGTGGTCATAAATCAATATCTTACCAAGTAAAAAGGAAGCATTCAGTTAGATCTAGAGAATAGAAAGATGATCATTCCATGGGATCAATTGAATGTTTCAAATTTGGTGTTCATGATCATTACAAAAATAAATGTCCTACCAAGAAGATTTGGGATTATGATCAACAGGTCCAAAAAAATATATGTTTACAAATACCTAATTCTCTTCCAATTGAAGATGAGGAAATTATAAATAACCACTGAATGGTATGTATTATATCATAGCTAATGTTTTGAAATTATTGAATCATAGGACGTTATGATTTTTGTTGTTGTTTATGAATTATGTATTCATGTATAAGATGGAAAACATGGAGAAAAGTTCCTAAAGAATGACTGATTATTAAGATGTCTACATTTTATGAATTGAATTGTTATTTCGGATCAATGAATGATGATATGTTTAAATATAAAAATGATGGAATTACATTCTAATACTTCTATTATATGTAACCCTTATGTTTTTATGTAAAATAATTAATAATAGAATAATTATAATTTCTTTTGTGTATATAGTTATAATGAAACTTTAGGGTTTATATGATCCATGAAATTGATTCTATTACAGGTTCTAACATTTTGGGATGTAAAATGAAAGGCAAAAGATAAATTTGATATTAAAATATGTTATAGTTATTTTTATGATTTTATATCATTTTGGGAACGTTATAAGAATTATATAGTTTTATAAGAATGAAACCCCATATGATGGGTTACAAACCGTCACATCCTACAAGGCCCTGAGAATCAAACCCAAAATTAAAGGTAAAAAGGGTGAATCACGTACCAAAATCCTACATGTCATTTCTTGTTAGTATGACATATTTTTTTAGTTAAAGGATTTCATTAATTAAGAAAAAATTTATTTTTAAAACTCTTGTTTTATCAAATTCATATCCTTAGTGTAGGAGAAATATTTTCTGATTAAATAATATAAGATATTATGGAAGACATTCCCTTTTTGGGAACACTATATGCCTAACTAAAATAGAATTAAATAGGATTTAATTTGATTATTAATGGATAAAATCTGTTTTTGAAGAATCTAGGCTTTTATTATAAACATTTGGATGATTGATATTTTTATTTAAATGATAATCCTATAATGTAGAATATGTGATTAAGTTAATTCAATTTCAGTATGAGACATTAAGAGTAGTCGATGTTATTTGGAGATAAATGTTAAGATTCATCATTAAATACTTTATGTTAAAATACATTTGAATTTTTTTTTCAATATTAGTTTGAATTATTCTATGAAATTATAAGGGCATTTTATCATTTAATGGTGTATGTTGAACATGGGTAATACTGTTTTATTTTTGAGATTAAAATTTTCCCTTAACCTAATAACGAATTATTCTTTCTAAGGGATTATCATACTTGTACTAACTATTTTGGTTTTAGAAAATTTATAATGGTAGGGTAAATATGTATTTAATCTTTTGGGGATAATATGATTTTTTATAAGTTGATTATAGTGATATAGGAATGAAAAAATCATCTCAAACACTCATCGTTTGAAGAAAAACATGAGTGTGTGGTATAAATCTATTAAATGATGATACTATACATTTAATATAAATATATTTCTTTATGTTATTATTCTATAAAGAAAAATAATTACTCAACTTTATTTTAAAGGGATCTTAAATAAAAAAATTCATTTATATTTTTCCACTATAAAATCAAATATCGTTTAACCCATCACTTGTTTGAAGCTTTTTAACTGTTAATTTTCTCTTAATAATGATTTATATCACTCTCCATCAGAACAATGTGGTTTGTTTTTCATCCATATACATGTTTTGGTTTTTTTAACCCTATTATGTGTTTTCCTAGGTGTCCAGTGGACATTACATTATTTTTTTAGTGGATGTTTTATTAACCATTTTTCTGATGTGTGTTTGCAATAAAGGCAATTCTTGAAATTCATACCCTTGTTACCAAACCCAAAATCAAATTTCGATGATGATATTTATTAATGGGGGGAGGATGTGGAATCTTTAGTTTTACGAAAACAACACTATGTTCAATAGCTTACAAGATACCCTACCTCGAGCTTAAACGAACAACTATATATTCTTATTTAAATATTACTGTTATAACCGAGTCAGTGGAATGGCGATAGTGAATATTAACAACTGAATTAGGAAAATATTATTTACATATATTTTGATAAAGAGTCATTGGTTACATAATTTATTAGAAATTTAAATTAAAAACAATGTAATATAAAGGAATTCCTTTAATGAAAACCTATGTAAAAGATAATAATTTTGTTTATAAAGTCATATCACTCTTTAGGGATTTTTTAAGGAAAATATATCTTATATTTTTAATTTAATTTTTTAAATTCATCTTATATTTTTTATCTATATGATATAAGTACAAATTCAATTTTTTGGATAAAATAATTATTTTTCAAAAAAATAATTTTTACAAACATTTGAGGGTGAACCCTTTTGAAATTTAAATTTTGACAATTTTATAAGTTCAATTTCACATAATAGGATTATTATTTTGATTTTGGAAATAAACCTTTACATTGGTTGAAATTTTGGAATTTTTTTTGATGAAATTCATATTTTAATTAATACTGGGAATACTACATTTGAATTCAAAAATACATTTTCAACTTATTTATTTATATAGTTATATTTTATTTTTATTTGGTTTTAAAGTTTAATTAGAATATATTTTTATAACTTAATCCAGTTTTGGTCATTATAATTAATTTCACCTATAAATTAGATATAAATGCATGTCAATATTTTAATATATTTTTCTTTTTAAAAACCCGCTTTATGGTTTTCACAATAGGAATTTATTTTATATTAATTACATAAACATCATTGTTTTGACATTGGATAAATGTATTTGATATTTGGAAACATATGGTCTATATTTTTTAAATAGTAACTTTTTGTTTTTAGACATTATTTCTAGTAACATAATAAGTTGATTTTATTTACCATGGTTATAGGGTAAATAAGGTAAAATAAGGTAAAAATAGTAATATAATAAAATAAAACTAATATTAAACATGTCCAAACCCTATTATATGAACATGGGCGACCATGAATATCCTTGGATATATATTTTAACCCTACAGACCCACAAGGATGTGATAATGACATGTTATAATATATAATTTATAGAGAAATATAACATATACATGTAACTTTTACTAAAAAAATTTAATATTGGGTTTTAAAACTGATATACTTGACTATAAATAGTAATTAAAAATCAAAAAATATTTCATACATCATGGAATTTTATTTATAATATTTATTTAATGAATTAATAATTTTATTTATGAGATAATGATGATGTTGTGATTACCATATTAATGAATGATTCAAATCGATGATATTATACATATTAAATATATATTTTTAATAATTTTGATGTTATCCATTAATTTTATGGATTATTATGACATGTTTTAGGTTATTTAATTTATATTTTACAATTCATCACTTTTTTATGACTTTAACAATAAACAATTATCAAATATTTTCTAGATTGACATAAATGTGTTTTTAAAAAAAATTCTAATTTAATAAATAATATAATAGTTATAAAAAGAATAGATTAGGAAAACTGAGTTAGGTATTGTTAAAAATATAATTTATTATCCACTTATGGTTCTATTTTCATTTTATAGTAACCATATTCAACATATAGTGCAAAAATAAAAGAATATATGATAAGAGTTATTTTAGTTAACTAATGGATAATGGCTAAAGATAACATTACATTTGTGAACTAAACATGTATAAAAACTATTTGATGATATTATTTTGACCAAAAATCATATTATACAAGAACTATGTCACTTTTTATCTATTATAATTAGAAAATAAATATCTAATAAAATAATATTTAATGACATTCATAAAGAGCCCATTCTCCCTCTTGTAAAAGGCCCCCACCTCTACCAACATACTCACACATTTCATGCCAGATGGGTCAAACAACATCTACTCAAATTAGATCACAAAATTCATCCCTTCCCTATATAATCCATACAATGGGTAGAAGGATGTTTATGGAATACATTTGTCACAAATAAAAATGAGTAACCCGATTTAGAGGTAGCGTCTTCTATAATGTTCCCTTCCATTGATTTTCATTAATCACTATTTATTATCTTATTATTATATTATTACATTACAAGGCCATTATAATAAATATTAAATAAAATTTCAGGTTAAATATTAAAACCACACATACACACACCTCTATCTAGTGGATATAGACATATTATTTCTCTGTACGGAAAAGTACTCCCTCACGAAACAATGATTTCTAAATTTTCACCTACAACCTATCATAAAGTTCATTATAATGGCTATATATTTTTATATGATGTTGATTATATTTTTATTCTATATGTTTTGATATAATTTCAATTTACTACATACCTTTATTCATACCATAATGTGTAAATATGATAATTTTATTTCAGGTAGTGTCGACTACTGCCCCTTAAATGTTATGTGACACATTAATTCCATAGGTGGTACATATAATGGATGGAGTTAATGAAATTAGGTATCACATATACCATATATATTATTCTTTAATTTTAATATACCTATTCACCATTAAGAATTCATTCATTTAATATGATAAAGAAATGAAAGTAGTGTTCAGGCATACAAATGGTACTTTTTATCGAAAGATCTAAAATAAGGTCATTTAATCCTAAAATTTTTTTTAGAACCATGATGAGTAATAAAAGGAGAAAATGTGTTCTAAAACATTATAAATCTAAAAATAAAAAAAGTTAACTAAAAATTATTTCATTTTTTATATTAGGAACAAATAGTTTCTTCATTAGACATTCAATAATAAATAACCTTAATTAAAATGTGAATTACACATAATCCCCTTACTACATGGTATCTTATGAATCTTAATCCCCACAAAATAATCACATAATGTGAATAATTAAATATCATGAAAATATGATTATTAATAACTAGATATATGAACTAGGAAACAAACATGTCTCATAAAAATATATAAGTGCATTACATTATCAAATGTTACAAAGATGGAAAATTTGTGATGAGTAACCCGTAAAAGGATTATATCATACAATTGAGAATTAATCAATGTAGTTCTTAAGAAAAAAATATAAATAAAAAATATGAAATAAAACATAGATATAAAATATCATTTAAACCATAATATTGAATAATAAAACAAATGAATATGTGATACAACCAAATGAAGGTAAATTGATTTATGAAACCACTTACATATTTGGTATATTCCCAATAAAAACCCCATGGATGAATTTACATGAATTGATAAATTAAGTCTCATTAATAATGATTTATTGTTGATATAATATTTAAAACATATGTACATACTCCATATAAAAGAAATAATATGTATGTTAAATCATTCATCAATTAAGGTAAATTAAGATGAAATCTCATACCAAAAGTCTACACATTCCATGTATTTATATTAAATTATATATAATAAACATATATCCATTATTTAACAGCATAAAATCCATTTAAATAGTAAATATATTTTCAAAAAAAGACTCATTTCATTGCTTTTAATCTCATATTAATATACATATTCTTTTAAGTCCACATTTTGTGTTTTGAGGATATTAGGATAATAATTTAAAAACAAAATAGGTATATTGGCTTTCGTAAGAGAGGATATTGTTCGAACACATCTATTATAATAATAATGACATTATTTTGATATTTATATATTATTTACACATTTAAAATTTATATCAAATATATTTATAAAAAATCATATACTTTACATTCATGAAGACACTAAGTTTTACATGCACGTGAGTAATATTTTCAATTTCCAATGGGACATAGGGAATTACAGTAAATATAATTTTATCATTAAAGAATATTATTATATAAAAAATATCATTTAATCATTTAACATAATATATATATACTGTATAAATTATGCGATGACGGAAAAAATTCACATCCTATTATGGATGAGGTAATCCACATGTACTCATAAATGTCGCTATAATTTTTAAGTGAATAGAATGAAAAAAATGATATATTATATTTATATAAATAAAATATTTTAATGATTATCATGAATATTCAAAAAAATTACAATTATAACAAACCATGAGTGGTGGCGATGGAAAATATATTAGATAGGTTCACGAGGTGGTTTCTCACCACACACACAATCAATGGATAAATTTAGCATTGATTAAAATAAATATATGGATATATGTTATGAAATTATTTAAACAAATTTAATAATATATATATATATACATTTTTTATAATTTCTAATTTTTTAATAGGATTTGGAGGAGGTGTAAGAAGAACTAAAACAACAACATTTGTTTAAAGCTATATCACTACTTTAGAAAAACTCTTTTCCTTCTCACCTTAAAAAATATAAGGCTGATATTATTCACAAGCAATGTACCCTATAACATGTTGTATTATTCTATAAATGGTTTTCTCAAGGTCATGGTAGAAATAGAATTCCCATGTTTTTAGAGGAGGACTAGAGAGGGGTATGCCTCTTATAAGGGAGTGGAGTGGAATTATTTGAATATCATAACGTAATAAAAAATATAAATAAATTTTCATATTCTAATGAATCCATTTTGATATAAAAAATAATATATGATGAGGATATGAAATTATAATCTCATAAATTAGTTTTTTTAGATGTTTAATTTATGTTTTTAACCAAATTTTTATATTTTAAACCCCATTAACTCTTTTTACAATTACCATGATATCTAGGTATTTAAACCATTAATGGTAATAAAAGTTAATATCAAAGTTTAATTTACACATAAATTGACCATTTATCGTATTTTAATCTCTATATTATCCATTTTTAGGAATATATGATTTTTATTTATTTTTATTCATTAAATAATATATTTTGTTTATAGAAAGTCATTGAAATTATTTTTGGATTTATTGAAAATATTTTTAATTACAATGTCTATTACTAACCAAAAATTATTCCAAAATGTAAATGATTTATATGTATGGAAGATACAATTATTATATATTAATATAATAAAAATTATATTCAGATATGTATCATTTTAATCCTTATCAAATAAATTAAAACTTATTTAACTATTTTTAACCAAAATCTTGGTAATAATTATTTCAACATAAAACGGTTATAATTTTAAGTATATATAACAAATAATATCATAAATTTACATGGGATTACATTTAAGAAAATTTCTCATCATAACTATCAGCAGTCAATATATTTATGAATTTAAAATAATTTAAATAATATATTTAACATAAAATATAATTAGCACTATTTTAATATATATTAACATATTTTTAATTTACAGACATCATCACTACAATGGAATTAGATTATAATCCATTTAAACAACAAATATACAATATTAATAACATTAAAATTCTTGTGGAACCACATTTTGTACATCGAATTTTACTTTTTTCATATTTAAAATCATTTAATTAAATCTTCTATTTCATACAAAATAAATGTGACTGAATTTTGTATGTTTTTAGCACTAAAAAATAAATATATTCCAAGAAAAAATAATCATTCATATATAAAATAATAATTTAAAATTGAACCTAATTTTTTAATCACCAAAAAAAATAAATATATATAAAAATGAATAATTTTAATTTACTAATTCTATGTTTTACATAAATATTATAAAGGTAAAAATCAATAAAATCTGAAACAAAAGATCATATATTAAATATTTTGATGATTATGTATGAAATATACTCGTTCAATTAAATTAAATATATTTTTTGAATAAAATTTATCTCTATTTGATTTTTGACAACAATTTGGTCAATCTAGTTCACACCCTCCAATTGAAAGATTGTATTTTAACTATAATATTTGAATATTAATATTTAATGGTTCCTTAATTCTCATAATTTGTTGTGGTATTTTCTTGGAAGAAATCAAATCTAATGAAATATTAGAATATTAGACACATAAATATACATATGAAAATAATTGACCACCTTTTTTGTTGAGTGTGTCCTCAATGGGACATGAGTTATGATGATCTAGTACGAATGTGTCACATTATACAATTCACATTTAATAAAGTAATGGGTCAGCTGATTTTTATACTAGAAAAATTTTGTAATGAATTCCTACAATTATATATTTTTCATTAATCCTTGTAATTATATTCTTCAATGACATATAATAATTATATTTTATATAGATATTATTATCCTCAATAATTCATGTTTATTGTATCATAGTCGATAGACATGATAAGTGTTTTTTCGTTTGAGATTATATATCCTTCAATCATGACTTATGGGAAACTATTAATACCTGAAATTCCATTTTATAATATATTTTCCACATATTCATGACATCTTATACGATTACGGAATAACCCAAAATGTGATTTTAAAGATTTATTTTCCCTTACAGTGTATTTGAGTTCAACTCCTTCTTATTTTTTCACTCCAAAGGTTATGAAGACGATTTTATCATATTATTTTTATAAAAGGGGGTATATGGTATTCCAACTATTTTTTAATTTTCATATATAACCTAATATATGTTACTTATATAGATTATACTCAAATAAAGTAAACTATATATTCAGGGTAATATGACATTTTTTTGATATGTAATGATCAGTATTCAATAATTATTTGAACTAATGAATTTCAATAATTCTGTTCATATATTTACATTATTTAAGATGAATATTTCGTACAAATAATTATGAATTGTTCTATCACAATTCAGGTTTTGTGTCTATGGAGACTAGATACAAAATATATATTTTTTTTCTTAAAGGATCATGTACATATTCCAAAATGATTTTCTATCATTCTATTTAACATAGAAATACCGAAATTCAATGCATTCTTCAGATCCTTTGGATAATGGATACATTTAAAAGGGTGATTTCAAATATCTAGTACTTTTAATAATAAGAGATAAAAATCAATGACTGTAATTCGGAACAATGATATAAGAAATTGATCATAAAATAAAAATATTGTACAAAAATAAATTCATAGATCCTAAATCATGATTTTTTGAATATGGATATTTCATACCCAAAAGAATAATTTCAAATTATTGTGGTATCATAAATAATTAAACCTGATCCATTATATGATACGATAATCATAGGAATGTGGAAAAACCATAATCATTTAATATTGTGATGTATATATAGTTACATGTTCACTAATTTTGTTAATTATATAAAATGAGGTCCTCTAATATTTATGTGGACATGAAAATAGGTCTTTATATAATCATTCGGACATGAATCTAGGTACATTAACAATTTTGGGGCCATGAAATTGGGTTCTTATAAAACATATTTAGATACAGTGATATCCATATTTTCCCCAATCATTATTGGACTATAACAGACCCACCCATCACATAACATTAAACCATAAATGTTGCACATATACCTACAAACCGTAATCATTTTGTAATCATATAACCCCTATAAAATGAATAGGATTCAGAAATAATTTATATTAACATAAGAAAATCATATTAATGGATTGAGTTTCATATAATAATCTATAAAAAAATCATTATAAACCATAAAAATAAATATAATGGATGTTTGAATATATTCATATTACCATTAAATATTATTTTAAACTATATCATGTTATAAAATAAGAATAAAAAATTTAAATGGGCATTGTACTATTACAAGAGATATCATACTTTTCAATTTTAAATCACATATTTAATATATAAAAATTTCCAATAAATTTATGCAATAATTGTTTTGAATATACACATGGGATCATTGGATGAAATGATAAATTTATATAGTATTCATGATTAATCTAAGAGCTGGTTTTTCATAATATTTCAAAAAAATACTATGATTATTCATTTCATAAAAATTAAGTCATTTGGAAGAAAAAAAAGATGATTCCATTAATTTTTTTATAGAAAGTATGAATGGGTTAAAATTCCATTGAATAATTATTGGATAATATTAAAAACAATATTGAATGTATTTTTAACAAATATGGACATACACTAAAAATCTTCCAAAAAAAAAACAATTGAATGTTTATTTTTGCATAAATATATTTCTAGATCACATTTAGAAACATTGTGATAAAAATTGTATTATAAATTTAAAATTAAATGAATAATTAAATTAAATTATAGTATTAAGTGTTTAAAGGATAATAACTATAAAATTTATCATAATGGTCATATAGAAAAGATAATACATAGAAAATGAGATTATAATATAAAATCATACCACTTATGTATATTTTTAATAAAACTTCACCATTATAAAAATAAAAGGAAATGTTATTTTAAATGTAATGGAATGGCTTGGCTTACCACTAAATTTTTAGCAATAATGATGTGTAACATGGACTCAATCATGTATCCCTATACGGAAAAGGATGCAGACAAGTAGAAAGGGTCTTGGGAGGTTATATTGTATATACCATAGACTCTTGTCAGATATGTATTGGGGAATGGTCAGAAAATTACCAATATAATATATTATAAGTAGTAAATATATATTTAAAATAATATAGGAAGAATAATATATTATTTTAGTTTAAGGGGAAAAATCCAATTCATAACATTAAATACATGTTCATATGATGATGATACATGTGATAAAATAGTGGATGAACAACATTCCAAACAATGTAGAAGAAAAATAATGAATATACAGCAAATCCCCATGGATGACCTGCATGAGAATCCCAATCTCTATGCTAGTCATTTGCTCTGATCTCAAATGTATAAGAAATAAAAAAATCTTAGACCCAAAAAATATAAGGTCTACTCAAGTACCCCGGGTACCCTAGTTAGTTGTGAGATAAAAAAATCAATAAGTCAAAACCCAGGGTTTCTATCCCAATCCAGGTAGTGAAATAAATTTAAAATAGTATAAAGGCATGTATAAATTAGGTAAATAGTACAATGTAACTAAATAACCATGAAAATAAATCATCATTATGCATGAGTCAGAACATGTAACTAGTTTATTATTTGATTATTACATGTTTATAAATTATTCATATGTTAAAAATGGTAATTGTTCAAAGATTTAACAAGGAAACCTATCATCAAATTTAATAAACATTTTTTAAGGTAATAACCAATCTAATTTAGAACTAAAGGGTCACATACTCAATAATAAATGTTGCATGGAATGGGAGTAAGTGTTTAATCCAAGGATCCTATACATAGTCATTCCACAATAATATTTTACAGAGTCCAAGGATTTCATCTAAGGTAGAATGGATAAATGAAATGACTAGGGCCTGTGGAATTTAACTATGGAACCTAATTATCAATGCTGGATCCACAGAGTGTATCCAATGAATATTGTAAGGGGGTAATAGTTTAATCTATTGATCATTTTATGATTAATTCCATAATAAGATTCCAACCAAGTCCCATGATATCATTCTATTGAAAATAGATAAAATCAATGATTAGGGATGATGGGCTATAACCATGGAACAAACCTTCTTATTCTATATCCATGGTGTGTATCCAAGGTACCCAATAGTTCTACACGAGTGATCCTATGGTGTCATATTTGGCATCCTTGGTGTGGAAACGATTAGATTCTTGTTGGGTATCAATCTAAGAATATTTTATCATTGAATCTGGAATGGGGTCCTTGAGTTCTAATGGAAATACCTCTAGAATCTAATTTGAGCTCGAGATAGGCCATTCCTATATGGATTATTAAGTCATATGTAATTCATAAGGTTTAACCCATTACCAGTCAATACTGTGACAATTCTATAAGGGAAATCAACCATTTAACCATGTAATAAGTAATCAATAAGACCATATTTTCTAATTATTTTATTTCATTACTATGATAAATCCAAAAAGCATGAAAATGTTCATTTAATCAGAAAAAGGAATTTAAAAAAATAATGGTAAACTACAGTAGCTTTTATTATCATGATAATGTGTTCTACGAACATTCAACCAATTATTTATTTATAAACCCGAGTCTATCCAAGGAATTCCTACCTAGGAATCCATGTATCTTCTTGGGTATTAATGAATTTAATTTACCAACACATGTAAATTGTATTTATAAGTATTTATCGATTAAATAGGAGTTTCTAATTGAAAAAGGATATCACCAACATGGGTACTTCAAATCCAAAAAATTTCTGCCAAGTACATAGATAATGCCTTGGTTATTTATTCAATTTAAAAGTGAAACGCTATTTTTATAATTCTTTTATGTAACATGTCCTAAACAGTCCATATCTAAATAATAACATCATGATATAATAAATATCAATACAATAGGACAATTATGAATAAATATCAAATCAATAATTTTTTTCATGATGACAATGTACCCCCATTGGAGGGCATTAATTTCAAAATCATGAATTTTTTCCAAAAACAAATATATTATCACAATTAAACACTTAATTAGATAAATTCAATTGAAATTATTAATGAAAAATTTCATAGACAAATGATTAATTCTTAAATAAAATGGAATTTTTAAATACCAAACCTTAGGGTGGAACCAATTTAATACTCATCAATTGAGATATTTTGTAGAGACCACATGGAACTTCTCCACATCATCACTCATATAACACCATATATATATATATATATCTTAACCCAATTAAAATATTCCCCCCTCCTTGTGGGAATAAAAACTTGTTGGATATATATATTTATACATATACATACCTAAGAACATGCACGTGGACTTTTGAGATTGATTAAAACTCCCAAAAATAAAATCTAGAAATCCAAAATCATCAAAATGACGCATAATAATAAATGTGAAACCAAATATAGGATATTAATCTATACCTTGGTTGGATGTGGTGAACTGAAACAACCCAAACTACTTTTCATTCCTTGACTACTGTAGAAACCAACAATAATGTGACTTGAGAGACCCTTAAAACAACCTAAAACCAAGAAAAAACAAAAAAATAAAATCTCCCATTTGACCAATGGTTTCTTGGATTTTTGTAGGTCAACAGGGAAACCAAATCACAAACATAAACAAATTTGAGGTGTATAGGTGGGATTTACATTGGTGGTTTAGAGATGAAATCTGAATAAATGGAGGTTGAAAAACGATTCGAAAGGATCTCAAAAGAGGGGTCAAGTACATGGACATGGAGATCCCCATTAGGGGTGTTCCATGATATAAGGGATTCAGGGGTGAGGGTTTTGTTTTTATTTTTTTAATTCAACTACAATAAATAAAATTTTAATACAAGGTAAATTCTACAGTTTGACCCACACGGTTATTCAAACCATGTGAAAACATTGAGGAATATTTTATGTGGCCACTAAGACCAAAGCACACCATGCAGTCTAGGAACATAGTTTGGAAAACCATTCAAACCGCATGGGAAACACCTCTAGCCCACCTAAAGAAGGTAGCATTATTTCCTTCTATTGACTGCATAATTTTTGGAAAACTATGCACCCTATTCGGGTCGTTTAAAAGTTGTTATTGTAGGATTGGAGCTCCCTAAACACCACAAGCCACCTAGGGAACATAATTGACCAACAACCATGTCCTAAAACATAACTTTCAATGGATACAACACTTAGAATTCCATTTTGATGCACAATTTAAATTCCTCCCATTAAGTAAATGAAAAAGATCAAAATCCCATTGATTTTTGTCATGTTTAATAACATATACCTCTATAATTTCCCCCACATAAAACTTAGTGTCCCAAAAAAAACTTAGTTATCAAAAATATCATCACTGACATTCAATGGCTATTAAATTTTGTTCATAGGTTTTCATTTCATTCATGAAACCCAATGTGCCATTACGAACTTCTTATCCATTCCTCATATAAGCTATTGAATCCGCATCCAACACTCAAACTATCCAAAACACTGAAACAATGATTACAAAATCTTGTTAGGATAGATACACGACCACATCATTGTCTCTTTAAACATCATGCTTAAGGTGATCCCCGCCTTTTTACATTAATCTGAAAGTGGTTCAATTCCAATCCACGATAACTCCAACATTATAATTTCTATATGAATGACATTCTTCGGTGTTCTAAGGATGCAACTACAATGATTTCATCAAAAACGAATGATCGTGTCTTGATAATCCCAATAGTAAACTGGTCATGCAAGCTTCGTCAAACGCACTTCCAACCCTTTTTATATAATAGACTCTTTATACCAATATATTTATTTAAAATGGTTCCTAAGAACCATTCTGATTAAACTGGATGAAGAGATAATAAGTCAATCCACGTTTCCAGCTTATCTCTATGTTGTCAGGATTAACCATCCAACAAAATTCAAAAGAAACATGTGGAATCTATGATTCTATCCATGGAGTTCCTACTTCGGAACCAATGAATCAATTATGACTTACCAAGACTTGATAAAAGCCATATGTTAAAATGTAACATTGAATGTTGTCACCCAACAAGCTCAATTGATTTTATAGTTTTATAAAAACTTAATACTGATAGTATCTTAGTGAATCTAATATGATGTCATGGTACTTTACATCAACCAAGTAACTACCTGATTGTTACTAAATTACAACTGAAGTCCTCTATGACCCATGATGTTTCAAAAGGGTTTAATATCAGACAATCCACATAAAACTGATGATGTAGGGAAATAAATGAACTAATTAATACTTTCCATCCTCAAATGAATTCAAACATAACCAACCATCATTCAATGGACTTATTTGGTTATGTTCCTTTTAATTTTATGGTCATGTTTTACAAGAACATACGTTCACTCACATCCTTTGGAGTGTCCTATTAAAAAAGGAAATAAAAATAGATGATTATAATCATGCAAGATAAGAAAACCCAAATGAATAATTGAAGATCCTCTATGAAATGACCACATACGTAAATCACACAAGAAGGCCAAACAATAATGGCTGGTGTGTCATAACATCTGACTCTTTAGACAATTCATCCCAATAATTGGGAAAAACTGATTTTGTAATGCTCAGTTAAATCTACATGGAGATTACCCGAGACCATAATCAATAGCATAAGGGGTTTAGATAAAATTCATATATCCTTATATGAACATTTATTTGGAAAAAAATACCAAAACATCCATTATCAAGGAATAGTAAGGGATCAGGCAGATAAATAAATATCCCACCATGCATGAGGCTTGTCTATCCTAGTGAACATTAGTGTTACCCAATGTTCAAGATCGTAACATGGTAATGTAATTCATGAACACCCATCCCTACAATTTTGTCTTTTAAAATTTATTGTCGTAATATGTAGAAAAACAGCCTAAACACACCAAACATCTAAAAAATCACATCACAAGCATGTCATTCAGGTTTTATGGGAGTCACCTACCATAATCTACACACATATAAAGAACAGGCATCGAACCAAATTTCAGGTCGTGGTATCTCGATAAACTAGAGAAATAATCTAACCATCACACCATGGTTAAAGGTTTAATTCCAATGGATCTACATGATGCATTTACTTCAATTACATGCGGGATTTAAATAGCGGACACCACTATAGGATGCATTTTAAATCTCTATACATTTATTCACATTACAAACCATTATATGGTTTAAAATAATCATCAACAACCCATTTTAAAATAGGAGTGGAAATTTTAATCATCCAACCATTTTAAAAAATTTATCTTTATTTGACATCCCATAATTTTATGAAATTTATCAACCAATTCTTTTTTAAGAGATATAAAGTGACTTATTAAGGGCCTAACAAGCAATCGTGGGTTCTCTATAAAGAAACCAAAATAAGTTTTCTAAAATATAATGGATTTAAACACCCATATTGGGTTATATCATATAAGAAATAACTAAGTAATGCAATTCAGTTCAATTTCATGTTTAAGAATTTAACCAATTCGTTTTATGTTAAAATTAATATCAATAACTTTTATAGTCAACTAACAACACATTATTCAATTAAATTAAATATGGGTCAGTATTTTACAATTTTTGAATCACCCATACACTCCATTTATTGAAAATTATCTCCATTTAATCGAAACCAAACTCAATTGAAAATTTATTATTATTGCATAAAACGGTTTAGTTATATGGGTGGCCACATACCAACCTATAAAGGTCCCATACACATTATAGTTCTTATATCATTTTGATATGTCTAAAACAATTTATCTTGTAAATAAACATTTTCATAGTTTACATTATATATTTGGAATTAAAATTTATTTATATCATTATCTAGATTGTTTTAATCTATAGGTTACCATTTCATAGTAAAAAATGCATAATTAAAATAGACATTAAAAAACAGGTTCATGATTATCCAAAACTTGTATATTTTCAACCCGATCAACCATTTACATATTTACCAAATATAGAATGTTATTATATGAGGTATTACTGAATAATTATATAACGATGAATCATGGCATATAATTCTTGGAATATAATAATGATAGAAGGGAAACTACAATTAAATTACATCTAATAGCACAATGCATGGAATGTGAATTATCCAATGTGCTTAGTGTGATCAATGAAATGAATCTTCTTTTTCGAACCTGACCATGGGTATGAATACCATAAAATAAAAAACCAATAAGAATATAAAATTACAGTAGTAATTCAAGTTGAAATAATGTCAATTGTAACATCAAACAGAACAGAAAAAATTCCCAACCCTATAACATTTTTATTTCTGGTACATGGGTTGATCAGGACTAAGAAATACTATTAAAAGTAAAATAAAAAACACATTAATTTTATTTCATCTAAAAATATAATATTGTAAGATGATTAATTTTTTTTACCTTTGATACCTCTTTGTATTCTCTCATCTCAGCTTACCACTAAATCTGTAGCCATACATATGGGTCACCTGGCCTCATGCATGCCCCCCTGTACGCAAAAGGCTGGTGACTAGTATCTATGGACATGATTGCTTATATTGGGGATAATTAACCATTGATTATATATTTAAATTGGTATTATAATACAATAAA
The DNA here is from genome assembly GCA_963277665.1 of Viscum album. NCBI lineage: Eukaryota > Viridiplantae > Streptophyta > Magnoliopsida > Santalales > Viscaceae > Viscum > Viscum album. The sequence goes on from OY728120.1 coordinate 1,128,317,491, forward strand.
AAGAGGAAAACATTTGAAACATTAACTTTCTAAGTGATAAAACCGTAGATGAATAATTTAATATTTGAATATTAGTGGACAATTCCAATATAAAACAATAAATATATTTCTCGATGATTATTATGATACATGAGCTGAAATAATGAATAAATATCATAATTTGCAATATTGTAAAAAAATAGAAAATAAGTCAAAAAATCCACATGGGTGATCTCCTTGAGCATCTTGACCTCTACACCAGTCCTTTGTTTCTTAGCCTCATTTATAAACAACAACAATAAAACATATATATATTAAATATATGGTCTACATAGTTACCAAGGGTACCTGAGTAGGGTTCCAGATAAAAAACTCAGTAGTACATCACCAACAATGTGTAACCCAATCCCGAATGTGTAATATAAAATAAATAGTTTGTATGAATGAATAAATAAAATAAACAATACCTTGTTACTAATATCCCAAGTAGATTCATCATCCCTCCAATGATGTATAAAAATTTATCCAGTTAATTAATTTGTTCTTAACACTTAATAAATTAGTCTCATGTTATCAGTTATGAACGTTCCAAGATGTAACAAGGAAATATGTAATGATATTTAATAACAATGTTCCAAGGTAATAATCAAGGTTACAAAGAAATCAAGGGTCACCAATTTAGTAATAATTATATCCAGGATTGTGGGTAAGTGTGTAATCCATGGTGTATAATTTATTTCAATCCAAAATAAGACATATACTGAGTCTAATGGTTTCAACTAAGGTAAAATATGAAAAAGAAATGGCTTCGCCCAAAGGGATTTAACCATTGCACCTAATTTTTAATGCTTGATCTAAGGAAGGTGTCCAATGAATCTTGTAATGTGGTAAGACTATAATATATGGTGTTTAATACTATGAATTACAAAATAATATGAACATCATGACCATGGAGTTCATCCATGGTAATACGAGGAGAAACAACATCTATGATCGATGGGAATTAACCATGGAAAATACTTTACAGTGTTATATCCATGTAGTGTATCAAAGTAATCTTGTAGTTAAACATGAGGGATATTAATATGTCATATTGAGAATTCAATATTATAGATGGATCCAGTTCTAGGTGGGTATCATCCTATAAATGTTGTATCCTTTATTTTGGATAGGGTCCTTGAGTGCTAATAGAATTTCCTCTAGAATCCAGGGAAAGCATGAGTCCGACCACATCATTTTTGATAATGAAGTCATATATAATTTAAAATGATTAAGACATTATTTTTAATTATTGTGATAAGGCTATGTGGGAATGAAATGACATAATAAATTCATAAATAATAAATATGTCAACTTGGTCCATGGCTTATGTTTCATTAGTGTAATAAGGTCATGTATGTTATAACCATTAATTTAAGTCATATAGTGAATTTCCAAATAATTGGTTCATTTAGATACCTTCCATTATCATTATATCTGGTGATATGGGCTTGTAACCAATTATTTATTTATGAACATATGTCTATCAATGGAATTACTACATAGGAATCAATTCATTACCCAAGGTATAAAAGAATTCAATTTACCACATAATATAACTTTTATTAATAAAGATACATGGGTCACTTAGGAGGTATCTATATAAAAATGTAATAACCTATATGTGTGATTCTAATATAAAAATTGGGATGTGCACATAGATGGTGCATTGTTTCTTTAATCATTTTAAACGATAATTTCTTTTCTAATTCTATTATGGTCCATATCATAACCCTGCCATATCCCAATAATAACATAAAGGCATAAAAAATATCAATATAACAAGCCATGAAAGAAGAAAGATATAATAAATAATTTTTTTCTTGATGACTATGAACCTCCATTTGAGGGGTGTTATTATAAATGCATGAATTTGTTTCTTAAAAAATAATTATAAGAATTAACAAGTTCCTTTCATAATTTCAATTCAAATTAATATTGAAATATTAAATTGACAACCAATACATTCATAAATAAAAGGGAATGTTTATAGACCATACCTTCGGGTTGAACATATTTAATACTCAATATTTGATTGATTTGGTGGGGACCACATTGAACTACTTCACATAAACATGCACATAACCCTATATATATATATATCCTATAACCCAATGCACGTATTATCCATTCCATTAGGGAATAAATGCATGGTGAATATATATATATATATATAGACAGAGACACACATACCTATGTTCATGCATGGTGTCCATATTGATTGATAAAAACACCATAAAACAAAATCTAGGTATCCTAAATCCTTAGTGGACCTGAAAATAATAAAGGAGAAACAAGACGGTAGGTATAAATATTTTCCTCAGATGGAGGAAATAAAACAAAACCATAAAAACTATTTCTCTGTTGGTGGTGGTGGTCTAAACACATATTAATGGGTCTCAAGAGACTCATCCCAAAACATACAAGGTAGAAAAAACTGAAAATCAGATCACAAATTTGAACTACGGTTTGGAAGAATTTCTTTGGACTATGGGGAGACCAAATCATGGAAAAAAATGTAGAGGAGTAGCAGCTGAGGGTAGTACCATGGAGTTTTGGAAATGAAATTAAAAGAAATGGAGGAACAAATCTTGATATAAAATGAATTCATAAGGAGGCTTGCGCATGAGGTGAAGAGAGAGCCCCTAAAAGGGTGCATCAATATATGCGGGACAGATGTGTTAGGGTTATCTTTTTTTAAAAAAATTTAAATAAAAATATGATAACCTTTTAGAACTGGCAGACTAAACGGTTTGACCATAATAGTTTTTAAAACCGTGTGCAAACAGTGTGGTGTATAATGTGTGGACATTACCTCCAAAGCACACCATATTGACTAGTCTCACATTTTAAAATTCCCTCCATATACCATGAAAAAACCTCTACCCACCTGCACAAGGATGAACTATTTCCTACTATGGGCCACACAATTTCAGAAAAATTGTATCCCCTCTACAGGACTATCAATAGTTTCTTTTCTAGGTCTGGAAATCCCTAATATCTTCGATCCTCACGAAAAACATAAAAACCATTCTCCCAAGCCCTTGAAGTCATTTTTAATGGTTCTAAATCCAGAAATTCGGTTCAAAACAAGGTTTTAAATTTTCTCATCCTGTAAATGAAAAAGTTGAAAATCTATTGTATTTTTGTCTATTTCAAAAACACAAAACTCTCTATTAAATTATTTGAATATATAGTGGGGTAGGATAAAAAACTATATTGTGTAAGCATATAATCATCACAAACATAAGTAGTTTCATAACATCAAATGGGATAATATGAAACATTTCTAAGACCAATAACCCTTACATGAAGTTAGAATTTTTTTGAAAGGGCTATAAACTCATGAATTATAAATTTAAGCATAATATTATTATATAAAAATTAATAAACCCACTTAAAATATAATATTTGTTACATTTAATAAATTTCATTAAACAAATTTAAATAATTCCTTATTAAATTCAATGTTTTCAAGTGTAAACTACTTTTCTCATCATTAATGTATGGGTTTGGATGATGAGGTTATTATACATTTCTTATTTTTACACAATATCCAAATTTATTATAAGGTTATATAAGATAAATATATTCATTATATATATATATATATAAAATTATTAAAATATATGGATTGTAAAATCAATTGCATTGTTCGGGGATATTGTAGTATGTAAACACACACATGAAAATTATTTTCATAAACTAATGTACATTTTGAATGAATGAAAAATAGTATAATATAATATTAGAGTCATAAATTTATCATTAATAAAATATATAATTGTTAAATATATTCTTATTATAATCCAAGTAAATAAGAAATTTGAAGCTATTCACATCACATTGTGGAGGTGGTAGCCCACAAGTATGCATATGTGACATTATTACATTCCAATGGATGAGAATGTTGGAGGGTATATTAGATATTATAATTTTGTAGAATAATTATGTAATAAATATCCCCTATAAATATTAAATATATTATAAAATCTATTTATGTTATATGGTATTTGAAAAAAAAAATATCACTATGTGGAGGAAGTATCCCTTATATTCACACAACTAATACATTACTTTCCCACATTATGGAAATATAATTGATAACAGTTAAAAAATGAACATTATAAAATCCTAGAATATTGGTGACACATAAATTATTTAATTTGGATGGTTTGGATCTAAAATAAATCCTAAAACATTATGTAAAATGAAAATGATCATTTTAGATTATTACGAAATCATTGACAAACCTACTTTTGTTATCTTATTGAGAACCTAGTGAATGGTATATTTAAGAGTAAATATCATTCAGTACATGTATAATGATATTTAGAATATTTTCTTTAAGGTTCTTCATAAGATAAAAGGATCACATTGTTGTAAATAATAGAGGAAATGTGTTTTTATTATTTAGTGAATGAATGGACACACTTGAAATTACTTAAAAGAATAAAATATAATACATTATTTTTTCTTATGAATGTGGGAATAGGAGAAAAAATCATTTATATAACATAGTTAATTTTTTAAATTACTCTTAAATTTTTTTGGTATATGTTGTTTTTTAGACAGTATAATTATATTTAACACCATTTGTTTCCAATTTTATCCTTAACCATCGTAATAACTTTATCTATTCTAATGGGAAATAAATTTTATTATCCGGTGAAATTTAGAGAAACAAGTCAATGTATTATATTTTCAACCATATATAATGCCTCAGGACCACATTCAATATTTTAAATATTTTAAATAATTTAATAATATTATATTAAATACAAAATACCATCAATGTTCCTTTATGTAGCAATAAAATAAATTAACTATAATGGTATCATGAATAGTATTTAATTAAAACATAATCACCATAAACTATAATTAAAAAAATGTTATCATATCATTTATTTGAAAGAACTGGTATTCTAATAATATTATATTTATTGTTTTTAAAATTCATTACAATTACTTTTCTACTACTTTAATAATAAATTTTTTATCATTGTCTAAGAATTTAGGTTAATTATAACATTAATAACAATTAAAAATAATGTAAATTATAATAATAGATTAAATTTTTTAAGAAGTAATGTTTTATATTCTTTAATTAAATATTTTAATCCATAAGTTAATAATTAAGTTAAATTAATTTAACGCGGGATGACTTTTTGAATTTTTTATTACTAAAAATATTATAAAGGACTTTATCTAGGAAAAATTGCAACGAATTACCATATTTAAAATGATAATAATTTTTGGTCTAAACAATCCCAAAAAATTAAATATATCACTGTTTATAGATGATTTTTTTTCCATGTTAGTTTTTTTAACATTGTTCGTCATATTTTACCCTCTACATAAATGAAAAATTTTACAATGGTTATAATTCATATTACAAAAAAATTAAAGGTTCCATATTACCAGGTTTGATGATCTGATTCCAAATACGAAACAAATTTACTGATATTTATTTTCAATATTTTGAAGAAATAAATCATAAAATATATTCCTAAAATACAATAAAAATTATATATGTGGAAAATGTTATCTAAATCATTAAAATGTACATATTCCAAAATAATTTATGTTATTCAATAATACAAAATCATTATATTATATATATTTATATAAAATTGATATTACATTAATATAAAATTCAAAACATAGTTTTATTTTAAAAATACATGATTTTATGAAATAAATAATGTCATTATTAAAATTGTTACTTTCTCTATTCAATGAAAAATAATTTGTTATGAAAAAAATAAAAAAAGATCACCCTTATAGGTTATTAAAAAACTAATTTAATAATGGATATCTGTTCACTGAAATAAAATCTATTAAAATTGAAGAAATAAACTTTAATTTATATCCATAAAATGAAATATAACAATTTTTCTAGAAAACCGACTTTCAAATAATAAAATTCCATTACCAAAAATTGAGAGATTATTTAAAAGGAATTACTTAATAAATTCAAAATATATAAAACCATTAAATATATTTTATAATTTTCGTCTTCTTATCTATATTTATAACATATGATATATCTCATTATATATTATCGAAAGCATGGAAATCAATTTTTTTGGTTGTCAATGCTATCAAAAAAATATAAATTATATAAATATAAATATATTTGAAAATTTCGTGGTGTAAAAATTTACCCCCTTAATGAAAAATTGTCCTTATAATATTTATTATTTGTTAGAATATTTATTTGATTATGATGTATTAATATAATAATATATATATTATTGAATTATAAAACATTTAAACACATTACTAGGAAAAGTATTATTTTCTTAATATGAATTTCAATAATCATGTATGTATCATTTTTATAATTATGATTTTACAAAAACATACCTCAATAAGTAAGTGATACATTACATATATGACATGATAATTTTATATACCTCTTACTTGAGTGGATGAAATCATTTACCATGAATGAATAGAATACAAGACACAATGCATACAGTATTTATTTTTTTAACCTAAGAACAATTTTGATATGTTGATTGCCCGTCAAGTATTTTTCTATACCATGTTCATCAAATTTTCAATATGAATAATTTTAATGATGCATTTTTTCTATTATGGAAGCACAAAAATTAAAATTTAATGTATCATAATATCAATAAAAGAAAGAAAAAACAACCACTCCCTCACAATATATTTTCTAAAACTGAAATAGTTATAAAATGTTAGTCCATATGAATAAATCATGAAATAGTAATATTTAAAAGCTCTATAAATACATGAAAAATAAAACTACTCATTAAATTCTTCAAAATATTCTATGAAAATTAAAACCCTATTATTCGAATGATTTGATCACATATCCTTATATTATTGACATAAAAATTATATTTAAACGATATAAATTGCTCATAGGGTAATTTAAGAGAAATTATATTAGCTAATAATATAATCACAAAAATAATCTACTTGATTCCATGAATATATTAAATAACTATAAATAAACAATAAAACCATATATGCTTTAAAAAATTTAATATACCAAAACCATCCAGTTAAAAGTACCATTATTAATTATCTATTTATATTAACTAAGAATTATTATTACAAGATAAAGAACATAATTTGGGTAATCCATCACTATGTCATATATTTTAGAGGATTTTTATCAATGAAATTATAGGTTATATGTACCAATCATAATTTTCTATAAATTCCTTAAAAGAGTACAGAATAATCCTTACATACTTAATTCTTCTTATAACTAGAATAAAATTGATCAAAAAAATATAAAAAATATATTCCTTGAATCCCAGTACATACACACTCAAATAATTTAGATTTATCAATTGTAATAACAGAAATGTTTCATTTTTTTTATCATTTATCCCTTAAATTAGGTCATTGAATTAAATAATTAATAGGTTCCAGATATATTGGACATTGATATATAAATGGTACCTTCAGATGTGATTTATTTTCCTCTATAAAACAATAAATTTTAATTGTTAATTAATTGATTTATCCACTTTTTTTAAGAACACAAACCATAATATCAACATAATGAGAAATTTATGTAGTTTCATCTTCCCACTTATAGTATATGTGTGACACCAATTGTTCCTCCTTTTATAGACATTATCTTATAAAATTCAATGAAACTATGTTTTTCAATTGTTTATGTTTGTTATTAAAATCACCCATGTTGACTTTGTTAATCATGTTAAAATATAGGTGACTGGGTACAATCAGTAGGATTTATATTAATGTATTTATTTCATGATTCCCAATGAGTAAAATCATTCCATAGTTCATGAAATTCAATTTTAACATGAATCCTTTTGATTCCATCCATTGATTGAATTTAAGAATCATAGTGTCGAAAACTATAATCATAGTGAAAAATCAAATAATCATGAAATTCATTTCACGTATTTCTAACTCATTACAATATCCATTCAAAATATAATACACTATATTTAAACTAGTCCATGAATCATCATTGTCTAATAAATCCTTCATAATAGTTTATATTGATGATTTGAATCAATCCACGCATATCCCAAAGTAGTTTCAAAAACAGTGTCATTAATTTGGACCACTCATTTCCACCCATTATGATTGAGTTAATACCAAACCCACCTCTTTTATATTTATTTATCCAAGGTCTCTATATTCCATATTTATAATATCATTTGAATATCCAACATGGATGTATGTTGAAATGGAGAAAAATAATATAATATACCAAAAAATTATAATATTATCCAGTACATATACTTATCCCTTGAGTTTTCAACAATGATTTTATTTATAATATTCATAAATAACTTTAACATAATGTTATTCTAATTTGTATGTCCCATCCATTTCATTCATATTTATTAATTAATTTTGAATTATTTTTCCTGACATATCATTAAAATCTATTCCATCCCCATATAATTTTAGTTTTTTCAAATTCAAGATAAATTAAAATATTATTTAATAATGTATTGTGAACCTAAAATGGATTTTATTCTATTAAAGAATATTTCTTAAATGAAACGTACTCAAAAACATTCTTCATATCATAGAGAAAATAGAAACACAATAAAGGGTGTTATTAGATTCTATGTAATGATAATCCTTGGAGATATCAATAAAAGATCATCAGTGAGAATTAGCATATAAAAAATGATCAATAAAAAAATATTTAATAACTAATATATTATTAGATCATAAGTCGGGATTCATGATATATAGATTTTTATAATTTTATTGAAAATTCATAAAAACTTGGTGTCTTCAATAATTAACCCTGATCCATGAGAGAATACCATAAAACAGAATGTGGTTCATGAATAAAATTTTAAAAATTTAAAAATTTATAATCAACAAAAATGACTGAATGTTTTTTACATAGATGAAATAAGGTTGTCTCATATTGTTATGGGCATGAAAACAAGTCCACATATAAATTTATTAACATTAAACATTCTCCACAAAAAATTATGTGAACATGAAAAAAAGAATCAAGAATAAAATAGTAATCTAATGACATTTCAATCATTACGGATTAAATAATATCGTTATAAAATAACAAGAAGTCATATAATATTAATCAATAACATTTTCAACAGCTATAAAAAACATCCATTTATCATTATATAAACCATTTAAAATAAAAAGGTATTTGAATTATTTCATCTTAAAATTTAAACCAATAGATAAGTAATGAGTTTTTAGATTAATCCACACAAAATTATTCATCACAAAAAAAATATATGAAAATAAATTGGTAGTATGTTTCAATGATATCCCCAATGAATAATTACTGACGTATAATATTTTTATCATAAACAAAACATTCCATTAAAATTAAATTGGATTATTTATTGTGGAAAATAACCATTCTATTTTGAAATCACCTTTTATTAATTGATAGTTTTACAAAATATTATAGAGAAAATATTATTAAAAAAATCATGCAATCATGGAACATAATATTCTAATAAAATATTAATCCTGATAGTTATAAACTTTTTTCATTTGAAATACAAAAAAAAAATATTACATTCCCCCTTTTAGTTAAAATAACTTCATTAATATATGATATGAATATTTTTTTAAATATAATTATAGAAATTCTTGTATTTTAAAATAATTATTTAATTTATCTTTTTAAAATTTTATAATTATATCTGAAAAAATAAATCAAAAATGAAGATGGAATATAAACATTTTTAACCAAAAATGAAATAATATCAGTTTTTCTTATAAAAAATCCCATTAATTTTTATTTCAAAAGAGAGAATAAAGGTATTATGAAGATAAATTTCAACAAATATATTATGGATAATAAAAAATATATTTTTAAAATTATATTAACAATATTATTTAAATTAATGAAATTTTATCTTGAATAAAACAAAAAAATGATATTTGTGAAATACTCTTTTACCACATTAGACCTTTTTGAATCTAAATCCAACCTAAATGAAGTCATTTTGAGTGAACTCTATTTATCACTGGTATAAATATATTCATCATAAAATATATAAAATTGTATGTAGATACACCTCATAAACATAAATAGATTCAGAATAGAGAACATGCCTTAATAAAACAATGTTGAGATGAAGCACCCACACCACGTGCTTGACATTCTTCATAGGAGATATTACCTGCAATTTAATAAGTTTTAATTTATTGTACTTATATATGTAATACACGTATATCTAATTTCATATATGATGGAATTATTTAATTTCAATTCAGATCTATTATTAACTTCGTATTAAAATCATCATTTTCAAGTATTAACAATTTCATCTGTCCTGAATGTTTTCGTCTCACAATTTAGTTCCTAGTACATTAATTGAGGTTACATCATCTCTAGAATCTTAATAATGATATAAATAATATGAATTAATTATATAAATATTTATAATAATATATTAAAATAATATATATATAAATTAATCACATTAATCATATAGCTAATGGTCTATATATATAGATGTACTATGTCTTCATTTTCTGACAAAAATAAGTAAATGAAGATAAATTATATATTATAATTCTAGAATAATAATAATATCATAAATATATTATATATTTAGTAAATATATCCTTATTACCATCCTTGGAAATAGAAAATAATTAATAAGTTAAATTACTTCATAGAGGCGGTAATGCACACATTGCATGAGCAACAAATAATTATCCAGCATATGGGAATGTATGATGATTGATAATATATTATAAATAAATAACATATTCATGACATAAATATATTACATAATATTTATATACATCATAATAAATACCATTGAATGATGATGATGAAAAATTAATCATAGCATTACCAGGAGGTGGTAGTCCACACATGTGAACGAGTGATACATTCATTTCTCATTTTATGGAGTTGAGATGTATATATGATATTAAATGAACCTAATAAAATAGTATTTTATGTATCCAAAATATGTTAATATATTTAAATTTATTGGAGATATTTAAATGAGGTAAATGAATAAGTTAAATGAAAGAGAGCTGTTAGGAGGATTACACCATCTTTGAGAAACCTACTATGGATCTCTTCTAAATGACCATTGGAAATGTATTTTGGTCAGAAATGAACCTTAATTACAAAAATAAGGATGTTTATAAGTGGTTTTTTTTGACATAGTACTCCATTATTACTGGGAATAATAGTGTATAGGTGGTGCTTATTTAGTGTGAATGAATGGACACACATTGTATTACATAATGGATGTGAATATAATAAATTATTTTCATGAGAAAGTGGTACTATGCAGATTAAATGTAGAATTTATTTCAGGTTAAGGTTGTAATATGTCTAAAATAATATTTTAAAAATATTCTGATTGAATTTTAATATAATATTTTGGTTTATCGCCTTTTCTATCAAATTTACACCATAACCATGGGGGTAAATTTTCATTACAAAAGTGATATTAATATACTTTAAATCCAAAACATAGATTTGAAATTGTAAAATTATGATATTTTAAACTATATACCAGGAAAATTTTTCTATTTCAAAATTTTAATTAATTCTAAATAATTTAATAATATATTATTTAATAGTAAATTCTATTAAATGAATTTTCTGAATTATTCATATGTTTTTACTTTTATGTAATTGATATAAGCAAGTATCTCAAAGTTAAATATATTCAAAATAAAATAAACATTAATAATGAAAATATTTTTTTTTTCATACCATAATTCCTTCAATAATACTACATTTTATGTTTTTATATTCATTTAATTTTTATAAAAATTACACAAACATTATGTTGGTACTGTGTAAGTATTTATGTTAATTAAAACATCGATAAAAACGTAATAAAATTACCATCATAAAGATAACAATATTAAATAAAAAAATAAAATTTATATTAATTCACAAAAACTTATTGTCGATATGTGAACATAAAATACAAGTTGAAATATGTAATATTGTTTTTTTAACTTCCCATTACATATAATAGTGTAAATGTGTTTATTATTACACAATTTCCCCAAAATTCCATATTATAGAATATATGTAGTGCGTGTATAATAAAAAACACCCAATTTAATACAGTCTTTATTATGTATGATTCTTAAAACATATTTAATAGATTTTACATATATCATCTACTCTTACCATCTACAGAGATCTTATATTTCCACCTTGTAACATTTGAAATGAACTAAAAAGTGAACAACATAAAAAAATTGATCCTCAGTATTCCAAAAGGCAATTCATTTTTTTGAATGTGTTTATAGAAGTAGAAGAAATAATTTTTAATACATATGTATAAAATTCAATGAAAAATAGTTTTTTTAAAAATTAATTTTTAAGAATAAAATTAACATTTGCTCAAAATTAACTATAATATTCACTACAATGTAGTTGATTAGACTATGTTAAAAAAAATTAATTATGTTACATTAATAAAACATTCGATGAAAATGGATTTTTATGACATTATTTAATGAAATTAAGTTATAGTTATAAATAAATTGATGTTTTCAATATTCACCAAAAAATTGATATTTCCATTCAAATTTAAAAATTACCCTTATTTAATATTTTCAAAAAAATTGAAATGATATTCATTTCTAAAAGTAAAATTTATAAATAAATTATTTAAATAAATTATAATTTAAAATTCATTAATAATGTTTTTTGAGAAGAACATATTATGGACCACTAAAATAACTACTAAAAATTTGGTACATATTTATAATGAATTTTCATTATATAAAACCTTTAAAAATTATTTTTCATAATTAAAATTTTAATTTACATACAAACAATTTAATATATATCTCCAAATACATCCTTGTTAGTTTTGATTGCTCTTTTTTATGAGTCAAGCAAGCAATAAAACACTTACAATATATTTGATGTTAAATAAATTCTAAAATTTTATTTTTTTAAGTAGAATATAAGTACATATATCTTCTTATACCTCTATTTGGATCAAATATAGTGATTAGAAAATGTTTATTTACACCGGACCTAATAGTTTGCATCTAGGGATTCTACTAATATCTGTAATGGAATATAATGCTTTAATAACATGATCCATCCCAAAAAAAATTAATCATTATCTTAATCAAATAAATATCTAACTATAAATGGTAAAACCATTCTTTTTTTCAATAAAACCTATTCTATGTCACGACCCGCCCATGGGGCCCATGCCGTGAATACCCCAAGACCGCCGTCCATAGGCCAGGGGCTGGCGACTAGCACCAAGGCGTAAATCCCAACAAAAGGGAAGGCATTGCCTTTGAAAAGTAAACAAGCACCACAGAGTAAGAAAGGGGAAAAGTAAACACTAAGTAAAAATTGTAACAAGCTGTGCTGAAAGTAAAAGGGGCCGAAAATACAAGCCCAACTGTAAAGTACAACTGAAGGGAAAAACAACAACTGAAAAGAAAATCCGCAGCGTCGAGCCGTCGTCAGGAAGTCCCACCTGAAGGGTGGGTACAAATAAGCTCTACTGCTCCTCGGGTCAACCTGACTGCTCCAAGTACCTCCCGCCCAGTGGTCCACCTCCAGGTACTGCCCTCCTCCGCATGCCTCCACCACGATCAGTGTTGTCTGTCGTCTGCAACCAACACAATGAAGTGCCGGCATAACCCGTGCAGGGGTGAGTATAAGCTACTCAGTAGGGACCCCGAGACCCCGAAGGTCTCCCGAAATCCACAACGGATAAACCACAAGGAAAGACACAATCACAAAGTAGCATCCGACACTGCTTAGGTATATGCCCATGCATATACCTAAGTCATCAATTCCCACTCGGCTCCAAAGTCCGAGCTCAAGCACAACCCAGTCCACACAGGAAAGAAAAACGTATACCCACACAGGATAGCCCAACACACTCCACAAGGGAGAGTAAAACAGTAAATCCACACCGGATAGTTCAACACAATCCACAAAGGAGAATAAACAGTAAATCCACACAGGATAGTTCAACACAATCCACAAGGAGAGTAAACGGTAAATCCACACAGGATAGTTCAACACAATCCACAAAGGAGAGTAAAACAGGATTTAGCTCACACAGGTATACTTCATCGAAAAGGTGAAAGGGATGATCAGATATAGATACTGAATCATCTATGTTGGTACCCACATAGGATAAAAGACCAACACGGCTGGGACCCACATAGGATACAAGACCAGCACAGAGTCATCTAAGCTGGGACCCACATAGGATACAAGACCAGCACAGCTGGGACCCACATAGGATATAAGACGAGCACAGCTGGGACCCACATACGATACAAGACCAGCACAGCTGGGACCCACATACGATACAAGACCAGCACTCTTCACTGATTAATCTATGCTGGGACCCACATAGGATACAAGACCAGTACTGAATCATCTAAGCTGGGACCCACATAGGATACAAGACCAACACGGCTGGGACCCACATAGGATACAAGACCAGCACTGAGTCATCTAAGCTGAGACCCACATAGGATACAAGACCAGCACAGCCGGGACCCACATAGGATACAAGACCAACACTCTTCATTGATTCATCTACGCTGGGACCCACATAGGATACAAGACCAGCACTCTTCATCGTCACAGTCCACTGAGGATCTCTGCACAGTCGTCGTCGTCGAAGTCGCAACCAGCACTAGGGTTCCCGCACACAGCAAGCTCGTTCAGGAGGGTCCGCTCAACGATCTGAGAGGCTGATACATCAACTGACACATGTTCCAGAGTTGATGAATCCAAAATATCCGTATCGTCAACAGGAACTCAACGTCGCAGATGGCGTGTCAATCGGACGCCCGGTCTGTGAGTTATTGGCTTTTTCGTCCCAGGGGCCCGGTTGGATTTTAAGGAAAAACCAACCCGACAGCACTCCACCTGCGTCCAAACCTCGGGCAGAGTATTCCAAAAGATCCGTCTCTCTTAGAGGAATCCACCAAAGTTGACGGCACGTCAATCGGACGTCCGGAACTCATGATATGAGTGTTTCCGCTCCGAGGGCCCGGTTGGCTTCGTGTACAAACCAACCCGGCCGAACCCAAATTTCTCCAAAACCTTGAGTGTAATATACCGAAACGACCGCCTGGATCCAAGGATCATGTTTCCACTAATGACACATCGTTTGGAGGTCTACAGCTCAAGATATGGGAATTTGACCGAAAGTGGTCCGAAAACGGGGGGTCCGGGTCCGGGCCGACCCGGCCCGAACCGGGTCGACCCGACCCGGGTCCGTCCCAATAGGCCCGGCGCGGCCCGGCCAGGGCGCGGCCCGGCCCGACTCGGCCGGGCGGCCGAGTGACGCGTGGGGACCCGCGGGGCGCTGCCCCCGCGGTCGGGAGATGTCGCGACCCCTGAGCGGGCCGCACTGGGACAACGGACGCGCCATGCTGCCGCGTCCTGTGCGCGCGAGCCGGAGCACCAAATCGCCTCTACGGCACGTTTCTTGATCGCCCGCCAAATTCTCACAACAACGAAGAACGACGGAAGGTTGTCGGCCATGTTCGTTTGGCCCGCACACTCCGCATTTGTTAGAAACAGCGAGAGAAATATATTCAACACATTAATCAGCAATTTTAATGAATTAAAATTGTTCTTATTGTCTGGGTTGTTCGCTTTTAAAAGAAACGATCATGGGAAAAATGAATTATTCACAAAAACCCCTTCCACGTAGTCGTCGTCGTACGCACGTTCTTCGCGGATTTGTTCGTCGTGGAAGGAGGCGATCGTCACGTCGTGGAAGGGTGTCGCGTCGTCGCAGAAAATGGTGTCGCGTCGACGAACTCCGAGGTTCAAGAACACACAGATTTAATTAATAAAAAATTAAATCCATATCATTGTTATAAACCACAATGGAGTTTTAAAGAAAACCCGAAATCTCCTACCTCAAGCGGTTGGTGATCGGAGATCGGGGTGGGGAAGAACGTCTCGGATTGGAGCGTCGTCAAACTGCGAGGGTGATGACATTCTTCGCATTCTTCTCGTTCTTCGCGTTCTTCGCGTTCTTCGCAAAGGAGGACGAAGGCACAAGAATTCTGTCAAATCCTCTCAACGTGCAATCTTTCAAAATTCATGTTGGTCTTATTTTATTATTACGCCAACAAACGAAAAAGAGGTAAGTAACGACCCATTAATTCGTAGAATTAAATCAACGAAAGAAAATTACCATTTAATTCACGAATAAAACCACCCAATTAAATGGTGCGTTATGAATTTAAGAAAATGAATCAGTTTACTTCATAATTAAGGGTTTTCACTGGTGCGTTACTTAGCGGAAAAGAAACGGCGGGGCTCGTGCGGGCCTCACCCCACAAATATCCTACCAAGGGGTAGGATATTTTTGGATAGCACCCTATCCATTTCAACTCAGCTTACGCCACTTTTAAGTGACTTCAAGTCGCTTCCAAGTGGCTTAAGTGAAATAAAATAAAGTTTGTTGAACAATGTATTTTATTTCTTAACTTTAAGCCCAAAAATTAAAAACCACAATCGAGCAAACGCAACTCCGGAAGAGGAATTTATAAGAAAATATCGGCACTGCGATTTCATCGGTGCCCTCAGAATTCGATTCCGGGCACTGGTTCAAAAGTTATAAAAACCCGCTCGTTCGTTCACTGAACGTACCCGAGCCAAACTTTGGAAAATGATTTTGGGCACACCGGGCCTCGGAATCAGGTGCCGTCAGAAGCTGCGTTCTTGAAAAATTCCACATAAAATTAAGAAAAAAATTTCCTTTAAATTTAAGGGTCTTTACATTACTCCCACCACAGGGCTTTACTTCCCCGTAAAGCTTCACTACAAACTTAGGTATACAAAGGCGGTACTGAGCACGAATCGGAGCCTCCCGCTCCCAAGTGCTCTCCTAGAGGCTCCCGTGCTACCATCTGATGCACACAAGAGGAATCGATCACCCACGTAGGACCCGCTCCTGTCGATCCTCTATCTCCACCAGGACCTTTGTAAAAGTCTCCCCATCATCCACGTCTAGCTACCCATATTCAATGATATGCGTCGGGTCGTGCACGTATCTCCTTAGCTGAGATACGTGGAAGACGTCGTGCATCCAGTGCAACTGAGGTGGTAGAGCCAGGCGATAAGCCACCTCGCCAATCCTGCTAAGGACCTGGAAGGGTCCGATGATGCATGGAGACAACTTTCCACCTCATCCAAATCTCCACAATCCATGTCGAGGTGAGACACGCAAGAAGATATGGTTGCCATCCTTGAACTCTAGTGGCCTCCGCCTCCTATCAGCATATGAATTCTGTCGGCTTTGAGATGTCTTTATCCACTTTTGGATGACCTGGACCTTCTCTATCGTGGCCTGGACCACCTCTGGTCCCACAAGAGCTACTATGATTTCTTCTTTTCCAATAAGAGAAATATGGTCTCATCCCTTGGATGAACCATGTTCTTTGCCTAAAACCGTCAATACCGACATGGTTGATACTAATCCATACCAAGGATGACGTCGTAAGGCCTCGATGCTACTACTAAGAGATCCAACCGTTACTCTCGCCTCCAAGGGTTGAGTCACACTGTCGGCATCAGTGTGTGGTAACTGGGTCTTCTCCAGTAGATGCCTCAAAAGTGAGGGTCATGTCAATAGTCAAAACTGGAACCTCTTAGTAACAACACAAAAGAGGACGGAATGAAAACATCACAAAGGCATGCATCTTTTATTATTGCAGCTCATAATACAAGACGCTACACAATAGCAACAAGGAACCAGAAGTACAAGGATGTATCCAATAGTTCCGCTCCTATCTATTTGCTCCCAGAGCTCCATGATCGAAGGCCTCAGCTGCCTGAAGCTGAGCTCCCGCATGCCCACCAACTCCCTGCGGTCGGGGTGGACCTCCTAGTGGTGGTGGTGGCGACACCTCGAAGTGTTCCCACCATATGCTACTCGTCCAGCTCCTCGGCCTTGTCTGCCTGCACCCTGCGGACCACCGTGGCCGAACCTCTGTCTGGGAGGTCCCTCTACCACCTGCTGCTCATCTGTAAGACGATTTGGGCAGTTTCGAGCCATGTGACCTCGCCCGCTGCATGCGTAGGAACGCTTACCCCTCGTGTAGCTGGCTCTCCTTCGGGTTCCCCGCACAACCAAATTCTCATCCTGAGATTGCCCATATGATGGTCTGGCCCGTTTGGACCTCTGCGTCAACTGTCTACTGCCAGCTGCAGAAGACCCTGCTATGGGCTATCCTGCGGAGGGTCCTGTCACTGGGGCCTGCTCGGCGAGAGAACTCTCCACTAGAAGGGCCCTTCCAAAACCTCTTCCTGTCTCAGAATGTTGAGGGAGATCATCGAAGCCCTAATCTCGTGCCTCAGTCCCTACTCGAAGGTCCGGGCTCGGAAGAATGGGTCACGTACCATATCTGTGGAGTAGCGCGAGAGATCAGTAAATCTCGCCGAGTACTGGGCCACTATCAAGCTGTCATGCCGCAGCTGAAGAAGCTCATGTATGCGTACCGCACAGAGGGTGGCTGGGACGAACTCAGAGCGGAAGATGCTCTCAAAGTCCGTCCAGAGGAGAGATGCCTCGTCGTGCACCTGAAGCATCAAGCTCCACCATCTTCCTGCTTCCGCATGCAGGAGGCTCACTACGAGGAACACCATGAGGTCTGCTGGTGTCCTCACTAATCTGAAAACCCGTACAACTGCCTCCAGCCAGTCCTCGGCGGCCTGAGGGTCCGTCTCCCCGCGGAACGTGGGTGGTCACTGGCGCTGGAACTCATGAAGTGCACTAAGGCGACATGCATCGTCAGCGGCTGGGGTTGGTAGCATCGGTGGCTCGGCGGGTAAAGGTACCGCCGGTGCCTCTACAGACAAGGAGCCCGGCACCGAGACCTCGTCGCTCGGTGGGCTGTCATCACGCTCGACTCTCGGAACCCTAGCTGGCTGCCGTCGGGGGGCCATCCTGAAAAGGAAACACGTGAGCCATGGTCAAAATAGTATACCTGGTGAGCTGTTACAAGTAATCACAAAGAAACATGAACACACATGCAATCAATGTTTTCGTGCATTAAGTTGGAAATCCGAAGTCAGGGTCCTGGTGTACAGATACATCGGCCGCCGCACCAACACTGGACTCCATGGACTGACAACCACACCCAATACGCTAAACACTATTGCATCACATAGAAGAATGATCAGAGTCTGCGGTAGAACCGACGACCTCTGATACCAATTTGTCACGACCCGCCCTCGGGGCCCGTACCGGGACTACCCCAAGCCCGCCTTCCATAGGCCAGGGGATAGCGAATAGAACCAAGGCCTAAATCCCAACAAAAGGGAAGGCATTGCCTTTGAAAAGTAAACAAGTACCACAGAGTAAGCAAGCAGAAAAGTAAACACTAAGTAAAAATTGCAACAAGCTGTGCTGAAAGTAAAAGAGGCCGAAAATACAAGCCCAACTGTCAAGTACAACTGAAGGGAAAAACATCTACTGAAAAGAAACGCCACAACGTCGAGCCGTCGTCTAGATGTCCCACCTGAAGGGTGGGTACATATAGCCTCTACTGCTCCTCGGGTCCACCTGACTGCTCCGAGTACGTCCCGCCCAGTGGTCCACCTCCAGGTACCGTCCTGCTCCGCAAGCCTCCACCACGATCAGTGCTGTCCGTCGTCTGCAACCAACACAACGAAGTGCGGGCATAGCCCGTGCAGGGTTGAGTATAAGATACTCAGTAGGGACCCCGAGACCCCGAAGGAAACTCGAAATCCACAAAGGATAAACCACAATGAAAGAGACAATCACGAAATAACATCCGACACTGCTTAGGTATATGCCCAAACATATACCTAAATCATCAATTCCCACTCGGATCCAACATCCGAGCTCAAGCACAACCCAGTACACATAAGAAATAAAAACGTATACCCACACAGGATAGCCCAACACACTCCACAAGGGAGAGTAAAATAGTAAATCCACACCGGATAGTTCAACACAATCCACAAAGGAGAGTAAACAGTAAATCGACACAGGATAGTTCAACACAATCCACAAGGAGAGTAAACAGTAAATCCACACAGGATAGTTCAACACAATCCACAAAGGAGAGTAAACAGTAAATCCACACAGGATAGTTCAACACAATCCACAAATGAGAGTAAAAAAGGATTTAGCTCACACAGGTATACTTCGTCGAAAAGGTGAAAGGGATGATCAGATATAGATACTGAATCATCTAAGCTGGGACCCACATAGGATACAAGACCAGCATGGCTGGGACCCACATAGGATACAAGACCAGCACTGAGTAATCTAAGCTGGGACCCACATTGGATACAATACCAGCATAGCTGGGACCCACATAGGATACAAGACCAGCACAGCTGGGACCCACATAGGATACAAGAACATCACTCTTCATTGATTCATCTATGCTGTGACCCACATAGGATACAAGACCAGCACTGAATCATCTAATCTGGGACCCACATAGGATACAAGACCAGCACGGCTGGGACCCACATAGGATACAAGACCAGCACTGAGTCATCTAAGATGGGACCCACATAGGATACAAGACCAGCACTCTTCATTGATTCATCTACGCTGGGACCCACATAGGATACAAGACTAGCACTCTTCATCGTCACAGTCCACTGAGGATCTCTGCACAGTCGTCGTCGTCGAAGTTGCAGCCAGCACTAGGGTTCCCGCACACAGCAAGCTCATTCGGGAGGGTCCGCTCAACGAGCTGAGAGGCTGATAAATCAACTGACACAAGGTCCAGAGTTGATGTATCCAAAAGTTCAGTATCGTCAACAGGAACTCAACGTCGCAGACGGCGCGTCAATCGGACGCCCGGTTTGAGAGTTATTGGCTTTTTCATCCTAGGGGCCCGATTTATTTTTAAGGCAAAACCAACCCGACCGCACTCGACCTACGTCCAAACCTCGGGCGGAGTATGCCAAAAGATCCGTCTCTCTTAGAGGAATTCACCAAAGTTGACGGCACGTCAATCGGACGTCCGGAACTCAAGATATTAGCGTTTCCGCTCCGAGGGCCCGGTTGGCTTCGTGTACGAACCAACCCGGCCAAACCCAAAGTTTTCTGAAACCTTGAGTGTAATATACCAAAACGACCATCTCAATCCAAGGATCGAGTTGCTGCTAAAGACACGTTGTTTGGAGGTCTACAGTTCAAGATATGGGCATTTGAGCGAAAGTTGTCCGAAAACAGGGGGTCCGGGTCCGGGCCGACCCGGCCCGACCCCCCCCCCCCCCCCCCCCCCCCCCGGGTCGACCCGACCCGGGTCCGACTCGGCTGGCCCGCCCCGGCTTGGCCAGTCCGGCTCGGCTCGGCCGAGTGACGCGCGGGGAGCCGCAGGGCACTGCCCCCGCGACTGGGAGATGTCGCGGCCCCTGAGCTGGCCGCGCTGGGACAACGGACGCGGCATGCTACCGCGTCCTGTGCGCGCGAGCCGGACCCGCATGCCGCGGCTCCGTTGCCCGCCGCTGCCATGGCTCAGCGGCGGCGGCCCTGCCCGGTGGTGCGCCGGGGCGCCGCCGGCGACTTCTACGGGCCACTGGAGTCGCTCCGGTGGTCCGTTTTTCTTCCCTTCTGCGCTGATGCTCCTCCCGGGATCTGTTATTTACTGCGGGAACACCAAATCGCCTCTACGGCACATTTCTTCATCGCCTGCCAAATTCTCACAACAACGAAGAACGGCGGAAGGTTGCCGGCCGTGTTTGTTTGGCCCGCACCCTCCGCGTTAGATAGAACCAACGGGAGAAATATATTCAACACATGAATCAACAATTTTAATGAATTAAAATTGTTCTTATTGTCCAGGTTCTTCACTTATAAAAGAAACGATCACGGGAAAAAGGAATTATTCACAACAACCCCTACCTCGTAGTCGTCGTCGTACGCACGTTCTTCGTAGATTTGTTCGTCGCGGAAGGAGGCGATCATCACATCGTGGAAGGGCGTCGCGTCGTCGCGGAAAATGGTGTCGCATCAACGAACTCCGAGGTTCAAGAACATATAGATATAATTAATAAAAAATTAAATCCATATCGTATTTATAAACCACAAAGGAGTTTTAATGAAAACCCGAAATCTCCTACCTCAAGCGGTTGGTGATCGGAGATCAGGGCGGGGAAGAACGTCTCGGATTGGAGCATCGTCAAACTCTGAGGGTGACGATGTTCTTCGCGTTCTTCTCGTTCTTCGTGTTCTTCGCGTTCTTCGTGAAGGAGGATGAAGGCACAAGAATTCTGTCAAAGCCTCTCAACGTGCAATCCTTCAAAAGTCATGTTGGTCTTATTTTATTATTACGCCAACAAATGAAAAAGAGGTAAGTAACGACCCATTAATTCGTAGAATTAAATCAATGATAGAAAATGCCCATTTAATTCACGAATAGAACTGCCCAATTAAATGGTGCGTTATGAATTTAAGAAAACGCGTCAGTTGACTTCATAATGATGGGTTTTTGCGGGTTCGTTACTTAGCGGAAATGAAACGGCGGGGCTCGTGCGGGCCTCACCCCACAAATATCCTACCAAGGGGTAGGATATTTTTGGATAGCACCCTATCTGTTTCAACTCAGCTTAAGCCGCTTTTAAGTGACTTCAAGTCGCTTCCAGGTGGCTTAAGTGAAATAAAATATAGTTTCTTGAACAATTTATTTTATTTCTTAAATTTAAGCCCAAAAATTAAAAACCACAACCGAGAAAACACAACTCCGGAAAAGGCGTTTCTAAGAAAATACTGGCACTTCAATTTCATCGGTGCCCTCAGAAGTCGATTCCGGGCAATGGTTCAAAAGTTATAAAAACCCGCTCGTCCGTTCATTGAACGTACCCGAGCCAAACTTTGGAAAATGATTTCGGGCACACCGGGCCTCAGAATCAGGTGCCATCAGAAGCTGCATTCTTGAAAAATTCCATAGATAATTAAGAAAAAAATTTCCTTGAAATTTACGGGTCTTTACATTCTATATGTTTACTATTTATAAATTCCAAATGTACATCCATTTAGATCCAAATATAATTATAATTAGTATAAATTTAATGATTGATTATAATAATTTAAATCCTCATTATGGGATAAAATATGTATCAACATCTGAAACATAAATTTTGGTGAATAAAATACAAAAAAAATTGGCATTGGTCTCTTATATTTTTTTATTTCTTATTGAATTTAAATTAGATTATTTTCCATTATATTCCCATTTTCATTATTAGTAAAAACATCAATCATATGATTCTATTTTTGGAAATATGATTAATCAATTATTAAATTATTTTAATTCAATCTATATATTTTAATAATTATTAAGAACAATTCTATTCAACCACTGAAATAAATTATATATTGATGGAAATGAATATTTTCATATTATATTGGTTGATATTGATAATATCTCGAAGAATTTTTCGAATCTCTAGATTCCACTATTTCCTTCATTTATTGTTTTATCCTCAACAATTGATTTTTCATATTTTTATTTTTCAAAACTATCAAAAAAATGAAAAGTACACATGTACTACAAAAAAACATCACTGATTTTTAGTATAATTAATAAGATATTATTTGAATTCATCATCTATAAGAAGTGAATATTGGATTTATTTTCAATCAAAATAGATATATCATCACAATCAAAAAAATTATTTTTTTACACACTGATTACTTCATCTAATGTGTTTATATACTTGGAATAACCCTTAATCTGCTATCCCATTAATCATTTTTAATGATTTTCATTAATCATTTTATATCATGAAATGTAATTATAATTATAATTTATATTTCTATATTGCAAAACCCCACATCTAATTAGGATTATTCATTGAATTGGTTATACGTATACACATATTTGAAATATTAACAACTTCTTGTTGGTCTTATGACCCTTAATATTTTATAGTTTCTTGGTCCAACAACATATTTCTTCCGATATGAACCAATGTCCTGTTATTATTTTCAGTAATATTAATTTTTGGGGTTGAATATGGATCTATATATTAGATAAATCATTCCATAGACTTCATAAAAAAATATTAAAAATATACTGATCCAAATAAAGCTAGGCCCTTTATCTCATTCCAAAATACTATAATGATGAACATATAAGATATGTCTACTAACATCCCCCATGTGGAGTGGTATTATTACTGAAATCCCATAATGAAAATATAACTCAAATATAATATTTATATGAAGCTATTATTTTAATGAAAAGAGTCATAATAATAATGAATATAAACTAAGTCTAAAGAAAACACTATACAAATCCTTTATCCAAATATGAGCCCATTCAATAAACTACATTCCATTGCGAAGGTAGAACGCATCCACCTATATTATCTAGTAGATCACCATCACCTTTTTGTTCCATCGCATGATGTGACTTCCAATACCCTTATACTGATGTAATATCACATGTCTATGCACCAAGATACCAATGTGGGGGGATGAATATGTAATAAAATTGAATATTCATGATCAATAAATGGCCACAACCTTTAAAAAAATAAAATAAGATAAATCATAATCCTATAAAACAAGATCAATTTATAAAACCATTTCCAAATACATTGAATAAAAATAATCATTCATTGATCGCTACATTATATCACGAAGCTGAAAGAAATACAGACCATATGAAAATATCCACACACCCACAAAATTAATCAAAGTAATAGCGAACCCAAAAACTATTTGTAACATAAAAAATAGTTATATGTTCACCACAATATTTTATTCCATTTTCAATTTAAAGAAAAATATTATCCTGAAAATATTTTTTCACACATAATACCAAACAAAAACACACTATGATAACTTTTATAGTCATCAAATATTTAAATTCAATTGTGAAAATAATATAATATGACAATAAAAGAGAAAAACATCTTTAGAATTGTATATAAATTAAAAAAATCCATATATAAATATAACAACCATTAACATAAAATAATGATACTCACAATTATGTATGAAAATATTCCCCCATTTTGAAACTATTGATGGATTTATGTGTATCAGAAATATAAAATAAACTATAAATTATTTTATAATAAGGATAATTATTTTATGTTTAATATAAAAATCAATATAAAACTTATATATATTCAGTTTTTTGTAGCCACTGGGATTTTATGACCATTGAAACATTACCATTTTATTTTCACATATTATCACAAGTAACCATATTTTGATATATATATTTATATATTGAGAATGGAATGAAGTGTTGTGGAGTTATAAAAGATATCCTTATGAATCTAATCTATTTATTCTTAGATAAGTGGAGGAGTCTTCAGGGCTTTTCCAAGAAAACACTCATTTCGAACACCAACAATTTTGACATGAAGAATGTAATTTTTTGAATAATTCCATTCTCAATGATTTCATGAAGAGATAAATTCTACTAAATAATCACCAATGAAAAGAAAAACTACTAATTAATCCATTATATTTTATGAAAATATTTTGAGTGATGTTTTAGGTGGATGGTTGGATGATGTAATCTTATAATAAATAATATTTTTTATTATATTTATTATATTTATATATATTGTACATTTGTATTTTCCATAAAATTTATTCTTATTAATAAATTTCATTCATATTTACCGTAAATGTCTTAAATAAGTATATATATAATTAAAAAAATAACCAATCTTAATTAATTAAAATTATAATGATTCGTTGATAAATAAATTGTATTTTATTTATTGAGTTTATAAAATAATGGTCGAGGTTGAATAATTTTGAATATATATATATATATATATAATTTAAATTCATTCACATATAATAGGATATTAATATATTAAATATTTATTTAAAAAATATTTATTAACAATTCTTTTTATGTGTCATTTGTGTTTATAATACAATTATTTTATATCCACAGTACAATAAAAATTCAATAAAATGGTTCTCATATTTTTAGTATATATATTTAAATTTTTAATATTTTATTTTATATTTATAATATAATATAATATAATAAAAGTAAGTATTAGTTAACATGGTTAAACATATATTTTTACAATAATCGTTTTAATAAATATTGGGTAATTTTTTTAAAGAATGAATTAATATCGTTTAAATGATTACTATATTTTTATATGTAAAAATTAAAAAATATATAAATTAATATACTATTATTTATTAATTAATATGAAAAAATAACATAATTACATTATATTCCTACCGCCATTTTTTATATTGTAATAGTTCTTTTCGTTATGTATTATTTTAATATAAAATTTATTTTTACCTTTTTTAGAAGTTGATTTGGAATAAATGCTATTCAGATTCTTGTTAAAAAAATTGAAATTATTTATATGAGATTGTATTAGATATTTAGTATATAGGTAATTTCCTTATTACATTTTTAGTCGAGATTATTATGGTTAAGGAGAGTTAATTTAATATATCTCAAATTTTTCTCAAGCTAAATTTAATTTTTTTCACAGTTCATTAACCCTTGAATATATGTTTTTATGTTTCATATCATTTTTCTTTTTCATTTTTCATTTGAATTATTATATTATTCCATGGGGTATTCTTATTAAAACAATAAATATTGTAATTTTATGGATTTCATTCAACATAAAACGATAACATTTACATGAATAACTATTATCCCATATAATGTAACTTTTCTTTCAATTTCCATATTCATTATTTCAAAAAATAATTCTTTTAGTATTTTTAAATCTAAAGACATATTATCTCTTGTGACGTTCTTATTTCCCATTAAATATTTCCCAACAGTAATTTAATAGTCCTTTTATATTTTTGTGTGTTAATACACTCAATTTAAAATATTGAAATACACTACATTTAATGTATGCAAATTTTATTTTCACACTTTCATTATTGAATTAAATTAATTTTTTTCAGTGTACTATTTTTGAGATTTATTTATTAATATTGTTTTTTCAAATTTCAACCTATAAACTTCATTAAAATTACTACAGAAAGCATCTCGTAATATTAACTATTTAAATAATAGTCAATAATATTTGATCTATTTTACAAAATTAATTTCATCCACCACTCTTACTATTTTTAATCTATGTCCTATGGAGTTATTTATCTTGAATCTCCCTAAAAATGATTTTATTAATCACTCATATTATAACAGTTAATAATCTGGTATCAACAAATCTAATTCATGAGAATAGTTTATGTGATATAGTTTGGAAATGTTAAAATACCAATTTTCATCCCATGTGGTTTTCCTAATATAATATATAATTTAATCTATATGGAAAACATATGTATGGATATTGATTGGTGGGGTAATATAGAACTATATAATTCATTAGTTGATTTTCAATATATCAATATATTAAAATTGGCCATGTGTGGTGATGCTCATGTCACTAATGGGTTGAATAGAAATTTCCATGGATAATAATTTAATGGGATATTAGATTATGAAATTTTGACAAGTCTATTATATTGTCATTTTTTATATTCATACTTATTATTTTAGGTTTCCATGATATTAAAAAAAATTACTTTTAAATCCTAAGATTTTAATCCATTTCACATATTCATTATCTCAATATTATATAATCATATTCTGTGTCCTTTGTTTAATCATTAAGGAGTACAAATCCATTTTTCTTATGTAATGGACAACTTGTGTAATTCTATCATTTTAAATTTTATTTTCCTTTTATTCATAGGTTTCTAATATTATTATTCTATGTAATATTATTAACAATTGATATGTTTTCCATTACCGAGAATTTTACCTCACTAATTATTTATGATTTATATTTATATAGGATCATATATTCATGATTTTTCCTAGAAAGATGTATCATATAGAGATATGTGATATTTGTTTATGATTGTAGAAGAATTAAGATATATATATATAGTTAATATTCAAATAAGCTAAACCATTTAATTTTGGGATTTTATGATCACATATACCCTTTAATGTTTATGTTATTGATTTTTTATATAATAGATACATTTTTTAGTTTTGTTGGATTAAATATCACAAACTTATACATTGATTGACTTCCCCCAAAATTCACATTTTCATGCCCTGGAAATATCTCCACAGAGAAAAGTTAATTTACATCCTAAACAACGTACACATACCGGTATAGTACCCAAGACCTTGTGGAAGTTTACAAAACTATTTTCTTAGGCCTCCCATGAAAATTGTATATCAAGTTATTAATATTGTTACAATCTTATGTAATTGAATTGTCAAGAAACAACAATATCATCCTCTATGTAACACAATGAAAAATACCAATGACAATCATATAATTCAACTCAATTCAAACACTACATCAATATTAATCCCATGAATATGGTTATGTACAAGATATAATCCAATGTATAAATCAATTTTCCAAAAAAAATTATATACTGAATAAAATTTTAATTTCATATATTATTTATAATCCGGTTATTAAATATAATAATTTAAGGAAAATATTATAATAAATTAAACCATATAATAAATAAAATTATTTCAATTCATTATTTGAAAATTAATATGCTTTTTAGAAATCACACTGATACCTAAAGATTCAATAATTAAATTTCTATCAAAACAATTCACGGATGAACAATATTTTTCAAAAAAATAACTCATATAAGACAAAAAATAAATTTTAAATTCCGTGTTTAGTTTATTTAATTTAAAAAATTCATATAATTATTCTAGAAAAATATAGAAATATATTTCATTATTTAACATGAATAGACATTCTTCCTCAAAATAGATGCAGAAACTAGAAAGGCTTATTGTATTTTGGAAGTAGCTAAAAAAGGAAAAATTGTGATCATTTTTCTATAATATAACCCCACTAAACACCCTTATATACATTTAATAAGTTATAATAATAATTATAAAATGGGTAAGGGAAACATATAAGGGTTTTAGATAAAATTCAAGTAATGGAAACATATCATCATGTAATCATAGATAATATAATAAAAATATAACAATAAAATATCATGGGAGAAATATATTAATAAATCAGAATTTAATATTATTTTCATTTTTCATGAAATATTATCCTATAATGAGAAATTTAAAATTTATATCATATATAAAGATTTTGTAATCAGAAGTTATTAAACATGAATCAATGATCACAGTCATATAAAAAAGAATATGAAATAATATTTATTTTAAAAATATATAAAAACATTTCTTATGTCAAGGATACCCTAAAATAGAATAATATTATTGTAAGAATTGAAATATTTGGATACATTATTTTGAGATAATACTATCAATATCCCATAATATTGTAATAAACCCACTCATTTACCCCATCTACATTGCATTAATACCCTGTGTACACAATGTCCAGAGTTAAATCCTCCTATTTATTATTTAACACGGGATGAAACCTCCCATGTGCCATTTTAATTGGGATAAATAATAAAATATACCCTTTGGTTTGGGATAAATTCTCCCTTTAACACTTTTAAAGAGAATAAATTCTCGCATTAACCTATTAAAATTCTGTAAGTCCCCTAGTCTACACATTATCATGAGAGAATTCATCCCTTGCACCATTTTTGAAATGTTATATAAACTAATACCCAATATATTTGAAGCCTATGTTGGACCCCAACAATAAAATCATATATAGATATGGTTCTGAATGAAATAAATTCATTATAAACAATATAAATAACATGTGGAATGAATATTTGGTTGGAAAACATTTCTATATTTTATGACAAAATTATACCTAAAGAATTTAAATAGATGACAACCTAAATTCAATCATCCCAAAAGAGTATCTAATAATAATATTTAGAAGGGTATTTAAAAAAATTACTGATATTGAAATAAGTAAATTATTGATAACATGGAAAATATTTTGACTTTATAAAATATATTTTAGAAAAAACATATAACTTCAATGTAAAATAAGAAGTTACATTCATAATGAAAATTAATTTATGAAAAGGAGAAGAATTATTTTTTTAAAAAAAAGTTTTATTTAAACTGGTCGTTTAGTGGTGTATCCATGAATATAACATAATCATTTGAAAAATGTGAATTGATAATAGTTTTAATTATATTTCATTTTTCAAAACTATTCTTAAAAAATAGTTCCTTGAAAAGGTTCAATTGTTTCAAAAAATGATATGTGAAAAACATTTCCAAAATCTTAGTTCTACTTTTTTGGATATATTGGATTTAGAAGTCATAATTATAATACAAAACTAATAGACAGTTGTAGAAAAAAAAATTTATTTGGAAATAATGGAATATATTTTTAACATTTTGAAACACCATTGTTGAAATAAAATAAACCAAAAAGAGTTAAAAAAATATACTTTTGGAAATAAGGGAAAGGGATTTAAAAATATAAAATGTGATAACTCATAATTTTTCTCCAAATATTAAATTAAAATATTATTATGAATGGAAAGTATGAACATTAATGGTAAATAAACATTAAAATAAATAATAATTATTATATTTGATAATATGATTTTTGAGAATTTGATTCATCATTGAAAATATCTATATATAAAATTCATCATTTTCCATAGGGAAAATAATTTATAATTATATATAATATTTGGGTGGATGAAGTCAATACTAGTAGAAATGAGTTAAATTTGAAGCATTTTACCTCAATTAATATAGTTGAATTAAAAAATAAACATATGACATTGATATAAATTAAATGGAAATCTGTTTTACGAAAAAAAAAATTATATGGATCATAAAACCCAAATAATTACATGGAAATGATAAGATAAATTCATTATAAATTTATAACATTATATTTATATTTTCATGGTACTTGATAAGAAATATATCTCATGAAATTTAATTTTTACGATAATACACCTTACTTGAACTCTTGTATTGTTTATCACACTCTAATTTCCTGTATAAATCCAATATCCTTTTCGATAACCTGTTTTATAACCTTACTGATGAATAAATAAATTTATATTTAACAATTACAATTATCCTCCTTCAATTTCCTTCTAATTCCTTAATATTCCATTTTTATTTATATTTTATCTTCTTTCTCGGTATATTGTTTCTGTTGTTCAACATTCAATTTTATAATTTTTTTGACATTCATACATCAGGATCTTCTTGGGAAATACTTTTTTGGACCCTTGTGGAGTTTTTTGGGTTCTATTGTTGAGAAATTGTGAATTGAGGTATGTTTCCCATTAAATTTTCCTTTTTTATTGAAGAAATGTTGATTTAAATCCATTACCACAAATTGAAATGCTCAATTTTAATTTATGATTTCAAGAGAAGTTGAATGATGTGAAATTAATTGAAACAGACATTGTTTAGAATCATATGTAATTTATTTGAAATCATTTCACAACATGTGTTTCTAGAACGCCCAGGGTATCCTTTATGCATGATTTTGGTACATAATGCATGTAATTTCATAGTAAAAATATATATATTAATTATAAGGATTTAAAATTGGTTTTTAGTTTATAATTGGTACATTTTATCCTTTTTGGAAATGTTTTGTCCCACAAAGGTTAATGAAGGCCCATTTGGTATTTTCATAAATTCATTATCGTTCAAAAACTCTTTTTTAATGGAAAACATTACATGATAGATTCTAATGGTAATTTGAGGTCCATGTATTGTTAATTCCCTCTTGTGATAATGTATTGTAGGAAATATAATATTCAATGGGGTGATAGGGGTGATTCATTGTTTTGTAGCTTCTACATGGGAATTGTATATAGTTAGTTTGTTTGTATCACCCCAAATTTTTAGATGACATGAGAACCTATAATAGAAAATGGATTATATAATAACATTTTATTTACTTATTGATCATTCCACTCTGTCTAGTTACCCTTTGTAAAAAAAATATTATGCTTTGGGATTTTTCCACTCAGTTAGTCCATGTAGTGTAATACTGAGTATTCAGTATATATTATGGACATAAATTAAGAATGGGTATGATACATGTCATGTTTTAGTATGGAAAATCCCTCCCCTCATCATTGGATTGGGCAGAGGAAATGTGGATGTCACAACCCGTCCCCTTGGGCCCGTACTGTTAATACCCCATGCACACCATCCATAGGCCTGGGGCTAGTGACTTGAACTGAAAGGCGTATTATCTAAAATGGGAAGGTGTTTATTTTGAACCTTTACAACACATGGTCCGAGAACACAACCAAGAAGAAACATCTATATTAAAAATGAGTTCAAAAATTAAAAGGGGATGGAATACAATCCAGATTGAAAGTATGAGTACAACTGAAATCACAAATACAACTAATTGGAAAAATACAACTGAAAAAGGGGAAACAACTACTGAGTCTTCCTCCGAGTATCCTACCAAAAGGGTAGGTTCATGTCACCTCCTCAACACACTATGTCTACTTGTCTCCTATGTTAACCGCATATTCCTGGCTCCCTAAATCCACAACCCAATAGCTTTTCGTCTGCACAAGACATAATAAGGTGTAGGAGAAGCCCGTGCATGGGTGAGTATAATGGTACATAGTAGGGACACTGAGACCCCTGATGTTCTCTCATAATTCCATAAATAAAACGACAAGGATTGATCTCAATAAAAAATTAAAAAGCAATAGAAACAACTTAACTAGAGTCTTAGCTCAAACTGGGGATACAACTTAGAGTAATAGAATATGAGGCTGACTTAGACATGATCACTATGAATGTTGATCTCCAGCCGCAGTTTATCTAGGCGTAGCAACAAGTAACATTCCCAGTCACAAAGTCAAACACTTTAGCTACTAGATAAATCCTCCTATATCAAGTACATTTGACCTACCGCGTCACACAGAGGCGCTGCCCACTAACCTTAAACGGATGAGGTACTCCTCCCCATCACGTACAGTGGGTCTTCTTGGTCACACAGAGCCACTCCCCCACTATGTCATGTTGATGTACTCCTCTGAATCATGTTTCATGGCCACTACCCACTTTTTCCTTCTGAGGTACTCCTCCCCATCGTGTACAATGGCCTTCGAGTAACTCCGAGTCGAAAAGTTAGTAGTCGTCAGGTATTAGTCAGCCATAGGTTTCCATATGTAGCGCACATGGGAGAACTTCTCCACAAGTCATCAGTCGTATTTCAACCTTCCCAAACACTCACAATTAAATAACCCAATGATCTGTCATATCACAAGGCTTTAAACGCAATAGACGTCGCGTCAATCAGACGCCCGACCAGTGCATTATTGGCATTTGAGTACCAAGGGCCCGGTTGGATACTTGTGAGATCTAACCCGTCCGTACTCTATATTTCTAAAATACTCTCATGGAGTTAATCAAAAATATCTTCTCTCTCCAAGGAACATAATTCCATATATATTTCATCAAACGGAGGTATGGTTCTCAAGATAAGGCCATTTATGTTTTTCTAGGCCCGTTCAGGCCTGGGACCGGTCCTACTTAGTCGGACCAACCAGGCCCAACCCGGTCAGGGAAAGGCCATGGTGGACTCGGCCTGGCCCGAAAAAAAGGTCTGTCCATAAGGAAATCCCATCGTGTGTAGGTAGAGTCCAACAAAGGGCGGCCAGGCCCGCTGGCAGTGGCTCGCTGGGCAGGCGGCCCGGCCCGCTGGCGGTGGCCACCATGAGGGAGGTCCGGCCACAAAGGTCATGGCCCACTGTGCTTCTGCCAAGATGCTTGGGGGATCCGCTCCCCCGATATCCTGAATGGACAAAGGTCATTTGACCTTTAAAGCGGTTGCGCGACATGCGCACCGCCCAGTCGAAGCGAACCCGCCGGATGCGCGGGTTCTACCCCTCCACCGCGGCTTCAGCCACAGTGTCTGGCTTAGCAGTAGTGCACGACGACATGCCACCCTTCCATTTTGGGATCGGCCGATGAGCCAACCTCCGTCTCCATTAGCCACTTCTAATGAGTCGCGACCTCCTTTTCACGTCGGCAGCACATGACAACCTTCCACACCTCCTCCGTGGTCGGCTGATGTTGGGTACTCCGATGTCCACCACGATTTCAGGGTGTGGAATCCTCTATCAGTGTGTGTCGTTGTGTCACCTCCTTCTAGTCGGTTTTTGTTTCCACGTTGGTGGTCTTCAACGAAAGGTGCAAGGGTAACAAAGTTGCAGAGGGTTCAGGGTGGGTTTGTTAGGCACATTCCATCTATGTTAGATCGTGATCAAATGGAAGATAAGATGGGTTTGAAAATTTAATATATTAAATAAAAAACCCCACAAGGATACCCCATAACAACCCCCCACAAAAAAATGATTTGTGGATCAACCCATTAGTCAGTTGACCAACGTTCTTCATATAATTTTCAAGAAATGGGAAGAGGGAATCTTTTAAGGAAACTTAAATGAATAAACCCCATACATTGAATCATAAGAGAAATTCCCACATGTGAAGTTGGATCAATGTTCTTAATTCCCACAGTAGGCTACTAATGACGCTACATGCACGTTTTCCATTAGTTCGTGGTTCAGTGTCACATGTTACCTCCCACTAGGATCAACTCAGTCTTCTATGTGTCCAGCATGGCGGTTCTCTTTCAGCACTTCATTTCATGGTGACTTTGGGTTGATACCCCTCCCCAAGATCAATATATATATGTGTGTAAGGGAGGGTAAGTAATGATTATATAATTTAATGGCTCTCATAAGTTAGGAAGACTATTAATTCCCCAACTCTGTCATTTTTTAGGGATGGAAGGTCAATCCATCTATTGGATTGACACATTGTTGCTTCCCCCCTTACTTGGCAATTGAGGATATGAAATAAAATAATAAATTTAGTTTATTTCATTTCATTTAAAAAGTAGTGAAACATACAATTTTCCTTGAACCTACCATGGTAAATGTAAACACCCCTTATGTGAATCCCAATGCTGTGGATTCAATGGTGCGCTTAGAAAATTTAATTCGAGCAATGGTTCAGAAGTTAGAAAAATCGGCGCACGAGTTTACTCAACGTACCCGAAAAAATGTTCAATAAGTTATTAGTATTCACCCTCGACCCATGTCGGTTGATGTTAGGCTCTTTCTAAGGATAACACTCCACACTAAACCCAATGGTACTCTCGGATTTTCAATCTGAGTTACTATTTTGATGTTATTTATTTTACAATAAAATAATTTCTACTTAATAATTTTATTTACGGCCAACAACTAACATTCACTGTTGACCATTGTCGGCCAATGTAAGTATCAGCCTAAGGAAATAATACCCTCATGAGTTCAGCGGTGGTCTCATATTTTCAGTCTGAGTTATCATTCGTTATTTATAAGCATTTCAAAAAAGAAATAATTTTATTTAATTATTTTTTTTACGGTTATTCATTTTTCTGGTTTTGTCACCGAAGGATCACTTCGACTAAACTTAATTTATCCCTTCGGTAAAACTTCCATCCTGAGGGCAATGGTGCCCTCATATTTCTGATTAGAGAAATCGTTTATGAGTTATTCCACTTTTTTAGAAAACTTCTAACCCACCCAATTTAAAGTTTAAAAAAACTTCAATGGATCATTCCCGGTACTCTTGGCCTCAAAATCAAGCACCGTTAGATTTTGTGGTATTGAAATATTTCCATATAATTTAAAAAATTACATGGAAAATATGGGTCTCTACCTTCTCCCCACCATAGGGATTTTTATCCCCAAAAGACAAATCATAGACTAGAATAATGGGGGTACTGAGCATGAATCTGAGCCTTTGGCTCCCATGTTGTCCTCTGGAGGTTCATGTGCAGCCAGTGAACGTGCACTAAAGGTATTGACCACCCATGAAGGAATCGCTCTTGTCGATCCTCAATCCCTAATGGAACCTCCGGAAATGTCACCTCATCATCTAAGTCCATCTCACCATGGACGATGACGTGATATGGGTCGTGCATTTATCTCATCAGCTGGGATACATGGTAGACGATGTGCACCTTATCCAACTGTGGTGGAAGTTCCAAGATGTATTCCACCTCACCAATCCTCAAAAGTTTCAGAAATGGCCCAATAAACCTCGGTGATAACTTGCCTCCTCACCCTAATTTCTGAAGTCCCTGTCAGGGAGAGACTCTCAAAAAATCGTGGTCACCCTCTTGGAACTATAGAGGTCACAATCTAATGTTAGAATATGACTTATGTATGTTATGTGTAGTCTTCATCTGATTCTGGATTGTCGACACCTTCATAGTGGTGGCTCATTCCAACTCTGGACCCATAAGTTTTCACTCCCCTGGGTCTGTACAGCATAGTGGTGATCTGCATAGTTGACCGTAGATGGATTAAAAAGGTGTCATACCATTAGTGGAGTGATAAATATTGTTATATGAGAAATCCAATAAGGGAATGTTATCTTCTATACTACTGCCAAAATTTAGGATGCATGCATGCAAAATGTCTTCTTCCATATGTATGGTCGACTCCATCTAACCATCTGTTTGAGGAGGAACGATGGTGCTCAAATGTAGCAGAGTCCCGAACACCTTTTGTAAATACCTTCCACAAACTGGATGTAAAATATTACTTCACATTCATAGACTATCATCAATGGATCCCCATAGAGTCGCACAATCTATTGAATGTAGTGGCGTCCCATGCCCTCTACTAATCCCTACTCTCGGATAGGTATAATGTTACACGACTTGGTGAGTAAGTCAATGATCATCCAAATGGAGTCATGTCCATTAGACTTATGTTGAAGCCCAATCGCAAAGTCCATGGATATC
Source organism: Viscum album (assembly GCA_963277665.1). Classification (NCBI taxonomy): domain Eukaryota; kingdom Viridiplantae; phylum Streptophyta; class Magnoliopsida; order Santalales; family Viscaceae; genus Viscum; species Viscum album. Next base: position 1,128,354,203 of record OY728120.1, read on the forward strand.
CCATAAGACTTCAACTCTGACACCTCTAGTGGCTGAGCTAAGCCTGCACGAACCTGACGCTCGTCCTTCACTTGCTGATATGCGAGTCATCGAGAAGCAAACTCTGCCGCAACCTTCTTCATCCCGGGACATCAATGCTGATACTGGAGGTCCAGGTACATCTTATCCACAACAAGATGTACCTCAAGAGGGGACATATGGATTTCCCTCAACACCTCCTCTCATAGATGCCACTGGTACCATGGTATATCATCTGAAGGGGATGACGTGCTCCCCACATTCAGAAAACACATCTGGTGCCTACCCTTAGGATATCTGAGCACGGTTGGCCTCACGATCAATGTCCCCAAGCTACGAATCCCTGAATTACATATGGAGTGGGGGGTATCTGTCATAGACTGGAGGTATGCTACACCATCTCTATCCACAAAGGATATATTCAACATTGATAGATGCTCTTTCATCTCACTAGATAACTTCAGACCATACCTCCTACTGAGTGCATCTGCTACCACGTTCCCCTTCCCATGAGTATAAACTATCTCACAGTAATATTCCTAGAGGATCTCTAGTCATCACTGATGTCTCAGGTTTAGGTCCAAATGTTATAATATATACCTGAGACTCTTGTGATTAGAGTAGACTGTAAAATGTTCAGCCATCATGTAATGTTGCCACATCTTCAAGGGAAAAACACTATTACTAACTCTCGGTCATGGGTGGAATAGTTCTGATCATGTTGTTTTAGATGTCGCAAGCCATAAATGATCACTGCTTTCTCCTACATCTGGACACACCCAAGACCGGTCCCTAATGTGTTGCAGCAGACTACATACGTAACACCCTCTTCTAGAAGCCTCAAAATAGGGGCAACAATTAGTATTCGCCTCAGATCCTTGAAACTATACTTGAATCCCTCCATCCATACGAAGGAATTCCCCTTCTTCGTCAATGCTGAAAAGGGCGCTAGTATTGTGGAAAAGTTAGGCATGAACCTCTCATCGTACCCAGCCTACACCAAGATTATTCGATCCTCTATCACACTATTGGGCGGCTCCCAAGCATTCACAACCTTTATCTTCATTGGATCCACTAAAAATCCAGCCTCTGAGATAACGTTTCATAGAAAGTGGACCTCTCAAATCGATAACTGGCACTTAGAGAGATCACCCTAATGATGGTGCACTCCGGGAGTATCCAGAAATACCTGTAGATAATAGGTGTGCTTCTCCTCCATCGCTGAGTATACCAAGATGTCATCGATGAACACCAGCATGAAGCAATCAAGGTATGGTTGAAAGATCCTAATCATGAGTCTCATTAACACTGATAGGGAGTTAGTTATGCCGAAAGGCATAAACTAGAACTCATAATGTCCAAACTGAGATCTGAAGGTCGTCTTCTGTACATCCTCATCTCGTATCCTAAGCTGATGATAGTGTGATCTAAGGTCTATCTTCGAAAACTAACGGGAACCCATCAGCTGATCTAAAAGATCCTCAATACTCTAATTTGGATACTTGTTCTTAACAGTCATCTAGTTCAGGTGCCGTTAGTCCAGACAATGTCTCAAACTCCAATAACCCTTCTTGGGGAATAGAATCGGGGATGCCCATGGATAAACACTGGGTCTTAAGAACCCCTTTCCCTGCATGTCCTCAGACTATACAAGTAATTCAATAAGCTACGCATGAGCCATCCGATATGCTGGTGTTGGTATTAGTTTTTTCCTGGGGTACAATTCGATGTAAAAGTCTTTGTCTCTACATGGAGGTAGTCCCAGAACATCATCAGGAAAGACATCAGCATACTGGTCTACCACTACAGGATAGATCAGACTCTCAACATCAGCTGCTCTAAGGGAAAGGCTAGCCAACTTATGATTAATCGGTTGCACCATCTTCTTGGTAAGTCCATCTTGTGCTGCAAAGGTTCCCTTGTTTTCTATGATGGAAAACTGTGTCCCATCCATTTGGACACACCGCACTTTTCACCCAATATAGTCAATCTGAGCATGGACTATAGATAACTATTCCATAAGCATGATGACATCATAAGGCCTCGACACCACTACTAGGGGAACATAACCAAAGATCCCGTCTACTAGAGTAGGCTCACACCGTCGATAGTAGTGTGTAATCATGGAATCTTTTCTTGTTGGAGTCTCTAGCTATAAGGATCAAGCAAACAGCTCCTCCAGAATATCCTAGCATCGAATGAGGGTCATGGAAATAAAAGAGAAATTAAAACATGTGTCTATAAGTACTTCATCAAAGGTGGAGTAGGAAAATATTATCCCACTAATCTTCTTTGGAGCATCATTTTTTTAGAACTCACCTACCTTGAGTTGACCTCATACTTGTCTTCCTGATCCTTGTGGTGGGGGTGGACACCTAGTGGTGGGGGTTGCAGAACCATGAAATATTGTCCATCGCCAGCTATCTAGATAGCTCCTCTGACACGTCCTTTACCCTGAGGAAATCCTCGCACGAATATTTTCCACTGCCACTGCGGTCCCTCGACTGTCTGTCGGACGTCTGTACAGTGGGTCAGGCAATGGCGAGCCATGTCACATTGCCCGCCGGTACTGTAACACGGTTTTTCCCTCACCTATATTCGTCTTCCTCGTGATCCCTGTACCTATGACCCTATTTCTGAAGGTCATCCACCAGAAGTTCTGGTCCACTTAGAACTCTGTGTCATCAGCCTTCTCCCCGTTGTAGACAACTCTGCCACGAGAAGTGCTGTGGTGGCTCTCGTTGTGGGTGCCTACTCAGCTAGGAAGCTCTCCACCAATAGTGCTTGCTCTAATGCCCCAAACTGAGTCAGTATGCTGAGAGATATCAGTAATTCTCTGATCTCCCTTCGGAGACCCTTCTCAAAGGGTGGGGCCCTAAAGAAAGGGTCTCATACCATGTCGGTGGAGTAGTGGGAGAGATTAGTGGTCCTCGCTAACTACTGGGCCACTATCATGATGCCCTACTGTAATTGCAGCATCTACTATATACGCACAGTGCATAAAGACACTGGAAGAAATGTTCCTGGAAAAGTACCTCAAATTCAACCCAGATGAGAGTCACCACATCATGTATTTGGAGCATCAGGTTCCACTGTCTCCCTAATGCTGCATGAAATTGGATGGATGCTAAGATCACCATAAAATCACCTGGTGTCCCTTCCAATTGGGAAACTCTGGCCACATCCTCCAGCCAGTCCATACCCACCTGTGGGTATGTCTCATATCAGAACATCAGAGGCCTCTACCACTGGAACTCGTGAAACATGCTCAATCAGCTTGCATCCTCTACTAGTGGAGCTTGTGGTAATTGATACCCAATGGGTATTGGTGCTATTTGTACACCACCCGAAGGTGCTAACTCCATAATAGGGCCCTGAACTGAGCCACATCACTTGGTGGTCCATCATCGTATACTCTCTCATGAATTTTGGATGTCTATCTATATGGATGAATCATGAATGAATAAAAGTGTGCCATAGTCAATATGTTCTACCTAGTGAACTCACTCTTGAGATCAAAAAAGGAAACATTATAAAACACACACAATCAGTGTTTCTATGCGTTGAGTCAGAAATCCGAATTCAGGGTCCTAATGTATGGATACGTCGGCCGCCACACAAACACTGGACTCCCTAAACAGAAAAAAAAAATCATAACACATAACACTACTGCTTCACAGAAAAGATCAGAGCCCTAGTTCTTCGATAGAACCAAACTCCTATGATACCACTTTGTCACGACCCAACCCATTGGGCTTATTCCATAACTACCCAAAGCCCGCCTTCCATAGGCCAGGGGATGGATACTAGCAAGGAAAGGAATATTTCCTAAAACAGGATGGAATTTCCTTTAACCTTGTACAAACACACAGTCCTAGAACACAACAAAAAGAAACTATGTGCTAAAATATTGTAGTAAAAATTGAGTACTCAATGTAAAAGGGGAATGAAAATAAGAGCCCAAACGAAAGTACGAGTTCAACTAAAAGAACAAAGACAACTGAAAGAAACAATATATCATTAAATTGGAAAATAGATATTTAGTTGACCTCTACGGATCCCACCTGATGTGTATGTACAAAATCCCTCCTTAGCACTATACATATTCATGTTTCCTCTGCGTACCGCCGAGTCCTATCTCTCTCAAGCCTCATACCAACTGCTCATTTTCTACACAAGGCACAATATGGTATGGGTGATGCCCGTGTAGGGGTGATTATAATGATACTTAGTAGGTACCCCAAGACCCCAAAAGCTATCCCATAATTCCTCAAGTAAAACAACAAGGCTTGATCTCAATCAAAAAGAAGAGAGAAATTGACACAACTCAGTTAGAGTCTCAACTCAATCCAGTTATTCTACTCAGAGAAACATAATATGATGGTGACCCACACAGGATCACTATGAATGCTGATATCCCGCAACAAATTGTCTAGGCATAGGAACAAATAATGATCTTATTCACAACATCAAACACCTCAAATTCTATATAAATCCTCCTCTATCGAGTATAGTGGGTCTGCCACATCAAACCAAGGCACTTCCCACTATCCTTGAACTACAATGGTACTCCTCCCCATCGTGTATCGTGGGTCTGTTGGGTCACATGGAGCTACCCCCCAATGAGCCCAATTGAGGTACTCCTCTCCATCACGTACCATGGCCTCTCCTCACCATGGCCTATTGAGGTACTCCTCCCAATAACGTATTGGGGCCTTTGAGTCACTCTGAGTTGAAAATATTTTTGTCTTCAGGCATCATCCAGTCACTGGGTTCCATACATAGAATGCTTGGGAGAACTTCTCCCCAAGCAATCAATCTTATTTCATCCCGCACTAAGTCTCACAAATATGTAACCCGATGATCCTTCGTTTCACAAGGGTTCAAACCCAATAGACAGTGTGTCAATCAGATGCCTGGTATGTGCATTATTTTCATTTCAGTGTTGAGGGCCCAATTGGATTCAGGTGTGATCCAACCCCGTTGTACTCCATGATTCTCAAAAACTCAAATGGAGTAAGTCAAAAGTATCACCTCTCTCTAAGGATTCCAACGCCATAGAATGTTCGTCAAACGTACACCTAGTTCTCGAGATATGGTTCTTTAAGTGTTTCTGGATCGGTTTGGCCTAGGTCACGTCCTACCCAGTCGGACCAACCCGGCCCGACCAGGTTTGGGCTTGTCCATAGTGGACACAGTCAGTAGGTCCGTGGTCCGGACTGGCCAACAAAAATTGGGATCCCGCCCCGTGTAGGGCGGGGTCTACAAAGGGGACACCCGACATGTTGCGTGGCGCGGCCTGGTCGTGGGGGTGGGGGGCGTGGCCCAGCCCACTGGGCAGGTAGCCCAACATTCTGCAGGGTAGTCCGGCTGCGAAGGGCATGGCCCACAGTGCTTCTACCAGGCAGCTCAGGGGAGCTGCTCCTGTGATATCCCGAATGACCAAATGTTGTAAGGCCTTTAAAGCGACGATGACATGTTAGAGTTTCCCGGTAGCCGCAGACCCTAATGAAGGCGTGGGTTCCTCCTCCTCCCCTAAAATTTCGGCCACGGTCTCTTACTCATAGGTGGCGGATTATGGATTTCCACCCATCCCTTCTGTGTCCGGTCACCTTATCTGTCTTCCATGGTTGGTGAGTCGTTCCCCCTTTGCACACTGGCGGCTCGAAACGGCACGCCACACCTCTTCCATGGTTGGTCGGTGTCGGACGCTCTGATGTCTGCTGTGGCTTCGTGTTATAGCACCCTCTAGCAGCATGTGTTGGTGTGTCACCTCCTTTTTAACTGGTCGGTGTCATCGTGTCGGTAGTCTTCCACAGGAGCATGGATAAAAAATTTGCAGAGGGTTCGGGCCAGGTTCCATACGGTCACGCCCTCTGTGTTATTTCGTAATAAAATTTAGTATAAGATGGGTTTAATATTTTATTTTATTTAATAATAAACAAAACCCCACAAGGATGACCTATTACAACCTCCCACAAAATGAATGATTCACAGACCAACTCATAAGTCGGCTGACCTGCGTTCTTCGTATAATTTTCATGAATGGGGAAGACTGAATCATTTAAGGAAATGTAAATGAATAAACCCCCTACCTCATGTTGTCTGAACAATTTTCGTGCTTGAATGTGAGTTTGTGTTCTTTGTTCCCACAACGGGCTTCTAATGACGTCGCTTGCAGGTCGTCCTCTAGTTCGTGGTTCAATGTCACTCATCACAACACGCTCGGATCAACTCCATCTTCTAAGGCTCCAGTGTCACGGTGGGCACCTAAAACGGGATTGATAAATGTGGCACATTCTGGGAACCTAAAACAGGCTTGTTAAATGTGGTAGTGTCAAGGTAGTTTGTTTGTTGCTTGGAATTTTTTACTTCTTTTATATCTATGTTTGTTTCATCATTTTATTCTTTCCGGAATGGTATTTATTTCCCTTGGGATGGTAATGGTTTTTTCTCATTGAGGAATTGAACCATTATATCATGCGAGCCATTGTCATTATCTGATAAACTCTAATAATTATGGATATTAGGGATAAAATGTTTTATGGTTGGATAATTTTCACCAAATGGATAAATTTTATTTTTTTATTTTGTTTAATCTTTTTCTTCATTTCAAATCTATTTGTTGGAGTTTTTAGATTGGAATATTGAGTTATCGACCATTTTTCATATTTTTCACAGTTTAGGTTCACCATTATAGGGACCACATGTGGACTCTGATGGTTGGGTATCATTTTATTTCATTTTAAATTTTCACTATTTTTTTCATTGGTATCCATAGCATGATCCAAATTTTATAACTGACATGAGAAAACATGCGGGTTTGGGGGTCCCTATATAAGGGTGCATGACAGGAGCATGGTATGTCCATGAAATGTTTGAGGATTTTGTGTGGCTGTAATATATTTTATAGAACCATGTCTCATAGTTATTACAATTTTTACCATGTCATGAATGTGTCTAGTGAGTCAAGTAAGGTGTGGAGAGTTTTCACATGATTCCAGAAACCATGTGGTATATCCCATCGAAGTGAATTAGTACTCATAAAATGTTGTTTTTCTTTTTCCCGTCCAAATTTGTTTTACCAATAATCCTGCCTTTATCACCAAAATATTAATGTGCCTCTTAGGGGAAACCAAAATTATTCACTATGACTCTCTTCTACAAGGGAGAATCCAACTGGATCACATCATATTTTGTTGTGATTTTTCAAGGAATTATCCCTATCACTTTTTCCACATCATCTTATTACAGTAGACTTTTGAAATCCTTCTCTTCCTCAGCCTCTTGGGTTTAGGGTTATTTGTATAGGTTTTTTAATTTTTGGGGATTTTTTCTTCTAATGGTTCATCATGCGAATTTTTATTTCATTTTATATCTGTAGAGATGTTTTGGGATTTAGTTCCTAGATCACTTGTTGATTGAGTTTGGCTTCCATTTTCATTTTAACTTTTTATTGAAGAAAAATTGATTTTTTTTCATTCTCACCATTTATTAATTCTAGGTAGTGATTTATGATTTTCAGATAAATTCATTATTGTGAAATGAAGTGAATCATCATTTGTGTTCAATCAAATGGAATTATTTTATTAAAATTTCAATACCAAGTGTTTGTTGAAATACTTAGTTTTCCTTTATAAGATACCAATGATATATAATGGATTGATTTTGATTTCTAATTTCATAATGATCCCTAAAATGTATTTTTAAATATCTTTCGATCTATAAATGGTCTACTTGATACTTTTTTTAATATGTTTTTCATCTCAATGGTCTATTAAGGCCCATTTGGTACCATTATAAATTGTTCCTCTTTTAACAAATACCTAAGGACATCCTCATTCCATTATGGATTATAAATGGAATTGGAGGTCCATGGAATGGTAACTACCACAATTCTTATTGGTTTGAAGGCAACTGGATATTCATTTACATGACTTGATGGTGATGCATGAGTGTCTGATAGTTGCTTGTTGCCTGAATATAGTTGTTTTTTTCTCACCCCAACATTAAAGATGAAATGAGAAACTAGAATAGCTAGAGGATTATCAAGGAAGTTATGGTACATTATTTTAGACATACACTTTAGACAATGGCCCTTAGTATGAACTATTCTTTAAAATAGGATTATCCCCTCTATTATTCCAGAAAAGGTATGACTGAGCATTTGAGATGGTTGATATCATCTGGTGAGGCATTCCTGCATAAATAATCATTCCTTAGTGTGTTTTAGATTATCCCATGTGGTCTAATATACTCTCATGTTCCTTTGGAATATACTTATATATGTTTGAGACTTTAGGTTATACGACTTATATGTTATCTATTATAGTGTTTTAAATTTCATTTATTATGTGATTGTTGTTAATTCTTCCTTTTATGGTGTACCTCTTTTTAAAAGGGGATGAAAGAGATTTAAATATATTATTTAAAATCATTCTTGAATTTTTATATCCTTATTTCCTTTATTTAAATTAACACATCATCCTTCTATATTTTCATTGAATAAAATGGAAACCTTTTAGGAACATTTATCATCATTAAAATAATTTGGTTAATTGTATTTGATTCATTATAAAAAGGAATGTTAGAAAAATCACCATTCATCATATGCATTTCAAAAGATAAATTTTTCAGTATTATATTTCAAATAACCTAATTATGGGATAGATTATATGGGAATGCCTATTGTGTTCAATTAATCCCACATATACTCAATTATTTTTTTTATCCTCTGATGATGGTTCTGGATTGGTCTCAATCAACATGGATGATATTGGGTTTCAAATCCAAGTGTGACCCATGAGGTCTTGTAGAGATTTTGTGGTCATCATTTTTGGGTTTCTTTTATATTCAATATATATATAAATATCATGTTTTGTTGATTTTATATAATTTGGGATAAATTTCTTAGTTTAAATAATTTTTATAATATTTAATTGCAAAATATCAATACAATTACATTTTTATTCAATTTATGATTTCCTCCACTCCATTTTGATTGATAACTCATCTCTGTAATGTTGTGGTCCAGATTTAGTAACTGGTTTAGCTTCATTCTGGGTTATTTTGCGACATGAAACATCATTAAAATTTCTATATTGATACAATCATTGACCCTATTCATCATTGAATCCTTGGGAATAACAATTTAAGAAATGTGATGTGAAATAAAATCAATGTATGTTTCATAAAATAAATAAACAATACCTTTAGTCCCCAGACACTCATAATTTTTCTCTCATTCAAAATTAAACATTTAACCTAGAATTAACAATTTTATACCCACAAATCATATTCTATAAAATAATTTTCATAAAACTAATCATTATAATATTATTTAAAAAAATTTGCTGATAATTGTTTTTTCTATTATGAAAAATTCGTTAAATCTTGCTCACCATGTTCTACATTCACCAAATAAAAATATAAAAATTTACTTCATTAATGATAAGATAATTATATTATAATTAGAAATCAGGATATTTAACTAAAAACCAATGAATTAATAAATAAAATATTTGTATAAATTTATGAATAATTATTATATAAGGATATTATTTCATTTTTGTAAATGGAATAACCCATATAATTACTCATAAAAAACACCTCATGACTGTACGTGGAAAAACACTTACAGTCATCATCCAAACATTAATCATACCCAATGAGTTGGAGGGACATACATAAATATAATCATTGAGATGGTAATAAATGTCATATAGAAATAATAATATTTCATTTTTCATTTTCAAATTGAAGTTTTCTATCATTTAAGCTATCAAATATAATCATTACTTAGGAATAAATTTATATTATATATTTTCCAAAAATAAATTACATCCACTAAGTTTGATCTTTTTATTAGTTATCCTTCTTTTAACTTTTAAATTTTCATTTTTGAAAACCACATCTTTAAAATTGTTTATAAAAATTTCTGTTTAATATTGGGAAATTGAAAGATGATGTTAACTTGAAATAACCATTAATTATGGTTTTAAATTGTATAAATTTAGTGGGAATGGAAAATATTTAGATGGATGATAAAACTAACACCCAAGGAATAATTTTATGTGATATAGAACAAGGTTAGGTGAAATTAATGAACTTCAAATTCATAAATCTTTTAAGTGTAAATTTACCATTAATTCATAAGAAATAAATGTACATTGAAAACATTTTTTTATATGATTATATTGATATTATCAATTATTTTTGAAATTTAACTATAAATATAATTAAATATAATTATAAATATAATTTAATACTTTAAATATTTATATAATAAAACCATATTTTTTCCAAAAGTATGATTATTGATGATGAATTTTTTTATATAGAATAATTATTTCAATTCAATTGGATCATAAGGTTTAAAAAAAGAAAACAAATATACTTCCTTAATATTTAGAAAATAACAAAATCCAAAATGTTAGCACAATAATTGATAATTCAAAAATTGATGAAACAATTATATGATAAAATGAAACATTAATATCTAAATTCTCATTAATAAAACTCAATACTAAACATGTATCATTTGATAAATAACTGACATTAATATTCCCAACCCAGGTTTAAAACAAAAGAATAAGATTTTTTTTGGAATCTATTTCCTCTATGATAAACATATCATTAATATCTAAATAACATCAATCACATTTAATTTTTTACAATAAAAATGTATATTCAGATGTTATATAATTACAACTTAAACAATTCATTCCCATAACTGAACTGATTTGACATAAAGCTACATTAAAATTATATATACCTCCCAAATATAAGTCAAACATTAATCCTGCTTAAAATGTTATAATATCGTTTTTACCATAATCAAATAAGGTTCCCAAAATATCAAAATTATTTCGAAATAACATTAATCATCATATCAGATTTCAATACCATATTTATCTCAATAATATGATATATATTCTCAAAATAAACATTATCATTAAATTAATTTCAAAAAAATTCATACTATCCAAGAAATCATGTAAGAAATATGGTAGGAATTTCACCCTTGAATCCTTTAGGTTGTTGGATTATGATCGATTACCACTAAGAATTTTTATTTAACAATTTAGCCCATTATGATTCATATTGCATTAAAAAATATGATGAAAATCCTAAAAGAAAGTATCCTTAATCATTAGTTTTTATATAATCTATAGTGGATATCAATACCATTAAAAATATATTCAATAAATGAAAATTGAATTCATCCATAAATAAATTTTAATCAAGTATATCTTAAGGGTTACATATTCCTCATGCATAATTCAATACAAATTAAATGTCTACCATGGTGAATGTATCACATAAAAAATAAAAATTTCTTTAGGACTTTTAGATGTGTGATCGTCCTTATACCAATACATAATAACTCTAAATTACCAATATATATACACCTTAATCATTAAAAATTAATCATAATCTATTAATAATTTTTTTACATATTATTAGGTTATAAATCAGTACTAAAAATAAAAATTTGAATAATGTACTAATTTTTTTAAAAAAATTAAATAATAATAGAATTAATAATATATATGTTTTATGTAACATTTGTAGTTTACTCCTCATCAAATATGATTTCATTAATAGTATCTATTCATTTATCTGGATGTTCTTGATGATATTGTTCTTGATAATTCCCCTAGGAAACCTATTTTCATCATTCTCTTTCTCTTGACATTTAAGACATCTGATTTATAAATTGGCCTTAAATTTATAACCCTTCATGGTGTTAATAGGAATACTCTTTTTTCTATTTGAATATTATTTCTTTATTCCATCCTTTACCACATAAAAAAATCAACCCAATTACATAAGATAATTATATGGTTGTTTCATCCCACATTATTTCTAGAGATTTCATTAAAAATTATAAGATGTACTACCCTTATATCGTAAAAAATAATTTCTATTCATTTATCTCTAATTTGATATATTAGTAAACACACCTAGGTTCATTTTTTATTCATAACTCAGGATATCTAGTTCATAATAATAATAATAAGAGTTTGTACTATAACTCCCATTTTATTTGGTTTATCATTCACAATAAACAAATATTTTTACTTCACATCCATTATTACCTAGCTGATAGTTTTTCAATTCCATTTAATTAAATTCAAATATTTTGTGGGATAATATAATTGAAATTTTGATAAACTATCTTATATAGATGATAAACAGAAATATATCATTAACAATTTTTTTAAACTCTTTATATTTAATGAAATTAATAATAATTATCCATAACATCCCCTAATTTATCTATATATGACTTTTAACTTATAATAAAATAACATATTGACCTATAATTAGACCATAAACATTATATGATAAAAAATCTATGGACCAAGACATTAATAGTACATATTGTGATGTCTTTAGACAATAATTAACATGTTTCATCATGATTTGTTTCTTTATAATCTTATAATATTACATTATCTACTATACATAAATATGAATTACATAAAAAAGTGGACACTTACACTTATTATCTGGTTTTTATACCACAAAAAAAAATAAAATTATTTCAATTCTTCCTTTCATGAAACATCTTCTCAATTTCAATCATGACCTCTTCCTTTTTCAAACCCATTACTAAATTGTATAAAAAAATAAAAATGGTGGTAATATAATAAGATGAAAATAAATGGACTTAAATATTAAATAATGAAAGTATTTATTCATTGTATACTGATAAAAATATATCTCTATTTTTAGAATAAATTTTAGCCAAAATTTTCATCCTCTTATATTAGAAATTAACTTCTCTGCCTAAATATTTACAAACAATCATGAAAAATAGTTTTGAAAGGTATAATAAAACTCCTATTTTTATTAAAATAATTAAAAATTAATGAAATTATTTTCATAGAGTTTCAATTTTCTCCCATACGATATAGAAAATATTTTTTCATAAGAAAATCTCATTAGCTTTTCTTGGGAAATCCTTAGATTTCCGTAAAAACATAGAAAGAATAATAAATTAATGTATGTAACTAAAGATTAAATTTCATATTATTATCTTATCTTTATTAAAATAGATGGTTTGAAATTGAATAAACGTCATAGATAGACTTGGAATAACCATCATTGTTAAACTTGGAATAACAATCATGATCCACCTCAAAAAATAAATCATACCCATTAATTGTGGTATTCCTCCTAGAACAACCTATATTAAGTTTTTATCGGATCAAACTATTGTTATAAATTATTCCAACTAATAAGACCATTAAAAATTAAATAAAAAATCTTATTTATTAAAAAGTATTATTTTAATCAAATAGAAATCATTTCCAAATATTGAAATATCCTTTTCGTTTAAAAAGAATTTTGAATATACTAAAAAAGGATAAGTTGTATTTTATTTGAATAATAAATTAAATCAACCACTCGAAAGAAAATATCAATATTACAATTTCAGTGGTGGAAATTATATGTTTTCGTATATATTATTATAGTACATTTATATTATCTTTTTTGTCAAAAAATTACATATAAAATACCATATACGATTCCTTTTGAAATCAATAATTAATAGAATGTTTCAAACTTATCTAAAAAACAAATTTATATAAATATAAAAAATATAATATTTTGATTCTTCATAATTACATTTAATTTAAATATTTATAAATTAATTCTTTAAAACATACTAAAATATGGTCTTGATTTAATGTATCACTTACCTCATATTTGACTAGTCACACACAATAATATATTTATAAATAATAAACTAAAAAAATTATTTTATAAAATAATAATATTTTTCCTGTTTATTATAATTTTTTTATATTTATTATCATGTCATTTACAATTACATAATCAATTAATTTATCCATGGTTTCTTTGATTATATTCATTATATATAAAAAAATTCTTTGACAGGTTGACTATGGTAAAAATTATCACAAATTCCTCATCTCGTGAATAATACAAATGAAATGAATGTTGTTATTATACGTCACATAATAGTTTAAAATAAAACATTACTGATTATTATGAGAGGCAAAATATTTTATATTCATCGTGATGGTAGGTTGTTCATATGCTTGAGTAGTAATACCATTTTTAAATTATTGTTATGGAAAAATGTATGTGCTATATTATCCATGCTTAAATACCATTATATAATAAATAAATTATTATTTAATTAAATAAATTTTTACATACTATTCATGTGATTCAGAAATGAAGAATATTTTACCTCTTCTTGGTGGTTGTAATTTACACTTACACAAAAATGATATTATCATTTTTCTATAAATTGGATAATAGGAGGAAGTATTGTATATTAATTTTGTATAACGATTAATATGTTATAAAACACACACACACACACACACACATATATATATATATATATTAATTTTATATTAATAAATATCATTTATATATTGTGATAGAATTGAATTACATCATTTCATGAGGTGGTAGATAAATATAGACCGAAACGATAGTTTCATTTCCCATTATGATGGAATATGACAAAGATGTGGGTTATGGAATTATCAAAATAACATCAAATTATATGAATGTTATTGGAGTTATTATATTATCATGTTTGAATAATATTTTATATTACATGAAGTAGAATAAAATTCTCATTTAAGAACTATGCCTCTTTTTCAGAAAACAGTAGAATGTATATAGAAAAATACATCATATAATGGATTTATGATCAAACTATTCCCTATAGAATGTTAAAAGGTATTTATGCATGGAATTTTTTTCAATCATCGATAAACCAATGTGTTTTTCCAATTTTAATTAAAGAGGATATTACGTTCCATTTAATACGGGATGGGTAGAGAACTCATTTAATTAAAAAAAATATTTAATCCAAATAAATTAATTTTATTTTATAAATTCATATTGAATTTGATACATAGATTAGAGGATGAGTACGTGTTTAAATGCACTAATATAATAAAACTTTTACAATTTTAGGTGATTCTTTCCCTGTTATCTTGTTGTTCATCCTATTTCAGCACTTTTTGATAATTACTATGATAATGCCTTTTATTTTATTTAGAGGTAAATATAGATACCATGAATTGAAAATTAGACCATTAATTAAAAATAATTTATATTTAAAAACATATCAAAATCAAATGGACTACAATATGATACTTTTTAGTTTTTTCTCATTTAATGAAATATTATTTATTATAAAATAACATTACTATCACTTTTGGATGAATTCTTTATATTTTCTTTTTTAAACTAAAATGTACCTATTAAATTAATGTTTATGGTATTATAAGAAATATGATATTTATTTATTTCTCTAAAATAATCATGGAAACTATTAAAAAATTTATATAATATTACATGAAACCATTTTAAAATATTTCCTTTTTCATATAACATGTAATGGAACTATATCAAAGTTGAATTTATTTTTAAGGAATTATCAAAATACAAAACATTACGAATAAAATTACATAATGAGAATAAAATCCACTATTATTCAAATATTTATTTTCAATTACAATTATCCTCTATTAATCACTTGTTAAACTATTTATATAGAAAAATATAACGAGAATGGAATTTTTTACATTTCTTAATATAAAATTATATACATGATAATATGTAGGAAAAATGGAAGAAATGCCATATATTCTATTATTCGATAAATATTAACCACTTATAATTGTCCTATTAAATTAATACATGTTTTGGGTAAAAAAAGTTTCATTATCAATTTTTATTGTTAATTTCTAAATTTATTTGGTACCTAGGTAAAAAACTACAAGGATGTTATTCATAAAATTTGAAAAGAAAGGGCTGTTATTTACCAAATTTGGATCCCCTAATTCTATATATGGAATCCATTTTTTAAATTTAAATTCATACAATTGGGATAATATATTTTAAAATTAATCCAATAATAAAATGATGGTAAATATTTATTTTAGAAAAATTCCATTCAGAAGAATAATTATTTTATTTTAAAATAATGTAAACAAATTCTATCTAAGTATATAATTCGATTATTATTAATCAAAATAAACTAATGTTATTTTTAAAATAATCCCAAAATATAATTTAATTTCATAAATACTTTAATATATTATAGAGTTTTCAATAAAAAATATTATCTTCACTAGCCATAAAAAAATAAAAAATACAACATATAATAATATTGATAAGTTTTTTTAAATAATTATAAATTTTTTATCAAATACTATTTCAAAAATTTTCAAAATTTAATTAACAAAATACCTAGAAATAAAATAACATAATTCTTTAGGTATAAAATGTTTTTTCAAAAAATTGACTTCTTTTTTTATTAATAAATAATTAATATTCTTTTTCATTAGGTCTAATATATATATATATATATATATATTATGGATAATATAATACATACCCTCAAATTTAAAAGATTAGTTAAAAACATCGTATTTATCAAAAATTCACGTTTCTTCAGGATCATTATTATATTTTGTATATGTTATTGAATATAATAGTTCAATTAAAATATTTAGATATAAAAATATATGACGATAAAAAAATAAACCCACTAACCAAAACAAAAATATAAATTTAATTTGGTTCTCAATGACATGTTTAATTCCCAATATCAAATTACTATATCTACATAGAAATTAAAGAGATAAAGAATTATGAGTGAACGAAAATCGCTATTTCACCCAAATATCCAATAATTTGATGAAGTGCAGTCCTCAAAGGTGAAATCGATGGAAAGTAAATAATTTCCCACTAATTGGGTATAACTCTAGTTGGATTTTAATATATCAAAAATATGGGACCCTAGATTTTAATTCAAATTTTCATGAATTATTAAATTTTCACATCCTCACTACGTGGTCTTAGTGATTGAGAGAGTATCCCATGAAACTGTATGTTTCATACAATTTTACCAATAATATATAACAACAATGTCAGAGATACCATGAAGGATTCCAATGCAACATATTGAGGATTCTAAATATACACCTCTAACTTCTATTTTTTCCAATATATTTAACATTACCCAAATCATTTTAGGAACTCAAAAAGAAACAAAATTAGTTCAAAATAACATTCCCACGTTGTATATCATAGTAAATTCTTGTTTTTTCATTTTTTAGAATCTTGAATATATAATTCTAATATTATAATGTATTTTTTACAATGTTAAAACAAGGTGTATGGAAATCATTAAATGAACAACCGAAAATAGTGGTATAATCCCCCACCATCAAACATTAAAACATTGAAAAGTGGGTGGAAATACCACTAAACTGTTTCAATTCATAGAAATAACCACTATTACATCATTCTAAACTGTAATTAATATTGATATGTAGTAAAAATCCATTATAATGGCCTTGTAATATATCCTATATTTGTTTATATATAATCACATACTACAACCCACATTGCTCTCTAATAATTATATCATATTCTCAATTACCTCTCTGATCATACTAAATTACACTCACGCTAGGAGGATACAATTCAAATTCAAACTCATGAAAGTATTATAGCAACACTATTACCTTAATTATTAGTTTACACATAAATCAATCCCCAATGAAATAATTTAAGTGAATTATCGATCAAAAAATATAGTTATTTTTATATCACATGCATCATATCCATCATGTCATAATAACATGGTTAATGAATGAAACTCTAAACAACATATACCCACCTGAAATTTACTAAATTAGCTTACTCAATAGGTCATCACATTGATCTACCACCAAAACTGTCGATGATACCATATAACCACCAAATCATTCATCCAATTAACCTTGAGTATTCTTCATAACATCCAATAGTAAAATATGCACTTTTTCTAAATTCATAACCATGAAATTATAATCTATTTTATATTCTTATATAATTTTATTTTTCAAATTATAGATAAATATATTTCAATATAGCTACCTATATCAAAATTCATTTCCAATCATTAAATAGATGGATATTTATGGTGACATGTTGTTATTATAGTAGATGAATTTTCCCCAAATTTTCATCACTCACAAAAAGTGACCAATAATTTATCATAACTAACAATAACACATGAAATATAATTTGATAACTATAAACTAAACTAAAATAACATTAAAAATCAGTTTGGTATTGTAAAAATAAGATAACCATTTTCATTGCACAGTCATACCATGTACTATCTAAGGGATTCTATATTTAATAATATGTTCTTAATCAATTAGTATTCTAAAAAAAAGTAGCAATATCACATATGTCATTATATTTACTACTACCAAATATCAAGTGTCAATCTATTATCATATAGGTCCAATCATACTTGTAAAATTATAATGAATTAGGCCACTAACCAATATATTCCAACCAATATATAGTTATAAAAAGAATTAATAATTTTAAAATTACATACCTTATGGCCATAAAAATTAATCCTAGAGAGAAAATATTTTTTCTATCCACCGACACACCCTTCCATCCATATCTTGTGTATACTAGTTATTATTTACTGACATATAATAATGTATTAAGTTACTTATGCCTTGAAGAATTTATAGATTGGATTTGTATTATTCCATCAGTCCAATTAAATGAATCAAATAAATTAATTTATCTATATCACTAAATCATTCCAATATGGGAAACCAAAATAACCCCTTAGGGACCGTTTTATCAACTCCAGTATTCCATTACTAGCATAACTAGCTAACATCGATGATGAAATTACACTTTTAAAACCCCACTAAAAGATTCTCTAAAATACAACCAAACAATCTAAATATAGTTCAATCAACGATGTAATTTAACATTAAAAGTCAGTTTTCTTTCCCATCCCCGAAGAGAACTAATGGTATAAAAAAGAGAACCAATACCCATAATCAGATATCTTTTTCAAAAACATTAGTAACCAAACATTTTCAACTCCCAATTAATCATATCTTCATCTATGATTCTACAATAAATTTTTTATACTAATGAAATTCTATTAGCTGTTCCACCCAACCGTGGTTAAGAACCACTACAATTAATGTATTACTATGGAGTAAACCATCTCTATCCTTGAAAATCCTAACTGGTACTAGAAAAACACTAAATTTTAGTCATTATCACCCATTCCCTTTATAAAATTTAAAAATTAATGAAATTAATTCATTAATATAAATTCATAGGAAAATGACAGTTTTTATACAAATCCACCTTTAGTTAAATAACACAATCCATAAATCCATTTTTATCCCGCATTCAAAATTCCTCATAGTTTTAAAATCCAAAGATTCAATATGCGATGACATAAATTTCAACTGGGTTTATATCAATTTATTATGAACAAAAAAGATTTAAAAAAATTATATATGTTAATGAATCTATTTATATAGGTATTGAAAATGTATCCCATCATTTTTCACTCAAGAAAAATCACGTTTCAAAACACAATTCCCTAAAATGAAACTGACCAATTTATACCAAGACACAATGAAAAAAGGAATCTTTTTTAAAATTATCCTTATTTGTAAAAAACCAATACCCCAAATATTAACATTTAAAAAATAATTTTCAACAAAATTTTTTGAATCAATTTCTAGCACACCACAAAGAAAATTTTATAATTTTTATAACTCAAAAAAATTGTTAAAACATTGAAAACCCATCCAATATTCCCAATGAAACAAGGTTTTATCCATAACATTGAAATAAAAATTATCCATAACCTTCATAAAATAATTTTTTTTTTCAACATATGACAATATTTTAAACGAACAACATTTTTAAAATAACCATTATAAAACCTAATGTATAATTAATTTTTTATATAATTTTATATCTTAAAAAAGATTATTTTGGAAAATAAATTCATTATTTGATATTTTAATAGAGAAATCCATTTCCACCATTAATTACGTGTATAAGATAATTTTTTACCAATAAAAAATATATTTTAAAAATATTGTAAAATATTTTTAATAAAATTATTCATTTCTAAGAACTCTAAATTATTGGTTAATAAGTTTATATATTAAAATAAAAAAATACATTAATATTCACTCCATAAACTGAATTTTTGACATTTTATCCACTAGATAATGACCTAAATAAACTATTTACCCTCAAATATGGTATTATTTATTGAATAATATAAACATTAATTTTAATAATATGTTATAGAATCAAAATAGGAACAATTGGGAGTCAATGTGAACAATAAAGATAACTAGTTGTTCAATACAGACTCATATTATTAGTTTTAATAATTTATTGAATCAATATCCATTAAAAATTAACACATTTGAATATTCATTGTTAAAACCATTTACTTTAATGAATTATACAATATCTATTAATTAGTATGTGAAAAAATTAAATTTATACCATTAAAAGAAGCCATTAAATTTCAATAGTATTCTCCCACCATGGGAATAATAATTCATATTCCCAAAATTTAATTAATTTTTTTTTAAACATAAATTTAATCATAGGAAAATAATCATTAAATATATAATCCCAATCATGATACTATATAATGCAGTAGATAGAGAGTCAGAAATAGATCACTATTATCAAGACACAGCACATGGATAACTCCTTGAATGTCAATATAAACCTCCAATTCCATGACCTCCACAAAAAATAGGGTTTACGAATATAAATTTTCATTATATATGTTGTTATTTTAAATTTAATGTCCCCACACACGGTATCCTCACACCGACCAGAACATCATCAAAAAAATTATTAAAATTTTGGGACACCATATCTCATCCATAATAATCAATCCAAACTCTATGTAAAATTAGAATTATTTTGGGTTCCTGATTCTATTATAAAAAATAAAATCTATTAATTGAAAACATATAATATCCAATAAAATTTATTGGTAATGGTATAATTAAACAATTTATACACCACATACATTCCTAAATTATAGTATTCAATAGAAACTATGAATTAAATATATTAAAAAATTAAATGTATAAAAACTACTTAAATACATTATATAAGAAAAATACATCAATCATATTCAATCATTTCAAATATTCATCATTCCTTACATGATTACACCACCCACCCTACACAAGTCTCATATAACCTACCACCACTTCCTTATTCCATCCTATAGAGTAATATCAAATGATTCAAAAACTATTAATCATAATATTCTTTATCAAAATTAATTCGTTTAAGGGGATGATTTTTGGACAATGTATGAAATACCTAATACTCAATTCACACCCATTTCATATGAAAAAAATTAGTTATGTTTATTAAACAATATACAATTAATAACCCCATTTTAAATTTAATTCTATCTCACTAGTAAAACAATAAACTGTATAATATAATAAGGAAAACAAATTCCAAATTATAAATAATAATCCCGATTCAATTAATGAGAGTCCCCTAAAAACATAGTCATGATCATCATGAAAAATTCCCAACCCCCTGTAAAAATAGAAAAACAAGTGGGATCCCTATTTCTATGAATTATATCTATAAATTAATATTACCAACTCATGAGTGGAATGAAATCAATATAAATCATCTTTTCATGACACTATAACATCCCTGATGTAACATCCCAAGTAATTAATGAATAATACATATTTTTTTCTATGTTTATTAATGAATTATATGGTGTTTTATAGGCTTAAAATGAAAATAAATCCAATCATAACCATGGAATACACTAATATTCTTAAAAGATTGTTTTATTGACTTTTGATGGCAACCCATTTTTAAATCAAACTTTTGACAATTTTACAATCTATATTTGTCAAAATAAACTTATTCTTTAATATTGGGACATAAAAATTTACTTTGTGTGAATTTTTGGTTTTTTTCTGACAATGTTCATTTTTTAATGAATAGTGAAAAATACTGCAGTTTACATCAAAACTGCTTTCTAATCTAATTTATTTATATTATTAGATTATCTTTTTAATTGGTTTTAAAGTTAAATAAGAATAAATTTTTACCCTTTAATCCAATGGTGGTCATTAGGATTAATTTCACTTTTTAATTGGGCATAAACTAATGCCAAACTTTTCATTGATATTGTTTCAAAAAACCTGCTCTTTGTTTTGACAACGAGAATTATTTTTAAATCAATTATTGCAATTTCTGTGTTTGGAATTTTGTAAAATGGATTACATATTTGGAATCAGAAGGTCCAAATTATGTAATCAAGACTCTTTTGTTTTTGGACATTATGAATAGTAATGACGGTAATTATCTTTAATTCTATTGATTAATGAGTAATCGGGTAGTTAAGAATAATAAAATAATATAATAATAATAATAAAATGACACCAACGTGTGTCATAATTCTACTGGTTGTCTCATGGCTGACCATGGGATGTCTTGTGCCAAACTTGGGGACCCCATGAAATCACATTTGTGAGAAAGTGACTTTTTATCTATTTATTTTTTAAAGAATGTTAAATGTAAAAAAAAATGTATCACCAAAGTAAAATATTTTTAATTTTGTCTACATATATTATCTTTTGGACTATAAATAGTAATTGGAAAGATAAAAATATTTCATACATCATAGTAGTTTTTTCATAATTTTTAGACTTTAAACAAATTAAATTATTTATGACATCATGATGATGCAGTGATTACCTCATTAATAAAGGATTTAAATAAAATGAAATGATAATGTAAACTCTATGACCTACACATGTCCAAAACCTATTGGATGGGTGGATTTCGAACCCTTATCACCTTACCCTCTAATTATATCAATGTGGGACCTTTTTAATCCGAAAATCATTTTCAAATAAAGTAACATTTCTTTACTTTCCAAGAGTTCCCCTCCTCTCCTCTTATAAAAGACCCCCACATCTACCTCCTTAACCACACTCCCAAAGCCATTGGATTGGCCAAACCCAGCCCATTTTGTCTCTACACTTCCCTCTCTTACTCCTTGAAGCCTCACTTTGGGCAGAAGTCTCTCCAAGGAACCCTTTGAGCTCAATCCAATGGGAGTTACCCGATTTTAAGGTAATGTCTTCACTTGAGTTAAATTAGAATATATTTTTACCATTTAATCCAATGGTGGTAATTAGGATTAATTTCACTTTGAATTGGTCATAAACTAATGCCAAACTTTTCATAGATGTTGTTTCAAAAAACCCGCTATTTGTTTTCACAACGGGAATTATTTTTAAAAAAATTATTTCAATTTCTGTGTTTGGAATTTTGTAAAATGGATTACATATTTGGAATCCGAAGGTCCAAATTATGTAATCAAGACTCTTTTGTTTTTGGACATTATGAATAGTAACGATGGTAATTATCTTTAATTATCTTGATTAATGAGTAATCGGGTAGTTAAGGATAATGAAATAATATCATAATAATAACAAAATGACACCAAAATGTTTCCTAATTATACTGGTTGTCTCATGGCCGACCATAGGATGTCTTGTTCAAAACATGGGGACCCCATGAAATCACTTTTGTGAGAAAGTGACTTTTTATCTTTTTATTTTTTAAAGAATGTTAAATGTAACAAAGAATGTATCACCTAAGTAAAATATTTTTAATTTTTTCTACATAAATTAACTTTTGGACTATAAATAGTCATTGGAAATATAAAAATATTTCCTACATCATAGTATTTTTTCATAATTTTTAGACTTTAAATAAATTAAATGATTTATGACATCATGATGATGCAGCGATTACCTCATTAATAAAGGATTTAAATAAAATGAAATGATAATGTAAAATCTATGAACAACACATGTCCAAAACCTATTGTATGGGTGGATTTAGAACCCTTATCACCTTATACTTGAATTATATCAATGTGGGACCTTTTGAATCCGAAAATCATTTTCAAATAAAGTAACATTTCTTTACTTTCCAAGAGTGCCTCTCCTCTCCTCTTATAAAAGGCCCCCACCTCTACCTCCGTACCCACACTAACAAAGCCATTGGCTCGGCCAAACCCTGCCCATTTTGTCTCTCCACTTCCCTCTCTTACTCCTTGAAGCCTCACTTTGTGCAGAAGTCTTCCCAAGGAAGCCTTTGAGCTCAAACCAAAGGGAGTTACCCGATTTTAAGGTAATGTCTTCACTTGAGTCCTTTTGTTTTATTTTGCTTCTCCAACCCCCTAAACTCTTTTTATTCATTTATTTTGTAACAAATCAAGTATATTAAATATACTAGGATTTTTTTTATAATAATAATTCAAGCAAAACTTACACACACCAACATCTAATGGTTAATGGACATACTGTTTCCGTGGATGGTGAATTTATGCCTCCCGAAACAATGATTGTTCAACATTCTTTTAACACCTCAAAATGTGGCCATTAAGATGTCAATATATTTATATATGATATATAATATGTTTATTTTTTCCTTAAGCTTCTGTATTTTTCATTTTGGGCATACCTTTATGGTTTCCATTATGGGTAAACATGATATCTTCATTTAAGGAAGTGCGGACTACCGCCCCCTCAAAGTGATTTGATTTGTTAAATACCATATGTGGGACGTATAAAGGATGTAAATATGATATTATATATGATATTATACTGGAATTATAATATACCTTTATATCATTAAGATTCCATTCTATAAAATATGAAATAGAAATGAAAGTAGCGTTCATGCGTACATACAACTTACCGTCTCCATGAACGGTGCATTTCATTTATTACCTCTAAATGATTATGTAATTTTATAAATTCATGTATATACTGGATATATATGATATATACATCATGATTATAATTATGGATATAATGGATACATAAACAACTTGTAATTATAAATGGTTTATTTTTGACTCAAGTACCAATGATCGTTAAAACGACTGTTATTAACTTAAATAATTACATAGTGTTCATGACATGGAAATAAGTTATATAAAAGGAATAATGAAATTAAAAAAGGTTTTTAAGCAAGTATAAATTAACTCATGTTTTTTACTCAGGACATTAAAGAATGATCGAGTCAAGTCGGACCTGAGGTATGGGACTTCATCTCAATCACCTTTCATTGAGGCATATTTTGTTTTATACACAACCTTCTTTTATAAGGTGTATAAACCCCATTGACTATTAAGTTTTTTAAAAAGGAATCTTTTTTATATGAAGCATTTACTAAACGAAAAAAGGGAATGTTTTTGTCGTATGTATGCGGCGACAACGACTTCTCCGCCGCCATGACTATTATTTGAGTTTCGGCTTCCTCTACAAGTCATACCAT
Organism: Viscum album; assembly: GCA_963277665.1. Classification (NCBI taxonomy): domain Eukaryota; kingdom Viridiplantae; phylum Streptophyta; class Magnoliopsida; order Santalales; family Viscaceae; genus Viscum; species Viscum album. The sequence goes on from OY728120.1 coordinate 1,128,379,436, forward strand.
CTTTTTAAAAGAAAAATAAATACCATGTTTTACTTTTCTTTTATTTTGGTATCGAAAATGGTTTTCATAATGCTTTTATTTCAATGTGTTTTATTGATATCTTGTGATTGAAAGGTGGAAATGTTATGTTTCCTTTATGCATGTTTTATGTGATACGATTATGTTGAGGTTCTTGGGCATTATTATGAAGACGGGTGGTTCCATGATAAACTAAGGGTGGGTGAGCCCGATATAGCTCTCCAATGCATTGGGTAATGCGAAGGAGTGAAACGTTAAGGTTTCTCCGAAGAGATTTAGGGAATATAATGTGATGGGTATTCCAAACATAACCAAGAGGGTTACTCCCTACGTAAGAATGTTATGAATGCCTCAAGTTACCTTTATGTCTTATGATTTCAATTATTTATTCATGATTTGATGAGGTATGTTAAAGTGATTATGTTTTATGGGTAAATTATGATTTCATTCTTATGTATATATTAACTCATGTTTCCTTTCCATATTTTTTTTATATAACCCATACTGAGCTTTTTATGCTCATCCCAAGTCTTTTTTTTGAAATGTTTTTCATAGGTCAAGGGAAAGGTACATGATATGATGATAGTGTCAAGGAAGTGTCATGAAAGAATCCATTTTTTATTTTAAATATGTTCCATTGATGAGAAAAAATGAATACTATATTTATGTAACCACTTTGTTTAAATGTGGAATGTAATGAATGTTTTATGATCTAATTCTCTAAAACTCTAAACCAGAAAAGATCCTCAATGTGTAATCTTGTAATAACTCAAGATTAAGTAAGGTTTAAGGTTGGGGCCTTATAGTTGGTATCAAAGGTCGGTTTAGATAACTTTAAGAGTTAGAATTATATTAAATGATTATCCAAAAATATTTTTTTTATGGTCAAATTGAAGTGATATAGTATTTGAAGATTACCATGTTGCTCCATCTAAGGCATGTTTGTTCAGAATGGTTTTCCGCAGAGGAAATAGGGAAGCAGTGCTAGGAAGGTATGCAGAAGTAAATAACTTTCCGTATCAGCATCCTGAGATGGTCGGAATTGGAACTGAACAGTTTGTTGTAGTAATGGCGTAGTTGACTCAAGCGATAAATGGCGGTGGTATCCATACACGAGATAAGCCAGATCAACCGCAGAGGAACATGTCCGTGGTGGACCATTTCATGAGGCAACATCCCCCATCATTCAGAGGATCATGTGACCATGTGCTAGCTGAAGGGTGGATTAAAGCACAGGAGAAGATTTTCGATGTCATGGGGTGTTCAGAAAATCAAAAGGTTAGTCTTGCTATTTACTGTTTGTAGGGTGAAGCATATCAGTGGTGGTCGATGGTTAAAAATATCAAGGACATTGATGAGACTGATGCTCTCGACTAGGATGAATTAAAAGGTATGTTTCTTGAAAAGTATTTTCCTAAGGCTGTTTGACATAGGATTGAAAAACAATTCATGGAATTGAGCCAAGAGGAAGACTCAGTGGCTACCTGTGAAGAAAGGTTCACTCGATTTTCAAGGTATGCTCCAAATTTTATCCGAGACCTTGATAGTAAAATCAATCATTTTTACTCAGGATTAAAGCCAAAATATCGAAGTTCATTATCTTATTGTGAGTTTAAAAGTTATGAAATGCTTGTTTGATGTGCTGAGATGGTGGAAATTGAGTTTTCCGATGATCAAGTGTTCTATAACAACCAGCAGAAGAAGAGACCAAGGTGGCAGGAGAAAGGGAAGAATTCTTCAAAAAAGTCATATGGTAAGAAATCTAAGTTTCCAGTTTGTGTTAAATGTTGAAAAAGGCATGCTGGGGAATGTCTTCTTAATTCTAGAAAGTGTTGCCGATGTGGTAAGATGGGACATAAGGCTCGTGATTGCACTGAAAAATATCAAGGTGAAGGTAAGACCAAATTTTATTTACAGTTAGTGAAATGTTTTAAGTGCAATGAGATGGGTCAATATGCAAATGAGTGTCCGAGAAAGAGCTTGAGTGATGGGAAGCAGTTAGAATACAAGCAGAAAGGGGTGGTGAAATCCTTTTAAAATATTTCAGCAGATGTCGGGCCGTCAAATGAAGTTGTATTAGGTACATTGTTTGTTTTTTCAGATTATGCCAGTGTGTTGTTTGATTCGGGGTCTACACATTCTTTCATCTCTGAAAACTTTTCTAGTAAAATTGGAATACTATCTCAAGAAATGAATCCTGAACTTTTGGTAAAAACACCTGGGGGAAATGTTGAGCCAAAAAGAATTTATAAGAATCTTCCTATCCTTATTTGTGGAATGAACCTACTTGAAAACCTTATCGTTCTACCTCTAGTAGAGTTTGATGTTATCCTGGGTATGGATTGGCTCTGTATTTACCATGCTAAGATTGACTGTAGAGATAAAGAAGTTTCTTTTCAGAGATACTTTCAGTTTGTGTACAAGAATGAACCCTTACTATTGATAACATATCAAGAGGCCGAGAAACTTGTAAAAGATGGAAATGAATGTTACCTTGCACATATTGTTGAAAACAAGGGAACTGTTCAGATTAATGATGTGCCAGTGGTAAATGAATATCCTGATGTTTTTTCTGATGAGTTGCCTGGAATAATACAAGATCGGGAAGTTGAATTTACTGTTGACATAGTTCCTGATGCTAAGCCAATTTCAAAACCCCCTTATCGAATGGCTCAAATTGAACTTTTAGAGTTGAAGGAGCAATTGCATGATTTATTAGAGAAAGGTTTCATTCGACCTAGAACATCACCATGGGGTGACCCTATCTTGTTTGTTAAAAAGAAAGATGGTTCAATGAGACTTTGCATTGATTATAGGGCCTTGAATAATATCACTGTTAAGAAAAAATAACCTTTGCCTCATATCGATGATTTGTTTGATCAGTTCCAGGGAGCTCAGTATTTTTCAAAGATTGAATTGTGATCGGGGTACCATCAGCTGAAGGTAAAGGAAGCAGATGATCCGAAGACCGCGTTCCATACAAGATATGGCCATTATGAATTTTTAGTAATGCCTTTTGGGATAACCAATTCACCTTCTGTATTCATGGACATAATGAATAGAATTTTCCATGAGTTCTTGGATAAGTTTGTGGTGGTTTTCATTGATGATATTTTGGTGTTTTCTAAAATTAAAGAGGAGCATGAATTACATTTAAGGGTTATCTTGAAATCCTTAAAAGAAAAGAAACTGTATGGAAAATTCATCAAGTCTGATTTTTGGTTGCAACAAATTTCTTTCCTTTGTTATATTGTTTCTAAAGATGGGATAACTGTTGATCCTAAAAAAACAAAAGTTTTAGAAGACTGTCCAAGACACACAAATGTAACTGAGATTCGTAGCTTCCTTGGTTTGGCAGGCTATTACCGAAGGTTTGTTAGAAATTTTTCACGGTTATCTAGTCCAATGACTAAGATAACTCGGAAGGGTGTTAAGATTATCTGGACAAAAGAATGTGATGATTGTTTTCAGGAATTGAAAAGAAGATTGGTGAATGCTCTAGTTTTGGAACTACCTTCCAGGAATGGTGAGTTTGTTATATACAGTGATGCATCATTGAAAGGACTTGGTCGCATCCTAATGCAGAATGTTTAGGTAATTGCTTATGCTTCACGATAGTTGAAAACTCATGAGGTAAAATACCCTACACATGATTTGGAATTAGCTGATGTTGTTTTTTCTTTAAAAATTTGGAGTTGTCATTTTTATGGAGTAAAGTGTGAAATATATACCGATCACAAAATTTTAATGTATATATTCACTCAGAAAGAATTGAACATGAGACAATGGAGATGGCTAGAATTAATCAAGGATTATGATTGTATAATTCATTACTATCCAGGAAAAGAAAATAAAGTGGCTCATGCTTTGAGTCGAAAAAGTAATGCTTCATTAGCAATGTTGCATTTGGAACGTGATCCTTTGGTTAAGGATTTTATGAACATTGGCATAGAAGTTGTTGGTGCACGAAGTCATTCTATTTTGTTTCAGGTATTAGTGAGATCATCTCTATTAGATATAATCAAGCAAGCACTGAAGCAAGACAGTGAGTTGCCGAAAAAGGTAGAGCTGGTTCAGAAAGGTAATTTGTCTGAATTCAACATTGATAATGATTGCGTTTTGAGATTTGGGAAGAGATTGTGTATGTCTTGTGATTCACAGTTGAAGAGAGAGTTGTTAAGTGAAGCTTATAGTTCTCCGTTTTCAGTTCATCCAGGCAGTACTATGATGTATAGAGAACTTCGGGAGTATTACAGTGGGATGGAATGAAAAGAGATATTGCTGATTTTACTTTGAAGTGTTTGACTTGTCAATAGGTTAATGCAGAGCGACAGTTACCGAATGGGATGCTTCCACCTTTACCAGTTCCAGATTGGAAATGAGAGAATATATCCATGGACATTGTTGTGGGATTACCGAAGACATCTCGAGCTAATAATGAAATCTGGGTTATTCTTGATCGCTTGACCAAATCTGCTCATTTCTCTGCTATACGAGATACTTTTTCCCTAGATCAACTTTCCCATTTATATCTTAAAGAGATATTCAGGTTACATGGAGTTCCTCTCTCCATTTTATCTTATCATGATCTTAGGATCAATTATAACTTTTGGAAAGGCCTTCAGAAGTCATTGGGTACTGAATTAAATTTTAGTACATCTTTTCATCCTCAATCAGATGGGCAGTCTGAACGAACAATTCAGACCTTGGAGGATATTCTACGAGCTTGTATGATGGATTATCAGGGAAGTTGGGACCAACATCTTTCTTTGGTTGAATTTTCATATAATAACTGTTTTCATTCTAGTATACAGATGGCACCATTTGAGGCGTTATATGGGATGTGGTGTCGAACTCTAGCTTTCTGGGATAGTGTGGGTGAAAGGATGTTTATGGGGCCAGAATTGGTAGAAGAGATGGCAGAAAAAGTTCAACTGATTCAGAAACACATGAGAATAGCTCAGAGTAGGCAGAAGAGTTATGCAGACAACAGGAGGAAGGATCTATCTTTTGATGTAGGTGATCATGTTTTTCTCAAAGTCTCACCATGGAAAAGTGTGATGCAATTTGGTAAGAAAGTAAATCTGAGTCTAAGTTTCATTGGACCATATGAAATTATGGATAGAGTTGTATCAGTTGCATACTGGGTGGCTTTACCTCCGAGTTTATCTCAGGTAAACAATGTTTTTCACGTTTCGATGTTGAGAAATTATATGCCAGATCCATCTCCTGTTTTGAGTCTAGAGGTAGTTCAGCTGGAAGAAAACCTATCTTATGAGAAACAACTGGTCCAGATTCATGACCACAGGGAGCAAGTGTTACGAAATAAGGTGATTAATCATGTAATGGTTTTGTGGAAAAACCACATGATGGGAGAGGCAACTTGGGAATATGAAAATGCAATGAGGGATAAGTACCCCCATTTATTCGATAAGTAAATAAACTGCGGGGATGAAATTTTCTAAATGGGGGAAGGATTTAACTTCCCAAGTAAGTAATGAATAATAGATATTTTTATCTATGTCTATTAATGAATTAGATGGTGTTTTAGAGGCTTAAAATGAAAATAAATCCAATCTTAAGCATGGAATACACTAATATTCTTAAAAGATTGTTTTACTGCCTTTTGATGGAAAGCCCTTTTTGAATCAAACTTTTGACAATTTTATAATCTATATTTGTCAAAATAAACTTATTCATTATGATTGGGACATCAAAATTTACTTTTTGTGAATTTTTGGTATTTATCGGACAATGTTCATTTTTTAATGAATAGTGAAAAATACTGCATTTTACATCAAAACTACTTTTTAATCTAATTTATTTATATTATTATATTATATTTTTAATTGGTTTTAATGTTAAATTAGAATATATTTTTACCATTTAATCTAATGGTGGTAATTAGGATTAATTTCACTTTGGAATTGGTCATAAACTAATGCCAAACTTTTCATAGATGTTGTTTCAAAAAACCTGCTAATTTTTTTGACAACGGGAATTAATTTTAAATAAATTATTTCAATTTATGTGTTTGGAATTTTGTAAAATGGATTACATATTTGGAATCCGAAGGTCCAAATTATGTAATCAAGACTCTTTTGTTTTTGGACATTATGAATAGTAACGATGGTAATTATCTTTAATTATGTTGATTAATGAGTAATAGGTTAGTTAAGGATAATAAAATAATATCATAATAATATAAAATGACACCAAAATGTGTCCTAATTATACTAGTTGTCTCATGGCCGACCATAGGTTGTCTTGTGCCAAACTTGGGGACCCCATTAATCACTTTTGTGAGAAAGTGACTTTTTATCTTTTTATTTTTTAAAGAATGTTAAATGTAACAAAGAATGTATCACCTAAGTAAAATATTTTTAATTTTTTCTACATAAATTAACTTTTGGACTATAAATATTCATTGGAAATATAAAAATATTTCCTACATCATAGTATTTTTTCATAATTTTTAGACTTTAAATAAATTAAATTATTTATGACATCATGATGATGCAGCGATTACCTCATTAATAAAGGATTTAAATAAAATGAAATGATAATGTAAAATCTATGAGCAACACATGTCCAAAACCTATTGTATGGGTGGATTTAGAACCCTTATCACCTTATCCTTGAATTATATCAATGTGGGACCTTTTGAATCCGAAAATCATTTTCAAATAAATTAACATTTCTTTACTTTCCAAGAGTGCCTCTCCTCTCCTCTTATAAAAGACCCCCACCTCTACCTCCGTACCCACACTAACAAAGCCATTGGATCGGCCAAACCCTGCCCATTTTGTCTCTCCACTTCCCTCTCTTACTCCTTGAAGCCTCACTTTGTGCAGAAGTCTTCCCAAGGAAGCCTTTGAGCTCAAACCAAAGGGAATAACCCGATTTTAAGGTAATGTCTTCACTTGAGTCCTTTTGTTTTATTTTGCTTCTCCAACCCCCTAAACTCTTTTTATTCATTTATTTTTTAACAACTCAAGTATCTTAAATATACTAGGATTTTTTTATAATAAGGATTCAGGCAACACTTACACACACCTACATCTAATGGTTAAAGGACATACTGTTTCCGTGGATGGTGAATTTATGCCTCCCGAAACAATGATTGTTCAACATTCTTTTAACACCTCCAAAGGTGTCCATTAAGATGTAAATATATTTATATATGATATATAATATGTTTATGTTTTCCTTATGCTTCTGTACTTTTCATTTTGGGCATAACATTATGGTTTCCATTATGGGTAAACGCGATATCTTCATTTAAGGAAGTGCGGACTACCACCCCCTCAAAGTGATTTGATTCGTTAAATACCATATGTGGGATGTATAAAGGATGGAACTATGATATTATATATGATATTATACTGGAATTATAATATACCTTTATATCATTAGGATTCCATTCTATAAAATATGAAATAGAAATGAAAGTAGCAATTTTGCGTACGTACGACTTACTGTCTCCATAAACAGTGCATTACATTTCTTACCTCTAAATGATTATGTAATATTATAAATGCATGTATATATTGGATATATATGATATATACATCATTATTATAATTCTGGATATAATGGATACATGAACAACTTGTAATTATAAATGGTTTATTTTTGACTCAAGTACCAATGATGGTTAAAATGACCGTTATTAACTTAAATAATTACATTGTGCTCATGACATGGAAAGAAGTGATATAAAAGGAATAGTGAAATTAAAAAAGGTTGATAAGCAAGTATAAATTATCTAACGTTTATTATTCAGGACATTAAAGAACAATCGAGTCAAGTCGGACCCGAGGTATGGGACATCGTCTCAATCTCCTTTCATTGAGGCATATTTTGTTTTATACACAACCTTCTTTTATACAGTGTATAAACCCCTTTGACATTTAAGTTTATTCAAAAGGAATATTTTTTATACAAATCATTAGCTAAATGAAAAAAGGGAATGTTTTTGTCATATGTATGTGGCGACAACGGCTTTTCCGCCACCGTGACTATTATTTGAGTTTCGGCTTCCTCTACAAGCCATACCTTCTTTTTAAAAGAAAAATAAATACCATGTTTTATTTTTCTTTTATTATGGTATTGAAAATGTTTTTCATAATGTTTTTATATCAATGTCTTGTATTGATATCTTTTGATTGAAAGGTGGAAATGTAATGTTTCCATTATGCATGTTTTATGTGATACAATTATGTTGAGGTTCATTGGCATTATTATGAAGACGGGTGGTTTCGTGATAAACTAAGGGTGGGTGAGCCCGATATAACTATCCAATGCATTGGGAAACTCGAAGGAGTGAAACGTTAAGGTTTCTCTGAAGAGATTTAGGTAATATACTGTGATGGGTATTCCAAACGTATCCAAGAGTGTTACTCCCTACATAAGAATGTCATTAATGCCTCAAGTTACCTTTATGTATTATGATTTCTATGATTTATTAATTATTTGATGAGGTATGTTAAAGTGCTTATGTTTTATGGGTAATGTATGATTTCATTCTTATGTATATATGAGCTCATGTTTCCTTTCCATATTTTTCTTATATAACCCATACTGAGCTTTTTATGCTCATCCCAAGTATTTTTTTTGATATTTTTTTCACAGGTCAAGGGAAAGGTACATGATATGATGATAGTGTCAAAGAAGTGTCAAGAAAGAATCCATTTTTTATTTTAAATATGTTCCATTGATGGGAAAAAAATGAATACTATCTTTATGTAACCACTTTGTTTAAATGTGGAATGAAATGCATGTTTTATGATCTAATTCTCTAAAACACTATGCCTGAAAAGATCCTCAATGTGTAATCTTGTAATAACTCAAGATTAAGTAAGGTACAAGGATGGGGCCTTATACCGGCACTGAAGTGGGAGTTTTTATAACATCATTTACACATACAATTAAGGTCCCTACATCAAATTAAATTATACACCCTTCTAAAAATATTGATAACATCAATTAAAATATTTCATTCATGTGGAACACTATCCACATGTACATAAATATAATAATACATGAATCCTTATGATATTTCCATATAGAAAACATACCATGTGGATTAGTTGACACACTAAAAAATGTTAAGCCAACATACATTAATTCACAAAAAAGATACATCAAAATTATAACATGATGGAGCCTTAAATAATATATATAATAAAACTGAATTACGGATAAAAAATAGTATTCCCCTCGATAAGCACAAAATTTAATTAACCTTAACATTTCCATTAAACCATTAAATATGAAACCCTATTTTAAATCATTAAAAACATATCATTAATTGTTCTAGAAACTTTTCTCTGACTTAAAATCCCTTTGGATTCAATTCCACTATAACCACTCATGCCGAAACTCATTTTTGTATAATATAAAATAGTACCCATTATAAAATTATGTTAAACTCAAAAACTTGTTTTCTTAATCCCAGAATAAAAACTCAAAAATTTTTATAAAAAATATGGTCATTGAGAAAACATATAAATCAGATCCATGGTTATGGAATATTTGGGAAACAAAATTATGAATAGGGATAGCCTAAGAAAATTAAATTCCCTAGAAAATAAATCACAAAAAATAATCTCAAATTTTACCACAAAAAGATACTAATTTCTAACCTGCTTTTTGTTTCCACTAAGGGAATTGATTATATGATGGAATGATTAATTATTTTGGCCTTACATCAAATACTCTATGAAAATCCATGATCCATGAAACATATAGATCTAAAAATCAGGAAAAAAAATTGTAACGCCCCGACCCTAGTCACCTAGAGTCGGTGCCTTGTTACATAACATTGGCATGATCACACGAAAGATCAAATCTCGAAAGAACGATTGGTTTAGTAGCCTTGCAAACACTAGATATATTCATAAAGATTTACATTACATCATAAAGTAAAAAAACTACTACAACAACATAATGTCTCCATATTCCACACTATTACCTCCTCATAATATCCCTGCAGGTCATTCATAACTTACTTCTTCACATCCTGGGAAAAATAAAACATAGAAAAAAGGGGTGAGCTCAAATTCACAGTAAGGATAACAATATAGCGGAAACATTCCAAGATAAGTATAAACATTTAAGGCAATGTATAACTAAAAAAAGTTTTTTAAACTTGAACTTCAACATAGTATGGAAAAAGTAAAATGAAATAATTCAATTTACTTATTCACATGGATATTATACTAATCGAATAATCACGTGCAATATCAATAACCACATTCATAAAGATGGAATGCATAATGCCAGACTATCATAACCACATAGCCAAGGCCTCGTGCCAAGACTACAAATAAGATTTTTCCAAGGCCTTGTGCCAAGACACTAGTTTGTCTCATGAGACCTACCGATGCATCGAGGAGCTATAGTGGGCTCCACCCGTCACATATTAAGTCCAATGCATTCCCATATGAAAAGGTTTAAACGTAACATGAACATTTGTATTAAAACTAGCATACGAAATGTCAATACTTTCATCATAAACTATGAATGGTATAAAAATAGCACATCCAAAGTCAAATATATCACAAAACCTTCAATACAATATAGAAGTTTTTTATCATAATAAATCAACATCAAATAAATGTAAAATCCATCAAAGGATGTTGACATAGATGAAATCAAAACTCTTTTTAGAGAAATATCTCTTTCTATTTTTGAAATCATTTAAGAGCCATATAAAATAAAACATTTTCTTTGAAAATATTCGTATAATCTTGTAAGGGAAGCTTCGACGATTTTATAACGGCGGAAAATAACCGCACCCACCGTATAAGTTAAAAAAAACATTCTTACCTTAATTCTATCGAAAAGGTTAAAAAGAACCTTGTTTGGAAAACGACGGAAAGACTCCTTTATAAAATTCTTATAAAAATTAAAACAAGGGTATAAATGACTTTAACCCATATTCTTTTAATTAGTAGAAATGTTTTGAAATACATTTTTAAGAAACATGGATGTGGATGATAAAGAGATCACAGCAGATGATTACGTATAAACAATCTCGGATAATGAAGAGATTGTGAAATAACCCTTACCATGTACTTTTCCTTGGATGGGGTATGTTAACCTCCTGTATAATAGTGAAATAATTGTTATTAAATTATACAAGAATCATATGCATTCATATGATTTCATATATGATCTTTTAGCATTGCTTTGTTAATAATATCTTTGTATTATCGTTGTTTCGGGTGTTAATATACTCGTTTTCTTTTATATGATTTGTTATGTAAGCCATGTTTGTAATGGATAGGTTGTATATTATTCATATACAGAATTATATCAAGTCCTTAAACATCATTTTTAAATCATCAAATGATAATTATACTTGAATGGATATGATGGAGAATGAATCTCATTGCGTCCGTGGAGACGGTAGTCCGTACGTACGCACAAGCGACGATATCATTCTCTTGATATTAAAATAATATATAAATTTATGGTATATCATATATAAATAATCATTAACATGTTATATTTATTATTTAAATGAGTTACACATCATTATTATATCCATCCAAATAATAATATATTGAATAACAATTACACCACGACGTGGAGACTGTAAGTTGTACGTACGCACATATGGTGACATATTATTCAAAGGGTGGATAGAATACTGAATATGGTTGTACCATATTTATAATAACATAATAGTATATATATGATACTAGAGTTATTATTTTATAATGGTAACAACAAATGAAGAAGAAATGGAAGAAGGAAGGAACATGGAAAAGGGTGGTGAAATCATTACCTCTTCTTCGGGTTATTCATTTTGATTTGATCAAAAGCGCTCCATAGGTTGGATTTCTGATCATACTAAGGCCTCTAGATTGTAGTGAGGGAATTTGGGAGAGTATTGGGGCAGTTTTTGGACGAACACAAAGTCTATTATGGTGTGAATAAATGAGAATGAGGAGTTCTTTTTTATAAGAGGGGTGAGGGGCACATTTGGAAAAGCTAGAAAAATTATTTTATAATAAATTCATATTCGGTTTCTAATGGCTCCAAAGTTGATTATTCAAAATTTAAGTGGTTATGGGTCTAAATACGATCTAACAATAGAATTTATACATGTTTGGGTACTTATATTAATCTTATCTTGAAGTATTAACTCTAAGTTAATTAGTTTCACTTTTACAATGTCTCTTTGTATTTTTATATTATATGGTTAATAAACATACCATATACATCCAAGAGACCCCCAAGTGGTCCATTAATGATAAAAATATCATGATATAAGTTTCATGGCCGAACCTTATATTTTTATGAATTTAATATCAATTAATAATATAATATTTGTTTTAAAAACTCTTTTATGTCAATTTTGACACTATTTAATAGTTGATTTTTTTAAAACTCATAACAGATTTATTACTTCGCGCAAAGTCAATTAAATCAATCCTAATATGTCATATGATCCTATAAAATTATTTTAATTCATTAAAAGTCTCAAGTTATATTTATTTGGGTATTTATAATATCAATTATTTTAATTTGTCACTATTATGGTAATTACTGCATCATATTTGTGTCATAAATAAATTAACTTTTTAAAAACTAAAAATTATAAATAAACTATAATTATGTAATAAATATTTATAGCTTTCTAATTAATATTTATAGTCGAAAATCCAACACATATAACCCTATGTAAAAATTGTTTTTCTAAAAGATATATGCTTTTGTCATTTTTGTATTCATTTTAACTTAATTAAAATAAAGTGTCCCTATCACCTACAAGTGGATCCATGGGGTCCCAAAATCGACCCAAAGATTCCTATGGTCGAACATGTATCAACCAATAATGTTAGGACACGTTTTAGGGTAATTTAGTATTATTATAATTTTATTTTTAAACCTTATTTAGCGGATTTACCCTTAACCATGGTAAATAAAATATTTACCGCAGTAATTATTCAAAATGCCTAATAATAAATGTTAACTATTTACAAAATTTGAACATCCTGATTAAAAATATGGAATCCATTTTTCCAAATTCATAACACAGAAGTGGCAGAAATTAATTTAAAATTAATTCCTGTTGTTAAAACAAAAAGCGTGTTTTTAAGAGATAATAACTATCAAAAGATTGACATTTGTTTATGTCCGGTTTAATTGTAAAATTATGACCAATGACCAAAATTATATTAAACGGTAAAAATATATTCTAAATATACTTTAAAACCACTCAAATTTATAATTTATCGATATAAATTATTTCGATTAAAAATGTTGTTTTTAATTAAAATTTAATAATTTTCACTATTCATCAAAATATTAAAGTTATCCAAAAAGTACCAAAATTTCCCCTTAGACTAAATTCGATATTCCAAATCAAAAAATGAAGTCCATTTTAAAAAACTAAAATATATATAATTCAAAAAGTAGTTATTACTCTTCATAATGGCTAGTTTGATTGGTTATGGTGTGTTAGAATTCGGTGTTGCGTACAATACACGCTATCAAATTATTCAAAGAGAAGCGTACCATAAAAGCTTGGGGTGTTACATTCTCCTATACATCAAATAATTTCGTCCTCGAAATTTCTAGAATACTTACCACATGAATAGACTCGGGTGGTTCTTCATCATAAGTTCCTCGGTTTCCCACGTTGCCTCTTCCATCTTATGGTTTCTCCACAACACTTTTACCAGACGTGTCGTCCGGTTTCTCAATACTTGTTCTCTCATATGAAGAATCCTGATGGTCTCTCCACAATAAGACAGATCGAGTTCCAGTTCTAATTCCACATAGGTGAGTACATGCATTGGGTCATGCATGTATTTCCTCAACAGAGATACGTGGAACACATCGTGAACTTTGGAGAGACTTGGAGGCATTGCCAATCTGTAAGCTACAACCCCAATTCGTTCTAGAATTTCGAAAGGTCTGTTGTACCTGGGACTCAATTTACCTTTCTTACCAAAACGTATGACTTCCTTCCATAGAGATACCTTAAGGAAAACATGATCACCGACTTGAAATTCCAAATCCTTCCTTCGATTATCGGCATAGCTCTTTTGCCTACTTTGTGCTGCTTTGATGTGATTTTGGATTACCTTCACCTTTTCCATTGTTTCCTCCACCAGTTCTGGACCTACAAGTTTTCTTACAGCAACGTCATCCCAACAGGTTGGTGTGCGACATCTCTTTCCGTATATCGCTTCATATGGTGCCATCTGTATAATCGAATGGAAGCTATTGTTATAGGAAAATTATACCAGATGTAAATACTGATCCCAAATACCCTGAATGTCAAGTAAGCAAGATCTCAACATGTCTTCTAAGGTTTGAATAGTCCGTTCTGATTGTCCGTCTGTCTGAGGGTGGTAAGCAGTGCTCAAATGAAGTTCAGTATCCATGGATTTCTGAAGACTTCTCCAGAATCTTGAAGTAAAACGGGGATCACGATCAGAAACAATCGATAGGGGTACTCCATGAAGTCTCACAACTTCATTAATATATAGTCATGCTAGACGTTCCAGTGGTAGATCTTATCTTATAGCAAGAAAATGTGCTGACTTGGTAAGACGATCAACAAAAACTGATATTTCATCGTTCCTTCTAGGAGTCTTTGGTATCCCCATGACAATGTCCATCGTAATATTGTCCCATTTCCACTCCCGTATGGGAAGAGGTTTCATGACTCCCCCAGGCTGTTGCCTTCCAGCTTTCACTTGTTGACAAACCATACATCTTGACACAAAATCAGCAATCTCCCTCTTCACGTTGTCCCACCAAAAATGTTCCTTCAAATCTCTATATATTTTGGTGTTCCCAGGGTGTATAGAGAAATTGGAACTTTGAGCATCATCTAGAAATTCCCTTTTTAGATCGGGTATATCGGGAACACAAAGTCTCTTCCCGAATTTCAAAATTCCATCTTCATACAGAAAGTCTCTCAGTCTCCCATCATTCACAGCTTTAATCTTCTTTTGAAATTATTTATCATCGGTCTAAGAACACTTAATACTTTCTAGTAAAGATGGTTTGGAAACCATTTGAAAAAGCATTGATGTTTCACGTTCCCTGGTTATTCCCATGTCCATCTTTACTAGATCCATCAAAATTGGATCCCTTTCAATTCTCATCACGTTCAAAACTCCATGGTCTTTTCTGCTCAAAGCATCTACCACCTTGTTTTCCTTCCCCGGGTGGTAGTGTATCATGCAATAATAATCCTTGAGTAATTCAAGCCATCTCCTTTTCCTCATGTTGAGTTCTTTTTGGGAGAAAATATACTTCAAACTCTTGTGATCCAAATAAATCTCACATTTTTTCACCATAGAGGTAGTGCCTCCATATCTTCAAAGAAAAGATCACAGCTGCTAACTCAAGATCATGAGTAGGATAGTTTTGTTCATGAATTTTCAACTGTCGTGATGCATATGCAATAACTCTATCATTCTGCATAGGGACACAACCAAGTCTTTTCTTTGATGCATCACTATAAATAATGAACCCATCATTCCCCAATGGTAGAGTCAATATAGGAGCATTGACTAATCTTCTCTTCAGTTCTTCGAAACATTCTTCACACTCTTTTGTCCAAACAAATTTAACCCCTTTACGTGTGAGCTTCATTAATGGGTTAGCCAATCGGGAAACATTCTGGACGAATCGTCGATAATAACCTACCAAACCAATAAAACTAAAAACCTCAGTTATACTCGTAGGTGATGGAAATTATTGGATCGCCTTAGTCTTAGAAGGATCAATAGAGATTCCATATTTAGAGACAATATGGCCAAGAAATGAAATCTCATGAAGCCAGAATTCACACTTGCTAAACATCCCATATAATTCATGTCTTCTCAGTGTCTTCAAGATAATGCGCAAGTGATTTTCATGATCTTTGTATCTTTTGGAGTATACCAAGATATCATCAATAAATACCACCACAAATTCATTGAGATACTCCTTGAAAAATCTATTCATCAGATCCATGAATACAGAGGGTGCATTAGTCAATCCAAAAGGCATTACAGTAAACTCGTAATGCTCTTACCTGGTTCGAAATGCTGTCTTCGAAATGTCTTCCTTCTTTACACACAACTGATGGTATCTAGATCGAAGGTGAATCTTTGAAAAGTATTGAGCTCTATGCAGTTGGTCAAATAAATCATCAATGCGAGGTAGGGGATACTTGTTCTTTATCGTTATAGCATTGATCTCCCTGTAGTCGATACATAACCTCATAGATCCATCTTTCTTTTTAACAAAAAGAACAGGGGCTCCCCATGGAGAAACACTAGGGCGAATAAATCCTTTATTACTCAATTCCTCTAGTTGTTTCTTTAGTTATACTAACTCTAAAGTGGCCATTATATAAGGGGTATTCGATATAGGCCTTGATCCAGGAATTAAATCAACGGAAAACTCAACTTCTCATTCTGAAGGATTTCCAGGTAAATCATTCAAAAATACATCTAAAAATTCATTCCCAATAGCTACATCCTCTATTTGAACATTCCTTTCCTCACCCACAGTTATTTCATTCTCTTCCTCCCCAATAATTTAATTTAGTTGAGCTAATGGTGGTGGATTTAGATAAGAATTAGGTGGTGACGATTCTGCTCTAAAGATAAGGTGTTCCTTATCATCATCATCAAGAATCATAACCTCTTTCTTATTACAATAAATCTTCACATCATAGTTCGAAAGCCAGTCCATACCGAGAATTATATCAAACTCAATCATATGTATGACGATGAGATCAGCAGATAAAGAACATTTATGTGCTCTAATGGGGACTGATTCGCAAAACTTTGTTGCAATGATACTTCCCTTAGGAGTTTTAACTGACAACTCCCTTGTTAAATAAAATTGGAAATATCTAATTTTCTTAGCAAACTGGGAAGATATGAAACAATGAGATGATCCCGAATCAAATAATGCATTTTCTAAACTTGAGGAAACTATTAAATTACCTGCCACCATGTCTTTAAGATCTTCTACCTCAGTAGTAGTGATAGCATAAGCTTGGCCTTGATCCCTTGGCCTTTTCTGAGATAAGTTCCCTCGACGCTTAGGACATTCATTTGAATAATGCCCCATCTCCCTGCAATTGTAGCACTGAACGTTGGTGGCTTCCTTCTTTCCCTTTCAATCACAAGCTTGGTGGCCTTTTTCACCACACTTGTAACAGAATCTCATTCCCTTCAAGCAAGTACCAGGGTGTTTCTTCCCACATTTACCACAGGATGGATATTCAACCATTCCCTTCTTCCCCTTATTTCCATTCCCAGATTGATCAGCATGCCTCTTCTTCTCTTGATTTTCTTTAAATTCATAAGACATAGAGAATTCCTTTTCGGTCTTGATAGCACATGAGACAATGTCTTCGTATGACGAAAAGGATTGTGAGACTAATGCTCAACGGAGAAATGGTTTTAACCCATCAAAGAAACGATCAATCTTACTTCTTGGGTTACATATATAATCTCCATCATACCTTGCTAGCCTTGTAAAGTTAGACTTATACTTTGCGACATTCTCATCCTCCTTTTGTCTCAGACTCAGAAATTACCTTTCTATATCTGCTCGATGGTCACGAGGAATGTATTTTTCTAAAAACAGATCTTTGAACTCCTTCCATTCCATATTTGATACTTTATCATCTTCCTTCGTGTTTTGAATCAATGACCACCATTGATCAGCATCTCCAGTGAGGCAGTAAACTGCCATGATAACTTTTTCCCTTTCACTGCTCCCCAAAGCCTGAAATATTTTCTCTAGGGTATTTATCCATTGATCAGCTACTAAGGGATTTGTACTACCATTGAACGTTGGTATTTGTTGCCTCATGAATCGATCTAACATTGATCCTCCATGCTGCAGATCAGGGTGCTCCATACGGGTAAGGTTATTATTCATAACCTGAGTAAGTTGTCCCAGTATGGTGATTAGCTGATCGGCATCAGTTTCATCACCACCTCCACTATAATTATCTTGAACGGGAGGGAAATCCCTATATGGAGTGCGTGTGTTGATACAATTTCCATTTCTTCCACTAGGCGCCATTTCTAAACAATGGCATAAACTTGATCAATTTATGAATCAAAATACATAATCCCATACTTATAAAAAACTTAACATTAATAGAACTATTTATGGATATAATCCATAATCATAAGAATGTTTTCTTTGAGGAAGTATATACTCATAAACCCTTCATAATGATTTGTAATGAAAATGAGAGTTATCCTAAGCATATCCCCGGGAGTGTCGTAACCAAGAGTGCAGCAAGGCCCGTTGTCGTGCACCAGTTCCCATTCGAGTCTAGCTCAAAGTGGTGTTTTTGGGTTTTACCCATAGGTACATCTGTCCCAGAGACACCTCTACCTTCTCATATCTATAGAGGGAAGTATTGCTCTGAAAACTCAAAAAATCTTTACAATACCAAAATTCTAGGAAGTTCTTCTATACTAATCCTCAAAGTTCATCTTAGGTCTACGTGCTCTAATCAGAGTTTATCTAAATCTAGCTTCCAAGGTTTTTACTAAACCTCCCTCTGATACCAACTATAACGCCCCAACCCTAGATACCTAATGTCGGTGCATTATGACATAACATTGGAATGATCACAAGAAAGATCAAATCTCGAAAGGCCGATTGGTTTAGTAGCCTTGGAAACACTAGATATATTCATAAAGTTTTACATTACATCATAAAGTGAAAAACTACTACAACAACATAATGTCTCCATAGTCCACTCTATTATCTCCTCATAATATCCCTGCAGGTCATTCATAACTTACTTCTTCACATCCTGGGAAAAATAAAACATAGAAAAAAGGGGTGAGCTCAAATTGCCAGTAAGGATAAAAATATAGCGGAAACTTTCCAAAATAAGCATAAACATTTAAGGAAATGTATAACTAAATAAAGCCTTTTAATCTTGAACTTCAACATAGTATGGAAAAAAGTAAAATGAAATAATCCAATTTACTTATTCACATGGATATTCTACTAATCAAATTATCACGTGGAATATCAATAACCACTTTCATAATGATGGAATTCATAATGCCAGACTATCATAACCACATAGCCAAGGCCTCATGCCAAGACTACAAATAAGATTTTTCCAAGGCCTTGTGCCAAGACACTAGTTTGTCTCATGATACCTACCGATGCATCGAGGAGCTATAGCAGGCTCCACCCGTCACATATTAAGTCCAATGCATTCCCATATGAAAAGGTTTAAACACAACATAAACATTCGTATTAAAACTAGCATACGAAATGTCAATACTTTCACCATAAACTATGAATGGTATAAAAATAGCACATCCACAGTCAAATATATCACAAAACATTCAATACAATATAGAAGTTTTGTATCATAATAAATCAACTTCAAATGAGCGTAAAATC
This sequence comes from Viscum album, assembly GCA_963277665.1. NCBI lineage: Eukaryota > Viridiplantae > Streptophyta > Magnoliopsida > Santalales > Viscaceae > Viscum > Viscum album. The sequence continues at coordinate 1,128,398,879 of OY728120.1, forward strand.
CATCAAAGGATGTTGACATAGATGAAATCAGAACTCTTTTTAGAGAAATATCTCTTTCTATTTTTGAAATCATTTAAGACCCAGATAAAATAAAACATTTTCTTTGAAAATATTCTTATAAGATTGTAAGGTAAGTTTCGACGATTTTATAACGGCGGAAAATAACCGCACCCGCCGTATAAGTTAAAAAACATTCTTACCTTAATTCTGTCAAAAAGGTTAAAAAGTACCTTGTTTGGAAAAAGATGGAATGATTCCATTATAAAACTCTTATAAAAAGTCAAAAAAGTGTATAAATGAATTTAACCCATATTATTTTAAATAGTAGTAATGTTTTGAAATAAATTTTTCAGAAACATGGATGTGGATGATAAAGAGATCCCAGTAGATTATTACGTATAAACAACCTCAGATAAGGGAGAGATTGTGAAATAACTATTACCTTCTACTTTTCCTTGGTTGGGGTAGGTTTAAATCCTGTATAATAGTGAAATAATTTTTATTAAATTATTCAAGAATCATATGCATTCATATGATATCATATATGATCTTTTAACATTGCTTTGTTAATAATATCTTAGTATTATCGTTGTTTTGGGTGTTAACTTACTCGTTTTCTTTTATATGTTTTGTTACGTAAGCCATGTTTGTAAAGGATAGGTTGTATATTATTAATATCCAGAATTATATCAATTCCTTAATCATCATTTTTAAATCATCAAATGTTAATTATACTTGAATGGATACGATGGAGAATGAATCTCATCGCGTTCGTGGAGACGGTAGTCCGTACGTACGCACGAGCGACGATATCATTATTTTGATATTAAAATAATATATAAATTGATGGTATATCATATATAAAGAATCATTAACATTTTATATTTATTATTTACATGAGTTACACATCATTATTATACCCATCCAAATAATAATATATTGAATAACAATTACACCACGACGTGGAGACGGTAAGCCATACGTACGCACGTATGGTGACATGTTATTCAAAGGGAGGATAGAATAATGAATATGGTTGTAAAATATTTATAATAACATCATAGTATATATAAGACACTGGAGATTTTATTTTAGAATGGTAATAACAAAGGAAGAAGAAGTGGAAGAAGAAAGGAACTTGGAAAATGGTGGTGAAATCATTACCTCTTCTTCGGGTTCTACCTTTTGATTTGATCAAAAGGGATCCTTAGGTTGGCTTTATGATCAAACTAAGGCCTCTAGGATTGAGTGAGGGAAGTTGGGAGAGTATTTGGGTAGAGGTTGTCCGAACCAAAAGGCTTTGAAGGTGTTAATAAATGAGAAGGAATGGTCCCTTTTATAAGAGGGGTGAGAGGAACATTTGGAAAAGCCAGAAATATTAATTTATAATAAATTCATATTAGGTTTCTAATGGCTCCAAAGTTGATTATTTAAAGTTTAAGGAGGTTATGGGTATAAAACCACTCAACCAATAGAATTTAGGCAGGTTTCGGTACTTATATTAACCTTATCTTTAAGTATTAACTCTAAGTTAATTAGTTTCACTTTTACAATGTCACTTTGTATGTTTATATTATATGGTTCATAATCATACCATATACATCCTAGAAACCCCCAAGAGGTACATTAATCATACACCTGTAATTATATAAGTTTCTTTTCCAAACTTTATATTTTTAGGAATTTAATATCAATTAATAATATAATATTTGTTTTCAAAACACTTTAATGTCAATTTTGACATTATTCAATAGTTGATTTTTGTAAAACTCATAAAAGATTTATTACTTCAAAAAAAAGTCCATTAAATCAATTCTAATATGTCATATTATCCTAGAAAATTATTTTAATTCATTAAAAGTCTCAAATTATATTTATTTGGGTATTTATAATATCAATTATTTTAATTTGTCACTATTATGGTAATTACAACATCATAATTGTGCCATAAATAAATTAAGTTTTTTAAACTATAAAAATTATAAATAAAATAAAATTATGTATGAAATCTTTTTATCTTTCTAATGAATATTTATAGTCTAAAATCCAACATATATAACCCTATGTAAAAATTGTTTTTCTAAAATATATATGCTTTTGTCATTTTTGTATTCATTTTAACTTAAATTAAAATAAAGTGTCCCTATCACCTACAAGTGGATCCATGGGGTCCCAAAATCGACCCAAAGATTAATATGGTCGAAAATGTATAAACCAATAAGGTTAGGACATGTTTTAGGGTAATTTAGTATTATTATAATATAATTTTTTAACCCTTATTTACCGGATTTACCCTTAACCATGGTAAATAAAATATTTACCGCAGTAATTATTCAAAATGCCTAAAAATAAATGATAGCTATTTACAAAATTTGAACATCCTGATTCCAAATATGGAATCCATTTTTCCAAATTCATAACATAGAAGTGGAAGAAATTAATTTAAAATTAATTCCCGTTGTTAAAACAAAAAGCGTGTTTTTAAGAGATAATAACTATCAAAAGATTTACACTTGTTTATGTCCGGTTTAATTGTAAAATTAAGTCCAATGACAAAAATTATGATAAATGGTAAAAATATATTCTAAATATAATTTAAAACCACTCAAATTCATAATTTATCAATATAAATTATTTCGATTAAAAAGGTTGTTTTTAATTAAAATTTAGTAATTTTCACTATTCATCAAAATAATAATGTTATCTGAAAAGTACCAAAATTTCCCCTTAGGCTGAATTCGATATTCCGAATCCAAAAATGAAGTCCATTTTAAAAATATAAAATATATACAATTCAAAAAGTAGGTATTACTATTCATAATGGCTAGTAGGATTGGTTATGGTGTGTTAGAACTTGGTGTTGCGTACAACACATGTTATCACATTATTCAAAGAGAAGCGTACCGTAGAAGCATTGGGTGTTACAAAAATAATCATCAATAGAATATGTAATTTATCTTGTTAGGGAATACTCTAATGAAAAAATCAACGATTCAAATAGAAATGGAATATGTGAATAAAAATTAGTATAATATTATCAATATTATTGGAACACATCTAAATATTAAATGGAGAAGAAATAATGAGGGGGAAGTCAACTAAAAAATTCAATGAAATGGAATACAGTACTTTGATGTCAAAATATGAGAGAAATGAGTTCTTTTAGGATTAAAAATATAATTTTTCAAAACATTTGTATTGCCTTATAGAACAGTTTGATTGTACCATTTTATATAAATTTTTTATTTGAAACTCTTAGTATTTTTATGCAAGGTCCAAATTCATTATCATAGACACCATAATGGTTTCTTATGTAACTATTATTGGATTAAAAATATCCCCTATAACATATTTTATTTTTTTAATAATCTTACAATCATTCCCAACACATAAAACACACTCAAAAACAACATAATAGGATAAAACCACACATATCCCATGCTCTAAATGTATTGATTTTATATCTTCCACATTCATCCAAATATAATTCCTTATAATTTTATATTTAAAAAAATTTTAAATCTAGAAAAAACTAGTAAGAATGAAATTATTATAAGTTCCACATAAAACTATAGTATAATAAAATATTTTTTGTCAGCTTATTTTGATGGAATATCATATGAAAAAAAATTCTGAAATGAGATCCATTAGCAAATAAAAATAATTTAATATCTCACCCATTTCTTAGAACGACACAAAAAATTATAAAATTTATCAGGATTTAATATTTATTAGAAGTTCAAAATACAAAATACATATGAATAATCATAATTGATAAAATAAATATTACCATTTATTTAATTAATGATCACTAGACCACAATATTTTGAGTGTACCAACACAAGAGATTTTGTTAATTTAATCACCATAACATTGTGATTGTTGTTCTCTTTAATGATATTATGAAAATAGTCACAAGTAAAGAAATATAATTATTCAAATTTTTATATTAACAATTTATTCATATTGGATTTTATTATTGTTGTGTAATGGAAAAAACCATATTTCCACCATCACAATAGTTTTGGCTTTAGGTTTTAGTCCTTAAAATATTTTCTTCCCATGTTTATAAACATAGAGTCATTCATGAATGGATTAGGACTTTCGATGAGTTAGGGAATCAAGATATATTAATTTCATTACCAAACCATCCATACCATGACATGGTACTATAGAAAAGGTGTCATGACATGACACCCAATGGTCACATCATGACACCCTTATTCCAAGAATAATGGCTATTAAAACCATGTCACATGGAATTGAGGGAATGATTTTGACATAGGAGGGACCAAAATTACCCTCTACCACATTAAAAAAAGAATAAAATGTATAACTCATATCGGATAGCACGTGGTTGGACCAATTTAGCAGTCCCTCTATTAGAATATTTCCTATATTATACTGTTAGATAAGTAGTGTTTTATTTTCCTAGGTATATGTAATAAAATGTCACCAATAGCTGAAAAAATTCTCTCTGATGGGGAGGCTAACTCAAGGGACATAAATTATATTCCCACACCCAAAAAGGAATTGATTTAGGATTTCGGAATATGATTCCCAGTGTTACACCCTATGGTCACATCTTGACAACCTAATGTCATGGCATAACACTATTAAACACATATCATGGGAAACATAGAGCATCCACAACTCTCTAGTGGGACCCCTAGTATTCAAATATTGGTCATGGATTATATATAACATTATTTTTTAATCCTTCAATTTTGTTAAACATGTTTTTTTACAATTATAATTATAATATCTATTACTGTTTGATCACATTTATTTTATAATTGTTATTATTGCATTCATCCTCTAAGAAAAACATCATGTTTTTTCAAATATCACCACATAAACCATATTTTCAGTATAATTTTAAAAATTATTATCAATTATATCATTATTATATATAATAGTTATTTATCTCCCCTTTAAGAAAATTTTGAATCAAATTTATCTCGCATTGATTGATATATTATTACTAAAATATAGAGATAATCCATTATATTTGGGTTGTATTTTAATAAATTCTTACTTTCAAACATGGGTGATAACAATTTTCTATATATTATACAATGTTAATATCAATACCTAATTAATAAACCAACCTTAACCATCAACATGTTCTCTAGACTCTTTCTCCCCATAGTAGAGTTATATATTTTTTAGTATACATTATTTTGTTCTGAGACAGTTTTTTTGGGTGTGTCCTTGATTTTAAAATATAAAACATGTATCACGAGGATAATAATAGGAATTATTTGTTTTTTCTTTTTATTTTTTTGTCACCCTTGATCTTTATGATCTATCAAATGACTCTCACCCACAATTAATAGATTATACTCAGATAATGATGTGAAAAAATATCTCAACACAATATTAACTTTTTATTGCACACTCTATTGAACTTGATTATTTATATAGAAAAAAAAATCATTGATTGTAATAATATTTTGATATAATATTTTATGTTATTTTCCACTATATTCAATATTTACAAACACTATAAAACTTATCAATAATTATATATCATCTTTTTATCTTGGTTTAACATTTTGGATTAGTGTCTTGTTTTTTCTAATTTCACATCCTCTAATAGTGAATATTTCAAGACATTAGTTTAACAGATAAATGTGTTTATTAACCATGATGTATAATGTATCTACCTTTCCTCAATTATTAATTGATCACTATTAGATTGAAAAACATAGGTTTGAAACAGATTGGTTCAAATTATAATTGGACAATAATAAAATATATTAGTTGATTTGGAATGATTATATGGAATTTTGGATTTCTCACCAGCTTCCATAACATCTGTTATAGATACCAGATCAAGTAATTATTTGAAGGTTTTTATATTCTGCATGAATTTCCTTATGTGTATTTTTATCCCAATTTAAGGCAATATGATTTACCAATTTTCTATCAATCATTTTTCCCTCAATTCATGAATTTAATTGAGACATCTATATTTCTTATGTGATCAAGGAGAAAATAAAAAATGAATTTAATTTTCTATCCATCAATATATTTACATAATGAATCATTTAATAATTTTAATTCATTATTTTATCTCTCACTCATTTTTTTCCATTAATAAACCCATGATAATTTTTATAAGATGAAACTCGTTTTCTCATTTTGTATCCCTATTATCATTATCAACACATTATTATCTTTATTAAGTGAAAGGATCATTGATATATTTTTATTTAATAATTAAATTTATAATTCTATGGACATCAGATTCCTCCTTTATATTTCACATTCATCATCATAAGATATTTAAACATTTATTATTCTTTAACTCATCATATATATATTTATATTCGTATTCATTTTTAAATTTTTTATCATTATTCTATTACATAACCAACCTGAATATTTCTCTATGATGGCCACTTATATTGTATATCATCATCATCTTTGTTTTCCATATCCTTATAATAAAATGAAAATATTACAATATTTCTACTAGTGAAAAAATTAAATATATTTTTACCCATATATTTAACATTTTTTCAGGGTATTCCATTAAGAAAAAGATATAATTTCATAAAAAACATGGTTTCCAGAATATCATTATTTTACTTCTCACGATACATCATCAGATAAACTATTTTCAATTTTTTGGGATTGAAAGCTGTCTACGTCATTGATTGTCCATTTCACCTTAATGGATGTCCTCTAATTATCACATTGGTAATCAATATATTGTGACATATGTTGATGGTCTCCAAATAAATGTACATGTTCATTAGGTTATGAAAAATTTTAATTCATTTATCTATGAGAATCATCTTTATATATTCTCTGCAATATAATTATAAATATATTACTAATTATTTCAAATTGATATAAATCATTTCTTTATCAGAATGAATAATTAATTTACTAACTCATCTTATCCAATATAGATATACTTATAATTATCGTATAATATTTTAACCCATGAATCCTTCAAAAATTTATGTCCCCAAAGAATATGATGGAGTTTATTTTAAATTTTATTCCTATTTTCTGTTTAATGAATATATATTAGATGATTCTCTATGAGGAATGAATTTGTATGGACTATAAATTTTATAAATGAAATTCCTTTTATTCATATGATTAAATGAATAATTAAGTAAATAATTTATAAAAAATATTTTAACCAATTATATTATTTTATAATATCCTATTAAATTTAAAAAAACTATAATCAATATAACCATTGATAATATATACCTTGTAATGTGATCATATTACTAGTACACATCTTGGTTTATTAAAAATTCACGGATATAGATTTATGATGTGATGATCTCAACTAGTAGGATCATGCCCAATGAATCTAATTTACTGGAGCTTCTATGGTAGCTAGAATCCATTTTATTTTCCCTTGACCATGCCCTTGTCAACATTCTATATATAAAGTATGATAAAAAAGATTACTCGATAATTTCATGACCAAAAGAAGTAATGAACAAAATATAATTCTCTAAGAGCCAGACCCAATAAAATCTCATTTTCTCACAACTTACACATAGGGTGTTCACTGGATTAAAAAATGGCTATGCATCTTGACCATAACATCATGAATTTTAAAACATTTTTTTCAATGTACTTATTATTATATTTATTTATTATCTAGATTTCATTATAAAAAAATAAATAATGAGTGTGATATTGATTTTATTTTAATACAATAGAAAAATATTATCTTTGGTCATAAGGAAAATTCAATTTAGAAATTCAATTTGAAAAATTTATGAATATTCAAAACAAAATAAATTTTAATAATTTATTGTTATTGAATTCTATTTATTATGTATACTTTAGTGATGTCAAAACTAATTTTTTACGATCCATAAAAGTATATTTGACTAAAATTCTATTATTAATCAATAAAAATGTAGTTTCATTCAAAAATATAAATTATAATATTTGGAGATATTATTTGATAAAATAAATACCACATTTTAGATTCTGCATATTATAATTATCCAATGGTTCATTTTTTTAATTTCCTCTAATAATTGAATTTTCTCGTAAAAACAAATTATGATACAATTATATGTCATCTATATGATATCAAAATGACACAAAAGTGATATACTAAATTTCATAAAAGGTACAAATGAAAAAATATATATATACCCATCATAATAATTAGGTTAGTGGTTATATGATTTATTTAAAAATCCCTTTTTGAATCATTCATGACATATACTATATAATATCATTTTAAAATAAATTATTCATAAAAATGACTCACAGCCACATCACCAAGGGTAATATTTTAGCCTTTTAGGTTCTTGTAAATTTATTATAATGAATAATTATCCCCATTAATATATATAGTGGGAATGAAGCATAATATTTTTCGCGATTTTATTGCTTTATATAATAAAGTAAAAAACTAAAGTTTATGAAATAACAAAGAACCCCCCTCACATTTTACATATAAACCTACCCAAGATCCCATTTCACATCATTAAATTATGTTGGAGAAATATTTAATATGGCTATTTATCTCTAGATACCTCATACGGTACCCCTATATTCTCATGATTTTCCTCCAAATATTTTGGAAACACCCACTCAATTAATGGGATCCATTCTTAATCATAATTCTTCAAGAAAATTCATTATTTTAAACCATTTCATTATAAACACCTAAAGATATGAAAAAAAATTCCATATACATTATAACATCCATTATATTTCCAAATTATTTGAAATACTTTTACCTATCATTAATCCATTTTAGGAATATTTATATTTTACCAGTATGCATCTGTAATTTCACTTTTATTTTTTATTCCAAATATATTTATGCCAATTACAATTTCCATTTCTAGACATTGGTATTCACTTATATGTGAAAATACATAATTTATTAGGGAAATCCGTTTATGAAACACACACTCCTCAACTTTGGGGGTCAATAGATAAGAAATTTATTCATATGTTTTATGATCTATGTTGAAAACTCATGCACATGCATGATATGATTGTGATGGGATCACCCTGATAGACTAACAATGTATTATGTGATGTTCAAATATCATGATATTCCATTAAAGTTCGATGACTGATTATCCTAAGGAAACTATTTTACAATTTCATGGTGGTTAAAATAATCTTATGTTTTATATTTCATTTTTTATTTTGTATATATATTCATACATTTCATTTCTACTAACCTGTTATATGCTAAATCATAGTTCATTATTACGATTATAAACAATTATGGTGTCTTGTTATGACTATTGGATCACATTTAATGATTTTACCTATTAATTTCGTTTTTAGTTACATTATTATGATTTAGAGTTCAAATGTATCGAAGGTTTTTCCTTATGTTATCTAGTATTAATTTGACAGTGTAATGGAACTTTATGGAATTCCAAATAGGTTATTAATAATTGATGTTGTATCAAAAAATAAAGTTTATATGTTACGTACATAACTCTAAAATACTATTTATTTCACGATCATTTGAAATTTTATCATATGCACTAAAATATGATGATTTATATAGAATTTTATAATCATAACCCCAAAAATGAAAACAAAATTCTCTAATTTGAATAATGAAAATGCATTATTTTAACCTTTTTTCTATAACACAGAAGTACATATTGGAAAAACTCTAAAAATACCTTATTGATATTGGCTCAATGGTTAATTAGTGAGTGAAAATGGGTCTTGAAAAAAAACATGGTTAAAAATTCATATTTTAAATTAACAAGCTCATTCAGAACCATTATTAATGGAAAAATATTCCCATATGATTATATGTTAGGAAATTGATTATAAATTACATTGATTGAATCCTAGAAAATCCTATGTTAAGGAATTTATAAAAAGTAAGGATTAATAGTTTAACGATTATATTTTCTCTTTTATGTTTTTACTAATTTAAAAATATTACTCCGTAATTTATTATTATTCTACCAAATGGAAGTATATAGGAGGATATATGACATAAAACATTGATAAGGGAAATGTTATGAATGATAAAATAAGAATTAAAGCTGATGAGATAATTAATTAGAACATAAAGACTACATATTCTTGAAATACTCATTTTGTCAATGAATACCTGAATGTGGTAGAACACCCTAGTCTGATTAGTAAAAAAGAATGATGTAATTGAGAATGTCATGTGATAATGTTATCATAATATCATATGATCATTCTATCACTTGATTTTGAAAAAATGTACTTGATCTACTGATTGTATCTACATTGTCTTTCAATTGTCTGAGTTGAAGATGTTTTTACATGATAGTTATCATATATAAAAATAAAATGATCAATTTCAGACGGAAGTCATAAATAAAACTAATGATGAGTAAATTAGAGTGGTTAAGATAACGGAATTTTAGAAAACATCATTTGAAAAATATTTTCCATTTATTCCAAAACTAAATATTTTGAGGAACTTCTATAGTCTTTGAAAATGGTATAATGAATATATTGGGTCTTATCAGAAAAAATTTGTAACACTTTAATGATATGACTCAGACATTTTCATAACCCCTAAATTTATGTTTGATTGCTTCAATTGTGGAAGAACCAATGTATAAAAAAGCCTTGTCAATTCTGGACACTGAAATTTGTTACAAAATCGATCGTTATCATAACTAAGAATAAATAGAGATCTGTGATTATATTGTTTCTTGGGGGGATAAAATTTAAATTTAGATCATAATTATTGAAGTATTACTGAGAAATATAATGGTGGAAATAATTACCAACATCTCACTTATCAAAAGTTTGGGAAGATGCATCCTGAAAATTAAAAAAAATCGTAAAAGGTAATTATTTTGGTGTGGTATGGACTGGATCTATGATAGAAATTACTGACTGTAGAAAAAAACGAATGTGTAGAAAAATAAAAATTTTCTAATTGATAGTTATTATATTGTATAATAACTTAACAACAAATAATAATGATGTTATTCATAGAACTTCTATAAGCCAAGGGTTTTCAGAGACAATCAATTCAAACAACATCAAGGAAGAAAGGTAGATGATATTCCCTCACAACACCATAGGTGGATCATGAAAACAATAGGATTAATGTACAATATTTAATCAATCAAGAATAAAGAACCCACATTGTGATTCTAGTTTTGGGAATTCTTTCATATATTATTATTATAGTTAAAAAATTCAAGGACCACAAAATCCATGGAATTATATCTATTGGTGAAGACAAAAAATATAGGAATTATTTTATCCTAATTATATGACTCATCCCCTATCAATTTGTGTAAAATTTAAATTATAGATAACCTTTGTATACCCCATTAGAGTAATTTAATGATATTCATGGCATGGATTGAATATCATTATATGGAGAAAATATAAATGGCTAGGAGATTAAATCACCCTCTCTAACATAAATCAACACCCAATTATACACATGATCATGGAGGAAGATTAATGATGATTTTTACCATCATCATAACAATAGATATTACATTCATATGAGAATTTGTATGTTTTAAAAATTTTTGTGGCAGGATAAAATGGTATATTCGAAGACATTACCAATATATAAGAATATGTTGAGGTATTTCACTATGAATGGACTGATCATCCTCCAATAATATATTTTTATATATTAAAAAATCGTATAACTGGAGATTTGAAAAAATATGTGAATATATAATGACTGGTCATTATTAATGTTGAGGAACTAAATGAAACAAATATATAAAAATAAAGATAAATGATTTATATTCTAGAGTACTTCACTATATGGTGGACCTGGAAACTTTTTCAATAATAAATATGGGTCAGTATAGCTCTGTATTAGTTATCATGATTATAAGAAGATCATGATAATGAATCAGTATCATCTTCCTTATATTGATAATTTGTTTGATCAACTTTTTAGGGACTAGTATATCTCTAAGATAGATCGTCAGTTTATACAATATTAATAAATGTTGATGAAGGTGTGTATCCCCATATATTACTTTCGTACAATGATTGGGGTCTATGAATTTATATTATTTCCATTTTGACACATTAACTCTTCCAAAAGAGTCTTGGATTTGAGGAATTGAGTATTTACATATTACCTTTATAATTTATTGTAGTGTTTGTAGATGATATTTTAACATAAGCCAAAATAATGGTGGAACATGTTGTGATTTTGAATACTACACATAGAAAAAAACACAAATAAAATAATTATTAAAATTCAATTATATGTGAGTTCTTGTGGGAGGAAGTAAAGTTTCATTTGGAATTTCGTCACCATAATGTGATGTATATCATTCATTAAAAACAGAGACAATTTAATGGTTGTGACGACTAACCTCTATGATGGAAATAAATTTTTCCTTGAATTACCTGGGTACTATCATTAAAATTTGAGTAATATATCATGAATTTTTATCCCAATTAACGACATTACTTAAATGAGAATAATATTTTTATTGAATTAGCAATGTGAGGAATATTTTAAAGAGATGAATAATATGATGACAATTGCTCTTTTTATTGCATTGCCCACTAGTGGGGGATGATTTTTGATATTAAATGAGGATTATAAAAATGGATTAGGTTTCATAATCCAGAATACTTTCAAATTGACAAAATATCCCCGCTTCCATATATTGATCAATTATAAAAACTACCAAATCCATTATGTAGAGATTGATGTAGTGTTCATTTTGTAAAAAACATTGTCGCATTTTGTATATATTTCGATATTATATATATATACACAATGAAATGTTCAATTATATAATCATAAAAAATAGTATATCATGAGTTAATGGAGGTTATTTGAGATGATCACAGATTATTATTTTCCAAGACATCACCATACTTTAAAGATAACAACGTGGCTCATGATATGTGTAAAAAGGATCACATAAACCTTTCCATGATGAGGATTTAATGGGATATAATATTATTAGGCATTAAATGGATGTATATGGGAATTATAAAACTATAAAAATGCCATCTTTCTCATGTAACTACACATCTATCCATTCTGAAGAGGAATGTAGAGGTTAGAAATATGATAAGTTTTTATAAAAGAATGTAGTGAATATTTTGTAAGTAAACATTACTAAATAATGAGTTATAAGGTTTGGAACCAGGTTATGTGACCCATCTATGCTAGAACTAATGCATGATCATCTGGATGATATCCTTATAAAAATATTCACATTTTTATATAACAAGAACTAATATTTAGAGAAATTTGATTTAATATTTATTATAGGATAACATGAATAGAGATATTACATAGTTGGTTTAATTGTGTTTGGTATTCAATAGATTCATGGTGGAATCATTATATTAAAAAATATATTTTGCAAACATTTTCCATTGCTGAATGGAAATGTGAAAAACCAATGTATTTCATTATAAGACTCTCCAAGATACCAAAATCCTAAAATGTCATATGGGTTCTAGTCAATCACCTAAATAATTAATTGTATTTCATTTCAATCCTTAAATATTTATATCTGGACATAATTTCCATGATATATATATGAGAATTTATAATGTTTCATGGAGGTGTACTCTCTATTATATCTGATCGAGATCTAAGGTTTACATCATTGCTTTCAATAACCCTTTAACATGTGTAACATATATAATTTACCATCATCACTTCTTATCACCCTTCAATGGATGGTTTGTTTGAAAGTAAAATTTCAAAAAATGAATCATATGTAATGGTAATGTTCAGTAGATCATGAGGGTTATTTGGATCAATACCTTCTACTAGTGGAGTTCCCATATAAAAATAGTTACCTTTGGAGAAATAAAATTGTAACAACGAGAGTTTTTATATTATTTTTTTAGAATAAATTAAATTTCATTGATAACTTTCATTTCATGCAACCAGGTATTTTAAAAATGATATATTATTAATAATATTAATAATATGATATTATTAGATCCACTATTCATTGTGATTTTAATAGTAATCAATAATTTCTATTCCTTAGTGATTTTATATTATAAATTATTAAATGATGATTATGATAAAAAAATTATTTCAATATCATAAAACTAAGATTTTTTTCACTAATAAAAAAATTATATTAAAACACACCTTTTTAAAATTAGTGAATTTTAAAAAATAAATTATATTTTTATAAAATATTGTAATTAAATTTTAATTACAGATAATAGTTTTAAAATATCAAAAATTATTTTTAATAGGTTTAGAAAACATCACTTCTAACTTGAAAACAATTATTATTCAACAATTGAGAATTTTATATCAAAAATATAAATTCTAATATATTGTTTTTATTATTGATTAAATAATTATTTATTTGATTCATTTGATCAAAAAATATAATGGGCAATATTTTATAATTTTCTTAGAGAGATCGATTTACATGTAAAAAATTAAATATAGTAGACCTATACACTCTGTATTATGAATTCTCAATGTCTCAAAACTGATATACTGTATGAAATAAAAGTAATCGAATATCAAATAAATATTAACACTATAAATTTTTTTGGGTATTATATTAATTTTATAACCAATATTGAATCCTCTAAAAACAATACTATATATTATAGTCTTTAAATCAATTCATTTTTTACCATGACACAATTCCACATCAAAAGGTGTAATATTTTAATGAGAATGTTTCTTGGATATATAATATACATAAAACCAATATAATTTGGTAGATACAATTGGAATAATAATTGGATGTTTTTTCTTAAATATGTCATTGTTTTATAGAGATAAAAACATATGTTTAGGAAATTATAATTTACCCCACACTCTTTTCATATATTAACCCACTAAATATCCCATTTTTCTTCTCTAAATAATATTTTATAACGTCTTCTAAGTGAATATCCTTTACATATCCTTTAAATGTTTCTTCTATGCTCTCTAGAAGGTCATTCCATGCATTTTTTAATACCCTCTCATTGTAAGGAACCCTCTCCTTGACTTATTTATTCATTAAACATCATTATTTTACACCTCTATAAATCCAATTCGAATTTTTTCAGATATTTTATTACACATTAATAATTAATTTATTTTTGTGTAAAAATTAATATGGAATCCATAATATTCCATTAAATGATTTTATGATTTTTTTAATTTCATTCATTATGTTGTGGAATTTTTACAATGATCTTTCATGACAAATGATTGTTATATGAATTCCCATATCAATTTAAACTCATTTGAGTCCAACTATATATTCATATAATTTTTTATATAGAATTTCCATTTAATTAAACAATACAATTCAGTCATTAGGTTAATTGAGATGAAAGAAATTTTTTTATTATATGATATATTTTGAACTCTTATTCGTGTATATGATAGGATTTTGATGGGTGTACCAAGATAACGAACTAATCGAATGGGTATTGTTCAAATAACATGATTGTTGAAATTTGGGGTATTTTAAGAAGATTGTGTTTTGATTTAATATTGGTTTTTTCATTACTAATTATTATAATTCCATGTTTAATGGGTTTTCCACATTGCCTTTTTTATGCTAATATGTTATATCATGCATCATTGAACCTTATAATGAATCACCCCTATTATGTTAGATTTTTTTCCCTGTTGTATCATATGTATTTCATGACCCTATTTCATGCTTTGTTTATTCCCTTATAGATATTTATTCAATAACCAATGTTTTATGTATTACCCCATGTTATCATGTATGGGGATTAAAGATAAATGGTCATTTATGGAATGGCATGGATATTTTAAATAATTTTTATATATTCATGTATCTTATTATTATGTTTTTACATAATTCGGAGATACTATAGACTACATGATATCTTAGAATTGTATCATGTGTACCTTTATGAAATAAATCACAGAATGTTTTTTAGATATATGGTATTCTATAAAAAGTGTAACATCACATGATCGATCATTGATTAAAATATACTAATTCTAGATCAATGTAGAGGTTATATGATCATCATAATGATATACACTATTTTTGATGATTTTACAAAAATCAATGACATGAGAAGGGTGATATGAAACCATACACTTCGATCATTGATATAATTTGTTTCCCTCAAAAATAGGAATATATTTTTATACCATTTTTATTCATATTATCTACAAATATAATCTATAGAATGATATTAATAAAAACAATATATCATATCCATCATAAATATCACAATAAACACATTAATAATTATCAAATAACCTATAAATGGCTTAGTTGTTAGTTTTATACTTCTGAGAGGGTGAGAGGATGGGTCAGATGGTGAACAATTGGTAACCAAAATAATAATTTTCAACGCATTTTCCTATATACATGGAGTTTGAGTGGAAAAATAATTATAAGATATAGTCAATAGATAATGATTAATAATAAATAAAAAGGAAAAATGGATTTATATGTTTTAATTAATCTGTCTATCAACTGGTTATTCCATAGTTAAAAGTGGGGTTTATTTCACTGAAACAATAATTATCTTATTATAAATTTTATAATGTAATGGAGTATTCTTATGGTCATAAACTCAAAATAATAAATGAATTTTAAACATCACAAAAATCTGTCAATCTTATTTTCTAGAGTCAACATTCATTTAGTGTTTAGTGTTGTATTATTAGTAAAATTTATATTAATGTGATTCATGTAAAATGTCATTAGATTCATGATTTCTATAAATATATTTAATATTTGATATTTTATTTGGCATACATTTACTATATAGATTTTATTCAGGTAATTTTCAATCATGAAATTTATAAATAACATATATAAATTTATATTATTCATTTTCCCTGCGATCATTTCCACATTTACATAACATTATGAATTAATTAATGGAAATTAATTAATTCATTTAATTTATTCAATGAATTATATAAAAAAAGTATAAATTCATATTATGTGTTAGATAAGCCTCAATAATTTAATATATATGAGGATTGTTTCCTCATATTAGATTTATTGGTTATCTGATGGGTGTGAGCCCATAGACATCATTTTTTCACTATTTTATATATTTCATTGGAGGATGTACTATCACACCTTTAAATAAAATTATTCCTCATGATATTCTCGTGTATCCATTTGAGGGATTACTAGATAAGTGTTAGGGATCTTATTTTCACTAATCCTGTAGATCTTCCATAAAAATTATACCTGAAATAATGATTATGGCTGATATTTGTAACATTTGACAGTAATATATTTTCATTTTATTTTCATGTCAAAACATTATTACTAATCCATCCATGTTATTCTTTTTATGATGCTGGATGGGTTCATTAGAGGATCTAATAGAACTCATCAGTTGTATTAGTGATAATTTCATCAATATTATAATTTTTTTTAATCACATATTTTTTAGGAAAATTGAACTATAATGATTTCCTAAAATTGATGATGTTTTATGACCCATATTTCTTCTATATAATGGTAATAAATATTTACCCATACATATGAAATTCATGAAATTTTTACACCCATATTTTGAGGTTCTAAATAAGGATATCATCCATATCAAATTCATTAAATTTTTTTGTGTTATTTTAGTACACATATCCATCAGTGCAATATAAAGTTAAATATTTTTTATCATTACATGATAACCTTATTATATACCCTAATGGTTAATTTTTTATAATATATCCTCATTATTTACATTATATAAAAGAGTTTTGAAATGGAACTACCTGTAGAGAAGGAATATATTTAAGGATCATTGGATATTTACCCTTATACCTAATGGTTGCTTTTCTGTAAATTTCCCTGATATTTACCATTATTCATCATGACTAAAATATTTAGGGAACCCTTACACAATGTAGTTGTGTAAAGATAATTACATTATGAAATTGATTTGAGTAATGTTAATCTTCTTATTACCATTAAACATTTGATAAAAAATGAGTAACGTAAGATGATTTTTCTATATAAGGGAAATTAGAGGATACCCTTATAATGAATATGGATTATGAAAAAGGTTAATAAGAATATATATTTAATTTTTTTAAAATATTAAATATTGTTTCTCTTTTATATAATTTTTATAAAACATAATAAACTCTGTGTTTGGATATTTTATCATATAACTATTTTATAAATAAATTAGTTAATTATAATTTTTTAATATTTTAAAAATCATTAAATATTTATTCCATATAATAATGATAAATATTTTATAAAAATTTATGAAAAATATAACTGTATAAATTAATATATTGAAATATATTCTTTATTTGTAAATTAAATGAGTTGAAATATATATTTCATACAAATTACATAATATATGATATTTACAAAATATTAAAAGTTTATATAATATATATTTAAAAATAAAATGGTTATAATTTATTAAATATCATTTCAATTCTGTAAAGTCCCGGAATTTCCAGGTAAATATTTTATTAATTGGGAATTTTAGGAGTCTGTGAAAATTGACGCCACGTGATTATGAGGCCAGGAGTTCCTGAAATCAATTTGTGATGTTTTTTTCAGGAACATTTAGTATAAGTACGAGTATGATTTTATAACTTTTTAATCGGTTCTCAGAATTTAAATCCAAGGGCACCGTTGAACTCGCCGCACTGATATTCTCTTAAGAATACTTTCACATCGACGATAGTTGGTCAAGGGTGGAAGATAGTTTTTGGGTTTTTTATGAGAATAATAAAATAAAATAAATGCATGTTTTTTTTGTTTTTATCTATTATAACCTCACAAGTGGATGTTGGAGTTGGGGACCACCGCACATTAACCTCCCATGAGAGATTATGGTGGTGGGGCCCACTCGAACCTATCCTCCCACGAGAGGTTTTGATATGGGGACCACCTGAGACTAAACCCCTCTAATAATGGTGGGAGAGGAAATCCTCTCAACTCCCCTCATTAATGAGGGAGAGTCTCTCCACCCCCTACATTAATGGTGTCAACCTTCCCTCTCTTTTAATTGTGCCAACCTCATTAATTAATTAAGTGGTTCCAAATTAATTAATTCAATCAATTCTAATTTTAAACCCATAAAACTAAATAATTGATAAAATATTTTTTGGAGGGGCTACATATTATTTTATTTGAAAAAGGTTGGAAAAGAAGGATTAGAGATCTTTGGATAAAACTCTCCAACGAAGAACTAGTTTCTCCCATGATAAACGAAGAACGTGTTCTTCAAATGAAGAATGATGGTAAGGACCGTCTTCGAATTCTTCCTCATAAGCACTTAGCGAAAGCAACTAACGTGGTATGTCAACAATGGTCGACCCTCCCTCCTCATCTTCGTCAATGAACCGACGCACGATCTTCGGATTGGAAGTGTGCGGCAGACGCGAAGAACGACGACAAATATATCTTCTTCCCCATGAATCTGTTAACGAACAACGAAAAAAGGTAGAGATTTTATTTAAATATAATATTATTCCCTTGATTATTTTCTTTTAATACAATTAACCTGGATTATCTTCTAACATGTTGATCTGTATAACTTTTCCTTGAAAGATAGGAATATTATGTTAATGTGTGATTATGAGAATTGATGTTTTTAAGATATCTTCCATTCTCAATGTTTTGCTTCATTCTTCTGAGCCAATTGCTATCACCCTAAATGTGAAGGGTGTAGAAGAAACCTACGTGGTTCGACCCCTCAGCCGATCTCCTTTGTGGTGTTCTTCAAAATGGAGGAAAGCGACGTACAAGGCGACAAAGGCAATGGTCGCGCTACCCGCGGCCAATGTGACCTGTGCCGCCCTCACCGGCTGTGATGCCCTCACCGACCATGCCACCCCTGTCGGTCGTGCCACCTCCCCAGCCGTGCCGCTCCCTGGTCGCGTCATCCTCACTGGATGCGCTAGCCCCGCTGGCCCTGCCGCCCTCACTAGTTGCACCGCCCCGCCGGATGAGCCCCTCTCGAGCCCCGGCCGAGCCAGCTTCCGAGCGCCCCACATGCCACATGGCTCATCCGCCCATGCGCCCCATGTACCTCATGGACCCCTCACCCCCGCTGAACGAACCGGCCTGCTGGCCTCCGCGCGCCCCAAGGCTCCGCCGTCAGCACATCCCACGACGCCCCGACCGAATCACCCCCGGCCACGCCACCCCAGCCCCTGGCCGAGCCCCCTCGAGCTAGCCCCTTGTGGTGCCCTCGGGGCCGAGATGCCCCGTCAAGGTTCCCTCCAGGACGAGTCGTACCCTCGAGGTTCCCTCTGGGCCGAGCCGCCCATGCGGCTCCCTCTTTTCTAAACCTCCCTCGCACCGAACCACGGGCGGTCTGCACTCTCGCGGCTTGCTGGGGGCGGGGGGAGCATGTCGGGCCGAACCTAATGGGCTAGACAACCTAACGGGCTGGGATGGACACAATGGGTCTGGCCGGGTCATCCTAGACCGGGTCGGCCCAGAAGAAGTTAATTCGGGTCAGTCCGAGCGGGTCGGACCGGACCTGATCCCACTACGACCCTTTACCTTCTTTGGCCATGTCTTTGGCACCTGGCATCCATTTGACGAACCGTCAACGGCCTTGGAAATCTTTTAGAATGATGTTCCCTTTGAGTATACCCAACTAGAATTTGGGATATAGTTGATATATGGTAAAGTTGGATCGCGAACGAATCCAACTAGACCCCAGAGACTAAAAAGCAAATAACTCACTGACTGATCATCCGATTGATGTGTCGTCAGTTGCATTGAGACCCCAATGACGTGGAAGAATTTTGGGATACATATTCATTGGAATTCGTTATTGTTGGAGTATAGAATAGTAACTCGTTGAGCGGATCCTTGTAGTGATATTTGAGCAGGGAGCGGAGACCATGTACCTTCCTGAGACCTAACAACTGCTGACTGATTTACTCGAAGAGACTCGACAAGCCCAGTTGAGAGCACCAGGTTGTGGTGGAAGACCCACGATGGAGGAGTTACTGGTTATGGCGGCAGACCAGTGGTACTCGACCGAATGAGTACCTCTACATGCTGTTAGGGGGAGTGCCTAGTTGTGACGGTAGACCCATGGTGGGGCACCCCTTGGTGATACAGCAGACCCACAGTATGGGAAGGAGGAGTACCTCTACAGTCCATGGTTAGTGGGAAGCACCTTGGTGTCACGAGAGCCCCACTGTACTCGAAAGAGTAGGATTTATCCAGAATTCATGGTTTCAATAATGTGAATAAAATCCTTATTGAGCTGATTTAGTAACTTTTGTGTTTTCCTCCTGGTAAAGATGGATTACATGATAACTTAGGTATATGTATGGGAATATAAATAAGTGGGTTTATCTGTTGATTTCATACTTTCTGGTTTATCCTTGTTGGATTTTGTGAGACATTGAGGGTCTCGGGGTCCCTACTGAGTATCATAATACACAACCATGCACGGTTTATGCCTGCACCTCGTTGTGTTGGATGTAGACGACAGACAACGCTGACTGAGGCTGAGAGTACCAGGACTCGACGGTACCCAGAGGTGACCATACAGTGTGTCGGTACACAAAGGAGACAAATGGAGGTGGAGTGCTAAGGAGGTGATCTGCACATACCCTTCGGGTAGGAACCTCAGAGGATGACCCAGTGGCTATTTTTCCTTTTCCCCCAGTTGTACATGTACATTCAGTTTCTTGTACTTCTCAGTTAGCTTGTATTCTGGTCCCTTTTTTACTTACTATATTCACAGGTCGGTTTTTCTGTTTACTCATGATCATATCTATTGTGTGTGTTTAAAGAATATAGATGCAATCCCATCAATGTTTTTGGGAATTATGCCTTTGGTTCCCTTCAACATCCCATGGACTATGGAAAGCTGGAATTGGGTAGTCACGACACAGGCCCCGGGGGACAGGTCCTGAAAAATTGGTATTAGAGGAGTCAGTTCTACCGCAGAACTTAGTACTCTGATCTTTTTTTTTCTATGAAGCAATAGTGCTAAGAGTAGTGAGTGTGGTTCTCTGATCAGGGAGTCCAGTGTTGGTGTGGCAGCCGACATATCCATACACTAAGGCCCTAACTTCTGATTTCTGACTCAGTGAATGAAAACACTAATTTCTTGTGTGTTTTAAAAAGATATCTTTAAGTAATATCTTCCCGTTCAGCTCACTAGGTATAATATTTTGACTATGTTTCATATGTTTCGTTTAGGATATCTCCCCATGGATAACCATCTAGATTCCCAAGAGTTTTACGCACAGATATCCTACCGATCGATGATGCCTCAGAGTAGGGCATTTTTCCAACAGAGGCACGAGTGGTACCAATCCCCGTTGTGCCACCGATGCCACCAGCCCTAGAAGTAGACGATGCATGCCACTTGAGTGCATTACACGAGTTCCAGTGCTAGAGACCCCCCTGGTTCAGGGGTGAGATGAACCCAGATGTGGCTAAGGATTGGCTGGAGGCTGTGGTGAGAGTTTTCCAACTTGTAGGGGCACCAGCCGACCTAATTGAAATTCTTGCGGCTAACCTTCTACAGAAAGAAGTGGTAATATGGTGGAGCATTATGCTCCAAATTCATGATGAGATGAAACTTTTTTGGGAAGACTTCAAGAGCCTGTTTCTGGCTGAGTTTTTGGTAGTGACTCTTCGCACAATGCACATACAGAGCTACTTCGTCTCCAGCATGGTAGCATGACTGTAGCTTAGTACTCAGCAAGCTCCACATACCTCTCACGCTACTCCACTGATATGGTACGAGACCCATTCATCAGGTCTTGGACCTTTGAGTAGGGACTCAGGCATGAGATCAGAGCTTCGATGGTTTCACTTAGCATCTCGACGTAGGCAGGGCTGTTAGAGAGATCCCTACTAGTGGAGAGTTTCCTTGATGAGTAGGCTCCAACAGTGAGATCCACCACCAATCGACCTATAGTAGAGTCTTCTTCAGCTGGAAGCATACAAATGCCGCAGAGGTCCAAGAAGACTAGACATACAGGTGGATGATTGCATGACTCGGGATTTGTTGTGTGGGGCACCCAGAGTAGAGACATACATGGCAGGAGCAGGTGGTGTTTTACATGCGGAGGTTAGGGTCACATGGCTCGTGACTATCTGACCCACCATTTGGATGATCATCAGACATTAAAAGGACTACCCATGTAGAGATAGAGATTAGATCAAGGTGGTGCGTAGGGATTATGCGGACATGGCAGAAGAGCTGGGCCTATAGGTGGCGGTGGATGACATTTTGAGGTGTTACCGCCACCACCCCCAGGTGGTCCACCCAGACCACAGAGAGAAAATGCACATGGGATATCGCAGCTCCAGGAAACTAAGACCAACGATCCCGACACTCTGAAAATGATATGAGGTACAATATGTGTCTATTCATGCATACATGCAGTTCTTATAGACACAGGGTTCAGTCACTCTTTCATTGCTACTACCCATGTTCGGAGCACGGAGATTCCGACGGAGCTGTTGGCTCGATCCTTAGGTCTAGAGACTCTTACGATAGAAAAATCGACGATTACAAACTAGTGTCGGTAGTCTGTGATTACTCTAGGAGGTGAGAGATTCTGCTGGGATCTCCAAGTAGTGGCATTGAGGCCTTAGGAAGTCATCTTGGTTATGGACTGGTTATCTCCACTCCAAGACCATATTTATTATATTAGGAGCAAAGTGCGGTGTTTCCACACAAATGGACTAGGTTTACCTTCACCAGTGAGAATGGAGCCTTTTCAACATAAGATAGACTTACCCGGATGATCGTAAAGCCAATCACTCATTAGTTGGCTTGCCTTACCCTAAGAGCAGTTTATGTGGAGAGCCTGAGCTATCCTGTAGTGGTGGATTAGTACACAGATGTTTTCCCTAATGAAGTTCTAATTATATCCCCTCAAAGGGATGTATAATTTTATATTGAATTTTACCCCTCGAAAACACTAATATCTACTCGATCATATTTGATGGATCACGCGAAGCATTGCGATCTATATATAATACATGAGGACTTAAAGGGTAAGGGATTTATCAGGGCTAGTTTTTCTCCCTGGGCAGCCACGATTCTATTCAAAAGAAGGCGGATTGGAGCTTTAGGCTTTGTGTTGACTACCAGAACTTGAACCAGGTGACCGTGAAGAACAAGTTCCCACTCCCATAGATTGACGACCTCTTTGATCAGCTGAAGGGAATAGGGTGGTTCTCGAAGATAGACCTCAGATCAGGCTATCACCAGCATAGATTTTGAGACATGGATGTGTAGAAGACGACCTTCAGATGTCAGTATAGCCACTACTAGTTCTTGGTTATCCAATTCGGCATAACCAATGCTCTAGCAGTGTTCATGGGACTCATGAACATGATCTTTCATCCATACCAAGATCACATTGTTGTAGTCTCAATTGATGACATTCTAATCTACTTGACTACTGAGGAGGATCATGCCTATCACTTGCATGTAGTATTGGACACACTCTGATAGAACCAGCTTTATGATATGCCCTTGAAGTGCTGGTTCTAGTTATGAGAGGTTCGCATTCTAGGAATGTTTATATCAAAGGTCGGAGTTATAGTGGATCCAGTGTAGATTGAGGTGGTACTTGCTTGGGAGCCACACAGTAGTGTGACAGAGGTACAAAGGATCCTGGGTTTGGCTGGTTATTACTGGAGGTTTGTGCCAGACTTCTCTAAAGTTGTTGCACTACGATAACCCTTGAAGAAGAAGAAGAAACCCTCTGTGTGGTCTCAAAAATTCTAGCAGAGATTTCAGGAGTTGAGGCAGAGGCTGAATAGTTCCCCCTTCATGAGGATTTCAGAGGAAGCCGTAGGGTATGTAGTCTACTTTGACGCATCCGGGACCAGACTCGGATGTGTCCTGATGTAGGAGCGAGTAGTGATCGCATATGGATCTAGGTAACTGAGACAGAATGATCAGAACTATGCTACTCATGACATCGACTTAGAAGCAGTGTTCTTCACCTAGATGATGTGGTGACACTATCTATAGGGAGAACGTTTTATCATGTAATCTGATAAAAAAATTCTCTGGTATATCTTCTCTCAAAAGGACCTGAACCTGAGACAACGATGTTGTCTTGCGATCCTACAGAACTATGACTTTGAGATAGTCTATACTCCTGGGAAGGGGAACATTGTTGTAGATGCACTCAGTATGAGATCTGGTATCCAGCTGTTAGGTGAGGTGACAGAGTATCTGGAAACATTATAGATATTATTTGTGCATAGAGATGGAGAATCCGTTTTTCAGTCTCTTACTGTCACTCCCCCAATTCTTCAGCGAGTCAGGAAGGAAAAGCATGGGGATGCTTAATGTGAGACACGACATTCTCAGATAACTATAGGGAAGTAACCTGATGTATTTTATGAATTTGGGGAGTATGTCATCCTCTTCAGAGGATATACCAAGGTAACACTGTCTCATCAGGAGGATGTGTTGTGGGAGTTCCAAAAATCCCCTCTAGCAGTATATCCCGGAGTGGAGAAGATGTACAAGGACCTCTGATGACATCACTGGTGACCAAGAATGATGAAAGCAGTTGTAGAGTTTGTCTCTCGATTCCTCACTTTCAGCAAGTGAAGGTGGAGCACCAGGTACCATATGTATTGTTGTATCCTTTAGAGGTCCCAGAGTGGAAGTGGGATGGGATATCCATGGTCTTCATGACATGACTACCACATACATCTAGGGGTCTCGACTCAATTTGGTTGATCATTGACAACCTCAACATGTTGGCCCACTTCCTACCGATCAGAGAGAAGGGTTCAGTAGAAAAATTTGGATGCCTATACGTGCAATAGATTGTATGTCTACATAGAGTACCTTAGACAATTATCTCTGATCGTGACATGAACTTTACATCATGACTATGGAAGGGGTTGTAGGAAGTTTTCAAGAGGAAAATTCATTTGAGAACCACCTTCCATCTTCATACGGATGACTAGATCGAGCGGATAATTCAGGCCCTGGAGGACATGTTGTGCGCATGTGTCCTCAATTACGGTCATAGCTGGGAGGATCACTTACCTTTGGTAGAGTTTTCATTCAACAACAAAAACTATCACTCCAGCGTTTTTATGGCACCATTAGAGGCATTGTATGTGCGACCTTACAGATCACCTTTGTACTAGACTAACCCAGGGGAGTCAGTACTAGTGTTACCAGAGATGGTACAGGCTACCACAGAGAAGGTGGAGATCATCTAGGAGCGGATGAAGACAGCACAAAGCAGGCATAAATCGTATTCTAACATAAGATGGAGTCCACTAGAGTTCAAGGATAGTGACCACATATTTATAGGGGTCTCAACTCGATGAGGTCTACGACGATTTGGACGATGTAGAATGTTATCTCTGAGATTGATCAGACCTTTTTTGGTCCTCAGCTGAGTTGGTGAGGTGACTTACTGCTTAGCTCTTCCACCTCAGTTGCACTGGGTGCATGATGTCTTTCACATATCCCAGCTGAGGATATACGTGCAATAAACATCCCACTTCATCGACCTTGGTGAGATAGACATCGAAGATGGGAAGACTTTTATAGAGGTTCCATTGGAGATTCATTATCGACACGAGCGGGTCCATTGTGGACAATCAATACCTCTTGTGTGAGTTTGCTGGTAGCACATGAACCTCCAAGAGAGCACATGGGAGGGGGAGGCTCATATGCGTGCTAAGTACGCCTACCTGTTCCCTTAGTTATGAGTTGTATCTTATAGGGATGTAAATCCCTGAGGTGGGGAGAATGTAAAGACCTGGAATTTCCATTTAATTTTTTTATTAAATGATATTTTTATGAGTCCCTGAAAATTGATGACGCGTGATTCTGTGGCCGAGAGTGCCCGGAATCAATTTCTGATGTTTTTTTGGGTACGTTCAGTAAATGTATGAGTGGGTTTTTTATAACATTCAAACCGTTGCTCAGAATTGAAATTGTAGGGAACCATCGAACTCCCATCACTGATATTTGATTAATAATACTTTCACCTCGATGACAGTTTATCGAGGGTGGAAGATAGTTTTTGGGTTTTTTGTGGAAATAATAAAATAAAATATACACATGATTTATTATATTTTTATCTGTTATAACAACCCAAGAGGAAGTTGGATGGGGGACCACCACACCTTAGCCTCCCATGAGAGGTTTTGGTGGTGGGGCCCACCTGAACCGAACCTCCCATGAGAGATTACGATGTGGGGACCACCCAAGACTAAAACCCCCTAATAATGGTGGTAGAAGAAAACCTCTCAACTCCCCTCATTAATGAGGGAGAGTCTCTCCACCCCCTCCTTTAATGGTGTCAACCCACCCTCTCTTTTAATTGTTCCAACATGAAGAATTAAATAGGTGGTGAAAAATTAATTAATTAACCAAATTTGAATTTTAAACCTATCAAAATAAATAATAGATAATCTATTATTTGGTGGGGATAACTATGCTTTTGTTGAAAAAAGGTTGGCAGAAAAGGATTAGAGATTTTGGGAGAAAACCCTCCAACAAAGAACTAGTTTCTCCATTGAAGAATGAAGAACACGTTCTCCATAAGAAGAACTCCATCAAGGAGATTCTTAGGCTTATTCTTTAGAAACACCTTGAAGAAGCAACCAACGTGGGATGTCATCAATGACCGACCCTCCCTCCTCATCATCATCAACGAACCGATGAATGATCTTGCGATTGGAAGTGTGTGGCAGATGTGATGAACGACAACAAATCTATATTCTTCCCCATGACTATGTCAACGAATAACAACCAAAAGGTAGGGATATTAATTGAATATGATATTTTACACTTGATTCATTTCTTCTAAAACCATGAACATGGATCAAATTTGAACTAGTTGATCCGCATATTTTTTTCCTTAGGTGTTGGGAATATTTTTTTAATGAGGGATTATGGGAATTGATGTTTTTAAGATATCATCCATGCTCGTTGTTGTGATTAATTCATGTGAGCCAATTGTTATAGCCCTTAATGTGGAGGTTGCATACCAAACCCACATAGACTGACCCCTCCGGCGATCTCCTTTGTGGTGTTCTTCAAAATAGAGGATAGTGACGTCAAAGGCGATGAAGCCAACAAAGGAAACGATTGCACTTCTCGTGGCCTCCGCGACCCGCGCTGCCCTCACCGGACACACCCTTCTCGAGCCCTGTCTAAGTCGAAATCCAGGTGACCCTAGTGCCTCATGGATCTTCCATACACGAACCTTGTGTGCCCTACGCTGCTGCTGGCCAAACAGGCCCACCGGCCTCCGTGTGCCCCACACACCCCGAGGATGCGCCATCTGCATGCCCCGCGGTGCCTCGGCCGAGCCGGCCTCTTGGCCTCGGTCGCGCCACAAAGGCTCCGGGCTGAGCTCCCCCAAGTCGGTGCCTTGCGGCACCCTCCAGGCCGATGCGTACAATCGTGGTGCCCTCTGGGCTGAGCCACACCCTCGCGGTGCCCTGCGGGACAAGCCTCCCCATGCGGTGCCCTCTGGGCCGAACCGCCCTCACGTCGACCTGCGGCCGATCAGCGCTCTCACGGCCCTCCACGACCCCTCACAGACCGCTAGGTTGGGATCTACGGGCCGGGACGAACCTAACAGGCTGGCCCAGCCCCAACGGGTCAGGCTTGGTCGACACATACTAGGTTGGCCCAAACTTGGTTGGGCCGGGTAGGACCCGACTCGGGCCCAATACGACCCTTTACCTTCTTTGGCCATATCTTTGGAACCAGGCTTCCATTTGATGAAATGTCAGTGGATCTGGTAATCTTGGAGAATGATGGTCCCTTTAAGTGTACCCCAATATAGTTTGGGGTATTGTAGTGATACGGTCAGGTTGGATCACGCATGAATCCAACTGGGCCTTTGGGACAACAACACAAATAACTCACAGACCGGGGTGTCTGATTGACACGCCATCAGTTGCGTTGAGACCCCTATGATGTGGAAGAACATTGGGATACTATTTCATAGGACTTCATGGTAGTTTTAGTATTAACCTATTGCCCATGGATTAGACCCTTCCAGCGATGAGCGAACAGAGTGCGGAGACCTTGTAGATGGATGAGACCTGACGACGGATGACCGATTGACTCGTAGTGATTCGAGTATCCCACTAGGGAGCACCTGGTAGTGGAGGCAGACACATGGAGGAGGAGTTCCGGGTTGTGGCAGTAGACCCGTGGTACTCGACAGGCGGAGTATCTTTGTAGGATATTAGGGGGAGATTCTAGTTGTGGTGGAAGACCCACGGTAGGGAGTGCCTTTGTGATGCAGCAGACCCACGGTACTCGACATGAGGAGTACCTCAACAGTGCTAGGTTAGTGGGTAGCACCTTAGTGTTGCGGAAGAACCACTGTACTCAAAGAAGTAGGAGTTCTCTAGTAGACTTTGTTTTGATAATGCTAATAAAATCCTGGTTTAGCTGAGTCAGTAACTTTTGTGTTTTCCTCATGATTGAGATGGATTAATTGATAACTTATGTATATGTATGGGCCTATACCTACGTGTGGTTTTCTATTAATTTCATGCTTTTTGGTTTATCCTTGTTGGTTTTTGTGAGACATTGATGGTGTCTGGGTCCATATTGAGTATCGTTATACTCACCCATGCCCAGGCAATGCCCGCACCTTGTTGTGTTGGATGCAGACGATTGACACCGCTGACCGAGGCTGAGAGTACTAGGACTGTATGGTACCCAGAGGTGGACCTTATGGTGTGTTGGTACATGGAGTAGACATACATATATGGAGTATGGAGGAGGTTATTTGTATATATACTTCAGGAAGGTACCTCGAAGGATGACTCAGTGGATGTTTTTCTTTTTTCCCCTATTGTACAAGTACTTTCAGTTTCTTGTACTTTCCATTTGGGCTTGTATTCTGGCCCATTTTTACTTACTATACTCACTTGTTATTTTTTCTGTTTTCTCGTGATCATATCTGTTGTGTGTGTTTACATGTTATAAAGGCAATTTCTTCCTAGTTTTAGGGAATTACACATGCGGTGCTAGTCACCAGTCACTGGCCTATGGAAGGCGGGCTTGGGGTAGTCACAGCATGGGCCCCAGGGGATGGGCCATGACAAATTACACTTAATATAAAATATGAATGGTTTTTTGTTGAGATTAATATGAAATGGATTTATTCATGGTAAATGTTATGAATAATATTGTTTTCTTTTATTTATCTATAAGGTATAAATGTATCATGTTTTTTCAATTAAATAAATTGTCAATATACTTCAAAAATATCATTTACATTAATTGATAATATTTTTTTTGAAATATTAATTTTTAGTATGTCCATTTATATGTTCATTTCCTTATCAGATAATTTATTTCATAAATTCTAGGTGTGATATCATAAAATTTAATTTTCATAACCATGACCATGATTTTTTATGTTCGTTGTGATTTAGACAATATTTTTTGGGAATAGTTTCTTTATATAATATATTACAATTTTTCATGATATGAATTCCTTATTTAGTAAATTCTACAACGGTACAAGTACTTGTGGTTTCATCACCTACTTTAATAGACGCTTACAATTGATAGAAATGTGAATGAGGGTTGTCTATCTATGGATCTGAGCAAACTTATGTAATGATTTTGTATCTCATAAAGATATATTTGATTTAAATAATAATTAAGATTCCATAATAATATGATCAATTGATATATGTATGAAAAGAAATGGAATATTTTTTTAGATTAAAACCTATATTTGTGGTGTGTGTAATGATTTACACATTAATGTGGGGTGAAAATTTTTATTTTATTTTTTGAATTATGATTCTTAAACTAAATAATAAGTATCATGCTTGATGAAAATGAAATAACACATGAGTTGATAATTATTACATATATTGTAATAATTATGAATTATATATCATAAATTATTTATACATTAAAAAAATACCCTAAAATACTATTTGTTGAATTACTTCTGATGCTACACTTGTCGAGACCCCAATCATTCAACCATGTAAGTTATGTTAATGATGGTTCCCATGGATTGTCTTGTAAATGACATATTAATGGACTCCAAATGATTATATTTGGTGGGTTATGATAATGTTGGGTGAAATGGGATCATCATTTTTAATATTTTTTCATTTTATGAATGATATAAGACATCATATTCTATTCATAAAGTTTTCTATTGTTGTAATGTTCATAATAATCCTCAAACTAACTTTTATTTTAATCATTATTATGAAGTTGCTTAATATATGTTATTATTAATAATGATAACATAACTATAATTCCAAAATAATATTGGTGATTTAAGAATATTATTTATGGTAAATTATTGGTGTCATAATTGTTCCATTCTAAGAATAATTTTTTGATGGTTTTTAACAAAAAAATATAGACTCTTTTAGAATCATATATATATATATATATTCATTTTTGGTTTAAATAGAGTAAGTTTCTTAATTACAAAATTAATCATAGTTATCAATCATTAACTTCAATATTTTTCACACATAGACACTATTATTGGTTATTTATACTGAAAATAAATGTGAATGAATATATTAAGAATGTTAGAATAATTAGTTCATTAAATATTTATTGGTTATAGATATAAATTATTTTATTCTAAAAAATATATGAGATCATGTGTACGAATTTAAAAGTCTTGTAAATACAAATAAGGTTAGAATTTGAGAATGAAATTGTGGTTGAAGGTTTTCTAATCAAATTGGGAAGTAGAGTTTCTTCATTGATAACATGGACACCTCATACAATTAATAACATGTCATAAGATTATTATTATCACAATTTTCACTTAGGGAGAGATTGTAAACTAATATTATTAAAATAAATTGAAATTTTTATTTATGAGACATGGTTTTGGATATATTTTTTTATTATATAACATGATTTCATGTGATACTATACTGACTTTTTAACATTTTGGAATTCATTATATTTTCATATATGGAATTATTCAGATAATATATTTTAATTCAATGATGGATTAAAAAATATTCTAAAATTATTAGGAATATGATGTTAGGATTTTGATAGTTTATTAATACGAAATTTCAATATATTTTCAAACTAGAAGAAGAAATGTTAATTGAAGAGTTGAATGGTGTATCATAAAAAATATCAAATGATTTTCATTGAAAACTAGGTATAAAAATAAAGACGAGTAATAATTGTGTTCGAATTGATATTCCATTATATATAAGAGGAAGATTATAAAACAATAATGAATTTTATTTATATGTATTGATGTTATGGAGACAGATAATTTGGTTTTTACCGGTAAATGGCACCAAATTTATACTATACATGTATTTTAAATAAACATATCTTCCAAATCCAAGGATGAATTATTTCATCATGTAATTTACAATTATGATGAAATAGGATGCTAAATCTAAATGTAAATTTTGATTATAATGTTATGATGAATCGTTGTAAATGAATTGTATCTTCATATCAATTATATGATATTTTATGGTAATTTTTATGATTTAAAAAAGTTTCTATGAATTAGTAAGAGATTATTAATGATATACCCATGGTTTATGAATCATTAGTCTCTGAAATGTTTTTGTTGAATATTATATGGGTAAAAAAATCTATCAATGTTAAAATTTTAATCAATTTTTCTGTTAAAATATTAAGGATTGGTTTCCCACCGACCATCTGTGTGATATTTTAATATATTCTTCCCTAAAAAATCTAAGTATTTCCATATCAAATAACACTATATATGATATGAAAATAATTTTATATATTAAACATATTCTAACTAAGGGAAAAAGTGTTTTTTCCTAAAATACGATGTATTTTTTTTCTTTATAATATAATATATTCAGAAGTGACTATGATCTCTAAGTAGAAAGTGGGAGAATTATTGGACATAGAAATGTTAAATCATAACAAATCAAATATTATATAAATCTATGTTTTAGTGACTTTTCACATTATTTAAAAACATTTATGATATCTAACAATAATGAAATTTTTTTTTGTTAAATTTAGTCTTTAAGATAAAAATTAATATCACCATTTATTAAATTATTTTTCCAATGCCTGATTATAGTGATTAATAACATAATATCCTCATGAAGTTTAAGATAAGTTACTATAATGAAAAATTAAATGAGTTTTATATACATATCTTTACATTTTAATATACCTATTCTAAAAATGTTAATTCATATATATCAATATAATATATCTATTGGTATACTAAAATAGTATTGTGTTTGAATGTAAGGTGAAATAAAATTAATTATATCCACTATTGTAACAAATTTTATATAAAATTA
This sequence comes from Viscum album, assembly GCA_963277665.1. Classification (NCBI taxonomy): domain Eukaryota; kingdom Viridiplantae; phylum Streptophyta; class Magnoliopsida; order Santalales; family Viscaceae; genus Viscum; species Viscum album. The sequence continues at coordinate 1,128,432,097 of OY728120.1, forward strand.
TCATAAAGGTATATATTATTTAATGGTAAAGTGATATTATAAATATTAATTTCACTTATTAATGGTTTGAATGATAATATTTTAATAAAATGGATGAATGTCGTTATCCGCTTAAATTAAGTGTGTGAATTACCCTAAAAGGATGATAATTTTAGGGTATTGTGGGTTTTATTTATATAATATGTTTAAAATTAAAAGAATATTTTCTTCTACTAATAATATTATATGTGAGAAATCATTAATATATTCATGGGGTAATAATTACAGACTTATTGATTCAATCAATCCTATAAATTATACCTCAATGAATTTCATATTTCAATTTATATACATAAGTGTGTATACATATTTTCAATTCATATAAACTTATATTGGTGTAATACTGTGAATGAAAACATTTATCCAATGATAACACACTCAGACATTCCATCATATGAGAATTGCAAACCAGGGGATGGTTGGGTATGTAATTGATGTTTTCACCAGTTTGAGTGAAACCATGATTGTAGTTACCCGACCAAGAAGACTAGTTCAAGTGTCTACTATAATTAAATTGGAGATATTAAAAAGAATAAATTCCTAATGTATCGAATATTTCACTATTATTAGTAACCTAGATACAAAAATGAGTCTTGTATTACAAGATAATAAACTAATATCCATGTAATTTGTATAATTATAGGATTGGTTTATTCCATCTATGATATCCTTTCTTATCATTCATAGTAAACATCATGGATTAATATGGGAGAGGAAATAATCTACATTAACCTATAATGATCAATAATTTTTATGAATATAGAATGAAATTATGAATCAAATAGAATAGTCAATATGTAAATGTATTTAACTAATAAAGAAATACATTCATTTGATGAGTAAGGAAAAGTGAAGTGGAATAAATAATGAATTGACGATAATAAATCGAAATATAAAGGATAATAACAAACAATACATTCAATTAAAACAACTAGATAAGATAATACAAATATGTAAATGTATGAAAGTTAAAAATATATTCTATTAAATTAGTAAATCAAGAATTAATTGTGTCTGTAAATCTGTCAATGAAATAATTTCATGGGTGTTAATAAAAATAAATTCTCAATAATGGAAATTCATAATTATTAAATGCCATGTATTTTAAACATGAACCACTACTGTTAATTCCATTGACATAGTGGTTTTTTTATATAGTTAGAAAAGTCGTTTATTTTTCATGGAAACATACTTGATGGGTTTTTGGAAATAACTTTTTTCACATGAGACTCACAAAGCATTGTTAGGATTTCAATAAATGGTCCCCAACCCATTGGTCTGAAATTAACATGAACCAAAACCATATGGATTGTGTTATCCAGTCTATATCCTATATAGAGTGTTTCTAAATCCGTCCTCATATATATAATAATCAATTAAAATAAATGATGGGATTTATCGAATGCCCACTTTGATTGAAGGATACATATTTATAAATATTATCCCAGTTAATAAAATAAAATAAAAAGTAAAAAGATTTTTAATATGATAAAGAGTTTATGTAATTTACATATCCTTGAAAAATTATGTGTACAATTAGGGGAAATTCATTGTTCAATGGGGATGAAAATGAATCAAGTTAGTGAATATCAATACGATCATTTGAAAAATTAATTGAATGAAATCTATAGTAAAAATAATGACGTTTTCTATACATCGTACCCCATTTGGATTAGAAATTAGGGGTTTTTTATGTTGATGAATGGAAATATTATAAAAAGATCGCTAAAAAATTATTAAGGAAAATTTACTTTTTATTTTGAAAATTATTTTTAAAATCCCATTATATTAAATTAATATTTCAAAACATTTTATGAAGAATATAACCTATGAATACTGAAATTTAATCTTGAATGAAGTAAATATAGATAAATTTTTACATGCCATCTAAGGTAAAAAAAACATTCCATTTACATGGTAAAAAGTTTAGAAAAATGCATTGTTAGGAAAGGGACAATAATAGTCCATTGAAAACATTTTTAAATTAATATATGGTAATATTGAAGTAATATATCACTGAGGTAATGTAACTAATAATTTTAATACTTTTTCGGAAACATGTTTTTCAGAATGAAATATGTTCTCTAACTAAGAGGGATATTAAGTAATAATTTATAGAAAACCATTTATAATAAAAATTGTACCAATGAGTGTAAAAATGTTAATATAAATTTAAAAAGGTCATGAATAACCATAGTGTAATAAAATGAAAGAGTTTATTGAAAATTGATCAAATAATTTTCTCCTATAGAGATTCTAGTATGCAAAATCCCAAACAAAATGATATTATTATGTAAATCCCTTAAAGGACAATAATATTGATGTGATAATCAATAAATATATAAATTATGTATGTCAAATGTAAATACACATAAGATAATTTCACATAAAAAATTGGAAGTAAAATGTTTTTGAAGTCTTAATATTAGAGTATTAATGAACATGAGGATGTAATATTACCCAATGAAAAGGAATATATTTATAAAATTATATACCACATGGTAACATTTAATTTAAAACAATTTAAAATATTTAATTAAAATTTTATATAAAAATACAATGATAATATAATAATTAATTATATAATATTTCAAATGGGTCATTATATACAACACATAAAAAAAGTAAGTGGTGAATATGACATTTATCTCATGGATGTAAAAAGTGCAATGAAAACCCCTTACCTTTTTTTATGTGAATGTTATTTAACATAAATTATAATGGTTTTAAACAAGGTACCAATATATTAATTAACAATATTAATATTTATGTTTTCATATATGACCATATTATAATATCTTATTACTCATTTGTTAGTGATCATTCATTATTTTCACTATTTTAGTTGTTAATTACGTAGTTTTTCATGTTGGTATTGACTAATTAATTATTGTTAAAATTAATTCAGCCATGATTTAATAATAATAAGAAGGTATTAAATGAATTATTTATCATATATATTTATTTTTAATGTCCATTAATCTTGGAAATAATAACTGAAATGCACCTTTCATGGAGATCGTAGGATTTTCGTAGGCTTGAATGATATTTTCATTTCATTTTCATATAAATTTAATAGAAATTAAATTATATGTGTGTATATTATAATTAAAGTATCATATTTATTTTATATGTTTCATATATTTTAATAAAAACATATTTCATTCATTCCTTGAATAGTGTGAATGAATCACATCGCATTGAGGAGGTGGTAGTCCACAATTCCACCAATGATGTTATCATATTTAGAAAATATTAAAAAAATAAGGTTAAATGTTATATTAAAATTATATAAGTATAAATATATTATATTATATTATATATCACTTATAATGTGTTTCTATATAAATTCTATAATGTGAGTGGTGGTCATATAAAAATTAATGTCAGTGTTTTGTGAGGCGGTAGTTCCTTGTACACATAAACGGTACGTTTGATACCCATTATATGGGATTACATGTAAGTGTATGTAGAAAAATTAGATTAAAATCATATCATTATATTTGGGTTTCTTGTTTTATTATATAATCATATAATAAAAATAGTTAAGGGGTGGAGAAGTAAAATAAAACAACGGAGCCTATGGAAGTATTTTTTTTCTCTTTTTTGGGTATCTCCTTCATGTTTTAACAAAAGGTCATCCATTGATAGCATATTGAAAATGGTGAGTCTTTTTTGTTGACTGGAGGGATGTTGATTATCTATTATTTCATAAATTCTTCCAACTATAATGTATTTAATGTTTTTAATATGTGTGAGAGGTGAGTCCCTTCTTAAAGTGGAGGATTGGAATTATAAAAGATTTTTAAAAGTGAATATTACCCACGTTTTCCCTCTGTATAGCTTATTGAATAGTGAAGAAAACATAAAATGAATGGTACAGTCAAAATCATTTCACCAAATGGAATTTACAAAGGATTCCAGGTCATTTTTTTCCTTATGTTTAAGGTTGTTTCCCTTATATAATAATATTTCTCTTAATCACTCAAATTAATTCTATTAAAATTCACTAATGTTTATTCCAATAACAAAGTAAAAAATAATATACAATATAAATTATTTTTACTCTCAATATTTAATCTATTTTTATAAATTCCAATAATAAAAGTGATAATATTTGATTTAAATTTAATCTTATATACGGGATGAAAAAGTGATTTTTTAATGTATATTTTTTAGAAGTTTACTATTATTTATTAAATTACTATATGAAAATGATTCCAATGCAAAAACATTGAATTATTGATATAAAATATTTTAGTTATAATATTAAACCAATCAATAATATAATTTATACTTATAAATAAATTTTATGAAATATAGTATTTAATTACCATTTAGTTTCTTTCACCATCAATAAATTAAACCTCAAAAAAAATACAAAATATTCACCTGAAACAAATTTTGTTGTTTCGATTTCAAAAATTATGTTTGTTTTCTCATACTGAATTTATTAATCATTCAATGATTACATTAAAAATAGTTTCATGATTAAAAGGATGTAAGATTACCTTCATATAAATATATTATTTTAATCATAAAAATTATTTATTCTTATTTAATACCTATAAAATCAATTGGATTAAAATCAAAATTATTTTATTGAATATGTAAAATAAATATATAAATAATATATTTCATAAGTTTTAATTACTTATTTTATTTGGATAAAACCTCTTTGTGAGGATAGAATAATAACATAATATTCTATTGGGACTTATATTAATTTCTAATTATTTGGTACATTATGAATTCATTTTATATTCGTGCAAACCATATATTTTGAAAATTTATTTAAAAAATCATAACAATAAATTTAAGGTATAGGTTATATATTATTATATTTAAAAAATGTATTCCTAATATACTATTATTTAGTAAAACGCAGTCTAGAGTGTAACACAAGTCATCAAAGAATGTAATTGTTGCCTACAACACAACATTACTTGGTATTTCATTCATTGAAATATATATCAGTGATTGAATTTTTTTCATTATATTAAATATATTATATTGTATAGAGATATTATTTTCTTTAGATTAATGGTGTTTCATTACATTAATTATATTAAATACAATGTTCTTACATTATAATTTTGGGGTGTCACATTCTCCACACAATAATTTATTTTAATCTTATCAATTTAGAAAGATCCTTGGCAAAAAATTGTTTTATATTTCCTATTTTTAAATCCCACAACATGATAAGTATTTGTAAAACATCTTATTGAAAATAGATTATGTGATGTATTGTGGTCACATAGAAAAACATATAACTGAGTGTCAAATTTTGAGAACATTGTTGGAGAGTCCATATACATACAAGGTGGAAAAGAATAAATTTCGAAAAATAGTGATTGAGGTTGTAAATATAAATGACGCGAATTATTAATTTAAATTTGAGTGCCTCAGAGATATAATTCTATGGTGATTCAGAAGACCACTGGTTAAACAAGAATTAATGTATTAAAACATCATTTTTTATTGATGTTAATTTTTATAACATTCATGTATTATTTTTTTGGAAAAAAATATAATGAAATATACATACATTATATATTTTTAAATATATATATATATATATATTAATGTTCTTACTTTTCTCTTTATTAAACATCCATGTTTTTCATTTCTTCATGAAATGGATATCAAAATTTATCTTTGATACATAAAAAACCCAAATACACTTTTAACGCAATATAAATCCCATAAAAAGTAAACATTCATTCCATTTATCTCTAAATATTATTAAAAATAATCTCCATTGATTCACTATTAATATTTATTCGTTAGTTTATTTAACTAAAAATAATTACATATTAACATGGACATTGTGTTGGTCAATGGTTGGAATGAATCCCTTATAATCTTTCGGTTAGGTTTTTATGTTCTACACGACCTTTGGGTATTGTATGGTTATAACATGACATATATGATGTACATTTTAAAAACAATATTAATAAATATTGGGTACATATTTGAATGTAGAAATTAAATAATATGTTAACTACTTTTTTCAATACAATCCCAATACATAAATATTCCATCTATATATTTCTTTATAAGTCATTCCTTAGAATATGGTTTATCTTTTGGAAGAGGGCATTAACTCATGTAATATCGGGGATTCCCACATCTAATTAGATTGACTAAAAATGGATCCTTATGATGATATTTATTTGCAACCATAATACTCCCCCTTTTTTAAAGAAAATTATTTGGTTTATTTTCTTAATACCCACACATAATTCATTTATCCATTACATTGAGACATTATCTATGGTTATTCCTTCCACAATTGATGCATGTTAGAAATAAAACCGTCTTCTTTAAATGGACACCCCTAATTGATCTCTTAGGAATATCCATATTCCTCATCATGGGTGTGTTTGGAAGTTCGTTAATGTATATGTTTTTAATCAAATTTTCGGAAAAATGATTAAGAATAAACACAGTATCTTTCACACCTATCAACACTACATTAGTTTCATCATTATCACCAAATTTTCCTTCATGTTCAGTACTATCTTGATTACTTAGAGTTCGAAAAATTTAATAAAAGCATAAATAATAGTGTGGGTAACAATAGACATACTATGAAATGAATATGATCCTTTATAGGATATCTATATCATGAGAAATTTTTTTAAATCTCTAACACTGTTGGATTAATACTAGGTTATAAATTTTATTTTAACATTCAAATCCAACATAATTGTTCATATTTAAAATTTGAATTATCCTAAAAATATCCCCTGGGGATATCAAACCAGGTGGGTAGTAAGGCACGTATTCCAGAACAATGTTTTGATTGATTCAGGCACAACACACCTTTTTAGTTTTTTACACCTTTGATCATATTTTGAAGAACAATGTCCACTTGTAGTATCTATACATGTATGTATTGATAGAACTACTTACATGAAATCAACATACCAAAATACTAGTAGGTTATTCAATAATTATTCTCATATTATAACATAGGTTTGTGTTTTCTAATAAATTTTTTATGAAATATCATTCCCAAGATGTCTTCAAACCATACTTAGATTTACACTATATAGACCCAAAATAGATTCCTAGAGCTAGTGTTTACTAACATTACATTTCCTTGATTATAAGGAATAAAATACTAAAACACAAAAGAGTTTAATAGTCATGGTAAAAACCACAAATACACGAGTATTGAATTATAAGTGAATACACTAATTTCCAAAAAACATTACGGATAACTTTCTTCCATATAAGAAATCCTTTAATATATTTCTTCATATATATATTGGATTCCATAATAATGACAAAAAAATATGGGTGATCATAAATTATCAATATGGATTATTCATAGTAGAAGAAATACTGAATTAATCTGAATATTGAATATTGAAATGTAAATAATTGATAACACATGACATTAAAAAGATCAGTAAGGGATAATGTATGGAAATAAATAATGTTTTGATGTGAGAAAATAAACAGGTAATGGTAAATAACATCCAACACATGAAATTTAATCAACTAGATTAGAAAATATCATAATGGAAAAAATAAACTATGAAATAATTAAATGAATAAAAATAGAATGAAGTGAATCCATATATATGTCAATGAAATATTATCATTGATACTATCAATAATATATGAATTCCCACAGATTTAAATTCTTAAATATTATATTCGATGTATTTAGAAAATGAACCACAACCATCATGACCTTTTACAATATGGTTTAAGTCAATTGATAACGCCAATATTTTCAACATAGAAACAAACACTAAGGGTTTGTCTCAAACTAATTTCGACTCATGAAATTAATGATGCATCATGAGACTTACATAAAAAAGTCCCTAACCCATAGGGGTTTCACTAATCAGTCCCCAACCCATATTTCATGAAATAACTAGTCCCCAACTTGTATATATCATGTCCAATGAATTCCTCTTATAGTGAATAATAAATTTACATATAAAAAATTCATTAGATAATATCCCCACTGAGTAATGGATTCAAAATTAGAAATATTTACATAGTAAATCAAATTATATTTAATGTAAACATCCGGTAAAAATGATATATCGGATAGGAAATGATCATATAAATGATAAATTAAATGTATAATATGGTGAAATAAAATGTTCAATTATTATATAAAATTGAAAATTTTAAGTGGGATAAAAATAATAAATGAAGGTAATGTTATTACTATCCTCTTCTTAATTAATAAAAAAATCATCTAGTTGAAGAATAAGGATGGGGTGAATAGATAATATCCTTAGTGGAGTAAATATAAAGAGTTATATCCTCATTTATAAATGGAAATATTAAAAATATATAATTTAAAAACATTCTAAAGGAAAATAACTTTTATATATTAAAAGAAAAGTTAATTTTACATCATTAAAAATATAGTTTTCTTAAAAAACATTAAAAATATATCATTTTAAACATTGAATGTAATCATTTAAGTATTGATTGAGGGTAAATCCATATATTCGGAATAAGGTAAAAGATCATTTTCCATTGTAAAAAGGTTATAAGAATATAATTTTTTGAAAAAGAAAATAAGATTCTATAAAAAAATTTGGAAAAAAATGGTTTAATATATTGTGAATAAATCAATTTTTATTTTTTCAAAACATTTTTAGAAAATATTACTTTTATAAGATAATATTTTCTCTGATTAAAGATGGAAATGAAGTTTGGTTTCCATGATAATATTTTCTATAACATCTTATTAATAAATTGCTGAAAAAATGAAATATTAATTCATAATTGTCATGAATAAATTGAGGATAATAATATGAATGGTTTTATTGTATAATTTTCCAATAATTTCCTCTAATTGAAATTCATATAGTAACAGTCCCCTAAAAAATGATATTGTGAAGTAAACACTCAGAAATAATATAACATTCAGGTAAGAATTAATCAATGAATATATTATGTGTCACAAATTTTAATCTATATAAAAAATGACAGTATAAAAAAATAAAAATCATAATGAATGAAACCAGAAAATAATATAATAGTAATGACATTGAGGAAATAATATAAACAAATGAAAATGAATCTGGTTTTGAAATTAAATACCACATGAGAACATTTAATTAAAATCCCTTCAGAAGATGAAATTGAAATCGAAACTAAAAATAAAATGAAGATAAAAAGATTCATAATATTATATATAAAAAGGAAAATTAGAAACAACACCTAAAATATGTATGTTTCGAATATGAAATCTATGTCACAAATGTAAAAGTTGAGATGAAAATATAATACCTTTCCTTTATTTTCATATGAACATCGATTATCCTCCTGTGTGATGGTTTTAAATTTGTTAATCAAATATTTTATAAACATATTAATATTTATGATATCATATATGATATTATTGTAATTGCATGTAACACGTTTGTTAGAAATCATTCATTATATTCACTATTTCGGGTGTTAATTGCCTTATTTTTGTAGTATGTTATTACTTGTTACTGGTTGATCTTATTAAATATATCATATTTTGTTGAATAAGTATTTTAAACCATTATTTTATTATCAATTATATTCATTATATATTTTTTACAACATTAAATTATGTTTGGATATTTGAAATTAAATTTTCCTTTCATCGAGGTAGTAGGCCATAGTTATGCATGAACACTACCATCTTTTTTTCATTTTAAAAGATTGAAATGTAAATGATATATATGTGTTTTATTATTATATTATCATATGTAATTCAAATATATCACATATATTTATTAAAATCATCCTATATAATTTTTTTCATTCATTAATGATTCACATCACTTTGAATAGGAAGTGGTCCCGACATCCACAAATGATGCTATCATATTTGCAAAAATGTAAAGAATAATGTTTCGTTTCATATAAAAATTTAATGAGAATAAATAAATTATAAATATCATATATAAATATTTATATATAATATAGAAAAATATTTTTCATTATAATTCTCATCCAAGATAGGTGGAAAAGTAAAAATGAATGAGATTGTTCTGTGAGCATGCACTTCCACATACACATTACCGATATGTTAAAAACCCAGTATATAGATGATTTTGTATGATTAATTTAATCCTATTTAATAAATAAACATATTATATATAATATAAAATTTTTATTATATAATCATGGACTGAAAAGGTTTTTGGGAATGTATAAGGAAAATAAATCCAATGTGCCTATGGAAGGATATTACATCATTTTCATGTAACAAATTTTTGTTTTTACAAAAGGGCTTCCATGGATAGATTTTTTCCAAATGATAACCATCAATATAAAGGAAAGGGATTTGAGGATTTATTTGGTTAGAGATTTTTTCAATAAAATGTTCCTTGAGAGGTCTGAATAAGTTGGATGTGTGATTTCCTCTTTATAGTGGAGTATGAGAGGAATTTATGTATTTTTTTAAATGGAATTCCACAGTATTTTTTCTTTAATAATAGAAAAAAAAATGAAAAAATTAAATAAAATATATTATAGTGCATAAATATGTACATAAAAATTATTTTGGACACGTTTCTAGTCATTTTGGATTTTATGTTTTTGTTTTTGTACCATTTTATGCTAATCATTCTATTAATCTATAAATATAAATTTATTGAAATTTACTAATATTTTAGATAATTATATATCATTAATGAACTAGAATTTCAAACTATTTTAATTCTATTTTGGTAGTCCACTATTTTGTATGAATTAATAGAAACTCAAAATGGCATAGATCAGTTAGTATAGTTTAACCCAGTACTTAAATTTGAACTTGTATATTAGATTCATCATCAAATTCTTACACATTATAACCAACATTTATTATAGATCAGAACTTTATATATGTGAGAATTAATTGTCCATATGGATGGTCTACCCGTATATTTTCATTAATAACATCATTCCATCCTTGTTAACAATCATAGTGAATTTTTAATAAAATGATAAAATAAATCACATATATATAATTAGGGGAATATCTAGATATCATTAATTTATTTTATAAATATAGTAGGTTACTAAAGAAATTATTAACACTAATATAGTACTAATTTTCACTATTATTTCAATGTTTTATCCAAAGAAAAAATTTCTTATTGAATCCTTTAATAAATTTCATAATGAATGTAATATTCAAAATTGAGGTATATACTCAAATAATAAAATAAATGTTGATTGATATGAGATATACATGTGATCGATATTATAAATTTGAATATTTGGAAATTGGTTGGATGTTATTATAGTAGATTGAGTATAAAAATTATATATATACTACATATATGAAATGAATATAGAATTATAGAAACTAGACATCAAATATAATTTAGATATATAGATATACGGGATACACTAACCTAATGAGTGTATAATAGTATGGTATAAGTTTCATTTTTGAGTTTTCATATTATAGTTCTCAACTATGAAATTGGATCATTAAAAAACAACAACATATACAAACCCCAAATTTTCTATAATGTTAATGAAAGAAGATAACAAAATTGAGAGGTGAGAATGGGAAATTGAATAAACATGCCTACATTGAGGGAATCTAAAATCCTGGATATCTATGTTTAATTAATATTATTATTTCTAATAAATCTAGATTACTTATTATATACTTTTTTATTGACTAATTCCATTAGGGGGAAGTAAATGTTATAGTCTTAAACAATATTAAATTGTTCTTAATTTTATATAATGTTTAACCAAGTCTCTTAATATTGTTTTCATATCATTATTAAAATATTTTAATATAGGAAGTCAAAGTTATTATATGAGAATATTTTGGCATATATATTCTATTATGTATATATACATATATATCGTTAAAAATGGAAAGACATATTATATTTATCATTATTAGGATGGTGTACATAAACTTTTTTATGATCTTATATTCATACGAAAAACTATGAAATAACTTAATTCTCAATATTCTATAATTTTTCACTCTCAATATTGTATAATTTTTGTTTAATAGTTGTATTGAAAAAATAGCATCATGGGTAGAAAACTTCCATGATTGTTTAATTGATAATGAAATTATATTTTTTAATGGATCAAAAATTTTACGAATGAATGAATATAATCATATATTAAAATTTTCATTATCTAGTTTTATATATTACCCTTCAAATTAATATTATCTATAACTATATAAACTCATTATTTTTATAAAGTATATTTTTATCATTTTATTAACTATTTTTTCCATTAAACACGAACCTATTAATTATTAAAAAAATTTCTAATTTAGTAAATTTTAAAAATATATTGAATATGCATCCCTTCTATATATATTTGACCCTTAAATAATTTACGCTTTAATTTTTAGAATATTAAAATATTATTAAGATATTTAACAACAACATGGACTGCATTAAAATATGAAATCATTTTTGGTTAATGAATAGAGTTATTGTTTGGGTTTTTATAAATAAATTTTATATCCAGTTCACAAGTCAATTAAAATTTAATATTTTCATATAAAATGAAACAATTATAAAAATTATTTTAATTTTTTTCTAGTATTTTATGCAATAATTTTACTCAATAGAAAAAAATGCATACCTGAATATTCATTGTCATTGTATACATACTCATTTACATATAAAAACAAATGAAATTTAATAGTTATGAATAATTATTATGAAAACAAATTATAATAATAACTATGGATTAATTCAATATTTATTAAAGAAAATTTCATTTAGTATAACATATTTTATTAAATAGTAAATATTGTTATGATTTATATTGAAATGTGTTATAGGAATTATAAGATCCATTATTGTATATTTTTATGGGTTATGTAGTGTGTTGTTAAACTGAAAAATTTCAAACTTTGTTTTTAGAATCTATTTGGACTCAAATATTACTCTATTATAAACTTATTTTACTAATATTATTTCATTTTTTTTACTATTATCCAAAAATAAAAATGATCCCATTGAAAATATAAGTGGCAATGTTCTCAATAATCATGAACAAAAATCAAAATATAATTTCAAGAATGATTATATTCATAGTCGTAATCATATAGACTATAAATACCCTATAATTTCTTGTAATAAATATTTTATAAGGATAATTGAATTATAGTGAAACTAAAAACTCAAAAAAGAACACTTTTCTTCATTAACATAATTTAATGGATTTCCCAATGAATATATATCAACATTCAATATATATTTTCATTAAAATTGATATAAATTGACAAATAACAGGTTGAGATTAGATTATTTTACAATTTAGTAATTTATTATTATTTTGAAAACAATTATTGAAATAGAATATATATATATATATGTAAAAATATCAATCAATTTTTTATGAAGTTTGTAATTTATTTATATATATTTGGTTCTTAAAAATATTTTAATTTAATTATAGATAAAAAATCATTTCAATATAATATAATGGTAAAATAATCAATAGGGATTTAGTTATACTCATTTTCAATGAAATTTAGATTCCATATCATCATTTTCATTCACATTTTTTGATGATTTCCTTTTGTGATGTTCACATAGATAGTTTTCTTCAATTAGTTGAAAGGAATCACCCGGTGAGTATACTGATAAATTTAATGATACATGAAAATATATTTTTAAATATATTTTATTCAATTCTAAAATAAGTATTTTTTATTTTGATAATTTTCTTGGAATGTGGATTTTCACATTTTAGTCGATGATACAAGGTAATAATTAGTTGAAAATTACCGAAAAATTCATGATTTATTGTCTCAAAATCGAAATAAAAAACTAATCAAATATAATTCTAAATAAATAAAAATATCTCTAAATAAAATTCATGAGATATACGATATATTATTATGTTGATCATATTTTTTTAAAAATGATGAAATTCTTTTAAAATAGAAAAATGATAAATTTACTACTTTTGGGGTAAAAAAACAAAAATAAATTTTAAGAATTATACTGTATTAGGTATATGAACAAAAATTATTTATCCAGTAATTATCAAGATGTGTTATGGAAAATAGATTTCTATGTCTTATGAAAGAATTGAAAATTTTCATGTCTAGTCATACAAATCAAAACATAAAATGATTATGTCTAGTCTTGTATACATGATATGTAATTATATATTTGATTAATGTATAAAAACTAGATCAAATACATATTTGAATAAATTAAAAAATGAGAATAATCAATAAGGTAATTTCATGGTTTTCTTCAGTAGGAGTGTTTCTAAAATAAGAGGATATGACATAAAAAAAATTTGAATAAAAAAAAATAAAAACTGTAAATAATATAAAAAATAAATAATAAAATTCCAAGTTCTAAAAAATATATAAAACAAAAAAAATATGTATAAAGTCATCATTTAAATCATTGAACCAAAAAAGAAAAAAAATTCAAATTAAAAAATTATAAATCATTAAATAAAACAAAAGAGAATCATGAAATAAATACATATTAGTTAATTTTTTTACTCCAACCATCCCTTACCCATCAAAAATCTAGTTAAAAAATCAATAAAACTATCAAAATGTTTTTTAAATACATATTAGTTAATTTATAACAATGGAGATTTATAATGAATATCCATCCTAAGATGAAAAATATTATTATTTTATAATTCTATTATAAATATTAATAAAAAAGAAAATAAAACTGATTGTATAACATATGGTATAACATAAATTTGATTCCATTCAAATTATTTTGAAAATTGGGTAATTTAAAATCACATTTATTACACATTAACATGACAATAGGTCTGTAACTCATTCTATTAGATTTTTTTCATATTTTTCATAGTGATATTTGTGAGAAAATAAATCTTATTTATTTCATTGTTATTTATAACAGTCTCAATAAATATGTTATTATCATCTTAGGAAATCCTTTTTTAGATATGGATATTGTAAATATAGCTAATTGAAAATTGGTATTTAGTGATAGAGTTGAAAATGAATAGTAAATTATCTTTAAAATATTTAATAATCCCATAATTGATTAGGATTTATTGAAAATTGATTTAATTTAGTGGTTATAATAAGATAGTATTTATTTAAACATTTTAATAGCATTTAATGTATTCATTAAAAATCTCGCGACATGAAATAATTTAAATTTTACGTTTAATGAGTTATAAATTAATAAATGTGGTGAGGAATATAATCTTTCTTTTAATAATAATTTAATAATCCACTTATAGGGGTCTATTGTAAACCATATTATAAAATTATTCTTGTGTTATCCCTTACTCAGGAAAATTGTACCTACATTTTTTATTATTACATTAGTACATTATATAAGTAATTTTACCAAGTAAGATTGACTAGTTAAGCATTAATGGAAAACTGGATTAATACATGATTATCCTTTTATGTCGGATATAAAAATACATTGTGTAGAAAGAATTATTGTATCAGGGATATGATTCATAACATCCACATTCAAATCCTATTGAAAAAATAATGGAAGTGAGTTGATTATCAATAAGAGGTTTCATACATTGGTTGTTATCATGAGTAAATTGGTAAAATTAAATATGGTATGATGGATAATAAAAACACAATACATTAAATACAAAATTATTTTAAGGAGATTCCATAGATTATATCAATATAGAACTTTCATGGATTTTGGAAACTATATAAAAAATAACGAAATTAATAATTTTAGAAATTATCTATCAAGGAATACCAACCAAGATTTCATATCTTTCTGTACTCTCCACTCAAACATGAAATTGTTTTTAATAAATGGTAAAGGTAAAACCCAATTCCCATATAATATTTGAATCTTAATGTATTTTCGCATGATACTTGTGATCTCATTGGGGTTCTATATTTAATTATACCAGACCCGTCACCTGAAAAAACAATTAATTAATTATATTATTATTGATTGATACAACTAATTATCAAAATTCCCAATAAATAAACAATTATCCATAATGAAACTATAATATGGAACATAAATAAATCTCCATAATATATTCTATTGAAATGGATTATATAAGGATTTAGTGGATTATATACAATGTATCATCTATGTTTTCTCTCATAATTAAAAATATATTTAAATATTTGTGTAGCATTTCTAGTTAATTAATACCTTTATTACATCAAGTATACTTATTAAAATATAAAAATATCCCAAACATTAATGATAACATATTATTTAAAAATATACCTAGAAACATATAAAAGAATCTATATAAAATTGAGTCGTTATGATGGACGTTAATTTTTCCATGTGGAGTTTGTCAAGAACAATCCATACACATTTTATATAAAATGTGAATAGGGATTCATTCATAATATGTTATGAGGATTTATATTACACCACTTTAGAAAATGTATATCATAGATAAAAATGAATTTAAAATATTGAATATATAATATTTAAAACATTTATGAAAACAATTATAGAATATATTTTTTTTTGAGAAAGGTCCCTCGGCCAAACGACTGGGGTAATTTTATTAAAATGGAGTATACAAGATATGCAAGTGCATAGAATCTTTACAACTATCCTCATAAAGAGCGAACAAATCCACCTAGGATGGATTTAACCAGAAATGTAAATCACCAAAAACCATGTTGTCCAGCCCATTCACAGTCAGGTTCTGGTTCACGCCCAAATTTACCCAAGAGAAGAAGGGTAGAACGGTCCTTGTAGTGTAGCTTGGGTTGTCGATTCCACAGAGACCTAAGAAGATACCTAAGATACACAACCTAAGGGATGGATTTTTGGCTATGAAGTGGCCAACTTGGATTGATTTTGGATGGGTTTTTAAGATATCTAAAATATTTAAGTGGATTCAATTTAAAAGAATGAGTTGATCCTAGGTTATCACTCGGGGTGGATTGGATGTATTTTCTTTTTAATGATTTCAATTTCTTAAATTTGAGATGGATTCATTTAAGGAGATAAAACAACATCATCACTTACTGATTTAATGCCTACACCCTCTAATACTAATCACCTATACACTTGAAGGATCAAAGTTTTGAGCACTTCAAGGTAAAGGATCGTATTAGTACTTGAGGTGTGTGGCCTTAAATTCAACAAGGACGATGGAGTTTAAAAATCATCAAATAAAAATCCCAATTAAAGAAGTGATTATACATTAATTAGGTGATAAATAACATCCAATCCAGCCCCTTGATACTCCCTTGGATCAACCCATAAGTGGGTTAGCCCTCCATTGATCCCATGGTTTCAATGGAAGCGGAAAGTAGACTCATAAGGGAGGAATGGAGAAGTAAAGAAAACAACAAAAATAAAATGATCACTCCACCATTGTGTGAATAATTTCACAAGGGTTGGTGTGAATAAATTCACACCTTAATCCAACGGTATCAAAGTGATATTAATAACAACAGAATAAGAGTATAAGAAGAACTTTTATTAAGAAACTAAAGTGAATTGAACAACTTACATGTGAAAGACAAAATTGAGGCAACAAAAATGCAGCATAACATTACAAGTAAACATGGCATCCAAGATCCTCAACTCCTTCACCACCACTGCCTTAAATAGGCATTTTGGGAGCCTTGGGTCGAACCACCAACAGTACAAATCATCTTAATTAATTTTGCTAGGATATAGGTGGTGGAAAGCTTGAGGAATTTGGACTTTTCCACGTTTGACCCGAGGTGGCAGCCAGCTTTACTTCACCGAACAGACGCGTCTGGAAGACCTTCTAGACGGCCGAATCAGGGTGGGCCATAGAAGAAGAAAATGGAGCTCCGGATGTCTTCTAACCTCCTGTAAAATTTGGGCCCATTTGGAGTCTTTGATTACGAGATATGATCAAAGTGGTGGACTGTTTTTCTGGGCCGCAGAATCTGTCCCAGAATTTTATCTCTAAATTGGGCCGACTAAATGACCACCATGGAGGTCGAATTAGCATTAACTCCTGAAGAGTGATTTGTTCCTATATATGTCTTTTAGCATCCCACGAAATTTGGGGTTAATTGGGCCTGTATGTTGGGCCCCACAGTCTCATCAGTGGGCTGGTGTCCAATCTGCCTTCTCCAGAATTGCTTCCTTTCATTGCCAAATATCTCCATCATCCTCCATGAATTCTCCATTGATCCCTGAATCAAACATGTTAATCTTTAAGTTTAGATCAATTTCCAAAAATATCAAATTAAAATATGTAAAATTAAATTCCTTAAAATCAGATGAATCATTGGGTACTTTAAATGATGTTCAAAAATGTACCACATAATAGTGCATTTTAAGAAGGTATTACAATCATAATGTGAAATGGTGTTGAAAGTGTAAAATGCACTAAAATGGTGTTTATGAATAACAAAGAACATGAAAATTAAGTATATTAACAATGAATATTAGCCTCATTTAGTGGCTAATCACACCCCCCAACTTGAGTTTTGCTAGTCCCGAGCAAAATATATCTCATCAAAAATGAAATTCGAATTCCCTTTTCCAAAAACATTTTAATACACAATGATCACCAAAAAACCTTATACCAAACAATCATGAAACCCATCAGAATATTTTAATACGAGATAGTTTCATAAGCAGATCCCAATCCCAAGCCCATTCCTTTGATCAAATCCATCATCATACTTCATCCAACTCAATTAGGTGTAATGATGTGTTGTGAACACAATAGATATGGGGGTTCATTTTCATTCAAGGGGGAAATCATGGAAGCGCTAGGTGGAATCACATTTAATCCTAATATGAGTATTCTTCATTCATATTTTTTTTTGATTTTTTTTTTTTTTTTTTGCAATATTGCTATAGTAATTGAGATTGCAATTAATCAAATTAACCCATGTAGCAAGACTTTGCCGATGACTCCCAGACTCAAAGGCCTTAGGGCACCAAGTGAAGCCCACATACTCGGGCATCGTCTCGAGTTAACTTAATCAAAAAACAAAGTCATATTACCATAAATAGAGATAGATTGAAAAACTCAGGGCTAGACAACTCTGGAGTCACGATCCCCAAGTGCCGAAAGCCTCGCATTTTATCAATCCATTGCTCTACACGCAAATTTTTATTTTTATTTTTTTATTTTTTTATTTTTTAATATATATTTTTTTAATATTTTTTTTTGAATACTCATATTATTCATAAAAATAAAACCATCCCATGCTATTTATTATGGGACCCCAAAAATTCAAATTAGTACCCCACAGTCTAGAGGACGTGCATTGTGGCATTTTTTTTATTTGGATGAAAATATAAACGATGAAATATCACATTGGACAGCCACACTTTCCAAAATCTATGCTCATGAAATTATACAAGGATTAAAATCAGAATTAGGGTATGCTAAATTATTTGATATTCAGTTTCAAAGTGTGCAATGCGTTTTACCATGTTCAAAGTTAAAGGAATTTTTCCTTCCATTTAATTATTTTTTCAAATCATTCAATTTTTGTTTTTGACACAAAAGCATTTTTTTTATTTTATCTCCCCCCCCCCAACTTAAAACAACAATGTCCCCAGTGTTTGAAGAAATGATAAATTAGGAGTAGAGGCAGGGAATAAAAATTTAAAAAGGAAATTGAAAATGAGGATTATGGAATGAAGTCACCTGGTGGTTGAAGTTTGAAGTTCTTGCCGCTCGAATTTATTCCTTTGATATTCATGTCGCTTGCAAAGTTCCCTAGTGGAAAAAGAAAAAAAAACAAAACAAAACAAAAAAAACAAACAATATATATATATATTTATATAATAAAGGAAGTAAAATATAAGAATATATATAAAAAATATATAATAAGGTAGCACAAGAGCCGCAGGCCAGTGGTAAGCGCGCGCCCCTGTCTCCCTTCGGTCCCGGGTTCGAGTCCCCGCGGCTTCGCCGGTTGTGACGGGGTTTGCCCCACGGCCTATGGCGTGGACTTTTTTTTTGTATTATTATATATTTTTTAACCCATTGAATAATAAAAACAAAATAAACTGATGATACATTGTCTTCCTTTTAAATTTCTGGGTAAGGTATTACTCAAGGATCACACCACGTGACACGGATGAATATGGTGCTCCCCTTTCGTACCCATCCATACTCATAATAGAAGAACAGGTCAAAAGTCTATTTTTTTTATTTTTAAATATAAAAATGATTAAGTAATCTTATTTGAAAAATAAAGATGATTCAGAAATATTAGAAACATAAAAACCACGGGTTGCCTCTCGTGCAGCGCTTTGTTTAACGTCGTTAGCTCGACTTAAACCCCTTATTGATTAATTGTTGTTTTTTTTTCATAAAAGGTAGGTTCACTCAGGTCTTCATCAACTTCATGTTTTTGGAATGGTTCTATGAATGGTTTGACTCTATGACCATTAACTTTAAATATTTGACCATTGGTGGGATCTTGAATTTCAACAGCCCCATGGGGGTACACCTTATGCACTATGTATGGACCGGACCATCTAGACCTCAACTTTCCCGGGTGCAAATGAAGTTTAGAACTATACAAAAGCACAGGTTTCCCTGGTTCAATGTGTTTAGTTTTAAGATTCCTAGACTGGTAGGCTTGAACTCTAGCTTTATTGATCCTTGAATTTTCATAAGCCTCCATCCTAAGTTCCTCAAGCTCGTTTAGATCCAATTTCCTCTTTATTCCGGCCAAAGAAATGTCAAAGTTCATTTTTTTGATTGCCCAAAAGGCCTTATGCTCAATCTCCACTGGCAAATGGCATGCTTTACCATAAACCAACCTATATGGGGACATTCCTAGGATAGTTTTAAATGCTGTTCGATATGCCCAAAGAGCATCTAAGAGTTTGCTCGACCAATCTTTCCTAGATGGATTAACAGTTTTCTCAAGAATTTGTTTGATTTCTCGATTGGCTAACTCAGCTTGACCATTGGTTTGTGGGTGGTAAGCGGTGGACACTTTGTGAGAAATTCCATACTTCTCCATGAGCGATGAGAATGGGCGATTGCAGAAATGAGTTCCACGATCACTAATGATAGCCCTAGGAATCCCAAATCTAGAGAAGATGTTTTCTTTAAGGAATCTAATCACAGTTTGATGGTCATTGGATTTTGTAGGAATGGCCTCAACCCATTTTGAGACATAATCGACAGCCAAGAGAATGTAAAGATATCCCCTAGAGTTTGGAAAGGGACCCATGAAGTCAATTCCCCAACAGTCAAAGATTTCAACCACTAATATTGGAGTGAGAGGCATTTGATTCCTTTTTGTGATGGACCCTACTTGTTGACACCTAGGACAGCTTTGACAAAATGTGTATGAGTCCCTTGAGAGGGTGGGCCAAAAGAGACCACATTGAAGAACCTTGGCAGAAGTTTTCTTAGAGGAAAAGTGACCTCCACAAGCCTCACTATGACAGAACATTAGGATAGACTCTTGTTCGGATTCTGGCACACACCTCCTAATGACTTGGTCAGGACAAAACTTATATAGGTATGGATCATCAAACACATAATTCTTGACATCAAAAAGAAATTTTCTTCTAGCTTGGGTCCCTAAGAATTTTGGAATGACCCCTGAAACTTAGAAGTTGGCTATGTCAGCATACCAAGGGCAATCACTCACAGAATAGAGGTTCTCATCGGGAAATGAATCAGACACAGAATGGTGATGTGATTTGTCCTTGAATTCCAACCTAGAGAGGTGATCAGCTACAACATTCTCGACACCTTTTTTATCCTTAATGGTTAAATCGAACTCTTGAAGAAGAAGGACCCACCTAATCAATCTAGCCTTTGCATCTTGTTTTTGGAAGAGATATTTTAGAGCTGAATGGTCGGTGAATACAATGATGGGTGATCCTAAGAGGTAGGACCTGAATTTCTCTAAGGCAAACACAACAGCAAGTAACTCCTTTTCAGTGGTGGTGTAATTGATTTGGGCATCATTTAAGGATTTGCTTGCATAAGAAATGACATATGGAGTTTTATCACACCGTTGTCCTAACACAGCTCCTACAGCAAAGTCACTGGCATCACACATGAGTTCGAAAGGAAGGTCCCAATTTGGAGATTTCATAATGGGAGGAGAGGTGAGAGCGGATTTAAGGGTTGAAAATGAACCCTCACAGCTTTCTGTCCAAACAAATGGAGCATCCTTTACTAGGAGAGCACAAAGAGGGCGAGAGATTGAACTAAAGTCCTTAATGAATCTTCTATAGAAACCAGCATGTCCTAAGAAGGACCTCACTTCCTTAACAGTTCTGGGTGATGGAAGGTGACGAATGATGTCAACCTTTGCTTTATCAACTTCAATCCCCCTACTCGAGACAAGATGGCCAAGGACTAACCCCTCTTTTACCATGAAATGGAATTTTTCCCAGTTTAGGACCAGATTCTTTTCTTCACATCTTGACAAAACTCTCTCCACATTCCTAAGACATCCCTCAAATGTATCCCCAAAGACAGAGAAGTCATCCATGAAGACCTCTAGAAAATCCCCTACCATATCTGAGAAGATTCCCATCATGCACCGCTGGAAGGTTCCAGGGGCATTGCATAACCCGAACGGCATGCGTTTAAATGCAAAGGTACCGAAAGGACATGTGAATGTAGTCTTCCCTTGATCCTCTAGGGAGACCTCAATTTGATTGTAACCTGAGTACCCATCTAGGAAGCAATAGAATTGATGACCCGCCACTCGCTCGAGGACTTGATCAATAAAGGGCAAGGGAAAATGGTCCTTCTTGGTACAAGAGTTGAGCTTCCTATAGTCAATACAGACTCTCCAGCCACTACTCACCCTAGTTGGAAGAATTTCCCCATCCTTATTAGTGATCACAGTGATTCCAGCTTTCTTTGGGACAACTTGAATTGGGCTTACCCACTCACTCTCAGCTATGGGGTAGATGATACCAGCTTTCAACAACTTAAGAAGTTCTTTCCTTACCACATCCATAAGATTTGGATTGAGTCTCCTCTGAGGTTGACGACATGGTTTGGATTCAGATTCAACAGTAATCCTATGAGTTCCAATAAGTGGGCTAATCCCAGGAATATCAGACAGGGTCCAACCAATGGCTTTCTTGTGTTTCCTAAGGACATCTAGAAGCATCCCCTCCTGATTGGCTTCAAGAGAAGAAGATATGACTATAGGATGTGTTTTATTTTCCCCTAGGAAGGCATACTTGAGGGAAGTAGGAAGTTCCTTCAATTCAAGATCTGGTTGGTTCAGAATTTCAGCAGAATATTGGGGCATTGGATCAAGATCAAATTTGTTTCCTAGATTTTCAGATTGAATTGATTCCCCATGTGTAGAAGTTTCAGCCACAAGATTGTATTGACCTGGGTTAGGGAAGGGAGTTTGAGTTGTCTCCATGAATGTGTTTTCCTGAAAGGTTTCACTGATTGTTGGTCCTAAGACATCATTATAGGAGCAATTTGAAAATGATTCGAGCCAAGGAGATAAACTTCCTTCATGTGAACAAAGGAAATCAATCTCATTCTGACTTAAACATTCATCAAATATTCCTTGATGTTCCATGGATTCATTATCAATGCTTCCTATCATGTTTACTTCATGAATATCCTCGTCATCCCCTATTTGTGAGCTTGCATTATAGATGTTCAAGTCTAGACTCATGTTCCCAAAGGTGATGGTCATGTTCCCATTTCGGACTCGGATAACAGAGTTGATTGTTGCAAGGAAAGGACGACCAAGGATGATTGGGGTTTGTTCCTTATTTCCTAAGTTTGGATGGTTGTCAAGGACAATGAAATCAGCAGGGTAGATGAAGTTTTCAACCTTTACCAAAACATCCTTTAAAATCCCCTTTGGAACCCTAATGCTACGATCAGCAAGCTGAAGTGTGACAGATGTGGGTTGGAGCTCTTCTAGGCCTAACTGGCAGTACACAGCATATGGGATGATATTGACACTAGCACCTAGGTCACACAAGGCCTTGACAACTTTGCTTTCTCCTAGTTCAACATTGATGTAAGGGCAACCTGGGTCTTTCAACTTAGGAGGAATGGTCCCTTGAATGGTGGTTCTCACATTAGCAGCCAAAAGGACTTGGTTTTTATGTGAAAATTTCCTTTTAAAAGTGCACAAGTCCTTAAGGTACTTTGAGTAGGCAGGTATAGTTTGGATGGCATCGAGAAGGGGTATGTTCAACTTGACTTGTGAGAAGATTTCCCTCAATGTTTCACTCAGTTCAGGCTTGGGTTTCCCCCTCATGCGTTGTGGAAATGGTGCAGGTTGTGGGGTTGTTTGATGAAGAGTTGTTTCTTTCACATTGTTATCAGTTTCCTCAGTTTGATCTTGTGGTTCATTTAAATTTTCATCCAAGTTTGAATCTTCAGGTGGGTTCTGAATTAGTTGTTCAGGTTTCTCAATTGATTTCCCACTTCTTAAAACAGTCACAGCCTTTAGTTGTTCATGAGTTGTTTGAGCACAACTTGACTCTCCCCTTGAAGTTGAGGATGGCACCGCCTGAGTAGGCATGGGTGCCTTTCCTGTTTTGATGGTTTGAAGTTCTTGTTTTAGGGAAGAGACTTCTGAGTTCATCCTCTCCATTTGTTTGCACAATTGTTCTAGTAGGCTTTGTGGAACAGTTTGGGTTGGTGCTTGAGTAGGTTGGTTTATCCCAGGGGGATATTTTGGAGGTGGGATGGTTTGTTGAAAATGGACCGGTGGTTGTTGGTATTGGATAGGTTGGGTTTGGAACTGGTTATGGTTTTGGTAGTTCTGATGGGGGTAAGGATTTTGTCCCTGTGGTTGGCTAGGTTGTTGGTTATCCTTCCATCGGAAGCCAGGGTGGTCATTGTACCTTGGATTGAAGGTGTTTGGGTATTGGGGCTTTTGAAAGTTTAGGGCATTGACTTCTGCTGGGGGTCCTCCTAGAAGAACATCCTTGATGGATGGAATGGTTGGGCAGTTGTCTGTTTTATGGTCATGTTTGTCACAAATTGTGCAAACAAGGTCTACATTTTGGATTTCATGGACTTTCCTAAGGTCTATCTCTTCAACCTTCCTAGAGAGTGCTGCGAGTTTAGCCCTAAGGCTTTCCTCTTCTCTAAGTGTATGAATTCCAGTGGTTCTTTGTGGCTTTTCAGAATAAGGTGAAGTTCCCCAAGTTTGGTTTTGTTCAGCCAGACTTTCCAGATACTCGTAAGCATCATTTGGGGCCTTGTTTTTAAAGGTTCCATTACACATCATGTCAATGAATTGTTTATTACCTGGACCCAACCCTTCATAGAAAATTCTCACTTGTTCAGGTATGGAAAACCCATGGTGTGGAACCATGTTTAGGGTGTCTTTGAACCTCTCCCATGTTTCATAAAATGACTCTCCCTCTTTTTCAAAAAAGTTTTGGATGCTCTTTTTAAGTGCAATTGTTTTGTGATGAGGGAAGTATTTTTTGTAGAATTCTCTTTGTAGTTGGTCCCAAGAGTGGATTGATGCAGGTCTCAAGTTGTTTAGCCAATTTTTAGCTCGATCCTTTAATGAAAAAGGAAATAGCCTCATCTTAGCGGATTCTATTTGATGTGGGGGACACATGGTTTCAACAATGTCGTTGAACTCTTTGACATGAAGGTATGGCATTTCTGACTCCATCCCATGAAAGGTTGGAAGGTGGTTTAGGACATGGGGTTTGAATATGTAGTTGGTATCTCCTATGGAATTGTGTCTAATGCATGAGGGGGCATTGGTCCAAGCTGGAGTGAGGTAGTCATTCATGGTTTGATCAACTACATTCCCTAAGTTTGGAGCTTCTTGGTTTTGGTTTCCCATTTGATTCCCCCCAGGGTTTACAATTTGATTTTGTGGATGACCCTCCATTGGACTTGTTTTAAGTTCTGACTTTGGGGTTTCAAGAATATTTGAATCTGATTTAAACAATCCCTTAGGTGCACTTGACTCCCCTATCCCAGGACTTTCAACCCTAACTAGTCTGTTTGAGAAATCGCGGGTGTAGGCGGACATGCGCCAAAAAAAAAAGCGAGAAAGGGACAAGATAAGAGATCTTGGGTGAGAGTAGAAGAATGGAGGTGAGGAAAGAAGGTTTTTTTTTGAATCTAAGGTACTTACTTGGTCCCCGGCAACGGCGCCAAAATTTGGTTCACGCCCAAATTTACCCAAGAGAAGAAGGGTAGAACGGTCCTTGTAGTGTAGCTTGGGTTGTCGATTCCACAGAGACCTAAGAAGATACCTAAGATACACAACCTAAGGGATGGATTTTTGGCTATGAAGTGGCCAACTTGGATTGATTTTGGATGGGTTTTTAAGATATCTAAAATATTTAAGTGGATTCAATTTAAAAGAATGAGTTGATCCTAGGTTATCACTCGGGGTGGATTGGATGTATTTTCTTTTTAATGATTTCAATTTCTTAAATTTGAGATGGATTCATTTAAGGAGATAAAACAACATCATCACTTACTGATTTAATGCCTACACCCTCTAATACTAATCACCTATACACTTGAAGGATCAAAGTTTTGAGCACTTCAAGGTAAAGGATCGTATTAGTACTTGAGGTGTGTGGCCTTAAATTCAACAAGGACGATGGAGTTTAAAAATCATCAAATAAAAATCCCAATTAAAGAAGTGATTATACATTAATTAGGTGATAAATAACATCCAATCCAGCCCCTTGATACTCCCTTGGATCAACCCATAAGTGGGTTAGCCCTCCATTGATCCCATGGTTTCAATGGAAGCGGAAAGTAGACTCATAAGGGAGGAATGGAGAAGTAAAGAAAACAACAAAAATAAAATGATCACTCCACCATTGTGTGAATAATTTCACAAGGGTTGGTGTGAATAAATTCACACCTTAATCCAACGGTATCAAAGTGATATTAAGAACAACAGAATAAGAGTATAATAAAAACTTTTATTAAGAAACTAAAGTGAATTGAACAACTTACATGTGAAAGACAAAATTGAGGCAACAAAAATGCAGCATAACATTACAAGTAAACAAGGCATCCAAGATCCTCAACTCCTTCACCACCACTGCCTTAAATAGGCATTTTGGGAGCCTTGGGTCGAACCACCAACAGTACAAATCATCTTAATTAATTTTGCTAGGATATAGGTGGTGGAAAGCTTGAGGAATTTGGACTTTTCCACGTTTGACCCGAGGTGGCAGCCAGCTTTACTTCACCGAACAGACGCGTCTGGAAGACCTTCTAGACGGCCGAATCATGGTGGGCCATAGAAGAAGAAAATGGAGCTCCGGATGTCTTCTAACCTCCTGTAACATTTGGGCCCATTTGGAGTCTTTTATTACGAGATATGATCAAAGTGGTGGACTGTTTTTCTGGGCCGCAGAATCTGGCCCATAATTTTATCTCTAAATTGGGCCGACTAAATGACCACCATGGAGGTCGAATTAGCATTAACTCCTGAAGAGTGATTTGTTCCTATATATGTCTTCTAGCATCCCACGAAATATGGGGTTAATTGGGCCTGTATGTTGGGCCCCACAGTCTCATCAGTGGGCTGGTGTCCAATCTGCCTTCTCCAGAATTGCTTCCTTTCATTGCCAAATATCTCCATCATCCTCCATGAATTCTCCATTGATCCCTGAATCAAACATGTTAATCTTTAAGTTTAGATCAATTTCCAAAAATATCAAATTAAAATATGTAAAATTAAATTCCTTAAAATCAGATGAATCATTGGGTACTTTAAATGATGTTCAAAAATGTACCACATAATAGTGCATTTTAAGAAGGTATTACAATCATAATGTGAAATGGTGTTCAAAGTGTAAAATGCACTAAAATGGTGTTTATGAATAACAAAGAACATGAAAATTAAGTATATTAACAATGAATATTAGCCTCATTTAGTGGCTAATCAGGTTCAGCTCCATGTGAACTCAGTAGATTCGAATCCTTTGTTGTCCAAGCCATTTCCATTATGTGGCATGAACCCGCAATGAGAAATGTCATGGTGATATATTTTCTAGATTCGGCCAGCTCTACAAGATACGCTTTAGTTATTATGGGGATATGTTTTGAACTCATTACCTTTAAAGCAGTATCCATGATTTTTCCAGCTTTAGGGGTTCCCCCTACTTTCCTTTTCGAGCTTTGAGGACATTTGGAGCCTTGAAGTAGGTCATCAATGTATACAGCTTCAGGTATCCCACTGTCCTTGGAAATTATTTGTGAGCATCGGTGGGTACAAGAATTAGGTACATGCATTGCAGAAGAAGAAGGTAGATGTGTAGAGATATTCAGATCATAAAATACTGAATTAGAGTTCTTTTGAGTGCTAACAGGATTCATTATACTGCATGAATTTTCAGAAGAAATAGATGGAACAGAACTGTGTGCAAAAATACTTTAAGAAGCATAATTTTGAGCATTATTTTCAGATGAAGTAGATACATTCAATGTGTCAATAGTACTATTAACAGTAGAAGAAGGAAAAATAGAATGATCATCACTTGTCATAGCATATGTAGCAGACTTGCTCCCCATGAAAGCTGGTAGAAGAATATGAAGGTCCTTCTGAGCATTGATGCTGAAATCCAGTTCTGTAGCTGAAGTAGGATCATTTTCCTGCCCATCTTCAACCTCTGTGGAAGTATCCAGGTTTGAAGCATTAATTACATCATCTTTATCCTCCTGTAAATAGATCAAAAAATCATTGATTTTATTCTGAAAATTCATAAAAAACTGATACTCATCCTCCTCATTCTGTAATTCATAAACCAGATTACAGACATCATTGAAAATATCAAAGATTAAATCAAGATCCTCCTTTGAAACCCATTCAATAACTGGCTGAATAGGAACAAGTTTTAAGATCTTCTCTTCATCCTCAGCCACATCACCCCATGAATCTCTTTGCGATGAGGAACAAGCAGGATACTTTGGTTTAGAATCATTTCCAATAGAAATATGAGTTTTAACAGGGGGACTACTTACTTTAGAATTCCTTTTTTTCAATAAAGACAGCCTTGTTATTTTTATTTCTGTTGACATCAGTCCATTCAGAAACCTTAGATGGCACCTTGGCATTTCTTTGAATCAAACTACATTTAGAGACATTATGTCCCACAATTTTGCAGACATCACAAATGTAGGGAACATTCTCATATTCCAATATAATATCAGATTAAATACCATTTACATTAAACAGAATAAAAGTAGGTCTTTTGACTTCCTGGTTAATGTCCACAAGTATTCTGGAAAAATAACCATTTTCACAATCCAAGGTGTATTGATCCAACCTCATAGGAGTACCAATACATGATGAAATGTCGTTTAGGATTCTAGGATGCCAATACACCCAATTTAATCCATGAAATTTTACCCAAATTTTTTCATTAGATTTCATGAGGATAACATGATTAAAATTAACATTCCATTCTGATAACCTTAGAATGACAGCTTTGAGTTGAAGTCTACCTAGGTTCCAAACCGAATTCAAGGAAGCAGAGGAGGTGAAGACAATATAAAAATACCATTTTCCGATTGAAATAAATTTCCAATCTCTTAAACTCTAGCAATAAGAAATTTGGTTTTTGAGATCAGCAAAAGACCAAGGATTGTCTCCCTTTGAGTAAATAACACGACCCAGTAATAAAAACATACAAATTTCCAGCCATTTCAGCAGTGCATCCAGATCTGCAACAACTGATAATCCACCATTTTCTAACCTGGTGATATTTGATTTAGATGAATCCCCTTTTGAAGGATTTGCTGATCCAGAAAGAACCTCTGCGAAGGATGGATTCTTCTTTCTAAGAATCGATGAATCATGGAAGCCTGAGGGTGTGAAAATTTCCTTCATTGCGTAACGGTGGTCCATAAAGTCCATTTCCCACTCTGGGATGAAAGAATCCCTTAAGAGAATCAGGTAATAAGATCAAGGTTCTCCGAATCGCCATTGATGCGAATAATGATTAGGGTTCGCGCTCTGAAACGCCATCCTCAATAATATATATATATATATATATATATATGAAAAAAGTATTTTAGACCTACAATTGAAATGATATCAGTTTTCTTAAAAAATATTCCTTTGGTCTCGTGAGTACACAAAGTGAAAAAAATGTAAGGAAAAAAAGTAATCACTATAAAAATGAAATTTAAATGAAAAATAATAATTTTCATAAGGGATACATAATAACATTTTATCACTTGAAACATAATCATGAAAAATCATGGGAAACAATTATATTATAATTGAAATCCAAACCCTAATGTTCGACATACTTAATAAGTAAATTTGACCTCCATTATATATATATTTTTTAAAATTATACAACATAGACATATAATTAATTATATATTCATATATTTAATCTTTATATAATGTTCGTTAAATGTTTTTTATTAAACATTCCATTCATGGGTTTTAACTGTGTTTTATTGAAAGTTCTTGTTCAGCAGTTCATGTTCTTGTACTTTGATCATGGAATAATAATCTCTTAGACATCAATAATGATTAAAGTAATATATATATATATATTAAGTTTATATATATTTTTATCCATGAGTTAAATGTATATATGGAATAATTACCAACAGTAATCATGGAGTTCTTTGGCCACACGTATTCTTAAGCAGTATTTTAAATTCTTTATGGATTGAGAAAATAATCATATAAATTAATTAACTTTTACAGAATAATTTATATAAATGATTTATCTTATAACTATACTTGTAAAATGGTGATTTATATGAATTTCACCAATATGTTGTGATGTTGATGCATATGAACATATAACCAATGTTTTTTATATTTCGTAGTATGAATAATTGATGGAAAATGTATATAACATAATCATAATAGCATATTAGAATAATGATGATATTTCAGTTATAATTTTAAAGAGATTAAAATATATTTAGTGGAAGAATATAATTTACGAATTTCCAAGACTACTAAAGAAAATTACCTCTTATCCATTAGACATCCACTAAAAGCCTTATATACATCCATTGGAATGGTGTTTTAAAAATAAATAATCCAACCATTAATTTAAATGAACATAGAGAAAAGAAAATTCCATGGGTTTTATATGATAGGTTTTTCATTTTGGTATTAATATGAGTGGGAAGGGGTGTCCAATTATATGTGAAGGAAGGTTATCTATATGAATATCATGAAATATTACTCTATATTATGTCTCTTGTTCAAGATAAATGTTTAATAAAATACAATAATTTTAATATATTGAGGGTATGGTATTAATAAAACACATTTAAAATATATATATTATAACATAGAAATTATTTTTAAACATTACATTGGATTAACTACTTTTTTAACCAATTTTACTCATAACATTGGTGATTCCATTTTTATGTTAAAGCGTGATAATTTTAGTTAAAAGTTAAGAATTTAAAAAAAATATTTAATGAGATTATTGACCGTATTTTATTCCCTTATCCTACTAATTGACTTTTACGATTTCAAAAATATTTAATAAGATATTGTTTTTCCTAATCTATAATTATTAAAATTTATAACACTATTCATTTAATTAGATCTTATATCCATTGGAGTGTGATTGAATTGAATTATGAATCATTAAAAAATGATTGATATGTTATACATAACTATTAAATTAATTTAATACAGTAATATATCCAAATTTAATTAATTTTCATATTTCATTCAAAAATAATTCATTATTATTTCAGATGAATTTTTTATTGGTTTACGTAACAATTTAAGGTTATAATACTATTACTAATAATTATAAATTAATTTATATTATAAAATTAAATAATTTATAGTGAAGATGATATTTTATCTTCTGTTATATCATATTTGTATCGCTAAATAAAAAATTAAAAGAAATTAAATGAAATAAAGTGATATTTTGGGAATGTAATATAGATAATATCAAATTAATGGGATAGTCATAGTAAAATGGAACAAAAATTATATATATTAGAATTTTTTATGGACTTAAGTATGTAAATAAATAAAAATGTAATTGATAAATGATTTTTAATGATTTTAAAACCTTATATCTAGGTTTGAACCAAATTTTAACCATTTCACCCTTACATGGGTGAGAAATATTTACTACTATTAGAATTCATAATGAAAAATAAAAGCGGCTTAATTACTAAAGTTAAAAATACCAATTAAAAATATGGTATCTATTTTGGAATTATTCAATCTCTATTAAAGAAAAAAAATCATTTTTTATATAAATGAGTAAAACCCAATAAAAAATGGTCTTATAAAAATGAATTTTCATGAATAGAAATTAACATATGCCAAAATCATAGATATTACCTATTAAAATGTAATTATTTATATTATTATTAATTAAATGTATTATATGACACTTTAAGATATAATTATAAATACAATGGGACTTTATAATAATCTAATTTAATGAATTGAAATGAAAGTACTGAAAGAAATTATAATCTTATTCTATTCACTAGAAAATAAATCAACTAATAAAATGCCTAAAACTCACACTATGTAAATTATGTTTTCATTATTTAAAAATGATATAAATTTTATGAATTATTTTTTAAAAAAATTTATGATTCTAATTATAATATTGTTGTACAATGTTTAAACAAGGCTAGTTGTGAATAAAACATAATATTGAAGCATAAAATAACATTTCTAAACCTTGAGTAAAAATGTTGAATTAAATAAATGATTTTTTTAAATAATTTACTTTATTTATATATATCATAATGTATAAAATCAGATCCATTACAGATAATATTACTTCCTTTTCATAACTTTCACATTAAAAAATTTCAATATATTGTTGGGGTTCAGTTAAAATTAGTGTTTCATTTAAAACATCATATCAATGAAATTCAATTTTTTTAATGATACACATATTATAATTTATAGTGATGTTACATTAAAAACAATAAAATAATTCAACTTCAGTATATTATTTCTCTAATTCAAATTAATATGTATATTTCTTCCTTATAACATTTTTTGGTTCCCATAGAACTGCCACATTTTTATGATTTCTCCAAAAAAAAACATTAACTAAGTGAGTGGTCTTCTTTCATAGAACATTATCTTATTAATCCAGAATCACCTCCATTCATTAATTATAAGTTATTTCATAATCTTAAAATATTAAATAATTGTTAATTTCAAGTAAATGGTCAGGTATATATATATACATGAGAGATAAATGGAACATATCAGGAATTGGTTAGGGATTCAGTGTTAAAGACACACGATAATCATTCATACTAATATGAGCAAGCATTTTTAAATGACTGATATCTATACGAATCCACAAAATCTTACTTATAAATATAAAAAACCTATTATAAGGTTATATTAATAGGAAAACATTTTCAACCACATTAAAATGTACATCTATTTGATAATTTTTAACTTAACTGTTTCTGTCGAACCAAAAACACCATTTTTCGAATACTTAGATCCAAAATTCAATGAGATTTCCTCTAATAGATTAGTTCCCAAAATAGTTATTTCCCAAACTTCATCCCATCACATCTAAATTAATTACTACCTTTGATATAGGACATCATAAGGGTCCCTTAAAATTTTTGAGTGCATGATATTTTTGAAATAAAATTTCAATAAAGGTAGGTGTTTATCCAATCCACCATTGAAGTCCACAAATCCTACTCACATCATGTAATTACGTTTTTAAATGGTTCTATTATACTAAACATATGACTTATTATGACAAGTTGTAATAAAACACTACTCTATATATATATCATGGTAAAGACACCTCTAGAACATAAAGGTAAACCTTTGATCTTGATGAGATTAGATTGAGAGTGGTAATAGAGGAAATATAAAAACCTAATTAATGTATAACCCAGTAATATGATAAAGATGTAGATATTTAATAATAGACCTATAATTAATTAGTTTCTTAGGATATTGAGAATAAAAAATATATAATTATTCAATTTTTCGTTATGGGGGGTCCAATGAAAATATCTATTGTAATTTTTATGATTTCCATTTAGGTATTTATAATTATTGTAAAACCAATTAGACATTTTTCATCCAACATAACATTCTGTTACAACATGTATTTGGATATATACTATACAATATATCAATTCATTTAATCCAAATAAAAATATTATTTCTTATCCGTATATAACTTCATACATCTCGGATGAATTGAGAATGATGAACTCTGAGATTCATCTATCAAATCCATCTTAATGAATGGTATATAAGACACGCATAATCTATTCTAGAACTATATCATTCTAGAATGATCATATTTTAACTCTGGAACAATACTCAACTTCTTCATTAATTCCACATATTCTTTTTATTACTTCATAAAATATTAATAGATGGGTGATTTTATATTTATATTAGGAAGATATGATGTAACCCCTATACTCATGTTTTATGAAATTGTGTTCTTTTTATACATAAATATTGGAATGAAATCCATCATTTTCTGGGGGAAACATTAATAGTATCTCCAATTCAAACCATCATCCACTGTCTTCCCCTTCACAAGGTGGTAACATATTGAGCAGTAATAGTCATTGATCAACTCCAACCATCTAAACTGCTATATTATAATTATTTGTGTGTAAATATATAATTCATGATGTTATTAATAGAATATATATCACCTCATTTCCTAAAGAGATAATTCATATATATCATTAATGAAAAAAAATTACTAATTGAAATCATGATTCGATTAATTTCTCTTAAGAAATTTCTATTTCTATGGGGCATAATCTATCACAAAATCATTCTAGAGGTGAGGCGTCCTATAATATTTGTTTATACCACACTATATATCACCAACCCTTATCCACTTTAGGGTTTTGTAAGAACATTATTAGTAATAAACCTTTCCTTCAATTCATTATGATTTTTCTCATATTTATATTACCTCATGAAAATTACCCCCTTCTGAATCAACTTATTGTGTTAAATATATATGCATGAGAAATATTTTTGAATGAAATGGTAGTATCCATCCATCCCAAAAAAATAAATATACCGGTAAGAATGATTTTTATAGGGAACTATAAAGTTAATTTTAACATTTAAGAATCCATTAATAAAAACTCACATGAAATTAGATCACCATTTAATTAGACATTTTTATATTAAATTAACACATAGAATAATGAGAATTCATTTTCTTCTTCCTCAGGGTTTTCAAAAATATCCACAAATTGTCTATATGAAATTTAATAATTTCGAAATATATAAGAATAATTTTAATACAGAAAACCAAAAACTAATTATAGTGATCCCAAAATTCTTTATTCTTTTAATACAAGATGATAATATGATAAATGGTATGTAAAAATTGAAATTACTCAAAAAAATTATTCAAAATACATCAAATGGAAAGATATCTCCAATATATCTACCTTCTTGATCGTTATATTTTAATATCCATTTAATATGGTGTCTCTGAAGTAGGTGTATAACCATGTATGAGTTTTATTTAAAATGGAACATCACGATCTGGCGGAATGTTGGGAAACTCTTCTAGAAAAGCTTCAACTAACCCATGTATAATAAGAATATCCTTAATGTTTAATTTCTCCTACGAATCTATGATAAATATAAGATAATAACATTCAGGTAAACCCATGTGATATAATTTTATCCAATGGGTGTTCAAGTTTATCCCCCAACCGAAATACAATCATAGGTTGATTTGGAATGTCAAGTGTATCTTATATTCCATTGATTTTGATATGGGATCAACACTGATAGTATCAATATATGAAAATATTTATAACAAATTAAACTAAGTGAATAAAAAATAATTATCACGAATCAAATTCCCTTGAATTTCATTCATAGGGTAGATAGGTGTACCTTTCGTTACATTAGTTCACATACCCAGTTTAGTTGTGGTAATTTCATAATCACGACATTTCCTACAAGGAATCTTAAATGGAATGTCCCCTTGATATATTGGACATTTTCTTGAAATGTAAATATTTTATTTATATATAAATACTTATATAGTAGTGATTTAATTCTTTAAATTTTATTCACAAGTATTAAGAACCTTTTAGATATACATAAAACAAACTCATGTTCGCATAATAATTGTACGAGGGTGTTTTAATCCATAATTATCAGGTGTTAGAAATTCCATCTCCACATTTTACTTCATTGATTGATTTATTTTATCATAGTACTCTTCTAACTACTTATTTCACATCATACATTATGGGTAAATGAAATATAATATTATTTCTCTATAATGGTAGTACTTGAATCTATATCAAAATATTATGGAAACTTTTGAGAATCCATTTAACATTATATAATCAATTAAATTCCATTAAATATGTCATCAATATTTCATTCCAAATTATGTACATAATTCACCTCCATCCTTGAAAATCTCATTAATTAAACCACATACTATTCCATAGCTTCTTCATCATTTTACTTTAAAATGAAGTACATACTCAGCATTTCATCTATTTATTTTAGGGGATATGTTTATAAAAAATATAACTTTTAATATTCCCTACTCGTTTATTTCTATTTCATAAACAACTTTATTATTCAATATTAATGAATAATGATGGGAGAAATCACCATTATAAAAAATAAATTATTCGAATAAAATTCTATCATTAATTAGTTCCCAAATCTAGGAATATATTTTTAATGGTGTTAATATATTTTTCGTCTGCCAAGTAATTGGTAGATTCATTAAAATATAGTGTATTTTTTATAATAATGTGATATTTCATATCTGAATTATACTATGGAAATATATGATACTACATATAGGAAATGATATTCATTATAACCTAGGTCATCAAACATAAAATTTCTATCAGCTACTTTTTTCCAACACTATTTATATTAGATCACTAATCTGAAAAATCGCTATAATAAATTTGGGTTTTTATTTCATTTAAAATATTATGTGGGATCACTGAATAATGACAGACATTATGATAGATAATATATATCACGAATATTTATCTATTAAATAAAAATATCAAAAATAGTCAATGTTAACAATTAATATATTGTATTATCATATTCATCATGATTACTATTTTCATTTAATATATAGTCCCCATGTTTCATGCAATTTTTTATGGATACCAACTATTTAACCTACAAAACTATTATCCTTTTTCTTGTGGTTACTTCATTTCATTGTTAAAATATATAAGGAACATCACCTTTAAAGATCAATCAATTTAGTAGTATCTGAAAAAGTTACACGTACATGATTATCATAGTACATTTAAAATAAAAAAATATTATTGAAAAAACTGTATCATTAATATCATTCATTATATTCTTCAAAAAAGCCTTGAAAAATAAATAAAAATATTGGTTGAGTACCAGTGATCATTGTGGAGTTTTTAAAAAGTGGAAATTATTGTACGTATATTTGTAATAACAAAAACTGAATGATGGATAACCAAAAATCATTCCTTTCAACCCTCACATTAATATTTTTAGATTCAAGGGATAACAGAAACATAAAAAAGTTGAATTTTTTAGAAAATACATATTAATAATGTTAATTCATAATTCATTACATTATCAAACCTGGCCTCTCAATAGTTATATAATGAATCAACCCATTTTGGCCTCTAAACCAAGAAAAAATTATTAATAAATGATTAATTGTAACCCTAAAACCCATATAATATGGAATGCATAATATTTTTTCTCATGGTTACCGTTGATTCATGAAGGGATATCAATAACTAGACCCACCAATCACATTAAAATTCTATTAATTCTTAAATTTAGAATGAACAAAACATTTCATTCCCAAATGACCAAAAAAATCACAATTATACATATTAAATAAAAAAATACATAGTAACAATTCTCAATTTTCATACTGCATACATAGAATTAATAAATATGATATAATTGGATCACATTCATAGTAACATTTATTGGTGTTTTATAGTTGAAAATAGCATTAAAATATCTCAAGAATATTTATTGTGGGAAAATATACATTACATATTTAGAACTCATATATTAATATAAAAATATTTTCAAATGTTAAAAACATCATTCTCCTGGAAATGGTTCTTGGATGATTTTATATAAATTTTCTAAATAATTTGTTTCTTTGATATTGGTATCTTCTATTTTCACTATCTATGTCAAAATAATGATTTCTTTTTCATTTCGTGTAAATGTCAAAAACAATCTAGTTTCAAAAAAAAAAGATTACTTTTAAAATGGATTTTAGAAATTAAACATTTGATAAATAATTTTTAAAATTCATAGGATATTATTAAAATAATTCATGATACTTTTATGAAACATGGATATTGATTAAAAACAAGAATTTTTCCCTAATATATATAAAAATAAAGTTTTTATTAAAAATATTATTTTTGTATCCCAAATTCATAAAAAGAAGAATATGAATGTAAAATATTTAATCTTAAGAAATAATCATTTGATTAAAAAATCAAATGTTTCTTGAGAGATAGATCATAAATTTTACCATCAAATAATTATTTTTTAAAAACCCCCATAAACAATGATATTATAATATAAATCCCTTACCTCAAGTTCTACATACGTCCTATGTTCTTTTAACATCCAATGTAGAAATTATATACTTATTGTAATAATGTATAAATAATATAAATACTAATAATTTCATGTATTATTATTTAATAATTATTAAATAAATATATATATATATATAATCATCATGTATGGGATTCAATTTATACAATTTTCATGAGGGTTTTAGATTAGTAGTTCTGGTAATTTTAGATTTAGACTAGATCATTGACCTCCAGATAGATAATAATGATATAAATATCATATATATTCATTATATATATAGTAACCAATAAAAGGTAATTAAATAAATATGAATTACTCCTTTCATGGATCTGATTGGCTATATGTAAGCAAGAATATAGTTTTCACTTTTCGAAGGACAAAATTAATGAAATGAATATATCAATAAAATTTTTAAGATATCTTATATATCATATATATTGTATAAATTCAATAAATATGTCGTTATTACCATCGATGTAATGTGAAAATTAAAAACAATCACATGGCTTTGTTGATGTGGTACTTAATAAATATTTGGAGACTTTATCATTTTTTTCAATAGATGATAATGTAATATGGTATGTCTGATATTAAAATTCCATTAGAATAATAGTGAGAAAAA
Source organism: Viscum album (assembly GCA_963277665.1). Classification (NCBI taxonomy): domain Eukaryota; kingdom Viridiplantae; phylum Streptophyta; class Magnoliopsida; order Santalales; family Viscaceae; genus Viscum; species Viscum album. The sequence goes on from OY728120.1 coordinate 1,128,471,225, forward strand.
TATCATAAAAATGAATTATTTTCACTATTATAACCATCCAACTAAAATGATGTTGATGATTAACAAATTTCACCTCTATGTGGATATGGTGAGTTGTACGTATGCACAATCACTGTTATCAAATTTCATAAGATGAGTGTTATATTTAAAATTGATATTCATTTATCAAAATAATATATATATAATATTAGGTAATTTTAAATATTATTATAGGATAGATAAAAAATATGAATTATAATAAAATATAAATTTTAAGGAGATGAAAATGGAAATTCTACCTTTTTAGGTAAGAATTTTTAGATCCCATTCATAAGGAACCATGGAACATTTCATTAAGAGTCAAAACAAATAATATTCATTGATAATGAATTTAGTAGATAAATGACATGGCTTATTTATCGAGGATAATCAATGTGGATTAAATATGAGAGGAAATGGTTGTCCATTTATATGTGAGGGGAGCAACACTATTGCAAATTCATGAAATTTTATAACATAATACATGACTAACTTATATTAAATAGTTAAGAAATTACATGTATTTAATGATAATGATAATATTATAATAATATTATTATAAAATATATTTTATAAAATTTTATATATCATTTTATCCATATAATTTGGATTAACCCCTTAGTTAACCATGTTTGACCCTAACTATGAAGATGAATTTTTCAAAATTAAGGTATTGTAATATTATATAAAATTTTAAATTTTTATCAGAAACATACAATGTATGTAATTTTGACTATATAATATCATAATTTTAATTATTAATATATTTTAAAAAAAATCAACAATTAATAAAATATTGTTTTCATTAAATAAAATTATTGAAATTTTTGACACTATTAATGTAATTTTACATTTTATTTTCATAGAAAGGAAATTCCTATGTGTGGCCTTTTAAAACCTTCCACACAAAGTAACACCCCTCTATATAATAAGATCACTCTACAGAGAGCCCAAAATTGGAAGGATCTATTTCTAGATGAGATGAATGAGCATATCGGAGGATGACAACCATATTTAAAACTCCATATTCATATTATGTATAATGTCCATGTTTGGAGTGACTCTGACCTTTTGCATTTCCCACATAGAGCATGGGGTATAGAAAACATGTACCATTTGACTAACACCCCACATGAAAAATGTGTGAATGGGTTACACTCAACTCCAGTTGTGGTCCGGACCTAATATAGAGCACACCATATTATCCCTATATATGATATAGATTTTAATAATTGTGTGTATAATATGAACATTTTCCATGTTTATTGGTAATAGAACATGCACGAGTAAATAAAGAGAGAGAGAGTGGTAGAACCAGTATGTACATCATATCTATGACTATAAGGCCACAACCTTAAAAATTTTATATTATTGAGTTATGTGATTAATTATAATTAATTATACTTTTAGGTTTATAGTTTTACAGAATTAGTACATAATTATTACAAAAAATAACTAAAAATTACATGTGGACAATTACACTCAGAATCCACTTTTTCCACTAATGGAACCCCATTAAAAAATCATTATTTTTTTGATAAAAATATTCATCACATCTTATATTATCTAACCCATACATATAACTTGTGAAAAAAAATTATAAAACATGTGAGGTGCTTATAAATATCAATAAGGAAAATAAATTGGGCATAATACCATTAATCCGTGTAAATTTTAATCCCATGAAAACATTTTTACCAAATATTACTTTTCACCAATAAACCATATAATATTTAGCTTACCTCATGTAATCATAATATTAATACAAAACATCATATATATAATAAAACATAAATTTAACATGTGGCATCCATATCATGCGTACATCATAGCTTTCACAAATACATAGGGATTAGCATTCATGGTTACGTTTGGAATACCCATCACCATATATTCCATGTATCTCACAGACGAAGCATTGTAATTTCACTCTGTCATGTTACCCAATGCATTAGAGAGTTATCATGGGATCACCGACCCTCAATTTATCATGGAACCACCCATATATTTAAGCAATTCCCTAGAACTATTACATAATTATAACAAATAAAACACGCATAAAGGAAAAATAAAATTTACACATTGAAATCATATTTCATTTTTTTTACAATGTTATGAACCCATAAAATATAAAACATTATTTTAAAATAAAAGTGTAAACGTATAATGTAAACATCTAAACATTAATGTGACATAAAAGATACAAATTTGGTTCCTTAAATATATGTTAAATAAAAAATTCTATCTTATTGGAACAATCAATATAATTTTTAAAACACAACTAAAACCTTTAAAATATGATTTTTTAAACGTAAAGTCTCATACCACATTGAGCCATTTTAATGGAATTATACTTTAAAATATTGATTTTCATATAAATAAATTCTTAAAATCATTTTTAAATCATAGAAATTAAGGAGAATTGTTATGATTTTTTTTTAAAGGTTGTGGCTGAAGCGTCATTTATTTTTAAAGCAAAGCAAATACCTCTTTAACTAGGTAGAGGGAGACCCATTACATAGCTCAAAGGACCAGTGATCATTTAACCCATTACATGGCCCGTAGGACCATTTTTTGGCCCAAAGCCCATTTTGTGAATAGTACTGCTACAGTACCCACGTTGCTACAGTACTGCATAGTACCGGCCGCTGCTACAGTACTCTACCACCGCTACAGTGACATGCCGCCGCTACAGTGCCCACTGTTGCTACAATGTCGCTACTGCTACAATGCACTATAGTACTGCTACAATACCCTATGCCCGATGGGTTTTGAACCCCCATTATTCATTTAGAATAAAGGGGTTCTTACCACTAAGCCAAACCTCAACTACAAGAACTGTTTAGATGAATAAATTATTAAAAAATTTAAAATGAAGTTGTTGTTAAAGTGTTCCTTACCCCTTGAGAAATACTTGAATAAAAAATAATTAAATAATAACATTTAAAAAACATATTATATAATGATAATAACTAGATTAATTATATAATATGAAACATTTCAGTAAATACACCATATAAAATTTAATTGGTATATAAATACAATAAGTCTCATTAGAATATAAATTCATATGAAATCCCTTACAAAGATCCCATCATTAGATTAAGGATAAATCAATGAAATAATTATGTTTGAAAACAACATGTTAATCAAATATAAGTGTATATTCATTGTTAAATAATTAGAGGTCATTCACAAATATTATTACAAAAACATAACCAATGATATGGACATGTAACTCAATAAATGGAGATTGAGTTACGATTTCCCTTACAATGTTCATATAATTGAATGGGTTGAATATGTATAGAGTGAATATCTCCACATAAAGGGATGTGTAAATTAAAAGCTAAATAATTAAACAATAATCCCACAAATAATCATGGAATAATATAATCAAAGCAGTATCAGTAATATCCAATGAGTAGAAAGTGAGTTTAGAAATTCCATTATCTTAGGTCTGCATTGTCATGTATAAACATTATGTTCCTGAATAATAAAAATAGCTTAATTTATAATGGCATTATAAACTTATTTTTAAGGTAATTATTAATTTTATATCACTAATTACCATGAAGTTAAAATTACATAATTATTGATTTTTATATCAGATGTTATTTCAAAATTTGGAACTTCAGTCAAAAATGAAAATTACTTTCATGTTACTAGTCCATGTGGTCATAATAAAATCATACCCATAAAATAATTAATGAAATACAAATTAATTTTATTCATTAATCTTAATTTTTTAATCAAACTGTTAATTATGGTTATGAAAAATGGACAGCGTTACATTCATATAGATGGTAGGTTGTACCCACGCATGTTTAATGTGTCCATTTTTTATTAATAATTATGAAATATAGATATTTATTATTTTATTTATTCAATGTTATAATGATATTATTAAAATTATAATATTAATTATATTATACATAAATTTATCACTTATGTGATTTGTTGAATAAAAATGATTCATATCGCTTTGTGGAGGAGATAGTTCACACGTACGTCCAAACAACATTATCATTTTTATGTAGATTGAAGTAGAAATGATGTAGATTTATAATTAACCTAAAATGTTTAATATGACATGAATATTATATATGAATATTAATTCCATTATTAAAACTATTCATGATGGACACGTAAGGAAAAGAATTAGATCGGTTTGTGGAGGTGATATTTCACACATACAGAGAAATGGTTAATTCCATTCCCATTTAATGGAAGTGGAGATTGATTTAAGTGATGATATTAACATAATAAAATCTTATTATATTAAGGATACTATAGTTATTATCACATCATGGATGTATTATATTTTAATGAATTGAATGATGAAATAAAATAGAAACACTTAAAGAAAATGATACTCTTATTCTGTTGATTTCCTTGGAAGAACACCTTAACACCTCTGTGAAGGGTGTTCTGCCAAAACTAAATTCTCAAGAACATGGGTGTGGATTTTTTGAAGTGGTTTCCTAGAACCTAGGTAAGCCAATAGTATTTCATAGTCTATATAATAGAGAATATATGATACCTTTTTATAGGATAGGGGAGTTGTAATTTTGATAACTCTTGAAATATTAATTTATTACAAAATGATTTTGGGTATATAATGGTCCAAAATTAATTTCACTCAATAATTAGACGATTTTGGGTTGTATAACAATTATAATATTAAAATTAAACAAGTTTTTAATATTTTTTTATCCTTATATTTTTTTATTAACTATTGTTTTAACTTTTTTAATAATATCATGTTAACATGTTATTTACACATTATATATTAATGTAATTAAGAAAACATGTCAGAATACTTGAAAAGTATCATTTATGAAATATAATGTATTATCATAACAATTTTTTTGAATATTACATTTTTCTAAATTTTATAACATTTAATAATCTTTTTTTATTTTAAGTTATGAATTATGTAAATTCTGACAATATACATACTTGACATTTTACAAAATTCATAACAACTTCATTCCTTCAAAAGAATATATATTAAATTAATCATAAAATTTCAAAATACTCTAGAAAATAGTTTTATGGATTATTATATTTAAAAAATTATTTATTTTAACTTTTATAGTATCATTTATTACAATCATTTCTTAATGAAGTAACCAATGAAAACCCATTGTCTCATAATTAGATGCATTTATTAATTGTCAAAAAAATATATATAAAATATTACAACGTGGTAAATATATATATTTCTGATGACTATTCATATTCTAAGATATCATTTATTTAAACCCATATTAAAATTATTTTACTAAGAAGAGATATGTTTATAACATATTTTCCTTTACATTAAAATAAATGATATAAGCCTCATTATCACACGGAAGTGGCTCCATGGGTTCCAAAAATTGAACCATGGACAATCATGGTCAATCATATCTCATAAAATAGTATTATGAATCATGTTAGGGGAGTTCAATATTATCATAATTTTATCTTTTATCCTTAATTAGAAGATTTAACATTTAAGTTTGGTAAATAAAAATAATTACCAATGTTACTATTCATAATGTACAAAAATAAAAGGTTCTTATTTACATAATTTAGACAATCTGATTACAGATATGTAATCAATTCTAAAAAAACATAATTCTTAGTAATTAATTTAGAATTAATTACTATTTTAAAAATTATAAAATGATATTTTCAAAATAAACAGCATCAAAATATTGGCGTGAGTTTAAAACTAATATCAAAGTGAATATACATAGATGAAAAACATTGTATTAAATGTTATAAAAATCAAATCAAACTATAATATTAATTAAAAGTATAATGTAACTATATTATTATATTAGAAGAATAAATAGTTTCAAATAAAAATTCAGTATTTTTCAATAATCATTAAAAAATTATTTTTAACAGAAAAGTACCAAAATTTAATTCAAAGTAAAATTTGAAGTCACAAATCCATATAATAATTTTATTGAGTCAAATATAACATATTAATTTTTGATAAATTATATTTAAAAAGTGTTCTACATCAAAATGTGGTAAAAATTTCTTTTTTTAGAAACATTTCCATTATGAAAATGTTAATTTTGTTCTTATATCTTGTCTAAAAAAATATAATTTGAATTTTGGAACATAAAATTGTTTTTATATTTCATTAATATAATAAAAATAGTTATATGATTTATAAACCGATATTATTCTCATTGAAATATGTTTTAATAAAAACACATCCATTATATTCAATTGGTGTTTTTTATTTCCATTTCTAATAAATTTGATAAACAATGAGTCATTACATACAATATATTTTAATAATTCAATTATTAATCAAAATTATTTATATTCCAAATAATTGGCTACAGTGGTAACATTAAAATATTAATATTTAGTTGTTCGTTTTTGATTGATACAACACATCATGTATTCTATTGAACATTATTTTTCATTCTTAAAACTCAGGATGTTACATCCTCCACCATAAATAAATTGCATCCCTGTAATTTGAATTTGGGGTCAGTAACTAGGGTATGACTTTTCAAAATTCCTTTATTGTTAACCTAAATCATAAAAAGTTTAATAAAACTACAATATTAAAAGAAATAAATATATATATAAAGGTCATCCAAGATAACACATACTAAGATTCCATGTTTGAAATCATGGATTTTGATGAAAAAATATGAATCATCTTCTGATGGAGTGTGATTGAAATCTTGATCATGAGAATTTTAAAAATCAGAAAACCACAAACTTTTTATGGGTTCAATGATCCTAGATTTCATAGTTGAAAAGTAGACAAATTTTTTTTTGTTTTTAATATATTTTTCATAAAATTGAATAATTTATTTATAAGAATAAATAAAAATAAAAGGAATCATTCTAACAAGTCATTTATGGTTTCATACATTAATTTAATTCCACCACAAACTCATTTTTTTCGTAAACCGATGGGTATTTGTAACACCCCGAGATTTTATGAAAAATATTCTTTTAATTTCATTAATGTCTTGTGTTGTATGCTACACCAAGATTACCTTGCGCTATATGCAACACCGTATTATCTTTTAGTATACGCAACACTATTCTTGGATCGTGTTACACACAATTTTGATAAAAGTTATTCTACGCAACATTGAGTATATATATATATATATTCAATGAATAAATGAAATATGGTTGGTTTATGTTATATGAAACAACGAAGGATTCTTGCACAGCATGCTACCCTGACTTGGCTTGCATTACATGCAATCGCGGCCTTCTTCAATAGCGTGTGTTGTACGCAATACCGGGTTTTACTAAACAATGATATATTATTATAATATTATTATGAACTAGCCGTTATGAATAGTATTAACTAAATTTTGAATCTTATAACATTATTATTTACCTTACACATTTTCTAAAACATGGTATAAGAACAAAATAATATTTTCCGGGTAAAATAAGTATTTTTTAAAAAATGCAGTTTTCCACCTTTTGATGGCGCACCCACTTTAAATCTAGTTTTTGAAAAGTTTATGAGTTCAATTTGACAAAATAAAATTCATATTTTCAATCATGTTGGATAAAGTTTTCATATTATTCTGGTTACTTTTATATTTTGATGAATAGTAAAAACACACTATATTTTAATTAAAAACAAATTTTTTCATCGCAATAATTTATATGGTTAAATTATAATATTGAATTGTTTTAAAGTATAAATAAAATATATTTTTACCATTTAATATAATGTATGTCATTATAATTGATTCTACTATGAATTCATAAGATAAATCAATTCAATCTTTTGCCATGTTTTAAAAAAAACCCATTTTCTTTCGACAACGGGATTAATTTTAATTTAATTTCAGAAAATTATGTGTATGGAATTTGAAAAAATGGATTCTATATTTGGAATCAGTGTGTCCAAATTATGTTAAAAGGGTACTTTTTATTTTTGGGAATTATGAATAGTAACTACGGTAAATTTTATTTGCCATAGTTAAAGGTAAATCCGGTAATTAAGGGTAAATATAATATTATAAAATTACCCTAACACTTGGAAAAATCCTATTGAATGACTAACCTTCGACCCATATCACTTAAGGGTCGGATTAGATTCATTTAATGGACTTTTGTGCATGAAAATAATTTAATTATTATTAAAACCAAAGAATGTGACAACATGTCACTTTCATAAATATTATAAGTATAATAATTTTAATTTATTGATACACTTCATGAAACGTCGAACATGAATAGTCTCGAGAAGACTAATACAATTATCTACATCATAGGTATTTATTGATAATTTTTAGGGATTAAATAATTATCATTTATTATGACACAAAGATGATGCAGTAATTGTCTTATTAAAGATATATTGACATAAGTGATGTTGTAAATACCCAAATAAATGTAATTTAAGACTTTTTATGAATTCAACTAATTTTATAGGTTAATATGACATGTTATTATTGATTTAATTAACTTATTTCGAACTAATCATTCTATGATGATTTTCACAAAAATCAATTACTAAATAGTGTCAAAATTGACATAAAATAGTTTTTAAAATAATTATTATATTATTAATTGTTATTTTATTCCTAAATATCTACGGTTCGGAAAAATGACTTAAATAAGGTTTTATATATTAATAATATACAACTTGGGGTTCTTTTGTCTTGATATAGTATGTTTATTAACCTTATAGTGTAAGAAAACAAGATGACACGGTAAAAGTAAAATTATCTAACTTAAAGTTCAATATAAATGATAAGGTTAAAATAGGAACCTAAACTTGTCTAAATTCTATTGGATGAGAGGATTTCGACCCATCCCCACCTTAGCTTCGATATAAATCAATTTGGAGCTGTTAAAAACCGAATTTGACTTTATAATAAAATAATATTTTTTGTTTTTCCAAAGGTACCCCTGTCCTCCCTTATAAAAGGGCACCTCCTCCCTCTCTTCCTCACACCACATTGAGACTTCAATCTCGGAAAAACCCTACCAAATTCCCCTATCAACTTCCCTAGAAACATCCTAGAGGTTCTGGTCTTCCTCAAAGTCCAATTTTAGTGGCCTAAAAGTAGATCTCAAAGAGGCGCTTCAAAGAAGAGGTAATGTCCGTTACCGATTATTTCATCTTTATTTCTTCTTCCACTTCATCATATTTAGTTGTTTCATTATGAAGTAATGAAATCAGTATCACTCATATACTGATATGTTATTATAAGTATGAAACAACCTTATTTCACTATCTATCCATCCTATGGAAAATGAAATCACCGCGCGTTCGTACGTACGGAATACAATCTCCACGTCGTGGTGTAATCTATTTCCCACCACCACCTTACTTTGATGGGTATAATTGTGTAAATAATAACTATATATGATTATTTTAAAGTGATATTGATTCTTAAATAGTATATATACACTCCAATACAGTCCCACGATCATGAGAACGATATTATCACTCGTGCGTATGTACGGACTACCGTCTCCACGACGCGATGAGATTCATTTTCCACGTTAACCATTCATGAATGATTATAAAGTATATATAATAAGTAATAATGAAATATATGACATAATAATGATTCTGTATTTATGTGTATATATATGTATGTCATCTACTTAATTCCATTCAACTTAATAAGGAAAAGAAAATAGCATTCATGCGTACATACGGTCTACTGTCTCCATGAACGGTGTATTTCTTTCCATTTACTGATATATTATATATATATATAAATATTCTGAATATATATTATATATAAATTATGTTTTATATTCTGGAATTATGTAATCATGATCTATGTAATCATATGAATAATTACAAGTCAAAACACAGACGACAAATGAAACGATTTTACCCAAAACGCTCTTTAACATGGAATTTACAAAAGAACGGGTAATATAAAGCCATAAGTGAACCATATATGATATCATTACAATGAGTATGATTCTGGAATAAGTCAATGACATTATTTAAATCATTATACAGGAGGTTCAGACACATACGAAGCAAATCGGACCTAAGGTAAGGGAAATATCACAATCTCATTTTTATCCGAGATTTTTATACTTTGGTATTTACTGGGGTGTATTTTATCATCCACATCCATGATTCCACAATATGTAATATTATTTCCATCAAACTACAATTGTTTAAATCCAATTTTACCCTTAGGTATGTTTCTAGTAAAAGATATGAAAGGAATCTTTTGTCGTTTTTCGTACGAGGTACATTTTGACTTTTCCGACAAAAGTACGAAAAATGTTTTTCTTAACCTATACGGCATGAATAGATTTTTAAAACATTATTTCCAAAAATATTACATTATAAGTTTTCAAGTTTATTTTTAATCAACATCTTTTAGTTTATAATTGTATGAAATGTTAAGAAAGGAAAAGTGTTTTTGAAGTAGAAAGGATATTTTCCTTAATAATGGAGTTCAAGTGTTTTTCAAAATTATTTTCAATAAAAGATAATATGGGGTTATGCTTCTATCCATATCATTACATTTACTTGATTATGTAGTGATGTAAATATTTTTATGAATTCATTTATCTTATATGAATTGTTTTATGATGTCATGATGTTTAAGATTCCCATTTGTATTATATGGGTTATGCTATGATGTATGGTTTATGATTTTGTGGCACACATAAGAATGGTATCATTATGAGATGGGTGGGACCTATATCTCCCTCCAATGCATTGGGTAATGATTTTATATCTCATGAGATAGACATGGCTGGAACGGTAGGGTATACCGGTTCAGTGAAACAGGACTGAAATGAGGAGTGAACTCGGTTCATAAAGGGACTTTGTCCACTAAGATAGTCTTGGCAATGAGTCTTGACTAACAAGAAATGATTCTCTATGATTTTGTGTGTATGCCAAAAAGTGTCATGTTTTATGTTAAGATTATTGGGATTACATTTCACTACTATGATTTATCCCATGTTATGAAATCATGATCTCTTTTGTACGTTAAGATTTCCAAAAGTTATGTTCTTATGTATATGATGTGATTTATATTTCTTTTGTTTACCCTTACTGAGCATTTGAGCTCATCCTTTTATGTTTTCTTTTCCCCAAGATATAAAGAAACGTTTTAGGTAAAAAAAAGGAAGATCTTTATGGGAGATGTTGAAGATCATTCACCACGATTAGAATATTATATTCCGATTTTCCAAAGACACTAAACTATTACGATCATGGTGTGTGTGTTTTTGTTATGTATTCCTCAAAAGTAATGTGATGTCAATGTACGTCAAGCTTTGGGTCTCTACAGTTGGTATTAGAGGAGAAGTTTAGTCAACCTTTGAAAACTAGAATGTGAAAACATTAGTGAGATACCTAGAGATATTTCTAAGGTATGTCTAGGGATGTCCCTAAGGATAAGTATACGTATAGGATATAGACCTAGAACTATGGTAATGATATTAGATTAAACCAAAGATGTTAGATATCGAAGTTACTCCCTCTTTATTATGATTTTTTCCTCTCACACTATTCGTTTTGGGTTTTAGAAAATGGCTGGAAACAAGATGATTCATGATAATGGAGGATATGATGGACAATGGAATGATATTCTTCATGAGCAACCAAATGAAATGGGATTTGGAAGTCCAAACATCATTATTATGCCTAATCAACAATCTCATAATATGATCAATAATCTCAACTTTGGTATGTTTCCCGACTCAGATAATAAGGGAAAGATGGAGTTTCATGATGATCATAGAGGAAAGAAAGTTCAATTTCCCTCATGTAAATCATGTGGGAAGAGGCACGAGGGAGATTGTTTCAAAAGAACTGGAAGATGCTTTGGGTGATGAAAAGAAGGACACAAAGCTAGTAAGTGCAATGGAAAAGGTTCAGTTAACACCAGGGATGAGGATAATGGTATTGCTACGACATCAACAATGGTTAAATGTTTTAAATGTGGAATGTACGGGCATTATGCAAACCAATGCCCTAAGGGAAAGTCTCATGAAGAGAATCAGTATGGTCATATGGGTTGTATTTATGTGGATGATGATGAAGAGACTACAAATGATATGTGAGATGAAATAATTGTTGAAGCTCGGTCAATGGTTTAAGAATGTAGTGGAATGATTACATGTTTATCATGTGTAATGTTGTATAAGTAATCTCAGGGTACTATGGAATAAAGAGACATCTAATGATTGTTACACTATTGTCTTTCATTGAGTTTTATGAGTGTGTATAATTAGTGTTACCAGTATCCATGAAAGGTTATTCAGATATTTTTAGAAGATATGCACATAATTAAGGGATAAAGAGAAAATTAAATGTTTGATAGTATTAATGAGATCATGACTGATATAAGGAGAAGGTTATATCATGATTTGAATATATAGAATTTTTGGATTTTGGTATGTGGAAACAGTTAACTTTTGACTGCATTCATGTTTTCACTAAGGTTCAATGGGTATTTATTCTTCAAGGGAATACATGATTAAGGTATTTACATGTTTGTAATTTGACCAACAAGATATATCATATGATATATGGGGATAAATGATGGAATTCACGTGATCATTTTCTTTATACTACAGGCTTGGACCGAAGTATTTTAGATAAGCCTAAATATTGGAATGGATTATGTTGGACATATGTTAGTATTGTCTAAGGATAAAGCTTTTTTGATAATGTTGACAGAATGTTATAGTAATATAGCTTTAGAAAATGGACAACCTGCAGGAAGGGCGACATCCCATCGCGTCAGACAAGGCCGTGGCAATCGAACCCACAACCGAAGTGTGACTTTCTTTTATCGCCTACCACTGGCCTACAGGAAGCCCCTGGTTAGTAGAATCTAGTATTATTTTATTAAGTGGTATGATATATGAAGTATAAGTTAATTTTAGGAACCATATATGATTAATCTCACTATAGATGGACTTATGTATTTTTTTATAACTTTTCTAACCTTTTGTTTGAGACAGTTGGAATGATCTATCATTCTATCACATGATCTGCTAACACATCACAAATGACAAATTCAACTTCATTTCTTTAAGAGATGAAGTGGAAATTGTCCAAAGAACGACAAACGGTGAGACTATTCCAAAATCACGAAAGTATTTCTTCTAATTCCAATTTCATCAACATTAGGGAAATGATCTTGAAAACCAATAATGTTGTCCTCGTGCTCTTATATCTGATGAATCAGATGGTACCTTAGATCATCACAAATTTATGGCATTGTGATTGCTGGATTTTCCATAGCCATGTTCTCTACCACTCTCTATCAGAACATGATGGTTAGATTTCTCATCCATATCCATCTTTTCACCTATGTGGAAACCCAGTGATTAGTTTTTTTGGGTAACCGTTACATTTCATAATTTTGTTTTTAAAGATTTTTTTTAGTATTCCTTTTTACGATGTGGGTTTCTATTAAAGAAACTTTCGAATAGTAAACCATTTATAACCCCAACGAATTTAGAGGGAGAAATTCATTTTAAGAGGGGTAGAATGTAACACCCCGAGATTTTATGAAAAATATTCTTTTAATTTCATTAATGTATTGTGTTGTATGCTACACCAAGATTACCTTGTGCTATACGCAACACCGTATTAGCTTGCAGTATACGCAACACTATTCTTTGATCGTGTTACACACAATTTTGATAATAGTTATTCTACGCAACATTGGGTATATATATATATATTCAATGTATAAATGAAATATGGTTGGTTTATGTTATTAGAAACAAAGAAGGATTGTTTCATAGCACGCAACCCTGACTTGGCTTGCATTACACGCAATCGCAACCTTCCTCGATAGCATGTGTTGTACACAATACCGGGTTTTACTAAACAACGATATATTAATATAATATTATTATGAACTAGCCATTATGAATAGTATTAACTAAATTTTGAATCTTATAACATTATTATTCGTATAACACATTTTCTAAAACATGGTATGAGAACAAAATAAATTTTTTCGGGTAACATAAGTATTTTTAAAAAAATGCAGTTTTGCCACCATTTGATGGTGCACCCACATTAAATCTAGTTTTTGACAAGTTTATAAGTTCAATTTGACAAAATAAAATACATCTTTGGAATCATGAAATAAAAATTGACTTTGGATAAAATTTTCATATTATTCTGGTACATTTTATATTTTGATGAATAGTAAAAACACGCTATATTTTAATTAAAAACAACTTTTCTCATCGCAATAATTTATATAGTTAAATTATAATATTAAATGTATTTAAAGTATCAGTAGAATATAATTTTATCACTTAATATAATTTATGTCATTAGAATTGATTCTACCTTGAATTCGTAGGATAAATCAATTCAATCTTTTGCAATGTTTTAAAGAAAAACCCATTTTCTTTCGACAACGGGATTAATTTTAATTTAATTTCTGCAAATTATGTGTATGGAATTTGAAAAAATGGATTCCATATTTGGAATCAGTGGGTCCAAATTATGTGAATAGGCTACTTTTTATTTTTGAGAATTATGAATAGTAACTACGGTAAATTTTATTTACCATAGTTAAAGGTAAATCAGGTAATTAAGGGTAAATATAATATTATAAAATTACGCTAACACTTGAAAAAATCCTATTGGATGACTAAAAGTCGACCCATTTCACATAATAGTAGGATTATATTCATTTAATGGAGTTTTTTCCATGAAAATAATTTAATTATTATTAAAACAAAAGAATGTGACAACATGTCACTTTCTTAAATCTTATAATTATAATAATTTTAATTTAGTGATAAACTTCATGAAACTTCGAACATGAATAGTCTCCAGAAGGCTAATACAGTTATCTACATCATAGGAATTTTTTTAGGATTTTTATGGATTAAATAATTATCATTTATTATGACACAAAGATGATGCAGTAATTGTCTTATTAATGAAATATTTACATAATTGATGTTATAATTACCCAAATAAATGTAATTTAGGAATTTTTAAGAATTCCACTAATTTTATAGGTTAATATGACATGTTAGTATTGATTTAATTAACTTTTTTCTAACAAATAATTCTGTAATGATTTTCACAAAAATCAATTACTAAATAGTCTCAAAATTGACATAAAATAGTTTTTTAAACAATATTATGTTATTAATTGTTTTTTTATTCCTAAAGAACTAATGTTCGGCCAAATGACTTATATAAGGTTATATATATTAATATTAAACAACTTGGGGTTCTTTTGTCTTGATATATTATGATTATTAACATTAAAGTGTAAGAAAACAAGAAGACACAATAAAAGTAAAATTATCTAACTTAAAGTTAAATATAAATTATAAGGCTAAAATAGGAACCTAAACTTGTCTAAATTCTATTGTATGAGATTATTTCGACCCATCCCCACCTGATCTTAGGCATAAATAATTTTGGAGCTATTAAAAACCGATTTTGACTTTATAATAAAAAAATATTTTTAGTTTTTCCAAAGGTACCCCTCTCCTCCCATATAAAAGGGCACCTCCTCCCTCTCTTCCTCGCACCACTTTGAGACTTAAAGATCAGACAAACACGGACAAATTACCTTCTAAAATTCCCTAGAAACATCCTAGAGTTTCTGGTCTTCCTCAAAGACCAATTTTAGTGCCCTAAAAGGAGATCTCAAAGAGGCGCTTCAAAGAAGAGGTAATGTCTGTTACCGATTCTTTCATCTTTATTTCTTCTTCCACTTCTTCTTCTTTAGTTGTTTCATTATGAAGTAATAACATCAGTATCACTCATATATTGATATGTTATTATAATTATGAAACAACCTTATTTCACCATCTATCCATCCTACAGAAAACGAAATCACCGCGCGTGCGTACGTACGGAATACCGTCTCCACACTGTGGTGTAATCTATTTTCCACCACCACCTTACTTGGATGGGTATAATGGTGTAAATAATAACTATATATGATTATTTTAAAGTGATAATGATTATTAAATAGTATACATACACTCCAATACAGTCCCACGATCATGAGAACGATATCATCGCTCGTGCGTACGTACGGACTACCGTCTCCACGGCTCGATGAGATTCATTCTCCACGTTAACCATTCATGAATGATTATAAAGTATATATAATAAGTAATAATGAAATATATGACATAATAATTATTATGGATTTATGTGTATATATATGTATTTCATCTACTTAATTCCATTCAACTCAATATGGAAAAGAAAACAACGTTCATGCGTACGTACGGTCTACCGTCTCCATGAACGGTGTATTTATTTCCATTTACTGATCAATTATATATATATATATTCTAAATATATATTATATATAAATCATGTTTTATATTCTAAAATTAAGTAATCATGATCTAGGTAATCATATGAATAATTACAAGTCAAAACATGGACGACAAATGAAACGATTTTACCCAAAATGCTCTTTAACATGGAATTTACAAAAGAACGGGTAATATAAAGCCATAAGTGAACCATATATGATATCATAACAATGAGTATGATTCTGGAATAAGTTAATGACGTTATTTAAATCATTATATAGGTGGTTTGGACACATACGAAGAAAATCAGACCTAAGGTAAGGGAAATATCACAATCTCATTTTTATCCGATATTTTTATACTTTTGTATTTACTAGGGTGTATTTTATTATAGACATCCATGTTTCCTAAATATGTAATATTATTTCCATCCAACTACAATTTTTTAAATCCAATTTTACCCTTAGGTAAGATTTTAGTAAAATATATGAAAAGAATCTTTTGTCGTTTTTCGTACGAGGTGCTTTTTGACTTTTCCGACAAAAGTATGCAGAATGTTTTTTTAACTTCTACGACATGAATGGATTTTTAAAACATTATTTCCAAAAAGATTCCTTTAAAAGTTTTTAAGTTTATTTTTAATCAACTTCTTTTAGTTTATAATTGTATGACATGTTAAGAAAAGAAAAGTGTTTTTGAAGTAGAAAGGATATTTTCCTCAAGAATGGAGTTCAAGTGTTTTATCAAAATTATATTCAATCTAAGATAATATGGGGTTCTATTTCTATCCCTATTATAACATTTACTTGAATATGTTGTGATGTAAATATTTTTATGAATTCCTTTATCTTATATGAATTGTTTTATGATGTCATGATGTTTAAGATTCCCATTTTTATTATATGGGTTATGTTATGATGTATGGTTTATGATTTTGTGGCACACATAAGAATGGTATCATTATGAGATTGGTGGGACCTATATCTCCCTCCAATGAATTGGGTAAAGATTTTATATCTCATGAGATAGACATGGCTAGAACGGTAGGTTATACCGGTTTAGTGAAACAGGACTGAAACGAGGAGTGAACTCGGTTCAGAAAGGGACTTTGTCCACTAAGATAGTCTTGGCAATGAGTCTTGACTAATAAGAAATGATTCTATATGATTATATGTGTATGCAGAAAAGTGTCATGTTTTATGTTATAATTATTGGGATTAGATTTCACTACTATGATTTATCCCATGTTATGAAATCATGATCTCTTTTGCAGGTTATGATTTCCCAAAGTAATGTTCTTATGTATATGATGTGATTTATATTTCTTTTGTCTACCCTTACTGAAAATTTGAGCTCACCCTTTTATGTTTTCTTTTCCCCAGGATATAAAGAAAGGTTTTAGATAAAAAAAGGAAGATCTTGATGGGAGATGTTGAAGATCTTTCACCACGATTAGAAGATTATATTCCGAGTTTCCAAAGACACCAATCTATTATGATCCTTGTGTGTGTGTTTTTGTTATGTATTCCGCAAAAGTAATGTAATGTCCATGTACATCAAGCTTTGGGTATCTACAGTATTTATGATTTCTTGGTCGAACCTGAAGCACACTAATTATCTTTGGAAGAGTCACATAATCCAAAAAATATTTACTACCATTTTATCCTATAATTGAATATTAAATAGTGCCAAAAATTTTAGGATAACATCAGATAATTCATGTAAAATAATAAACCACTTTTTCAAGAAAAAGCTACTTTTAATATCGAAAATTCAATAGTAATACCCTGGTTTTACATAGACCATTCATCAAAAAAATTCCTTTAAATTCGTAAAAATAATCTGAAATAAGATTGAATCTCCAAATTCATAAGGATTTGATCACATAGTCATCCATGATAAATTTTAACATATTTCTCCAAATTTATTTTAACACTCTTAAATCCTCTTTCCAAAAATTAGTTACTCTAATCTCATATTCAACATGTTTTGTTAATCATTTCCATAAATAACATGAATCAACATTACTCCACAGTAACAACATAGATTCTTCCAAACTAAAATTCATCCATTACTCCTCAAATAAAATCTCATAGTATTCTATTTTGATTACACATATAGGGATCCCCAAATAGTGATCATCTTCCAAATTTATATTTCCATATAATCTCCATATTGTTTTCCTATACTAAAAATGACCATTTGATTAAATGTAAGTTCTGAAAATCAACTTAATCTTAATTAATTAACAATTTTATCAAAAAAATATAATTTTAGACTAACCAGGGACTTCACATAGGCTAGTGGTAGGTAATGAACCCTATTTTCCCATCAGTTGTGGGTTAGATTCCCCTTGGCTTGTTAGACATGACATGTTGTCACATATCCTGTGGGTTGTCTTTTTTTCTTAAAACTATATAATTGTCATAATATTCCTAAAATATTCTAATGAAATAAAAATAAATATAATAATTTTCAGACCATAAATGTTATTTCATAACACTCATATTTGATCCCAAAATCTAATAACCCAAAATTTCTTCAAAGGTGAATTTTTCCAAAAATACAATTAGTCAACATAACATCTACAATCATAAATCCTAAAAAGGGTTTTTTATTACTTTGAACTTATGATAAAACATAAAATAATAAACCCATGATGATATCCATAACTGTTAGGAAAACATCCTAATAACCAATGTTGTCTAAACCATCCAATGATTCCAATTATAATTCCTAATCCTTATACATTATGTAATGTTGAGTTAATTCTATAATTATCATTGATGTCCTATTCATGTTTTTATTTGTAGATAATTAGGCCATAAGTATTTAATATTAGACCCAAACATTACATGTGGATAGATATAATTGGTGTCCACTTTTTCTACAAAAGGAAACCCTTTAAACAAAATGTGATTTTTCTTCTTGATAAAAATATTCATTTCTTCTTCCTTTCTCTTACCCAACCTTATACCATTCGGAAAAAATTTCAAAAACATGGAATGAGAATAAAAATCTCAGTAAGGAATATATAATAAAGAGATAAACCTTTTTTCCATAAATATTTTAAACCCATCAAAACCTTTTCACCAAATTATACTTATCACCCATAAAATTTAAACTATTTGTCTTTACTCATGTAATAATAATATTCCAAAAAAATCGTAGAAATCATAAAACATAATATTAACATATGGAATCCATATCATACCTACATTGTAGCTTTCACATATACATAGGGAGTAACCATCATGGTTACATTTTCCATACCCATAATAGTATATTGAATGAATATCATAGGATTAAATTTATAATTTCACTCTATCACATTACACAATTCATTAGAGATATATCATGAGCTCACCTACCATCATTTTATCATGGAACCACCGAAATATTTAAAAAATTTCTATGAACTATAAAATAATCATTAAAAATAAAAAATCATAAAATCAAAACAACATTTCCACATTGAAATCATATTTCATTTTTTACAATGTCACACACTCATAAAAGATAACACATTTTTTGAAAATAAAAATTGTAAAATTATAATTTAAACAAAAAAATTAAAGTGAAAAAATATATAAATTCGGTTAATGACATATATGTTATAAAAACATTAAACATTAATAAAATAATCAAATAAAAATATTAAAACATAATAATAAATGTTTTAAAATGTATTTTTGAATCAAATTGTCCCATAACTTACTAAAACATTTGAAAGTAACTAACCTTTTAAAAAATTCTTATTTATATAAATAAATCCTTAAACCCATTTTTAAAACATAGATATTAATGAGAATTATTTATAAGAATATTATCCTTAAAACATTTAAAATGATTGTTTAGTTAAAGAGTTCTTTACATAAAAGGAAATTTATGAATAAAAATAATTAAATAATTACATTAAAAAATAAAACATCAATATAATAAAGAAATCCATGATATAATCTGTCAAAGTGTAGTATATAAACAATGTAAAAGTGAATTAGTTCATATCAACAAATAAGTATTGAAGGAAAATAATTTGAAATGAAATTCCTTACAAATATCATAACATTATATTAAGGATAAATCAATGAAATAATTATGTGTGACAAATATAAATAAATCAAATATATGTAGATATTTATAGTACGACATTTAGTTTTCATTCACCCATTTTCAGGGAAAAACAAATCCAATGACAAGGATAGTCAACTCAATGAATAGAGATTGAGTTTATATTTCCAGTACAACATTCATATAACTGAATTAGTGACTATGTTTAGAAACAATATATAAACACAAAGGGAAGTGGAAATTGAAACCTCAATAAATAAAAAGTGATTCCACAAATAATCTTAGAATAATAGAATCAATGTATAATGCGTAAACCCCAAAGAGTTGAATTTGAGTTTAGAAATTCCATTACCTTAAGTCTGACTCATCATGTTCAATCATAATATTCCTAAATAATAAAAATAAGATAATTTATACTTTCTTGAGAACCTTATTTTTATTTTTATTATTCCTTTTATATCATTTATTACCATTTTATTGAAATTATAGAATTATTTCTATTCATATAGGACGATTTGTAAATATTTGGCACTTGAGTGGAGAATGAACCTGGTATTGATGTTACTAGTCCATGTTGTCATAATTTTCTAATCTCCTGAATAGTATTCATGGGATAATCATAACACTTAGGAATTAATAATACTTTTTAAATCAAACCATTAAATATGGTTTTGAAAAATGGACAATGTTATATTCATAGAGATAGTATGACGTATTCATGCATGTGTAACCTTTACATATTTTTTTATAACTGTTGATGTATGTTAAATATACATTTATCTTTGAAGAATTACAAAGATATTATTAACATCATAACAATAAATAAATTTTTATTATATATATCATATGTGTGATGTGGAGAATAAATATGATTCAAATTGCTCCGTTGAGGTTATAGTTCACACGTACGCATGAATAATGCTATCCTTTAAATGCACATAGACATAAAAACATAATTGATATATAATTATATTATAATTTAAAATAATTAATTAATATAAAATAATATAATTAATCTCATTGTAATAATTATTAATGAGAGTCAGTTATTGAAAATGAATTATGTAGGTTTGTGGAGGTGATAGATCACATATACGCACAAAATATTATTATTTTCCCATTTAATAGAAGTGGACCCGTATTAAGGAAATGATATGAAAATAATAATGTCCCATTAATATTCTGTAGTCTATAGTTATTATCTCATAATGGTTGGACGATATTTGATGGAAGTTTTAGAAGAAATAAACATGAAATAATTAAATAATATGATACCACTTCTTCGGTTGATCGCCTTTAATAAATAACTTAACACCTTTAAGACAGGTGTTCTACCTAAAACAAGGCCTTATGAACGTGGGGAGGGATTCTTGTAAGAATTATGGGATTATATTTTCTGAACCAAAAGTCTTTGAATGTTTGTGTAAATGATAATAGATGGTTCCTTTTTATAGCATAGGGGATGAGTACTTTGGTAATGTCTATAAATATTAATTAATTATAAATTTATTTATGGTTTTTAGTAGTCCCAAAATATTTTATAATTCAATATAATATGATTTAGAGTCGAATAAAAATTTTCAAATTCAAATTATACATATTTGGACATTTTTTAGTATATCCATTATTGGATAAACACTTATTTTTTTAATCGTAACATTATAACATGTTATTTACACTATGTCTGTTAATATAAATACCATAACATGAAAAATGACCAAATAGTATCATTTTTAACATAAAATGAATTATTCTATCCAATATTTCTCATATTATATTTTTAGGAATTTTATAATATTTAATAAACAATTTTATATATTAAGTTATGAATTATGATAGTTTTACACTATTAAAACATGACATTTTACAAAATTCATAACAAAAATATTCATTAAAAAACATACATTAAATTAGACATTACATGTCATACTCATCCAAAAAAATATTTTATTCCATCAAATATATGATATAATATTTAATTTATCATTTATATTATCATTTATTTGAATCCTTTATTAATGACGTAATCATTGCATCACAATTGTGCCATAATTAATTTTATTTATCTAATGACTAAAAATTTTAAATAAAATTATATGATGTATTAAATATATTTAGATTTATGATGACTCCCAATAGTCAAATAGATCTTTAATATAATCCCATATTAAATTTTTTTTTAATAATCTCTAATTTTATAACATATTTTCTTTTACATTAATATAAAAAATATAAGTGTCATAATCACACCCATGTGTCTCCATGGTGTCCTAAATTCGACCCAATGATGATAATGGGAAACCATATCACAGACAATAAAATTATTACTTGTTTTAGGGTACTGTTATATTGTTATAATATTTTTTACCATTATTTACCTGATTTACTCTTTAACTGTGGTAAATAAAAAAATTACTTATGTTACTATTCATATTGCCAAAAAATGAAAAGAATTTATTTACATAACTTGCACATTTTAATACAAAATATGGAATCCATTTTCCAAATTTCAAAAACTATAATATGATATAATTAATTTAAAAGTAATTCCAATAGTCAATTTGATAAAACAGGGTTTTAAAATGTAAAGACCAATAGAATATTGATGTGAATTTATATCAAATTTCAAAGTGAAAATACTTTAAATGAAAAAAATTAGTTTACATGATAAAAAAACAATACAATTACATAATAAAACCTTTTAAAAGGACAATTCACTCATTATACC
The DNA here is from genome assembly GCA_963277665.1 of Viscum album. NCBI lineage: Eukaryota > Viridiplantae > Streptophyta > Magnoliopsida > Santalales > Viscaceae > Viscum > Viscum album. Next base: position 1,128,494,311 of record OY728120.1, read on the forward strand.
ATTGTAGGTACTCTCCTTTCCTCCACTACATTGTCCTACTACCTCAGGTATTTTTGATATTCATGACCATCATGGCCTTTTCCTTCGCACTTGAATCATTTAATTATCTCATTAATGTAGTTCCCATTATTATAATATCCACATTTTTAATATGTGTGTGGTTGAGATTTCACTCCACCATTCTCATTAGATCTACTATTTGGAAATTAAATCTTTCATTTATTATCACCATAGCCATTGAAAAATTTATCCAAAATCCATCTCCATATTAAGAGTATATCGAACCACAACATTAGAAATTCCAATAGTGTTGAACTTGAAGAGCCTTTTGAAGGGGTGGTTTTAAACCACAAAATAATAAATAAATTTTTCTATCACTTCTTATGAGAATCCCCAAAGCATTCCTTTCTTAACTTTTGAAATTTTCTTCATAGACTGTGATAAATTATACATACATTTTCATCATCTCTATGAATTTTCTCTACATCATAGTTTTATGTGATCATGGTAAATACCTATTAATAAAAATTATCATAATGTATTCCCAATCAATCTCTTCTATTTCAGCCATCGTCTTTATGTTGTTAATCAATTCCCACTATTGGTGACCCTCCTTATCTAGATGGTAAACTGCTAGGGACAACTTCTCTATCTCAAAAAATTGATTCATATAAACGATCATCACCATTGATTTGACCCACTACTCTATGAAAAGTGGATTGGATGATCATGTAAATTTTTTTGGTTATAACTATATAAAACACTTGATTTATATTATCACCCTCATTGGTCATGGAGGTTGTTTTACATTATTCAGTTTATTTTTATGTCCTAAGATAGGTGGGTAATCATAACCATGAAATTTTGTTCTCTATATCCCAAAGAATTGTGGGTTTTAATCGAGTAATTGATTCATTTGTTAACAGATGGGATGTTATCCTGGTGTCTTTTGGTTCCTACCATTTTCTAAAATATTAGATGTTATAAAAAAATAGAAGTTAACAAGTCATCAATAATTTATCACATTGTAAATTTTAGATCTAATGGAATATCTTATCTGATCCATATGTTTAGAATTATATAAAACAATGATTATTGGGTACTCAATTATACATGGTATCATGCTTAGGGTTTTCACTAAGAATCTCTAATCATAATTCACATATTAACTAAACCATCCTCTAATAGAAACTATAGAGACCATGATTTTTCATACATTACTATTACATTATCTTAATGATAAACAACAAAAAATCATTACAGAGTGAGGATGCAATGGTTTCGTATCTTATAATAATAAAAACAATAAAAAACTTTTACAAGAAAAAAATTATTTAATTATTTAATTATTTCTTTTATAGCTTCTTATTTCACCTTTAATTCTCATTAGTACAAGTATTTGTATAAGGATAAACCTCAAAATAATGTGATCTAAAAGCCGATAAAGATGACAGATAAGAACATGAAACAATATATAATCGGGTGATAATAATTATCATCAAAACATAAAAATTAGATCATATTCCTAAGTTCAAATATTAATAAAATAATTATAATATTGAAATTCAAAAAAAATAAAACAACGTTTCTTAGTGGTCAACTACCAAAAATTGTTGTGAACAATGATTGCATCTGGTTCATGCATATTTCAGTTTACTCCTGTGTTTTTCATGTTACCCAATTCATTGGAGAACTATATAATTCTAGTCACACTCATCACGTCATAAAAATTACTTTGAGATATATAATTGATGGTGTTTCCGCCAAATAATAACATTTACAATATCATCCATGCCAAATAGAACATATATCAATATTTAACATAAAATAACTGATGGAAAATAATATGTTTCACTTTATATGAATACCTTCATAATCATTAGGTTCCAATATGATATAGGTAAAAACATACATGATATAAGAATCATCAACCTTGACTGAAGGAATTAATCATGAGAAGTAAAAGGTTTGCGCTTTTTTTGAAAGAAGAGTTCTTATAGAAATCATTGTGTTGTCATAAACTGAATTATAAAATATTTATATCCCCTAAAATTTATGATAATTTTACATAAATGATTCTTATATAATAATCATATATAATATGTGGTGGAAGATGAATACCCCAATGAAAGAAAGTTTCATTTGAGAAGTCCCCTTACATTTTTCCTAAAATCATCCTTGATGTTATTATCATAAATAGTCATATTATATTAATTACTTTATATTTATAGAACCTTTTATACAGAAATATTATTAATTATATTTCATTATGTTATTTTAGGGTCCTTTGGTTGAGTTATAGAATTTAATTTCATCATTCGGGGACATCAATTTTCATTTTTTTTCATAATCGGGTCACTTGTATTCGGGAATGGAAGATCATTTATAATGAGGATGAAAATCCTGAATTTTTATTATATTATATCAAGGATAATAAAAAATCTTAAATTATATTACAAATTAAATGGTTATATACCATGAGGATTATTCAATATATATATGTAAATGATAACAATTTTAGTTTAATTTTTGCAGTTTTTGAACACAATGAACTCATTTTTTATCATTTATTATTATGAATATAAGTTATTTATTGAAAATAAAATACGTTATAAAAAAAATAAATTTTTTTTCTAACCAATATAATTTTTTTATTATGATCCTTTAAGTATTTTATAGAAAATTAATTTTTATCACCCACGATGTTGGGAAATTGACATATCACATATGACTATTCAATTGTTACGATAAAGGAGATGGTGAGAAGAGTTTAATGTTGAATCAAACATTAACATGATTAAATTGTATTATTTATAAGTTAGTGCTGTTATCATTCCATTTCCATTAAGGGTGGTGAAGAAAAAATATGAAATGTAATTGAAATTGAATGAAAATTATTAGAAAAATAGGAGGGATTTACCTATTGAATTCTCCTCATGAGATCCTCCTCAAGGATCCTAGGATTAGAATTTCGAAGAGAAAAAGAGAGACTAAACATGAAGGAGGGTATTAGGAAGTATATTGTGTATAATTTTGTAACATATCAATTCTTGATAGGTGTGAGGAGAATACGGTGTTGGGGGGGGGGGTATTTATAGTGGAGGAGAGGGGTGTTTTCTTTTTATTTTAATCATTTGTTATTTTTTTCACAAGACATGCAATTGTGAGGCTTATTATGACCAAACAAAATAATTAAAGAAAATTATTTTGATATAATGGTCACATGAATCATCCATGACTCAATCATTAATAAACAATTCAATTTTTTTTCATTTATCCTAAATTATCATATATTACTATTCGCCAAAAATTCATGTATTTCATAAAAATACAATAAATTCACCATAAACATTATTTGACGACTACAAATTTAAAAATTAACTCGATTTTATGAATTAATTTTCTAAATTAATGTAAATTAATTTTTAATTAAAATAATTGTTTTATTAGAAAATGCAAATTTTAATGTTGTAACTAATATCACTATAAATTGAAAAATTACATATCGTCTCATAAAATTATCCTAAAATCATATGAAAAAATATTTATTTTTCAATATATTTTATGAAAAATTAATTTATTTTAAATTACTAAAATAATCATTAAATTTTAATTTTATATTTTTGACATATAAAAATACCAACCATTAATTAATAATTTCTCAAATATTTATTTTTAATATACTATTATAAAATTATATCAAATTTTCACTTATAAGATTGATACATTTAATTTATACTTTAATTTTTATGGTTATTATTCACTCAGCCGATTTACAATACATAAGGGTCATATTACTATTTATGATGGTAATATTATTATTCATAAGGTAATTTATCTATTCACCTAAAATTATGTATGCCCCATCAGACATCTAATACCTTATTAATGGAAACTATGTATGTTTGACTTTTGAAAATAAAATAACAGAAGAGGAGAAATTTTGTTTAAAACAAGGCTATAAAGGACACATAGTATTTTGTGGTTCATTTACTCATAATTATTCATTTTGTTTCCTAATGTGGTTTTATGTGAAAAAATAATATTTAATGAATTTTAATTGAATAATGATTGGGTTGTTACAAAATTGATCACTTTAAAGTGATTGTTGTTGGAGAAAGTTAATAGTCAAAAAAGAAAATGGTATTGCAAATTATCTTTTACCACATGGTATTTGCAATGTAAAATGAACGTTGATGATATAATTAATTTAGAAACACAAAATATTATTAAAATTTAAAGAATAATGATATTGCATATTAAATGGATTATATAGACTATATAATGTAAATTAGGGGCATAATAATATAATAAGTCATATTGAGGGTAAATTGGCACGAAGTTCCTCACCTTGAGTAACACTCATCATGTATATTCAATATCCACATGAATAATAAACATATGTTAATTATTTATATTCAAAAGAACCTTTTTCATGTTTATTACTTCATTTTTGCACTCATTAACATGTAATTTATTAAAACATATTAAATTTATATTAATGTAAGGTGTTTTAATGAAAACTCAATTAGGAGTCAAAATTGAAATCAGAAGTTGAATAGTGATCTATGTGGTCCTTATATAAATATATCCAAAATAATAATTAATACATGATTATAATATCTAAACACCGATTATAATTTTAATCCAAATAAGGAAGGATGGTTTTTAGAAATTAACTATGTTATGATCATAGAGACATTAGGCCATATGTACACATGAGTGACGTTTCCACTTTTCACTGTCATAATGGAAAGGGAGTAAGTAATTTTTTTATTTTTTAAAATTAACATAATATAAAAAATAAAAAATTATTAATATAAATATACTTATGTATAATATCCACATTAATCAATTATTAAATGAGAGTCACATAGCTTCCTAATGGGAATAGTCCAGACGTACAAAATTGGCATCATCTTTTTTTATTATAAGAATGAAAATGATATATTATTATTATGTACTAATGAAAATTTCATTAATCTCATAATTTTTTCATTTATATCATATATTTGTATTTATTTTAACATTATCTACTTCCATGAATATCATTATTGAAAATTAATCCCATCACTTCGTGAGGTAATAATCCTCTCTACAGATGAGAAACAATAACATATTACCTATGCCATGGAATTAAAAATGTATATATGATAAAATTAAATAATATTTATTATTATTTAGTAAATATAATTTATATAATTTTTTTCAATAAAAATAACCAACCATTAAAGATGGTGATTGTAAAATGAACGACATTGGTTCCGGGGGTGGTAGTATGTCCTACACAAGAATGACAATGTCATACTCCATTTAATATTAGTAGAGGTGGTTTTAGGTCATTCAATTAACTTTTAAAAATAACAGTATATTTAATATAATGATTTTATTTTTTCATCATGATATAAAAATAATGCAATGAGGTTAATGATTAAACAAAATGAATAAGATTGTGGATGAACGTTTCATTTTCTTTGAATTTATTTACTATGAATGCACTAAATTTGTACTAGGATGGATTTCATTAGAAAAATAGGATTATATGATTATAAGAATTATATGTTGATATTATTTTAATATTTATTGGATGATAAAATTGTTTTTTTGGTGATAATAAGAGATGGGAGTGGATGGTCTTTTATATGTGAGGTGAGTGGAACACAAGTAATTTTTCAAAAGAATAAATTATACCAATGATATTTTCTGGTCATAATACATAAATAATGGATAATTCTCTATAAATTAAATTATAAAGCCCAAATACTTCATTGAATAATATATTATAAATAATTTACTCTATTTTAACCCTTGGCTTTCATGTTTCACCATGAAAAATCCATTTTTAACTTAACATCATTATTTTTTTTTCCTTTCACAATTCATTTTCGTCCATAATTTTGTTAAAATTATCATAAATTATAAATTATGCTTATTATAAATATAGAATCCATTTTTAAAATTCAATTAAATGCATTGAAATTTTTATATTTATTACTAATCTTGTTGATGCGATGAGAAAGCGTGTTTTCAATTAAGAAATTTCGAAAATCATTCAATTTTTAATATAAAATTTAAATATGAAATTATTCAAATGAACTAAATTATATTAATTTATAAAAAATTATAATATTATATTTAAACCAATTAAAAATATTATTTATCATTATTAATAATTTACATAAAAAGGCATTTTGGAAATAAGATTCTTTATTTTTCAAAAATCATTGAAAAATATTAAATTTTAGAAAAATGTAAAACATACATCCATTTATATTATTTAATTGTTATTTAAAAATTATGTGTCATATTTTAAAATATATTTTACAAAACTGGAAATAATTAATATTATGTTATGTGTGGGAAGTGCGAGTAATCATCTTTTTAAAAAAGGCACTATTCCCGAAAACAATATGTTTACTTTGAAATGATTATTATTTAATATCTAATAAATTGATAGCTATATTAATAATATATTACATATTACAATCCATATATTAAATCACAATGACTAGTTTATAAAGGATGTGTTTCAAAACTATTTTAATTTTGTATTTTTGTTTAAAACTAATATTTCTTCCATTACAAGCTATCATGGAAATTATATTTATTCTAAAAAACAAATATTGTAATGTAATAGGTTGTCACATTTGAAAATCCTTAAAAAACATAACCTTAAAATTTAATTTATATTAATTCCTAAATAGAAAAGGGTATTTATTATTCGTATCATCCTTGGGTTCCCACATTTCATCCAATAATTTGTTATTTTTTCAAAGTACATTTACCAGATGAGTTTTCTAATTTTCCAATACAATATCCTTTGTATTATGAATCATGATTATATATTCATAGTGATATAGATGATGTTAAAATTATATTTCATCATTTGTTACCACATGCACTACTTCAAGGATTTATACAAATATATATTATATGCAAAACACATCATGTACTTTTGAGAGACTTTGTGGGATTTCCAACAAAATAAAAAATAATTCAATTCATGCAATGGTTTGATGGGGTCTAACATACATGAGGATCATTCTACCTTTATTAACAAATATTATAACACCCTTTAATGTAGAAAATATCAAAAAAAACATATTCTATCAATTGGAATTCCAAATCCTTCCTCTAATTATAGATATAAATCCTTTACCTTCTTCTGGCTTCTTTAAAGTGATCTTATATATCATTTTCAATTATTTTTTTATCTTTAACACGGTCTGGGAATATTTTATTCCATTCCACATCATTCAATCATTATAGTGTAAGAAATATTTGTTTTATATAATGTTTCAGGTGGTACTATTTTAATACATTATTTTAATCAACTAATATAGTGATACTCAGCGAGAGAAAAATAGTTATCCCACATACATAGAAATTAAAGTTATCAAATCCACAACATATCTCCCATTTCATTAATTACTGTTTATAGTATCATTTAGTTTATTTATCTTAAGAATGTTTAAAATTATATTCAGTATTAAGTTCATTTTGATGACTCATCTTGGACAATGATGTAAAATAGTGAAAGCAATCATACCTAATTTAAAGTGGTACACAATTATGTCTAAGAATGTTTTTATAAAAGAGAATTATGCAGCTTTATAAATGAAAATATTCTCTTATAGTTAGTAATTTTTCTTATTTGAGTTGGATATTAGTGATAAATGATATTGAATCATTAATTCGTGGAGTCATGGTTTGTCCTACGACAAATTCCATACTAATTTAGTCGAATTTCAACATAGAAATTGAACTAAGTTCCATGTATACTTTATGATATCATCTCATAGCTTTGATTTATTGAAGAAAATACATCTGGACACATAATAAGTAATTTCATGAGACATGTTATCCCACAAAAAGTGTTCCCCCAAATCCCTGTACATCACTGTTCTTCCAGTGTGTATTGAGAAACGTGAGTTATGAGCATCATCGAACAATTCCGTTTATACCTCAAGTATAAATGGAACACCTCATCACATTCAAAATTATAGAACATTGTGTTCACAATCAATGTTTTATAATTTACCATAATTATAAAAATTAATTTTCTTATTATTGTTATAGTCTTTAGATTGATAAATTTTCTAACTTTTCTAAAAAAAATATTATTTTTCAGAAATTAGTTTTCCCTCCCCTTAAATAATATTACCTTATACATCTTTACTAAATCCATGAACATATTATCCGTGTAAATTATATTATATTGTATAAATAGGATGATCATTCCTACTCAATACATCCTCTTCAATTTCTTATTTCATTTAGTGGTAGTGTATTGAGAAATAGTAATACATAAGTTGCTAGAGCCATTTACATTTTCTCATATTGAGTTTGTTCAATGGAAATATGTATTCTAAATTTTTATTATCCTTGTACATATCACATCTTTCATCATAGACATAATGTATCAATATCATCATATAAAATATTACATCTTCAATCTCAACGTCATGGGTTGGGTAGTTATATTCATGATTCTTCAATTTCACTACTGTATACAAAGTTACATTGTCATTTTTTCATGGGTATAAAATTGTTCCCCTTCAATGATTCATCACTATATATCAAAAACCCATCACATATAGATGGTAAATTCAAAATTGTAACTTTTTAAAATATACTAATTAGTTCCTCAATAAATTCATCACATTCATTTGAACAAACAGTCATAACACCTCTGTGGGTATTCTATATTAATGGGTTCTTATATGAGGATATTTTTTATCAAATCTAAAATATTAACCTACCAAACAAATGAAATTACACACCTTAGTGATATTTTTTTATATTCTATTATATAATTACCATCATCTTCAAATGATTAATAGATATTCCTTCCACAAAGAAAATATAAAAAATAATTGAATCATTTTGAATATATAAATCATAAAAATCAAATTTACCATATAACACATTACTTTTATGTTTCATTAATTATCCATAGGTAATTCATATGGTCCACATATCTTTTTTGATACACCAAAATATCATAATTGAATACAGTATAAAATCATTAAATTATTCCATGAATACTCAATTTATTAGATCCAAATAATATATGGTGAAACAATCAATCCAAATTAAATTACATTAAACTCATTATTTTCATACCTCACTCAAAAATATATATCCTAATTGGCTTCCTTATTGACTAGAAATTGATGATACCTAGGGAATCTTCTAATCAATAAAAAATAATAGGCATCCTAATATTGATTGAATAAGTCATTAATGTGAGTTAGCCGAAACATTTTTTTTATCTAAATATCATTTATTTCTATAAAATCAATAAATAACCTCATGGATCCAAATATGTTCTTGGAAATGTGTTTATGACCTCCTCATTGTAAAATAATAAGCTTAATAAATCCATTATCCGCAAAATAATCAAGTTATATATTTAGCATCACTAATTATATAATGTCCATTCTATAGAAATTCACTAATATTGGTTTTCTATTAGGGATTATATAAATTGAAAATTAAAATTACCTCCCTGGGGAATGTCCAGTTAATTCCTCAATAAACACATCAATGTATTCCAATACATTAGATAAACCCTAAATTAGATGATTACATCCTCCCACCTAATATAATTTCATCAATTATTCCCCTAGAATATCATTTAGATGAGTTTACGGAGTGGATATTGATAAGAATGCCATAAAATAGCTTCTTCATTAAACATATGTTGTTTTACATCATCCTCCGAAATCATAATTTCATTATTCATGTATTAAATTTTGACATCTTCTTTTAATTCCATTTAGAACAAATATTATAATTATTTCTGCCATAGCATTGATAATAAGTTCTAAAATAAATATTTTATTTAATGTAATAATGTGTACTTCTTGACACATCCTTGTTTTAGTGGGACATCATATAAGAGGACTGATTGAAAAATCACTTATCAATTTTAATAGGGAAATGTCTAAATTTCATAAAAAAACTAGGTTGATATAAAATACTGTCAGATTCAAGAATAAAATAAGGAATTACATAAATTTGAATAAATGATTGTTGTATATACCTCCACAACACTAGGTACATCAACATCAATTGAAATTGTCACAAATGATTTTCCTTCTATCATCATCCTATTTTATGGTATATTTATTTGATGTATAGTGAAATTTTTTGTATTATTCCCCATATCCCAATTGTTGAAATGCTAAATAGTAGTGGTTTATTTCATTACCCAAAATTATTTAACCTCCTGATACTTTCCTCCACAGTTATAAAAACACTAACTCCATTTAGGTATTTCCAATGATGTTTATTTGTAAAGTTCTCACATGATGTAAATTATATCATCATCTTCTTATTCATTGACAAACTTCCATTTCTAGGTGTCAGAATAAACCCTTATTCTATTGGTTTCACTTTAAAATATCATTTATACATAATTTAATCTCAATTTTGATAGAACATACAATAATTTAATTATATAAAAAAAACTAATGAGAGGTCTTCACCATTTAGATACATCGCATAATCCCGTAAAAATTATCAGTTATGCGCTCTGTGTTTCATAAAAAATATGTACCATAGAAATATATCCTTGAAAAAATATCATCAAACTATAAAATACATTATTATTCATTTATTTTATACTAGGGAACTTTATTTTCATTTCAGTTTGATTCTCATGATTAAAATATTTACCCATATTTTTTTCCGTAAATTTATTCCATTAAATGAATTCTATTTTCATTTCCTCTTGAAAATTAATTATCAATTGAAAAAAGTTATAATCATTCATTTGAGATAATAAAATTCAAGTGTAACAAAATATTTCTCATAAAATACCATGGAAATAATATCTTATTTCATAGACATTATCCCCCAATCAGATGTCATCAGATTAATAATCAAACTAAATTTTATTGGATTCCATAACATAATTTTATCTAAGAAAAGAAAATATGTCATGAAACATGTTGCTCCATCCAAGAATGTTTTTTTGTAATAACATGATTATTATTCTCTATTATAGCCTTAGATTTCACAGTTAAAATACATGTTGTATTGGCTTCCTCTATATGGCGCCCTCTACATTGTTCACGAGTGTTGATAGACTTATTTTTTCTAGGAACTATTTCATTATAATGGAATATAGTTAATTAACTCCAAAAATTATGAATTTTAAATCCTAATTTATAATTACAGATATGTTGTAACACATACGATAAGTTATTTATTAATTCATTTTTATTCTAAAAAACATGAACATTGGATTCATTATGGTTTTTATTATTTTTAAATCCTTTATAGTGGATTAAAAATAAAATATGAATTATATTGTAGATATCCCCTATTAGTTTCATCCAAGATGTGATGTGAGGTATATTTTTAATTAGAATGAGATAATAGTTCCCAACTTAATGATTTATTTTTGATATATTTTATTTTTCTACCTCATTACAAGAACTCGGTCCACCTATACTGTATAAAGAGGGATGTGTTGCTATGAAAAACTAATTATATATTTATTACAAAAATATTGGGAGAATATTCATTATATATACTCATAGTCTAAAATTGATTATTGTACTCTTATTTATGATTCACTTAATATATTTTGTATGGATTATAATATCCTCTCTTTGATAATAATTATAGAAACCTCAAAATCAATGGCCTAGAGCTAGTATGTAATGTTTTTATATTGGCATATATTCCATGAATCAATCATGGAGGAACAAATTAGTTTATCTGTTCTACAGAACTAGATATATACATTATGACTATTTTATATTATTTAATAGAAAATAAATAATAAATAATAACAAAATAAAATGAGTTTAATCCTTGAAAACTCATTAGATAAGATAATATTGATGTACTATGTAATGGGAAAAATAAAGGTAAGATAAAATACCCAATAAGGGTTACGTAAAGTTGAAGATGTCATGAATCAGTAATAATAATCAACATTTGAAGGTATATAATTTAATACAAATTATATTTAATTAACATGACTACCATAGTATTATATTTAAATATAAATATGTAAATTAAAATGATTGAAAACACAATCCATGTAATCAATAAACATATTATAAAATGAATCCATAAATAATAACTAAGGTAAAATAACATGGATAATAATAATACCTAAATTATAAAATTACAAAATTAAAAAAATTTGGAAATAATTTTTCCTATGAACATTATACATTTTTCGTCTATATCAATCCATAAGACAGTTTAAAACTACTGGGTAAAAACCCATATGATTGGGCCAATTGACTCATCACACGAGACTAACGATGCATCATAGGGATATTTAAAACTAGAACCAAATAATTTCATTCATGTACAAATTATTTTTTGTGTATAAAACAATAAATTTAATCTATATAAATTTTACCTTATGAATATGTATTCATTTTTACTAAATGATATTGATGTGTCAATATTTCCACATTTAATCAAATAACATTCAAATTAAAAAACAATATTTCAAAATGATATATGGTTAATGAAAGAATCATATCCCTCCTATGATAGTATGGATCTTTAATGGAAATTAAAATTTAAATGAAAAATGATCACAATAATGTTATTATTTTAATATAAAGCTATAAATAGAAAATATATATAATTGTAAAATATATTTTACAACATGGTGATTTTCAATCAAAACACCTTGGATGAAATTATTGGAATTGAATCACACAATAATATGAATTAAACAAATCATTATATTACATGTAAAAGTTAATTATATACAACATATAAAATAAAATATGTTCAAAAGCTTATAATATGCCACAATTAGGGGACATTGAGATGAAACACCTTAAATTATTTTTGATTTGTAAAAGTTCTTTATTTAACATCATGAATAATCAACATATTGTAATTACATAATTCTATAATTATAATTTTATTTTAATAATTACCCTTATTTTAGTAATTACTATTTTCTATATAATTACTTAATAAATATAAGTTAATGTATTGTTTTTTAGGATATTTTACTTATGTTTACAAAATGTCATCGAAATGTGTCTATATGTCTATGAGGTCATTATTTCAACACCATTATAAAAAAACACAAAATAATTATCACATTTTTTACATAAATTATAATACTTTGATCTATTATGGAATCTTGTTTTTTGAAATAAAGTACGCTACAATCCAAGAGACTATAGTTCATACATACACATGAGTATCCTTTCAAGTTTTCATGGATAATTATGGAAAAAATGTATGTAATTTTTTTTAGTAGAAGGATCATAATTTATTATATGCTATATTATTTCTATTAGTATACATAAATATACATTCCATGTAGTGTGGTAGTAAAAAATGTGTTACATCGCTTTGGGAAGGTTCTAGTCCACACGTACCAGAGTGACCATATAATTTTTTTTATGAATGAAAATTATATATTATATTTTTAAAATTGAAAAATGTGTAGAATACAGTATTTTTTTAAGTTAGATCATATATAATCAATTAATTTTTCCTTATATTCATCATTGTAAAGAACTAGTCACATAGAATAATATTTCCTCTTGAGGTGGTAGTCCTCGATACACACAAGTGGCATTATCATATACCATACAATATAAAATTTAAAAATTTATATAAGACCTTATTATTAGAAATATAAAATTATCTCATAAATTTAAAATATTTAATTTATATACCTCATTATCTCTCCACTATGAAAGGTGGTAATGAAATAACAAATTACATTATTTAGGGAGGTAGTAGTCTCATATACACCCAAATAATGATTTCATACTCTTTGTGATGCATGCTGAGGTGGATATTTTTGATGAACCTACAAGAATAATTTCTCAATATATAGATTATATGGAGGAAATTATACATTCTTATATTAAATAGAATTTATGTATTTTTAGGAATAAATTAAATAATTGTCTTGTTGAAGAGAGTTTCCTCTTGTTCGGGTATCATCTTTATGTTTTCACTAAACCCTTCCTATGATGGTTTAATGAAAAAATAAATGTCAAATTATGACTGGAAAGAAGTTGGTTTCTTATATGGGATGGTATTTGATGATAAATTGTTTTCTAATGTTTTAATATGATATAAGAGGGGTGATATTTTATTTTTGGGCTGAGTGAAAGACTTTTTATTATTGAAAATATTTAATTCTACACATTTCATTTTTATTTCTCATGGATCCAATGTTGAAAATATATTTAGTATAAAATATATAAATAAAAAAATTCCAAATTTTTGTTTTATAGTAGTTTTACGTTATTTTTACCGGCTTTTTTTAATTTTATCCTCTTGTAAATCAATTTTCACATTTCCGTGCGTAATTAATTTTTACAATTTTCATAATTAGTATTGTTCAAAAATTATGAAAATGTAATATAATTTATAAATTATTGTACATAAAAATAATTACGAAATTTTTAAAATTCAATCCAAATTTCGGAAAATTTTATTTATATATAACCCCGTAGAAGTGATGAGAATGTGGGGATTTAAAGAGAAAAAATTAAAATTTGTTCAATGAATTTATATCAAAATTAATATTTGAAAATTATTCAATTGACCTAAATTTTATTATTTGGTATAATATTGATCATATTTTAATTTAAAACTTTTTATAAATATTATTTCAAATTATAAATAATAGAAACGAAATCAAACTTTTCAATTAAAATTTAATTTTTTCAATATTAATCGAAAAATGAAACATTTAAAAACTACCCAAAAAAATAACTGTAAGATGATATTGATATTATGGTTTCAAAAATGAATATTTTTTATTCAAACAAATATCTAAATGTGGTAATACTATATTTTATTTTTTCTGATCGAAGTGAAATAAACCACATTTTAGAGAAATTCATTTTTTTATATGTTTATATTACATTCAAATGATTCATATTTTATTTATAATATATAGAGAACCATAATATTTATATTATAGTTTTTCTTATTTATACTACCAACCAAATATAAATTCTATAATTGTTATTTTTAAAAAATATTTTAATTATGTATTTTTGTTTCACCTCTCTGTTATGTTCATTACAAGCCATAAGGGAAATTTATGTGATTCTAAAAGAAGTATTTTGTATATATTTGGGGTGTTAAAATTATATTTACATGTTATAGTATAATAAACATATATATTTTATATAATCATACACATTTAAGTGATTTCAAATTTATTGATCATATATATTTCGTCAAGGAAACAAGATATAAATAAATAGTTACCAAACAATGATCCTCATCTTCAACTAAATAATGTATCTATAGCCCCATTATTCCCCTATATCTAATTTAATTCCATTTGATACAATTTATATCATGTATTAAAACAATTATCTCCATATGTACATCAATGGTGTGTTAACATAAAACATTATAATTCACCACCATCTATTTTCCGAATAATAGTATATATATTTGGGAAATCTATAATAAATGAAAATTAAAGTATATTTTCTAATAAATTGACTTATTTACCTATTGGGAACTCATATATCCCCACTAAGGGTCTACGCATATCATCTTTTTTCATTTTCTTAATTGGACTATGATTTTTTGTTCACATCCAAACATGAATGTGAATGATCTATCAAAAGCATATCACCATTCAAGGAGAATGAGATATATCTATTTCATAAAACATTGATATATTATGTATCACCCATAAGAGAGTAAACATGAACATTATTGAAAAAATAATTTCGTTTTTATTGAGACTTCACAATTCATCATATTGGGAAAATGAGGAACCATTAAATCGTTATGGTGAATAACAAATATTTTGGTGAAAAAAATAATATGACACCATAATCATGAGAAATATTGATCATAATGAGAATGACATATCACTATATGAAAATAGGGATGATGAATTATTTATCTCTAGGGTAATTATATATTACAATACACAATCAATAATGGACAACATTGTATCCCTAAGTGAATGATATATCATCATTAAACAATATAGACAATTAGTGATTTTTCCCTATTTTAATGATATATCACCACATGAGTCACAATAGAAAAAATATTTTCTTAAAATGTGAATGTTTTTTCACTATATATTGACAATTGGTAAATAACATTTCACACAAAGAATGAGAAAACAGTAGTCCAATATAGTTATATACAAGAAATCACCCCCTAAAACATTGTGGTGAATGAATCATCACCAGGTGAAATATATGTCACTTATCCAGAGTATCTATGTTGAATTATTAATCACCTAGAATAATTAATGTGTATGATCCATCTACAATCCATAGGACTCTTATTTTTTTATTTATTAATGATGCCTGAAATTTGGTGGTAGATACATCACCATAATTTCATATATTTTTATGAATGACTAATTACACCAAATAGAATCTTGATAACACTTATCATAGCTATGGTGAATGTTTAATATAAGGCCCCATCCTTAAACCTTACTTAATATTGAATTAAAAGAATAATTCACCTTGAGGATCTTTTCAGGTTTAGAGTTTTAGATAATTAGAACATAACTATTACATCTCAAAAGATTACAAAGTAGTCACTTCTACTAAGCTTCCATAAATAAATAAAAAACTCTTAAAAGAAACATGTCTAGTTCCATGTTTTATATAGCATGACATTCCCTTGATCCCATCCTTGAACTCATTCCACATTATGTACTGTCAAATACATTTCAAAAAAACATGGGGTTAGCATAAAAAGCTCAGTAAGGGATACACAAAGAATGAAAACTGTTAGTTTTTCAAAATCAAGTAAATCATATATACTCTATCAATGTAATACCATCACCTTCATGAAGTTGTAAAAACTCTTCACTGAATAAAGTATCATTACTTACCTATTTGTAACCAAAGGATTACCATAAAATCCATAAAAAGAACACATAACATTTATAAAGGTAACTTGGGACATAAACATACTTAAGTGGAATAACCGTACGGTCGACTTCCACACATATCACTTAATGGAATAGCCATACGGCCAATTTCCATACATACTTAATGGAATAGCCATACGGCCGACTTCCATACCCAATGCATTGGAGGTTATAACGTAACCACCCGTCCTGGTATTCACAGCACCACCCGTCATATGGTTTATAACGTAACCACCCGTTAAAATGTCCAAGTACAAGTATAAAATCATAAAACATAAAACCAATATAAAGGAATGATAACATTTCCACATTTCAATCACAATATATCATAAATATATTAACATAATAGAATCCTTTATCAAAACCATTTTTAATACCAAAATACATAAAAGAGTATATGGTATTTATTTTATTTTAAAAACATTACGGCTTGTTGAGAAAGCCAAAGACCAAATAATACTCGCGGTGGCAGAAAAGGTCGTTGTCGCCGCGTACGTTAAAAGAAACATTCCTTTTTTTTCATTTTGTAAAACGCTTCATAGAAAAAGATTCCTTTTGTATAAAAGTAAAAGTCAATGGGGTTTATACACCGTATAAAAGAAAGTTGTGTATAAAACGAAATATGCCTCAATGAAAGGAGATTGAGACGAAGTCCCTTACCTCGGGTCCGACTTGACTCGATCGTTCTTTAACGTCCAGAATAATAAACTTGAGTTAATTTATACTTGATTAAGAACCTTTATAAAGTTCATTATTTCATTTATATCACTTATTTCCATGTTAGAAACATTATTTAACCATTTATGTTAATAATGTTTGTTTTGTCAATATTTGGTTCTTAAGTCGAAAGTGGACCTCTTACAATTACATGTTGTTCGTGTGGTCAAAGGTTCTTTATATCCAGAATAAAAATACTGATTTGGATATAATATGAATCATATATATCCAGCATATACATGTATTTATAATATTACATAATCATTTAGGGGTAAGAAATGAAATGCACCGTTCATGGAGACGGTAAGCCGTATATACGCATGAACGCTACTTTCATTTCTCTGTCATATTAATGGAATTAAAACTAAATGAGAGGTATGTATATTTTTATTCCAGAATTATATTCATCATTTAGATATATTATTCATTATATATATCCATTATATAAATGTACTTTTAATAGTACATTACATTTGGGGATAAGAAATGAAATGCACCGTTCATGGAGACGGTAAGCCGTACGTACGCATGAACGCTACTTTCATTTCAATCTCATAAATTAATGGAATGAAATAATAATGATATAGAGGTATATTATAATTCCAGTATAACATCATATATAATAACTTTAAATCCATCCTTTACACGTCCCACATATGGCATTAACGAATCACATCACTTTGAGGGGGCGGTAGTCCGCACTTCCTTAAATGAAGATATCATGTTTACCCATAATGGAAACCATGAAGGTATGCCAAAAATGAAAAATACAGAAGCTTAAATAAAACATAAACATATTATATATCATATATAAAAATAGTGACATCATAATGGCCACCTTTGAAGGTGTTAAATGAGTATTGAACAATCATCGTTTCGGGGGGCAGAATTTCGCCATCCACGGAAACCGTATGTTCTTTAACCATTTTATGTAGTTTTGTTAGAGTGTAGCTCAAATAAATCTTATAAAAACATCCTAGTATATTGAAGATACTGGTGTTGTTACAAAATAAGTAAATAAAAAGATTTTAGAGGGTTGGAGAAGCAAAATAAAACAAATGAACAAGAGAGAATGAATTACCTTTAAAAGTGTAACTCCTTTTGATTTGAGCCTAAAGGCTTCTTTTGAATGGATTATGCCCAAAGGTAATACTCTAGGATGAGGAGAGGGATGTGGATAGAGTAAATGGGCAGGGTTTTGCCGAGCCAAAGGCTTGAGAAGTGTGTGAAATGAGGTAGAGGTGGTGTCCTTTTATAAGAGGATAGGAGGGGCACTTTTGGAAAGTAAAGAAATATTACTTTATTTGAAAATGTGTTTCTGTTTTAAAAGGTCCCACATTGATATAATTCGTGGATAAGGTGATAAGGGTTCTAAATCCACTCATTCAATTTGATTTGTCCATGTGTAGGTTTTAGATTTTTCATTATCTTTCCATTTTATTTAAATTGTCAAATAATGATGTCATCGCTACATCATTATTATGTCATAAATAATTTAATTTATTTAATGACTGAAAATTATAAAAAAACTACAATGATGTAGGAAATCTTTTTATCTTTCCAATTACTATTTATAATCAAAATTTGGACCTGTGTAACCCTACTTAAAAATTGTTTTAGTAAAACAACTCATGTTTGTGTCAATTTAATTTTAACATTAAATAAAAAGTTATTTATGTCATTTCCCAAACAAAGTGACTCCATGGGGTCCCCAAGTTGTCCCATGGCTTGTCTTGGTCGGCCATGACTCACCAAATAGGTGTAGGACAAGTTTCATGGTGTTTTCACATTCTTATAATATCATTTTTACATTAAATTACACTAATTACCTCTAATCGCGATTAAGAACTTAATAAGTTACTATTCACCAAAAAATTATTATAATCTCATTGAACCACATTTTACTTCTTAATGACAACCATGTATGTCGGATTTTCAAAATTCAATACTCGTTAGCGGTAAACTTTCATTTAACTGAAAAATCAGTTTGCTTGATTACCACTTAGTGGTTTCACTATTCATAAAAAATTGATGTTTTTCAGAAAATTACCAAAAAATCACCCTACGCTATATTTGATATTACGAATTCAAAAATGAAGTCTATTTTACAAAATTCAAAACATATAAGTCACATTAATTAATTTAATAATTAATTCCCGCTGTCAGAGCAAATAGCGTGTTTTTATGAAACAATAAGTATCAAAAGATTGACACTAGTTTAAGTCCGATTTCAAAGTGAAATTAATTCCAACAACCACTATTGGATTTAATGGTAAAAATATTTTCTAATTTCACTTTAAAATCAATTCAAAAGATAATCTAATCACATTAAAAATTAGATTAAAAAGAGGTTTTGAATTAAAATACAACACTTTACACTATTCATTAAAAAAATGAACTTTATAAGAAAGGTACCAAAAATTTACACAAAGTAAATTTTGATGTCCCGATTCTAAAGAAGAGTTATATTAGGTCAAAAAGAATGTAAAAGAGTGATCAAAACTATATTGAATGTCGGTTCGCCATCAAAAGATGATAAGTGAACCTTTAGTGAAAACTAGGGCATATACGCCTAAAATTGAATTCTTTCCGTATTTTAAGCCTTTATCTTTTATTGGATAAATGTAAAAACATTTAAAAACATATATAATCATATTTTAGTTATTTCTATCCATTCCCGCCAATAAAACGGCTACATGTTAACTAACATTTAAAATAATATTATTATATTACTAGTGTGCAACGTAAGTTTTCAAAGGAACTCATCGTTGCGTATCGGGTACGCTATCGAACATAGCAACCCCTTTAAAATAAAATTAATATTTAATTTGTAAATATTAATAAATATGAAAATTCATTATTCTTTATTTACCTGGGATGTTACATCCTTCCCCACTTTTGGGAATTGCGTCCTCGCAATTTTATTCACTTATCAAAATATGTGGGGGTATTTATCCCTCATAGCATTTTCAGATTCGCATGTTGCCTCTTCAATCATGTGGTTTTCCCACAAAACCTTTACCTGGTGAATCACCTTATTCCGTAACACTTGCTCCATGTGGTCAAGACTCTAGACCGGTTGTTCCTCATAAGATAGGTTCTCTTCCAGCTGAACTACCTCTGGACTCAAAACATGAGATGGATCTGGCATATACTTTCTCAACATCGAAATGTGAAAAACATTGTGTACCTGAGATAAACTCGGAAGTAAAGCCACTCGGTATGCAACTGATCCAACGCTCTCCAGAATTTCGTATGGTCCAATGAACCTTGGACTCAACTATCCTTTCTTACCAAATCTCATTACACTTTTCCAAGGAGAAACCTTGAGAAAAACATGATCACCTACCTCGAAAGATAGATCCTTCCTCCGGTTATCTGCATAACTCTTCTGCCTGCTCTGAGCTGTTCTCATGTGCTTCTGAATCAACTGAACTTTTTCTGCCATCTCTTCCACCAATTCTAGTCCCATCATCTTCCTTTCACCCACTTCATCCCAAAATGCTGGAGTTTGATACCGCTTCCCATATAATGCCTCAAATGGTGCCATCTGTATACTGGAATGAAAACTGTTATTATAAGAAAACTCAACCAAAGAAAGTTGTTGGTCCCAACTTCCCTGATAATCCATAGAACAGGCTCGTACCATATCCTCCAATGTCTGGATTGTTCGTTCTGACTGCCCATCTGATTGAGGATAAAAAGCTGTACTAAAATTTAATTCAGTACCCAACGACTTCTGAAGGCCTTTCCAAAAGTTAGAAGTAAACCTGGGATCACGATCCGATATAATGGAGAGAGGAACTCCATGTAACCTGACTATCTCTTTAATATACAAACGGGAAAGTTGATCTAGGTAAAAAGTATCTCGTATAGAAAGGAAATGAGCAGATTTGGTCAAGCGGTCAACAATAACCCAGATTGCATTATTACCTCGAGATGTCCTCGGTAATCCCACAACAAAGTCCATGGTTATGTTTTCCCATTTCCACTCTCGCACTGGTAAAGGATGAAGTATCCCTTTCGGTAACTGTCGCTCTGCTTTAACCTGTTGACATGTCAAACACTTCACAGTAAAATAAGCAATTTTTCTTTTCATTCCATCCCACCAGTAATACTCCCACAGATTTCTATACATCTTAGTACTGCCAGGATGAACTGAAAACGGGGAAATATGAGCCTCACATAACAACTCATTCTTCAACTGTGAATCACAAGGCACACATAACCTCTTCCCAAACCTCAAAACACAAACACAAACTTATCCAAGAACTCATGGAAAATTTTATTCATAAGGTCCATGAATACAGCAGGTGCATTGGTTAACCCAAAAGGCATAACTACAAATTCATAATGGCCATATCTATTACGGAACGCAGTCTTCGGAACTTCTACTTCTTTTACTTTCAACTGATGGTACCCCGAACTCATGTCAATCTTCGAAAAATACTGAGCTCCCTAGAGCAGATACCACTTCATTCGATGTCCCAACATCTGCTGAAGTTGTTGCAAAGGATTTTACCACCCCTTTCTGCTTGTAGTCTGGATGCATTCCCCCAGTTGAGTTCTTCGTTGGACACTCGTTTGCATAATGACCCATTTCATTACACTTAAAACATCTTACCGTTGGCTTTTCATTTCCTTCTTGATCATCTTCCTTACAGTTACGAGCAATATGACCAGACTTACCACACCGAAAGCACTTACCAGACTTGGATAAACATTCTCCAGGATGCATTTTACCACACTTCTCACAGGATGGATATTTGTTTTTCGTACCTCCTTGCTTCTTTGATGAATTCTTCCCCTTTGCCTGCCAACTAGACCACTTATTCTGTTGTTTGTCATAGAACACCTGATCATCGACAAACTCCATTTCAACCTTCTCCGCACATCGAACAAGTTTTTCATAACATCTAAACTCACGTGAAGCTAAATCCCTTCGGTACTATGGCTTTAACCCTGAGTAAAAACGGTTTATTTTACTATCAAGATCTCGTATGAAAATTGGAGCATACCTTGACAATCGAGTGAGATTTTCTTCATAAGCCGCCACTGAATCATCCTCCTACCTCAATTCTAGGAACTGTTTTTCCATCCTAAGGCGAACCACCTTAGGAAGATATTTCTCAAGAAACATACCTTTGAATTCGTCCCAGTGAAGATCCTCAATCTCATCACTATCCCTTATATTTTTCACCATCGACCACCACTGATCTGCTTCACCTTCAAAACGGTAAACAGGAAGACTAACCTTTTGATGTTCTGAACACCCCATGACATCAAAAATCTTCTCCAGTGCTTTAATCCACCCTTCAGCTTGCACAGGGTCAGATGATCCTCTAAATTATGGGGGATGTTGGCTCAGGAAATGTTCCACCACCGACATGTTCCTCTGCGGTTGATCTGGCTGATCTCGTGCATGGATACCACCACCATTTATAGCCTGAGTCAATTGTGCCATCACTGCAACAAACTGTTCAGTTCCGATTCCGACCATCTCAGGTTGCTGATTTGGAAGGTTATCTTCTTCCTGATGTCGTCCCAACATATCTGCTTTGTTTCCTCTACGGAAAACCATTCTAAACAAAGAAATATCTTAGGCGAAGCAACATGGCAATCCGTAAATGCTATATCATTTCAATCATATTATAATTTAACACTTTTCTAACTCCTAAAGTTGTCTAAACCGACCTCTGATACCAACTATAAGGCCCCGGCCTTAAACCTTACTTAATATTGAATTAAAATAATAATTCACGTTGAGGATATTTTCAGGTATAGAGTTTTAGAGAATTAGAACATAACTATTACATCTCAAAAGATTACAAAGTAGTCACTTCTACTAAGTTTCCATAAATAAATAAAAACTCTTAAAAGAAACATGTATAGTTCCATGTTTTATATAGCATGACATTCCCTTGATCCCATCCTTGACCTTATTCCACATTAAGTCCTATGAAAAACATTTCAAAAATACTTGGGGTGAGCATAAAAAGCTCAGTAAGGGATACACAATGAATGAAAACTGTTAGTTTTTCAAAATCAAGTAAACCATGTATACTCTATCAAAGTAATACCTTCACCTTCATGAAGTTGTAAAAACTATTCACTGAATAAAGTATCCTTACTTACCTTTTTGTAACCAAAGGATTACCATAAAATCCATAAAAAGAACACATAATATTTATAAAGGTAACTTGGGACATAAACATACTTAAGTGGAATAACCATACGGTCGACTTCCACACATATCACTTAATGGAATAGCCATACGACCAATTTCCATACATACTTAATGGAATAGCCATACGGCCGACTTCCATACCCAATGCATTGGAGGTTATAACGTAACCACCCGTCCTGGTATTCACGGCACCACCCGTCATATGGTTTATAATGTAACCACCCATTAAAATGTCCAAGTACCAGTATAAAATCATAAAACATAAAACCAATATAAAGAAATGATAACATTTCCACATTTCAATCACAATATATCATAAATATATTAACATAATAGAATCCTTTATCAAAGCCATTTTTAATACCAAAATACATAAAAGAGTATATGGTATTTATTTTATTTTAAAAACATTACGGCTTGTTGAGAAAGCCAAAGACCAAATAATACTCGCGGCGGCGGAAAAGGTCGTTGTTGCCGCGTACGTTAAAAGAAACATTCCATTTTGGCGTTTTGTAAAACGCTTCGTATAAAAAGATTACTTTTGTATAAAAGTAAAAGTCAAAGGGGTTTATACACTGTATAAAAGAAAGTTGTGTATAAAACGAAATATGCCTCAATGAAAGGAGATTGAGACGAAGTCCCTTACCTCGGGTCCGAATTGACTCGATCGTTCTTTAACGTCCTGAATAATAAACTTGAGTTAATTTATACTTGATTAAGAACCTTTTTAAAGTTCATTATTCCTTTTATATCACTTATTTTCATGTTATAAACATTATGTAACCATTTATGTTAATAATGTTTGTTTTGTCAATATTTGGTTCTTAAGTCGAAAGTGGACCTCTTAAAATTACATGTTGTTCGTGTGGTCAAAGGTTCTTTATATCCAGAATGAAAATACCGATTTGGATATAATATGTATCACATATATCCAGCATATACATGTATTTATAATATTACATAATCATTTAGGGGTAAGAAATGAAATGCACCGTTCATTGAGACGGTAAGCCATACGTACGCATGAACGCTACTTTCATTTCTTTGTCATATTAATGGAATTAAAACTAAATGATAGGTATGTATATTTTAATTCCAGAATTATATTCATCATTTAGATATATTATTCATTATATATATCCATTATATACATGTACTTTTAATTGTACATTACATTTGGGGATAAGAAATGAAATGAACCGTTCATGGAGACGGTAAGCCGTACATATGCATGAACGCTACTTTCATTTCTATCTCATACTTTAATGGAAAGAAATAATAATGATATAGAGGTATATTATAATTCCAGTATAACATCATATATAATAAATTTAAATCCATCCTTTATACGTCCCACATATGGCATTAACAAATCACATCACTTTGAGGGTGCGGTAGTCCGCACTTCCTTAAATGAAGATATCGTGTTTACCCATAATGGAAACCATGAAGGTATGCCAAAAATGAAAAAATAATGAAGATTAAAGAAAACATAAACATATTATATATCATATATAAAAATAGTGACATAATAATGGCCACCTTTGAAGGTGTTAAATGAGTATTGAACAATCATCGTTTCGGGAGGCAGAATTTCGCCATCCACGGAAACCGTATGTTCTTTAACCATTTGATGTAGTTGTGTGAGAGTGTAGCTCAAATAAATCTTATAACAACATCCTAGTATTTTGAAGATACTGTTTTTGTTACAAAATAAGTAAATAAAAAGAGTTTAGAGGGTTGTAGAAGCAAAATAAAACCAATGAACAAGAGAGAATGAATTACCTTTAAAAGTGTAACTCATTTTGATTTGAGCCTAAAGGCTTCCTTTGAAAGGATTATTCCCAAAGGTAATCCTCTAGGATGAGTAGAGGGATGTGGAGAGAGTAAATGGGCAGGGGTTGGCCGAGCCAAAGGCTTGAGAAGTGTGTGAAATGAGGTAGAGGTGGGGGACTTTTATAAGAGGAGAGGTGGGGCACTTTTGGAAAGTAAAGAAATATTACTTTATTTGAAAATGAGTTTCGGTATTAAAAGGTCCCACATTGATATAATTCGTGGATAAGGTGATAAGGGTTAGAAATCCACTCATCCAATTGGTTTTCTCCATGTGTAGGTTTTATATTTTTCATTATCTTTCCATTTTATTTAAATTGTCAAATAATGATGTCATCGCTGCATCATTATTATGTCATAAATAATTTAATTTATTTAATGTCTAAAAATTATAAAAAAAATACAATGATGTAGGAAATCTTTTTATCCTTAAAATGACTATTTATAATCAAAATTTGGACCTGTGTAACACTACTTAAAAATTGTTTTAGTAAAACAACTCATGTTTGTGTCAATTTAATTTTAACATAAATAAAAAGTTATTTATGTCATTTCCCAACCAAAGTGTCTCAATGGGGTCCCCAAGTTGTCCCATGGCATTCCTTGGTCTTCCATGACTCACCCAATAGGTGTAGGACAAGTGTCATGGTGTTTTCACATTCTTATAATATCATTTTTACCTTAAATTACACTAATTACCTCTAATCGCGATTAAGAACTTAATAAGTTACTATTCACCAAAAAATTATTATAATCTCATTGAACCACATTTTACTTCTTAATGACAACCATGTATGTCGGATTTTCAAAATTCAATACACATTAGCGGTAAACTTTCATTTAACTGAAAAATCAGTTTGCTTGATTACCACTTAGTGGTTTTACTATTCATCAAAAATTGAAGTTTTTCAGAAAATTACAAAAAATTCACCCTACGCTATATTTGATATTACGAATTCAAAAATGAAGTCTATTTTAAAAAATTAAAGACATATAAGTCACATTAATTAATTTAATAATTAATTCCCGCTGTCAGAGAAAATAGCGTGTTTTTATGAAATAATAAGTATCAAAAGATTGACACTAGTTTAAGTCCGAATTCAAAGTGAAATTAATTCCAACGACCACTATTGGATTTAATGGTAAAAATATTTTCTAATTTCACTTTAAAACCAATTCAAAAGATAATCTAATCACATTAAAAATTATATTAAAAAGAGGTTTTGAATTAAAATACAACACTTTACACTATTCATTAAAAAAATGAACTTTATCAGAAAGGTACCAAAAATTTACAAAAAGTAAATTTTGATGTCCCGATTCTAAATAAGAGTTATATTTGGTCCAAAATAATGTAAAAGAGTGATAAAAACTATATTTAATGACGGTTCGCCGTCAAATGGTGATAAGTGAACCCTTATTGAAAATTAGGGCATATACGCCTAAAATTGAATTGTTTCCGTATTTTAAGCCTTTATCTTTTATTGGATAAATGTAAAAAAATTTAAAAACATATATAATCATATTTTAGTTATTTCTATCCATTCCCGCCAATAAAACGGCTACATGTTAACTAACATTTAATATAATATTATTATATTACTAGTGTGCAACGTAAGTTTTCAAAGGAACTCATCGTTGCGTATCGGGTACGCTATCGAACATAGCAACCCCTTTAAAATAAAATTAATATTTAATTCTTAAATATTAATAAATATGAAAATTCTTTATTATTTATTTACCTGGGATGTTACATTTAATCAATGATTGAATTATTCCCCATGAAATGAATTTTATTTATGAAACTGAGTCAATGAACATTTATTTTTAGTGCCTATAAATTATACTCAACCACGAATAGAGTAATATTGGATGAAATTCCACTACCCATATTATAATTATCATGCCATCTATATAACAAATTATTATCGCAATGACTTTTTCCATTTTTACCAAACCATCACATTAGTCATATTCACCATAGAACTCAAATAAATTCTATACAAAGCTTGTATCATAAGTTATGAACTAGAACACACCCCTCAGTTCTGTAGCCTATTTTTATCACAAATCTCAACCTGTATTGGGAAATTGTGTAAATTTCATCAACCAACAGATTAATGAACTCTTCTATGTCCTATATAGACATACCCATTAATTATGAAAAATGATCTATATTAGGTTCCATGTAGGGTCCTTCTTTCAAAAAAAACTCATGTATGCAACATATAAGGAAAATTTTATACAATGAAATAGACTATCACGTATGCACCATTCATTGAATGGACTATACATCGCATGTCAACCAACCAATATCATGTGGTCCATATACAAATGAATGGAAAAATATTATGCTTCCATATATCATTAACTAATACATTCACATTGGATATCTATCCATCAGTGGTAAAATCATTAATTCATAACACCAAATTTAAAAATAACATTAAATCGACTCCATGTCACATACTCTCTTATGTTACCAAAATATGGTTACCACTTGGGTTACATTAACTAACATACATATTCCAACCATCGATTTAATAAAAAAGTACATATAATTTGATAAAATAATGTATCACCAATGTAACACCTGAGATTGGGCTATTATGAATAATTATTACATAATATAAAAATTGATGAAATTTTTTATTTAATCATAAACATAAAATCCATTGTTGTTTAAAAAAATAAAAAAATTCATTTCAAATAATTTCTTAAATCAGTATTTTAAACAATGTAAAAATGTATAATAACATAATAATATTTTACACTGTAGGATCATACGTAAAAAATGAATTACATGTATATGAAATAAATTGTTTTTAGGAATTAAATTACAAGAACTGTTCAATAAAAAAGGAGAATAATTATATTTATTTATGTGTATGAATGAAATGATTATGAGTGTGTATATGTATAAGATGAAATAAAAATGTTTGAATCTAACTATTGGAATCTAACAAATATTAATTTGACCAATGGAATTTTAATATTACCATTATACATTTATGTCTCATATAAACGGAAATAAAACATTTGACAGTAATTCATCTGATAATTAATAAAAGTGAATATTTATTAATTTATATTATTATAATTGTACACCTATAACATAGAATTATAATAATGGAAATGAATGATTTATTAAAATTTCGGTTCAACATCATTTGTTTGTAAAGAATATAAATGTTTAAATTATTAAGAATATATTGTAATTTGATTTATATAAATTAATAAATATTTAAAATTCATATATAATAATTTGATAAAGGTGATTATTTTATAATTTACTTATATAGAAATATATTTTTGTTATTATTAAAATGTTTTATAATTATAATATAAGTATTAGGAATTTATTATAGTGTAAAAAATATGTAATAATTTACAAAATTTAATACCCAACCCTGATAACATGTTTTGTCAATTCACATTATTTTAGTGAGATTAAACAAATTTCTAATTTTATAATGATATTTATAAATCCTAAAATATATGCTAAAAATATTAAAATAACATTTTAAGGAAACAATATTCTTATAAATGAAAATTAAATTTTAAAAAATATTGTTTAGTTCTATAAAAAATATATATTAAAAAACTGGTTATGATTAATAAAATTTATATACTAAAACCATTGGTATGTCAATGGTTTGACATATTACATAACCAATATTTTTATGGTTTATGTTTAAATAATAGTAAAAAATTAACCCTCGTTTGATATAAATACTACGACATCCATCCATTTCCATTCCCTTAAAACCATTTCAGTATGAATCTATTATGAATTTCTCAATCAAGCATCTCCTTAAAAAACAATCCATGTTATTCATCTCATTATTTAGGAATATAACTTTCATAATATCTTTTTGAATCATATAATATGCCATTAATTTATATATAAAGTTCAATTCCTTTTATTTTGAAAATATAATTTCATTTTCTTTCATTGTAAAATATTTTTTTGATAAATTACCTTCATCATAAAATCATTCAATCAAATTATACTATTCTCAGTGGTCATGATATTTCTTATACATTATAATTTTCATAAGAAATATAAAATATTTTTAATTTAAATAATGTTTGGTTTCATATTACTGAAATCAATTTCACTATAAAAACATGTCGATGTAATATTTTACTCGTATGAAGATAGGGGTAAATTAATTGAAATTGTGTGGTCGGGTATCAACCCGGTCATCACTTAGTACAGAATTAATTTGCCTATCTATAAAAGTGGTTTTACACTAATTTTAGATATCCTTTTGATGATTTGTGAATATATTTATGAGCCATAAATAAGGATTAATTCATATTGTTATCAGCACACTATTAAATAAAACTCAATACTGCCTTATTATCTATCGCCTAATTTTTCTATATACTATTATGATCTTAATATCCTCTTATTTATTTGATTAATGTGGGATATTCACCTAGTTATTCACATATCTCTTGAATATTTATTTACTTATATTTCAAAGATCAATTATTTATAAATGGAAAACTGTCAGTTACACAATTAATGAATTTTTTAGAGGATCCTTATGGAAAATTACGATACTTGTTTTTTAGTTATTCTCTTGGCCTGATTGATGTATTTGGGTATTAAGTATCATCAATAAAAATTTATAGATGATATTATGGAAGAAGTCCATAATCGTATATTTATGATGACTTATATTATGAATTCCAAATCTATGAATTCATTTATTCTAATACATTTATATTTTTATAATAAAATAATCATTGGATATATAAAATTTATAGTTCTATTTGTTATGTAATTTTTTATTCCTTCCATATTATTTATTCAATTCTTATATATGATTGCATACACTATATAATACTCCATAATGATAATATTAACTTACCCATGTATTTTGTTTAACCATTCCTAAGGGAAAAATGTATTAAATCAACTCAGTTATTGTATTTAAATGTTAAAAAATAAATGATTTTTATTTTTAAATTATTGTATCATTAGTTTTAAATTTAATTTAATTAATGTATCTTAATTAAGATATTACCAAATTTTTGGATCCTATCACCTATTAATTTTTGAGGAATTTAATAAATTGTCCATCAACCTAAGGATACTGGATTTAGGATGCTTTAGGTTGTATCCTTGTATGTTTTATAGAAGTCAAATGAACAAGATTTAGAAAACAATAGTTTGAGATCATTGGCTATAGAATAATCATTAGGATATTTTTGAAAAAATTCATGAAAATAATATATATTTAAAAAAATTATTTTAATTATTGATTACTATTTATAAATAATAAATATATACATAGATTTAATATATATATTATCCATTTTAAAAAAAGGCATCACATAGAAGGACATACAACGAGTTAACACATATAATGAATTTCTAGATTTCCATAAATATATATTTAATGAGGTCAGTCTTTGTGTGGGGTTAGATTATAACTATATTCTGGAAGTTTAATTAGGTTATTACTAATTACCATTCCTGTATCGAATAAATTGTTACACCATAATATGGTGTATGAATTTCGAATCTCTATAAAATGTAGAAATCGTTATCCATTAATGAAATCATTGTCCAAAAATTAGTTGAACAATGGATAATGTTTATAAAGACTGTATTCCTTACATTGGGATATAATTAAGGGGAAACATGGAATTTTATTAAAAAAATATAAATGTATATAATGATCAATGATTCTCATTAATTCAAAACAATAAGATGGAAAAAGAGATAAAATTCATGTAGTGGAAATCCTTTTGACTCCTATTATGGTGAAATATTTTATTTAGTGATTAATGATCTAACATGGAATGTAAATTATTGAATTTTAGAAAAAGGGATGAGGGATTTGTATCTTTTTATGAATATAATCATACATAGTATGAATAATATGTATTGGATTATGTACATAACCAAGAAATAATGATCAACCATTTCCACGTTGAGCTAGTTAATTTTCACAAAATACCATCAGTATCACAAACATGTACATATTTTGAAGAGGTATATTAATGAGTGATAAATATGGAGATTTATTTCCCACGTTATGAAATTAATAAAAGAAGTTAGTGAGTATAACCGTCATTTGATTACTTTATTGATGAAATTTATTGGTGGAATATATTGGAAGGATTTAATTTCTAAAATATAATTACATTGGGAGGAAACTTATAAATATTGTTTTAAAATAAATGTTTGTTTTCATCATGAATTAAAAAAATGGAAATAATTCTCTAGAGTTCTTGGTTAATATAGAAGATACAAAAATTAAATTATTTAAATTTAAAGATATGGGAAAACAGTTAATTAAACCCCCAAACATCATGGGAATAGACCCATGATGCGACCAAAAGTTGAATTATGATCTTATTCTATCCTTATAGTGTATGATTAGGGACAATATTATTTCATAGTGGGTACATTCATTTGAATCTCCAAGACAACAATTACATTTTACATTTCCATATCAACATAGTCTTTAAAATCATGCATGAATTCTATAAAAATTAATATTTGAATTAATGAATTAAGGAACTGAGATATAGATAAAACATATAGTGGATGTATTATAGATTCAAACACCTATTGGTATATCTCTATTATAATGTATAGTGGATTTTTTTAATATTCGGTCTAGAGAAAATGGTCAAATTTTATATAATCTATTGTAGGGACTATATCTAAATGTATAATGTTGGAATTTTTTTCATCAGATTTATACTAAAATATCTGATTCTGGAATAAAATCACTCATTATTTATGATTCACTTCATTTCCTAATTCATAACAACCAAATATTTTTTTGAATATTATTTTTCTAAAATAAAATTAGTTTTTTCATGTTACACATTTCTATGTTTTTATGTTTCATTACACACAAAATATTCATAATACATTATAAAAAAACACTTATTTTATCATTCATTATAATAAACACAATTTTTATATGGTATTACACACTAAGACAAGTTTAACCTTAATGTGACTTATTATTAAAAAATTGTTATTTTACATGATATTTATACCCTATTACGTTATAATTTTGTGAATGAATATGATTAACTAAATTATGAAATATTCGGAGCTACAAATGAAAAAAAACAATTATATGGCGACCATTTAATTAAAAATATAATTATTTTTTTTAAAATAAAGGAAATAATTTAATGAAAAAATATTTTTTCAGAAAAAAACTATTATCTACATAAATTTAACAGTCAAATTTTTTAGAATAATTTTCATGGAATATATATGTATATATATATATATTCATTATATATTCTATCATTTATTTTCATTGTTTTTTAGATAAGCGATAATAAGAAATCAATTGCATTGGTTTAAAATAGTATTTAAAAAAATGTAGTTATATCTCATTTTTCACTTACTTTTTGTCAACATATTGAAAATTTTAGAAACTTTATTTGAATAAATAAGTTTAATTTTTTGAATAATAATTTCAAAATTCATAAATTTTTTGAATTTTTCAGATTTTATTAAAATAAAAATAATTTTATTAATAAACAAATACAGAATTTTTATTCATAAATGCATATTTATTTAAAAAAATTATTAAGATAAATGTTAATTTTGTTGGGTTAAAATTAAAATTATATAAATTAAATATATATATTAATCTAATATTGTTTATTTTTAACATTTTCATATTAACTTTGGGAATAAAAAAATTATAAATTTTTTTAATTTATATCATTGAGAACCTGTATTCTCACTTTGTCTATATGATTTATATTAAATTAAGAAATTTCAATTTATATTAATGCAATTTCAAAAATTGGATTCGATATTTTGAATAGTAATAATTTATATTATATAATAATGTGAACGTTATTTTTTTAACAATAATTAATAGTGAAACTTCTTAAAATTAATTACTATTATTATTGTATAAATTTGATTACTAGGGTAGAAACTAAAATAATCTTGGTTAAAAATACATAAAAAATTTATTTAGATCATTTAATGTCTAATTATGTATAATTATCAATTTTGATAAATTCCTTGAGACTAAAACCTAATACTCCAATTTCTTTTCAAAATATTATAAGTGTCTCACTTGCCTCACTTATAATAGGACACCCAGTATCCTCTCAACATCACACCTTAAAATAAGTTTTTTAAATAACATAGAATATAACTTAAAACATTCATCATATCATCTTATAATAATTAATTTTTCATAATTATATCCTAGTACGTGTTTTGGTGAAACACAATGGATATTCCCTGAATAAGATTTAATGTTTTGAAGGAGTGTTTTTTATTTTATATCATCTTCCATATTATTAAATTATTAACTAATAATTAATATATATTACCAT
Organism: Viscum album; assembly: GCA_963277665.1. Classification (NCBI taxonomy): domain Eukaryota; kingdom Viridiplantae; phylum Streptophyta; class Magnoliopsida; order Santalales; family Viscaceae; genus Viscum; species Viscum album. Next base: position 1,128,528,291 of record OY728120.1, read on the forward strand.
ATCTTTTATACATGTACTAATATATTGTTATGTTAAATTAATTACTTAAAACTAGATCAAATTCCATTAAATGTGTTACGAAATCATCATTCGTGTCTACAGAGGACTACCGGCTCACGAAACGTTGTAATTAATTTTTCAATCACCACTTACGATGATTGGGAATGATTATTGATTTATTATATTTATATAAAAATTTAGTAACAATATTATTTATGTTTTTTTGTTATATGATATATATCATTGTAAATCTCAATTTTTGGGGGATACGATAACGTCACCTATGTACATTGTGGACTATAGCCATGTTTAGCGATGTGATTTGTTTTCCACTATTTCTTTACATAGATGGTAATAAAGGTAAATTTAATGAATATATGGAATCAAAAACCAAATATTTCTAATATTCATGACATATTTATCTGTCTCAAAAAATAATATATGATTTCCATTCTTAATCTTTCTATCAAGAAAAGATGAAAACGTCATTAGTTTACGTGCGGAATACTTACTTCTTGATAAAATGTGATGTTATATTTTAAAAAACACAAAATTAATATATTTATTATTATATATAAATAAATAAAATGATATTTTTATCATTATTTCATGATAAATTATTTCATACATACATTCCAAAATGATTATAAAAAAATGGGAATGTTACTCATGAATACACACAACATACCGTCTTAATGATCAGAATGTACATCATTTTCAAATACAACATTAATGATTGGTTTTAAATCTATAATTTATTTATAAATATAATAAATATATATTGAAAAATTTTCATTAGTGTATTGATACATAATAAATGTAATATGATAGAAAATTATACCACAAAATTTCTATGAAAAATAGAGCGTTTATTAACCGAAATATGATTTGAATAAGAAATTTATAATTACTGTGTAATAAATGGTTTTAATTAAATAATATACAGTATATATATATGGTTCTATAATATATGTATAATAAGCCTATATTTATTATTTATTATTTTTCAACATTTATGAATGAACTCAATACTTTAGAAAATGAATTTATAATCTCCATTTTATTTCTGAGTCACTTATGAGAATTTACCACATGCTTATTTTATTGGTGTATATAATTTACCTTTTACAGGTAATATCATGAATAAACTACATTTAGATATAGTTAATAATTATAATCATTTTATTCTTTATTAAGGTGCACAATTCCAAAGATTACTATAGTGGTAATGGATTTCTGTAACAATTTTTACTTCTAAGAGGCATATTCTATATTGACAACCTATTTATTTTATGGGGTATATATAGTGATGTTTGATATTTTATGATGTTTCTACTAAAAATTATTGGGTTAAAAAATCCATTTTAGTGTCTATCTATCATGGTTATTATGTTTCAAATTATTACCTATGTGGGAGTGGATTTATAAAAAATCGCATGGTTTATCAAGATTGATTTTGATTAAGTATTTATTATTGAAATAAATTGATCTAAATTATTGGAAATATCATGAAGTTTATTATCTAATTGTTATTAAAGATATTATAATCTAATATAATAATCTTACAACTCTTCGTTACTCAAAAATTAATGAGATAATATTTTTAAGAAATATCTTATGTGCTTCTCTCTTCAAGTGAATATTATTTTTCTCATAAAACAATGTTATATAATAAATAATTAAAAATGCCTATAAATATATTAAAATGATTTAAAAAATAAATTTTTACCCATATTTATATTTTTTACAGAATATTTTGAAATAAATATTTATGTAATTTTCCATGAAATTCATATTTAGATTTTATTTAAAAAATGTAGAAAGAATATTTTTATAAACAAATAAGATATAAAAAAAAATTTCTTCCACATGAACATTAATTACATTGAATTATACATTATACTTTTCCTGGTTATTTTCAATTAATATTATTTTTAAAATTATTTATTAATTTATTTTATATAGTTAATTTCTATGAAAAATAGTTTTCATCCTGGAATTTACCAACTGATCTTCCTAAATAATTATACAGAAAAGGGGAAATACATTGATTTAAAATATACATTACTAGGTGTATGACCAAAAGAATTTTTTTTTCAATATCTAAATGGTTTATCAATATAAATAGTTTTATGAAACCCATTAATATTCTTTGGTTTGTACTGTAATAAAATTATTATGAAACCTACTTATTTTTTAATGTGTTATGCTATTATGAAATGATGACATGATTATGAAACCTGTATCTTTTACATAGGTTGTTATATTGTATATTTCTTATGATACACAATTAATTTATTGGTTTATGATATGGTTAATGTTTTACTATATTTTAGAATACATACATATGATTTTAGTTATGTGATATATGAGACCAATATCTCCATTTAATACATTGTTTAGAGATGGATAACTCATTTGTAAATTTATTATGTGTAAACATGAGTAATAGTTAAAAATGTTATCCTTGAAATTTATTACATGTTTAAAATGATATATATTGAACTGATTACATTTTTAAAATTTCATGTGTGAACATTATTACATGTTCATAGTTTTATGCAAGGTTGGGTCATTCAGGTACTTAATGTTATGAGTGGAAATAGTTTCATGTTCATATGTTTAATTGACAGAATGATTTCATTCCCTTATCATAACAAGTGGACATATATCTATTTACACATTTTCACATATTTTTATTATTTTCCTGTCCACAACTCCAAATATTACACCAATGTGTTAATCTTTTGTCTCATGTTCTTCGATTCAATTATTATTATTGTATTTTGAACTAAAAAAGTTATTCCATTTCTCAATATTATGATCATTGTGTCAATGTTTATGGTTTTCAAATGATAGTCTCATGATTTCATAACATTATGCTCTTTCCAAGCTTATGTAGTCATTGATATCATACCTTTTTACCCTTACTACGCATATGAGAAAGACCTTTCTTTTTCTTCTATTCCTCATTCAATAAAACATGGTTATGTACGGTACATTTTTTAGAGAACGATAGGGGAATACACTTAAGGGTGAAATTAAAAAAATCTCGCCAAATCAAAATATTGTGTACCTAATAGTTAATGACACAAAAATATTATGGTCCTTAAGCATTTGTTTCGCACATTTATTTAATAATTATATAATAAGACTTAAAATCTATATATGAAAAACCTTGGTTTCTATTTTTTATATATGAGGAAATGATTATTTAATCATTTTGAATTATGATGAGAAAACATTAATAATATTCCCGGGTATATTTATTATAATATGTGTATGGATGTCTCTATAAATAACTCTAAGGATGAGAAAATGTATAGGAAAATGGATTGTAATTTTTCTAGTGGAATGGGAAAGTGGTATCCAAGATACATATTTACCCATTAGATACTACAATTTGATGTTACTCTAGAATATAGGTACCTTGTGGAAATAACTCTAAAAATATGCATTGATATGGACCGTATCATCATCTCGTGCATGAAAAAAGGCCATGTTACATAAATAGTTAGATATTCCTAAGGTATAGTCATAGGAAATACAAAAACACTTTTTGAACCACCATCATGTATTTAAATATAAAATTACTATGAATGATCTAGGATAAACTGAAGGTGTTATAAATTAAAAACAATGTTTCATTATTTAAGGAAACATTATGAGATTTAATAAATTAGTGCCCAAATTTAAATAATATTTTTGATATTTTTAATTACATTAGGTAATGAGTTTATTTTGAATTACATGCATTAATGGGTTTCAAATTCATGACATGAAACATAGATTTTATCATTCATTACACCCAACATCATGTTTAAGTGAAACGTGTCATAATATTATTATATGATTGTTATCACCAATCCAGTTGAATAAAGATTATGAATAGGATTGACTATATTTAAAAACCTTTGTTTCACACATGTTTATAAATTAGTTTTGATAATAATTAATCAAAATTTAAAATAAAAAAACAATTTTACATAATGGAAATCATTTTCTGAAGTAATATTTTTTTGTAATCCAAGGGGTTTTACATGAGTATATTAAACAATAAAATATTTTTGAATTATTTTATGTAAATTTATATATAATATATATAATAAACTATTTAACTATAAACATATTTTTTTAGACATGATATAACAAAAAATCCAATTTTATGAATTAAATGATTTTTTAAATCATTTTTATCGTTTCATTATAGACTTATTTTTAATAAAATATTTATTTATTTGATAAATTTTATTTCAAAAATGTTTTATTCAGTTATAAAATAATAAATTAAAAATTAATTTCAGGTTATTTTTTGATAAATTTATTCAAAATATTTTTTTGATGAATAATGAAAAATTCGAAATTGTAATTGAAAAAAATAGATTTTGATTAAAATTATGTATAATGATAAATTATATATAAAATTGGTGATAAAATAAATAAAATTATATATATATATTTATATATTTTAGGTAATTGTAATCATTTTAATATTTAACACTAATATAATAACATTATAAACATTAGAACATTTTCTCTCTGAAGACCCGCTCTCTCATCTTGTTTGTGTGATTAAATTTTAATTAAAATTTTCCACTTATATTAATGGAATATTAAAAAAGGATTTCATATTTTGAATCAAAACAGTTTATATAATATATTATGTTAAACATTATTTTTCACTTAAAGTAAAATTTAAAATAGTGAAATTAATTACTACGAATAATGTTAAAACAAGTTTTTGAGGGTTAAACTAAAATTAAAAGGTATAAAATGACCTATAAAATTGAATACAATTTTATTTATGAATATAATTAAACCCTAAAATGTTAAATTATTTATAATAATCTATCATGTAGCATTCTTGAATGATGGAAATGTTTTTACACCTTTTTAATTTCAAACAATTAAAAGTGTCGCACTTACCTCACATATAAAAGGCCACCCCCACTACACTCTTACTCACAACATAAATCTACTTTGTTTAAAAAATACCTATAAAATTAAATTCATAAAATACCACATATCATCCTTAAGACATTATTATTTTTGATATATAATCTAGGAAGACTATTGGTTCAATCGTAAATATTGTACATGAAAAACAGTTAACACTCTTTAATGTTCATTTCCTTTTTTTCATCCACCTCCATAACTTAAATTTAAAAAATGATTTTATAATAAAATTTGTATATTAAATAAACATATCTTTTTTTATTATTATGTAATTACCAAAAACTATATTCACTTCCATCAAATGGTTTATGACATCATTATTCCTGTATACGGTGGACAATCGTGTCATTAATCGATGTCATTTGTCTTTCAATAAAAACCTATCATATTTGGGTATGATGATAGATATAAAGTTTATATATGAAATAACTTATATAATTTAACCTATAGAATAATTATATCATACATATCATTTTATTTTACATTCTAACGAGGATATGATATCATCACTCATGTGTTCGGAAGACTGAAAACATACAAAACCATGTGTTTCGTTTTCTATAGAACATTATATAGAAGATGATGATGATAAATTCAATAATAATATATGAGATATAACAAAAAATAATTATATTAATACAATATTTTTCATTATTAATTGATAATATATTATTTTCATTCCTTCCTTTACACTCAATAAACGATGATAATATTGTTTGTGTATGTGTAGACTAATGCAATCACAATGTGATGTGACTATATCCTTCCTTCACCAAACGACATGGAATATATTTATTTTAATATTTTATAAAATAATTTATTATAAATATATTGTGATAATTATGGAATGAAATATATTATTTACCCAATTTTTATACAGATTGTTAAAAAATAGAAAAACTAAACATGTGTATATATAACCCATCATCTCCATCATCACAACCTAAGTAATTTATAAAAAAATAATTAATTATTATTTTAAAATTAATATTGATTTATAAATATGATAATTATTTCATTATTATATCTATGGATATTATAGAACCACGATCAGTGTATGAGGACCAGAAATAATAAGTTAAAGAATATATGGAAAACACATCGATTATTACACAAAATGTGATTTTAAAAAGGAATTTATAATAAAATTATAATTTATGTTCATAATTAAATAATTTAAGGTACAATATATATATATATATATAAATATGGTTATATAATATATTTATAAATAACATATATTTATTATATTGGATTTTATAACATGTATGGATGAGGTCAAGACATATGGTTATCAATTTTCTTCTCACAGTTATTTCATTGACACAAATTCCATATTCAACACATAAATCATTTTGGTGGAGAGTATAATACACATTATTTTTTATTCCGATTATTATAGATAAATTTATTATTAATTTATAAATCGATATGTAGATATCATTTTAAATGGTTTTACAATTCAAGAGGTACAAAAATAAAAAGGGATTTTTTTTCTCAATCAACCTTCCTTGAGACATATAAATTTTTTCTACACCTAACATCATGTATGTTGTGTATTTACATACCATTTAAATGCAATATAATTAATTTATTTATTGAAATTAGATTTTAGGGTACATTTAATTTTATTCCATAATGGAAATTATGATTCTATATTACCAAAGATGTTAATATTTTATGTTCAAATCACACATTCCTAGGGACTGTATATAATTATGCTTCAAAAAAAGAAATATTAAATTTACCACTAAATAATATCATGAATATAATTATCCCATGTTAATGTGTTGATAATACATGTTTTCCCATCATTTTACTGTCTTTCTGTACACAAGAGTTCAAAATAATGATTTGATTAATTTTTTATAATTTCTCTATTCATGAAAAAAAATTCATCCAAAACAATTGTCTCATAAAATTTATTAATTTTTTTCAAAAATTATTAATATTATTTATTAAATTATATGTTATCTAATTTTTTCATTTTATAATTTTCAGTTAATAATTTACAATAAATTCAAACAATTCCATTTTGGCTTTATATAAAATGAAAAAAAATCATTATTTTTATCAAGGACCACAAGAACAATATTTATAGCTATCAAAATTACTCCGTGATTCCATGATTTCATTTCTATTTTCAAATATATTTTGAAAGATAAATTTTCACATAATATTTGATAAATTATAAAATTCAATTAAATAATTTTAAATTGAAAACTATTTTGAATCTTTTTTTTATTTTGAAAAGTGATTTTTCATTAAACAAATGATATATTCTTTATGAAATTTATTAACTGAATTTCTAAAACATTCAATTATACTATATCGGGATAATATTCAAAGAAAATGATTTTACAAAGATTTTCTTATTTAAAATGAGTTTTTAAAAAATAACTCTAATTATTATCAGGATATAATTTAAAATGTATTTACTAATTATTTATAAATATTAAATTATATTTTCAAGGAAAAGGATATAAACAATATTATTAAATTTCAAAAGCTAATTTTTAATTAACATTTAATTCATTATGAAATTTTCCATGTGATTTATTTTTCTAAATCATATTCTATATAATATCACATTTGTTGATATAACATTTTCTATACATGGCTCTGAATGTGTTATGATGAAAAGATGTTTTTGTAACTAGATTATCTCCCATCGGATATACCAAGCCAAAATTGCAGTACCCTATTTTTGTGGTATGTAACCATTTATTTATTTATTTATGTATATAATCTATAAGGGTGGATGTTGGGAGTGTTTGCGGAACATTAGATGAGTTTTTAGGGATAAAGGGGAAGCTCATGGGCTACACGCTGTTTGTCTAAACAATAAAGAAACCCTTGGGGAAAATGTGTACATTGAAAGATATTGGAAATTAGCTTCAGTAGGATTTATGAATGATTTATTTGACCATGTCAGGAGGTAATGAGAGGATCTTACTAGATATTAGTGAACACATGGTTAGTATACGGTTTGTCTAACCATGAAATCTAACCAAGCATGGGGTCAAAGTGAGCCCCTAAAAGTGTGTTTATGATGCATTTTTTACACTAAATCCTTCTTTTTTCTCCATTTTAGGTTATAAATTGAGAGTAGTCACTTTTTTTATGTTGTATAACCTCTCCAATATGAACTGGAATTGATCTGGATCCTTCTATTTGTGTTTAGAATTCTGATTCTTCTAGTAAGTGATTGCTCTTCATTGTTCATATCACATTTTCATAGATATAATTCACCCATATTCTCATATTCTACGTTCTATGCTTGTTTTTGGTAAATAAATGATTACTGATTCTCAATATGTTGAGATTTGGTCTTGATCTTGTTAGGGTAAGTGATCTAAGCGGGATTCTTGAAGTTCATATCTAGTTTTGTGATCGTTCTTCATCGGATTACCATTTTCTTGAAAACACTATAGGATGGTGGCCTCACTCTCATCTACAATCATTATAATAGATTTTAATGATTTAAAATATATAAGTTTTTTATGAAATGATGGTTCATTCGTTGTTGTTGATTGTTATAAACCTTCTTTAATATTGTTTTGGGAATCCATGAAAATTGGTGTTCTTGAATGAAGTGCTTCATTCATGATTTTAAAATGAACTTTTTAAAATGGTATTTTGATGGAAATATGTTAATAATATTTGATTAATGTGGATTCAATAAATGTTATGATTTTATAGAAATATAATGTGTGTTTTTATTTTTTTGTTTATGGTTCTTTATGAAAAAATGTTTTTCATAAAATGGGATGAATTTGTTGAAAAAACATGGTTATGGCATTGGTATGGCATGTGTTCATATGAATTGGGATTGATAAGGTAGTGATGGAGTACTATAAAATGGATGTGATGTAAATGGGAACGAAGTACCCTTGTTAATGTGGTCTATTAAGTAACATCTTAGTGGATGGATAGCTCAGCACTCATGAGTGTAGGGAGGTATAGGTTCCATGAATGGTTGGAATTGTTGTTATGAAAAATGTTTAAGAAAAAATAATAATTATAAATGGTTTTACATCCTTCTTTGGTTGTTTCTATAGAAAAGTGACTAGATAAAAATTGGTAGAAAATAGAACTTGTTTACACTTTTTTTTAAATGGTTTTTGGGACTTTTTTATGTTTAATTATAAACTTTTTTTGCAGAATTGTTTAATATAAATGTTTCCAAATTTTATATCCTAGTGGTGTTAGAAGGGAACTTATTGGGGGAAAACCTAATATGTTTTATACTCACCACTACCTGGGGACTTTTGTTCTATTGAAGATGTTATCTTCTGGGACATGGGAAAGGTAAAGTACCACATGTTTTAGCACCACCTCATGATACTTTGGCAGTTTGGTGATATTGGAGCATGGAGCTTGTGGAGCTTGTAGTCTTGTAGTAATATTGTAGTCTTTAGTCATTCTCATGAATTTACATTTATTATTTGTTTGTCTTCCACTTTTTTTAAAAAAATCGTTTTTTTATTTAGTTGTTTTTTAATTTTTCTAGCATTATATGGTGGTTGTTTGGTTATGGTGGTTGGATGTGGTTTCATTCATTACGGGAATATCATAATCTACGTGTATTTAAATCCATGGAATTTATTTTCATTCTTTACCATCAGGGGGATGTTTGTTAAAGCCATGTAGCATCACACCTCCCTCAAACCAATGAGAATAAGTGGGATGATACAAAAGGTATCAGCTTGTTTGGTCCTTTTCTAACAATTTTTTTACTTTCATGGTTTTGGAATAAAATTCATTGTTTTTTATTCACAGTGATTGAATCATTGAAATGACATGGATTTCATAGCCTTTAAATTTTGAGCATAAAAGGAGGTATTTAACATTTTTATGCTAAACCTCATGTTTTTGGGTAGTTGGGTACATACGTGTTTTCAAGACAAATATATAGGTTATTGGAATCTCATTTTATTTTATTTAGTTAATGATATTATCATGACATTCATTAGTGGAATGAAGTCCCACTACAATTGCATATTTCATTTTGGAATGATGATATATGATGTGCTGAATTTTTTTGATTTCTGATAAATGTAGAAATTTTTTTCAAATAAATGATTTTGAAATAGGAATGGATTGTAAATTTAAAAAAATATGTTTATTTTCAAATGGAAGAATAGTTTTCTAAAAAAAGGTTAAATGTTGGAAATGATTGTTTTTTTTTAAATATTTTTTTGATATATGATGTCATAGAATTTGAAATGAAAAGCCTTTCGTTGCTAGAAATGGATCCTTCTAGAGTTTGATGTTTTTTTTCGAAAATGGAACCCTTAAGGAGTAATAGATTCCAACCCGAAGATGCAGTAGAAAATGATGTAGCACCTGAACACCATGTGAATGAAAATCTAGTTCAGATTATTGTCCATGAATTAAGTGTTATGAACATGTTGAACATGGGGGATGATCCAACACATGTGGATCATTCCATCTAGTTCATGAAGCTGATTCCACCCATTTTTTGGGGTGATTCTAAAGTAGAATATGTGGTGGTTTTGATGAAAAGAATTAATCGTATCTACAATTTAATCAGCACAACTTTAGAGTTGAATGTCAAAATGGAAACATATATGATATAATATCTCTCAAACAATTCATGGGACCAGGTTTTCTCGGAGAAAATGGATCATGGACTTAGTTGGGAGGAATTTTAGGAATTTTTTAACAAGGCATCATATCCCAACTAGTTCAGAATCTAGAGAACGACGACCTTATTCAGACGGAAGTAGGAAAAACTCTATTTCACAATATACGATTCTAAATACATGAATTTAGTGAACATTTCACCACATGTTGTGGAATGTGTAATTGTGGAAGCATGAATATTTGAATCAATACTAAGGATGTAGATTCAATCATTGGTTGTGGTTCTCTATTTTACAGATTATACAATGTTTCTTAATAGAGTGACATTGGCTGATCATGATATCTACATATCTATGGGTGGAGGAAGTTTGATGATACCTATGGGAAATGGTGGGAACTCGAATGCTGGGAGAAATAAGAAGTCGGACTCCTATTTCCATGTTGGGAGAATGAATCAAAATCATATGGATGGATTAGTGAACCTTCCTCGATGACCTAAGAGAAAATATGGATGTTTCTAATTTAGTTCACTTGATCATATAATGTAAGAGTGTACGACACAACATGTGTCTCGTAAAAACTATACGGATATTGGGAATCTTCAGTTCTATTGTCATAGTTCTCTGATTTCAATTTCTCAAGACAGTTATCATGTGTTTCAAGCATTATATCCTTTGGTGGGGAGTGAAAAAATAAAAACAAAATCATCCAAAGAGTAGAGATATCCATGGTGATTCTAATAATACCATGACTTCTTAGAAAGGGAAATCTCAGTAGGGAAAAATGTATCACAAAGCATCAATGAAGCAATTGAATGGAGTAGAGCAGGTGATTGTGGATAATAAGGATGTAACTTCTATGGTTATATGAATAATTCTATTTAATAATAACCTTATTCTCGTGTTGTTTTATATTGGTGCATCACCTTCCATCATTGATTCTAGTGCTTTTTATTTCCTATGTTTGAAACATGATATGACGGTAAAATCCAGCATGACCTCGGAATTACTGCACATCCCATACATTTTTGGTGAATGTTATGGAATAAATTGCATCCACGTTTGATTTATCTACTTGGATTCCATCACCAGAAATGACATGCCCCAAAACAATACATTTTCGCACCATGAAATGGAATTTCTCATAATTTAATACAAAATTATTGTGAATACAGTGACATATGACTAGATCAAGACTACTCAAACATTCATAAAAGGGGATCTGTAAATAGTGAAATCATCCATGAATACTTCGATGCAATTCTCCATGTAGACTAAAAAAATACTAACCATTCATCATTGGAAATTACCCAGAGCATTACACAGACCAAATGGAATCCTTCTATAGGAAAATGAGCCAATAGGGAAGGTGAAGGTTTTCTTTTTATGATCATCAGGGGAAATGTGGATCTAAAAGTATCCAGAATACCCATCAAGGAAATAGTAGTGGAACTTTCCCGGTAGCCTCTCTATCATTTGGCCAATGAATGGAAAAAAGAAATGGTCATTCCTAGTGTGTTGGTTTAGTCAGAAATAGTCTATACAGACACACCTACTATTCGATACATGAGTTGGAACCAATTAATTGTTTTAATTTTAGATTACTGTATGTCCAGTCTTTTTAGGATCTACGTGAATGGGACTGAACCATTAGATTTCAAATATGGGGTAAATGATTCCAGCAGCCAAAAATTTTGTTTCCTAATTTTTTACAACTTCTAGGAGGTTTCGGTTTAGTCGAAATTGTGGATGCCTCACTAGTTTATCCTCATCATTTAACAAAACATGATATGTACACATTGATGGGATAATAATAAGAATGTCAGCAACTGTCCATACCTATTATTGAATATACTCCCTCAAAAGATCAAGTTGTCTCAATTTATGCTCAGGAGAATGTGGACTAGCAATGATGACATGGAACTTGTTTACATTATCAAGATATGAATATTTTAAATCTTAAGGCAGTTTTATAAGTTCCAATTCATGTGGATTTTGGATTGATTGTAGTTTTTTTTAATGTTAGAGGTCACTAATCTCATCTTAACTGCTTAACGGTATCATCCTCATAGGAAGAATGAGCTTTTTCAAGCATAGAAATATCATCAATGGTTATTGGATCATTAGTGTTCAAGAAATCAGCAATTAATAAACCTACATGGCATTTTTCTAATACACTACAACAATCAATGCATGATTCATTACCTAGAATTTAAATCAATGATGAAAACTCCTAAAGGGGATCATGGGAATGATAAGAAGTGTTTTTAGGGGTATGGAGTGCATCAATTGAGTTAATAGAGAGACGAGAATGTTCTACTGAGGGGTGCTTCATGGTATCAAGGATGTTGAAATGGACTATGTCACTGTCAAATTTCATAGATAATGTACTATTATGGACATTAATTATCAATTTTTCAGTTTTCAAGAAGGGTATCCCCAATATAATTTGGGCATGTTCAATCATCATATCATCCTCCATTTTAATCACATAAAGGTCAGTAGGAAAAATTAAATTTTCAACCCTCACAAGAACATCCTCTAACATGCCAGAGGGGTGTGCGGTACTCCGGTTAGCTAGTTGAACAATAATTACAGTGGGATTCATTTCCCCGACCTATAATATAGAGTAAATATAGTGAGGCATCACATTTATAGAACCACCTTAATAAAGTTTAGAATTAGAAAAATAATACTCCCTTATGGTGCACGGAATTAAAAATGTTCCATGATAACTGCACTTGGTGGGAATTTATGGCTCTATCAATGCTGAAACATTCCTCCACAATCTCACCTTCTCAAATATATGAAGTTTCCTCCGGTGTGTAAAAATATCCTTTAAAAACATGGTGTATTGTGGAATTTTCTTCATGGAATCAATCAATGGGATGTTAACGTGTAATTTCATGAAAATATCCAATATTTCTTAATCAAGTTTAGTTTATTTTTGTTTTCTTGGTTGGGTAGACCATTGGGGTAATGGAAGAGAAATTGTTGGGCTAGGTGACTCACTAATGTACACACTCATTCCTTTGGAAGGGAATCTCTCTGGAAAAGGGTCTTCAACATTTGGATCATTTTAATGGTTGGAATGGAGGTTTCTTGAGGAGGGGATGACTCTAATGGAGGATTAATTTTACATTATAATTGTTTTCCACTCTTAAGGGTGATAGCACAATCATTTATTTTATCCCTAGTGTTAACTACTGGTTGAGAGGGAAGTTTACCTGATCTGTGACTCTGAATTTCACCCACTAAGTTAGCTAGTTGGCCAAATTTGGTTTTAAGGCCTTGTAAGGCTGCCTAAGTGTTTTTTTGGTATTTAATATTGATGGCAGCCATTTGTTTCATTATATCATCTAGGCATGTCTCGGTTATTAGAGGGGTTTGTTGGAAGGGCCTTTGGGGTGGTTGAGGTGTTCTAGGTGGTGGTGGTGGATGACTACTCTGCCCTGGTTGGTTCCATTATTGTTGAGGTTGTTTTGAATACCCCACTTGCCTATAGGATTTGTACTCCTTCCACCCAGGATTGGATGGATAGTAAGGTTCATACATAAAGGGTTGTTTATAGAGGCGGCCTGGAAATATTTCCTCACAACTCTCAGATGTTTCCCTCAATTGGGGACATTGGTCAAAGTAGTGGGTATCAGAAAAACATATATCACAATGGATCAGTGGAGGGGATATTGATTTTACTTTGGAAAGAGAAAGTTGTCAAAGAAGGTTACGTACCTATTCGAACATTGTGTCCACCTTCTTCTCGAATTTAGTACTTTTCACCGCATGGACACCTCAGATATGTACATTAGACCTTAAACCAAATTTTTGTGTGTTTTGCGCTATGTTCTCAATTAGGGTTCTTGAAGAAATTGGGCTTTTATCTACTAGCCCACCACCTACAGCATCATCGATCATATTTCGACCAATAGGGAATAATCCTTCATAAAAATATTGAATTAAATGTTGATCACTTATTTGGTGGTGTGGAAAACATGATCATAACATTTTAAAGAGTTCCCAATATTCATGTAATGTTTCCCCTTGTGAATTTCTTATCCCAAAAATTTCATTCCTTATTTTTGCAGTTCATGAGGCTATGAAATATTTTTCAAGAAAAAGGTCTTTCATGTTTTCCCAGACTCTTATTGGGAAATTAACATAATATAACCAATCGTTCGCAGTCTTCTAAAGAAAATGGTAATGCTCTAGGCCTTACTTCTTCCTCATCCACATTATCAAGGTTTAATGTTGAACAAATAGTATGAAATTATTTTAAGTTCATCTGAGTATCTTCTTTATGAATTCCATGGAATCATTGTAATTGATGAATTAAACCAGATTTTAGTCAAAATTTCATGCCTCACCTTGTAATTGAATATATGGGGGCTGAATATGAACATCAGGTGAGGTTAGTTATTTTAGTGTTCGATTGTTTTTAGCCATGTTGTTAATGTTAATTTGAGTTTTTATATTTGTTCCATAAGAGGATTTAGGGCGAAGAAGGGTTTCAATATGTGGTGTGTCGTCCTTCAAATGGTTGTCTTGTGTGTCTCTGTGTCGTTGATGTAGGGTCCTCTTCAGTTCGGGTTCAAAAGGTTCTAAATCTCCCGATGTAGAACGTGTCATGCACCAAACCTACACAATAAATAGAGAATAACCAAAATATATTGAAAATGTATAAAAGAAAACAAATAAATATTCACAAATATTAAAAAAACATTATCAAACTAGGCACTAAAAACCAAAGCGCTCCCCAGAAACATGACCATGTTGTCATGACACGTGAAATTGATTATGTTTTTTTGTTTTATTTATAGACTATGGAAGACCCTAGGTCATCTTTCAGGGAGATTTGGGTGGCTTATAGTGTGTATTTTTAAAAACAATTGCTAATAGAGTGGGGTGATGATTAAAACAGTTCTGGGAAAATAACATAACTTAAAGTGTTTAGTAGTTGATAAAAAAGGGGTAGTTTAAGATTATGAGATAAGTAGATCACATCATGTTAAGTACACATCATGGATAGTTCATTGTTCATAAAAATTTAATGGTTTTGTTTAATTCTTTGGTTGAGGGTTTTCAAGATCTTGATTCCCATCTTGCCTCACTAAACGTTGAATAATGTACCAACCCTTGACACAAAAATCATGTTGTGAAGGATTGTACAACAAGAATAGATTAAATATTATCAAAGAATACTAATATATTTTTTATGTGTGAGAGAAAGAGGATCCTTGTGTTTCCCAATCGGGATAACTCAAGATTCCAACATGAAATTTCAACTGAATCAGTGTTGAAATGAAAAGAGGTTAACTTAATAAAACCCCAGAAATAAACTCAGGGGAGAAACAAGTTTAGATAAAAAATAAGTGAAATAATCAACACACAAATTAAACAAAACTAGTAGAGTATCAAATGTCAAAACTCCCTCCCAAGTATGTGTAGCTCCCTCAAAATGTTCATCCACCATTTAGCTCAATAGTAGAGTATCAAGTGCTGAACCACTGGTGTGTTCGGATCCTGTGACGTTTGCCCCATTTTTCTGGTATATCATCATGGGCCCTCTAAATCACCTCCTCCTGCAATGAAATCATCAAAAAAAGTATTATTTCCCTTTCTGGAAGTGATAAAAAAAATAAATGATTTAAAAATGGAATGAAACTTGTCAATTTTTTTACAATTTTCAATATAAAATAAGTTCACCAAAGTGGTGTAAAGGTGAAAATTACATAGTAAATCATGGTAAGATCACCCATAGAAAGGTTGGGATAGATATGGGTGTGATGGACCCCTATAAAAGTGGTCCACTATGTAATAGCTTAGTCGACGGATAGCCCACCACTCATGGGTGTAGGGAACTCTAGGTTGCATGCATGGTTATAAGTTTGGTTAAGGGAAATGTTTATAGAAAAATGATAATGAGAAATGGTTTTAAATCCTATTTTGGGGTATTATCACAAATTGAGACTTTTTTAAAATTGTTTGGAAATAGAACTTGTTTAGGCTTGGTTATAATAGTTCTTTGAACTTTTTTATATCTACTTATAATCTGTTTTGAATAATTGTTTTATATATTTCTATTTATCATTATGAAAATAACATTGTGGAAATAGTAATTTTACAATTTATATTTCTTATACCATTATTTTTTGTTCATATATTTTATGTGACAAGGAGATTATTGTCAAAATCACAAGATATTTTTACATTTTATGTCTACATATATAATCATCATTGTATGATATGAAATAAGCAATATTTCTTATTCATTTAAATCTCCTTAAATCTAAAAGATTATATTTAAGAATTTGACATTTTTAAAACATTGTGGAAATTATTTGTTTTAAATAAAATTTTATAATTTTATAATTTTATGTGTGGTATTTAATTGTTGGTTATTTATTATTATTTAAGAACAAAATTTATATATCTATTATTTTTTTTGAATAATAATTTACCATTGTTATCCTGTTAGGGGTTTTTATTTTCATATCATTATTTTATTTATAAAATCAATTAAAAAATTGTTTTTTAATATTATTATTCAAGAATGAGTATTAAATTATAAAAGTTTTCACATTGTATAAAATGTATTCCATTACATGATGAGTGAAATTTTGAATACATGTATGTTAATTTTTTTATAATATTCCTTGTAAAGGATATATGACATGAGTTTTTCTTCTTCTAAATCTCACATGTAAAATTTCAATGAAATTTCAAATGTATATATTTTTGTATAAATAAAATTTATATTTTAACAAAAAAATCAAGTGAATATATATATATATATATATATATTCCAATATAAAAATATTTTTATTAAAATTGCACAAAGAAATTGTAAACAATAAATGGTAATGGGGAGTAAACCCATCCCTATGGAATGTGGGTAGGCCCGTAAATTGTTTAATGATTAATGTCACCCTAGTGTTTTGTTTTCAAATGATTGCATAATATTTTCTAAAAAAATACTATATTATTTTTAATCAATTTCTATGTGTATATATTTGCATAATAATATTATTAATGCGTTCAAAGGGTTATTTATTTTAAAATAATATTTTGAAAAAAAAATTTCAATGGATATTAAAAAAATATTTCATAAACTATTATATATTGAAAATAGTTTCTGAAATAATTCACTAAAAAGTATATGTATTATAAATGAATTCTTTAAGTGTTTATTAATGTTTTTTCTTAAAAAATATTTTTAAAAATATTTTTTCAATTCTATTTTTAAATTGGTATATGTGATATAAAAAATGATTTCAATGGATTTTTAAAATTCCCTTACTCGGAAATTTTTATCACCTTATGTTTATGAAAAAAAATTATACATTAAGATAATTCCTGGTGTTTATCATAAATAATGCACAAGAACATGAATATTATTATAGTTTCGATAATTTTTAAAAAAATTATATAATAGGTTATAATGGTCCCATTAATCTAAATCCTAGACTAGAAAAAGATCACAATATAAAAATGTCTATATATTATACAATTATTTTTTCATAAAAATGTGCAATATTTCAGTTAAACCAAATTTGAATGTGTGGGTCTGGGGAGTGATGGTTGGTATGAAAGGAATGATTTATATGAAAATTTATATTAGGAAATTTTTTAAGATAATATTATTTCTTATGATGATTCATAAGTAAATCCTTTATTACATAATTAATTTATATAGATTAGGGAAACCTCAAATGGAAGGTGAAATATCTCAAACAACTCTTCCCTCCCTTCCATAGGATATGATTTGTATGACAATACTAAAATCATTATGAAATGATTTATATAACTTTATCAACATCCAATATACCTAGAACAAACTCTATAAGAAATATCAGACCACTTATATTCATCATTTATTCTGTGTATAATGTTTTATATACATTTAAATACAATATTATTTTCTTTCATATTATTCTAGATATGGATGGTATTACCAATTATTTTTTTGAATTCCTCACATTACCAAAAACATACAAACCACCCAAAAGTTTAATAATATATGCAAAAGAGGGTGAACTATGTTTATATTACCTATATAAAATAATAATATTTTAAATCATTAGTTATATCAATGTATATTTTGTGTCCTTTGAGGTCAAACTATTGAGGTAATTTTATGATGTATAGATTCATGATGATTGTCAAAAATTATATATCTATAATAACACCTTTTTAAATATTATGAATTTTTTCCACATTTTAATAAAAATTGAAAAATCATTATCTTCAATGATTAAATAGAGGGTCTTGAGGAATCCCTATTGTGGTACTGGAATTCATAGGCCCATTCTCTTAATAATAGAAAATATCCATGAAGTCCTAGACTAAGGTATGAGCTATTTTTTATCATGATACTGAATTTTTAGTAATTTAATAAAATTACATTATAGGATTAATGAACTTCAATGATTATAACATGGAAATCACGGATTAGAGTGTGAATGAATTTTAAGGGAATAATTCCACTTAAGGGAGGTAGAATATAACACCACAGTATGTTTTTAAGTATTTATTAACTATTTGAATAAATAATACATGAAATTCAATGTTTATAACATGGAAAGAACGGATTTGAGTGTGAATGAATTTTATGGGAATAATTCCACTTAATGGAGGTAAAATATAACACCCCAGTATGTTTTTAAGTATTTATTAACTATTTGAATAAATAAAAACATTTATTAGAAATATAGACATGAGTATAGTATGGTAAATTTTATTTAAAACATATCTCAAACCCAGATGTATTAATAAGGACACCTTAATTCATAGAATAATGTTGCTGGATGGACAAAATCATTACATGAGTTATTAATGCAATTGGATCTTCCCCTAAGAACATAATATTGAAAAGATCATAACCAGTATTGTTGTGATTATAATTGAGAAGAAATGATTTGAACATGAATATAATACAAAAAACAAAGAACATGGGGTGATATGAGATCCATCCCCACAAGCGAGAAATTTTAAGGAACTTATAGTTCACTAAAATGATAGTAATGTTTGAATGTTATTATAATTTAATTGGAGATTTTGTTTTATTATTTTTTAGGCTTTTAGAAAAATGAAAATGTTAGTAATAAAAAGATAAAAAGATAATAATTTAATACCTTTTTATAATGTATATATATATATAAATTGTTTTAATAATGCACAATGTTTTTATTATATTTCCATAAGTAAGTAATGAATTTAGGAAAATATGATAATGGATTCTAATATTCATGTAATTAAAATTAATAAGATTCTATATTTGAAGAATATACCTTAATATATAATTTAATTTGGGAAATTGTCAAATAAGAAATTAATTTTAATGTAAAATATTAATTGATCCATATATATATGAAAAAATATTTAAATATTTTTTGGTAAAATATTTTTATTAAATTTTCATCCATTTTTTTCAATCACATAACTATAAATTCATAATTCATAATTTTATTAAATAATTATCCCACCTCCCTATTAGTCCATGAATGGGGATCACCCAACACATTGTTGGACCACTAATGCCCAACCATGTGGAGAGATCACCCAAAATAATCCCTATGTAGTTTACGAGGTAAGATAGTTGGTTCGAATGTGGCCTGGGTTTTTCAGAACCCAAATGGGAATAATATAGTCATGTTGCATACCAGTGAGTGTGATATTAGGCATTTCCACCATCAAGGGCCCATGTATATGATTTAAATTTTCCTCTTTCAATTGAAGGTAAGTTTCAACCTTATATACTAGTGGGAATTTGTCTATAGTTATAATGTGGGATCAATTTTCATGTACCAGATTAATCATGAACATTCATTGGAGAAATTTAGTCATTTCGATTTCCCCAACTATCATCTTCCTCACGACTCTTCTCTAGCTAGCTAAATACAAACCTCATTGTTCATCCCTTCGCAATATCTCAATCCCAGATGAGCCATTGTGATACATCCAATTTCTTTATCATGTACCAACCATTCAATCATCCCCTCAGTGTCATATTCCCCTATTATTTCTCTATCCTTAGGACCACATAGTTTTCATGAAAGTATATCGGCCACACCATAATATATGATGAAGCTGAAAATGAAATCATTGATCATCTTCTCCACCATTCCTTTTAAAAATGACATCAATAGAGAATGATCATATGGTCATAGTTAGTTCACTAATTATCTTGGAATCTCAATATATCTATATCAAATTTTGTATATTGTGGTAATAAACCCTCTTTGGAGAACCCTTCCTTGATGATGTTTAATTTTTATGGCAACATCATCCCGTATACACATTTGTCTAGTTCTATTTGGAAATAAATCACTACCTACCTCTTATAGAGACAACCCAAGCAGGGTTCCTCCTCTTCTACCATTGGTTCTTCATTCAATTATGGGGAATTATTATACTAATATATATATATATACATGCATTGTTTATATATTTCAATCCTATTCATATATAAGTAATATTGTCAATTCATAGAGTATAATTATATATGTATTAATTTCCTACTATTATTTATTTATCTTAATTAATAAAGTGGATTTCAAATTAATATTTAGGTAAAGGGAATTAATTTTATTTCAAATACATGTTTTATTATTCATATCTATCTATTTTCCTGAATTTATGTTGTACATTCATATATGTATATAATTTAATGATTATATGTAAGTATTATATTTTATACTACATACTTAAAAATCATGTATGAATTCTTATGGGTGTATTTTATATATATATAATACAATTATATATTTATATGATTTTTTAAATGATCAAGATCATTTATTTCTAAAGAATACTAATTTCTTGTTATTGTATAGATAGGTTTGGCTATCATTGCATTATTTTCATGGAATAGGTAATTCATTTCAAATCGTGACATTAACTAATTTAATATTTTTAAATTAGGCAATGATGAAGTGTTTAATTTAAATGAACGACTTTTATAAATTTTCTTTGTTATATAATTTCTCTTTCAAAGTTATATGTTAAACGTATTTTACTTTTCCAATAAATGTTTTAGGAATGAAAAATTATATAAAAATATATATTTTTGAGGGAATTAATTTTTTAAAATATTAATTTTTACAATTATTATTAGGTATTCTGTTATTTAATGTTATTTTATTTTATGTGAAAACGAGATTATTCTCAATGATTCAATAGATTTATACATTTTATGTGTATAAATATACATATTTATAAATTCTTAACAAATATGTATTAAATAATTTAAATTATATAATATTTCAAATGAATAACATTTAATATGAATATTGGTGACGATCTTTCTCAATTTATCATTTTTTATATTTCGCAAAAATGAATGTTTTTATTTAAAAGTTTTAATTTTTTAAAAAAATTATATGTGATTCATATTTGTTTTTTCATTATGATTATTTTAAGAAGGTAAATTTATATATAATTTTTATGTGAATAAAAATTTACTATTGTTATCATTGGAATGGTTTTTACATTAATGTAATTATTTAAAGAATAAAATAATTTAAGAAGATGGGTTTTTAATATTTTAATTTAATGATGAGTTGTAAATGATTAAAATTATCTCATTATCTAAAATTTAATTCAATAGTTTTTGTGTGAAATTTTAAATACATTGATGTTCATTATTAATAAAATTATATGGGAGGGATAAGTGGATTATGTACATTTCATATATAATCTCTTGTGTAAAATTTTGTTAGGGTTCATATTTATATATTTCTTATAAAAAGAAGATATTTTTTCATGACAAAAGCCATGTGAAAAATATATATATATATATGTGGAAATCTAATTTTTTTTATAGAAAATTGAATGTGGAGAATGTTAAAATGAAAGGGGAATGAGTAGGAAACTAATTACTAAGGAATGTGGGTAGGCCCAGAGAACCATCAATGTCTATAGTGTCACTAATGTATTGTTTTAAAAAGATTGACTAAATTTTATTTTGACCAATATATTTATTTTTTTAAATAATATTTGAATAAGAAGTATTATGAAAATAATATTATTAATTTTTCCAAATGAGTATTTATTTTAAAAAAAATATTTGGAAAAAGAATTTTAATTTAATTTTAAAAAGAGTTTTCAAAAAAAATTATATTTTGAAATAGTTTTTCAAAATTATGCTTTCAAAATATAAATGTATTTATTAGATTTTTAATTGGTTTTACAAAACGTTTAATTTTGAAAAGTATTTTAAAAATCTAATGCACTGATATTTTCAAAATGATATAATTATATTGAAAAATTATTTCACTATCTTTTTAAAAACCCATTACTAGTATATTTTTCTCACCCAATGTTTTATAAAATGTTTTCAGTTCCATTTAGATATTTTAAGGATGTTGGATTTAATAAGTATCTAGCAAGATAAATTCAATATAATTTAATTTTTTTAATTGTTTTAACATGTATAATATGTTAGAATCAATATTTTCCTACAAATCCATGACCAGAAAAATATTTTCATATATAAATGACTATATATGTTACAATAACTTATTATAAAAAGTTATATGAATTTTTTTTATTTGATCTCGAAGGGTGGGTCTAATTTTTAACATAAAAATACCTCTAATTTATTAAGTTAATATTCACATTTAATTATATTAAAAGGAATATAATTGGGAGTGAACTCAATTCAATATTGAACTTTTATGGATAATATTTTATTGGGAGTTCATATTGACTATTATTATGTTTCAGTGAGTAAACACATTCCAATATTGTATCCTGGGAACTTATTCTTGTCTACTATGGGAATAATTTTCATTACTATGGTGTATGCCAAAATTATATTTCTTATTCCAATTATAGATCTCTTATATCATGTTTGTTGAATTACAAATAATTTGTGTCATATGAACTTCCAATATTTATGTCATGAATAAATATTTTTAATTTTCAAATGTAGGGTATTGTTTTAATGTTTTAATCAATGTTATCATAAAATTATTAGCTTGTTATGCATATTTATATCCATTATTTACCCTTACTAAGCATCTGATATTTCCATTTCTTATGTTTCCTTTCCCAGTGTTACGAATAATAATTTTATGGAAGGTATGATTGTCATGGGAACTATAGGATAAGATAATTATAGAATATTATCTTAATCATTCACTAATGTATAGAATTATGTAATTACTCTAAAAATAGACTAATATTTTATGGTCCCCATGCGTGTGTTTTTGTAATTCATTTAATATTAAACTAAAAACATTTAATAACCATGTCTGAAAATCATGGGTATCTTTTAATTATATCAGAGGAATGATTTAGTTACCCTTTGGAAACAAGGATTATAAAAATTTATTGATATCCATAGTGATCTTTCTATGGATATGTCAATGGATATAAATATTAATAAGAATATGGAAGTTTCAATGTATAGGAACATGTCCTTGAATATTTGTAAATGATAGTGTGAGTATTTTCCAATATATTTTACCGGTTTCTCGATACGACAAGTGGATATGGTTATAGAAAAGTAGAACCTAGAGTTAATAACACTACAAAGGTTTAATTTAGAAAAAATTATTTTTCACCTGGGGAATGAATATAGGCCATAGTACACACCTAATCTTAAAATAAATGGGGATATGCTTTGGAAATTGACATAACCCCTATGTACTATAATGATGGTCTAAAATAAATGTTGAATTTGATTGTATGAGAATAAACAAAAGGTTTCATAAATAATAATGAATTTGAAATTATTTTAAATACTATAATTTATTTCTTTGATTATTATTATTCTCATTATTATTATCATTAATCACACTATTCATTCTAGTTTTATTTAGTAATGAGAAGTAGAATGAACTGGGTCAAAATTCAATTTGATGAAAATG
This sequence comes from Viscum album, assembly GCA_963277665.1. Classification (NCBI taxonomy): domain Eukaryota; kingdom Viridiplantae; phylum Streptophyta; class Magnoliopsida; order Santalales; family Viscaceae; genus Viscum; species Viscum album. Next base: position 1,128,552,727 of record OY728120.1, read on the forward strand.
TTAATAGTTAGAAACCATTAGGGATGATGGATGGGGGAAGGATGTTATGATTATGAAAAACCAGTTTTAGTGATATATGATTTACAATGTGAACCATAACCAACCCTCAGCCTCACCAAAGATGAGTAGTATATGGTTCACTATGATTTTGATAATAGAAACCATAGAGGAAAGACGATTCAGTTTCATATAAGTATAAATGTTTTGAAGAATAAATGAAGTTAATGTCATAGATGAATGGGAAGATGTTTTGAGTGTGGGAAAAAAGAATAGAAAGAATGTTACTAGATAGAAAAAATGACATGTTTGGTTAAAATAATTTATGAGAAATATGGTCTCCCAATGATATCATCAAAAATAGAATGTTTTAAATATTTCAAATATGAGAATTATGAAAACGGATTTCCTATGGGTAATTGTTGTGATTTTAATTAGAAATTATGTATGTGTAATAGTTTTACTATTAATGAAGATGATAGTTTTTGTGAAATATGAAGGGGTCGAGGTGTTTAGAAATATGAGGTTAAAATTGTGCTTATAATACAGAGGAATGATATGTAGTCAATACATCTGACCCCATTGAAATTCATGACTGTATTAGGATGTTATATTATCAATTTGTTCTTCCATTGAACATCCATTGGGTTCATGATGTTTTCCATGTATCTGTCCTGAGGAATTATATTCTTGATCAATCCCATATAGTGAAAATATATGTCTTACTGTTATAGAATGATATTCCTTATGTGTAAAAACTAGTAGAGAGTCTTTATAAAATATGAAATGTTCTAAAAAACATTACCACCTAACTGGTCAATGTTTTATGGTGAATAAAATATCTTATGGATGCTCTGTGGGAAACTATGATTGATATGAAGAATAAGTATCAAAAATTTTAGGATCTAATTTGATGAATATTTAAGAATAAATTCATTTTCTGGGAGGTAGAATATAACAACATGATATTTATGATGTGATTTTTATAATTAAATTCAATTATGTTGATAAATTTCATTAAACAGACTAATAATTTATAATTTCATTACACACAAGGATGAGTTTAGATTTCTTTAGATGCAATATTGTGTCTAGCATGCACTACATGGAACACAGAGAATAAACGAAACATGTCAAAGTATTATTACATGATTTTTATATCACATCCAATAGAATGATGGGTATGAATAATATTAAAAAAATTAACAAAATAATTGGTTTAAAATTTTACTGAAAAGAAATTCATTAGTGACCAATTAGTTAAATGATATAAAAAACTGTTTGAATATAATGGAAATCATTTTTTAGAACGACATTTTTATGTAATAATAAAAGATTTACCATAATAAATTAAACATGAAATCTTATTGATAATTTTTTAAATGAAGTATTTTTATTTTATATTGAATCAACAACTTAAAATTCATCATAAAAATTTTCTATAGATGATATAAGATTAATTTATATTTTAGTCATAAAACAATATTTTAAAAAAAAATTGTCTCATCTTTACACATTTATTTTAAAATAATTTGATGACACATTTTGTATATATATTTTCCAAAATATAATTCACATTTCAAATCATCATGTAAAAATTATCTGATGGTGATTTTTTTGGAAATTTTCTAAAAATAGTAATTGTTTTATTATTAGTGAGTAATTAATGATTATAATAGAAAAAATATTTTTCATTAAAATTATTTATAATTTTATATTATATATTAAATTTTTTAAACTATAATTAATCCTATTTTATATATATGAATAAAAATTAGGAAATTCATGTTATATTATTATATAATATTGATATAAAAACAATTTAATCTTTTGAACATTTTCTTTTTAAACCCCACTTTTTCATTGCCTATGTGGCATTAAAATTTAATTATATATTATGAATTAATTCATATGAATTTGAAAATATGGATCAAATATTTTAAATTAACATCATTTATTTTTTAATTAGAGGAAATTTATTTTTCAGTAAAATAAATTGAGAAAATATTTAAAATTAATTACTGTTGTTATGATAAAAATGGGTTTACTATGAGCTAAACTAAAAAGATAAGGGTCAAAAAGAAATAAACACATTTATAAAATATATTTTGTATTCATATTATGAACCTATAATTACTATGCCTATCTAATACTCCAACTTTTAGAATTGTTTCATGAGAAACAGGAGTGAAACCCTTCTTCTTATCAAAACATTACTAGTGTGACACTCGTCTCATTAATAAAATCCCACAGACTCTATTCTATTTATTACACCTTTAAAATATCTAGGTGAGAACTCCCTACACAAATAATTCTAAAATATCCAAAATATTATCATTGAAGCCTTATTTTGGTATTAAACCCAAAGTCAAATGGATTTTAGGGACAACATAATGATGTTACCTGAAGAAGAGGCATCGTTCTTTAATGAGTTTTTTTCACAACCCTCCTTCATAAATTCATATTAAAACATGGTGATATAATAACCCTAGAATAGTCCATATTCTAAAAAAATAATGTTATTTAATGAGCTATAACCATCTGGACTTCCATCAAATGGGTTATGAAATGATAATTTGTATTAATGGCGGACTAACATCTCCTGAATATATGTCATTCATTTTTCCAAAACTACCTTTGACTATTTGAAATGATGAAAGACATACTATATATATAGGATATATATGTAATTAATAAATATAGAGACTCTTTATATCAAATATATCTTTTAAGATTCCAAATTCATTGGGTATATGATAATGTCGCTCAGGAGTATGACATACTTGCTCCTTGAGGTGTAATATGATTTTGTATCACTATCAATTTACTGGACGATAGTATAAGGCCCCGGCCTTAAACCTTACATAATCTTGATTTATCACAAGATTACAAGTTGAGGATCTTTTCGGGATTAGAGTTTTAGAGAGTTAGAACATAATTATTACATCTCAAAGATTACAAAGTAGACATATCTACTCAGCTTCCATTTTTTTCACAAAATAAAAACTCTTGAACAAAAGAGTCATGTCTAGTTCCTTGTTTTTGGACAGCTTGACATTTCATGATCCCATCCTTGACCCTATTCAACTTTAGGTCCTGTGAAAAACATTTCAAAAACTTGGTATGAGCATAAAAAGCTCAGTAAGTGTTATAGAAATATGGAAGGGAAACATGAGTTCATATATACATAAGGATTAAATCATACTTTACCCATAAAACATAGGCACTTTAACTTACCTCATAAAATCATGAATAAATCATATAAATCATAAGAAATAAAGGTATCTTGAGGAATTTATAACATTCTTACATAGTGAGTAACCCTCTTGGTTATGTTTGGAATACCCATCACAGTATATTCCCTAAATCTCTTCAGAGAAACTTTAACGTTTCACTCCTCCGCGTTTCTCAATGCATTGGAGAGCTATATCGGGCTCACCCGCCCTTAGTTTATCACATAACCACCCGTTCTCATAATAATTCCCAAGAACCTCAACTTAATCATCACATAAAACATGCATAAAGGAAACATAACATTCCCACCTCTCAATCACAAGATATAAATACAACACATTGATATAAAAATATTATGAAAACCATTTTCGATACCAAAATAAAAGGAAAGTAAAACATGGTATTTATTTTTCTTTTAAAAAGAAGGTATGGCTTGTAGAGGAAGCCGAAACTCAAATAACGGTCACGACGGCGGAGAAGTCGTTGTTGCCGCATACGTACGACAAAAACATTCCCTTTTGTCGTTTAGTAAAAGCTTCGTATAAAAAAGATTCCTTTTGAATAAATGTAAAAGTCAAAGGTGTTTATACACCATATAAAATAAAGTTGTGTATAAAATAAAATATGCCTCAATGAAAGGAGATTGAGAAGAAGTCCCATAAAATACGGTATCCTTGGTTTAAGGATAAATCAATTACATAATTAAGTGTGAAAAACAAATACACCAAATATAAGTGGATATTAAGTGTAAAATAATCAAAGTTCATTCACACATATTCAAAGGATGACATATTCAATAACTACATGTTGAACCCAAAGAAATTGTAATTGGGTTAAAAAGTTCCCTTGGTAAAATTCGACAGCCTAACAGCGTCACATCAAAAATTCAGAAAATGAGTTGATGAGAGATAAAAAGGGAATCTCATCACTAGGACATAAAATTTACATCAATCAAGATATAGAAGAACATATCCCAACATAATAGTATATGAATTAAAAGACCCAACAAAATAAGTCTTTTAAATAGAGGAGGGTGAAAGGTTCCCTTACCGACATGGGTATCTTTCAAAACATACACCCCATGATAGAAGGACAATAAATCATTGATGTAAATACTCATAAACGACAGTCTATTACACAAAGAGTAGAATAATGGGAAGTACATACACCACTCAAAGGAAATTGTGGCAAATGTTGCATAAATCTCACGGGAATAAAAGTGAGATAAAAAATCACTTATGAAAACTCGGCAGCCTAATGGCGCCACATAAAACATCCAAAAATGGATTGATGAGATTAAATAGGGCATCTCATCACATTACAATAAAATGTACAGAAATAGGAATATGAAAGAACATCCCCCATCATAACAAATAGGAGCTTAAAAGAAGTAACATAAAGGGGAGTACTTAAAGATAAAGAGAGAGGTTAGATCTCTTACGAAAATTTGGCAGCCTAACGGCACCACTCAAAACATCCAAAAATGGATTGATGAGAGAGAATAGGGTATCTCATCACATGAACATAAAAATTATAGTATGTTTAATATAAAATAACATCCCAATAACAAGAAAGATGAGCTTTAGAGGGAATGACATAAAAGAGTGTACTTAAAAAGAAAGAGAGGAGTATGATCCCTTACCTCACATCCGACTTGACCCGAACAATCTTTAATATCCTGAATAATAAACTTGAGTTAATATCTACTTGATTAATAACCTTTTTCAAGTTCATTATTACTTTTATACCTTGTTATGAACAACATGTAATCATTTAAGTTAATAATGTTCATTTTGTCGGTATTTGGTTCTTAAGTCAAAAATAGACTTCTTACACTTGCATGTTGTTAATTTGGTAAAAGTTTCATTATATCCAGAATGATATTAATGATTTTGATAACATATATATCATATATATTCATAATATACATGTATTTATAATATTACATCACATTTAGAGGTAAAAAATGAAATGCACCGTTCATGGAGACGGTAAGTCGTACGTACGCATGAACGCTACTTCCATTTCTATTTCATATTTTCTGGAATGGAATCATAATTATATAAGAGTATATTATAATTCCAGTATAATAACATATATAATATCATTAACTTTATCCTTTACACATCCCACATATGGTATTAACAAATCAAATCACTTTCAGGGGGCAGTAGTCCGCACATCCTAAAATGAAGATATCATGTTTACCCATAATAGAAACAATAATGGTATTCCATAAATGAAAAATACAGAAGCTTAATGAAAGAATAAACATATTTTATATCACATATAAAAATAGTGACATCATAATGGCCACCTTTGAAGGTGTTAAATGAGTATTGACCAATCATCGTTTCGGGAGGCAGAATTTCTCCATCCACGGAAACTGTATGTTATTTAACCATTTGATGTAGTTGTGTGAGAGTGTAGCTCTAATAAATCTTATAACAACATCCTAGTATATTTAAGATACTGGTTTTGTTACAAAATAAGTAAATAAAAAGAGTTTATGGGGTTGGAGAAACAAAATAAAACAAATGAACATGAGAGAATGAATTACCTTTAAAAGTGTAACTCCTTTTGATTTGAGACTAATGGTTTCCTTTGAAAGGATTCTGCCCAAAGTTAATCCTCTAGGATGAGGAGAGGGATGTGGAGAGAGTAAATGGGCAGGGTATGGCCGAGCCAAAGGCTTTAGGAGTGTGTGAAATGAGGTAGAGGTGGGGGCCTTTTATAAGAGGATAGGAGGGGCACTTTTGGAAATCATGAAACTATTATTTTATTTTCAAACGTTTTTCGAATTTCTAAGGTCACACATTGATATATTTCGAATATAAGATTATAAGACTTCGAAATATTCCCATATAATAGTTTTTGGACAAGTTTAGGTCTTAGATTTTATATTATCGTATCATTTTATTTAAACTGTTCATTAATGAGGTCATCGTTGCATCATCAGGATGTCATAATTAAATTAATTTATTTAATTTCTAAAAATTATAAACAAAATACTATGATGTAGGAAATCGTTTTATCTTTCTAATGAATATTTATAGTCAAAATTTGGACTTGTTTAACCCCAAATGAAAACTATTTTAGTAAAACAACTCATGTTTGTGTCAATTTAATTTTAACATTAAATAAATATATATTAATTTCATTTTCCAACCAAAGTGGCTCCATGGGGTCCCCAAGTTGACCCATGGGTTTTCTTGGTCATCCATGACTCATACAATAGGGGTATGACAAGTTTCATGGTGTTTTCATATTTTTATAATATCATTTTTACCTTAAATTACACTAATTACCTCTAATCACGATTAATGAAAAAAAGTTACTATTCACCAAAAAATTATTTTCATCCCATTGAACCACATTTTACATACTAATGACAACCATGTATGTCGGATTTTCAAAATTCAATACACATTAGTGGTAAACTTTCATTTAACTGAAAAATCAGTTTGCTTGATTACCACTTAGTGGTTTCACTATTCATCAAAAATTAGAGTTTTTCAGAAAATTACAAAAAATTCAACCTAAGCTATATTTGATATTCTGAATTCAAAAATTATGTCTATTTTATAAAATTCATAACATATAAGTCACATTAATTAATTTAATAATTAATTCCCGCTGTCAGATCAAATAGCGTGTTTTTATGAAACAATAAGTATCAAAAGATTGACACTGGTTTAAGTCTGATTTCAAAGTGAAATTAATTCCAACGACCACTATTAGATTTAACGGTAAAAATATATTCTAATTTCACTTTAAAACCAATTCAAAATATAATATAATCGTTTAAATAAATTAGATTAAAAATAGGTTTTGAATTAAAATACAACATTTTACATTATTCATTTAAAAAAAGAACTTTATCGGAAAGACACCAAAAATTTACACAAAGTAAATTTTGATGTCCCAATTCTTAAGAAGAGTTTTATTTGGTCCAATTGAATGTATAAGAGTAAACAAAACTATATTTAATGACGGTTCTCCATCAAATGGCGATAAGTGAACCTTTAGTCAAAACTAGGGCATATACGCCTAAAATTTAATTATTTCCGTATTTTAAGCCTTTCTCTTTTATTGGATAAATGTAAAAACATTTAAAAACATATATAATCATATTTTAGTTATTTCTATCCATTGCCGCCAATACAACGGATACATGTTAACTACCATTTAAAATAATATTATTCTATTATTAGAGTGCAACGTAAGATTCCCAAGAAACTCGTTGTTGCGTGTTGGGTACGCCATCGAGCATAGCATCCCCTTTATAGTCATATTAATATTTTATTCACAAATATGGATAAATTTGAAAATGTCATATTCTTTATTTTCCTGGGGTGTTACAGATAGAAATGATAAAGAATATAAATTTAAATTATATAAATGAAATAATTAATATATTAATTACATATTTATAATTTTGAAAATATAATATATCCTTTTATTTCATAAATTTTCTATTACTTAATTATGATAAAATCATTCATGTATTTGTGGACTACCACCTTCACGAAGGGATGTGACTCATACTATTCATCTATCCACTAGATGGATGATATTTATAATTATAAAAAAATAATTTGAATTTTATTTATTCTATAATTATAATTATTTTATGATAAATTATTACATACCTATTTTCTGGTATCATTGTTGAATAATGGAAGTGTTACAATTGCATATGTACGAACTACCTTCTCTCCGATCATAACTTAAATTACTTCTTATATCGAAATTTTATGATTAGTGTAAATATTATAGTTCATTTTAAATATTAAAATTATATGATTATTTTTATTCTGGGTATTTTAGAGCAATGGTAATGATAATAGAACTGAAGGTAAAAAATAAAAACATGTATGAAAAATAACTTCTTTATTAAATGAAACATGATTATAACATAAAATAGGTAATCAAAAGATTATGAATGATCTTAAAGAAATAATATATAGTCAATTAAATGTAAATTTGATTCTATAATGTAGTTATAATAAATGAATATTCATTATATATGATGATCAAATTTTTGTTAAAGATTTCATGACATAAGGAAATGGGTTTTCATCTCACTTTTAATTATTATAAGACAAAGACCATATTCACCACAAGATTCATTTTTAAGGTGAATATAATACCTATGAATGTATTTTATAAATCTTATAAATACATTTATACGTGTTTTAGATATCTATTTAATGATCTACTTTTCAATGTGTTTACAGATCTAAAGAAATCTAATTGGTAATGTATTTTTGTCTTAATTTTCCTTCACTGAGACATATCATTATAAAGTGAACCTATCTTCTTATAAAATCATTATAAACATCAATTTGATGTCTAATATCATGAATATATTTATTCTCAATATATATTCAGATTAATTTAATGTTATTATTTAATTGTTAATATGATTGAATGTTACTAATGTTTTAATTATTTTATGTTACAATCTCATTGTTAGATATGATTAACTATAATTATACAAATAATAATTAAATTTTGTGACCTATTTCTAATGAAACACACTAATATTATTATAATATTTTTATTTCATGAGAAAAAAATGATCCATCATTTTATTATATTTATTATCTCAATAGTTTTAATGAGTATTTTTATGAAAATTTGTAAAAATTTATATCTTCAAATAAATACAATTTTCATGAATTTTAATTTTTTACTAAAAAATTCCAAATTATTTTGATGTTATTAAAATTATTTATTAAAAATATTAAACAATTAGTAATTTTTATTAATATTATTGAAATGAATCATCAGGAGAATTTATAAAAAACTTATATGTATTCTATAGAAAATATGAAAAGAAACATTATTTTTACATGCATGAAATAAACAGTATTTCACGCTACCATTCCCCCTTAATTATTTTATGAATCCTTCATAATTTTTGAATTTTATTTTAAATTTAAATTTTTTCTGAAATTTTTTCTAATATATATATATATATATATATATTAAAATTTTTTTAACAAGAATATATTAATGAATGGTTTTAATGTTTTAAAATGTCATTTTCCAAGAAAAAAGGATTTCTTCATCGTGAAATGTTTTAAGTGGTTATAATAAAAAATCAATTATAATATTTCAGGTTTAATTTCAAGGAAAAATCATTCAAAATGTAAAATATTTTCTTACAATTTCCAAACATAATGATTATTTTCCAAACAAATGTTGTAAATTTTTTTTAATTATTCCATTATTTGTTATCAATTTTATTTTCACAGAAAATTATTTAAAAAGTATTTTTAGTTATAAAATTATATTTCCCATGAATATAAAATATTACAATGAATTTTACAACTATTATATTTATAAAAATAATTTTCCATATAATTTTCCATCATTGGTTGTAACTTATACTTTATCGAGAATATAAACCAAGGAATCAATTTATGTTATTTCATGGAAATGTTTGTGAAGAAAATATGTCTATGAAACCCATTTATCACAAATGGTGATTACCATAAAAAATTGGTTATGATAACCATATATCTTCATAGTGTTATACCATGATAATATTCTTGTGTAACCTGATCGTTTTCATGGGACACTCTATTATTAAATAATGAAGTGAGAATGAAACCTCTATCTTTCCTATAGGTTATGATATGATGTAATTTTTATAAAACCCATTTTATTTCAAGTGTTATGATACACTGAAATTTTAGTGCATTTGTGGAAAAAATAAAAATGGTTTAGATTATCTGGCATGTTAGACTACTTCCACTCTTATGCATTAAGTAATGATTTATTTTTCATGCGGTATATTTTTCTAGAATGGATAGTTAACCCAGTTTTGTAAAGGACTTGTCCGATATGATAGTGACAGATCTGAACCTTGAAAACTATGATGGCTTTGGGATTGAACCCATTGAACCATACTGGCTTTCCTAGTGATTCATGTCTACTAAGGAAGTTATTTTTGAAACTTATTTTTGATATAAAATAAAATGTCTTATTAATATATAATTCGATCATAGATCATGTACTTTAATTTTCATATGATCCATTCCTTAATGACTAAAAATATTTATTCCATGATTCAAGATTGTTATCATTGATATGAATGGTGTGGTATTTATATTTTATTTTCGGGTTCTCATACCCAGATTGAAAAATTATTCTTAGGTATCCTGATTTTCTACACATAGCTATCATCTGTGATCACCCTTCCATATCATTACATTCCCCATGTTATTATTTTAGTACTTAAATAGGGTATGTTTTTTCGGAGTAATAAACGAGAATATATTTATGGGTGATGTTGTAGATTATTCACCAATGTATAATATTATGTAACTATTATCCATGGACAGTAAATTTTTTTGGTCTTAAGGCATGTTTTATTGTAATGTATCAAATATTCATTTAAAAAGATGAAATATCCATGAATAAAAATCCTAGGTAACTATATTTAGATGTCATTTATGTTATTTTTTCTTGATTATGTGGTCTTCCACTATGATCAGTGTTTCTCAGAATATACTTTTTTATTTTTGACAATGGTGGGGAGTAGAAGTAATTTGGTTGAAATTTAATATAAAAACAAAATTCTGATGAGAATACAAATATAGTGGTGAATGGATATATTGATACTATGATAATTCATAATCAGTTATCATATAACTTTATTAACAATGTGAACATTAACTGACTCTCAAAGTCTCCAAATAATATAATAATTGATTTTTTTGAGTGTTCGAGAAGCAGAGACCATTACGAAATAAATGATTAGCTTTTTTATATGTCATAAATGTCGAAATAATAACTCAGGGGAATGTCTGTGAGAGAAAACTGTATGTTTTGGATGTGTAAATGAATGACTCAAAGAATGTAATTTTGAATTATAAATGATACTTTTAGTAAATTTAATAGATGAGAATAATTTTCTCTCTACGGTATCATCGAGTGTTCAATTATTTAAATATGGAAATAATGAACATTTCCTAAATTTGTGTCCTAAGAGGAAAGATAATGTAGATTATTAGCTAGGTAATTTTACTAATAGATTTTTTTATGATTATTAGACTACGTATGACATTTAAAATGACATATGTATTATGAAATATGATTATGAATCATATTAAATGTGTTAAAGTTGAGGTGGAATAATTTATTTATTTAGGCATTGTAATTCTGAAATGATGATATATGTATCATAATATATATAAATATATATATCATTATAATTTCATCATTATTTATTTTCAATAATATTTTTAATTATGGTGATGACCTAGAAAAGAGATTCAATGTAAGAGTGATATTTTATGAAAAAAATGATTAAGGGATCAAACCCCTTAATATGTTTCTCAGGTTGACATAATGGTTATTATATTGAGTAATGATTTATTTGATATTGATAAAGTTAATTGGATTTTATTTATAACCTCATTTCTTATAAATGATCTATTAACACAATTTCTTATGTTATCATTTATATAGTTTAAACCATGATTGTATATATAGAATATATTCAAATATACACGGTTTTATTGAACTAAATATGAAGAATTCATGTTTTAATTATTGTTTGTATAGAGACCCAAGATAGATATACATGGATATAATGTCATTAACGAGTAATATTCTGCAGATTACAAAAATTCATTCACATGTAGTTTAATAGTATTGTTTCATTGAAAAAATGGAACAGTTTTTTCATGTTTGGAAAGAAATGATCAACATATTGTTTAATGATCATCTCCTCTAAAACTCCTACTTAAACCCATTATTCAAAACTGGGATAAAGGAAATAGACGAAATGGGTGAGATTATATGCTTGGTAAGGGAAAATAAATGAAATTTGTAGGCATAAAATGAATACATTAGTATGAGAAAATGATCATAAAATTTGAATATAATACCCTATATAAAAATATCATAATCTTGAGACATGGAATTAATATTTTCATTTCATAATACAATATGTTATTCAATAATTAATAATATGAACCGTGTGACCATATCAAAGGCATCATACATTGAATTTATGGAGGACATAAAAATGTGACATCATTCTATATAATTCAAGAAATATTTCCAAAACATAATAGGGAACTACAAGTGGACTAAAAATTATTGGAGAACCACACCACCATCCCTAGTCACTGCCCTTTATTTATAATTGATTATGTGTCCCTGTCTTCCCATTATGGATCAGGTTTCCCCATATTCCCATAGTGGATCAGGTTTACCCAACTTAATGGATTGGGTTTTCAAATCTTCCATAGTGTATCCAGTCAATACACACTATTCCCATTATTATCACATTATATGTAATATTTACCCAATGAATTGGATAGATATATAGTTCCTACACATCAATTAATATAATCATACATATATTTTCCAAAATATAATAAAACATGAATCATAGCATGACACATAAATAGATATGGGTTTTATTTATCATATTATTAAACATGAAATGAAAACGGTATCATAATTATTTCTTCATATCCATTATTATGGAAAATATATTTTTACCATAATTAATTCATCAAATAATAACATATAAAAAAGATGGTTTTTAAAGCATAAAACATTGGAAAGAGAAATAGGTGTCAGAAATATCATCCAATCGAATCATAAGGAATACAAGAAATAAATAAAATTGTATTCATTGATCATATATATAGTAAATAATAATCTATAAAAAAATATGGAGAATGTTTTCAAAGATCATAGGAAACAGTTATTTTGGAAAATTTGGTTTCTTTTAAATCCATTTCATTAAAACATTTCAGAAATCACCTTTTGAAAATTGGGATTTACAATTTCATTTTAAAAATGCCATATAGAAAAAGTTTAATCTGCTTTTAAAATTTTAACTTTTAAAAGAGAACCTTTATAAAAAATTTAAATATGTTTGAAAACATATAATGGATTCATGAAAATAGTTTGAAAATGTTTTTATTTGATAATATATTGAGTGCCCCAAAATAATTCTTCATATCATTTTCAATACCATTTTTTAAAAAATGGATTTGAAAAATTAAAGACAAATATATAAATTATAGAAATATTTTTATATGAATATAACTTTTTGAAAACATATAAATGAATCTTCTAAAATCATTTAAATCAAATTTAAGACATAACGATTTTTTTAAAAATATTTTCATTGAAAATATTATAAATAGAAAATAATAAGTGTACAAAAAATTGTTAAAATATTTCTCAATAAAATGGACTTCCCAAATTCTAAATAAATCTTAAAATAATTGAAATATTTTTCATTGAAATTTAAATTTCCAAAACAAATAAATGAATCTTTGAAAATCATTTAGACACATTTTAAACATAAAACATTTTTTAAAATAATATCCATTTAATGATAAAAAAATATAAAAATATACATAATATTAGAAAAAAAATCTATAAAAACATATTTGTACATATAAAAAGGAATATAAACAGAAATTACAATCATGCTTGTGGGTATGTTTGTACACATCGAACATATCTTTTTGGACATAAAATTTTAGAAAATTTCCATAAAAATGAAATTACAAGAATATTCCTTTTATAAAAATATTGAAAAAAGATAGAAATGGGTAATATTTTCCTTTATAAATCACATTATAATATTAGAATATTTTCGAAATGTTTTTCAAAAATAAGTTTTTTAAAGAATGTAGATTTCCTTCCAAAAGAAAAAATAATGTTGAATTTTCATAAAAATATTTTCATTTCTTATATTATGTATAAAATATTAGAAAAATTTAATTAGTTAATTAATATTTCATGGATAAGAAAGGGAAAAGAAAATTCATAACATTTATTAATATTTCAGTATAATGTTAAATCAATGGTAGCATAGTCATAAAAAATCGTCATAAATGATGATATTAAAACATCAAACTATTACCACATAGGTAACATTAAATAATAATACCCACAAGTGAATAAAATTAAATAAAATCCAATAATATCATTGAAATAAAAAAATTATTAATATAATATTTAAATGGTAGTATATACACCACATATAAAAATATAGGTACATAAAATTTCTTGTATCCCAAAGAATGAAAAATTGGGACAAAATTCATTTACCAATTTGGTAACATTTTAACCATAAACTCCATAAAATAAAAATAATTAAAGAATTATGTAAATATCTAAAAATATAAGGATAATAGTGATAGAATACATTCATTTAATTTATATACACTATAAAAAATTAATGAGCAATATACGTGGCATATATATCATATATATAAAAGTGAGATTAAATAAATACACCATAACTTTTAATCATCATTCATACATGCCTAATCTCCCTCTATAATAATAATAATTTTATTATAATTTAAAAAATTACGGTATCATTAAATCATATAAAATAGATTATTTATTTTTTATTTAATATTACACAGTTATTAAAAACAGCATGTTAATATTACATATTAGGTAATATCTGCATTTCTTTTCTTATATGTTTTATATTTTCATACATGATATTAATTTGATCATGATTTACATATTTCTATAATATGAATTTTTATATAAATATAATATATAATAAGTATATATTTATTTATAATAACATTTATAATATATAAATATGAAAGTGAATACACCATTCGTGGAGACTGTATGTCGTATATACGCATGAACATTATTTCCATTCTATTATCATATTGAATGAATGAATGTAATATATATATATATATGTGTGTGTGTGTGTATCCCCCCCTCAAAATAACATATTGTAGTGTTGTTTAACATGAAATCACATTTAAGGATCTTTTATGTTTAGAATATTAAATTATTATTAAAAAAAAGAATCCACAAACACTACATGTGGTTATTTACACTAAGTGTCCACTTCTTCAACAATGTAAACCCTTTAAAAACATTATTTATTATCAAGAAAATTTGTCAAGTATTTAATAATGACATGTTCTTTTTCCATCATAATCATAAGACCAGTGAAACAGAAATCAAAAATCAGGATGAGAATAAATATCTTTCTATGGGATACGAAAATATGGAAAAATATTAGCCTCACAAAAACATTTAAACCATTAATACTTATAATGATGTAATACATTTCAAATTTTAGATGTAATAAATACACTTCACTAAATATAATATCATTTCTTACCCTTTTTTTAATCTTAATATCACAATAAAAGAAATATAAGTTACATATGACATATGATGGTATCTCAGGACATAATCATACTTAAATGGAAAAATGATACAGTCAACATCCACGCATATCACTCTTACAAATAGAATAGCCATACGGCAGACTTTCTTACTCAATGAATTTTAGGGTATAACGTAAACCCCAATCCTTGTTATATCATAGAACCACCCATCAATGCATTATCACATAACTAGTCATCTTAGGTTCATCACATATCCTCTTGTCAAATTTCTATGTACCATTATATAATCATAAAACATAAATAGTTCCAATTATCTACATTTCACTCTTAAAATATCATTGGTAATGACACAAAAATATTTCATGATATTGACATATTCAATATCTTATAAAATAATTTCCAATAAAAAAACACAGAAAGGGACAAATAGATTTAAATTTCATTTAAATAAAAGTATAGATTATATATGAAGTCATATATCAAATAATTTTTATGGATACATAGAATTCATTGTCACCAAAGATTTAAAAAAATATTTATTTTGTCATTTATTAAATAATATAAATTAATTTCTATAAAAATATTCCTTTTGAAACCCATTAAAATATCGATATAAAATCTCATGTATAATACTTATATATATATATATATGATAACTAATATCCTGATGAAATGATTTGATAGTTAAATGTTTAATCATTCATGGTTTTCCATACCACTTTAATTATTTAAAACACAATCCACATGAA
This sequence comes from Viscum album, assembly GCA_963277665.1. Classification (NCBI taxonomy): domain Eukaryota; kingdom Viridiplantae; phylum Streptophyta; class Magnoliopsida; order Santalales; family Viscaceae; genus Viscum; species Viscum album. Next base: position 1,128,568,871 of record OY728120.1, read on the forward strand.
TTAATACATTTAAGAAAAATTAATTAAAATTAGTATAGATTAATTATAGATTTTAAATTTCATTGTGTCAATATATACTCATAAAAAATGAATAAAGGTTCTTATTTCCAAGAAATTCTTAAATGAAAGAAGATTGTGACGAAGTCCCTTACCACTATTTTTATTCATCACGAGAGTTCTTTATCTTTAAAAATAATACACATTTGTTAATTATTTTATTAATTGAGAACCTTTTTAATGTTTATTATTTTTTTATGGCTTAATATCATGTTATAATCATTACATAATTTTTTATGTTCCCATTAGTGTCTTTGTCATTAACTGTTACTTGATGAGAAAATGACCTTCATATGATGTTGATACTCAATGTGGTATTATGTCCACTATCCCCAGATTAATATTAATTAAATTATAAGAATTTTGAACCATAATTTATAATTTTAAATCAACACATTGTTTATTTTTATATAAAATTAACATCGTTATAATCATGGAGATGGTAGGTCATTCATACGCATGAGTAACATTTACATTTTTCAATGGTAATTTTGGAAAGAAGGTAAGTATCAATTTATAATTCTAGATGTATAATATTATCATTAAAATCATATTAATAATTAATATATATATATATATATATCATACAATTGATGTGTTTAATAAAAATGATTCACATCACTTCATGGAGATGACAGATCACATGTATGAACGAGTTGATGTTATCATTTTTATGTGCATAGATGATAAAAATGTAAATGATATAATATCTATTATAATGATAAATATTTATTAATATATTTTTAATAAAATAATAACTAATACATTCCATTTTATTTTTGAATGAATAAAATTGTATTGAGTACTCGGTAGTCCACAAGTCCCCAAAAGAAGTTATCGTATAACAAAAATATGGAAATCATGAAGGTCTATTATGTATAATAATTATAGCATACTAAATAGGATATAAAATACATATTAAAATATTATTTGACCATAAATATATTTTTTAATTCCATGCACGAAGGCCTTAATGAAAAAATAACAAAAAAATTTTTTCATATAGGTGATTAACCAGCATAACATGTACATCAATATCGTTTCATTGAATTAGAGGTTGTGAGAAATGAAACTAATGTGATATATTAAATTATAAACATAGAAATACACTATATAATTGATTTATAACATAAACATGAATTAATTAGTGAATTGGGTGAGGATAAAGTTGAAAAAAGAAAAAAAATAAGAGAGGTACTTTGGGAAAATTATCTCTTGAATAACACCTCTTTGAGAGACCCTTGAGGACTTTGGATTAAATCTATTTGTGATACCACAAGAACTCAAATGTGGGGTGAGTGAGGATGAATTTTTTAGGATTCCATTTTATGATATAAATGGCTTTTGGGTTGAATTGTTAGGTGAGGGAATGTTATTTATACATGAGGAGAGGTGGGTTCAAAATATTAATTTTTTGATATTTGTATATTTAAAGCTAAAAATATAGAGGTGGAATTAAATTACAAGATTTATTAATGTAATTAATGATTTATTGTATGGTTATGGAAGATCCACACCTCAACCTCTTTTTTAATGATGATGTTTTTATGTATTTTAATCTATTAAATTTTAATTTTTACCATTGTAAAAAAGTTTACTTTTACTACCATAAATAATTTTATTACCATGGTAAATTTATTATATATAAAAATGAAATTTACAATAAAACATAATTGGAAATTTTGATAAAAAAAGTATTGAATCAATTTTACTAAATTAAATTCATATAATTTGGATATTTATATTTAAAATTTATTCAACAGACAATACTAAAAAGTGGGTTTTTAAATTGAAATGTGCTAAAGATTGATGTGTTTTTATATATATTATCAATTTGAAATTCATTTAATTTACCAATATTGGATTAAATTATTAAAACACGATATAAATATACTTTAAAACAAATTAAATGTACACTAAATCTATATAAATAAATTATATAAAAATGTTTTTTGGAACTAAAATGTAGTATTTTTCACAATTCCTTAAAAAATTAATATCATCAGAAAAAAATACAATTTTACCAAAAGTAAAATTTTCTATCCATATTTCAATTAATATGTTTATTATTTTAAAAATAACATATAAACGGGTCAAAAAATACATTTATAATTGTATATCCCTTAAAAGGCTGTAATGATACCTCCTTGAAAAAAATTATTCCTTTCACGCATAAATATGATTTTATTCTTTTATCATTTCATGAAAATATATTAGTGTAATTTTCAACGTGATATTGAATTTATATTTCATTATTATTATCCAACATGTGTGATATGATTATTTTATAATCACAACGCATCCTTTATATTCAATTTGTTTTTGTTTTTATTTCTAATTATTTTTTTACCAATGAATCACTATATAAATATTTGTAAACTATATTGTAATAATTAATATCATATTTTTAATTCCAACCATTTAAAAGGATAAGTAATAACCATAACAATTATATAATAATATTTAGTTGTTCATTTATGCTCGATGTAACATATCATGTACACTATCAAACATAGTGTTTCTTTATAAAAACTGGGGATGTTATATCCTCCCCTGCATTTAATAAATTGTATCCTCATAATTTTTATTTGAGGTTGGTAAATAATATATGAATTTTTAGAGTACTTTTACATTAATCCCACCCTAGAAAATGGATTATTAAAACATCCACTTTTACAAATATAAATGACGGTATAATGATCTCATGAGATAAATGATTCTAGGAATCCATGTAGGAACACATGGATATAGAAGATAAAACTAAATCGAATAGAGTAATATATGGATATAGATAACTATATCATGAATGGTTAACGATTATAATACCATAATATATGTGATGGATTTTCTTTTAAAAAAGTAAACATTTAACTTTTTTTCTTAATTACCCTTTTTAGGGATTAGAAGATATCTATTTATATCAGGAATAAGATCATAAGGAAGTATACTTACTTGGAATTTTGATCTTCATCAATTAATAAAATTCCACTATAATCATATATTTTCCTTTAAATAATGTATATAGAAGATGAATCAACATCTATAGAACCACATGATGCATAATTAAATTAAATAACTATTTCTCCTATCTTGAATAATTAATCTGAACCATATTATTAACGATAAGATAAAACAATTAGTCAAAAGAATAAAAAATTTGATGATTAAAAACTATAAAAAATCGCTAAAATTTAATTGTAATACCAAAATTTCAAAATCTTTCCTTACATAATAATTTATCACTAAAATTATTCAAACTAATCCATACTAGTATTGAAGCCAAATATCATAAGAATTCAATTAGATAGACTTCCAAGATAAATTTTTACATTTATCTAGAAATATCATAAATTAATATTGATTTCCCACAAAAATTAATCAATTTTCCAAATAGTATTTTGTATATGCTAATTATTTCCATAAATTTCTTGAATATCCATAAGTCCATCTTAGATTCATCCAAAATATAATTTAACATTTATTACTAAAAAAATATCTTATTATTCAATATACATTGATCATATAGCATTCCCAATATAGTTGATGTTTTCCAAAATAATATTAATAAATTAATGATCAAATAATTTTTCAGTACCAAGGATATCCATTTGATAAAATATAAGTTCCCAAAATCCAATTATTCATATTGTATAAAGTTTTTTAACTAAAAAGAAAAATTCTTACTAACTAGGGACATCACATAGGTCAGTGGTAGGTGATAAATCATTGTGGCACTTTGGTTGTGTGTTTGATTCATGTAGACTTGTCAAAAGTGATAGGTAGTCCCCCTTAATGTGGGTTTTCCTTTTTGTAAAATTTATATAAATTTATGTAATCTCCCAAATGAGATAAAATCCTCAAAAATAACCATAACATGTTTCATCCAAAAATAGTATTTAATAACTTTCTATTTGAAAGATAAAATGTAATGACCCAATAATAACCTCAAATAAAGTATCATAAAAATACCTAAAGGGTATCCATAACTTTATAATTATATACACAAATGGGATTTCATCATTAAATAACATTTTCATATAAAAACATAAGAGATAAATATAAAAAACTATAAATGTTTCCAAAAATACCCATATCGTAAAAATAGTTCTAATAATTACAATCAAGTCTTCATACATATATATACCATAGTAATTAAATCCATTATGTGTTAATATATTAACATTTTAATGGTTTTTATGATCTATTAACTATTAATTTTCACCTTCTTTATTAATAATTCAGTCATGAAAATAATAGACATGAATTAAATATTCACGATTCATATATAGATATCACATCATGTTTCATGTTTTATGTTTAATATGATAATTCATACCGTGGATCTATATTTTTAATACATTTATGGTGTTCCTTTTTTCAATTTTCTTTTTTTTCTTATTTTGAAAAACAATCTTTCAGAACACTTCTTGTGTTTCACCGTTTTAATTTTTTGATCAATTTTAAATCTGTAAATTATATGAAAAATATACAATGACCCATAACTCTTTTTAAACGAGTTCATTTTTGAAAAATATAACGATTTATTACATGTGATTAGAATACTCAAGAAACAGTTAAAATCATTCAAACGCGATTTTAAGATAATAGTGATGATCAAATAATCCAGGAGGGATAAAAATATTGGGAAAATATCTTTCATTCCTATTTACAAATTATTCTTAATCTGGTGAAAAGAACATCAAATAAACAAGAATATAATAATACTCTATAAGGTAAAGATGATAACATAAAATTTTTATAATATTCAAATCCGTCAACCTCATTATATATCTATTAATTTTGGTTTTTTCCAATATACGTAAATTACCATAATAGTCTAAATATTTTGTATATGATTATTACCCTCTTGATTATAAGGTATGTTTAACCTACACCTAGATAACATACTAACCCCCAATGTTATCTAAACTGACATATGATACCAATAATAAGTCTTAATCCATAAATAGAACGTATTATTGCTTTTTTGAACAAGAAATCATATTAAATGATCTTTAATATTTATGTTTTGATATAATTATCAAAACACATAAAAGGTACACCCATATATTACATCTGGGAATTTAATCTAAGTATCTACTTCTTACACAAATGAAACCCTTTTAAAAACATATTTTATTTTTGGAAAAAATCATCAATTGTTCAATCATGACATATTATTTTTCCTTGAAAATATCAATAACAGTGAAAAAATGAGAATATTGATGATTATGAAAATAATATTAATGTATACTCAATGAAGGAAAATTTTTAGTCATGAAAATACATGTAAACCTTGAATACATAACATAATGTAATACTTTTTACCAATAAGAAAATGTAAATAATCTTTATAGAATATATGATCATATCTTATCCTTTTATGCAATAAAAATATCACCATAGAATTCAAATAATTAACTAATAACATATATTGGTTACATGTCACAAAGTAATAGTTAAATGGAATAATTGTATAGTCGAATTCCACATATTCCACTATTAGAAATGGAATATCCATAGGGAAGAATTCCATACCCATTGCAATAGAAGTTATAACAAAACCCCTCATCCTTTGTTTATGATAGTACTGTCCATCATAGGTTTATCAAATAACCACACATCTTTTTATTATCATGTAACCACCCATAAAATGTCCATGTACCATTATGTAAACATAAAACATAAAATAATTCAATTATCAATGTTTCTCTCATAAAATTTCATTTGAAATCACAAGAAATATTTTCAAGATATTGAAGTATTCAATTTTCTTTTTAAACCATATTCAATACAAAAAACCTCAAAATGAAATAAGGGATATTTTTTCCTCTATAAAAACATTAAGGCTCATAGAGGAAGCAAAATATCAAACTTCATACGAGATCTTTATAGTAAAATCAACTGTTTTTACTCGGGGTTAAAGCCAAGGTATGGAAGGGCTTTAGCTTCCCGTGAGTTCAAAAGTTATGAAAAGCTTGTTCGATGTGCGGAGAAGGTGGAAGTCGAGTTTTCCGATGATCAGGTGTTCTTTGACAAACAAAAGAATAAGAGGTCTAGTTGGCAGGAAAACGAGAAGAATTCCTCAAAGAAGCAAGGAGGTAAGAATACCAAATATCCATCTTGTGAGAAGTGTGGTAAAATGCATCCTGGAGAATGTTTATCCAAGTATGGAAAGTTCATTCGGTGTGATAAGTCTGGTCATATTGCTTGTAACTGTAAGGAAGATGATCAAACAGGCAATGAAATGTCAGCGGTAAGATGTTTTAAGTGTATTGAAATGAGTCATTATGCAAATTAGTGTCTAACGAAGAACTCAACTGGGGGAAAGAAGCCAGACTACAAGAAGAAATGGGTGGTGAAATCCTTTTTAACAACTTTAGCAGATGTTGGGTCATCGAATGAAGTAGTATCAGGTACACTATTTGTTTGTTACGATTATTCCAATGTGTTGTTTGATACAGGGTCTACACATTCATTCATTTCTGATAAGTTTTCTAGTAAATTGGAAATTCCATCTCAAGATATGAATCCTGAACTTATGGTAAAAACACACGGACAAAACATTGAGACAAAAAGAAATTATATGAACCTTCTGATCCTTTTGTGCGGAAAGAATCTACCTGGAAATCTTATTGTTTTGCCTCTAGTAGATTTTGATGTTATTTTGGGCATGGAATGGCTTTCTGTTTATCATAGTAAGATTGGCTGTAGACCTAAAATGGTTTCTTTTCAGAAAGATTTTCAGTTTGTCTACAATAATGAACCCATGATTTTGATAACATATCAGGAAGTTGAGAAACTAGTAAATGATGGATGTGAATGTTACCTTGCACATATTGTAGAAAATAAAGGTACTGTACATATTAATGATGTTTCAGTGGTAAATGAGTATCTTGATGTTTTTATTGATGATTTTCCTGGAATTATTCATGATTGGGAAGTTGAATTTAATGTTGATATAGTTCCTAATTCTAAGCCAATTTCAAAACCCCCTTATCGAATGGCTCAAGTTTTTCTTTTAGAGTTAAAGAATAAATTCCAGAATTTATTAGATAAAGGATTTATTTGACCTAGCACATCACCATGGGGTGCTCCTATCTTGTTTGTTAAAAAGAAAGATTGCTCAATGAGACATTACATTGATTATATAGCCTTAAATAACATTACTGTTATGAACAAGTATCCTTTTCCTCATATCGATTATATGTTTGATCAACTCCTGGGAGCTCAGTATTTTTTGAAGATTGACATGAGGTCGGGGTACCATCAGTTGAAAGTAAAAGAATAAAATGTTCCTAAGACAGCGTTCCATACTAGATATGGCCATTATGAATTTTTAGTTATGCCTTTTGGGTTAACCAATGCACCTGCTGTATTCATGGACCTTATGAATAGAATTTTCCATGAGTTCTTGGATAAGTTTTTGGTTGTTTTCAATGATGATATATTAGTGATTTCTAAAAGTAAAGAGGAGCATTAAAGTCATTTAAGGGTTATCTTGAAAACCTTAAAAGAAAATAAACTGTATGGAATGTTCAGCAAGTGTGAGTTTTGGATATAACAAATTTCTTTCCTGGGTCACATTGTTTCAAAAAATGGCATAACTGTTGATCATGCTAAAACAAAAGTTGTTAAAGAATGGCCAAGACCCACAAATGTAACTGAGATCGTTAGTTTTCTTGTTTTGGCAGGTTACTACCAAAGGTTTGTTGAAATTTTTTAGCGATTATCTAGTCCAATGACTAAGATAACTCGGAGGGGTGTTATGTTTATATAGACAAAAGAATGTGATGATTGTTTTCAGGAGTTGAAAAGAAGATTGGTGAATACTCTAGTTTTTGGAACTTCCAACCATGAATGGTGAGTTTGTTATATACAGTGTTGCTTCGTTGAAGGGAAATGGCTATGTCCTTATGCAGAATGATCAGGTAATTGCGTATGCTTCACGTCAGTTGAAAACTCATGAGGTAAATTACCCTACACATGACTTGGAATTAGCTGGTGTTGTTTTTGCTCTAAAAATTTGGAGGCATCATGTGTATGGAGTAAAGTGTGAAATATATACTAATAACAAAATTTTAATGTATATATTCACTCAGAAAGAATTGAACATGAGACAGAGGAGATGGATAAAATTAATCAAGGATTATAATTGTACAATTCATTACCATTCGGGAAAAGCAAATAAAGTGGATGATGCTTTGAGTCGAAAAAGTAATGCTTCATTAACCATGATACGTATGGAACGAGATCCTTTGGGTTTTGATTTGTTGAACTTTGGCATAGAAGTTTTTGGTGAAGGAATTTCTTCTGTTTTGTTTCAGGCATCAGTGGTATCATCCCTATCAGACAAAATTAAGCAAGCACATAAGAAAGATAGTGGGTTGTAGATAAAGGTAGAGTTGGTTCAGAAGGGTAAGTTGCCTTAATTTAACATTGATAATGATTGTTTTTTTGAGGTTTGGGAAGAGATTATGTGTGCCTAGTTATTCACAATTGAAGAATGAGTTGTTATGTGAGGCTCATAGTTCCCCGTTATCAGTTTATCCTGGAAGTACTAAGATGTACAGAGATCTGTGGGAGTATTACTGGTGGGATGGAATGAAAAGAGATATTGCGGATTTTATTGTGAAGTGTTTGACTTGTCAGCAGGTTAAAGCAGAGTAGAAGTTACCGAAAGGGATGCTTCAGCCTTTACCATTTCCAGAGTGGAAATGGGAACATATATCCATGGAATTTGTTGTGGGATTACTAAGGACATCTCGAGGTAATAATGCAATCTGGGTTATTGTTGATCAATTGACTAAATATTCTCATTTCCATCCTATTCGAGATACATTCTCTCTAGATCAACTTTCTCGATTGTATCTTAAAGTGATAGTCATGTTGTATGAAGTTCCTCTCTCCATTGTATCTGATCGTGATCCCAAGTTTACTTCTATCTTTTGGAAAGGCCTTCTGAAGTCGTTGGGTACTGAATTAAATTTTAGTACAGCCTTTCATCCTCAGTCAGATGGCCAGTCAGAACGAAAAATTCAGACTTTGGAGAATATTCTATGTGCTTGTTCAATGGATTATTAGGGATGTGGGGACCAACATCTTTCTTTGGTTGAATTTTCATATAATAACAGTTTTCATTCTAGTATACAGATGGCTCTATTTGAGGCATTATATGGTAAACGGTGTCGAACTCCAGCTTTTTGGAATGAAGTGGGTGAATGGAAGCTATTGGGACCAGAATTGGTAGAAGAGATGGCAGAAAAAGTTCAGTTGATTCAGAAACACATGAGAATAGCTCAGAGCAGGCAGAAGAGTTATGCAGATAACCGGAGGAAGGATCTATCTTTTGAGGTAGGTGATCATGTTTTTTTCAATGTTTCACCATGGAAAATTGTGATTTGATTTGGTAAGAAAGGAAAGCTGGATCCAAGGTTCATTGGACCATATGAAATAATAGAGAGAGTTGGATCAATTGCATACAAATTGGCATTACCTCCGAGTTTATCTCAGGTACACAATGTTTTTCATGTTTCGATGTTGAGAAAGTATATGCCATATATATCTCATGTTTTGAGCCTGGAGGCAGCTCAGTTGGAATAGAATCTCTCTTATGAAGAACAAGAAGTCTAGATTCTTGAATGAAGAGAGCAAGAGTTGCGAAATAAGGTAATTCACCAGGTAAATGTTTTGTGGAAAAACCGTATGGTTGAAGAGGCAACATGGGAATCTGAAAATGCTATAAGGGATAAATACCCCCACTTATTTTGATAAGTGAATAAAATTGCGCGGACACATTTCTCAAAAGGGGGGAAGGATGTAACATCCCAGGTAAATAAAGAATAAAACATTCTCATATTTATTGATATCTATGAATTAAATATTAATTTTACTTTAAAGGGGTTGCATTGTTCGATAGCATACCCGATACACAACAAAGAGTTTCTTTGAAATATTACGTTGCACACTAGTAATAAAATAATATTATTTTAAATGGTAGTTAACACAAAGTCGTTGTATTGGCATGAATGAATAGAAATAACTTAAATATGAATATATATGTTTTTTTAAATGTTTCTACATTTATAAAATAAAGTATAAAGGCTTAAAATATGAAAAGAATTCAATTTTAGGAATAGATACTATAATATTCACTAAAGGTCGACTAATCGACATTTCATGGAGAACATTCTATAAATATAGTTTTGGTCACTATTATACTTTCTATTGGACCAAATAAAATTCTTCTTTAGAATCTGGACATCAAAATTAATTTGTGTAAATTTTTGGTAATTTTTCGATAAAGTTCAATTTTTTAATTAATAGGGAAAAATGTTGTATTTTAATTCAAAACCTCTTTTTAATCTATTTTATTTATATGATTAGGTTATATTTTAAATTGCTTTTAATGTTAAATTAGAATATATTTTTATCATTTAATCCAATAGTGGTCGTTGAAATTAATTTCACTTTGAAATTGGACTTAAACTAGTGTCAATCTTTTGATACTTATTGTTTCATAAAAATAAGCTATTTGTCCTGACAGCGGGAATTAATTATTAAATTAATTAATGTAAATTATATGTTTTTAATTTTTAAAAATATACATCATTTTTTATTTCAGAATATCAAATATATCTTAGGGTAATTTTTTTGATATTTTTCTGAAAAACATCAATTTTTGATGAATACTGAAACCACTATGTGGTACTTAAAAAACTGATTTTTTGTTTAAATGAAATTTTACCACCTCTGTGTTTTGAATTTAAAAAATCATTGTCACGACCCGTCCTCGGGGCCCGTGCCGTGACTACCCCAAGCCCGCCTTCCATAGGCCAGGGGCTGGCGACTAGCACCGAAGGCGTAAATCCCGATAAATGGGAAGGCATTGCCTTTATAAAAGTAACAAAACACCACAGTGTACAAGTGGAAGTAAAACACTAAGTGCAAAAAGAAGTGCTGAAAAGTAAATGGGCCAGAATACAAACCCAAAAGAAAGTACAACTACAACTGAACGAAGTACAACAGAAAAAGACAACAGCTGGAGGGACGGAAGCGGCTCCTGGGTCGTCCTCCTCGGATCCTACCTGAAGGGTAGGTACAGATGGCGCAGCTCCTGGATCGTCCACCACGAATCCTACCTGAAGGGTAGGTACAGATAGCCTCCAGAGTTCTCTCGTCCGTCAACCTCCTCCATGTGTCGTCTCGCCGTGAAGTCCACCTCCGGACACTGACTTGTCGTGTAGTCCACCTCTTGGTACTGTCCAGTCCTCGAACACTCGGCCTCCGTCAGCACTGCTTGTCGTCTGCAACCAACACAACGAGGTGCGGGCATAGCCCGTGCAGGGGTGAGTATAACGATAATCAGTAGGGACCCCGAGACCCTCAAGGTCTCACTAAATCTAACAAGGATAACCACAATAAGATCTCAATAGATAAACTCTACATAGGTATATGCCCATACATATACCTAAGTTATCAAGTAACCCATCTCAATCATGAGGAAACACAAAGGTCAAAAGTCTCAGCTCCAACCAGGATTTTCATTATCGAAACCGTAACTACTGAAGAGCTCCATCTCTATAGTGTACAATGGTCCTGTCACGACTCTGAGGTACTGCTCACTAACCTAAGACTGCTGAGGTACTCCTCCTGTCGAGTACCGCGGGTCTGCGGCCGACTACCGGGCGCTCCGTCCGCTGTGGGGTTGTCGCCAAATATCGGGCGCTCCCCCCAATAGCCTACAGAGGTACTCCTCCTGTCGAGTACCTCGGGTTTGCGGCCATCTACCGGGTGCTCCGTCCGCCGTGGGTCTGTCACCAAATACCGGGCGCTCCGTCCACTGGGCTAGTTGACCTACTCCAAGTCAAGTCGGTCATGCAGTCGTCTGGTCTCAGCAGGCTACACGATCTCCGTACTCCGCACGCTCGTCTCCGGGAGGGTCTGCTCCACGAGCTTCTGGTCGATACTCCAAGTATCTCAAGGTCCCACAAATAAGTATCTCAAAGGACCACCTCGTCATAGGGGTCTCAACGCAACAGACGGTGCGTCAATCGGACGCCCGGTCTGTGAGTTATTAGCCTTTTCGTCCCAGGGGCCCGGTTGGTTTCGTGAGCAAAACCAATCCCGGCCGTATCTCAACTGTACCCCGAACTCCCATAGGGTATACTCATAGGGACCTTTACTCAACGTAATCACCAACGCCGCTGACGGTTCGTCAAATGGACGTCTGGTTTGAAAGATATCAGCTTTTCCGTTCCAGGGGCCCGGTTGGATTTCGGTGCGATCCAACCCGGCCACTATCCATCTGCATCCAATTATCAGGCGGAGGATGCCAAAAGTTCCGTATCGACAACAGGAACTCAATGTCGCAGACGGCGCGTCAATCGGACGCCCGGTCTGAGAGTTATTGGCTTTTTTCTCCCAGGGGCCCGGTTGGTTTTTAAGGCAAAACCAACCCGACCGTACTCCACCTGCGTCCAAACCTCGGGCTGAGTATGCCAAAAGATCCGTCTCACATAGAGGAATTCAACGAAACAGACTGCGCGTTAATCGGACGCCCGGTCTGTTAGTTATTGGCCTTTCTGTCTCACACCCACCCTGGAAAACTTTCCAGGAGGTCACCCATCCTGATCACTGCTCTAGGCCAAGCACGCTTAACTATGGAGTTTTAACTACGTAGGCTCCCGAAAAGGAAGGTGCACCTTGAGTATAGTATACCGAAACGACCGTCTCGATCCAAGGATCGCGTTGTCGTTGACGGCGCGTCGTTCGGAGGCCTGTAGCTCATGTTACGGGAGTTTGAACGAAAATCGTCCGAAGACGGGGGTTCGGGCCCGGCCCGACCCGGCCCGACCCCCCCGGGAGTCGGCCGAACCAGGTCGACCCGACCAGGTCCGGTCCGGCCAGGGCGCGGCCCGGCCGGTCGGACCGGCCTGGTCCGGTTCGGCCGAGCGGCCGAACGGCCTTGCGCCGCGGGGCGCTGCCCCCGCGTCCTGGTGGTGCCCCCCCCCCCCCCCCCCCCGCGTGGGGCCGCGCTGAGTCGGGACGCGGCTTCAGCCGCGTCCGAGGGCACCGGACCCGCGTGGCCGCGGGTCCCGCCGCCGCCGCGCTGAGTCGCGGCGGCCTGTCCGGCGGCGCGCCGGGGCGCCGGCGCCCCGCGCCGCCGGCGAGTTCCGCGGGCCACCTGGATCGCTCCGGTGGTCCGATTTTGTTCCCGCCTACGCAGCTGCTCCTCCCGGGACTCGTCCTTCACTGCGGAATCGTCAAACATCCGTTTGCAGCACGTTCCGTCGTCGCCCGTCAATTCCGCACAAAATGAAGAACGACGGAGGGTCATCGGGCCGTGTTCATTTGTCCCGCACCCTCCGCGTTAGAGATAAACAAACGGGAGATAATTAAGTTCAACACATGAACGCATATCCGAAACAATTTTTAATGAAATAAAATTGTTTCATTAACGGGTTCCTCATTTGAACGAAAAAAACAATTTTAATAAATTTTAAAATTGTTCACAAAGACAATTCATTAGTTTCTAAAGAAACAATTACGGGAATATAAAAAGAAAAGGGGTAATACCCAAAATAAATCCCTACCTCGCCGTCGCTGTCGGATGCGAGGTCGTCGCGGAATTGACCGTCGCAGAAGGAGGTGATCGTCACACCGCGGAAGGGCGTCACATCGACGGTCTCCGAGGACCAAGAACATACGGATTTAATTAATAATAATTAAATCCATGTTGTTGTTGAAATCCAAAAAGAAAATAAAAAGAAGTGCAACCCCCTAACTTGGTTGTTGTCGATCGAAGGCTGTCGCGGGGTTAGATCGCCGCGGAAGAAGCGTCGCGAAGGGAGATCTGTTGGCGTCGCGGTACAAGGCTTCGCATCATCGATCTCCGCGGGTTTGGCGTTCTTCGCGTTCTTCGCGTTCTTCACGTTCTTCTCCGAAGAAGAACGCTTTCCTCCAAATCCTCTCCACGCCACAAGTTTCAACCCAAAATAAAATAAGCTTAAGCCTTATTTTATTTACACAACTAAACATGTGAATTTCAAAAGATAAGAAACGAACCATTAATTCGTAGAATTAATTGAACGAAAGAAACAGCTCATTTAATTTACGAAAGAAACAGCCCAATTAAATGGTCTGTTAAGATTTTAAGAAACGCGTCAGTTGACTTTCATTAAGACGGGTTTTCACGGGTGCGTTTCTTAGCAGAAAGAAACGGAGGGGCTCGTGCGGGACCCACCTCACAAATATCCTACCAAGGGGTAGGATATTTCTGGATAGCATCCTATCCTATTCAACTCAGTTCAAGCCGCCTTTAAGTGGCTTCAAGTGGCTTAAGCAAAATAAAATAAAGTTGTCGCAAAATTATTTTATTTCTTAACTTTAATCCTGAAAATTAAAAACCACACCCGAGCAAACGCAACTCCGGAAGAGGCGTTTCTAAGCGAATACCGGCGCTGCGATTTCATCGGTTCCCTCAGAATTCGATTCCGGGTACCGGTTCAAAAGTTAGAAAAACCCGCTCGTCCGTTCAATGAATGTACCCGAGCCAAACTTCAGAAAATGATTCCGGGCACACCGGGCCTCGGAATCAGGTTCCGTCAGAAACTGCGTTCTTGTAAAATTCCAAATAAAATTAAGAAAAAAAAATTCCTTGAAATTTACGGGTCTTTACATTACTCCCACCACAGGGCTTTACGTCCTCGTAATGCTTCACCACAATCTTAGGGAAACAAAGCGGTACTGAGCACACATCTGAGCCTTCCGCTCCCATGTGCTCACTTGGAGGTTCCCGCGCTGCCGAAGAAAGTGCACAAGAGGAATCGACCATCCTCCTAGGATCCGCTCCTGTCGATCCTCGATCCCCACATGAACATCCGTATAAGACACTCATCGCCACCGTCTAGCTCCTCATGGTCGATGATATTAGAAGGGGTCGAGCACGTATCTCCTCAGTTGGGATACATGGAAAACGTCACACACCTAGTGCAACTGAAGTGGATGGGCCAAGCGGTAAACCACCTCGCCTACCCAACTGAGGACCTAGAAAGGTCCGTTGAACCTCAGAGATAACATGCCTCCCAGGCCACATCTCCGTAAACCTCGTCGAGGTGAGACCCGTAAGAAGACGTGGTCGTCATCCTCGAACTCCAGAGGTCTCCATTCCTGTTAGAACTGAAACTCAAAACGACTACTGCTATGAGGGTAAGGTTGACCGACTCATGAGTGATCGGTCACACCCTCCTGTGCAAGAGTTACCCTGCACTGCCTGGGGTTTCCTTTTCCGCCGACCAAGGAAAACCCATCCCAATGTTTACCTAAAACCGTCAATTTGAGTATGAACAGTTATTGCCCATTCCATACTCAAACTAACGTCGTAAGGCCTCGACGCTGCCACCAAGAGATTCCAACCAAAACTCTCGCCTCGAGGGTCTGACCACACCGTCGGCGTAAGTGTGATTATCGAGTCTCCTCCCAAGGTATCTCCAGACGTGAAGGTCAAGTCCACGGCTTACCGGAAACTCTAGGTCTGGAAAAAGATTTGTGGAAGCGAGGAATGATTCATATCGACGTCTGTTACTACAGCAGCTAGTAGTGGACATAGACTGTCCCTTGAATCATTTCTAGAGCCATTGGGTCACACTCCTTGACCGCATGCATCCGCACTTTTCCTCCACCCTCCAGCTCCCTGAGCCTGGCGGGAATAACTAAGGCGGGTGGTTGTAGCATGTTAAGATGTACACCACCTCATGCTGCTCTCCTAGCTTTGCCTCCTCGTCTGCCTCTTCGCAGACTCATCTCTATTTAAAGCTACCTCTTCTTGAAACATTTAACACACCCGAGTCTCTAAGACTGGCACTGGTTTCATGTTTCTTACTGCACTGTGCAGTCTTCATCCGCTCCTGGATGAACTGCACCTCCTTTGCATATGATCTGGAAGAGCTGCTAAAATTTCTCCTTTGCCGAAAAGAGAAACCCGGTCTCATCCCCTCTCTAGATGAACCACACCCATTGCCTAATACAGTCAATCCTGGCATGAAGGATGCATTCATGCCATGGATGACGTCGTAAGGCCTCGACGTAACTACTAAGAGATCCAACAGTTACTCTCGCCTCCAAGGGTCGAGTCACACTGTCGGCATCAGTGTGAGGTCAGTGGGTCTCCTCCAGTTGAAATCTCGAAAGTGAGGGTCAAGTCAACAGTTTAACCGGGACCACTCAGTATCATCTCAAAAGAGGACAGGAAGGCAAACATCACAAGATAAGTGTCTTTATTTTATTGCAGCTCAAGGTACAAAGACACAAAAACAACATCAACCTGGAACTAGAAGTACAAGAGACGTATCCACTAGTTCCGCTCCTGTCCACCTGCTCCAGGATCTCTACTACCTTGGTGGCTCCTCAAAAGCCTATGGATCAACTGTACGAGGAGTCGGACAGTCACGTGCCAGGTGCCCCTTTCCACCGCACGAGTAACACAGTCTACTTCTGGCACGCCTGGCTCTGACCCCACCCCGGGTGCCCCGCACCACCGGTCCTAAAACCCGAGATCGCACAACTGCTGGTATGGTCCTCCTAGACCTCTACATCATCTGTCTACTGCCCACAGATGACTCGGCTTCTGATCAAAAAACATGCGGAAAAGGCAGCAGCTCCTGAACACGCTCGGGGTGTAGAGCTACTTGCACAAACTCCACCCAAAAGAAGGTCTCGAAGTCTTCCCATGTGAAATCCATCCCATCGCAAAACTGGAACAAGTGGCTCCACCACCTGCCTGCTGCTGCCTGATGAAGGCTAGCAGCAAAGGTCACCATGAAGTCTGATGGCGTCCCTACTAGCCTGAAGACTCCCACCATAGCCTCCAGCCAATCCTCAGCCGCCTGCGGGTCCGTCTCTCCCCGGAACCTGGGTGGCCTATGGCGCAGGAACTCATGCAGTGTGCGCAAGTAGCAGGCATCGCCTACTGGTGGGGCTAGTGGAATCGGTGGCCCAAGGTATGGTAGTACCGCTGGCACCTCCACTGGTGCCTCAACTGCAAGAGGGCCCTGTACCGAAGCCTCGTCACTCGACAGGCTGTCAGCACGCACATCCCTCTGGGCTCTAACTGGTCATCCGAGAAAAGGCATCCTGAAAGTAACAACGTAACACGGTCAAACGATTATACCTGGTGAGATGACCTGGTTTGAGCTGTTTTAAGGTGGGAAACCTTTAAAAACACACACGCAAACTGTGTTTTCGAGCACAAAGTCGAAAATCAGTTTCCAGGGTCCTGGTGTATGGATACGTCGGCCGCCCGCACCAACACTGGACTCCCTGAACTGAAAACCACACTCGGTTCCCTTAACACTATTGCTTCACAGAAAGAAATATCATAGTCTGCGGTAGAACCGACCACCTCTGATACCAATTTGTCGCGACCCGTCCTCGGGGCCCGTGCCGTGACTACCCCAAGCCTGCCTTCCATAGGCCAGGGGCTGGCGACTAGCACCAAAGGCGTAAATCCCGATAACTGGGAAGGCATTACCTTCATAAAAGTAACAAAACAGCACAGTGTACAAGCGGAAGTAAAACACTAAGTACAAAAAGAAGTGCTGAAAAGTAAATGGGCCAGAATACAAACCCAAAAGAAAGTACAACTACTACTGAACAAAGTACAACAGAAAAAGACAACAGCTGGAGGGACGGAAGCGGCTCCTGGTTCTTCCTCCTCGGATCCTACCTGAAGGGTAGGTACAGATGGCGCAGCTCCTGGATCATCCACCATGAATACTACCTGAAGGGTAGGTACAGATAGCCTCCACAGTGCTCTCATCCGTCAACCTCCTCTGAGTGTCGTCTCGCCGTGAAGTCCACCTCCGGACACTGACTTGTCGTGTAGTCCACCTCCTGGTACCGTCCAGTCCTCGAACACTCGGCCTCCGTCAGCACTGTCTGTCGTCTGCAACCAACACAACGAGGTGCGGGCATAGCCCGTGCAGGGGTGAGTATAAATATACTCAGTAGGGACCCCGAGAACCTCAAGGTCTCACTAAATCCAACAAGGATAACCACAAGAAGATCTCAACAGATAAACTCTACTTAGGTATATTCCCATACATATACCTAAGTTATCAAGTAACCCATCTCAATCATGAGGAAACACAAAGGTCAAAAGTCTCAGCTCCAACCAGGATTTTCATTATCGAAACCGTAACTACTGAAGATCTCCATCTCTAGAGTGTACAGTGGTCCTGTCACAACTCTGAGGTACTGCTCACTAACCTAAGACTGCTGAGGTACTCCTCCTGTCGAGTACCGCGGGTCTGCGGCCGACTACCGGGCGCTCTGTCCGCTGTGCGGTTGTCGCCAAATATCGGGCGCTCCCCCCAATAGCCTACAGAGGTACTCCTCCTGTCGAGTACCTCGGGTTTGGGGCCAACTACCGGGTGCTCCGTCCGCCGTGGGTCTGTCACCAAATACCGGGCGCTCCGTCCACTGGGCTAGTTGACCTACTCCAAGTCAAGTCGGTCATGCAGTCGTCTGGTCTCAGCAGTATACACGATCTCCGTACTCCGCACGCTCGTCTCCGGGAGGGTCTGCTCCACGAGCTTCTGGTCGATACTCCAAGTATCTCAAGGTCCCACAAAGAAGTATCTCAAAGGACCGCCTCGTCATAGGGGTCTCAACGCAACAGACGGCGCGTCAATCGGACGCCCGGTCTGTGAGTTATTAGCCTTTTCGTCCCAGGGGCCCGGTTGGTTTCGTGAGCAAAACCAATCTCGGCCGTATCTCAACTCTACCCCGAACTCCCATAGGGTATACTCATAGGGACCTTTACTCAACGTAATCACCAACGCCGCTGACGGTTCGTCAAATGGACGTCTGGTTTGAAAGATATCAGCTTTTCCGTTCCAGGGGCCCGGTTGGATTTCGGTGCGATCCAACCCGGACACTATCCATCTGCATCCAATTCTCAGGCGGAGGATGCCAAAAGTTCCGTATCGACAACAGGAACTCAATGTCGCAGACGGCACGTCAATCGAATGCCCGGTCTGAGAGTTATTGGCTTTTTCATCCCAGGGGCCCTGTTGGTTTTTAAGGCAAAACCAACCCGACCGTACTCCACCTGCGTCCAAACCTCGGGCTGAGTATTCCAAAAGATCTGTCTCACTTAGAAGAATTCAACGAAACAGACGGCGTGTTAATCAGACGCCCGGTCTGTTAGTTATTGGCCTTTCCGTCTCACACCCACCCTGGGAAACTTCCCAGGAGGTCACCCATCCTGATCACTGCTCTAGGCCAAGCACGCTTAACTACGAAGTTTTAACTACGTAGGCTCCCGAAAAGGAAGGTGCACCTTGAGTATAGTATACCGAAACGACCGTCTCGATCCAAGGATCGCGTTGCCGTTGACGACGCGTCGTTCGGAGGCCCGTAGACCAAGTTACGGGCGTTTGAATGAAAATCGTCCGAAGACGGGGGTCCGGGCCCGGGCCGACCCGACCCGACCCCCCCGGGAGTCTGCCGAACTGGGTCGACCCGACCCGGTCCGGCCCGGCCAGGGTGCGGCCCGGCCGGTCGGACCGGCCTGGTCCGGTTCGGCCGAGCGGCCGAACGGCCTGGCACCGCGGGGCGCTGCCCCCGCGGCCTGGTGGTGCCCCCCCCCCCCCCCCGCGTGGGGCCGCGCTGAGTCGGGACGCGGCTTCAGCCGCGTCCGAGGGCACCGGACCCACGCGGCCGCGGGTCCGCGGGTGCCGCCGCCGCCACGCTGAGTCGCGGCGGCCTGTCCGGCGGCGCGCCGGGGCGCCGCCGCGCCGGCGGCCCGCGCCCTCGGCGAGTTCCGTGGGCCACCGGGATCGCTCCGGTGGTCCGATTTTGTTCCCGCCTACGCCGCTGCTCCTCCCGGGACTCGTCCTTCACTGCGGAATCGTCAAACATCTGTTGCGGCACGTTCCGTCGTCGCCCGTCAATTCCGCACAAAATGAAGAACGGCGGAGGGTCGTCGGGCCGTGTTCGTTTGTCCCGCACCCTCCGCGTTAGAGATAAACAAACGGGAGAAAATTAAGTTCAACACATGAACGCATATCCGAAACAATTTTTAATGAAAAAAAATTGTTTCATTAACGGGATCCTCATTTGAACGAAAAAAACAATTTTAATAAATTTTAAAATTGTTCTCAAAGCCAATTCTTTACTTTTTAAAGAAACAATTACGGGAATATAAAAAGAAAAGGGGTAATACCCAAAATAAATCAATACCTCGCTGTCGCTGTCGGATGCGAGGTCGTCGCGGAATTGATCGTCGCGGAAGGAGGTGATCGTCACACCGCGGAAGGGCGTCGCGTCGACGGTCTCCGAGGACCAAGAACATACGGATTTAATTAATAATAATTAAATCCCTGTTGTTGTTGAAATCCAAAAAGAAAATAAAAAGAAGCGCAACCCCCTACCTTTGTTGTTGTCGATCGAAGGTTGTCGCGGGGTTAGATCATCGCGGAAGAAGCGTCGCGAAGGGAGATCCGTTGGCGTCGCGGTACAAGGCTTCGCGTTGTCGATCTCTGTAGGTTTGGCATTCTTCGCGTTCTTCGCGTTCTTCGTGTTCTCCGCCGAAAAAGAACGCTTTCCTCCAAATCCTCTCCACGCCACAAGTTTCAACCCTAAATAAAATAAGCTGAAGCCTTATTTTATTTACACAACTAAACATTTGAATTTCAAAAGATAAGAAACGAACCATTAATTCGTAGAATTAATTCAACGAAAGAAACAACTCATTTAATTTACGAAAGAAACAGCCCAATTAAATGGTCTGTTAAGATCTTAAGAAACGCATCAGTTGACTTTCATTAAGAAGGGTTTTCACGGGTGCGTTTCTTAGCGGAAAGAAACGGCGGGGCTCGTGCGGGCCCCACCTCACAAATATCCTACCAATGGGTAGGATATTTCTGGATAGCATCCTATCCAGTTCAACTCAGTTCAAGCCGCCTTTAAGTGGCTTCAAGTGGCTTCCAAGTGGCTTAAGAGAAATAAAATAAAGATGTCGCAAACTTATTTTATTTCTTATCTTTAAGCCCGAAAATTAAAAACCACACCAGAGAAAACGCAACTCCAGAAGAGGCGTTTCTAAGCGAATACCGGTGCTGCGATTTCATCGGTGCCCTCAGAATTCGATTCCGGGCACCGGTTCAAAAGTTAGAAAAACCCGCTCATCCGTTCACTGAACGTACCCGAGCCAAACTTCGGAAAATGATTCCGGGCACACCGGGCCTCAGAATCAGGTGCCGTCAGAAACTGCGTTCTTGTAAAATTCCAAAGAAAATTAAGAAAAAAAATTTCCTTGAAATTTACGGGTCTTTACAATCATCCATACATGGTTGTCATTAGGATGTAAAATGATGTTCAATGGGATTAAAATAATTTTTTGGTGAATAGTAACTTTTAAGTTTTTAATCGCGATTAGAGGTATTTAGTGTAATTTAAGGTAAAAATAATGTTTTAATATTATTAATTGAACTTGACACATGTCCTACCCTTATTGGATGTGTCATGGCCGACCTAGAATATCCATGGATTAACTTGTGGACCCCATGTATCCACTTTGGTAGAAAAAATACATTAATAACTTTTTATTTAATGATAAAATGAAAATGTCACAAACATGAGTTGTTTTATTAAACAATTTTTAAATGGGGTTATACAAGTCATATTTTTTACTATAAATATTCATTAGAAATATAAGAATATTTCATACATCATGATATTTTTTTTATATAATTTTTAGACATTAAATAAATTAAATTATTTATGACATCATGATGATGCAACGATTGCCTCATTAATGAACGATTTAAATAAAATGAAAAGATAATGTAAAATCTAAGACATACACCTGTAAAAGACCTATTGGATGAGTATAAATCAAACCCTTATCACCTTATCCTTGAATTATATCACTGTGGGACCTTTAAAATCCGAATATCTTTTTATAATAAAGTAACCTTTTATAACATTCCAAGAGTTCCCCTCCTCTCCTCTTATAAAAGGCCCCCATCTCTACCACCTTACCCACACCACTCAAGCATTTGGCTCAACTAGACCCTGCCCATTTTGTCTCTCCACATCCGTCTCTTACTCCTAGCAACCTCACATTGGGTAGAAGTCTTCCCATGGAAGCCTTTGAGCTCAAATCAAAAAGAGTTACCCGTTTTAATGTTAGTGTTTTCTCTTGTGTTCTTTTGTTTTATTTTGCATCTCCAACCCTCTAAAATCATTTTATTCCTTTATTTTATAACAACATAGGTATCTTCAATATAATAGTATGTTGTTATAAGAATTATTCGAGAAAAACCTACACACACCTTCGTCTAATGGTTAATGAACATATTGTTTCTGTGGTTGGCGAATTTCTGCCTCACGAAACGATGATTGTTTAATCTTATTTTAACACATTTAATGGTGGAAATTAAGATTTCACTCTATTTATATATAATATATGTTATGTTTATGTTTTCCTAATTCTTCTGTATTTTTCATTTGTGGTATACCTTTATGGATTCCATTATAGGTATACGCGATATCTTCATTTTAGGTAGTGCGGACTACAGCCCCCTCAAAGTGATTTGATTCATTAATGCCATATGTGGGACATATAAAGGATGTAATTAATGGTATTATATGTTATATTATACTAGAATTATAATATACCTTTATATCATTATGATTCCATTCCATAAAATATGAAATAGAAATGAAAGTAGCGTTCATGCGTACGTACGGCATACCATCTCCATGAACGGTGCATTTCATTTCATACCTCTAAACGTTATGTAATATTATAAATGAATGTATATACTGGATATATATGATATATATGATATCTGAATCATTAGTATAACTCTGGATATAATGGATACATGAACAACTTGTAATTATAAAGAGTTTATTTTTGACTCAAGTACCAATGATCATTAAAACAACCCTTATTAACTTAAATAATTACATAGTGTTCCTGACATGGCAATGAGTTATATAAAAGGAATAATGAACATGAAAAAGGTTCTTAAAAAAGTGTAAATTAACTCACGTTTATAATTCAGGAGATTAAAGGACGATCAAGTCATGTCGAATACGAGGTAAGGGACTTCGTCTCAATCTCCTTTCATTGAGGCATATTTTGTTTTATACACAACTTTCTTTTATACGGTGTATAAACCCCTTTGACTTTTACTTTTATACAAAATGAATCTTTTTCTACGAAGTGTTTTACTAAACGACAAAAAGGAATGTTTCTTTTAATGTACGCGGTGAGAATGACCCTTTTCCGCCACCACGAGTATTATTTGGTCTTTGGCTTGCTCAACAAGCCGTAATGTTTTTTTACAATTAATTAAATACCATATACTGTTTTATGTATTTTGGTATTGAAAAGGGTTTTTTTATAATAGATTTGTTATTTTAATATATTTAAGTGATATATTGTGATCAAATTGTGGAAATGTTTTCTTTAAATTATATTTGTTTTATGTCTAATGATTTTATAATGGTACTTGGACATTTGATAGGTGGTTATGTGATAAACCATATGACGGGTGGTGCCATGAATACTAGGACGGGTGGTTACATTATATCCTCCAATGCATTGGGTATGGAAGTCGGTCGTATGGGAATTCCATTAAGTGATATGTGTGGAAGTCGACCGTATGGTTATTCCATTTAAGTATGTTTATGTCTCAAGTTACCTTTATATGTTATGTGATCTTTATATGGGTTTTATGGAAATCTTTTGGTTACAAAAGGGTAAGTAATGACCATTTATTCAGTGAATAGTTTTTACTACTTCATAAAGGTGAAAAGTATTACTTTGGTAAAGTATACATGATTTACTTGTTGTTTTGATAAACTAACAGTTTTCATTCTTTGTGTATCCCTTACTGAGCTTTTTATGCTCACCCCAAGTTTTTTTTAAATGTTTTTCACAAGACTTAATGTGGAACAGTGTCAAGGATGGGATCAAGGGAAAGTCTTTCTATATAAAACATGGAACTGGTCATGTTTGTTTTGATGAATTTTTTATTTTATGGAAACTTAGTAGAAGTCTCTACTTTGTAATCTTTTGAGATGTAATAGTTATGTCCTAATTCTCTAAAACTCTAAACCGTGAAAAGATCTTCAATGTGAATTATTCATTTAATTCAATGTTAAATAATATTTAAGGCTGGGGCCTTATAATAATCCATTAATCATTAAAAAATTAATATCATTAGAAACATAACATAAATTTATCCAATGTGAAATTTAATATCCTGATATAACATTACAAGATTATTTTTCCAAAATAATCTTATAAACGTTTCAAACCCATATTTAAAATGTGTTCTCCTTCAAAAGGTCTAAAAACTAATTTCATTGAAAAAAATATACATTTATTTGAATAAAATTTATTTTGTTCGAATATCATTTCTATAAAACATATAATATTAATTTTATACATTATTTTGAAAATATATTTCATAAATATAATAAAAGAAGTGTGATCTGATTTTTTTTAAATAAAAACCACATCCTTTATATTCAATTTATTTTTCCATTTCTTATTAATTTTGTATCCAATGATTAACTATATAATCATATATAATATTTATTTTCATAATTCATTTCATAATATTAATTCCCTATATTTAATTTTCATTGTTATAATGGTATAATATAAATAATAATTTTTAATTGTTTGTTTAATCTCAATGTAGTGTATCATGTATGCTATCGAAGATAGTGTTTCATTCTCAAAACCCAGTTTCTTATCATATATGTGTGTATATTATTTTAAAATCATTATTTTATAATTATTATTTCATATATTTCTTATAAAATTATTGAATACAACTTTAATACATTACTTATATATATTGAACGACTGGCATCACTTTGAAGAGGCGGTAGTCCACACTTTCCTAAACAAAATTATATAATTTTTAAAAAAATATAAAGAAATACGTTATTTGTTATATAATATTTGTAAAATCATAAACATATCATAAATATTATAAATATAATACAAAAATAGTTTTTATATCATATATCAAAACTATTATTGCTAATAATTTTAAAAAAATTACATTATTTCATGAGGTAGTAGTTCATCACACACAAGAATGGTATGTTCATTACCATTAAATTGATCTGTTTAAAAGTTTATGTTGATACCTAGAATAAAAAAATTATTATATTTTTTATTCATTTTTTGTTATAAAATAATTGGATAATAATATTTAAGTGTGTGGATATTTAAAATAAATCAAAGAAGCTAGAGGAAGGATGTTACCTCTTCATTAGATAACTCCTGTAGCATTGCTCCCAAGGGATCCCATGGATTGAGATATGAAAAAGGGTAGCTTATATGATGATATGAGATATTTTTTTATATTTTCTTAAATGATTTTTAGTGATACAGTTATCTTTATATGTGTAAATATTTGGGAGGTGTGAGTTACTTTTTATAGTGGAGGAGGAGTTGTGTTCTTGTAAATTTATGAAAAGGGAATTCTACGCAAGTTCTTCCAATGAAATGTGGATTTAATAATAGTACTAATCTAATCCATGGGAGTAAATGGTCCATCTATGTTTATGTAATGAATTTTGGCAAGTTGATTAGTCATTTTGGGCGTCATGTTTGGGGTTTAGACAATTGTTTAGTTAATTTTTCTCTTAATGAATGTAAAATATTTTAATAACTATCACTAATATTGTTGCATTAAATATATGTATAAATTATAATAAATTTATATTTATTCTTTTTACAAATATGTAATCTATTTTTCAGATTTATAATACAATAATTGTATGAAATTAATTTAAAATTATTACTGAAAATGTGTAGTGGTTGAGTGTTTTTAAAGAAATATTATTTAATAGTTTGGGATGTTTTTATATCCAATTTCAATGTGAAGTTGGAATAAATTTTCTAAATTAAAACAATTGAAGTAAAATTTATCTTACTCGTCTTTAAAGTAATTAATAAAAAAATTACCTTGTAATAAAAGTACATGAAAAAATTATTTTGAATGAAAATATACTTTATTTAGAATTCATCAAAAAGTTAAACATTAGTGAAAAATATAAAAAATCAAACTAACCTCTTTTTTATGTGTTTTTTTACAAAATTAAATTTATTTTGACATAATAAATTTATTTATGTTCCCATAATATTATTTCAAATCAGTTGTCCATTAAAAGGCTGTAAATCTATATTTATAAAAACAAATATTTTTATCTATCAAATTATTGTTGATATTCTCTTATAAAAATAAAATATATTTGGATGAGTGTAAATAAATTATTGAATATATAACATATATATTTAATTTCTATCATTTTATAATTGTAATTAATTTAATTTATCAATACAACTTGGCTTTAAGATATAAAAATAATTCCATTATATTGAATCAGTTTGTATTTTTATTTCTAATTAATTGGTAAAAAATGAATTTGCATTATATTTTTAAAGTCCATATGTCTTCATAAGATAGTTAATACTGCCAATTTAATTCATAGAATAAATATTCTTGATCTAAATTAGAAAAATAATAATATATTGTCATTCGGAAAAACAAGGTATTGCATGTAACTAAATCAATTGAAGGAACTTGGTATTATGTTTAATAAAATAAAAAAAATAATATCTCATATAACACATGATAATCTATTTTTCATTATAGTTCATGAATGAAATGGTGTTTTGTATAACGTAATATACAATTGGTGCCTTCACATAATAAAATTTATATTCACTATTGCGTGTAATGTAAAATATCAAAATATTAAATTAGATCAAAATTATTTCACAAAATATTCGGTTATAGAATTATACACTAATTAAAATTAATTTATACCTCTATATTCATCTAGGTAACCAATGTTAAATTACATGAATATTCCTTTCATAGAAACCCACATCATAATAATGAATACTCTCACGAACCAACCTGATTTGACCCTGAATCAGTCACCTGAGACGATATTTGGCATGGCCTGAAGGGTGATCCTGATTCACATGGGATATAAACATGTGTCGGGAATCTAATGTGTACATAAAGGTAAGAATCATTTTGAAAAATAAACAAATAACAAATCATAAAAAGGCACGAAACAATCAAATATATAGACAAAGATGAACATCATTTATATAAGAATCTGAAAAGTGAAACAAAACAAGACAAATAGTCCATGTTAACATAATTCCCACACTATATACTTGTACCAATATAGGACACTCACTAACACAAAGATCAACTATAACCCAAGGTGAATGAACTAATGTTGTAACCTGCATAAGGGAGAAAAATTGAACACTACAATATGTGTTAGTATTAAAACATATTAGGCTAAACAAATAATATATTCCAACTACACTTCCATTAAAATAAAAAACAAAAGTTTCAAGTATGAGATACAATATATAAAAGTATTCTGATCTACACATTTCAATTAAAAACATATTACAACACATTATTCTTATTCATTTCCAAAACAAATTTCATTAATTTAGTGAGAAATTGGTATTTTCAATGAAAAAACAGCGTTTAAAATTTTCAGATTGTGGGAAGAGGATAAAACGTTTTTTTGGAAACCCATTTTAAAAATCCTTATTAAAATAAACATATCATTTTGAAAAAAATTAAACTATAAGTGAATTTTCTATTCACACAACAAGGGAAATGGAAATAATCATATAATTATCACATTCATCACTATAAGAAACATAGAATTAATAGGCATATGTGATCCTTTGAGATGAATAATAATCCATAATATACTAATACATAAGACCCCATCCCTAGTAACATTCCACACAAGATGAAATAAAATACTCTAATTACACTTGACCACCCTAAATCTGGATAATATGAGGGAATATACCATAACAATAAACCCAAATATATCAAGCTAATATGGTCCACTGGTCATAACATCAACTACCAGTGTTGAGATAATTATAATAAAATTATATCTATAATCAAAGATCCCATGTATTATGTATATAAATGGGGTGATCCAACTGATTCTACCTAAGCATCCGATCATAAGTATGTATAATAATATTAACCAAAAGGCATCCCTCCAACCCACCCTAAGGTCTGATCTCATTCCATAGAAATAATAGAAAAAAATGATTCCAAACTTATTCACATTGATAATGGTTCAAATAGAGTTAAAAATGATGAAATCATATCTATTAAACACATACAAGGCTTGAGAATCATCCCTATGTGGTTTTCATAATAATTACTTTCACCATTTTCACAATTCATCTAAATGGGCCTTTAATCATTTCACCAAACTAGTATTTACCAACAGTATAAAATCTTCCTTTAATAAAGAGGTATAAACGCATCCTTTTACAAATCGAAACATTTATATATTTTCCTCCAAACATTTCGGTCACACATTCATGGAACAACTATTTTAATAAAAATTCCAAATGGTTCGTTCAGTAGTAGTGTACATCAGAACACTTTGAAATCAGATAATCATTTAATTATTAAAACAAAAACACATTGAAATCTATATATGGACATGAAAATTTCATTTCACACACTACGAATATATTCATAAATCAAAAAAAATTATAACAGACAAACAGCGTTAAATCCTAACGAGAAATTAACTTCATATTAGGAGAGCATTATTTAACAAAAAAAAACAATTTAAGATCCAACAACGTATAAAACAACAATTTCATTCCATAAATTTACTCAATATACTAAAACATGTCTAAAATATCACAAACCCTATATGAAATGTTACATAACATTTTATCAAGAATCATTTGTTCACATTTTTTTACAAAACAAGGTTATTCTTCACAAAATAAGGCTTAAAATACCATATTCAAAACCAAATAAGTAGTAAAATGATTTCACAACAACAATTAGAATATATATAAGGATAAAAAATAAGAAAAAGATTAAACATAAATTAAAAATTCTAGTACGTGGGAAAACCTACCATAAAACCACGGTGCATATGAAACGCACACCCAAAATCACTCATCGAGGTTTCTAAAACCATGGATTTATAGACAACACCAATTGACAACAAAAACACCCATAAAAAGCATGAAAAAAAAATCACTATGTCATTAATTTCTAGTGGAGAAGTGAAAACAAATATTGAATAGAAGATGAAGGGAGATGTAGATGAAAAGTGAGAGAATACCTTGAGAACAAATCCTCAACATGAAGATCTCCAAGATCTACACAAAATCATAGAAATAACAGATTAGGAGGAAATATTGAGAGATCCCTAGATCTGGATGAAACTGGATTTGAAGGTTTTATGTGATTTGTGTCGAAAAAATCATGAGGTGGAAAAAATGGGGAAAAAATTTATTTCTCGGCAGCCTCACACGGTTAGGATTTATAGTATATTAAACCATGAGGAAACCATGAAACATTCATAATGAACAACCAAACAAAATCCCCTAATTGGTTTCATGACCAAGATCCAACCATACAATAGGATTTATAGGTTCCACAGGATAACCTAGGATTGGTCGCATGGTTTATAAAAACGTGCGATGGTCCTTTTCAATAGAAATTTCATTGATTTCTCTAGTAAATCGTGAAAACCCAAGGGTCGACCATCAGTGAAAGAATAGAAAAGTAAAACACCTCAATAATCAATAATTTTCACACCTAGAACCTATAAAAGGGGTGGGATTCCAAATTAACCAGATCAAATACCAAAATTTAATAAACTAAGTGTGACAATTCTCTCCAAAATTAATGCTTTCTTGTCCCGAAAGTCCATAAACATTATCTAGATGTTTTATCAACTCCTATGGATTCATCATTAATATGATCCAACCACTTAATTCATACAAATTCACCCTATCATGATTTGAACATTATATTTTTTCCCTGGAAAAAAACAAAAACTCACAACCACTTCCAGAGAATCAGTAGATGAATAAAACAACCACTTCCACTACCAAACCAAGAAAAAAATCATTAGGCCTTCTCCCAATGATCTAAAAAATAAAGAAAACTAAATATCTCTCACAAAATCCAATGATTTCAAAAAATTTTTAGAATGGATTACCCATGATCACAAAAAATGAGAACTTGACATATTATTAAATGAAATCTCTATAACACCCATAGTGGGTCTCCCATACATTAATAACCATCTATCAATGAACAAACTAGAATCAAACATGAACTAAAAATGTGTAATTTCCCATGCAGGGAAACCAAAAATCTTCCACACTAGCCTATCAATCTAGGGAAAAAATAACACAAGAGGAACATTTAAACTACCATCTACCAAATTGATAGGATAAAAACTTGGCCAAAAACGTCGGCTTGAACCAAAATCCCCCACCATAAGGGGAGAGTATGAATGGTACCCAATGATTGGATCACTGAAACCACAATAGACAACCACCCACAACTCTTCATCTTTGTATAGATAAAATCCCAGAGCACAACTAATTCTCATTGTTGGTCTACACTCATGGTATTTGAGACTATATGTCGGAATTACTCTGAAACCTATGGATAGAGCCTTGATGGATGAAGTATATACATCCTCATAGTAAAGAGCTAATAATACCCAACTGGAACGTGCATCACTCAATTTTATAAACTGGTAATGACTAAATATCATGATATAAAATACACAGTTCCACTAAAAAAGGCGTTCAAAAGTACACTCACAATATCCCTTATATTTTGATAACCACAACACCATCATTAAAAC
The DNA here is from genome assembly GCA_963277665.1 of Viscum album. Lineage (NCBI taxonomy): Eukaryota > Viridiplantae > Streptophyta > Magnoliopsida > Santalales > Viscaceae > Viscum > Viscum album. Next base: position 1,128,599,672 of record OY728120.1, read on the forward strand.
CACCACAATAAAATTTCTCTTACATTGGAAGAAAATTTATGAAAAGAAACAATAAATGACATTCCAATAACACCTAACTTTTAATGATTTCTTCCATAATTATTTTGAGAAATTCCTTGGAAAATCCATTGTAGGTTACCGAAGAATCGACATGTGTGGTAGGTATTCATAACGTTTGACCATGAAAACCTATTTTGACTAGGAGTGCCACATAGATGAAACACATAGATCTAATGACCATAGGAATTTAATGGAAGAACCCATGGTCTTTTGATTACATGACCCACTCTATCAAATATTGAGTTCCTTCTCGTCTCTTTACCAGAGTGTTCCCCTCTTTTCTAAGGGATAGAAGGAGGGAGGAACACCTCATTCACTCCTTCAATAATGGCTTCAACATGAAAATATTACCTCACCACATAGGAAAATCAAATTAGATTGAGCTATGACACATTCGACTGTACGTCGGAAAAATCCAAACCTCAAAATGTTGTTCCATTATGGAATCTTTTGTTGTATATCATGGATCAAAAGTAATTGGATCGATAAATCCCTGGAAATACTCCCACATGGATCCATCACCCTACTGCAAAACAAAAACCCATATCCATCCCCTTTCTCAAACATTCAATCTCATTAAAATAATGACTAATGAACAAATACATGAATAAATACCATATTATATCTTAATGTGTATTGTTCTGAGACTCAATCATCCACAACATCCACGGTTAACCAGTAATCCTAAAAGATTCAAACATAACATTAAACTTCTCAGGAAACTTGATGAGGAAATAGTTCCTCTAATTAATTCCCTTAAAATCATCCATTGTAAGAGGATCTTCTTGACCATAAATGATATATGGTTCTAACTTCCAAAAGTCACGAATGAAATCCTTAGGTTGCTCAACTAGAAATATTATTAATGTTGAATCCCACATATCCACACTAAGATAACCCATCGAAACTCCATGGGGAAAACCACTGAAAATTTAAATCAAAAGAAATAAATCAAGTCCACCTCCACGACATAATCCCCATGAACAAACAACATATAGAAGAATCTCATTGATCATAGGAGAAAAAGTCATTATATTATAAAATAAATTCCTTTTGAAAACATATTTTATTTAAAACTAACATGGTGGCTTGAAAACTCTCTATTAGTATTTCTTAGAGTCTCACTCACGTGCATGTTTATGTGCCTTCCTAAGAACCCATCCACCATGCCATACCGAGAATCCAATCACATTACAATATACTACCATGTTGTTATGAATCCATAATATCAACAAGGATTAAATAACATCCTCATTCTCCAAAATTACCCATTCAACACATTCCAAAATCATGAACCTCCAAATGAAATCTAACAACTATGTCAAAAATCATTTTTCAAATGCATAATCAAATAAATTCACAACACATAAGAATGAACCAACATAGATTTCCCTCAGAAATATATTTCACTTTTATAATAACATTTTCTAGAAACTAAGAAATCACTCTACACCAAAAACCATTGATTAAAAACCCACTCCTTTTTAGTTAAAACTAATCCCAATGAAAACATCTATATACCATAAACCCCAATAGATCATTTTCAAAAAACTAATTTTCAATGATCTTCCAAAAATTAAATTCTCAATACCCCTTTACCAACATTCTAAAATCCAACTATTTTCATTAAACTCCCACTTTCCACAAATTCAATAAATTTTTTTTCACAACAATGTTTTGGAATTTAGAGGAGGTTTAAGACAACACCTAATAGGGAACTAGTTTCGGTGGGTCGCATGACTATATGGTTTGCAGCCACATGCCATACATACCACAAACATGGATAGGATATTGGGACAATGTCCCAGAATCCATAAGGATTTCCAGTCCATGAAAGCCCAGAGAGACCACTAGCCCGACTCCCTTTTCATATCCCAATCACCAAAAACACCAATTAACCCTGAAACTAAAAAACCCATACATATCATGGAAACCTGAGGATTAAAACGAGAATGTGTATGTGATTATCTTCTTTAATCTACCCCTCAAGACCCATCAATAATACTTTGTATACAAAAACATCAAAAAGTTACAATGGGATCCATGAAGGGTTAGGTTTACTAGTATCCATCCTCCTTATAATACCATTTGGTTATAAAAAACCTCAGGTTAACCATGAATTGGTCACTCGAGCCGATCTATGGGATGGAATAAATGGCATTCCTAATCCCTATAGGCTGGAAACTAATTATAGGAATCAATATAGTATATAAATAGAATTATTTTTCCCATAAATAAAGAAATATCCAAGTAGTGGATAGAGACCAAACAACCCAATATATAAACTAAGATGAAAATATTTAATACAACAATATGAAAGTTGAACAAAACATCACAATTAGACCAACCCAACATGAAGACCAAACTATTTATATGTGACCTCATTATTCACTCTCCAAGGAAATTATCAACATTCACCAAAGGTGAAGGAACTCCACCTAGAACCTGCATAATGGAAAAAAATTTAAAAGATCAATATGTGTGATTATTAAAACATTATAGTCTAGTACGATAATCTATTCTACATTAAATTCAATTAATATAATATTAAAAATCAATTTTAAATTTGAATTACAATATATAAAATTACTCTTTTCTATACATTTTACGGAAAAAAAGTACCACTCATTGACCTTATTAATTTCCAAAACTAGGTTGATTCCATTAGTGGGACATTCAAATTTTCAAGGGGAATGAGATGATTAAATTTTTCAAATTGTATGAAGGGGATAAAACATGTTTCATTGAAAAAAATTCAAATAAGCCTGATCAAAATCAACACATGACCTTCAATGAAAAACATTATACAAGAATTAACTATAGTAATTTTAAATAAGTTCTATTAAAATAATCATATAAGTATCGCATTCCAAACTACTAGAAACTTTGAATCAATAGATATAGGTGAATATAGGAGATCAATTATAATAGAGAAGATATAAATACATTAAACCTCATCCCTAGTAGCATTACATAATATATTAAAACAAAAATTATCAATATACTCAACCACACAAAGTCATGACAATCTAAGGAAAAATCCCATAAAAATGAACCCATATTTATCCACCTTCTATGGGACACTTGTCAGTATGTTAACAACCAATGCAATAATAATTCTTATAAAAACCTCTCAATATTCAATGTTACCATATCTCATTTTTATAAAGGGAGTGATCGAACTAATGTGATTCTATCATCCAATAACAAGTATATATAATAATAATCAATAATTGGAATCACCCCGTGCCACACCAAGGACTGATCTGATGTGAAAAAAATAATTGAACACAACAAGTCCAAACTGAGGAACTCTAATAATGGATTGAATGAATTCTACAGAGTTCAAAACCCATCCATTATAAATATAAAAATCATGACAGAAATCCAATGGGTTTTTTCAAAATCAACACTTTATCCATTTTAACAATGTTTCCAAAGTTGCTTTTAATACTTTCACAAAACTACCTTTTATCAATGGTAAAAAAAATCGAATTTTCATAAGGAGGTGTAAACAATAAATTTTTCATATCAAAAAAATTACTCAATTTCCTCAAAACATTCAGGTAACACATTAACGGCACTACCATTTTTATAAAAATTTCAAATTGGAAATTCGTCGGTAGTGCATACAAGAAAACATTAATAATCAATTATCATTTTATTGTAAAAACTTAAACCACATTAGAAACCATATTAGGACCCAACATGTATTTTAACATGCTTCCAATATATTTATAAATCCAAAGTATTATTTTATAACACAGTTAACCCATAAAATTCTACAGATGAATTAACCACACATTAGGCATGAAATATTTTACAAAATAATTTTAATTTAACACCCAAAAAGTAATAAAAACCCAATTACATTCGATAAATTTATTAAAGTTACTAAAACATTATTAAAATATAACTAACCATGTGTGAAATGTAGTAGATCATTTTATCAAGCATGTGGTGTGTATATTTTTTTTAAAAACTAGGTTATTTATCACAAAACATGGGCTAATCTACATATTTTCATAGAAAAAAATAAAAAAAAATGGTTTCACTACATAACATCAAAAATATATAAACCTATAACAATAATAAAAATATAGAAATAATATTAAAAAAAACTTTTCACGGAAAACTAACTTATATCACTAGAAGAATGGAAACACACACCTGAAATCACTCGTCAAGGGTTCGAAGACCCTGTATTTATGAAGAAAACCCTAGAAAAAGAAAACACCCAACAAAATAATGAAAAAACATTACCCAAAGTTGAAGAAAACCAAGGGGAGGAGATAACCAAAATATAATTAAATGGGAAGGGAGAGGAAGAGAAAAAAAGAGGGAATATATTGAGAAAAAAAAAGAAACAACATGAGGATCATTTAGATATACACCAATGGTGGGGGTAGAAAGGATTGAGAGGAAATGGATAGGGATAACTAGGTTTTTATGAACCTATAGAAGAATTTTTATAGGTGATTCATGTCTAAATATCTGAAGGGTGAATATTTGGAAAAAATAAAAATTTTATTTTTGGGAAGCCTCACACGATTAGGTCGCATGGTTTATTAAACCTTGAAAAGGATGTTTGGAAGCCAGATGGAACAACATCATGGTCACCCCTATTCGACCACATGACCATGATTCAACCATGTGTTAGGTTTTATACATTTAAAATGATTAACAGGTTTTGGCTGAACTATTTACTAAACTGTGCTCTATAATATATATATGGCCTATTCAAGCCGAATTTCCTTGTTTTCTCTAAGAACGCCCAAAATAACCAACAATAAACATTTAGGGAAATATTGGACAAATAAAACACTTCAAAACCCAAAAACATTCACACATAAAAACAAATAAAAGACAATGACTCCCAATGAACCAAATCATAAACCAAGACTTGAAAAATCAAGTGTGACAAATACAATAATGTCCTTTAAAATGAAATGTTTGGAAGATAAAAATTACCCAATTTAACACATACTGCATTTACACATAACATAACATATGTTGGAATACAAATAATAGCATCAAATAGAACTATATGTATAATGTTAGAATGGAGAGTGATAGAAAACAAGTTTTAAAGAAATTTAATGATCACAATTCCATAAACCTCAACTGATCTATGGGGAAATTTGATTTATCAGAAACAAAGATACTATGATAACATTTCTGATTTAATTATCATTTTTCATAATGTTGAATAATTTTTTTGAGAGGATATAATTACATGGTTTTAGGACATCCTCAACATTTTTGTGTCTTAGAAAATTTACACTTCATCTCATATTCATAGAAATAAAGGTGAATTTTTCATTCTTTGACCACTAACATGTCATGACATATATAAATAGAATAATAGATCATTTTATACATCATCTGATAGGATATCAAAAAAATGATATCACAAGTTATTCAACATGATTAAATCCTCACATGGTAAATTAATAATTTAATATAAAAAACATTATATGATGTTTAACTTATACATTTCATAAATGGGTAACCTTATAACCCTTCAATAATATTTAAATCCAAAACATTATAAAGAAGGTTACTAAATTATATTAACATTGATCCCCAATATATCATAATGTAGATCATTGTTTTCAAATTCCCAATAATTTAATAATCTGGTTAATTATTATCTTCAAACTAGGTTATAACTTTAGTTGCCATAAATAAATTTAGAAATCATAAATGGCTCTTTATTTTGATTATTCCTTTATATATTATTTAAATCAATGAAGTTGAAAACATCACCAATGGAAATAAATAACACTATTTCAAAAAATACTGTATTAGTTCTATTGTAATTTATAATATCCAAATTACATTATCAAATTAAATCGTATAGTTATCCAATCTAAAAATAATTATCTAAACATATTGAACAAATTGAGTGTCATATTTAATTATTTTAAAATATCACCATTCCATTAAATCAAATTTTTTATTCTTTATCGCAATTTTATATAACTGTTTCAATCCCTAATTTATTTTTTTACAGAAATATTTATATATTTCATGATTCATATAAAATATTATTTTTATTGCAAAAAATATATACTTAACAAAAACATATTTATTTTTAACCCATTACACGGGCTTCAATGTCTTATTCATTAACAAACGTTTCCCTGTAATATGAAATATCAATCATTTTATAAGGTTCTTAAACAATATCCTAATCAATATCAATACATTTAATGTAAAAAATATGTTTAGAACATCCCATACCATTAACATGTCATTATAAGTCTCTTTATCCCCATAAGTATAACAAATACTCGTAACACCATTCTAATTATCTTTATTAGATATCTAATTAGGATATCTACTATTATAATGCCTTCATATACATATATTAATCATTAAATGTTAACACATTTCCATCTAGTTAACTATATTGACTAACATATACAAATCATAGTGCAAGAAATAGTTATCAAAGAAGAATCCCGGATAGTGATAAAAAAATATTACATATAGGATTTCTAAAGTAGGGAACCAACTAATATAATCTATAACACATTATTTTTATCCTATATTATATTTATTTTTAATATATTTAAATCATTCATGATTCATTATAAAGAGTGTGTAAATTCATAAAGAACATACAATGAGAATATAAAACTAGGTGTGGAGTAAGACCCATTATCGCGAACAAGTTCCCACTCGATTCTAGATAAACATGTTTTTTTATGTTATTTCCTTATGTAAATCTATGGATAAGTCATATACCCAATTTATACGTAGAGAGGGTTTTATTTGTATAAATACACTCACTCAAACCCATATCAATATTTTAGGATATTTTTGTATACATTAAATTATACATAGACATAACAATAGGGAAATACCAAGACATATCCATATAAATATTTATAGGTATCTCAATAAATCATTATCCTCCTCATTCATGAATGTTTACTAAACCATTCCTTTGAATCCAACTATAGATTCACACACTTATTATAAAAGAATATTGCGTTATTTTCGATGAATATTCCTCTCATTATGAAAAATATTCCAAAGGAAAATAATATTTTATTATATATGGAAGCATGAAAGATAATCATATATTTTAGTGAATGAACATAAAAATATTATTTTCAAATCTTTCTCTTTATTTCTCCTATATAAATCATTTCATCACAACTAAGGAAGAGAACAATAATAACGATGTGATCTCAAATTATAGGTAAGTGTAAATAAAGTAAATACATAAAAATAATATGAACATAATGGTATGGGAACATAAAAATAACATTAAAATATCATACCATGCATAAAAATATAATTATCATGAGACATAGCCTAAATTTTAGTAGTTTATAACACCTTGAAATATAATATAATCTAGAACCTAAACTATTTGTTTATATCAAAGGCATAAGACATAAAATTTTTTTTCAACACAAAAAAAAATAATATCGTACCCTATAAGGAAAAGATAATTTGGAAAACATAATATATCACACCATGGGGACTAAACCTATTGGAATAGAAACCCCATGATCCCAAATCATAATCATTTCCTTATAATGGATTGGGCTTCCCCATCTTCCCGTAATGGATCGGGTATCCCAATCTTCCCATAGTAGATTAGGTTTCCCCATTTTTCATATAGGATCATCCCCATAGTCATATCAATAGATATAAATATTTGTCCACATAATTAAAGGAAAATATTTGTCCCACTCATCACATAATAAAGTTATACAAACATCTACACCAAGATAATAAAACAACCATTCTATCATGACCAGAAAAATTAAATGGGTTACATAAATATTTTATCATGTCTAATGAAATTAAATTATATTCATAATAATTTCATCACAAATTTACCTTTGTAATATAAATAGGTCTCATAATCATTTAATCAATGAATCAGCGATGAAAATAAGAGCGTTTCAAAAGCATCAAACAATTGTGAGAGAAATGTGTGGCTTAAACATCATTCTATCTAAACCTAAACCATTCAAGAATGAATTTGAATGGTATTCATTGATCATATATCCTATAAGATACAATGATTAAAAAAGTATGTCATATTATATAGAGATGTATTTTTAAAGATCACATGATTCATTAATTATGTAATATAGGGCTTCTTTGAATATCATTTTTATAAAATCATTACAAAAATCCAATTCTTATAATGACAACTTTACAATTTCATTTAAAACATTTCTTGATGAAAATACAACATTAGATTTAAAAAATTAATTTAAAACATAAAGTATTATAGAAACAATTTTATTTTAAAATATCATTGAATAATTGTGAACAAATATTGAGGACATTTTTAAAAAAAATTTCTATGAAAATACTTTGAAATACATAATATATTACATTAAATCATATTGAAAACATTTTTCAAAAAAATTGATTATACAAAATTTAATGAAATATTTAATTCATTGATTTAATATTAATTGAAAATAATCCATTTAAATCATATAATTTAATATTTTAAATTCATTTAAAACAATTTGGAATCATATTTTTTTTTTAAAACCCAATTCAGCAAGAATTGTTTGAAAATAAAGAAAAAAGTATGATTTAAATTATTCTAAGAACCTTTTTCTAGAAATTTTATTTTGAAAACATACAATGTAATAATAAAATCATTTAAATCCTTTTCATTTAGAATATCCTTTTAATAACATATAATTGATGCTCTAAATATAATTTAAATATATTTTTAAACATTTAAATTTTTTGATTTCCATTTTCCTTGAAAATCAAATTTAATTCAAGAAAATTAAATAATATTCGGAATAAATTTTCACTAATAACAAATAAATTTTAAACACACATGTAATTCTCAATGGAAGTAATTTTCATGAAGGTCAGAATGTTTCTACATGTCGAACATTCTGTTTTTCACCATAAAAATTTATAAATGTCTTCTAATCAGAAATTATAAATAATATTCATTTTAAAACCAATTTTTAAAGAATAAAACAAGGGTAAAAATTTCATTTCAAAAAAAAATAGGAAAATATTAAAACATTTATGTACTTTTTTAGAAATCAAAAGTATGTAAGAATACTTATTTCTGACTGAAAGGATTAATAAATTCAAAAATTCATAAAAATATTTCCAAAAATTATTTTAAATACAAAATATTAGAATAATTGTACTTTAATATGAATACATCATAAAAAAATATGAGAATAAAATACATTAGAATCCCTAAGATATGTATAATAATATTTCATTAATGGTAATATATTTATAAACAATCCCAAAAAAGGATTAGAATGTAGAAATAAACTGATACCAATTTGGTACCTTTAAATCATAAACCAAAAATAAAATAATATTTTAAAAATATAATGATATAATTAAAACAAAAAATTCATGCTATGAAATTTAAAAGTCATTATATACACATCATAACAAAATTTTGGATAATAACATAGAATTTATCTCAATGAATGCAGATTTCAACAAAATTACATTATCGACTTGGAATCTTTTGTTTCACAAAACTCATGTAATAGAGATATTAAAATGGATATTTAAATAAAAATAATTATAATTATAAAAATCATATAATATGATCATTGTTTTTATATACACCAAAAAATCAAAAGTATTGGTGGAAAATGAATCTCACACATATATGTAAAAAAGTGAGATGAAATTCCCTTACCTCTAGTATTAAAATTCCTTTTACAAGATAGAAACAGTAATATAATAAATATAATATTATTGTATATTTACCAAATTTTTGTAGTATAATATATAATATTATATTTAATATCTTTATGAATTTATATTACTTATTTATTATCTACTCTATGATAAATTTATGTTTTGGTTATTACCTATTTTAAATTATATATGTTTTGGATTTTTGTTCTTAAATTTACATTAAATGTGATTTAATATTTTACATAATGTAAATCACGATATAAATATCATATATCTATTCATTATATATTTATATATAATAATCTATATAATATTAAAATATTAAATGGAATAAATTGATCATAGAGATGGTAGTTCACATGTACAAATGAATGATATTTTAGTTTTATTTTCATTTTGATATAAAGTAAGAAAATTTAATTTGTTTATATATAATATAATATTAGAATAATTATTATTATATATATTTCATATAATTTCACTAAATAAATTCTTAATACATTATATTTATAGTTTGAATGAATCACATCACTTAAAGGAGGTTTTAGTCCACGGTTCCACGAATTATGATATCATATATTTCAAAAAATGGAAATAATTATGTTATGTGTTATATAATAATTAATTAATAATAAATATATCTTAAATATAATATATATAATATTAAAATATATTTTACATCCTAATTTTCAATAATGACAGGTGGTAAAGGAATACAAACAATGTCGATTCGTTAGAATGTAGTTCACCTTACAGAAGAATGGTAAGTTTGTTAAGATTTTGTTGGAGGAGTGTGTAATTTTACTTATAAAACATATAATAAAATCATATTACTATAATTATTATAATTTTTATATTATATAAAAAGTAATAATTAATATTTTAGGGGATTGAGAATGACAAGTTAAAAAATAATCTTGGGGAAATATGTTACCTATTCTTGGGAAAACTCCACTTGGATTCCACACAAATCCTTAAATGGATGGAATTATTCCAAAATTAAGACTTCTATGATAAAAGGAAGGATTTTTAAAATTATTTTATTAAATTTTTGTAGAACTAATTGGCTCTATATGTATAAATAAGTTATAGGGTTAACTGACTTTTTATAGTGGATTAGGAGTGGACTTCATATAATTGTTTTAAAATGGAATTCCACAAACGTTTTTCCAAATACCTGGGGACCCAAAAATCATAACAATATGTTAAATTTCAGGATATGGTATTTTTTTGACATCCATGGTCAATGGTAGAATATTATAGGTCATTTTGGGCCTTAATTTACAGTTTAGTGCATTATAAAGCAAATATTTTCTTAGGTGTTATAATTAATTTTAATCACATTCTATAATATTATTAATATAAATCATAGATCACCTAATTATAAATTAAAATTTATACTCATTCCAAATATTTTATCTATATTTACAAATTATTATTACATATTTTTTGTTTCTTGTTTTAAAATTAATCCCACGGAGATGTCACAATATACTGTTTTCTAAAAACAATGTTTATATATTTTTGGATGTTTCTATATCAAATTTCAATTTTAAATTGTTAAAAATAACCACTATTTGATATATTAATCTAAATTTATATAATTTAACATTAAATACAATTTTAAATATAATTTCACCTTATTAATAAACTGGAGGAAAAAAAATTTTGAATTAAAATTCATAATTTTTCACTATACCTCAAAAATTGAAACTTCACAAAACAAATACCAAAAAATTACATTGATATGATTTTGATTTTTATTGTTAAAAATATATCATATTTTTAATTTTTTAATTTTTGATAATTCAAAAATTGGATTTAAACTACATTCACTATTAAAATAAGGCAAATATATCTTTAAAAATATATAGGTTTTATGCATAAAAATAAAGGGTTTCTTATATTATACCTATCAAATGTCATGGATGAATGTCAAAAAAAATTTATTGAATATATATAACATATAACATTCATTATAATTAGTATCTATTTGAAATTAATTTAATTTATAAAGACATCATGCCGTTTGGTGCATAATGATATTTCCTTTGTATTCAATTGGATTTTATTTTCATCTGTAATTATTTTTAATCAGTGGATTCATATTTTATTTTCATAGACCATAAATTTTCATATACTAGTTAATAATTCTAATTTAATGAATTTGTAATATCTTATTAAAAGAAATAAAAATGTGTTATTAATTTTTTGTTGTTCTATAACACTCAGTCTTCTGTGTAATGAAAGGTATAAATGTGATTCATTAAATTGTGTAATACCAGACAAACATAGTGTTACTAATACTGAAATATAATATAAGTGTTTCATGTATTGAGATTATGACTGGGTGTAGTGTATAACAGAAGACACTCTTATTTATTTCATATAAAAAATTTATATTAAGTTTACCGTAAAAAGTAAAAAAATAAAAATATTAAATTATTTCCAAAAACATAATTCATAAAATTTTAGGGTGTTATAGTTTTATTGATAATATTTTTATTACCATGATTCAAGAGATTACATGACAGTATCATTCTTTATTTCATTAGTTAAAATTAAGAGCCACATCATGTGGTTTTTATTATCAATAACAAGTTGTTTTTTGAATATGTGATACCTTCTTTTCTATGGTTTCAGTTTTTAATTTATTGGAAGGTTCATAATGATAACCATTTATAAAATGGTTTATGATTTAATATCGATGAGGTCCTATAGAATAACAAATTATTCCAACATAATATTTTTTATCCTTTTTGGATAACTTATGCTCACAAATATTTTTGATGATAATTAGAGATTTATTTAATGACCTATCTTTATTTTGTTGATCTTATGATCCAGTAGTGATTCAAGAATTAATAAATTATAATCATTTCTTGGAGTAATATATGATAAGTTAATTTTTAATTGAACGACTATATAATGAAATTGTTTCTATGAGTAAAAAGATATCATGTATGTACATTTTTAAATGTTCACAGACTATATAAAAGATAAATTCGACAACATTATTAAAAGGATCATGAATGTAAATGTTTTTATGTTATCATAATGTTTTATGATATCAATTGTGTTTTTAATACCACATTGAATTATGAATTTTTTATTATTAACATTTGAGTAACCACACTCTCTATCACTCAACAATTTTATTTGGGAGTCAATTTTCTCTTCAATGTCCATTTTTTCAATTCTCGAATATGTTCTCTTATTTAGAATCCAATAATGTGTTATTCTAGATTACTTTTACACATCCTTGTATCATTTTTAAATGTATGTTTTAATAAACATTTTCATGATTCTTTTTCAATGATGTTATTTTAAAAAGTGAAATATTTTATACTGAGAAAAATTTTGAGGGAGAAATTCATTTTAACTATTTTATATTATTATACCATTAGATTTTGTGGAATTTTTTTCAAATATATTTAAACATTTCAATAATTCACATTTCTCAAAATAATGACATTGTCTTACAAAAAATAAAACAACATGTTTATATTGGGCAATGTGAAACCCCGTATCTTTTCTTACATGAAACAAAAAGTTTATATTTCTTTATACGTAATAATAAGTTTAATTGAAACATAACCTTCTATTAATATATATTTATTTGTTATGTTAGTGGTCACATAGTCCACTAGAATGGTAGAGTGGAATATTCTAAACTAAAAAATGAAAATATATGGTCTACAAATTTTTATATAATGAATTAATTAGAGAAAATTTATTTAAATTTAAAATAAAAAACATTTTAATATAAAATAAATATTAAACAGAAAAATATTTCTATAAAAAAATTATAACATCATAAATTAAATATTTTTTTGAAATATAATACTAAAATTTATATTTTATATATTAAATAAAAAATTTCCCATTATTCTTCTTTTTCTATAAATTATATATGAATGAGGCGTGTTTTTTTCTAAAAACTATATTTTCTATAAAATTGCTTGTTTAAATTTTTTTCTAATTATTTTGAAAAATTATTTCCATCATATATTTAAAATTTATATGGAAAAAATATTTTTAATTTATAAATTTATAATTAAACATTTATATAATTTTTATTTTTTCATAAATATTATAAAAATTAAAATTTTTAATGAATAGTGAAGAATACAAATGTTTAATTGAAAAAATAACTTTTTTTATTAAATTGTTTATGAATTTAAATTATTTTTAAATTTCTATAAAATTTGAATAAATTACATTATATAAAAATTAATTCTATTAATGATATATGAATCTTTTTAATATTTAATTTTTAAATAAAAAAAATTAAAACATATGAACATTTTTTCTATGATAACCCACATTCACATCACATTGGTTGGTATAATTTTAATTTAAATATTTACAATTATGTGAATGGAATTTGGATATCTAGATTCCTTATTTGGAATCATTTTACTTTATAATATATAAGAAGGTAAAAAAAATATTTTACCAATATTAACAATGAAAATATTAATAATTTCTAAACACGATTTAGGAAACAATAGTTTACCATTGGTTAGACTAAAAAGATAAGGCCTAATGTGACCAAAAAAATTATATTGATCAATTTGATTTCTATATTTCGACCATTTATGTCTATTTAATGGGAATAATATATTTTTTCTTCTATTTGGAATGAGGAAAATGTGGCTATACCATTTTCATTCCAAACAACTACAATCGTACCACTCACCTCACATTAAAAAATTTTATCTAGTATCCTCTCTTATTAACACCGTCATACCATTTTGATTAATCAAATTCCTTCAAAAATAAAATAAAATAAACCAATATTTTAACAAATAATCCTTATTTTGGTTAAAAAAATATAAACCATAATGGATTTTGGTGGAATCCTTAGGAGGTTACCTGATGAAGAGGTAACTTTCTTCAATGAGAGTTTTTATTTTATTTCTTCAAACATCTCATTAAATAAACATTAAAGCATGATTATTTCATATAAATATTAAAAAATAAATTTTGTTATTTTTTATTTTATTTTTATTACCTAAAGTAATATACACTTCCATTAAAAGAGTGACGAAATCACTATTCATATGTACTACTGACTACCTTTTCACTAACTGATGTAATTATTTTCCATTACCAACTCTCACAGGTTCGTATGATGATGGATAATATATATATATATATATGAGATATTTATAATAAAATTATACACATATATAATTATATCATATATATATATACATTTTGTAATTTCAACTATGTTGGGGATATGACAATGTTGCCGTTGTATTTGACAGACCACCACCTTTTGAAGCGATGTGATTCTTTTTCCATTAATGTTTTAAAAAGAAGGTAATATTTATTCTTTTAATTAATATATTCTATATAAATTACATAAATATGGGCGTCATGAAGTATTTATATTCTGAAAATAGATAATATATTGTTTCATTTGTTTCCTTTATTACATAGTGAAGGATGACAACGCCATTCAAGTATGTATAGAATTCTTCATTCACAAAGCGATGTGACTCATCATTTTCATCCCGAAATATTATGGTCTGTATATATGTTTGTATTTAAATAAATAAAATGACATAACTATCATTAAATAATAATAAAATTTTATATACACCATATCCATAAGTATAATTGAAAAAAGGAAATGTTACTCATTCGTGCTTATGGCCAACCGTCTCCTTGATTGTAACATTCATCTATTATAAAACCCATCATCAAAGATTGTTATTTGGAATTATAGTTTTTGAATATTTATTTTAATTATTAAATTATTATTATTATTATTAATATAATGGATTCAATATTAAAAAATAGGACACGAACGAACAAATAAAAACATATAAAAAGAGCTGTTGGATACAAAAATGTGATTTTGACATGGATTTGGAAATAAATGGGTAATATATTGTTATAAGTAAATAATATATGTTATAATATATATAATTATTGTTTTATAATGGATTTATAATAATCATTTATTTATTATAATTATGTTTCTAACATGTACGAAGGATGTTGAAACTTATGGAATAATGTTTCTAATATATCTTATATTTTTGGAAGAAATGTGAGAAACTCAATATGTTTTGTAATACTATAGTGTATATTTAGAATAATTATCATGATTTAAAATTAATATAATCATTTTAATTACAAATAATCCATCATTTTAATTTAATATTTTTTGGAGAAGATGACTCATAATATTACTAAAATGGAAAGGGATTTCTCTATCACTTTTAAATTTTGTGAGACACATACCATATTGACCAAATATTTATTTTATGTGGTATATATACTACACTATAAAGTATTTTAAGAATATAGACATGAAAATTATTATTTTTAATTGTTCATTTTATGATCTCTCTTTCAAGGGATAATGAATCTAATGATTACCATATTAGTAATTGATATATATTACTAGGTCGTCATTTATTAGGATTATTTATCATTAAGTAACCAATATTTAAATCCAATAACCTACATATTATTAAGTATCATTTATTTTCATATTATGTTGTTATTAGTAATATTTTAATTTAATTTTACTAATTTTTAAATCAGGGTTAATAGAAATAATTGAGAAAAATATTTTTAAGAAAAATATTATTCATTTATCTCTTCAGTCAAATAACATTTTTATTCAATAAATAATTTTTCTAAATATTTCATTAAAATTATATATAAAATTTTTAGATGATTTATCAAATACATTTTTACATATGTTTTGAATTTTTTACAAACTGATTCCAATGTAATATTTATGTAGATTTCCAAACATTTCCCGTTTGGATTTTACCAGCAAATGGAATGGAATATTTATTTTATCATATATGGTATAAACTGATATATCTTCCTTCATGACCATTACATTCATTGATGATTCCATTCTAATTTTCAAGGTTATTTTCAATGTAATGTATTTTCAGTTTTATTGTGATTTTTTAGTTTTAAAAGTTAATTTTCTGAGAAAATATTTTTTTCCTAAATATTTTTTCAAGTAATCATTAAAAATCAATCCCCACATAAGATTAATTCATTTTATTTAACATATTATTTTACAGTGGATTTGAACCAAGGATTCTATTATTTTTTCATCAGTTTTTTCTTTATCATGAAAATATATTTATGAAACCTATTTCTATTTAACTAGTTTAACCATGTGAAAATTCTTAGGAAAATCCCTTATTTTTCCATGGGTTATGATATGATGAAATAATTAAATTAATATTAGTCCCATCTATATTCCATATGTTATCAAAAGATTAAATTTTTATTAAACCCATTTAATTTCATGTATAATGAAATAATTTATTTTTTCGGATCATGAGGCATAAATACATATAAAAATTCCCTATGTGATTAGTGGGACCTATATCTCCATCAAAATAACATTCTAATAATGGATAACTTGTAATTAAATTTTTTATGTAGGAACTTGATTACATTTACAAAATGTTATGATTGAAAGTGATTAAATGCTCAAAATGTTATGTGTGGCCTTAATTACATGTTCAAGATGTTATTCTTAAACATGTTTACATCTTCCTTCTGTTATCCGTGAACCTCCCATACACATCCATGGTATTTTTTATGGACATGGTTGCTTGTAAATAATTTTATTCGAGGGTATTATTTCATTTTCATTAGTTTATGAGTGAACCTATATCTATTTATATTTGTTCATAATGTTATATTATTGTTTATAAGTCATAATTCCATATATTTTAAAAATGTAATTCTTTCATGTGTCATGTTATTTTATTAATTTATGATTATTGGGTAATCAACTACCATGATTTATGGCAGGTCTTGAGATTATGATATTTGGTTTTCACGGTATTGTTTTCAAATTCTATTCTCATATTTGCATACCCTAAAGCTCATGTTATTAATATATTATCAATGAAATATCCTTTTATTGGGATAAATGATAATTTGAGATCACCTTTTCTTATTTATCATTTCCATAAGTTCAAATGAAATGTAAAATCCCTAACCTGGAATGCTTGGAGCTGGTATTGTGTATTAATTACATTGTCTTGATTATAAGGAATCAAATCTTAATGGAACGAGATTTTAGTAATCTCGGTGAAATTAATACATACAAGAGTATTTCAGAAATATTAATATAGTAATTAATAAATTTTTTGAATCAACTCATTTAGGATAACATTATTCCATATATCATATTCTTGTATATCTTTCATAGTACACTTCATAGATTCATAAGAAATGAAAATATTATTGGCGGCTCAAATTCTCATTGAGGATAAATTATGGAAGAATCAATAATTTATCAATGGGAATAATAATTATGTCATGGTAAATAACTGAAATAAAAATTCCATGTAATCAAAAATTCTAGGAAGAAAGTACATAAAAAATATGCAATAATAATAACTAGAAGAAAATGAAATTCAAATGACTCAATATAGAAAACTTAATATGGAATGTAATGAAACTAAACAACATTTCATTAAATAAATGAAATAAAAATGAATGTTATCCGTAGATATGAAAATGAAAATATCAATGTTTAGATAGTAACTAAAACAAAATTATAGAAATTCTTGATAATCGGACTTCATGTTTACTAAGTAACTAGTAAAATTATTATGAAGACATTTAACAAGACGGTTTAAAACATGTTGCAAAAAGACCAATCTATATCGTCTAGCCAAATAAAACATCCCAAGATTCTATTGATACATAAAGTTCATATTTATAACTTCGCTCCACTAGTGTCGTAGAAGTCTAAAATATTCCTCATATATCGAATAATCGATTTAACAATAGTCGTTATCAATTATCCTTATGTAGAATAAGGTTTATATTTATCAGTATTTCTAAAAATAATCAAATCACATACAATATAATAACCATATGAAAAATGTAATATAGTATAGTAAATGGTCTTGTCGCTGAAAAAATAAAATGATAACTAGTGGAAATTAAATGTTTAATAATCATATGAAATTGAATATTTCAAATGGGACTAACAATGAAATTAGGGATGTAAATATGAATATTGTCCTTGGAAGAATCAATAATAAACCATCCAAAGAAATATTTATGATGGTATAAATAACACATAACCAAGGTGGATTAAATTTTTGGTTATTTTAATTGATAAATAGAAATAAAATAATGATATAATTTACAAAAAATTGTGCAATAAATCCTTCTGTTTTGAAAATCCATAGCTTTAAAATTAAATTTAATAAAATTTGTTTAAAAATTAACCTATTAAAAAATAAATGAATGATTTTATGGAATAATAGAATGAAAATAAAAATTTTCCAAACAATGTAGAAATAACTTTATTTTTTCATGGTAAATGGTTAGAAAAATGTCTTTTTATTTTGTAATAAAAATAATCCATTAAAATCATTGGTAAAAGAAAATTTATGTAAAAATTTATTCACTAAATCATATTATATATATATATATATATTTGTTAATCCATTTTATAAAATAGTGTATTTAAAAAAAACAGGTTATTTGACATAATAGAGAAATCATGTTGGGTTATATAAAAAACCTTTTTTAAAACACCTTAGGTACTAAAGAGTGGGAAAATAGAACTAATACTTGAAAAGGTAGTGATATACCACAGGTGATGAAAATTAATGTTTTTGTTGAGAAATATTCATATAATTTCTATTAATTTATATTCCATTTAAATATTATAATATTTTAATTTTTAGGAAAACAATCCTTAAACATTCCAATGTGTCCTATTCCACTTTGAAAATTTGTAAATCATAAATTTTATAAAGTAACAATTTTAAATGAAAGTTACAATAACAAGGTAATTATTATATTCATGACATATCATGTTAAATAGTAGTATATATACCATATAAAATAAAATAGCATCATAATTAGAAATAAGTCTCAGTGGGATGTAAATTGAGACGACATTCATTACCTTGCATTTCCTTTTGGGTGAACGTCCATTAACATTATTTATAATAAACAATGTTTAATTATAATATTTAAAATTAAAATATTCTTTTAAAAACAATAATTAAATATTTTTATTGAAAATTAATTAACATTAAAATCATGGAGATGATATTTCATATGTACACAAGTTTAACATTCTCATTTTTCAATGATTTTTATAAAATTAAGGTAAGGAGAATAATAACAAAGAAGCGTCATAATTATGTAAAAAAATCAATATTATATAATCATATCTAATTTTATATATAATTATTTTTATGTAAAAGTAATTGAATCCCCTCAAGGTGGTGGTAGTCCCCACATCCATGAACGACGTTATCCATTTTTATGTGTTTGTGAAAAAATAATAATGATAATGATATATATATATATATATATATATTATTACCAAAAAATTAATTATTTCATTAATTTCATATATATGTTTTAATTTCACGATTTCTTAATTAAAACCATTCTATATCTATTCTATGTATAATTTTAATGAATAACGACATTTTGAGGAGGTGGTTGCCCACACATTCACAAAAAAAGTTACATTATTTATAATAAATGGAATGTGTAATGGTATATATTATAAAATATTTAAATAAGAACAAATAATTAATAAATATAATATATAACATATATAAATATATTTTCTATCATAATAGCTACCATGAGATGTGGTGGAGCAAAAACAAACAATCATTGTTTCTTGAGGAAATAGTATTTCGTACACCGAAACATAATGTTTGTTACCCATTAGATGAAAATTGGGTGTAGGTGAATCAAGAAAATAGAGCATACAAATATTATAATATAATTTGGAGAATTTTTGGTTATATAATCATGAAAATTTATGAATTATTTGGTTTGTGAATGGAAATAAAACTACTTATCATAAGGAAAGATGGTGCCTCTTAATCGGGTAACATAACGTGGTTTGTTCCAAAAGGAATCTGGGATGGATTTCTACCCATGAAATGGAATCTACGATTCTGGGAGTGAGGTATATGAATTTTATTGGTAGATAGTTTTCAATCCAATGAATATTTTGTGTGTGTGGAAGTGAGATGAGGGGAGGCCTTTTTTATAGTGTTTTTTGAGTGGCCCTACTGTATTATTTTGACAAAGAACAGATTTTATGTTTTTCATGTTGAAACTGGATACAATAAAGATAGATTTTTTATTAAATAGATTATAGAGTCAATATATATCCATCCTATATCTCCTGGATAGTTGTATGGTTCATTTTATTCCTTAAGGTTATAATTGAGTCCACTATTATTATTAATTTGACGTTAATCAATATAATAAATGTTAATCACTTTTACTAATATTATGGATCAAACATAAATTTTGTCATATTAGAAATTTAAAATTATTTTGATTCTAAATATATAAGATCCAGAATCTTCTTTTTTAGGTATGTATTACGTACCTATTCGTTTTTCAGGGAAAGTGGAATTTCAGGAAATTTCAGAAGTACCTGTCATGTACTTTATGAGTACACACCGTGTACTCAGTTAACATGGGTAGCTGTTTGCTGGCCATGTAGAGTCCATTCACATGAACATGTGGGGGTGACCTCGAGGCCACATAATTCAAGGTACGGAAACGTCACGTACATTCCATGTACATCCATATTGCTCTCCATGTACTTTATTTTTATTCATTAAACGTACCATGGTTGCGTCTGATAGAAAGAACAACCTTCTTCTAGGTATGGTTTATCAGAGAGCGAGAGAACTGTGTGGATCTTCACTGATCCCCCGATCAAGCGTTCGTCCTCTGAATCTAAATCTGTCTGTTGCATTGGAATCACATAGGTAATCTGTCTCTTCTACTTGAGCTTCATTTCATGATCCCTCTTATTTCTCAAGTTATCCTCTATTGAATGTTTTAGATGTTTTTGTAGATCTTCGACATTCTAAGGTGATTCAAGACTTAAGACTCAAGTATATTGATCTTCCAACACCATAGTAGGTAGTTTGTGCCTTTCTATTAATATTGTTTGAGTTATATGTGTAAATATTTTCCAATACCCATGAATTGCATATTGCGCATTTACTATTTCAGCCCTATTGTTTTTTTCATGCTTGTATGCTTGAGTAGAGGTTAATGGTATGTGAATACGGTTAATTTCTATGCTTTGGATGTGTTTTCCTATTCATGTTTTTTATGTTTTGACTATTAGGTCTAGTCTGCCTGTTAGGCTACTATTTACATTCCCATGCCTAGTTGTAGGATGGTGTGACTATTATTCTAGCATGCTGATATGATGTAGGCTAGTAGCCAAGTAGTTCTTGAGGTTTACTTCGGCCAATTCATGATGCTATGCTTGTATGACTTACACAGGGTCGTGAGAACCTGGTGTAGTAGACCATAGGGAAAATGGACATTGAGGGCTTCTCTAGAGTTTATGTTTTACATACGATGTGAGACCACATGGGGAATTGACGTAAGTGATTCCTCAATGTTTCTGTAGTTCCTCAATGCGGGCCATAGGGGGAATGAGGCATAAGTGCTTCCCTAGAGTGCCTTTAGTTTTGATACGAGACTATATGAGAAATTGACGGTGAGTGCTTCCTCAATGATTCTATGCTTAAAAAAACCAAAGGGGATAGGTTGTGAGTATGTCATAGAGGGTTACCTGTCGTGTTATCTATTTTCTTGTGTTTCTAGGTAGGACCAAAGGGGATAAGATGTGAGTACATCCTAGAGGGTTACCTTTTATGTTTAGATACTTTCTTGTGTTTCCATGTAGGAATAGAGGGGATAGGCTATGAGTACTTCCCAGAGGGCTACCAGTTTGTGATCATCTACTTTGATTAGCTGTTTCTGGATATTTGAAACTATGGATTATTACTCCTGATTACTTCCTTGTTTTATGCATTTATTTACTTATTACCTGCCATATATTCATTAACTGTAAGGCACAGCTCTCGTGGTGGTTGCCTACTGGGATTTAGTCTCACACCCAGTTTGGTCTTTGATTTTGGGCCCAAACATATTATATTGTTGCAGGTATTGATAATGGAAAGCGCCCTTCTACTTCAGGTACATGATTTGCTGTGGAGCTGGAGAACATGAGACCAAGATATAGCTTGTGATGCTGATTTGTTGTTTACTACATTAATTTTGTACATGGCTTAGTACGGTTGTATTCGAGTATTGTGATTTTTTTGTCTTCTTTCCTATACATATGTATCACACATCATTCATATATATATATATATATTTGTGCTCAATTTTATTATTACCTAGTCTTCCTCTGTTTACTTTTGTATGGATTATTACTGCTTCCACAATTGAAATTTCTTTCTTCCACTGTGTTACTCTGACAATGAGGGCATTGTTTCCCCACTATTTCCCCAAAATCTATTTCTTCTAGTCAGCATCCTCTAGCGTTCGAGGAAATTATCTTGAGGCCATGTGACCAACTGAGTAAGGGGAACCTCTGGGTGGCTTCCGGAACCGAGACCTTACAAAGTGGTATTAGAGATGGTGTCTATTTGATGGGCTAGTGAGGACGCTGGACCCTTCAATGGGGGTGGGTAATGGAAATCCCACATAAAAGGAGGAGTAGCAAGAATCACCCCTTTATAAGGTGGGGTGGATACCTCTCCCATCATGTGGACTTTTCCTAGGGGGTTCCTGTGGGCCAGAACCCAGGGAAAAACAAAACTATACCTGCTATGCCCAAAGTAGACAATATCATGATCGTGGGCTGGACTGGGCCGTTACAAAATCCATACTCAATAAAACTAGTGTACCAAGAAATTTCTTCATGAAATTCCATAAGCGTGAAGTAAATCATGAATCACGATATTAAACTATATTCCACGGAACCCTGTGGAGATTGAATATTTCCCAAACATATAGTTCTGACAAATTATCTACTATAAAGGATTCCCATATAGGTTAGAGATGTTGTCACTTTTTTAGTCGATCCATAATGACACAAATAGAATCATTTAGCCAATGATTTTTTTGATGACCCGCCAAAAAATCCATTGTCACAGCATCCAACGTCCATTCTAGAATAGGTAACACTTTATTAAACCACCATGCCGTTGATGATCTTCCTTCACATAATAATAGTTGATACATCTTTGCAGAAACTCTACTATCCCATTTTACATTCTTGACCACTAGAACTCTTTTCGTAGGATACGGTACATTTTGGTCACACCATGATGCACCGTCCACTTAGAGGCATGGAATTCTTGCATAAGATCCTCTTGTATGCTCACAGGCACAAAAACACGATTCTTCATATAGAAGATTTCATCCTCATCTATCAACCAATCCAAAGGTGTCTCCCCACATTCAAAACTTTTTCTTCAAGGCTAATCACTCTATATACCCATACTGTCTGTCCACGATCCATCCCCAAAGTATAGACTCCACTGCAACTAAAACCAAAGTCATCTACTCCCAACCCTTATGAACCACCACATGCAATTAAGAAATAAAAGTCACCATCTTTCACTCTGCACTCGACTCCTGAACAATCTAGATCTTAGTATTCTTAATCAATTCCTTAACAACACTTTTTCCATTCCTTGTCATATTTGTCCATTCAAAATCAAAATAATTCATATACTCTACCCATATCTGCTACTGAATATTAAATTAATGTTTTAAAAGATATACTTGAAGCTCTTGTGATTTTTATAATCTATAAAATTTTCTCCCAAAATATATTTTCACAAAAACATAAGATCATAAACAACTTATTTCCCCTCAAGGTTGTGCGTAGGGATGTTCTATTCATGTGGTCTCAACTTTCGAAACCCATATGCCACATCTCGGTCCGCTTGCATTAACACATCTCCAAATCTGATACATGAAGTGTCGCAATTTAATTTGTACTACTTATGTACCTCAGGTAGGAGAAAAATTTGTGATGTCATCAGGCACATATTTAACTTCTAAATATAATTATTTCATGCTTATCTCCAGTAAAAATTTATCCCCTTCATGGTAAAGACAAAAAGAGGCACTTCTATACAGTTAATGTCCTGGATGAATCTCTAGTGATATCTATGTAATCCCATAAAGATTATGATATCAAAAATATCCTTGGGATACTCCCAATAACACAGTAAAGTAACATTCTCTAGGTCCATTGACACATGTTCTTCTGAGATGATGTTCCCTATGAATTTTTCCAGATCATTCAAAAACTGATACTTAGATACCTTTGCATATAACTGATTCTCTCCCAGTGTACTGGAGATGATGTCAAGATATTGGTAATAATCATCATGATTCTTGGAGTAAAAAAATATTTCATCCATATACACCACCAAAACTGATATAGATATTGATGACAGCTCATGTTCATCAAAACCATAAATATTATTGGTGCATTGTAAACTCAAACATTACGACAAAATAATAAAGGGTATAACTACTCATGAATGCAGTCTGTGGTTTATTAGACGCATTTAATATCAACTAGTGATACCATGATCTCAAGTTAGTCCTTAAGAACCTACAAGTTCCCTTCAACTGGTCAAACATATCATCGATGTGTGAAAGAGGATATCGGTTCTTCACAGTCATTTTTTTCAACTTCTAGTAATCACCACACAAACATAATCTCCTATAATCCTTATTTGCAAAAAATATAGTTGATCCATAGGGTGACATAGTAAGATGGATAAATACCTTATCATTCAACTCCTCCAACTGAACCGTGATCAATTCAATCTCAGTCGGTTCAATTCTTTATTGTCATGACCCATCCTTGGGGCCCGTGCTGTGACTACCCCAAGCCCACCTTCCATAGGTCAGGGGCTGGCGACTAGCACCAAGGCGTAAATCCCGGTAAAAGGGAAGGCATTGCCTTTGTAACGTAATAAAACACCACAGAGAAAGAAAGCAGTAGAAGTAATCACTATGTAAAAACTGAGTACAACAGTACGTGTGGAAAAGTTAGTGGGCCAGTATACAAACCCAAACTGAAAGTAAAGTACAACTTGAAAGGGAAAAACAACAACTGAAAAGTAAAGCTGCATCTTCAAGCCATCCACTACAAATCCCACCTGAAGGGTGAGTACATATGGCCTCCTCAGCTCTTAGGTTCCAACCGTCCTCTCCGAGTACGTCTCGCCCAGTGGCCCACCTCCAGGTACCATCCTTCTCCGCAACCCTCAACCATGATCAGCGCTGTCAATCGTCTGCAACCAATACAACGTAGTGCGGGCATAGGCCATGCATGGGTGAGTATAAGTTACTAAGAAGGGACCCCTAGACCTCTGAAGGTCTCCCAGAATCCAAAAAGGGTAATCCACAAAGGAAAGATACAATCACGAAGTAACATTCGACACTGCTTAGGTATATGCCCATACATATACCTAAGTCATCAATTCCAGTATGCTCCAACTTCTGAGACCAAGAAAAACCCAATCCACACAGGAAAACACAACCCAGTCCACACAGGAAAGCAAAACGTAATCCACACAGGATAGCACAACACAATCCACAAAGGAAAGAAAAACAGGATTCAGCTCACACATGTATACTTCTTCATATGATGATAGAGATGATCATATGTTCCCACTGATTCATCTAAGAGGTCGTACCAACAAAGTATCAATAGGTACTAACCCCCTCAATGACCCAAAAAGGATCTGACCCACAAAGGATCGATAGGTAACTAACCCCCGCAAAGACCCACATAGGATCGAACCCACACAAGATCGGTAGGCGCTGGCCCACACAAGACTGCTGAGCGCTGACCAACAAAGGATCGGACCCACAAAGGATCTATAGCACTAATCAACGTAGGATAGCTAAGTTTTTTAGTCGTTGTCATCGAATCCAATGAGGATCTCTTTACAATCATCGTCGCCGTCCCAGTCACAGCCAGCTCTAGGGTTCCCGCACACAGCAATCTCGTTCAGGATGGTCTGCTCCCTGAGCCGAGAGTCTGATACATCAACTGACACACAGTCTGAAGTTGATGTATCCAAAAGTTCTGTATCGTCAACAGGAACTCAATGTCGCAGACATGGTGTCAATCAGACGCCCGGTCTGAGAGTTATTGGATTTTTCGTCCCAGGGGCCAGGTTGGTTTTTAAGTCAAAACCAACCCGACCGTACTCCACCTGCATCCAACCATCGGGAAGAGTAAGCCAAAAGATCTGTCTCACTAAGAGGAATCCATCAATGTTTACAGCACTTCAATCAGAAGTCCAGAGCTCATGTTATAAGTGATTCCGCTCTGAGGGCCTGGTTGGCTTCTTGTACGAACCAACCCGGCTGAACCCAAAGTTCTCCGAAACCATTAGTGTAATATACCAAACCGACCGTCTCAATCCAAGGATCACATCGCCCCTGACGGTGTGTCGATTGGAGCTCTGTAGCCCATGATATGGGAAAAAGACCAAAAAGGTCCGAAAACGGGGGGGTCTGGGCCCGGCCGACCCGGCCCCACCCCCCCTAGGTCAGCCCAAACCGGGTCGACCCAACCCGTGTCCGGGTCCGACCCGGCTGGGCACGACCTGGCCCGGCCGGCGCGGCGTGGCCCAGCCCGGCCTGGGCGCGACCCGGTAGGCGCTGGCCGGTTACGGCGGAGCGGAGCGGGGGGCAAGCTGCCCCTGCGTGAAGGAGCCGCGGCCCCGCGTGGGGCCTCCCTTGCCAGCGGATGCGGCTGGTTTCCACATCCCATCACCCTTCGGTCTCGCGCAGTCGTGGGACCGCGTCCTGCCGTCGCGGCTTCAGCCACGGCAGATCCTCCTGGCGGCGCGCTGTGCGCCGCGCCCCCTGCCGTCGTGCCGACGTGGCGCACCAGCGGGCTACTCCGCGGACCACCGGACGAGTTCCGGTGGTCAGAAATATGCTTCGTCTTCGCCAATGGCCCTCCCGGGGCCCATCCTTCACTGCGAGGACCCTACATCGCTTGTGCGGCTTGTTTTGTCATCGTCCGCCGTTTTACAGACCAAGAACGAAAAGGGCGGTGGGTTCAGACTTGTTCGTTGGTCCGCACCCACCGCGTTAGTGGTTTTAAAAGTCTCACAAAAAATATTTAATCATACGCCGCATGTATAAAATCCCAAATATTTAGATGAATCAACCCCTACCTCAACGTTGTCGTCGATCATGAGTTCGTCGCAGAATTGACCATCGTGGATGAAGAGGATCATCGCGTCACGGAAGGGGTGTCGCTGTCGTCGCGGTACACGACATCGCGTAGTAAAATTCGGAGGATTAAAAACACACAGATTTAATTGCACCAAGTAAACCCATGTTGAGGATATAATTTACAATGAATTAAAAGAACCGCAATCCCCTAACTCAATCAGTTGTTGATCGAAGGTTGTCGCGGGGAAGGAACGTTGCGGAAGAAACGTCGCAGAAAGACAATCGTCGGCGTCGCGGTACATGGCGTCGCGTCGTCGATCTCTGAGGGTTCGGCGTTCTTCGTCGCCCTTTGTCGAAGGCCGGCGTTCTTCGTGTTTTTCGCGTTCTTCGTGTTCTTCGCGAAGACAGATGAAGATCTCCAAGACATAGAGCTTCCTCCAATTGCTCTAAACAAGCAACCCTCAAGTAAACACGTGTTGGTCTTATTTTATTCCCATGCCAACAATTTTAAAATTCAATTTTAAGAAACAAACCATTAATTCAATGAATTAATTGTAACAATTTAACTGCCCAATTAAATGGGGCGTTTCTTAACAAAAAAACACACAGTTGACTTTCATTAAAGAGGGGGTTGCGGGTGCGTTACTTAGGAGGAAAGAAATGGTGGGGCTTGTGCAGGCCCCAGCTCACAAATATCCTACCAAGTGGGTAGGATATTTTGGGTCCCACATTTTCCTCTTAACCTGTATTAAGTGGCTTTAAGTGGATTTAAGTGAAATAAAATAAAGTTGTCGCACAACTTTATTTTATTTCTTAACCTAACCCAAGAAATTAAAGACCACACCCGAGCAAACGCAACTCCGAAAAAGACGTTTCTAAAAAAATACAGGCACTTAGATTCCATCGGCGCCCTTGTAATTCTATTCCAAGCACTGGTTCAAAAGATAGAAAAAACCGCTCGTTCGTTCACTGAACGTACCCAAGCCAAACTTCGGAAAATGATTCCGGGCACACCGGGCCGCGGAATCAGGTGCCGTCAGAAACTGCGTTCTTGTAAAATTCCCAAGAAAATTAATAAACAAATTTTATTTCATTCTACAGGTCTTTCTATCACTCCCAACTCAAGGATTTATGTCCCTGTAAAGATACAACATAAAGTAGGGAAACAAAAGTGGGTACTGAGCACACATCTAAGCCTCCCGCTTCCAGTGCTCTCCTGTAGGTTCTCGTGCTTCCATCTGATGAACACTAGAGGAATCAACCTTCCACGTAGAACCCGCTCATGTCGATCCTCAATCTCCACCGGGACCTCCACAAAATTCACCCCATCATCAATATAAAAATCCACATGGTCAATGATGTGCGTCAGGTTGTGCACGTATCTTCTCAGATGAGATACGTGGAAGATGTCGTGCACCTGGTACAACTGAGGTGGTAGAGCCAGACGATAGGCCACCTCGCCAATCCTGCTGAGGACCTGGAATGGTCCGATGAAGCGTGGAGACAACTTGCCACCTCGACCAAATCTCTGTAATCCACGTCGAGGTGAGACACGCAAGAAGACATGGTCGCCATCTTCGAACTCTAGTGTCCTCCGCCTCCTGTTAGCATAAGACTTATGTCGGCTCTGAGCGGTCCTCATCCCCTCCTGGATGACCTAGACCTTCTCTGTCATGGCCTGGACCTTCTCCGGTCCCACAAGTGCTGACTCCCCAGGGTCTGTCAAGCACAAAGGAGATCTGCAAGGTCGGCCGTACAATGCCTCGTATGGTTCCATCCCGATGGTGGAGTGGTAGCTGTTGTTGTATGAAAACTCCACCAGGGGTATGTGGTCCTCCCAGCTACGACCAATGTCGAGGACACATGTGCGGAGCATGTCCTCGAGAGTCTGAATGGTCCTCTCCGTCTGACCATCCGTCTGAGGGAGAAAGGCAGTGCTCAGATGTAGCTGCTTCCCGAACGCCTCCTGCAACCCCTTCCAAAGCCGGGAAGTAAAGAGACCATCTCGATCGGAGATGATAGATGAGGGCACACAGTGAAGCCGTACAATATCCTGAATGTAGAGACATCCCAAGATCTCCACTGAGCCCTACTACCTGATGGATAAGAAGTGAGACGACTTGGTGAGGTGGTCGACAATCACCCAAATAGAGTCGTGACCTCTGGAAGTGCATGGAATTCCAGTGACTAATTCCATAGATATCCTGTCCCACTTCCACTCCGGGACCTCCAAGGGTTGTTGCAAGCCTGCTGGTACCTGGTGCTCTGTCTTCACCTGCTGGCAGGTGAGGCATCGAGAAACGAACTCTGCCACAGCCTTCTTCATTCCCGGCCACCAGTGATATCATTTGAGATCCTGGTATATCTTCTCCAATCCAGGATGTACCGCCAAAGGGGAAGTGTGAAACTCTCTCAGCACCTCCTCTCTTAAAGAAACTGGTACCAAGGAATGTCCCTTGAAAAGGATGTCGTGCTCTGCTCCAAAGGAGAAACTATCAGGTGCCTGTCCTGAGGATATCTGTGCGTGCTGCGTCTCACTGTCAGCATCCCCACGCTATGCCTCTCTGACCTGATGCAGTAGTGGAGGGGTGACTGTGAGAGGCTGAAGGAAGGCTGCTCCATCTCTATCCACAAAGAATATCTGCAAGGCGGCTAGAAGCTCAATCGCCTTCTCAAGTAGCTGAATGCATGTCCTCTGGCTGAGGGAATCGTCTACCACGTTCCCCTTTCCAGGAGTATAGACTATATAAAAGTCATAGTCATGGAGGAAGTCGATCCATCGTCGTTGTCTTAGGTTCAATTTTTTCTGAGAGAAGATGTACCTGAGACACTGATGGTCAGAAAATACTGTAAAGTGCTGGACCATCAGGTAATGTCGCCATGTCTTCAGAGCGATACCCACTGCTGCTAACTCCAGGTCATGGGTAGCATATTTCTTGCTCATGTGGCCTCAACTGACGTGATCCATAGGCGATTACTGCCCGCTCCTGCATCAAGACACATCCGAGTCTAGTCACTGATGCATCGTAGTAGACTACATACTGTACTCCCTCCTCCGGCAACCTCAAGATAGGTGCGCTGGTCAATCTTTATCTCAGCTCCTGGATTCTCTGCTGACATCTGTCTGAACAAACTAAGGGTTTACCCTTCATCGTCAATGCTAAGAGTGGTGCTGAAACTATGGATAAGTCTGGCACAAATCTCCGGTAGTATCCAGCTAGTCCCAAGAAACACCAGACCTCTTTCACGCTCTTGGGTGGCTCCCAAGCTAGCACTTCCTCGATCTTCGCAGGATCCACTACAACTCCCGCCTCAGAGATGATGTGTCCCAAGAAGTGGACCACAAGTATCCAGAACTGACACTTCGAGAGATTTCCATGAATATGGTGCTCTCGGAGTGTGTATAGTACAACCCGCAATTTATAGGTGTGCTCCACCTCAGTCATCGAGAATATCAAAATGTCGTCGATGAAGACCATGAAAAATCGATCGAGGTATGAATGAAAGATCCTATTCATGAGGCCCATCAACACTGCTGGAGCATTGGTTATGCCGAATGGCATAATCAAGAACTCATAGTGTCCATACCGACATCTGATGGTCATCTTCTGCACGTCCTTGTCCCGAACTCTGAGTTGATGATAGCCTGACCTGATGTCTATATTTGAGAACCACCGTGCTCCCATGAGCTAATCGAAGAGGTCATCAATCCTTGGTAGTGGATACTTGTTCCTCAATGTCACCTAGTTCAGGTGACGATAGTCGACACAAAGTTGCAAGCCCCCGTCCGCCTTCATGGCGAACAATATCGGGGAACCCCATGGTGAAACACTTGGTAGGATGAATCCCTTTCCCTGCAAGTCCTACAACTATACCCGTAGCTCTCAGAGCTCAGCGGGGGACATCTGATATGCTGGAGTGGATATTAGGGCTGTCCCGGAGTACAGATCAATATAAAAGTCTACCTCTCTACGAGGAGGTAGTCCTGAAACGTCGTCGGGAAAGACGTCCGCATACAGATCCACCACTGCAGGAAAACTATGACTCTGCACGTCAACTGCTCCTAGGATGAGGCTAGCCAACTGATGGGTGATGGGCTATCCTCTCCTCTACGAGAGTCCATCATGTGCTGTGAAGGCTCCCTTCTCTCCGGTGAAGTTGAACCTACTCCCGTCGGTGTGTACACATCGCACCTTGCGCCTAATACAATCAATCTGAGCATGGACTGTAGATAACCAATCCACGCCCAAGATGACGTCGTAAGGCCTCGACGCTGCTACAAAAAGATCCCAGCCAAAGCTCTCGCCTCCTAGAGTAAGGTCACACTGCCGAAACCAGTGTGTAATCGTCGAGTCTACTCCCGTAGGAGTCTCTAGGCGTAAGGATCGAGCCAACGACTCTGTCGGAATTTCCAAGCTCCGAACAAGGGCAGCAGCTATGAAAAAATGACTCGCTCCTCTGTCTATAAGAACATCAGAAAGGGTAGAATAGACACAGATAGTACCTCGAATCATCTTGGGTGCACCGTGGTCGTCGTCCTCCACTGCCTGGAGTTGTTCTTGTCTCTGCCCGCCCGCTCCCTGTGGTCAGGGTGGACCTCTTGGTGGTGGTGGTGGTAGAGCATCAAAGCATCATCCACCACCTGCTGCTCGGCCAGCTCCTCTGCCTCGTCTGCCTGCTCCCTGTGGACCACCATGGTCGACCCTCTGACTCTGCCTCGGTGTCCCCTCAACTATCTGCTGGTTCTCGGCATGAAAGGTCGGGCAGTCATGATCCATGTGGCTCTACCCGCTGCATGCGTAGCACTGCCTGCCTCTCGAAAGACTGGCTCCACGTTGTGTGCCCCGCACTGCTGAGCTAGTGTCCTGAGGTCGTCTGCCTGAGGGTCTGGTCTTCCTAGACCCATGAGTCATCCATCGACTGCCTGCTGTAGAATACTCTTCTACGTGTCGCCCCGCGGTAGGTCTCGCTACTGAAGAAGGCTCAGTAAGAAACCTATCGATCAAAAGGGCTCGCTCCAGTACTCCTGCCTGAGTGGGAATGCAGAGGGAGATCAGTGATGCCCTGATATCATGCCTCAATCCCTGCTCAAGGGTCTGGGCCCAGATGAATGGGTCCCGTACCATGTCTGTCGAGTAGCATGAGAGATTGGTAAATCTCGCCGAGTACTCGGAGACTGTCAAGCTGCCGAGCCGCAGCTAAAGAATATCCTGGACGCGCACCGCACAGAGGGTGGATTGGACGAACTCCGAGTGGAAGAGGATCTCAAAGTCTGTCAAGAGAAGAGATGACTCATCGTGCACCTGGAGCATCAAGCTCCACCATCTGCCTACTTCCGTGTGCAGTAGGATCACTGCAAGGATCACCATGAGGTCTGCTGGTGTCCTCACTAATCTGAAAACTCGTACCACTGCCTCCAGCCAATCCTCGGCTGCCTGGGGGTCCATCTCCCTGCGGAACATAGGCAGTCGCTGGCACTGGAACTTGTGCAGTGCACTAAGGTGACGTGAATCGTCAGTGGCTGGGGCTGGAAGAATCGGTGGCTCGGCGGGTAGAGGTACCGCTGGTGCCTCAGCTGTCAAAGGGCCCTGTACTGAGTCCTCGTCGCTCGGTGGGCTATCGTCACGTACAACTATCAGAACCATAGCTGGCTGCCGTCGTGGGGCTATCCTGAAAAGAAAAAGGTGTTCCACGGTCAAATATTTTACCTGGTGAGCTGACATAAATTTATCACAATGAAAACTTGAAACACACATGCAATCAATGTTTTCGTGCATTAAGTCGGAAATCAGAAGTCAGGGCCCTGGTGTACGGATACATCAGCCTCCGCACCTGCACTAGACTCCCTGAACTGATAACTGCACCCAATATTCTTAACACTATTGCTTCACATAGAAAAAGATCAGAGTCCCATGTTCTGCGGTAGAACCGAACTCCTCTGATACCAATTTGTCACGACCTGTCCTCGGGGCCCGTGTCGTGACTACCCCAAGCCCGACTTCCATAGGCCAGGGGCGGGCAACTAGCACCAAGGCATAAATCCTGGTAAAAGGGAAGGCATTTCCTTTGTAAAGTAAACAAACACCACATAGCAAGCATGTAGTAGAAGTAATCACTATGTAAAAACTGAGTACAACAGTAAGTGTGGAAAAGTATGTGGGCCAGTATACAAACCCAAACAGAAAGTATAGTACAACTCAAAAGGGAGAAATAGAAACTGAAAAGTAAAGCATGCATCTTCGAGCCGTCCACTAGAAATCCCACCTGAAGGGTGAGTACAGATGGCCTCCACAACTCCAAGGGTCCAGCCATCCACTCCGAGTACGTCCCGCCCAGTGGCCCACCTCTAGGTATCGTCCTGCTCTGCAAGCCTCAACCACGATCAGTGATGTCCGTAGACTGAAACCAACACAACGTAGTGCACTCATAGCCCATGCATGGGTGAGTATAAGCTACTCAGTATGGACCCTGAGACCCCCAAAGGTCTCCCAGAATCCACAATGGGTAATCCACAAAGGAAAGATACAATCACGAAGTAACATATGACACTGCTTAGGTATATGACAATACATATACCTAAGTCATCAATTCCAGTACGCTCCAACTTCGGAGCCCAAGAACAACCAAGTCCACACATAAAAACACAACCTAGTCCACACAGGAAAGCAAAATGTAATCCACACAGGATAGCACATCACAATCCAAAAAGGAAAGCAAAACCGGATTCACTTCACACACATATACTTCTTCATATGACGATAGAGATGATTAGATGGTTCCAATAATTCATCTGAGCCGTCGGACCCACAAAGGATCGATAGGTAACTAACCCCCGCAAATACCCACACATGATCGGACCCAAACAGAATCTGTATGCGCTGGCCCACACAGGACCGCTGAGCGCTGACCCACACAGGATCAGACCCACACAGGATTGGACCCACACATGATCTGTAGCACTGATCCACGTTGGATCGCTGAGTGTTGTAGTTATCATCGTCGAATCCACTGAGGATCTCTGTATAGTCGTCGTCGTCGTCGCAGTCGCAGCCAGCTCTTGGGTTCCCGCACACAGCAAGCTCGTTCGGGAGCGTCCGCTCTACGAGCCGAAGGCTGATACATCAACTTACACACAGTCTGGAGTTAATGTATCCAAAAGTTTCATATCGTCAACAGGAACTCAACGTCGTAGATGGCGCGCCAATCGGATGCTCGGTCTGAGAGTTATTTGCTTTTTCGTCCCAGGGTCCAGGTTGGTTTTTAAGTCAAAACCAACCCGACCGTACTCCACCTACGTCTAAACGTCGGGCGGAGTAAGCCAAAAGATCTTTCTCACTAAGAGGAATCCATCAATGTCTACGGCACGTCAATCAGACGTCTGGAGCTCAGTTATAAGTGTTTCCGCTCCGAGGGCCCGGTTGATTCCGTGTACGAACCCACTCGGCCAAACCCAATGTTCTCCGAAACCACGAGTGTAATATACCTAAAAGACCGTCTCGATCCAAGGATCACATCGCCACTGACGTTGCGTCGATCGGAGGTCTGTAGCCTACGATATGGGAAAAAGACCAAAAAGTTCCGAAAACGGGGGGTATGGGCCGGGACCGACCCGACCCAACCCCCCTTGGGTCGGCCCGAACCGGGTCGACCTGACCCGGGTCTGGGTCCGACCCGGCGGGGCACGACCCAGCCCGGCCGGCGCAGCCTGGCCCGGCCCGACCTGGGCGCGACCCGGCTGGAGCTGGCCGGTTGGCCAGCGTGTCGGCTCGGCCGGTTACGGCCGAACGAAGCGGGGGGCACTCTGCCCCCGCATGAAGGAGTCGCGACTCCGCGTGGGGCCGCCCTTGCCAGCGGACATAGCTGGCTGCCATGTCCCGTCCCCCTCTGGTCCTGCGTAGTCGTGGGACCACGTCTTTCCGCCGCGGCTTCAGCCGCGGTGGCTCCTCCCGGTGGCACGTTGGGCGCCGCCGCCTCTTGCTGTCGGCGCTGCCGTGCAGGCGGGGCGCGCCAGCGGGTTGCTCTGCGGACCACCGGACGAGTTCCGGTGGTCAGAAATATGCGTCGTCTTCACCAATGTCCCTCTCATGGCCCATCCTTCAGTACGAGGACCTCACATCGCCCGTGCGGCTTGTTATGTCATCGTTCTCCGTTTCACACACCCAGAACGAAAATGGTGGTGGGTTCAGACTTGTTCTTTGGTCCACACCCACTGCGTTAGCGGTTTTAAAAGTCTCACGACAAATATTTAATCATACTACATGGGTATAAAATCACAAATATTTAGATGAATCAACCCCTACCTCAACGTTGTCATCGAACGTGAGTTCATCGCGGAATTGACAGTCGCGAAAGAAGAGGATAGTCGCGTCGCAGAAGGGGTGTCGCTGTCGTTGCGGTACACGGCGTCACGTAGACAAATTCCGAGGATTAAAAACACACAGATTTAATTTCACCAATTAAACCCATGTTGAGTATATAATTCCCAAGGAATTAAAAGAACCAAAATCCCCTACCTCAATCGGTTGTTGATCGAAGGTTGTCGCGGGGAAGGAACGTCGTGGAAGAAACGTCACAGAAGGAGAATCGTCGGCGTCGTAGTACATGGCGTCGCGTTGTCGATCTCCGAGGGTTCGGCGTTCTTTATCGCCCTTCGTCAAAGGCCGGCGTTCTTCGTGTTCTCCCCGTTCTTCACATTCTTCGCGTTCTTCGCGAAGAAGGATGAAGATCTCCAAGACATAGAGCTTCCTCCAATTCCTCTCAACAAGCAACCCTCAAGTAAACACGTGTTGGTCTTATTTTATTCCCATGCCAACAATTTGAAAATTCAAAGTTATGAAATGAACCATTAATTTGATGAATTAATTGTAAGAATTTAACGACCCAATTAAATGGGGCGTTTCTTAACCAGAAAAACGCACAGTTGAATTTCTTTAAAGAGGGGGTTCCAGGTGCGTTACTTAGGAGGAAAGAAACGGTGGGGCTCGTGCGGGACCCACCTCAAAAATATCCTACTAAGTGGGTAGGATATTTTGGGTCCCACCTTATCCTCTTAACCTGGATTATGTGGCTTTAAGTGAAATAATATAATGTTGTCGCACCACTTTATTTTATTTCTTAACTTAACCCTAAAAATTAAAAACCTCACCCGAGCAAACGCAACTCTGGAGAAGGCGTTTCTAAAAAAATATCGGCATTGCGATTCCATCGGCATCCTCAGAATTATATTCCGAGCACAGGTTCAAATGTTAGAAAAACCCGCTTGTTCGTTCACTGAACGTACCCAAGCCAAACTTCAGAAAATGATTCTGGGCACACCGGGCCTAGGAATCTGGTGCCATCAGAAACTGCGTTCTTGTATAATTCCCAAGAAAAATAAGAAAAAAAATTCCATGAATTTTATAGGACTTTACAATTATGGTGGAATAGATACTGGCTCAGCACTCAACATTAGCTCAATAGTGAATTCCACAACTCTATCAGGTGGTAGCCTGGAGAATTCATCAAGAAATACATCCTAAAAAATTCCACTACTTGTGGAATTTCATCAATCATAATACCCCCATCATCTAGAAATATACTATAAACTGGGGTTGTGATCTCTCCCAGTTGTAGAGTAATTGGCCCTAGTTAGAATTCCTAGATATCCCACACTCCATGCCAAATGTAAAGGTCACCCTTAAAAGGTGTAAACATGACTCCCCTATGGTAAATTTCAATGCGATCTCAGAATACAACTAGCTAGTCCATAACCATATTAAAGTTGAATCCTTCCATACCATTAATATAGATATCCCATAGAAAATTGTATTCCATGATCTCTAGTGAACATCCCTTTCATAGATAGATGTCACTAGATTGTGTTCCCAATGATGTATCGATAATAATTACTCCACTCATAAACTCCAGCACTAGGATCATACCATTAATAAGATTCTATGTTTAATGTAATGATAGTTACCAGTATCAAATAGGGCTCTAGATAAAGTAGAATCTACTAGAATAGTTCCTTTTACTATCGATGGACCAACACTCTCCCCTCTAATATACATTGAAATGCATGTAACTATCCTACCACTATACCCTTTGATGATGTCTGAATCCCATGAGTTGAAAAACTCTACTAATATCAGAGTTATATCCTAGAAACACAACATCCACTACCTGTACCACCTCGTATACTAGAAATCAAGCCGCAATATAGATATAGTCTATAACACCCCCTTCCCACACTATTACTATGCCTAGCTGCTCCCTTAGAACTAGTCTATTTCTATAACATGCAAAACTTCTCTATGTGTCCCATATTTCCTAAATAAAATCATTCTTCTAGTGGTTAGGGACAATTTCTATTATAGTGACCCTTCCTGCCACCCTAATGATAGATAACTCTCATAAGGTCTTCATCAAATAACCCTCTTGTTTGTGTACTCTGATTCCCACTCTCATGGCCTACATTTTCAAAAAGATGCTTTATGCTCTAATAAGAAATACCACGTTATCATCTTGTAACAACTACCTATCCATTAATCGGATCCTCTATTAGGGTCCATTAAGATATGATATCCTAATCCACCACTTCAGTAAAAATATTTAATTGGAATGGATTGATTTTATACTTAATCTCACACTTAAGTCCGTCCAGAAAACAATTCACCATAGCTGCCTCATCTCCAGCCAATGACGGAGTAAGGAATTACACATATGTCTATAATCCAATTTTATCTATCATGGACATGCTACCTTGGGTCATATGTATAAACTCTTCAGGTTTCTCTTGTCTTTGTGTCTATAGATAAAAGGGATCCAAGAACTTGTCCATGATTTCTTTCCATAACATAGAGTTAGTTTGTCATGTTTACACATGAATGTCCCACTATCGCTTCACTGATACCCAGAGAATATAAGAATCTATCTTGCCCTTCCTCTCTTTATGATCCTCCTAATGGTCATGTATTGTCTCAATGGAATCAACCCACAATTCATCTCCTTTAGGTACACACTCTCCGGTAAAAGTTATAGGGTCTTGAAACCAAAATTCTCAGGTCAACTTAGGCATGATTTTCAATACATTCCCTAGTTCTCTTTCCATGAATTACATCAAATAAGAATTGTTATGTGGGAAATACTCCCATTAATCTTCATCTAGCACCATTGGTTGCTCAATGTTCCATGACTGGAGGACTATTCATAGCCATGTCCATCGGTCATCCCCTCAACAAGCATTTGGGTAGAATATTCTCTAAATTTACAAACACATGTATTAGGTCTCATAACATAACTGTAAAAAATCTAAGTATGGGGAATAATCACTATAGTTCACATCATGACTTTTCCCAATATCTCTCCACCTGGTCAAAATTGAGGTATTATCACAACACTTAACCATCATACTTTTAGGTTTTTTTAATAATGTAAAAAACAATATAATAATCAAGTTTATTATTTATAAACCGAATTATTATTCTTTTTTTTATTTTACTATATTTCTGAATTCATGTAAGGAACTATTTTCATATCAATATCAAGAACAATTAAAATAGTTCAAGTTCAACAACGTACCCATAACCCATTTTCTTGTGTATTCCGAAAATGATTCATGTAACAATAACATTAAGTGCCTAAAATGATTCATGAAACCTCAACTCTCATGACATTTTAGTCTATGAATCAACACTAAAAAATTATAATAAACAATAATTACATCACACCACAACTATATCACCCATGGTGTAATAATATTCAACTATAACATTAAACATCAATAAAAATAATTCCAACCTGAGTACTCATGTTTTCCCTCATACATTGGTTTGAAACTCCCATTCATTATCTCATTACCAAGACCCAAATCTTTTTACCATTCCCAAAAAACTAATAAAAAATAATAAGAAATAAAATTGTTTCCTCCAAAACTACTTTTCAAAAGTCCCTACCTGAGATCCCCTCGACGGTGCCCCAAGTCGATTGGCCATGTCACCTCAATAGAACCTCCCCATATGACAGAGGCTTCCAACTAGCATTGAGGGTTTGGTATGTCAGTCATGGGTAGAATATAACCGATTTTATTAGAGTAATACACCATTGGAAACACTATTAAAAAATGTGGAAGAATGTATAACGAAAGAAATCCAAATTCCCTAAGATAACAAAAACAAAAAATACAATATTTAGATAAATGTAAAAACCTGCTATGCTGATATAAATATAAAGTTCCTTAAGTAAAACTTGAAAATAAAGACACTATTGACGCCCAAGAGGGTCCCAAACCACGTCAGGTTCCCTCATCCAAGCTCCAACCCCGAAAAACAATCTAAACTAGGTCTCTTCCTATTAACCATTACTAAAATGTAAATGTCTATTCAGGTAACCATTAGGCAGCCTGAGTATAGTGTGAGTACAACTGAGTAGGCCACTACCAACTATGTCTAAAAAATTCCATTCAAAATATAGTGTAAGTATTTATATAAAGAAAATAATATAAATAATAAATAAATTCTAATCACATTATCATTTATTCTCTATTTAATTATATTAACTATAGGGTTCATTGGGATATCCATACCATATTACAAAATTCAGATCGTGCCAGATCCCAAAGTGTTCCCTAGGAAATATCATATCTTAGTTCCTTCATTGACTCGTGTCATATCATGATGTATTCAATAGTGATATGATATCTAAAGATCTAATTTCGACTGATGTCGGAGGTCGAAGTATTATTATTTGAGGTCATATCTCATATTACTTTAATTACAATTATTTAAATTCATACACCATTTCCAAAGTCACCAATAAAAAATTCATAAGTAAGATGACCATGTTCCATTTCATTAATATATAAGTAAAATTCCCACTTTACCATTTATACTTCTCATTTTAATGACCATGTTTCCATTAATCTACTCACAAGTACAATAACAATGTTACCATTTATACTTCTCATTTAAGAATGACCGTATTCTCGTTCCTTAAAAAATAATTAATTCATATTTTATTATCATACTCAATTACATTTCTTATTCAAAAATTAGTTAAATACATAAATATCATTAATTAACTCCCCAATAAATTAAGTAAGCTAGTAAAGTAATTAATAAGTTAATTAATTAATAAATAACAAAATGTATATCCCTTAATTAATTTTCCATAATTAATTATCTCATTCTAAATCTCAACTCTTTAAAATAAATTAAAAATTTATTATCTAGCTTA
Organism: Viscum album; assembly: GCA_963277665.1. Lineage (NCBI taxonomy): Eukaryota > Viridiplantae > Streptophyta > Magnoliopsida > Santalales > Viscaceae > Viscum > Viscum album. The sequence continues at coordinate 1,128,640,679 of OY728120.1, forward strand.
TAATATCAAGGAACATAATTATTTCCCAATTAAATATCTCAATATATCCAATTCAATTTCTCATAAGTAATCCCATAATTAATTATGTAGATTACAACAATTAAAAATCATAATCAATTTCCCCAAATTAATTATACAATAGCAATACCCAATAATATCGTGAACCATTCATCAATTAATCATTTAATTCAACAATTCTAGATAAATCTATTTGTCAACATAATTAACCCAATTTAAGAATTCAATTTCTAGGGAATGCTATAAATTATACAATTTTTAAAAAACACATCAAATCCATTTATATAGGAATTATAATTTAGACAACCTTCCTCATTTCCCAGAAGAATGTTCGTTCAACAGAAATCCCCAAATTTTGAGAATCAAAACGATATAGATTATAGTTCTTGATCTAAATCCCTTAATAAATATCATGGATATAAAATTCTATTGAATAGATATATAGATCTTTAATCCAAGATCTAGATATCACCAATTACATTTAGCTCTAATGAAGATAGGGGATAAATTCCACCAAAATATTTTTTAATAAGAGGATAGTGAATGGGATTTGGATTAAGATGAGATCCACGTATTAGGAGAAGACCGGATCTTCGATTCATGCATTGAATATTGATGAATGGATGTAAGAAGGCCTTAGAACCCCTATAAAATGATCTTGTATTACCCAAAAAAACATTTAGTCCCAATACAATTTTGATATAGAGGGGTTTTGGGGTTTAGGAGAGTTTAAATTAATTTTTCAGGTAATTAAAAATTGCATGCATTGTTTTTTGGGCAGAGGCGCATGATTTAGTAAACGGTGCACCGACTTGGTGGCCCTCACTATCTAGGGTCATGTTGTTACCTGGGTTTTGGCGTATGCTTTACTCCAACAATTCTCTAGCAGTGCACAACCCATTTTTCTTAAATTTTTCTCATATATCCACCCTAACACACGCAAAATCATAACACTAATCAAATGTACTCAGAAACAATAAAGTGTACCTATAATTTCACCAGAGATACCTCCACAAATGGTTGTGATGTTACACTTTGTTTTTATTCATATAGTTCCAACTCACACACCTATCTCAAAATAAGAATATTCCACCTAATGTGGTCCTTTTATCATCACCTTAAAATTCTGATTCAATATCTCTAAATCCATAAAAATTTAAATATTTTCTTTTCTTTTTATGAAACCAATATTATATAATCTATTTTATGTATCTTAATATTCTAATGGAATCTATAATATTTGAGTCTCTTACGTCATTTTGTTATCAATCATAGGGACTCACAGCATAAAAAATGTCTCATATGGATTTAATGATATAAATGATACTCTTAATAAGTATTATGAATTCACTTTGATTAATATTTTCTCTATTTACAGGTTTTAAAACCATAAACCCCACTAGAATGGGTGTAGAAACTAGATTTAATTCATCTATTTCATTTTTCTTGAACAATTATCATGAGTACTTTTCATAGGATAGAAATATAAAACCCATTTTCTCTAAATTTTAATCCTAATAACTATCTCAGCTCACTAATAATGTACATCTCAAAATATTTCTAATTTAGGATTGTAAAACCATGAAATTAAATTTCATGATCACATGAAAAAATGATATCATCAACAAATACAATTATAATAAGTGTACATGTCTTTGTTTCTATGATGTATAATATCTTATCTACATTACGTTGATAATTTTTTTCTTCTTCAAACAGTTTTCTATCTTTGAATACCATTACCTTGGATCCTTTTTTAATAGGTAATGATACTTCATCAATTTGAATACTATTGAGTAGCAATTTTCAAATAAAACCCCATTAGGTTATCAAAATACACTTATTTTTCATTATTTTCTTAAAATAATGGTGACTTGATATCCATTTGATTAATGTTATATTTTTGGAAGGCTGAAATAATAGTTAACATTATTATAGCTTCCAAACCTAAAACAGGAATATGGTTACTTAAATTTCCACACATTCCACTTGTGATTATAACATTCATTCAAGTACGGATTTATTTGGGCTATACTTTCTTTAATTATTTATCTTGTTTCCATAGACCAAAATAGTTCCAATGGTAATTTTATCATTTGGACTTGGGATATTATCCCATGTGTTGTTCTGTTCAATTTGAACTATCTTTTCATTCATAAACATAATTTATTCATCAATTTAAAAGGATTAAACTATTTATTTTAGCTGAATTTGGGAGATAAAATATTTCTGGTTTTTAGACCACAATTTTCTTCTAGTTGGATATATATTGTCCTAATTGTATCTAATCTTCCATAGAGACTCCACAGGTGTAGAATATTCTTTAATGATGTTTCCTCTTTCCACATGTTTTTTCAAATTTTTTTTTCAATTTTAGTCATAAATTATTTATAATATGTCTAATTTAAATTAACACAATATTTGTTGTGTTTAACTTGATATGTTTCCATTAAGTTATCCACGAACCTTCTTGTTGAAAGAATCATCTTATTAAAATTTGGTTACATCTGAACCATTCATTAATAATTATTTCTCAGAGATTTTTACATCACAAGAGTCAATCATTTTTTTAGGTTTGTTATTCTATTATCTATGTCCTTTCTCATTAGAAATATATAAATGAAAGACACCTTATACTGATTTCACATCACATTTCCCCATATTTTTGTCTTCGATTTTTATGATGTAAGGACTCTCAAGTACTTGAGAGTATATTAATATTGGATTTATGTTATACCAAATTTTTTATGATGTATTTTTTTGACTTTATTCTTAAGAATAATCATTTTTAAATATGTACCATATTATAGACTGCTTCTGCCCATAATACGTTTTCTCTGCCACACTCAATAAGAATATTTCTCCAAATTTTCACAATGTTTCAATTCATTCATTCTGCAAAACCATTCTATTTTAGTGTATAGGGGGTGATATATCGATGGAATGTTTCATTTTTTGCGTGATCGGATTAGAAAGAAAATATAGTTTATTCCTTCCCATTTCAGATCTCAATTTCATGATGTGAATATCAGGATCTCTTTCAACTTCTCTCATGTACATTTAGAACATATCACCAACCTCTGAATTGTCCTTTAAAATATCAAACACTTTTTATTTTTGTGAAATCATCAATGAATTTGATCAAATACATGTCAAATTTTTTTAATGATGTCTATTAGGTCTACAGAATTCTAAATTAATTATCTCAAGAAGCCTTATCTATTGTCTGTACACTCTATTGTGTTTATTATGAACCCTTTTCCTCTTTTGATAGGTTGTGAAAACATGATCATTTCCTTGGATTAAATATGTAACATCCCAATGAATATTCACTTCAGAGATCATAATAAAATTATCTTTACAAATCAGAAAATTTCTTTGATTACATAGATTATTATTTTTTACATGAGATAACATTAAATAATCAGTTCTCCAATCTAAAAATAAATTTCTGTCTATTTTTCTCCACCTATAAAATCTTTTCAATCAACAATTATCCATATACAAAACATACAATTAATGTTGATGACCTCATTTTGATTTATCTAATACTTGGACGAATCTCATTATGTTATGTTTAAATCCATTACTAAATAATAAAACCTATAAATTCAGTCTAGACGATACAATTTTATCTGAACAACTCCTTTAATTTTTAACGATCTCTCATTTTAGAAATACAGAAATACTCCATCATATACCTCAATATTATTCATTATTTTGGTTTCTTGTAATATATATGATGAAAATAAACTATCATGAATCCATGGTATTCCATTTTTTTTGGATTTGAATGAATCATACAGAACATATTATTTTCCAATATTCCACTTTGTGGAATATTATCATTTTTAAAAAAAAACTGTTGTTGATCAGGAGAATAGTCAGATAATTTTCATGTAAATATTTCGATCCTAGATGCCTAAATATAGTTCCTTTATTTATTATATTAGTATAATTGTTAATTAATTTTCATCCTGAAGGAATAAATAGTTTACTATCTTGGTGGGAAATCATATACAAACATAATTTTTACATTACAAAAGGAAATTAGAAAAAATATAGTAACATCATTGGAAGCATCCATAAACTCCTACAATATCCTTAAAATTAATTCATCAAATACATATTCACATCATGGGGGTGAAATAAAACCTAATAAATGTGTGATAATAGATTCTCAATAATGGTAAACAACACAGTGGAAGTTAATATTCATAAACAAATAAATAATACATGGTGAATAACTCAATATACATTCCATTAAAAAACAGACATGAGAATAATATGTAAGTAATAAAAGATGAATAAATTATTTTCTATAATGAATATTAGGAGAATATATCCTAACAATGTATATTATAATTTTCTAATAATTACATGTATTATCAATTACAAATATCATAATAAAGTAATACATTAATCAGATCATCTAAAATATATTTTTTTGGCCTCATCTTGGATGTATGAAAATAAATGGGTAAGGCCTCAAGGAAATCCCTACCATGTACGTCTCATGAGACCTAGAAATGAATTTATGAGATATATTGGGGGCCTCCAATCACATTATAATACCAATTCATTCTTCATATGAATGGGGTAAAACCTAAACAACATATATGAAATTGAACCAGCATTCCCTATAAATAAGCATAATTACGAAACATTTTGAGTTATATGGTGAATGGTTTCAAGATAAAACATCCACAGTGAATGTGATCACAAAACATTTCATAAATTATGACAGATTATATCATAATAAATCAAACCTAATAAATAATAATATTCAGTATATGTTGTTTAAATAGAATAAAATACCCTAATAAAATCATTGAGGAATTTATTATACAAATAATGTTATTACTTTTCAAATAAGAGTTCTAATGGAAAAATATTTTTTATTTTTCATAAAATGTTATTATAAAAATGTATATACAAAAAATGGAAGGTAAATGAAATTAAATTTGAGTTATTAATTATGTCCAACTGAAGTGAAATATTGTTAAAATAGTTTTTATGAAACTTTAGAAATTAGATTCTTCTGTATGATTTATGAGAAAATATATGAGTCTTTAAAAGGAAAAAAGTAATAATTGTTTTTTAAAAAATAGTAATGAACCATGATATTTTAAACTGATAAAAAGGGTTATTTTAGAGAAATTATGGCGTCTTAAAATAGATTTTGTATGAAACATGAAAATGATATGAATTTTGTAAGTCATATTTAAACTGGATTTATTATCAGGAATAATTGAGGAGAGAGCTGTATAAAACATGTATATGCGTATCATTGAAAGAATAATTGAGCTAGGATCATTATTTTGGTACATACCAATAGAAACTAGAAAAATTATATAAAATTAAATAATATTTACAATGTGGTGAAGCGAGAGAAATTGTAACCTGAAGGAAAATTTGGGGTTTATTGAGAATCCCTTACCACATTGTAATCAACTGAATGGTATTCCTAAAAATTTAATAATAATAAAATAAATCACTGAATTCCATGTATATAAAAATATTAATTATATTATTTTTAAATTGAAAGTATACATAAACCATCAAAAAATCAGTGTTGAATAATGGAAGTCTCACAATAATAAAAGTGAGATGAGAAACCACTTACCTATTGCCTGGAAATGTTCTATTATTGTACTTAATATCTGGGATAATGTAATTTTACTAAATAAAAAAGAAACATCAGATCCTCTTATACATTTATCATATTTCATATAATTTTATAAACATAATTTATCCAATTTTTATAAGTTCTAAAATTCAACTTCTTTATTCTGAAGTGACCGTTTCCATAGTTTTTATGACTGGTTCTCTTGTATATGTGTGTGAACGATAATGTAGAATAGAAATAGTTATCTAGAATTGAAATTATATGTAATTCAGGGACATAAAATGTATTTAATGGTATAATATATCATTTCTTATTTATCATAGTATGATTCATAATTTAAATCTTGAATGGTATTAATTTAGATTATTTGGGATTTTTTTGATCATCACAAACTAGATCATTCTTATGAATACTTATTTTGTATATGGAATGGGTATATAATAATAAATATGTATAGTAAAATATATTATGGTATTTTTTAACCATAAAAATGGGTTCATGACCAACCATTAAGGTGTAATTCAAAAATGAAAACTCGTTGTCAATGAAGGTGGTAAATCAGCACCTCACGAGTGATTTTTTCATTTGTAGAATAAAATGGGAAGAGAATATAATTGATAACTGTTATAAAATTATGTTAAAAAATAATGTATTTAAATTATATTGGAGTTATCATTCCATTTTGTTATACAGTTTTTATAAAAGGATAAGAATATAGGGAAATTAAAAAAAACATTAAAACAATGTATGGGAATTTTACCACTTTAATTCCTCTCCTTGAGAACCTCCTTTAGAAACATGAAAATGGTAATTTTAGGGAGAATAAAAATAACAAAATGTGGGCTGTTTTTTTAAAGCGTTATTTGAAGAAAATTGGAAAAGCATCAATGATTTTAAGGTGTGGGGAAACGAGGTAGCGATTGGTTGTATTTATTGGGGAGGAGAAGGGTGTCTTTTTATTTTTAATTAGATTATTATTTTTTCCCAACAATATCAACAGTTTGAACCATATCAATAAAATGATAAAATAATTATGTATAGTTTTATATTATTGTCTTACATCATCCATGCATAATCCAGGACTCAATAATTCACATTTTTTATAAATAATGTAAATTATTATATTTCACTATTCACAAAAATCAAATATTTTAAAAAATATACAAAAAATTCACATTAATCATTATTATACTTGTAGAATATAAAATATGAATCCATTTAATAAAAAAAAATTATAAATATATGTAATTTAATTTTGAAATAAAAGCATCATTTATATAAAAAAATCAAATTTAATATTATAGTGGATTTTATGACACATTCAAAAATTAATTAATGTTTCATTACATTAAATTACCATCATAATAAAAATAATATTAATTTATGAATCTATTTCAAGAAAATAATGTTATTTAATTCATTATTTTAATTATAAAATTGTCAATAATCATTATGTTTCACAAAAATACCTACACTTTATTAATCATTTTAAATAAATATTTTTAATTATTCCATGATATAAAAATATTATATTTTCATTCATAAGATACCTAATTTTTAATTATACATTAATTGGGAATGTTACTATTCAATTTTCCGAAATACAATTCCTAATGGTCACATTACTATTCTAATATCCATATAGAATATTATAATATAGTATTAAGAATGATGTTGATTGAAGAATATACTATCAAATATGTTAAAATTTAAAAGTGAAAAAACATAAAATCTTGGGGTTTTTCATTCCCCCATCCCTTGAAAAAATTCATCCTCAAAATATCAAGAATGTCGCCTCATTAAAATATTCGGGTTGTTTTTCATCATGATTTTCCTAGTTCACACATTGACTCTTCATTTTTAAGATTTTTTAAAAGTACATTTACCATCCAAGTCACCTTATTCCTCAAAACCTATTCAATAATGAATAAGATAATGACAGTAAGATAAAATAAGTTCTAATTATAATCCTTCTTAAGTGAGGAAATGTGTGGGTTCTGGTTTGTACTTCCTTAATAAGGAGATATGGAACATATTTTGTATATTAGAAGGCTTAGTGGCATCACCAAACTATAATATGGAGATCCAATTAAATGAAAAATTTAAAAAGTACAAATTTACCATGGGTTCAGTTTCCCTTTCCTTCAAAATCATATAATAACATTTCATAGAGATTCCTATATGAAGACATGATCTCCCGCTTTAATCATGAAATAAATTCATTTCATGTATTCATATCTATGTAGTCTATTTTTAGATAATTGATATGGGTTTGAGTAGTATTTACCTTTGTTGTTGTTTCATCAACATGTTCTAGGACTACAAGATTCCACTCACCCACTTCATCCAAATAAGTTGATTTATGAAATCTATTTCGATATAATTCATCATATGGTTCCATTTGAATACATGAATTGAGGATATTATTTTAGGAAAACTATACCAAATATAAATAATTATCCCATATACCTTGAAGGTCAAGTGATCATGTTCTCAACATGTCTTCTAATGATTGGATTGTCTTATCACACTATCCATTAGTTTGAGGAAAATAAGGAGTACTCTAATGAAACATAATAACAAAATCCTTTGGGGTAATTTTCTAGATGATCGATGTAAATTTACTTTTATGATTAGACATAATGGAATGAGGTGCACCATAATGTTTTAAAATTCCATTAATATAGAGTCATCCATGGTTCTCTGGCTGAAAATCCTCTATTATATTTTGGTATTATGCATATTTGAAATTACGATTAAAAATTACCCATATTGTATCATTCATTCATTGATTAATTAGTAATTTAACAACAAAACTCTTAATAATGACATCTCATTTATTTTTAGGAATTTTAATTGGTTGCATGACTCCACAAGGATGTTGTCATCCATCCATCACATGTTCACACTCTAAACATGTTGATTGATAATCATCAATTTCCCTTTTCAGATTAACCCTCTAGAAATTATCCATCAAATAATTGTACATCATAGTACATTTATGGTGTAAATAGAAATTTTTTTTATGAGAATTATCTAATAATTCACTTGTTTTCTCGGCAATAGTGGGAACACAAATAATGCTCCAAAAGTTAAAAATTTCATTATCATATATGAAGTCTATAAATTTCCCATCATACCCATATTTAAAATTCTTTTGAAAATTATCATCATCAAATGGAGAACTTTTTTTCCTTTCCAATAATAATTATTTGGTAACCATTTTAAAAAGTTGTAACATTTCTTCTCCCGTGAGAATTCCAATATAATTATTTACTATATATATACACAGGATCCTTTTCAATCCTCATTTTGTTCATAACTCCTTGATCCTTCCTACTCAATGAAAATGCTACCTTATTTTTCTTCTTAGGGTGATTGTGTACTGAAAATTAATAAACCATGAGTACCTAGAACCATCGTCTTTGACACATGTTAAGTTCTTCCTATGAGAAGTTATATTTCATAATCCTTGGATCTATATATATCTCACATCTTTCACCATAGAAATATTGTCTCCATATTTTAAGAGAAAACAACACAGATATTAATTCATTATTATGAGTAAGATAGTTCATTTCACGAATTTTTTTAATTTTCTTGATTCATATGTAATAACTCTACCATTCTTCTGAAGGAAAAAACCAATTTCATTATTTGATGCCTCACTATAAATCACAACTACATCATTTTCTGATGGTCGATTCAATATTAGTGTATTCACTAATCAAATATACAATTCCTCAATTCACTATTCACATTCAATTTTCCAGATAAACTTAACCCCTTTACAAGTAATCTTGTTGAACAATTTAGATAATCAAGATAAATTATTAATGAAAAATCTATTGTATCCAACTAGACTAATGCAATTATATACATTAGTAATGTTCCTTGGTATAGTCCATTATTGAATTTCAGTTTTTCTGATGAAAAGTTGAGATTCCATCCTAAAATACAATATGTCAAAAAAAGATAATATTTTAAGCCAAAATTCACACATGTTAAATTTTCCTTATAACTATTTTCTTAGAATATTTATCAGAACAATATGAAGGTGGTTCTCATGGTCCACATAGGTTTTGGAGTATAAAAATATATCATCAATTATTGAAATAATAAATTCATCAATATTTCATTTGATACGTTATTCAAATGATCCATAAAAATAAAGGGTGAATTATTTACTCAAAATAGAATAATAATATAATTTTAATGTTCATACCTAGATCGAAATGTTGTGTTTAGAATATCATGTTTCATTACACACAATGGATGACATCCTGAATGGAGTACAATATAGATAAAATATTGATATCTACAATGTTGATAAAATAAATCTTCATTTTGAGGTAGATGAAAATCATTCTTTATTATAATAGTATTGATTTCTCCATATTTCATATACAGCCTCACTGATCCATATCTTTCCATAATAATGAGAACATGGGATCCTTGTGGAAAAACATTGTGGTGAATAAATCCCATATGAATAAACTCCTCTATATGATTATTTATCTCCATTTATTATACATTAGACATTCTATTGGGATTATTTTATATTGGTCTTGTGTTAAGGATTAAATCAACATACAACTCAAATTTCCACTTTGTCGGATGTCCAGGTAAATACTTAGGAAAAATAACTATTTATTATTTTATAATAGGAATATCCTCAATTTTATGATTTCATTCCTCATCCATAGGTCATTTTTTCCGTCCCTCACTATGAATTTTATTTAGTATAGCTTCTGGTATGGATCTAGATAATAATCAGATGATGTAGTTTATACTCTAAAGATATAGGATTTTACATGTTCCTCACAAAACACAATTTCATTCCTTTTGGTTAGATTTATAAATAACGTAAAATACTAAATTAGATAAGATTCATAATTCATAATATATAAATAGGAAAACACTTAACATAAAATTGAAATTTATGTATATATAATCTCATAATTATTAAAATGGTTTTATTAGAGTAATGTTTACTCTTAAATCATTCATAATGAGTTTAAAAGAAAATGTGATTTATCCTTAGAATATACCCCAGGAATTTCAATTCAGGTGCATAGTGAGGCCCATTTTAATGTACTCGGTTACACTGATTCTGGACAAACACACTTTTTTCTATGTTATTACTCCTAAGTACATATTTTCTAGAACCACATCCACTTATAGTATCCATATCGGGATGTATTTCACGTAAAAACCACATAATTTATAATTTAACAAATTTTTACTATGTTCGTCTTTGAATATCCTCAAATAACACCATGGGGTAATTCTTATAAATATATGTTCTCAAACTGTTTTTTCAATGGATTCTACTAAGCTTCCTATTATAAAAATAGTAGTTTCCACAACCCTAGTAGTCCGGAGATGGTTCATAAATTTATTACATTTTTATAATTACCAAGGAAGGCTCACCCCGAAGGACTGAATAGTTTAGTGAATTTTGAAATACAAAATACAAACATAAATTTTATGTTACAATTTCAAAATAACAACAACATATAAACTCCATTGGAAACATCCAATAAAACATTGACTATCCGTGTATATACTTTATAATATACATCTTAACATTAATGGGGAAAATAAAACATACTAAATTAGTGAGAACATGTGTTCATTAAGGGTTAAATTTATATTGAAAGCTAATATAAATTAACTTAAACAAGATAGAATGGTTAATAATTAAAAAAATGTTTTATAAAAACATAATTATGAGAATAATATGGAAAGAATTAAATCTTAATAAATAATTTAATATAGATAATAATATGAGAATAAAACATAAAAATGGATATTATACTTTTAAAATAATCATTTGTATTATCAATTACTAGTATCATAAATGTGGAATGAATAATGGTCAACTACAAAAAGATATCGTCAATGCCTCAGTTAGGACAACAATAAATAAATGGGTAAGGCCACAGCACAATCCCAATCTCATTTGTCTCATGATATTTGTCGATGCATTGTGGGATATAGGGGTACCACCCATCAATTATGAATTCCAATGTATTCCTCTTATGAATGGGTTAAAACATAAACCACATATTATAAATTTAAAAAACACTCCACAATCAATAGACATAATCACTAACTATTCTGAGTAGCAAGGTGAATGGTATCAAGATAGAACATTCTTAGTGAAATTGATCACAACCAATTTAATAAAATATGTAAGTTGATATCATTAAATATAAAACCCCATCAATAATATTATTCAATAGATTGTTTTGAAATATCTGAAAATACTATAATAAAATCATTGATAAATTCTTGAGAGAAATAAAATTTTTACTTTTCAAAGAAGAGTACTTTTGAAAAAATCATATCATTTTGTCAAAAAATAATATTATAAACCGGTATATCCAGGAAAATAAAATTGATGAACAAATGAAATCATTGTTTAGGTATATTTTATTTCCAAAAAATGTCAAAATTTGTAAGAATAATTTTAAAGGAACTTTATAAATTGTTCGCTGTTGTGTATTTTAATAGAAATTATAAGAGTCCCCAATACAGAAAAATTAATAATTGTATTAATAAAACAAGAAATGAAAAATTATATTTTTTTTGGATAAAATTATTTATTTAATAAAAATAATTGCATCTTAAAACAGATTGTGGACGGTACTTGAAAATGGCTATGAAAATTTTATGTTCCCGTTAATAGGGCTTTCTTATCATGGGGAATTGAGATAGAAACCGTACAAAAAATGTATTTCCCAATAAAAGAATGAATAATTTTTCTATATACATATTTTCGGAACATGAAAACAGAATTTATAATATTTATATAAAATTAAATAAGAATTACAAAGGGTAATAGAGAGAGAATGTGTAAACCAACGGAAAAATGGGTGTTTTGGGGGAATCCCTTAAAACTTTTTAATCAATATTACCTAAAAATAATAAAAAAATTACACCATAATTAATATGAATATAAATATATTAATGATATGATTTATTAAATGCAAGTATAAAAACCAAAAAAAAATTGGTGAATAAGGGAAATATTATATAAATAAAAGTGAGATGAGAATCCACTTATATTATTTCCAAAAGTGTTCTGCACTTGTACTTAATATAATGGATAACTAAATTTTATTCATTAATAATTTAATTTCGTAAAATATTATAAACTTATTTTATTTATTATAATTTTATTAATTTCATAAATTCCATTTCTGAGGAGTTATAAAATTTTATTTTGTCATTTGGGAGTGTATGTTTCTTTCATTTTAATTATTACTTCAATTATATACATGTATGAAAAATCTGGTAAAATGGAAATTGTAATCATTAATTGAAATTATAAATTATAAATTAAATGACATTGTATTTAATTGTATAATATATCATTTTTCATAAATTATAATGATAAATTATAAAATCGTTAATGATAACCATTTAGAATATTTTTTCTATGTTTTCGATCATGACAAAATAGTTTTTCTTGTGAATTATTATATTTATATATACAAATCCTAGAACATTAAATAAGTTTCATTACATATATTAATGACCTTTTTATCCATAAAACTCTTTTATTACAATCCTTGAAGGTTTAATTAAAAAATTACACATTTTTCACAAAGTGGTAAATCGGCACTCACGGACGATGTTTTTATTTTTAGAATAATAGGAAAACAGATGAGAATTTATGGTTGATATAGAATTATCAAAATATAATTATATAATATAGATTTTAATGTATCTATTATTAAAATATTATATAGGTAGGTTATGAATGAATATAAAAATAATGATATTAAAATTAAATTAAAAGAAGGGAATTGGATTTTACCTCTCGAATTCCCCTCAATTATAATCTCATAAAAGATCGCTGAAAAGGAAATTTTGGAGGGAATGAAAAGAATATAATTTATGTTAGTGGTTTAGGAGATTTATTGTCCAGAAATTGTACAATAATCATTTCTTTTGGGTAATAGGGAGAAGAAGTGGTGAGTTGTAGTATTTATAGTGGAGGGGATGTGTGTGTTTTGATTATTTTATTCAATAGTTTATTATTTTGGCCCATGATTATCAATATTTTGATCCTTATCACTAATTATATTAAATTAATGACTAATATTTCTAGATTATGGGATTAAATCATACATACATCATCCATGACTCACTAATTCTTGTATTTGTTAAATTCTGAAAATTGATGTGTTTCACTATTCACCAATAAATTCATCCATTTTTAAAAAAATTGAAAAAATAACCATTACCATATTTTGACATTTATAATTTAAAATTTAACTCCATTTTATGAAAATAAATTTAAAAATATGAGGAATTTTATTTTATAATAAAATCATCATTTACATTAGCAACTCGGGTTATGGCCCTATCAGACTTTGGAATATTCCTACACGTATTTACAGATCTAGGTGAGAAGACTGAGTGTGATTTTAAGGGTCGGTGTACCCGGAATTAATTTAATAAAAATATTATGTATTTTTATACTATCCATGTGGTGGGGTTGTGTTTTTCGCTAAATGTTAGCTCCAATCAGAAATTCGAGGGCACGGTTCTGTCCAGAGCATGCCATTTACACTAGACGGGGTGTTAAATTGTGTGGGTGTGGGAATATTTTGTAAAAATCCATCTGGGGTGTTTTCATAAATAAATGGAAATGTCTATTATGAGTTTCATCTTGAATAACTCCAAAACGAAGTCTCGGATCAAAATTCTGAGATCACCGTGGCATTCAGAATATCACGTTTACCCAAGAGGTGACATAATCTCCTCCATGTCGGGAGGTCTGGTTGGGGTGTTGTTTTAAATAATTAAATTAGTTAATTAATTAATAAAAAAATCAATACACCTCCCCTCCCCTTTTCTGTGCCCGACAAAAGAAAACCATGCCGGCAGCTCCTCCTCCCTTCCTCCTCCTTCCGTCGATGACGAACGGCTGGAATAGAGCGAACGTGGTGTCGTCGGACTCGGATCTAGACAGAGGACGCTCCCGGATCGTGCAACAACAACAAAGGAGAATGAAAAGTGTCAAAGATCCTCCAAAAGTTAGTCTTATTGAGTTTTAAAATCCCAGATCTTGTTTATGGATTGTTTTTCTTCAAATCATTATAAGGGTTGGGTAGTTCGGTTCCCTAGCATTCCGAAACATGTTACGGATCTAAATTTGGAGCACCAGGGTGCTCCCTGTGGCACCCGGAATTTTTCTGGGAGAAATTCTTATCATCAGTGGCGGCCATGGAGGATTCTATCAAGGGAGGCGGTAGCACGAAGGATTCTGGTGAGGGTGATAGTGGGGAGGCGGATTCCAGCTGCGGTGTCGTGGTTTCCGGTGAGGCAGGCGGTGGTTCGGCCAGAATTTTCTAAGGGTTCTTTAAACCCACGTAACTCACAAACCATGTGTCTGATTTGCGATCCGTTTGTGGAAACATGTTCCTTGCATCAAGAAGGATATTTTGAACCCAGTTTTGATTTTTAATGAGTTGGTTTCATGGCCTAGGGCTACAAAACGATGAAAGAATAATAATATTTTATTATTATTCAACTTCGACCCGCCGTAACATCTGCACAAAGCGTCTGATTGACGTGTTGTCAGTAAGGTTGTTATCCTCATATTATGGTGTAATTTTCAAAAATATTTTCCAGTTTTTGGGATGGAGATCATGATGTTGGACCCACAATGATTCTTTTAGGCGTTTGCGGAGAAACGCGACTTCTTCGATGGGTGTTAGTTTTGGACGAATGAATCATCGATCTCTTACTTTTTTATGAGTGGATCACAATGGTGTGGTTCTCATGAAGACATTTAGGATTCAGGTGTGGGACCCCCCTAGGCTAGCTATGGTGAATAGTACCTTTTTCACCGATTTTCCATTTTGGGTGATTAAATAGAATATCCTGTGTGTTTTTCTGTGTAGATCGCGGTGGTGGCCTCGGTATAGGCCTAAGAGGTGCACAGTTTGACGATGTTGTAGGTCAATCGAGTTAGTGATGTTTGGACTAGCTGTGGTTGAGTGGACTCCATTGGTTCATTCCTATGAGGGTTCGTGTTGCATTTCAACCTTAGTATAGGTTTGGGATCCCCTCGATATGATGTTTTCCTAATAGATTTGTGGCATCCCTCTAGTGGGTCTAGAGTGGGATCCTCTAACATTGCTTCCCTGGATCGGGTTCTTGTTATCGCTATTTCCTCTTATCCATAGGCGTTGATCCCCTATCTAGCATGTTAATCCCGTTGGGTTTGAGTCATCATCGAGAATATGATCCCCAACGTAGTGGGCTGTCCATAGTAGGGTTGTGGCATCGTCGGGTATACGATTCCATACTTAGAATGTAGTTTATAGTAGGGCTATGGTATCGCCAGTTATATTATTCCCTACTCAACATAGGGTTTCAGTAGGGTTACAGAATCATTGGTTATACGATCCCCTACTCATCTTCTGGTTTCCGTAGGGTTGGTGAATCATCGGTTCGATCCCTTAGATCGTGAGTTATAACAGATGGGGTTTCCGGCATTGTTGTGACATTCTCCACATGGTTGACGATCCTTTATCTGAGTGATGTGAACTATAGAATGTCAGATTGGGTTCTGGTACCCCCTAGCGGATCCTGGGATTGATCCCCTAACTATGAGATCTTCAAGATACCAGAGTGGGTTCTTGTATCCCATTGTGGAACATAAGAGTGATCCCCTATATGAGAGGTTTAGTGTTTCTGCTATTTCAGTCTGATGTTCTCAGTGGTGATATCTGATGACCATGATCTCTTGTATTGGAGTCTTGTATGTTGGTGTGAGACTCGACGAAGTGTATCACTTGGACGAGTGTCATCTGGGATGACAAAGCTCGTGGATTGTGTTCTCATAGTTATCTACATGTCGCAGGTGCTGTGGACGGAACCACGTGAGGCTTGGTGCGTGGAATGGGTATATCAGGTTGCTCATGGTATATGAATGGGCATATACCTCAACGGATGTTCATGTTGTATGTATGGGCATACACTTGAGCTGAGCTGACTAGTCATGTTAGCTATGTATGGTCTCAAGATGTAGTGTCTCTCTCGTTTGTGTTCCCTCTAGCTGGGATGAGCAAACTATTTTAATTTAGTTTCTTGCTTTTATTTTGGGGTTTTTTAGGGGTTACGAAGTATTTTTATAATCACCCCTACACGGGCTTTTCCCGCACATGTTTGTGTCATGTGCAAACCACATGTTGTTTGACTGAGTCCTTGGAGGTCCTAGAGCAGGCAGAGCTTAGTGAGCGAGACTGACCAGGGTGGTTACCGGGGCTATCTCGAGGAGCTTACCAGCGGGTGCATTTGGTAGTATTTCCCTCCTTCTGTGCAGGTTGGACGCTTTTGTAGTTTTCTTTTAGTGGTCCCTATTTTTCCATTATAAACTTTTTTTGTACTCTGGTTGGGATGTATATGTATGCATGCATTTATATCCAATTTTTATATATATCTATACAATGTTTCTTGGAGGTGTGTGTGGGCGTCTGTGTACAAGTACCTTAGTCTAATTCCTCACATGTGCGTGATAGCCAACTCGATGCTAGACTTTATCCCCTGGCCTATTAGAGGCGGTCTTGAGGAGTCACGGCTCAAACTCTATAGACTAGGGTCATGACAGAGTTTTATTAGAGGAGGTTTCACCTTTGGGATTTCAGAACGTAGCTAGTCTAGCTGTGAGCTAGGTTTGGGTTGCATAGTGGTAGTGTTATGATGTTTTGGGATTAGATTTCAAACCAGGGACTCTAGTGTTTATACGGTAGCCAACGAATCCATTCACCAGGACTATGTTAACCTACCTTTCGACAAGGTACTTTAGGACACTATTCATAGGGACATATTGGAACATGCATCATATAGGACTGGGTTTTGGGTTTTCCTTGTTCTTCATGAGACAGCTCTCGAGATATACTCTATTACCATGGTGTGTCTCGATGAATTTTAGGATGCATCAATGGTGATATCCAGTGATGGTTCCACAGTGTAATTTTGGTGACAATCCACCTCGTGTAGAGTATATGGACTGGGGTGCAGGTTCTGATGCTGGACCTTCATGTGGTCCGCCGTTTGAGCCACCACCTATCGAGCATCTGGTTATACTGACAGTAAAGGATGAGGATGCACGTAGCTTGAGTTCACATCACAAGTTCTAGAGGCAGTTACCTCTGAGATTCTGGGGTGATCCAGACCTTCATGCAGCTGGTGACTGGCTCGAAGCAGTAACCGATGTTTTCCTCTAGGTGATGACACCTCCAGATTAAATGGTTGGCCTAATGGCGAGCCATTATGCATGGTTTGGTCGGTCGATTGTGGATATTGGTGATGTATTTCAACAACAAGGAGAGGCTCATGTGGGCTGAGTTTGAGCAGCTCTTTAGGGAAGAGTTATATCTAGTGATGCTGAGGTCAGTACTGATTCAGGAGATACTATAGCTTCGACAGGAGGGACTGATTATTTCAGAGTACTCAGTGAGGTTTACAGACCTACTGCACTACTCCCTATATATGGTTCATGTCCTATTCTTCAGGACTCATAACTTCGAGCAGGGGCTACGCAGGGATATCCAGGTAGATGTGGTTTCCTTATACCTACCCACCTATGATAAGAACTAGAGAAAGCCTGGGTGGTGGAGAGATTTCTAGATTAGTAGATTCATCCTGTCAACGGTGGCCACGTGGCAGCTAGGATGTCAGTATCTTGTATCTGGTGGGAGGCGCAAGGGTCTGGATGTGGATGACATTTCTGGAGACGGCCCCAGGATGGAGGATCTACGGCTCAGGGTCGACAGGGCTCACACGCCAGTTTGGGTCATCCGCAGGAGAGACATTGTTACACTTGTGATGGTCAAGGACATCTTACTTGAGATTTTCTGACCCATCGTGCTGCTGAGAGGGAGATGGAGGATAATGGTGAGGAAAACTAAAATAATTAGAGGTTTCTGACCCAGAGGCTCCACGGGTGGATGGATTTATACTCTATGCACTTCCTAATTCTTTAGTGGATTTGATAGACACTATTTAGTGGTACATTTTCCTTTCTGTTGCTTGCTAGAGGTTTATTCATGGCATTGGTATGATCCTGTGTGGGTGTTGTTCGAAATGATATGAATGCACAAGGAAGAGGGATATTTACCCCACCAAGACACATTTTTTTGATGTGATTAAAATTTTTAAGGTGAGTCAGTGCTGCCCAAAGCAGATTTTGTCGAGGTGTAGTGGATGAGTCCCTTGAACTGATGAATTCGTGCAGGGGTGTGTGTTGGGAAACTCACTGTCATGGGAAAACTAGATGAGAGTTCAGTTTCATTCCTTGTTCTTATGTATTTTTGGGGAAGAAATGTTCTACGGTGGGGAGGAGGTAGCGAATTGGAATTTTGGCCCGTAATACTTTGGAATATTCCTACTAATATTTACAGAGTTAGGCGCGGAGACTGCGTGTGATTCTGAGGATTGGTGTTCCCAAAATTAATATAATAAAAATATTAAGTATTTTTATACTATGCATGTGGCGGGGTTGTGTTTTCCCATTAGTGGTAGCTCGGATCTGAAATCTGAGGGCACGGTTGCATCCGGAGCATGCCGTTTACCCTAGGTGGGGTGTTAACATTGCGGGCATGTGCCTTCTGTGGAAAAATCCACCAGGGGAATTTTTGAAAATAAATGGAAAAGTTTATTTATGAGTGTTGGCTCAAATAACCCCTAAATAGAGTCTCAGATTGAAATTCTGAGATTATCTTTGTCTTCATAATGTGGCGTTTACCATTGAGGTGACATAATATCCTCTACGAAGGGAGGTATTGTCGGGGGTGTTGATTTAAATAACTTAATTAAATATTTAATTAATGTAAATAAATCGACCCACCTCCCCTCCCCATTACTGCACATACTGGAAGGAAACCATTCTCGGATCCCCTCCTCCCTTCCTCCTCCCTTCGCCGAGGACAAATGGCTAGAATCGAGCGAACAAGGTGCCATCAGACTCGGATCTTGATGGTGGTCGATCCCAGATCATGCAACAACAGTAGTAGAGCGTGAAAAGCATCGGTAATTATCCAAAATGTAGGCAGTTTGAGTTTTTCAAATCTCAGATCCAATATTTGCATTGTTTTTCTTCAAATCGTCATAGGGGTTGGGTAGTTTGGGTCTCAACCTTTTCGAAACATGTTACATATCTCATTTTGGAGCACTGGGGTGATCCCGGGGGCTCCATCATGTTTTCTAGTTGAAATTTCGGTCTCCAGTGGTGGCCATGGAAGATTCATGCAAGGGAGGTGGTGGCGCGGTTGAGGCCAGCTAGGGCGGAGGAAGCGTGGTGGTTTCTTGTGAGGCACGCTGTGGTCCGGCAA
This sequence comes from Viscum album, assembly GCA_963277665.1. Lineage (NCBI taxonomy): Eukaryota > Viridiplantae > Streptophyta > Magnoliopsida > Santalales > Viscaceae > Viscum > Viscum album. The sequence continues at coordinate 1,128,660,686 of OY728120.1, forward strand.
GAATTTAAACGGGGTTCTTTAAACCCATGTAACTCGCAAACTATAAGTCAGATTTGTGAGCATTTTGCGGGGACACATTCTGTGCATCGTTATGGACTTTTTGAACACTCTTTGAGAAATTTAATGAGTCAAGTTCATTTCCTAGGGCTACAATACATTGAAATAATAATAATATTTTATTATTATTCAACTTCCACCCTCGGTAACTTCTATACAGAGCATCTGATTTACATGTCATCAGTGATGTTGTGATCATCATAATAAGGCAGACTTTTCTAGATAGTTTCTAGTTACTATGATGGAGATCAGTATGTGAGAACCACGATCCTGCTTTTGGGCATTTACAGGGAAATGTGACTTCTTCATCGGGTGTCTGTTTTGGACAAAAGGGAAGTCGATATCGTGTGTTTTTCTGAGGGGATCGAAATAGTGTAGTCTGCTTGTTGAGTTTTTGGATCGAGGAATGGGCCCCACCTAGGCTAGCTATGGTGAAGAGTAACTTTTTAACCACTTTTACGATTCAGTCTAGTAAATAGCTTATCATATGTGTTTTTTCATGTAGATCGTGGTGGTGGCCTCGGTATAGGCCTAGGAGGTGAATAATGCTGCAATGTTTTGGGTCACTCAGGTTAGTGATGTTTTGACTAGAAGCGGTTTGGTGTACTCCCTTGGTTCGTTCCTAGGAGGGTTCATGTTTTATTACAACCTTAGTATAGTTTTGTGATCCCCTCGATAATATTTTTTCCTGATAGAGTTGTGGAATCCCTCTAGTGGGTTCGGAGTGGGATCCTCTAGCTTCACTTCCCTAGATTGGGTTCTTGGAATAACTATTACCACTTATCCACAGGTGGAGATCCTCTATCTAGTATATTAATCACAAAGGGTTTGAGGCATCATCGAGAATATGATCCCCTATGTAGTGCGTTGTGCATAGTAGGGTTGTGTTGTTGTCGGGTATATGATCTCATACTCAAAATGTGGTTTATAGTAGGGTTGTGGTATAGTCGAATAAACAATCCCCTATTTAGTGCAATGTTTCGGTAGGTTTGCAGAATCGTTGGTTATAGAATCCCCTAGTCAGCTCGTGGTTTTCAATAGGGTTGGTGCATCGTCGGTTAGATCCCCTACATAGCAAGTTATACCAGATGGGGTTTTTGCTATCTTCGTGACCTTCTTCACACTTGTGACGATCCTCTAGCTGAGTGATGTGAACTATAGAATGTCATATCGGGTTTTGGTATCCCCCAGAAAATGTTGGGAGTGATCCCCTATCTTTGAGATCTTTGAGATACCAGGGTGGGTTATTGTATCCCCAAATAGACTATAGGAGTGATCCCCTATCCGATAAGTTTAGTGTTTCTTCTATTTCATCATGATGTTCTCAGTGACGATATATGACGAGTGTGATCTCTAGAATGGGCATCTGTGATATTGGTGTGAGACCTGATGGACGGTATCTCTTGGATGAGTGTCATCTGGGATGACAAAGCTCGTGCAGTGTGTTCTCCTAGTTATCTACCTGTCGTAGGTGCTGTGGACAGAACCGCATGAGGCATTGTGAATAGAATGGGTATATTTGGTTTCTCATGGTGTATGTATGTGCATATACCTGAGCGGATGTTCATTGTGTATTTATGGTCATACACATGAGTTGATTTGACTAGTCGTGTTAGTCACAGATGGCCTCGAGATATATTTTCTCTCTCGTTTGGGTTCCCTCTTGCTGGTATTAGCTGAGTGTTGTCTTTCAGTTTCTCCCTTTTATTTTTGGGTTTTTTTGGGGTTCCTACTAAACATTTTTATTCTCACCCTTGGAAGTTCTTTTCCCACGCATGTTTGTGTCTTGTGCAGACCACATGACATTCAACGGAGTCCCAAGAGAACCTGGAGTAGGTAGAGCTTAGTGAGCAGGACTGACCGAGGTGTTTACCAATGTTGTGCAGAGGATCTTACCATCAGGTGAATTTGGGAATGTTTCACTCATTTTTAATAGGTTGGACTCTTTTTTAGATTTTTTTGTGGGCCCTGTTTTTCCCTTTTGTACTTTTTCTGTACTCTGGTTGTGGGTTAGATGTATGCATACATTTATTTCCATTATATATATATATATATATACATATATATATTTTCTTGGAGGTGTATATGTGTGCGTGTATACAGGTACCTTAGGCTAATGTCACCCATGTGTGTGATAGCCTACTCGGCACTAGTTGCCAGCCCCTGGCCATTTGGAGGCGGTCTTGGGGAGCATGACTTGAGCCCCATTGGCTCGGGTCATGACATTTACTTAAAAAATGTAGACATTATTATTATTAATGATTTTTGGCACTCTTAAAAATTAATTAAGGTCTCATAAAATTATCTTACAATAATTATTAATTTATAAAAAAATCTATTGAAAGTATACTTTCATCTAAATCCTTATTTTAATTAATAAATTGTGAATAAACATTTATGTTTTATAAAAAATATATAATTTATCATTTTTAAAACATTTATTTACTTATTCTATGATATAAATTTATTTTATTTTCATTCATAAGATACCTAAATTATATTTATAGTATTATAGGGATTTTTACAATTCAATTGGTCGTATTACTATTCTTAATGGACACAATACTACTACAACAATCCTATTTAATAGTATATTACAATTTTAAGCTCATTGTTTCCTGATACATCGACTATTGAATATGTTAATTATTAAAAAAAACATAGCATAAAATATTGGGATGTTACATTTCAACACATTGACTTATATGGTCACATCATCCAAACACTTCCTCAGTGAAATCAATCATTGTTTTCATTGAAACTAAAAAATAGTTTTCATTATTAATTTATTTTCTCATAGATCTATTTCCCTTGTTACTTGAGAAACTTATCCTACATGATGCCACTTTTTTCATTGTTTTAATGGACATTTTGTAATACAATATGAGGATAATGTTTCTACAAGTTAACAACACAAAATGTATCCCCTAAATTTTTATATTCTAGAAACTGTTGATTTTATTGTTTAAAGACATCTTATTTTTCTGAAGAAGAATATTCCTTAATTTTTGTAGGTTTTATAAAACCATAGTTTTTATGTTCATTCTTAATTACCCCAATCAAGGAAAATATTCCTTGATAGATTTTTTCATCCCACATTCCCTTAGTAATTTTCATAAAACTTCATTGTTATGTAGTATAGATTTAATATTTAAAATTTTAATAAGTTAAGAGTTTATTTGAGAATTCATAAATATTTTTAGAGAATTTTGAGATGATTCAACTTTTTCATAAATTATGTTTTCATGATCTATCTTCACATTTCAAAAATTATTCTCAAATTTAAGGAGTTTACATTCTGGCCTTTTGTGATCATACTCCAAAGTGTACAACCACTTTTATAATGCTTTAAAAACTCATTCATTCTCAAAAAATTTATAATACTTTTTTAATCTCTTAAATGAACTCATAATTGTTATTTTTTCAGTATTTCAACATCAATATTTAATGTATTGACTACATTTTTTGTCCCATTATTTATTTCTAGATAGAATTCTTGTTATTATTTAATCTTTTGAATCATATACCCCTATTTTCCTTTTTAATATTAACTATTGGAGATTCCGTCAATTCTTCTAACATGTTCTATAATGTTTTTTTCATAGTATATTCATATTTTGTTTAATCACTTGTGGGATGAATATATGAATCATTATTTCCCCACATTATTCTCTTATTCATCCCAAAAGATTAAATTTTTATATCATTAAAATTTATTATATCTTTTCCAAAATTTTCTTTATCAAATCCACAATGATTTTTCTTCCAATTCATTATCTTATTTTAAGAAATTATTCTCCTTTGGAAAATATGCAGAAAATTACCAATAACACCATAACTAAAACAATTAATTTTTACCTATGCATTATGCATACATGTAACTATTTTATGATTTTTTGATATGAAATTCTTTATTTTTTTCCTCCATATAAATCTTCTCATCCTCATCTTAATCTGACTGGGGTTCAATAATTCCCTCCCCCATGATCTTTTTTTAATGGAATTAAAATACAATCATTATTTTTTTCTTTTTCATTGAATTCGTTGCTTTTTTACTTCTCATAATTTAGAATATTATCATGAAATTGTCATGTGACATGTGTTATATTTCATTAAAGGGTGAAATATCTGTATCAAATCTACATGGAAAATGTCTTTTTATTTTTTTACCATTGTTGAATCATCATGTATTTTACCAACAACATTTATATGTCTGAAAAATATTATTTAACCCTTATAGATAGTCATCCAAAAAATCTTCATTAATCATCCCAATACATTTAAATTTGGATTTCATGTTTTGTAATTTTTTTAATTGATTTTCAAGTTTACTTCACAAATATTCATCATTTTTCCCACATTTCCTTGTCTGTTTGTAGTCCTATCAAATTTTTTAAATTTTTTTTGATAAATATTATATTATATAATTTCATACATTCCCATAAACATGAATATATTTTTTAGTCAAAATTCCTAGACCCATCTCTTCCAGAAGTATGATATCCAATAGTGAAAATATTACCCACATCCATCCCTTATGATAATAGATATGGTGGAATTATAGTCATAAACTCATAAAAAAAATTACATTGAAATTCAAAACCAATATTATATCAAAATAATTATAAATCTACATAAAAAAAATTTATTGTAAGAAACGTGATGGAACCTAGTCTGCTCTGATACCACTTATAGAGTCGCATACCGAATCCATTAAGAGTGGGGGTTGAATTAGTGGAAACTTTTTTGAAATCATTTTAATTAAACTATTGTGACTATTTGATGTATAAATCTCCCATTTAATGAAGTGATAATTCTCATATATTTGTGAAAATGATATCAATGGAAAGAAAACATGGGTTTTTACATGTTTTCGGAAAATTGCACACCTTTTTTGGATTAACCTCTGGTTCATTCTAGGATATAATTATCATCATGATTTTATTATGACTTCAAATTCTAAACATTTTTTACAGAAGGTCAATCATATAATACTATGTGCCATATAAAGGATTTATTATGATTATTATTCTCCTCATTCAAGATGACAATGAACGTCTCAATGTTTATTAGATAACATGTTTATACATACATAAACTAAAAACTGTTTACTTTTACTTTCCTTGTGATGTTCCCATTTTCACAATATAATGACTTCCACATATCTTTATGCACACATTGTCCACACGAAAACTATATATTTCATTTTATAGGATTTTTATTCACATGTTATTCATGATTGTCATTATTCATGGGCTATCTTCAAGGATGGGTGTGTGAGTCAACCTTTTTACTTAAAGTTTCTCAATAATCCTTTCACACAAATTAGAATATTTGGGAACAAGTTATAATTCATCATGAAGAACATATAAGGAAAAAATGTCCTACGATTCTACAACTAGTTCTTTGAACTATAAGGGCATAAAGAATGAGGATCTAAGAAGAATACAAGATTACATTTTTTTCACAATCCCTTTTGAATCATATAATAGGTTCATCTAGAATGATTTCACGGGTGTTATGCATAAGAAGGAAGATTGATGTCTTACTCTTTCATCATTCTAACAATATTTTGTGAGGATGGATCAATTCATTAAAAAATAGGACATCTACGTTACTCTATTTTTCTCTATGAATTTTATTGTAATATCAAGGTATTTATATCATGTATCCTCTATTATTGATTGTATTTTATAGGCATTTCCCAATCCATTATATTTTCAAAACGATTTGCTCCGTGGAATTATTATTCTCTAATATTTTTATGTAATGATAAATACCTTGTTAATGGATTGAAGATCTGAATATTTCAAATTTTAGAATAACTATAATTATAAATATACATAACAAAATACATGGTTCATTCTTTCAAAATTGTGAAAAAATCATTTGCAGTGAATCCTCACGTTCATATGATAAGGATCACATGATCCTCAAAGTGGAATCATGAACTCATCCATATTAAATTCAATATAAAAGATAATTTTAAGATTGTATAATGATCACATCTAATTGTACTCATGCATATATGATGAAGATTGTACTCACTGGTTTAGATTTCTTCAATAATGAGATCACTATCTTTCCAAATATATTAGAAAAAATGGACAAAGTGAATCATGGTTTTGGTACCTATATTCTAGTAAATAAGATCAAAATAAATGAATGATGTGTTGAAGAATATGGCCTATAAAAAATGAATATCACATGATCAAATATGAATATTTAATTTAAACTAGCTAGGTGGGGTAGATCCGAAGACATGGATATGCTCTATTGGACACTAAATAATTTGAATGCATTTTATTTGGGGAGTACCAATACTAAGCCATCCCTTGTCCCACATTGATTCAACATTTTGTATGGGATGTAGTTTATCAATCATCTACGATCATCGACAACTCATAAATATCTTCCCCTTCATCGGGTACCACCCTGTACTGATTCTATAGTGGGATCCTATTATTACTTTCTTATTGTCCTATCTAGACAGACCTAAACATGTGGGCTGGTCTGAGATCCTCATTGGGTGTGGCTGACCTTGAGTCCCATATGTACCTTAATTTAGTTTCTAATGATGGCCACAAGGTTAGACAATATATTTTATAAAAATTCAACAACCAACTAAATTCATAGAAATTCCAAGAACACTAGTCACCATTTTGAAAACCTAGAAAATATTTACTCCTGAAAATAATTATTTTCAGGTTCTTGATCCAATTTGACACACCTCAATGAAAAATGATCATATTTAATAACATTTACTTCTATGTTAAACTGTTGTAATAATGAGAAATCTCCAAAATCATTTTTACATAGAATTGGAATTAGAAATAGTGAAACAATAATCTTATTTGGAAACATGGAGAATGGAAAAAGAAAGACATACAATTCGATAAATCCATAAAAATTATCTAAGTACCACCAAACCTCATCTTTAGCACACCAAACAGATATTCTCGTGTTATTGGCAGGAAATGAAATACCCGATCGAACGCTATTGAATATATTCATAATTTCAAAAAATGAAATAAAGATCATCATGGATTATCGAAATAACTTTTTAAAAAATCACCTAACAATTTCATGCTTACCAATACTATCAATGTCAATAATCTACTTATCGTAATTAAGAATTATAATCTGATCATTATACATATATTAGTGATTATATTTTATTTTAACATTGTGTTATACAAAAATATCACCATAACAGTAAATCATTTTTCTTGGTTATTAGTACCATTAAAAATATAATTTCACATCCCTAATTAATAAATGCATCAAAACAATATATATATATATATATCATGGTTTTTATAACATTAATATCATTCTTATATCCATTATAAAAAAAATTATTCAATCCAAATACATATACACTTCAATTTCCCCAATTAATTTATAAAATAGTATCTAGGATACATCTTTTTATTCTCAAATACATATTTCTAAAAATATGAAATATTAATCCATACTTATAATTCATCAACACTGATTTTATCATTCTTATTAATTTTAACATGATAAATACTATTAAAATAGAATATACCTTTCATACTTAATTCATATTATCTTCATATTTTAAATTAAAACCAATAGTCATACCAATTATTTTTATTTTCTTCAGAATTCCCCCCAGGACATTGATTTTCATAATGATTATACATTCCACATTTAATATTTTCAACCATAACGAATAAAATTAAGAGACCATTATTCTAATATATTGGGTTAATCGATATTTTCATTCTTCTTTATAAATTACATAGTCTGTGTCCATATTTTCTATACTCAAAACAACTTCACATTTCTCAAAATCACTAAATGAAATTATTCTTCCAACATTATATACATGTTGAATGTTCAATATTATTTCCTCCCTGGCCGTTATGAAATTTCATCTATCTATTATTGGGTGCATCAAGATAATTTACAAAAAATATATTTTTATTCATATAATGAGATAGAAAATTTGGAATAGTCTTAAAGACACATATTATATATCATATTTTATTTGGTTACTCACAAGTAAAATCATAGTAATGTATGTCACCATTAATCTAAATCCTCCTAATTTTATCCATTATTTGGAAAACATACTTCAAGAAGCAATATTATTTTTTATGGATCATTATAAATAAAATGGAGGATGTCTAAATCATGACAGAACTATTTAAATATATTACACCATTAGCTTAACCTAGTTCACCCATGAACATTACAAAAACATTATGACATTACCATATACATAGACATGTACCAAATGTCCTAACGAATGTTTTCTCATCCAATTATAAAAATGTTAACTATACAATTATATGATAGAAACTACTATGAAAAATAAATTTCATACATAGATATTTTTTTCTAGATGTATATTCATTACATAGAATAATGAATCATGGAAGAATGATATGATTAGTCTCTTTGAAATGACGGTCATTTGAAAAAAATTGTTCATAAAATATATTCCTAGAATCCCATTAAGTTACTCATATCTAAAATTTTTCTTATTGATATCATAAATAGTAATTTTATTCATGACCAAGGGAAAATAATAAAAATAATAATAATAATAAAGAGAGATAGCATATGCTTCAAAAGTGTAAAAAGCCAGATATCAAGGATCACAAGAGAATAACATGAACATAATGCTATGCGAACATGATCATAACATTTGAAATTCATAACCTAAATATCTCAATTAAAAATCATGTATATAGGAATAAAACATGTTATTCCATGATACATGAATCATAAAGTAATAACTTAATATTTTCTATGAGATCATAACATTATCATAGGAAAAACAATTAGCATATACATTAGAATGTCACATCATTTCCTTAGTCCTCAAGGATCATTTCATATATGATGATAGAGTAATTTTTTCACTTTACAAACCATCTTAGTATTTATAAATATCTTCCAATAATATCCTATTTCACAAAGTCTCTTACAAAATTGGTTTCACACCCCCCTTTTGTCTAAATTATTTAAAGAGATATCAGTATTTACCAAATTCATTGGAGGGATATATAGGACCCATCCATCACAAAATGAAAATGGTACTTATGTGTTTTATAGGATAGTAAATCATTCATCATATCAAAACACAAGAAATAAAATGGGATTCATAATAATTTTATAATTCCATAATAGTGTGAATAATGGTAATAAAAAGGGATTTATAAAAATATCATCAATTCATCATAGTATATCCCCTAGAAAAGGAATGTGTTACATGAAAATTGATTAAAAATATTAATAAATAAGACATAGAAATAAAAATATTGGTATCCCTAGAACATACCCCTAGTAAATCATATGTTAAAAAAGGGTTTTTTATTAATTAAAAGTACTACCATTTAAATTTCTATGTATCGTTATTATAGAAAGTAATCATTCCATTTTGATATCCCTTATTTAAAAAAATTTGAAAATGTACAAGAAAAAATTTTCATTGAAAATAAACTTTTAATCATTTAAAGGGCAAAAAAAAAATTTATCATTATAGAAGGAAAATACAATTATTAGATGTATATTAAAAATCATCAATCCACACTTTTTTCAGAAAACTCACAATGTTACTCATTTAAAAAATGATATGAAAAAATACCTTATAATAATTTTTAAAATGTAAAATATGTGAATCAATAAAAGTAAATAATCATATATTAATATTAAAAAATTTATTTAAATTAATATTATAAATCATATATATGGAAGTAAAATACTATTCAATCAATGGGAGGAATATAGAAGATTTTCTAAAATATATATATTTCAATCTCTTGAGTAATAATGGTGATTAAAATTATTGGAAAAAATTATATTATGTAAATAAAAATTGGTGAAGAAAATTGAATTTTCAATTTATATATATATAAAAATATTTCATCATTGGAAACATAATCAATAACAAAATTATAATATTGTACCATATATCCTCAATTTATTTGGTAAAATTTGAATCGTTAACCCCATGAAACAAATAATTATATATTGATTTGAAAATCACCAAAACATTAATAGATATAATAATACTAATTAAAGGTCTTTATATACACCTCACAAATGAAAAAAGTTGTCAATATAGGATGTGTCCCATGGGAGTAAAAGTGAGATAATATTCTCATACCATAGGCCTGACATCCTTCAAACGTGTTATAACATCATGTATAATAATTATAAATATATTAAAGTACCATATTAATAAATATAAAATAATATATTATTTACATATAACCTTTTATCACCCATTTTTAAATGAATATTTAATAAATCAATATTTTCAGTGATATCTGAAACATTCTTCATGTATGTTGTTGTTCAATTTTTTTTTTGTATTTTGATAATGGTTCAATAATATAACTAATACTAATAAATATATTAATATAAATAATTTTAATTGTATAGATGAAAATTTTCATTCATAAAATTAGTGATAGAAAACTGGATTACACTATACATTGATATGTATTGTCATACGAACAGATGAATGATGTTTTCATTTTTTCGACAGATGGAAAAAAAGAAAGGTTTCTATTATTTAAATTTAATTGATGAATTATTATATATTATATTTCAAATATATTGTTAAAATTATTCCACATTAGAATCCAATTAATATATATAGTAAATATTAATAAAATCCCTTCATGGAGGTGGTAGTCCACAGGTACTCAACAGCAACATTATTGTTTCCAAAAAGATTGACTGGAAAGTAGTTTGATGTGATATTATAATTACATAAGTATTATAATCTCATAAATATAATATATAAAAATTATACTAACCATAACACCCATCCATAAAATATAGTTAGGAAATTTTAATTGTATCACTACACGGAGAGGGTATGCCATTCGCTTGCACAAGTTATAACGCCACTTCTCCTTTGTTATAAAATTGGGTGCAAAATGATGTTTTCATTATCAAAATAAAATTTAATCAAATTTCTGAAAAATAATATTTTTGGGTAAATAACAATGATTTAGAATAGTTAATACATACAAGAGAGGAATTTTATTTGTCAAGGAGATCATAATGTTTTTTGAAACAAATCATTTTGATCTTTTATAAAGGGCTCTAGGGTTAGACTTTTTGTAAGTTAAAAACCTATATAATATAGCAAGTGAATTTCATTAATGAAATTTTATTATTCTAGTCGATCATGAAGTACCAATGTGGTGTAAATAACTCTTGGAAGAGGTTTCCATTTATAATTGTAGTGACATGTACTTTTGGAGTTTCTCAAATGATTTCAATTATAATACATCAATTGTCTATAAAATTACTATAAATGGCTAGGTATTCAATTACATTATGAGATAGGGTTTTAAATAGACCAAATAATTTAATTTAGTCATGTTTTGGTGTCATTTTATTCCTTATAATTTTAATTAACCCTCAATTAATCCATTTTAATTTAAACTACAGTACCGAATTTTTCAATAGTAAGGGATGTAATGTTTAAATGTAAGGAGAAAATTTCCAATAAATGGCCACATTTTCGTAAAAATAATATCCTATATGTCATATTTGAAAATTTTAATAATTTTTAAATAATTTTTAAATAATTAAATTAATTATTATTTTGATAAAATATCATTGTTTGAAATTTTGACACAATTCAATTAATTTATTTTAAAAGTCATAAAGAAAAAGTTTTAACTTTAGTATAATCATTTTATATAAATCATATATTTCACTTCCACCTATAAAATTAATGTAATATTATAAATTTGTAAATTATATAACTTTTAATATTTTTAAAATAAATTATTTCCTTTGTCAATTTAATAAATATTGTTTTCGCATTTTATAAGTATTTGAGGTAATTATATAATACATAAAAATTAAGAATAAATTTCCATTAAAACATTTATTTCATTATTCACAAAATGAATATTATGAATCATCCATATAATGTTTTTCCCCATGCCAACAGATAAATGATATTTATAACTAAGAGAGTAACATTTTGTAAAATCCTTTGATTTAAATAATATATAAGTAATTTTCATATTCTTACTTCCCATAAATTAATATAATAGGAGACTATTATATTAGTGGAAGAATTATATTTATATAATATCAATTAAGATGAAATATTAAGGCCTTGTCACTTATTTTATTAATCAATATCAACTCAATTTACCCTTTATTAAGATTATAAATTTTATTGTGGTCACTATTCATACTGAATAAAAAATAAATAGGATTATTTATCAAATTTTAACTTAGTTATTATAAATATATAACTAGTTTTAAGAAATTATATTCCTATAAATATATTAAATTAATATGAAATTAAGTGCAATAAATTTTCGAAATATGGTTTTTTTATAAAAATAAATTTTTATGTTTAAAATTTTATTAATTATTATATCTTTCATGAAAAAAATTTATTTAATATTTTTAAGTATTTTAACATGTAAATAACATATTAATTTAAATAAAATCAATCAATAATAGTGATTAATTTAATATATTATTAAAAAATATTTTGAGGGTAAAAATATTTTTCAAAAAAATATATTTTTAAATATAATTTTTTTTATACAAAATTAATACATAAAATTCATAAAATTGAAATATTTATATTATTTAAATAATAATTATAAGAATTATAATTTGAAACCATTTAGAACAAAATGGATCTTTGAATATACATTTTTCAGTAAAATTATCATTTCTCTGTATATTAAATGAGAAAACCCATTTTACAAAATTATCAAAAATTCATCCTATGATAATTTTATAATTATGATTTAAAAATGATTTTAATTTTATAAAATATTATTTTTAATTTTTATTGAAACGATTTGTTATATTTTATAAAATAGTTAAATAATTTTTTTAATCAAATCATATTTATGTAAAATAAAATGACATTACTACACATTCTAGGACTATTCCCTATGAATTTTCATGAAATTTACATTTAGTATGAAATTTATATATATATATATAATTTACATAATCCTATTCACAACCACCAATTTAACAAAATTTTTATAACTACAATGAATAATAATGATTTGATAGAATATCATGTTTTTTTAAAATCAGTGATGTGTATAATGAAAGTTATCGAATAAATAAATTTATTCAAGGTGAAATATTATCTAAAATCATGGGGTATTACAATATAGAGGGTCATGATTTATAAATCTCTAAAAAATATACACAAAACACATAAAAAATTAGGTTTCCATCAACTATTCCCACCAACTCCATACTAAACCATACGTAACTTCACAACACAGTACCAAAATATGTTGTGAAGAAATGTGTTAAAAAGTATTTTCCAAGGATGAAATGGAAGATAACACCTAATAAGGATACTATGAATAACTAGAATATAATAAGTATTAGTGTAGAGGTTGTTACATGATCAATTCTTCCTCTCTCAATATTAAAAAATTCTATGTGCACCCCCACCCAAATCCAAGGATGGGGTTAAAACAAAATGGGAAATTATATGAGGGGATAAGGAGATACTACGAACCCAAAAAACCAGAATGATTAGAAATATCACCAACCCACATAATTAACCACAAACTAATCCAATTAGTGTGATAGATGTTGCCTAGAAACCCAATCCAAGAGCATAAAATGGCTTAGTACTATCAAGAGATCATTTTCGATGTTTGGTTTAAAGGGGCCTTAACATGAAAATAGAATATATGAATCATCTATAATCTAGTCAAAATGAGGTTGTAAGAATCGATCAATTATCCATATTCTCCAATAATCCATTATATAAAAAAAATCCACAGACCCTACTTTATCATCATTTTATGAAAATTTCCAATTCACTCCAGACACACCACATGATCCTAGATCCAATCCATGACATGGATGAAATAATTTATAGTTAATAGGACTAGAAAAATCATATGTACAATGAAAATAGACACCTTACATCCTAATTCTCAATTTTTAATTGAAATATATGGAGCAATGAAGATTAGACAGGTATGTTTCACATAAGATTAAGGGAAAGAAATCGATCTAGAGGCCATAATTGATCACATAAGGACCTCATATTGTATACCCCTAGTGTAGATATAGTTATGTGAGATTAGCGGTAACATTAATTTCATCCATGTGATAAGTAATAATGAAATATTCTATTTTATTTTTAAAAAATATTTTTTTATTGTTTTTTATATATAATGGCTTATAGTTTTAATATTAATTTATATATCTATTAAAAAAATCAATTAAAAAGTATTTGAAACTGATAATTATAATTTCCAAAATACGTAGTCAGTTATATTTATATTGTATAAATAAAAATATGTATCTTATGTAAAAAATGATTTATCTGGGTATACATAAATGTGGTAAAAGGGTTATAATGTAATGTAATGTGCTAAAATATCCATATAAATCATATGTAAATGTATATATAATATAAATCAAGAACAAAATTCATTCAATGTTTATTTTTTAGAATCATTATTAGATATCATCAACAGTCTACACAAGAAGAAGTGGTTATTTTCAAATATACCACCCCTCCTGACTTGTAAAAGGACCCCAACACCTCCCTTTCTAAATAACACCTAAAATTAAAACACCTCACCATAATCTATCATATTTTATTCCGTAATATGTATGTCACATTTTTTCTATACATTTACTAAAGAGGATTCTATAAATCTATCGAAACTATGTAGGATACCCTGAGAAGACATGATTTCTTATCCATAAGTAATAATTTCATATAGATATTTTTTCTTTTATATTATTAATCTAACACATATGAATTATAATTTATCACATTACTAAAATATAAATAAAATAATTATAATTATTTAATATTTATATTTTTTAGAATAACTAAATTTTCAAACATGACTATTTATTGTGGTATTTTACTATTGTTGTATGTTTATCAACCTAAATGGATGCTCATATAAATATTTTTTATTGATTATTGTAAAAACATAATTTCATGTAATATTTAATATTAATTGGGAATAATATTGTCTGTATAGTTTTTTAATGGTAATTTTTCTAATTATATATTTGTTAATCCAATAATATAAAATTGAAAAATTAAATAAAATATGATCTTATATATTTTATTATTACAAATTCTATATTAAACTACCATGTAAAAAAGAGATAACATTATAAATATTTATGGAATTTCAATTATACTAACTAGATCATTATTTATATGATGAGTTGATTTGTATTTAATATTTTCTATAATCTTTATACTAAAACCAATAAAGAATGACCAAAAATACTATCAATTAGTGTTAAATATTAACATAGAATAAATAATTAATTTGTAATAAATTAATATGATAGATCAACATAAATTAAATAAATATGAATATTATTTTTGAAATAGATGTTTGTTGTGTTGGTAATTACATTGGTATCTAAAGGATGTTTTCCCAAATCGCCCGAAGGACATCTTTTTTATTTTATTATGGATAATACCCATTTTAAGGGTTAAAGGGGAAGCCGTACATGACCCATAGGCCCAAGGCACAAGACCCGATAACCCGTAATACAAGACCCAAAGGCCAAGAGGCATACCATGCCAAATAAATGACTCGTAGGCCCAGCCCACTTGAACATCCCCTCCCCAGCTTCTGCGTCATTGATCACATAGATCCCCACATTTCATTTCTGATTGGATAGCATTTCCCAATTCAAATTTCCATGGTGCCTGGTCCCAATGGCAGCTGTCATACCCTCTCATTCTTCCAATCTGGTAAGCTCTACTCCTGGTGGCTACTACTCTTGTTGCTCTGATCCTCTTATGGGGCTTGTTTTGTGTGAACTAGGCTACTCCAGGGTATATGTGGCCCGAAGGCCCTGTGTCCTGAAATCCATTGATGACCCAAAGGCCCTTGAGACCTGTAGGCCCAAACTAATGGCTAGAAGGCCAAAATCGGGTGATTAGTTTCGACTTCTACAGTACTGAATGGTAACTGCTACAATGACTGCTACAATTCTGCTACAATACCCCAAAAATTCACCTATACCTAGTTTTGAACCTAGGTCTCTTAGATGCCAAGCAGGATCCCTTACCACTCAGGTACGGGCTCATTGGCAAAGGATGTTTGGGAAAGTGATAATCTATGATAAGGGGTTTTATCATAATTTGCATTCATTGACTTATAATATTTATTCATGGACATAATTCTTATAGGTTAGGATAATTGTAAATTATTATTCAATAATATTCATCTTACGATTTATTTTACATGTATCTACATTTTTCTATTTACCCTATTTTCAAGTGACTTTGGCCTCATAAATTATAATATTCATAAGTGTTTTTCCACTCATCCCCCTTCATTGAGGCATGGGTTGTATAATGAATCAAATTTTATTTTATATAGTTTACATAATTCCACCATATAATTATATTATAATTATTACTTTTAAAATAAATATATTTAATATTTTATCTTTATCATATTAATTATATTAAAATAATATGAAAATTTTAAATACTTTTCTTCTCAGTTATCATTATTGAAAAAAAAATTATATAATAAACCTATTATAACTTATATTTTTCATATACTACCTCATTTTAATATTTTATAATAAATATCTATTAATTAATTTTAGTTAATTTTTCCATTATATGTTATCTATTTTATAGTATTTTGATCAAATGATTTTAAGTCTCTAATGGGTTCTTTACTCAATTTCAATTTCATCATATTGAAATATATTATCATTGACTATTATCTTATAAATATGTTATATAATTATATTTCTATATCTAATAGGTTATTTTCCATTTCTCTATGGGGATGATATATTTTCATTTCAAAACCATCTTTGTTGATAGAGTTCTTTTATCATAAAAATATAATGTTTTTATGAATAATTCTCAACCTATCTGTTATCAATTTCCCATTAATTTTCACATTAATTTTTTTTAAATATCCTTATATATACATATATTAATTATTATGGAATATTTATATTTTCCATGATTTTTTAACAAAATATCTAATAGAATAACTTTTAATATATTCCACATGAGTCATTTTTGTAAGAACATTCATTACAAAAGTGTGAAAAATATATCAATTTTTATTTTTACTGCACGATCATATTTTATTATAGGCCAATTTAATTTTATTTTTGAACATACCAATAAATTATTCCATGTTTATTGAGAGTTTATTATATTTTATATTTATTTAATGAATTATATTTTGAAAAAAATTATTAAAAAATAAATTATATTTATTTACATTTATATATAATTTATCCTCCACATCACATTTATACTACTTAAAATTAATTATCAACAAGGTTTTATTATTGGGAATTATTTTAAAAATTAGTTTTACATGGTCCTATTTTCAACCCTATAATGGATTTTTAATATGAGATATATTTCTATCCTTATGAAAATATTAAAAAATATTTTGGAATAACATTTTTATAATATATTTATTTTTTGACACAATATATAAAATATTAATATTATATAGAGTTATATTGACTGAAAATTATTTTTTATTTGCTTATCGAATCACTTTGTAAGGAAAGTTAGAAACCAGAATGTCCATCATAACAACCAAATAAAATACAAAAAATTCCAATGAACATAATGATTCTACCTCTGCCTAGAATTTTCATTTTGAATGGGTCCGACACCAAACATGAGAACTCAGAAGGTCACGTGAAAAAATGAATAGGCATAATCCCGATGGCTAGGCCATACCCTCTTAGAGTCCAAGTGTCATTCTGAAGTGGTGAATTATTGCTCTGAACCACATCTGATGTAGAACCAGAAAAATGCTGGGAACATAACCCCAAATTCACCTTTAAATCACAGCCTGAAGATAGGTCCTCATAATCAAACACTCATTCTAAATTAAAGACCGAACATTCATCAGAAAATGAGTGAATAGAGTAATTGAAATAAAATTTCAACTTGCTAGAGTTCATATCCATAAATAGCTTCCATGAAATATCCTTTACTTGAATTTGTGGAACTTACATTAACAGGACTTATAAAGCAGAACACAGTTTATCCCATACCTGTATGCATTCCACGAGCTTTAACAACCCCTGGTTGAATCCACAAACCAGAATCGAGTCCTTTTTGTCAACCCAATAGCATTGCTCCTCCTTAAGATTGATTTCAATTTTCCGGCCCATCATCCTGGATGCATCCTCTTCAGACTTATTGAGATACAACACCTGCTCTTTATCCTCATCAACCAAACATAGAATTAGACCCCATGATCCGGGTTGATTATGGTGTTCCAGCTTATATATAGCCTCACAAGACACCCTCTCATCCACTCTCTTTTTTGCCGACCGTGTCCTCATAGGAGGTGGAATGGAGGAGTAGTCCTTCCTGCCCTTCCTCCTTCTGTTTCTCCTACCCCACGGGCTTGTTTCACCAGAAGAGATACTCTTACTGCCTCCCATAGAAATCTCCACTCATTCCCCATTTTCACATTCTGGTTCTTCATGATTATTGGCCAGCCCTTCCATAGTGAGGCCATCAAATTGGTTTTCCACCTATATGGAGTACTGGACCCCCCTGCCCACTTTTTTGAAGGAGGAAACACCAGTATGCTTGGCCCCTAGGGAAACCAAGCTACTTGAAGGGACCACCACTTTATTCAGCCCCTGCCTTCCTAACCTCAGGTCATCCTGTTTGGAACTCTCCACTCCTGCTATAATCTCCTCCACAAAACCCCCTACTGCTCTGGGTCCTTTGAAATCCCAGACACCGTTGGACCTTCATGAGTTGCAGTCAGTTGAACCTCTTTACCAGCAACATTGAATATACTACATGAGGATGGCCCGACCAGATCCTTCCTAAGCCTATTAAACATATTCTCCACTGTTGGATTCACTTGGTTATTCGATACTTCCTTTACCAGAGAACAACCTCAGGGAGCCCGCCCAGGTAAGAACTCCCTTGACCCATCGCACACCCTGGGAGGGCTGTCAAACCCTCCTTGTTGATCATCCAACCCAAAAGATTTCACATTACCCTCAGTATGATTTTCAGCTTCTCTAAAACTAGAATAACCTGACATCATATCATTCCTCATAGACTTCCTACGACAGGACTCCTTGAAGTGACCCAGCTGATTTCATTCAGAGTAATAATCAGTCCTAGATTCATAAACCACAAGTTGTTTTCAACGGTATTCTTCACCCACAGTGATCCACACATACTCAAAATGATCCCATGACACATCCATTTTGTCATAGATTCTAGGATTTACAGGATGGCAAATTGCCTCTATGCGACTATCCGAACACATGTATCTACATAACAAATTTCATAACTTATGGAGAATGGATGAATTTTGAAACAGTAGAGGGAGGTTGGTGAAACTTACCCAGATTTCCATTGAAAGAGGATCGCGATTCATTTGCAAGTCGAAGGTCCACCGGAGAAGATGAAATCAGAATCATTTGAATCTCCTTGGAGCGCCTGACCAGGCATTGATAAGATCATCCTCTGAGGCGAAGCGGACCTTAATTAGGCATCTATCCAAAAGACCCACCATGGACCTCTCTTGCAGACCCCATGAATCGAAAATGCGCCTATCAAATGATTCTACTGAGGGTCGTCACTGAATGAATCTTGCAACCAATGTGTGTTTCAGGAGGTCTGAAGACTCTGAAAACTCAGATGTCGATAGCAAAAGGATAGGGAAACCATCGTGCAAATCCGCAACTTTCAGGCCGAGTGGGATCTGAGGAAAATCCAACAATGACACAGGGTTTGAGAACAGAATGAAATGAGTGGAGGCATCTCTCCCAGACGGTAAAGGTCCCTCCCCCATTGGTGAGGGAGGGACAGGGGTAGGAGCCGCCACCGTCACGAAGAGAGGCCGCTAGGGTTTCCATCGGGAAGAGAGAGCCACCATCCTTTCCAACAATCATATAGAGTTATATTACATATAACACATTCTAAATTATATTATGATAATTTTTAATTGGGTATTAAACTTTTGTATCAAATGATACAATTATTGAGATCTCCTTAACTGATACATTTCAAAAGAGTCAAGTAACCCATATTCGATTCCTATATCTCTAAAGAATTATGTTGATTGATTTAATGTGGAATACATATATATGGCTCTTATTATATGTTACGTGGGTCATAAATACCCCTGTAAATATGTTGTTAAATAATTATTTCATTATATTACACATAAACAAATATGTAGTATACCTAGTCCATTCAGGGACTTTTTCTACTATGTAATGGCTGGACTCAAAAGTATACAACCCTATAATACATTAGGTGACACCTTTTATCTATCAAGATGGATTTCTCAAGAATTTTGGACTAAACCTGATCCACTATAGTATTATATACACTATGAGATTATGGTCCTAGTAGTGATCCTCAAAATAATGAATGATATTACGTGCACATATATATATTCCATATTTTATATACATTACCCTATGTTATATAGAATTCATTTTTAGGTTTTTATAATCACGGTCTCATAGTTCCTCACTCATGGTACTTTGGATATTTTATTATATAAATGGGTGTGTGTTATAATATTGACATGATATTTATAATGATGTGTATTTTTTTCAACATCCTTGTTATAAATAGAGTAAGTATTTAATTAGCATATTTTTATCGATAAATATTGGAGTTTTATTTTAGGGAACTTTATTTTTTATCCATGTAAGCTTTCTTCATACTAGGGAGATTTTTATTGATATTAAGAGGATAATGATTATGATTTTGAACCAACTGTTTCATAGTTCAATAGAAGTATTCATTTATTGAAATGAATATTTCATCTAATAAGACATCATCGAATCAATTTTTATTATTCATTTTATTGTGTACTAGTATTTTATTGGATAACATCATCATTTTATATAGGATTTTTTCTTAATATTTTATTATGAATAACATCAAGAAAATAAATATATTAATGATCTATATCTAGAGTCTACATCTTCTTATACCAAACAATGAATGAATATTTATCACATCCAATTCACAAAATTGAATGTATCGATGTATTTTTAAAATGAGTAAAATTGTTATAGTCATTTCCATGATTTTTACAATGGTATCTCACCAAAGATTATATATTCAATCATTATTATCATGTAGATAGCCTCAACAATTTTAAATTTTAAAAGTAATCCAAATTCATTACATTCATCTTATTTGTTGAAAATAAAAATAATATTCCCAAAAATAAAATATTTCATTTATTTCACTATGGTACATTTTTATTCATATTTTCTAGACTGGAAAATAAATCATAAAATATATGAATCAAATTAAAATACTATATATATATACACATTAATATTACATATTTTTCTATGTTATAATTACATCTATGTTGATAATATAAATATAGATGACTTTTAAGAACATGAAATAATAATTTAATTTTAATTAATAATAATTTATTGATTTAAGGCCAATGAAATATAATTTTATAAACCACTATATTTATAATATATTATAAGTTATTTTATTTAAATTTAATTTTTTTATTATTGTTGTTGAAAATTTTATAGAGTTGTTTTTATTTAAAAAAATTAAAAAACATTCATTAATATATTTGTTTTTTCATAACGACATTAAATTAAATTTAATGTATGTAGGATTTGTTTTTAAAATATTATTTGTGTTCCTTATTTTTAGATTAATAAATTGAATTGATTTTTAATATTGAATGTATTTATTTAAATTTATTTGTTACATATATATGATCATGTAAATTAACATTCCTTGTATAATTGATACATGTTAAGGAATAATATCTATTTAATTATAATATATGTTAAAAATTATTTTCAAATTAGTTTTAATTGTGTACATAGTTCATATATTAAAATTAATTTAGCAGAATTTTCAAAATTAAATCCTATAAAATTTATTTAATTTGTTTAATCAGATTCTCTAAATTAGTTTCAAATTTCAATTTAATATTTAGGAAAAAAATATGATACCATGGTAAAAAAGTGAGTTACCATAATATAGGTAAATGATTCAAAAGGTTTAAATGGAATGAAATGTTCTAAAATATCTATAAAAATAGTCTCTAAATGTTTGATTGTGATTATAATATAAATATAATTTTTTAAGGGAAATTTTATGGTGAATCATAGTGGAAATTTGACGATTTAAATAAGAATAAATAGCAATTTGTGAAAATTAAACTCATCCACAATTATAAATGGATCTCTGCACCACCCTATCTATAGAATAAAAAAAATCATTATTTATTCATATAATATAAAATATTTAATTATAAACATTAATCTAATTTTTTTACCATTGCTCTTGATATTTGTTCATAAATCCTTCTAAAAAGGATGATTTCCATGAAAGGAGGAATATTTTTTTCTTTACATGCATTGATTTATATTCCTCATATTAAATTTAATATATTTTTATTCATATAATAAATTAATATTTATAACCATACTAGCCTCTAAATGATTTCATCATTTTTAGATAATGATCATATTTTATTAATGGCCCTATATAATCATACTCACCCATTATGTATACATGTTTTTTAGGTCGATTTAACCACCTACAAGGAGAAATCATAAATGGTTATAATGTATAGATATAAAGGCATTATAAAAATTAAAATATGATATTAATAAAAAATATTTTTTACATACTAATTGAGTAATTAAAATATTAATATTTAAATCATTTTTAAAACAATGCCTTCATTTTGAGATAAACAATAGAAACATAAACTCTTGGATTTATCCATTATGAATAATACCTAAAACTGAAATGGAGTGAACCGAGAAATTAATAAATCATTATATAAAAAAAATCCAATAATTTTATTATTTTTGAGGATTTTAAATCATTAACATAGAATATAACTAATACTATTTTCCAATAATAGACAACAAATGGGGGAAACTACTAACAAATGATGAGAAAAAGTTACTAAAAATAAGTATAAAATATTTTATAAATTAATGTACTATATAAATATAATAGGTAATAAGTTTTTTAAGGTAATTAAGTATATGTTTAATGAGTCAATGATTATCATTTAGTCATCTAGAGTAAAACCAAGTTATCAATAATCCATGTTAAGGTGTCTTCTTAATTCAATTTCAATTCATTGAGTTATAATGTTTATTTTTGTACAAAATTATCTGATGTTCGGTATATTTTAATTTTTTTGTATTATTGTATTTTTACACATTATTTTATTTACATTTACATTTTTTATCATAACTTACTTTTCACATTACTCATAATTTGTGTATTATGGTTTCCATTAGGGATTTTAATCTCAATTTACCACAATTGAGGCATGTTTCATATTATAAAAAAGATATTATATAATATTATATACTTACTACTCCATTGTTTAATATTATCATTAATAAATATTATTTAATGTTATATAAATGAATATTTATTACAATTTTACAATTAGTAACGATTCTGGGGTAATTCATCTCATTTCAACTTATCTTATACTTATTCTATATTAGGAACCTATATTAATTAATGTAGTTTATAAAAAACACAATTTAAATATTTTATCATGTTTATTTTTTATAAATTGATTTTTATGTCCCATTTCATTTTCTATATTTTATCAAAATATTATTCCAAAATCTTTACAGTTGTTTTGGTTTTTATTTAATAAATTACCAAATCATTTGGTCATAATATTTTCTCCTTAATTATGCACTTAATTTTCTATTATGTTGTAGCATTTCTCAATTACATATGTATTATATCTTCCTCACTATAGAAATATCATTTTCATTTAAAAATAGTTTTCTTTGATGTATTTCTCTCTTCTATAGAAGAAAATGTTATTAGGAATAATTTTAATCACCTCCATTATATCATTCCCCCTATGTTCATATTCATTTTAAAAAAAAACATGTATCTATAATTTTATAATTTAATAAAAAAAATTACCTTTTACATGAATTTAATTAAGAAATTATAAATAGAATCATTATTAATAATTTTCAAATTGATATATTTTTATTTAAAATTTTAGAGTATGAATGAAATATCTTTTTATAACAATTTCCACATGACACATTTTCTTATTGTTCACTTTAGATTTCATTAAAAATATTTCTTTAAACATTTTTATGGTTTTCATACTTGATTTTTATTCCCTTAAATATAAATACTATTTCATTTCTAATAAATTTTATTAAAATCATCAAATTCATTTATATCATTATGTATAAAATGTTATTTTTTATACCAAATGAGCTTTATTTACCTTTTTCAAAATTAATTGTTCTATTATTGATAATTATATTTAAAATTATGGTTTTAAATGTTCTTTTTTCACCACTTCAAATTAATTTGTGGAAGTGAACTCTTTTTTCAAAAAGAATATATAGGGTTTGAGAAAACATTTATAATATTTCCTCTATGTTAAACACAATATAAAAAATATCTCTTGTGGGGTTCTGTTTCTTGTGTCACCTTCAAAATACTATTATGATGATTTTATATATGTATATTATATTTTTTATCATAGAATCTAATTTGTGGTCATTTCTTATTTCAAAAAATTTGACTATGTTATATAATCCATTTATTTATTTAGGGTTATTTCATAAATTGATGTATGATTTATTGTATATGGAATAAATATGTTTTTTTATCATTATGTTATGTGTAGTTAATCAAATTCACCATGGGATTTTTCCCACTAGGATATAGGTGTACCCGGAATTATGTATTCCTCTACTAAATTGGTTAACATTATATATCCCTATAATTAACATGATAAGAAAAGAGAAAAAATCCAATCTATTATGGGACTCATTAAATAATTCTTGACTTAGTTTCTTACAAACTAAGATATTGGTGTAACTACCTTATGTATTAGAGGTTGGTGTTTTATAATGAAAATATGATCTATGGGTATATATTTTTCACATCATGACTTGAATCGTTGATTATAATTGTCAATTTATTATATTTAGCTGGAATGAGAATTTCATAGATATTTACAGGAGCAGATAAATTATAGAATAGATGGTATTTGTGTCTATTAGTAAATTGAAGATAATGAGATTATATGATTAGATGCACCTTAGTATTTACTATATTTTTGGGAGGGTAACTTTGATTATATTTTTTGTTACCACCTCACTCCTTAAGAGGATAAATAAGAGTTATTTTAGAAATATGAATTTCATTTTCAGGAAAAAATCAACAGCAGACACCACATTATTAGTCTGAGGGTGATGAAAAATAATCTATCTATGATTCCATGTTGATTTGCCTATTTTCATGTTTGAGGAGATGAATTTGGACTCACTAGCCTCAATTTAGTTTATTAAAATAGGTATTTTAGAGTATGAAATGTAATATTAATGTATTACAAGTATTCATGGATAAAAAAAGGATATTGTCTTGTTTTTCACCAAATGGAAGGAATGGAAGTGTTTTAAGGATACGAAAAAGAGTCATGTAGTTCTTATTTAGTTATTTAATTTTCTATGGTTAATAGGGGAAATATGAAAATGGATTTTATGATGGGGATGTGGAGGATGAATCTTGATAGTGAAATTATATATGTTTTTCTCTACTAGATGATATTGGGGATATATTTTGTGTTGTTTAGGGGGAATATATTTTATATTGATTAGGGATAGTTTTATGTTAGATATACAATGCACTTACATGTCATGTTGAGTAGTGTCGTTTTGAATTGAGGAAACCAACCCACATAAAAAATCAGGAATAGATTTTAGAATTCAATTGATATATAGATTCATTTGATAAGATCATACTGTGTATTAGATTTTGAGATTCTTGGGATATTATAATGATTTTAGATAACATTTTTTGGGATTTTTATTAATATTTTTGTGGTTTTTTGTTTATTAATCACATAATTACTTTGTTTTCCTACAAGAAAAAAATTATTTATCTATTTAGATCGTAAAAATAAATTATTTTTAGGAATATATTTGTCCATCTCCCCTTTTCATGAAAGAAATAGGTGACACAATAATCATTGGGATATTTCTAGTTTTAGGGATCTAGAAGCATTACATTTTTATTTGGAATCCATTGGGAACATTAGAGAGAATAAAAAGGTCGTATCCAAATTACATATGTAATCTTATCCATTTTATTTGAGATAACCTCATTTATTATGACATTCAATTTCATAAAGACAAAATTTATTTTTATTTTTGGGGGAATTATTTCTAAGGTATGTTGGGAAATTTGGGTTAATGGAGAGAATTGATTCCATTTATTTCATGATAAAACATCCTCATCATTTCTAGGCAATGAATTTTTTATTCTATGTATTTTTTCCCAAGAGAGACAACAATGAAAATTTTAACATAATAACAATCAATGACATCGATATGGAAGATGTTGCATCATTCGAGTAACATCAAAATACTTTATAGAGAAGAGATAAAATACTCTAAATTAGTAGATGGAAACTATTTTATGCTTTTAGGGGAAGTGTGGGAACATGTAGATCATGATTAATATATGTGAGTGTAGTGGTTGGAAATTTTTATCAATAAGTTTTAGAGATTCATCTAAAGTATAAACTAATATATGGTCAATGTGTTATAACACTATTAATTTTTGGATGTATGTTCTTTGTTTTAATTTTCATAAATAACCAGGTTTTTCAGTGATTTTTTGTTTCTTTGATGTCATTGTTGAAGCCTGAGATCAATATTAAATAAGTTTGAATAGGTGTAAGAGTAAATATTTTGTCACGACCCATCCTCGGGGCCCGTACTCTGACTACCCCAAGACCGCCTTCCAAAGGCCAGGGCCCGGCGACCAGCACCAAATGCGTAAATCCCAATATCTGGGATGGCATTGCCTTTATAAAACAAAACACATACAACCAGAGTACAAGCTGAAGTAAAACACTAAGTACAAAAGATAGTTCTGAAAGGTAAATGGGCTATAATACAAACCAAACTGAGAAGTATAGCTACAATTGAACCAAAGTACAACAGAAAAGACAAACAACTAGAAGGTAGATGCAGCTCCTTGGTCGTCCACCTCGGATCCTACCTGATGGGTAGGTACATATAGGCTCCTCATGGCTCTCTCCCTCCAACCGCCTCCAAGTACCGTCTTGTCGTGATGTCCACCTCCAGGTACTGACTCGTCATGGGGTCCACCTATGGGTACCGTCCTATCCTTGTAAACTCGGTCACTGTCAGCACTGTCTGTCGTCTGCATTCAACACAACGAGGTGGGGGCATAGCCCGTGCAGGGGTGAGTACAATGATACTCAGTAGGGACCCCGAGACTCTCAAGGTTTCACTAAATCCTACAAGGATAACCACTGAAAAGGATCTCAACAGATATCCCTTACTTAGGTATATTCACATACATATACCTAAGTTATCAAATATCCCATATCAATCATGAGTTAACACACAGGTATGAAATCAATGGATAACCACTACTCTGGTATATGCCCATACATATACCTAAGTTATCAATTAACTTATCTCAATCAGGAGGTAAACACAAAGGTCATTGACTCACCTCAAACCAAGATTTTCATTATTAAACCCACAACTGCTGGAGAACTCCTCCTCTGTCGAGTATAGTGGCCATGTCACGACTCTGAGGTGCTACTCACTAACCTTAGACTGTTGATGTACTCCTCTCGTCGAGTAGCGCGGGTATGCTGCCAAATAACGTGTGCTCCGTCCACTGTGGGTCTGCCGCCAAATACTGGGTGCTCCCCCTAATAGCCAACAGATGTACTCCACCTTTAGAGTATCACGAGTCTGTTGCCAACTACCAGGCGCTCCGTCCGCCATGGTTCTGCTGCCAAATACCAGGTGCTCCATCCATTGGTCTAATCATATCACTTTGAATCGAATCGTTCAAGTACTCATCAGGTCTACAGTTACTTGTTCTCCTCACTCCATACGCTCATCTCTGGGAGGGTCTTCTCCACGAGGCACTGGTCGATACTCCAAGTATCACAAAATCTCACCAAGAAGTATCACAATGGTTCGCCTCATCACTGGGGTCTCAACGCAATAGACGGCACGTTAATTGGACACCCAGTCTGTAAGTTATTAGCGTTTCTGTTCTAGGGGCCAGGTTGGATTTTGAGTATAATCCAACCTGTCCATACTCAAACTGGGTCCAAACCTCAGGTGAAGTATACCAAAATATCTGTCTCACTAAAAGGAATCCAACAAAATCATCAGAACGTCAATCGAACGTTCGAAACTGAAGTTATAAACGTTTCTGCTCCGAGGGCCCGGTTGGTTTTGGGTTCGAACCAATCCGGCCATACACAAAGTTCGCTGAAACATTGAGTGTAATATAACGAAACTACATTCTCGATCCATGTATCCCTTCGCAACTAGTGGTTCATCGATCGGAGGTCTGTAGCCCATGATATAGGCATTTGAACGAACCTGTCCGAAAAAGGGGGTTTTGGCCCGGTCTGACCTGACCCTATACCCCCTGGGTCAGCCTGAACTGGGTCTGACCTAGTTGGGTGGAGCCCAGCCTGGATGGTTTGTCCCAGCCCGGTATGGGTGGCCTGGCCCTGCGCGGGCAGCCCGGCATGGGTGGCCCGGCCCTACGAGGGCAGCCCAGCATGGCGACGGCGGCCCGGCCCGGCGGTGCCGGCCTGGTCCGGCGCGGGTGGCCCGACCCGACACCGGTGGCCCGGCCCGACACTGACTGCCCGGCCTGATGCAGGCGGCCCGGCCCAGAACCGGCGGCCCAGCCCCCCCAACGTGTTCTGGTCCACAAGACCCACGTGGTCAGTCGCATTGGTGGGTTACTTGGTGGGGTAGCAGCGCCCAGTGGGGCCTGCCCTAACCGCATGTCCAGGGGTTACCCCCCACCCCCCGATGTGGTCTGGTCCACAAGACCCACACTGTCGTGGCCTTAGGTCACGGCTCTTGTTCGACCGGTGCGAAACGATGACGCAGTGTCCCACCACTGCGGCCCGCCCTGGTCGCGGCCCCATGAAGCTTCGGCGCGGCATGAAGGCTCCGCGCTCCACCTCTTCGGCCCGCCCTAGCAACGACTCCTATTTCTCCGGCGTAGCATGACGAAGCCACACCTCTTCTCTGCGGTTCGGCTCTATTTCACAGGGCATGACGGTGCCACGCCTTTGTGGTGAACCAAACGTTGATGATCTGCCCATGATCGGCCGACGTCGGCCGGTTCTTCGTAGTCTGGCTCCGTCATCCATAATCAAATGAAAGGGGAAGGGTCGGACTGTGTCCATGCGGTCTGAGCCCTTCCTCATCAAGGTGGTATCAAGTGGCGAAACTCAAGATTTGTAGAACGTTGCTGATGGTAATAAAACTTTGAACATTACAACCCCTACCTCGAGTCGTTCGTCGTTCGTTGATGATATCGCAAAAGGGAGGAGATAAAGGTGACGATGATCATTGGCGCTCGTCACTTCCGCAAACCATTGATCCCGACTCGAGTTTCGTTCGTTGGAGATCTGGAGGAAGAAGAACTGTTCTTCGTGAAGAGAACGTCAGAGTTGTTCTTCATTGGTGAGGGATGAAGTTCTTCTAAAAAATCCACAAAGCCTCCACCACCAATTAATTGCCAACCCCCCAAATCAAAATAAGACTCTCCCCTATATTAAATTTTCCAAGAAAATCAAAACAATTAAAACGAATTGTTGAAACCACACATTATTGAATGAAGTAATAAATTAAGTGTGTGGGAATTCCAAAATAGAGGGAGGTGGAGAGGCTCCACAAAATTAATGGGGGGTGTCGTCAAAATATTAAAAGTAGGGGAATATTAAAGAAGTTAAGTGATGTTATGGGGAGGTGAGGAGTTAGGGTCTCGTGTGGTCCCCACCTCACTAAACCCTCCCATGGGAGGTTAGGTGGGTGTGGGCCCCCACCTTTTACTCCACCTTTTTAGGTTGTTTAACCACCCTCCTTAGGTAAAATTTTTTCACAACAAATTTTATCCATTTTATTCTAAATCCCAATTTATTAAACCTCAACCCTCTCAATAAAAAACTACGAAAAAAGTCCCCCTAAGCAATTACCAGCACTGGGAGTTCATCGGTGCCGTCAGATTTCAATTCTGAGCACCGGGTCAAAAGAAAGAAAATCCTGCTCATTCTTTTACTGAACATACCCAAACTGAACTTCAAAAATTGATTTTGGGCACACAGGGCCACGGAATCAGGTGTCGTCAGAAACTGTGCACTTGTAAAATTCCATGTAATTTAAGAAAAAATTTTCCTTGAATTTTCCAGGTTATTATATTACTCCCACCTCAAGGATTTACGTCCTCGTAAAGCTACAACACAATCTATGGAAACTAAATGAGGTACTGAGCACGCATCTGAGCATCCTGATCCAATGTACTTTCCTGGAGGTTCTTGTGCTGCGAACAAAAGTGTACAAGAGGAATTGACTATCCCCATAGGACCCGCTCATGTCAATCCTCAGCCTCTATTGTAACCCTGTTTAACTCACCCTGTCATCGATTTCTAGCTCTCTGTGGTCGATGATAACGGAATAGGTCATTCACACATCTCCTCAACCGAGATATGTGAAAGACGTTGTGCACCTGGTGCATCTGAGGTGGAAAGGCTAGGCGGTAAGCCATCTTTCCTACTCTACTCGGGACCCAGAAAGTTCTGTTGAGCCTCGAAGATTACTTGCCGCTTCAGACACATCTCTATAGACCTTGTCGCGGTGAGACCCATATAAAACGTTGTTTTCACCCTCAAACTCTAGTGGTCTTGTCTCCTATCAGCATAGGACATTAGTCTACTCCGTGAATTCTTCATCCACTCTTGGATGATCTGCACGTTTTCCGTCGTAACCTAAACCATATCTGGTTCTACATGAGCTGACTATATCACTATCCACAAAGGATATCTAAAACGTGGAAAGCTGCTGTCTCACCACTCCGAATAGCCGAAATCCCGATCTCTTACTAAGAGCATCTGCTACAACGTACCCCTTTCTAGGAGTATAAACTATGTCAAAGTCATAGTCCTGGAGGAATTCAAGCCATCACCGCTATCTCTGGTTCATGTCCCTCTAAGAGAAGACACACTTGAGAATATTGAGTTGGAGAGAACTGTAAACCGTTCGCTCAACGATCAATGGGTGAGACTAGCCAATTGTACGAACTCATTCCCACCCTTTATTGTTTACATTTTTCAAGAGCTGTTGAGATTTATCCTCCGTAGAAAAGAGAAATCTGGTCTCATCCACTAGATGAACCATGTACTTTGCCTAATATAGTAAATCCAGATATGAACAATACTATATCATGCCAAGGACAACGTCGTAAGGCCTCGACACAACTACCAAGAGATCCAACCGTTTCTCTCACCTCCAAGGGTCTAGTCACACTGTCGGTAGTAGAGTGTTGTCACAGGGTCTCCTTTAGTCGGTATCTCAAAATTGAGGGTCAATTCAACAGTTTTAAACCAGAACCTCTTAGTATATACTATTCAGAGTGAACAGAAAAGTAATCATCATAATGAAAGGTGTCTTTTATTACTACAGCTCAACGTACAATGACACATACAATCACAACAAAAACAAAAACAAAATCTATATGCACCATGAACAAGGGACTCCATACCTAGACCCGCTCATGTCCACCAGCTTCCAGAGCCCCATTTTCATATGCTTCAGCTACCTAAATCTGAGCTCTCCCATATCCACTCATTCCATGCGGTCGGGGTGGTCCTCTGGGTGGTTGTGGTGGAAACAACTCAAAGGGTCGTCCAACTCCATCTACACAGCTAGCTCTATATCTCTGCCTCCTACTCCTTGAAGTCCACTTCGGTTGAACCTCTACCTCTTCCTAGGAGGTTCTTCATCTATCTGTGGATCATCTATACAGTGGGTTGGACAATCATGCACCATGTGACCAAGCCCACCGCAGGAGTAAACCTACCTTCTCTTGGCACGACTGGCTCTGACTCCACTCTGGTTGCCCCACACAACTGAACATGTGTCATGCAGTCGGCCACCGGTGGGTCTGGTCCTCTTGGACCCCTGTGTCATCTGTCTACTGCTAGTTGCAGAAGACTCCCCTGCAAGTCGACTAGTAGTTGGTCTCTCTGCTGAAGTCTGCTAAGCAAGGAAACTCTCCACTATGAGAGCTTGCTCTAACACCCCTGCCTGATTCAGGATGCTGAGAGGGACCGTCGAAGCTCTGAACTTGTGCCTCAGTCTCTTCTTGAAGGTTTGGGCCCTGAAAATCGGGTCATGTACCATATCTGTAGAGTAGCGCGAGAGGTCTTTGAACCTCGCTGAGTATTGTTCTACTGTCTTGTTTCCCTGCTTCAGATGTTGTAGCTCTTGTATCCGCACGTCTCGAAGGGTGGGTATTACAAACTCCGCTTGGAATAGGCTCTCGAAGTCTGCCCATAGGAGTGTCGCATTGTCATGCATCTGGAGCATCAGGCTCCACCATCTGCCTGCTTCTTCCTGAAGGAGGCTGGCAGCAAGGATCACCATGAAGTCCGCTGGCGTACCTACTAGCCTAAAGTCTCTCACCACAGCATCCAGCCAATCCTCAGCCGCCTGTGGGTCCGTCTCTCCTCGGATCCTGGGTGGCCTTTGGCGCTGGAACACGTGCAGCGAGCTCATGTGGTGTGCATCGCCTGCTACTGGGGATGGTGGAATTAGTGGCCCAATGAATGGTAGTACTGCTGGTGCCTCAACCGAAAGAGGGGCCAATACTGAGGCCTCTTCGCCCCGCGGGCTTTCAGTAATTACAACTATCGGGGCTCTAGCTGGTTGTCTATAGAGAGGCATCCAAAAAGAAACAGATGTGACATGGTCAAAAGACTAAACATGGTGAGTTTACCTAGTTTGAACTGACATAAAGGGATCTTTTAAAAAACACATGCAATCCATGTTTTCATGCAATGAGTCGGAAATCAGATGTCAGGGTCTTGATTTATGGATACGTCAGCCACCCGCACCAACACAGGACTCCCGGAACTGGAAACAACACTTAGTACCCTTAACACTATTGCTTCACAGAAATAAAATTATCAGATTTCTGAATTCTACGTTAGAACCGAATCCTCTGATACCAATTTGTCACGACTCATCCCTGGGGCTCATGCCGTGACAACCCCAGGCACACCTTCCATAGGCCAGGGGCTGGCGACCAGCACCAAAGCCGTAAATCCCGATATCTGGGAAGGGATTTCTTTTATTAAACAAAACACATCCAACCAGAGTACATGCGGAAGTAAAACACTAAGTACAAAATATAGTGCTGAAAAGTAAATGGTCCAGAATACAAAACAAACTGAGATGTACAGCTACAACTGAACGAATGTACAACAGAAAAGACAAATAGCTGGAAGGTAGAAGCAGTTCTTGGGTCTTCCACCACGGATCCTACCTAAAGGGTAGGTACAAAAAGGCTCCTCAACATTCTCACCCACCAACCTCTTCCGAGTATCATCTCATCGTGATGTCCACCTCTGCGTACTGACTCTTCATGGGGTCCTCCTCCAGGTACCATCCAGTCCTCATACAGTCGATCTCTGTCAGCACTGTATGTCGTCTGCATCCAAAACAACGAGGTGCAGGCATACCCCGTGTAGGGTTGAGTATAACGATACTCTGTAGGGACCCCGAGAACCTCAAGGTCTCAATAAATCTAACATGGATTACCACTAAGAAGGATCTCCAAAGATTACCCTTACTTAGGTATATGCCCATACATATACCTAAGTTATCAAATATCCCGTCTCAATCATTAGTTAACACACAGGTATGAAATCAATAGATAACCACTACTCAGTTATATGCCCATACATATACCTATGTTATCATGTAACCCATCTCAATCAAGTGGTAAACACAAAGGTCATTGACTTAGCTCAAACCAGGATATTCATTATCGAAACTACAATAGCTGGACAACTCCTCCTCTATCGAGTATAGTGGCCCTGTCACGACTCCGAGACGCTACTCACTAACCTTAGACTATTGATGTACTCCTCCAATCGAGTACCGCGTGTCTGCTGCCAAATATCGGGCGCTCCATCTGCTATGTGTCTGCCGCCAAATACCAGGCACTCCCCAATATAGCCTTCAGAGGTACTCCACCTGCCGAGTACTGTGGGTCTTCTGCCAACTACCAGGTTCTCCGTACACCATGGGTCTGCCGCCAAATACAAGGAACTCCATCCACTGGGCTAATCAAATCAGTCTGACTTAAATCGTTCAAGCAGTCATCAGGTCTACAGCTACTAGGTCTCCGCACTCTATACGCTCATCTCTTAGATGGTCCGCTCCATCAGCCACAGGTCGATACTCCATGTATCACAAAATCCCACAAAGAAGTTTCACAATGGTCTGCCTCGTCACCGGGGTCTCAACGCATCAGACGGTGCGTCAATCGGATGCTCGTTCTGTAAGTTATTAGCTTTTCCGTTCTAGGGGCCCGGTTGGATTTTGGGTATAATCCAAACTATACATACTCCAACTGAGTCCAAACCATGAGTTAATTATGCCAAAAGATCTGTTTCACTAAAATTAATCCAACAGAATCAATGGGACGTCAATCGAACGTCTGGAGCTCAATTTAAAACTGTTTCTGCTCTGAGGGCCCAGTTGGTTTCGGGTTTCAACCAATCAGTCCGTAAACAAAGTTCACCATAACCTTGAGTGAAATATAATGAAATGACCGCCTCAATCCTAGTATCTATACGCAACTGGAGGTTCGTCGATCTGAGGTCCTTAGCCCATGATATTGGCGTTTGAAAGAACATGTCCGAAAAATAGCGGGTTTAGGCCAGGTCCGACCCGGCCCAATACACCATGGGTCGTCCTGAACCGGGTCAACCCGAACTTGGTCCGGGTCCGGCCATGTTGGGCATGGCCCAGCCCGGCTGGTGCGGCCTGACACGGTGCGGGCGGCCCGGCCCGACCCAACGTGGGCGGCCCGACCCAGCCGACATGGTCCTGTCTACGAGACCAACGCGGTTGGCCGCGCGGGTGGGCGACCTGGCGGGGAGGTGGAACCTAGTGGGACCCACCGTAGCCGCATGTCCAGGGGGTTATTCCCCCCCCCGGTTTCTCCGAAAACAGTCGGCCATGATGGCCGGCCCTTGGACATCCACAGGACCCCCTTCGGGTCCCACCTCTTGGGGGCGCTGGCGCCCGGCTCAGCCGGCCGCCTTTTTGAAGTCTGTCGTGGCTCTTGTTCGACCGACGTGGTGGAACATCTCCAAACCCCACCACCTCGGCAACGACCCCTTGAAGATTCGGCGCAACCTAACGGCTTCGTGCCCCTCCTACGCGGCCCGCCCTGGCCACAGTTCCTGTACCTCCGGCGCGACATCACGACATCTTCCCACTTATCCGTGGTCCGACTCTATTCCGAAAAGCACGACGGTTCCGCACCTTTGCGGTGAACCAAACGTTGATGATCTGCCCCTCATCTGGTGATGATGTCTGGTTCTTCGTAGTCCAACTCCATCATCCATAATCAAACGAAAGTGGAAGGGTCGGACTGTGTTCGTGCGGTACGAGCCCTTCCTCATCAATATGGTATCAAGCACTGAAACTCAAGAATTGTAGAATACTGCTGACAGTAATAAAACATTGAACATTACAACCCCTACCTTGATTTGTTCGTCGTTCGTTGATGATATCGGGAATGGGAGGAGATAAAGGTGACGATGATCGTTGGCACTTGTCACTTCTGCAAGCATTCGATCCTGACTCGAGTGTCGTTCGTTGGAGATCCGGCAGAAGAAGAATTGTTCTTCGTGAAGAGAACTTCGGAGTTGTTCTCCGTTTGTGAGGGATGAAGTTCTACTAAAAAATCTCCAAAGGCTCCACCACCAAGTAATTTCCATCCCCCCAATATCAAAATAAGACAGTCCCCTATATTAACTTTTCCAAGAAAATCAAAACAATTCAAACGAATTGTTGACACCACAAATTAATTAATGAGGTAATAAATTAAGTGTTTTTGCATTCCTAATGAGAGGGAGGGGGAGAGGCTCCACATAATTAATGGGAGGTGTTGTCAAAATATTAAAAGCAAGGTAAGATTAAAGAGGTTAAGGGATGTTTTGGGGAGATGAGGAGTTAGGGTCTCTTGTGGGCCCCACCACACTAAACCCTCCCATGGGAGGACAGGTGGGTGTGGGCCCCCACCTCTAACTCCCCCTTTGTAGGTTTCTAACCACCTTCCTTAGATAAAATTTTTTCACAACAAATTTTTTTCATTTTATTCTAAATCCCCTTTTATTAAACCTCATCCCGCTCAAAACGCAACTACGACAATGGTCCCCCTAAGCAATTAATGGCGATGTGAGTTAATCGGTGCCCTCGGATTTCAAATCCGAGCACCTATTCAAAAGATAGAAAATCATGCTCGTTCATTTACTGAACGTACCCAAGCTGAACTTCAGAAATTAATCCCGGGCACACCGGGCCTCAGAATCAGGTGTCGTCAAGAAACTACACACTTTTAAAATTCCAATGAATTTAAGAAAATACTTTCCTTGAATTTTTCGGGTCATCAAATATTTTTATGATAGATAACATTGAGTAGCTGATGGTATTGTATTGGGTACCCATTGATCATGGTATAAGTTGAATTATCTCTTAGTTGGAACTTAGGAGGTCTGTTAACCTAGGATAGCTATGTGTAATAGAACTAATTACTCAGTGACACGTTATTTGGAACCTTATGGTCAAAGTGGATTTTTTTTAAAAAGAATTATTTTTTTATTATGTTTTTTATTAAAAGAGATATTACATTATCCCTTTATTTAAATTGAGTAAATAACACAACCAATCATATATCCCGTTATATTTATCTCCCTCAATTACCTAAATCAACTCTATTAATTTTAAAATTTTAGGTTCATCGATCCAATATATAACTTCATTTAATGTAATCTCTCACCTTCCTTCTATTCGTGGTCTTTATCAATGTATTAGTGTTTTTTTCATTTTTTATTATTTTTTTTTAGCTAAATATTATTGTTTCTTAAATATGAGGGTGATTCTTTAGGTGAATTCAGAAAGTAATAATCATTAGGTTTTGAGGTATGTGGTCCCCAAACATTTCTTTCGGTTTATAAATGTTTTCATGAAATATGTTATGCACTATCTATTTACATGTGTGTGACTTTCATAAACCTATTTTTTCTTATTACTTTTCATCCAGAATGATTAGGATAAGGACATATATTTCCATAATGGACCCTCTTATTTCCATGAATTAGTACATTTGTCACCAAATATAACATAAATGATATAAAGGATGTTGATACCTACTCATTAAAACCAGTTAAGGGTTTCTTAATTTATATTTTAATATACTGGAACTTGTTATGTGAAAATTGTCCTCAATTATTATGATATGAGTACTTAACCTGGGTGATAAATAGGGGGTTCTAACTTCTGGATAATTTTATGTAGTTTTACTTCTCTATTGAGCTTGATGGACACGAATAATAGTAAATGACTTACTCATTTAATCTATGTGAACTAAGAGGGGTTTAATATTTTGGTTTGAATTATATAATTAGTTTTCATATAACATTAATGAATACATATATAGTATAGTTTTCCAGAATGAATTTGTACCATTAAAAGTTTAATTAAATCATTTTCTGCAACAAATATTTACTGGTTGATATGTGTGGTTGAGAGACCCATGCATTAAGAATGTTATAGTTCTGAGAAAATAGTCACATTTCCATAAAAATTTTATGATATGGATTAATATGTTTTTATGTTGAGTCCATCGTAAACATAGTTATTTATTTATCTTTCTTCTTTATATTGACATGGGAATGGATCAAAAATCTAGATAGATATTTAATTTTAGAACAACATCCCTTTTCTCTTTAATATTCTATTTTCATTATCTTGGGTTGATATACCTAAGGGGAGAAAAAAAAAAAATATTGTGGTTCCTTATTCATACTGTATTAATAATGATTTAAAGTGATCTATATATAATCGGTTGATATATTATACCCATTCAAAAGTTTAAAATTCATCTTTAGATGTCTCGTGATTTTTTCATGAATCATCAGTTATAATACCATATTTTTATGGTAATCCTTTCCTGATAACCCCATATCAAATGATGAGGTTAAGATGCCTTTTTACTATCAATGATACATGTCTGGGTAATCCTATCCCATTTTGAGGGATGTATTAATTGATTTCATCAGGATTTGTGAAGAATGAGACTGATAATGTCATTGTCCCCCATATCCAATTTTTTTTTTGTATTTATACATGGTGTTCATGATTCCCTATGGGATGTGTTCCTTATATTTATGGGAATATTATACCCTATTAGCCTTGTCATTAATCATGATATATTCAAAGATAGACTACCAATAGATGAAGTAGGAATTGTCACAACCTATGTGTCAAGATAATAACTCAATGGAATGAAATTATTTATTATTTTGAATGTATATAGTTATTCTTAAATAACATCTCATATATGAACCTATATATTCCAAATTTTTTAGGGACACCATTGGTTGCCTCCTAAAATGATGTACTCATAGACTGGATGGGAACTATGGCCCGAGTATATTCCATGATTCCAAACAATAGCTATATCGAGTGCCATATGGGAAGTTGTTCAATGATTCATCGTATGATTATTGAGATAGTATGTTGTAGATAATTCTGTATAATTTTCTTTATAAATCTAATATTTTGTGTAATTTTTTACTCTATTATATAATATCTGGCCAATATATCATTCATTCTATGTATACATGATGCATATGAAAATATTGTTTCAATTATTTTATCCCAATGACTGATATTTATTTATAGAATGTTCAAGGATAAAATATATATATTTATATATATTCATTCATGTATTTATGATTTTTTATTCTTTTTAATTTTTTATTGTTTATAGATCTCTATATGATAAGGTATAGTCTCTCAATGAGAACCGAATTCCCTCACTACTAGTTGGAAATCCCTACCATACGGGGACGAACATTTTAGGTATGTGGATCTTTGGTATTTTGATACTGAAGGTTAACCAAGCCATAGAACATATATTAACCATGACTCAATCAAGGAACTGTTGGTTTCCAATATGATTAGATAAATTATTGGTAAATTTTATGCTTCATTAAATAATAACATTACTTATATTTTTATTCATAAAAAGGAAAGGTTTGTTTTAATAGTGAAATAAAATTATTTATATAAAATGTTATTTATTTATTAAAAATTAATTAATTATTAAATAATATAATGATTTTTATCAAGGATTTTTTAGGGAACATTTACCAAATTCTAGACCTTATATGAAGAATGATTTATTCTATATGTATATCAATTTTAAAATTCTAATTATATAAAAAAATTTATAATGAAGAATATATTACATATATAGGACATTCTAATATGTGATATTTAAAACTGATGAGTTATTATATCATGTTGATATTTATATATTTAAAATTACCTTAATTAAATGATTTCATTAATAAGTTCACAATTAGTGTTTTTGTTTATTATTTTATATTCTAAACTGCATAACTGGTTATTTCATACATAACCATTTATATTTAAGGATATTCAAACCTGGAGTTTTAGTTATTCTAAAATTATATTATATATTTATTTATTCATAAATATAATAAAATATAGTCAATTTTTTTATTATGTATAATATATAATGAAATATTTATATTATTTGAGGGATTAAATTATGGTTATAAATTAATTAATCAGATTTAATGATGTATAGATGGTAGTTTTTATATTTAAATTAAATGAGCTATATTTTTTCCTTTAAATTTTCTATATATTAAATAAATTTTTTCCCATTTTTACTATGTTTATTTTGAGATGTTTTTTATTGAAGGACATATCTATTTTCAATATGTATTATTTTTTCTTATTTTAATAAAGAGATCAAAGAAACATTTGGCTTAATTAAAATCAAAATTTTGATTAAAAATTTTCCACAACATATAGATAATAAATCTTATTTATATGACTATATTATTTTTATGAAAATTCATAAAATACTATTTTTAATAAATAAACATACTAATTATAAAACAAATCCAAATATGGAATTATATTTAGTTTAATTTATATTCCTTAAAATTACAATATTGAAAGAAAAAGAATTTTAAATTGTCTAATTTTTTCATTATGTTCTATACAATTCAATATGTGGTTCTATATCACATTTGAACTACAATATATGGGAAAATATTTTTAATAATTTATTATTTCACGTTCTAAATTTTTTTATAAATTTTTTTTATTTTTTTATTATATTAAATATATATCATTAATTATTTTCTAGAGTTCAATCATATTATATAGTAATGGATGTTATGAAATGGGTACGTACTATTGTAAATGTTTTTGATTGAATGAAAATGTTTTTTGTAGTAACTATGTTTTATCATTATTAGCTCAACAATAAATATCCCCAAGAATAGATATTACTAAAATACCCAATCCTATATTATATGTAGGTTTAATAAAGTAATTTATTGTCTATGAAAACCAATACCACAATAAAAAATCATTTTTTAATATAAATAGTTTTTTATAATATTCAGAAACAAAATTTATTTCATCAATTCTATACTCTTGATGAAAATTTCAAGAGGGATTCAATTTTTTTACAAATAAAAAATCATCAACTAACTTCCACATTGATTCATTTTAATCAATATAATTGGAGCGAAAAATTATTAATGGTGATTACTTATAGAAATATAAATTGGTGAGATAATGTTTTAACATTAGTATTTTGAAATAGAGATGGATAATCTTTGTGAAGGTATGTATATGATATGATAACCAAAATTTAATAGAGAAAACATTGGTTTCTATGAATCACATATGATAATATATTTCAAATAATTTGGCACTGATGTCTTCAAGAAAGTGGTAAATCATTATAAAATACATGATGTTAAACCATTTTCTTGGAGTTTTAAAGAAGAATTTAAATATGATCACTATTAATGAAAAAGGAACACATTATTTTTTTGATTAGGTAATTTTTAAATTAAATGATTTTCTCTTTGTAAAAAACCAATGATATGTTGTAAACTATATTTTTTCATTTAAAATTACTAATAATGTAATTAAACTATGATATACCATTACCAAACGAAAAAGTCACAAAATTAGTCTGTTTGATGAAGAAATATTTTTTCCAATTGAATGGAATTCTAAAAAAACTTTTAGAATTCGTTCTTCTTTAGGATTTATTAATCTATTGTAAGATAGTGATTTTAAAGTATTGGGGGATTTCCCTGATATAAGGAGTGAAATATTAGTAGCTACAAAACATTCTATAATTTTCACTAAAATGAAAAAAAAATATAATTTGTACACATGTAATTTATCTGTTTGAAATATAAGGTGAATAAAAAGGTATTATGTTAATAAAAAAGGTTATAATTTAATGATAGTATATTAACGGATAAAATAAGGCCACATATTGGCCTTAATGGTCCATTATTACATATTAAATGAACAAAACATGATGTGAAAAAGTGGTTATAGAGTAATGTATAAATATAAAACCATATATTTTAGAATATGAAATTAATTAAAGAATCAATCCTTGAAAAGGACTAGAAATAAGATCCATCATTTTATTTTGGAAATTGAATCCTTGAAACATGTTGTAATGTCATTTTTTGTTTGTAAATATAAATAAGATATTATTAATATATGTTAAATATTAAATCTATTCCACTTATAGATTACATATATCCAATATTGTATTGTTCTTTAAGAGTGTTATTACCCAAAGAGTACCACATTAAATCCAAAAATTAGTCAATTCAAAATTTATG
Organism: Viscum album; assembly: GCA_963277665.1. NCBI lineage: Eukaryota > Viridiplantae > Streptophyta > Magnoliopsida > Santalales > Viscaceae > Viscum > Viscum album. Next base: position 1,128,702,613 of record OY728120.1, read on the forward strand.
GTATATATGAATACATTTATAATCCCATATATCTCTAATTATAATCTAATTTGTTTCTCAAGAAATTTGAAAAGGAATATTTTAATAAAACACTTTCTATTCTTGAATATTCTAGGAAATTATATGGGAATATATTCCCCAAAGTTATTGAAATAAATATTCTCCTTAATCCATGAATGAAGATGTGTTATCGATAATATATATATAAGATAACTTCGTTTTATTGGTATACAAAAAACCCCTAATATTTTAATGAAACAAAAATCCACTATTGATTTTTTGAAAAAGCCCATCCACACTCTGGATGAAATTTAATTGTCCCTATTTATGTTGTATTAGTAATAATTAGTTGAAGAACCTATTCTTAAGATGTCAGTATGTTCCATTTTTTCTAGATATCTAAATAATCAAATGAAATATGAAGACACATTATAAATTTGATATATCAAAATATTTCAAGACTATTATATCTAGACATCAATGAATATATAAAAAAATACTAATTTAATTTGAAATGAAATATATTTATGATATATTTCATACATTAAAATAATAAGGAGAAGAAATGAATATATGATAGGAAGTCTCTGAAATAATAAAACAATTACAAAAGATACATACCACCAATAAACCATCATATTGGTACTTAACATTTATTTTAATTCTATTAAATAATACGATCCATTCAAGAACCATCCATGAGGTGAAAATGAATGACCTATATATGATATTCAACGATGTATGGTTCAACTGAAGGCCAAAATTTCCTTCTTGAATATAGCCTATAATTAAATATTCAATGTCGTAAAATTATCCAACGTGCATTATAATGTTCCATGAATATGATTAAAGAATTTTCCTACCAAATATTACTAAGGATATTTGATCTCATTATGTATAATTCATCCAATGATTATGAAATATATGGAAATAATAAACAAGGAAGATGTTGACAGGTATCAAAATTTAGTGAGCCTAGAAAACATCGGTTCCAAAATATTATAGTTGAAGAACTTCTAAGGTACCAATATATATCGTAAATCATCTTAGTATAAATATCAATAATTTTACACCACAATATGGATTCAATTCTATTAGGATTACCTCTATAGTGTCTCTAAATCATTATTTTTATCAAAAAAAATATATTAAATCAATAATAAAATTTAATAGAAACATTACGGAAAATTTGAAATATAATTTATTAAAAATAATTTTTTTTTAACAGTCCGCCAATTTCTAGGGGTTTGAAACATGAATTATATGATATTATTGCATGATTATTTTTATTAGAAGAAAATTTTTACATGAAATTCCAAATTTTCTTATCGAGAATTTTGATCAAACCCCAAATAAATTTGTATAGTTGAATGGTTGAAACAAGAATTAATGAAATCACAACATTGACTCATCAAATAATCCCAACATGATAAATACACTTTCCATTCCAATTGGATTATTTTGATTTTTTTTTCAATTCCCAATATAAGGTGAGTTCTAAATTAACAATTAAAAATTGAAACACCCTGAAATTTAAATTTTATCTTACCCTACATCACATTTATAAATTTGAGGTTCTTATAAAACTTATGATTAGAGATCCCTTTCCAAAATAAAATAAAAAATTTATTTCATGATATGAATTTCCCTAATATATATTAATGCTGACTAAATTTGGTTGGGATAGAATATAATGATTGATCATTATCCATAAAAGTGTGAATTATTTCATCATTATGTCAAATATTTGTAGTAACATGTAAATTCCTTGTGTATTTATAATTTAAATCATCATTTGGAATACAGATATAACTATATATATTTAGATATTATCTTTTACCATATTAGAAAAAAATTATAAAAATAGGGTGACTTTACCTCACTCCCCTTAATTTTCAAAATATCCTCTAATAACATCTTTAATAGAAAAAATATTGTGGACCTAATGAGTAGGGATTTTTCATTCACTATAAACATGGTACAAACAACACCATTATATATTGGGTTTTTATAATGATAATCTCTAATAAGAATATTAATTTAGATATATCTTGACTCGATGAAATATTATCATTCCTAACAACTCAATTGAGGATATTTTGAATTAAAATGTTTTATAGATTTATTCACGCACTCTAATCCTTAGAATAAATCCAAAAATACCTAGTTGAATCAATTTCATTAGAAATAACACCAAGCCTCACTAAATGAATTTTTCACATAATCATTAGAAAATTATCACCAACCATAATTGGTTTAAAATCCTTCACACCCACTTTATGGTAAATTATATGTATGAGGTTGTAAATATAACAACTAATACATATTGGGAGAAATACTGTGGGGTTAAAATAGATGATATCACTTATGACTTAAAATTTTATATTATCTGTCCATTTATAATATTAATAATTAATGGAAAGTTTGGTGGATTTTATTACTTCATCAAAAATATATACTTTAAAAAATTACTCTTCATATTTGTCGCATGATAGATTAAAACATGATCCAAGAGTATATGAGAAACACATAACTCATAATCATTAAAATGGTTGTTCAAATAGATCATTAAAACATTACTTATATTAGATTCATTAATTTATATAAAAAAGATGACAAATACAATATTTCATTAATCTCCCTAAAAAGAGGGTGAATAAAATTTATCTCTTTCCGCTTATTTAATCCATTCAACATTAAACTCTCCCTTGTAGATATTCTACTTTCGAATAATGAAATCCTCTTTTTATAGTTCCTTTTGAATATCACCCTTCAGGGAAATTCCATGAAAATCATTTATTTTTCTATATTCATAATCAGCATTCGTATTATAATTGGAATAATATTCAACACTTTTAAATATATTTTTTCTCGAGGCATTCATGTAAATTTTTGTTCTTTTCCTTTTTAGGCATAATTTTTTGTAATAAACTCTAATATTCTAATTACATCATTCACGTGAAAATAATTTCCATCATTTCTCAATAGGGATCCAATAATTTATTATTTTTTAATAAAAATAATAATTTTTAATATTAAACAAATAATAAAGAAATGTAGTTTGGTTTTCTGAGTAGATCATTTATAATTACTTGTAAAAAGGAGGAGATTAATATAATTCCATTAGAGTATTGAAATATTGATCAATTATATTTTTTATATATCCATTAATAGATAATATATTCCATATGAATAAATTTAAAAAAATAATGATATTTTTCAAGAATCCTATATCAATGAATTTTTTTAAATCCATTGATGACACTTTACTGATATTATTACAAATAATTACTTCTTTTTTAGAAGCAGTAACAAAATCCCTAAATATGAAACAATTAACAATGAAATTCAAAGAGATCACTCCAAGCTAGATCCACAAATACCACATCTTGATGTGTAAATTTTTGGAATTAATGAATGAAACCATAGAGGATGAAGTGCCAAAGTATACCTAAAGTGTGACATTATAATAAACAAAAATTGAATAAAAAAATCATTCATCATAAATTAACATTATTTTTACCTATAAGAAGTCTTTTTTTTGGATATACATTAATATTAAAAAAAATTCTCCAATAAATATAATGAATACAACCAATATTAATATCATGTTTTTCCATCCAATCCATTATAGGATTATGTGGTGTCACTAACATCATATATATTAGAAATTGTTTGTTATTATTAAGAAATTGAAAATTCAAAAAAATGTTGTTCATTTAAGGGAAGATCATCTACTAGTATGTGATATATATTTCCCCTCAAACTCAAAAGGTGGATTATTAACTTTCCATGTTCAATTTTGAGAAATAGAAATCATTTTTTATTATTTATCATTTTCTTTTCTCTCTACTTTAACACCCTGATATTTCTTAAAATATTTGTTTTCAAATAATTTATTTTTTTATATTTATCATTTAATGTGAAACTAGAAATAGTTGTTATATATATAAAAAAAACATTATGTCAAAAATTTATTTCACATGAAAACCCAACTGGGCTTTCACTACATGAAATACAGAATTCTCTTGTGCTACCCAAAACACCATCTTAGTGTACGTTACACACAAAACAACATTAAATATATTATATTGAACAACAAAATTAGTGTACATTACGTTCAATATTGACCTTCCTTGATGGCTTGTGTAACATGAAAGACCAAGTGAGACATAACAATAATAAATTTATAAAAATATTGTAATAATGAGAAATAAAATATTTAGTATGTTGATATATATGAAATTTATTAAGGAAATTATTATATTATTTATTTTAAACAAATACAAGATGAATTCATAGGTTACAAATTAATTAGAGATCATTATAAAAACTAACTAAATACCACAAAAAATATCATTATAGTCATAAATATATTTTAACCAAGTAAATTAAACTAATTATAGTTTTTATGTTAAATTAACATAATACATATGTTATATATTCAATCAAATATGTTTTTATTCAGTAAATAGATATTTTAGGCATAAGATAAAACAATTCCAATTTTATGCATAAAACCTATTTTTAATAAAGGTAGTTTTCCAACTTTTAATGGGGAACCCATTTTAAATACAATTTTTGGAACTTTTATATATTAAATATTTCAAAATAAAATATGAAAATGGAATACAGATATAAAAATAAGGTCAGCATATTTTTTCATGTATTTTTTTAAGGTTTCTTCTTTTAATAAAGAGTTAAAAATACTATATTTTAATTCATAATATCATTTTCATATAATTTATTGATAAGGTTAAATTATATTTTTAATTGGTTTAATTGTTTTGATAAAAAAACCTTTTCACAAAATCATCCATTTTAGTTAATTTAGACCAATTTAAAACTGAAATTGAATATAAAGAATAGAACACTTTTAAAAAAATTATTTAAAAAACTCGTACTGTCATCCCATCTGTGATATTAATTTTGAATTAATTTGTAACACCTCTACGATTATAATTTTGAAAAAATCATTCCATATTTGGAATAAATATAATTTATAATGTCTAATAAGTTCATATTTTTCTTTAACTATAAATATTAGTGAATACAATTAAAAATAATTATGTCGGATAAGGGAATAATTAGCTTAATAAAGTACTAAACTATAAATATAAGGCCCAAACAACCTAGGAACATGTCTAAATACCATTTTATGTCCATATTTAGGTAATTCGTATTCCATTATTGATTTATTTTCTATTTTTTTAACTTTTTAGGTCATAAAATGGACACACCTAACCTGTTTATAGAAATTCCTAGTGAGTCCTTTTCATTTACTATAAAAGGCCACCACCTTGACCTATTCCCCACACCTCTCAAACATCTTATGTTCTACCGTTACCTGAAAAATAATATTTCCAAAAATACTACCAAAGTCCATGTGAACTCCATTTTCCTAAAATTCTTCCAATGAAGCCTTTTGGATCAAACCAAAAGGTGTTACCCGATTTCGAGGTAACGTCTTATCTCAAGCTTATTTCCATTGTTTTCCTTGTCCTCCCCATCCACTATCATTATTTAATTGTTCTCTGAAAAATGTTACAATACATATAATAGTATGTTTCTATGAAATATTTTTGTCCTACACTTACACACACCACTATCTAATGGATATCGAACATATTGTTTCTATGTACGGTGATCTACTGCCTCACAAAATGATGCTTGTTCATTCATTTTTTACTACCAAACATGGTTTCCATTAAGTTGTAAACAATATTTAAATATATTTTATATTATATTTATTATTTATTTATTAATATTTATTACTTTGTTATCTCACATATTTTACATTCCATTTGGTTTTAATATTATAATCTTATATGAGGGTGTATAGACTACCACCCCCTCAAAGCGAGATGATAAATTCACACACCACATGTAATGTATTAAGGATGGGTTTAATGAAAATATATGATATATATCATATAATAAGTTCATAGGTTTAATGATATATATATGTTTCATTTACATACCCTCTTTCAATACGATAATAAAAATGGAAACATCATTCATTCGTACGTACGACTTAACTTCTCCTTGAATTGTGTATTTAATTTCACAAATCATTGTGATGATAATTATTATAATAAAAATATAATAAATATATAAATAGTATTTATATCATTATTTACATTTTTTAATCATGATATTTGTATAAGGACCAATGATATAACAAATTATGATACCATCGAAGAACAAAGCGAATATTACTCGAAGTAAACCCTTATAATCAGGTTTTTTTATAAAACAAGAAGCATACCTTGATTTTATTATAATCTTTTCCTCATATGTACCAACATATTCATCATCCTTTTTCCTAACCTGAATGAACTCCTTTTCTATCATAGTTCAAATAATACAAGGAACATACTTATTGAAAAAAAATATATTTAACTCCTCCCATTCCATGGATTCAATTTCATATTACAACAATGTATTCTTCATTAGAGTCCACCACTGGTATGCTTCTCCTTCTAAACAATAAACATCCAAATGACTTTTTCATGTTCCGAAATGTGAATTATGAAAAATATATTTTCAATGGTACTAATCCATTGTTCTTCAACAAGTGGATCAGAGGACCCAATAAAAGAAGGTGGGTATTTCCTCATTATGAACCCAAGAGAATATTGTTCCCTTCTCTAATCATTTAAATGTCCAGAATAATTAATAGCTTATATAAGTATAGAAATAATATTTTTAATTACATCTCCCATAACATTTGGTTGATCATGAGGCAAATAATTGCATTTCCCAGTTCATTGATCATTAACACGGTTCCTTCAGGTTTCATCCATTGTCTAAAACCCAAAAAGAATAGTGTGAGAGGGAGAAATCGTACTAGGAAAATGACATAATCATGGGGGAGTACATTCAATAGGTAAAATTTTAGGCGTAGTCCGAGGTTTTTCATGATCGTTACCATAATTATAAGACTATAAAATATAGTTATATTTACCCTTAGGGTAATCCCTAGACATGCCTTAGAAATATCTCTAGGGATCTCACAAAAGATTTATGCATCCTAGTTTCCAAATATTGACTAAAACTTCTCTCTGATACCAACTGTTGAGACCCAAGCTTGATGTAAATATAAATTATATTTCTTTTTTTTTGAATACATAATAAATTACAAAAATATACACCCAAATACAATATTATGTTTTCTCTATGGAAACATTTAACATAATCTTATAACATGGTGAAATATCTTCAACATCTCCCATAACGATATTCCACTTTATTTCCTACCTAAAACCTTTATGTATATCATGGGGAAAAGAAAAAATATAAATGGTGAGCTCAAATACTCCGTAAGGGTAGAGATGGAGGACATAAAACAACCCATAAACACAAAAATATAAAAACATGAACATAAATTTTAAACATCAAAATCATGAGTCATGACATAAATATTTGTAGTATATAAGGAAAAGATCATAAAGGATCACTAACAATGAAAAAATAGTTTTTCCATTGAACATATAATTGAGGAAAAAAATAATCACATAAGATGATTTCCATAGTGTCCAAGGCATTTTTACCTAGACTATAATAGTGGAAAAAGTTCATTACTGAACTGGGTTTACCTTTCATTCCATCTATGTATTACTGAACATGATTTATTTATCATTCTAGCCCTGTATTAATAAACCATATTTACTTTCCATTCTAGTCATATCGATCTCATGAGATATAAATATTTACCCAATGCATTGGAGGTAGATATTGGTCTCACCCATCTTATAATTAAATCATTATTACAAGTTCCACAAAATCATAAATTAATCATCATAGCATAACCCAAGAATTAAAATGGGTTTCTTAAACATCATGCCATCATAATCCATAAAAAATTGATGGATTTTGTAAAAATAATTCCATCATAAAGACAATAAAATAAAAGAAATAATAGTGATATAAACATAACAATATATCCTCTTAGATAGAACATAATTTCAATAAAACACATGAACTTAATTCTTATGTAAAATATCTTTTCTTTTTCAAAAACATTTTCTTTTCTCAAAATGACACAAATTTGTAAAAGGAAAGAATTAAGATTAAAAAAACATGAAATAATGTATAGGAATATTCTTGTAAATTATGTTTCATGAACCCCTAAAAAATCAATTCCTACAATATAAGTTAAAAAACATTCTCCTTATACTTTTTCCAGAAGAGTCAAACAGTACATTATATGAAAAATGAAAGATTCCTTCCATATAGTTTAATAAATATTCAGCAGTGTGTAAATTTAACTTTAAAAAATAGTATAATAATAGAAATAATATTATATATAATTTGGAAACATGGATGTTGATGAATAATATACCCCATTAAATACATATACATAAACAATATCGGATAATAATGAGATATCAAATTTATCTCTTACCGTAGGTTTTATTTATTCCCATATGTGTATGAAACTCCTATATAGTGGGTTTAAACATATTATTAACTTGTAAAATAACCATAATAATATTTATGATATCATATATGATTCACTTATGACTTTATATTGCTCGTTTATTTTTCAATTCCATTTTATAGCAACGTTTTGGGTAATAATCGTTTTATTTATTGTACGTGTTGTGACTTGTTGTTATTCATATTATTACTTATATCATGATTTAATTACATCAATGATGTCAAAAATTATTTGTATATCATAAATATTAAGTATATAAATATATATAATAGACATATAAATGAAATGGAATACATCATTCATAGAGACGGTAGGTCGTACGTCTGCATTAATGGTGTTTTTGTTTCCTTATTGAATTGAATGGAAGAAAGTAAATGAAATATATATATACACATAAATACATAAGAAATATTATTTCATATATTTTATGATTATTTATTATATATACTTTATAACCATTCTTGAATGTTTAATTTGGAGAATGAATCTCATCACGTCGTGGAGACGGTATGTCGTACGTACGGACGAGTGACGATATCAGTCACTTAATGGTTAAATGGTATGACATTGGATATTATAATAATTTTATTGAATAATTATCATGTTATATTCATTATGAAAATCTATTATACTCATCATTATACCCATACAAATTAAATATTCATGAATTACAAATTACACCATGACTTGGAGACAGTAAGCCATATGTACGCACACACGGTGATATTGTTATTATAAGGATGGATAGACAGAGGTACATGGTTGTGACATAATTATAATAGCATATAATAACTTATAAGATACTATATTTATTACTTTAATAAGGAAAAACATAAGAAGAAAAAGTAAAATAAGAAAATAATTTTGAAATAGGTGATAAAACAATTACATCTTTTTCGAGTATCTCCATTTGATTTGCACAAAAGATCTTCATAGGATGGATTTATGCCCAAAGTGTCGCCTATATATGGAAATGAGGTATTTTTTCAGATTAATGGAGAATAATTTATATGATACAATGGTTATGAAAGATGTGAGTAAGTAGGTAGATGTGGTGGGCTTTTATAAGAGGGATGAGGGGCACTTTAGGAATGTTTGAAGATATTATTTTGTTACAAAATTATTTTCAATTTATAATAGTTACATAGTGATAAATTTAAAGGATAGAAAGATTATGGTCTAAATAATCTCATAAAATTGGTTTTATACATGTTTTGGTCCCAAAAATAACCTTATCATTTATCTTTAACCCTTAGTTAAAAACGTTAAATCTTAGGATGTCTACTAGTATTTTTATAACATATCGTTACTATAGTTAAAATAAAATTAAAAGAGATCCAAAAGTGGACCATTAATGAAAATTTTAACAATTTTTAAATTATATTGCAAATTATTATATTTTTAGGACTATTATATCATTTAATAAAATAGTATTTGTTTTAGAAACTCATTTTTGTCAATTTTGAAACTATTTAGTAATTGATTTTTCATAAAGGCAAAAAAGCTGATTCCTTCAAACCAATGGCATTAAATAATCCCTCACATTTCCAAGTATTCAAAAAAATTCTTTTATGACACCAAAATGTTCAAATTACATATATTTTAATATTAATATTTTCATTTATTTGAATATTTAATTAGTAAGGTAATCACTTCATTGTTATTGTTTCATAAATAAATATATTAATTTAAATTATAAAAATTTATAAATAAAATACCATTATGTAGGAAATATTTTTAGATTTATAATTAATATTTATAGTGTACGATATAATTTATATAATCCAAAATAAAATCATTTTAGTAAAAAAAGATAAATGTTTGTGTTGCATTTCCATATATTTTAAATTAATTATTATAAAAGGTCATTTTCATACCCAAGTGGCCCCATTGGGTCCCAAAATTGACCGAAGGATTCTAATAATCATCCATATCTCATCCAATATGATTAAAACATGGGTTAGGGTATTTTTATATTATTATAATATTAATTGTTACACTTATTTACCTTATTTACCGTTTAACCATGGTTAATTAAAATAATTACTGAAGTTATTATTTATAGTAATAATAAATAAAAGGTACATGTTTAGATAATTTGGAAATTATTATTAATAATATAGAATCCGTTTCTCTAAATTCAGAACACCAAAATAGCATAAATTAATTTAAAATTAATTCTCGTTATCAAAACCAAAAAGAAGGTTTTTAATAAGTAAAAACAATGAAAAGATTGACATGTGCTTATACTCAATTTAAGTATGATATTGCAGTCAATGATGAAAAATATATTAAATGATAAAAAATAATCCAGTTAAACTTTAAAAAAAATTTAAAACATAATCTATATATATAAAAATAAATTATTTTAAAAGGTTGTTTTGAATTAAAATGTTGTATTTTTCAGTATTTATTAAAATATGAGTTTTATCAGAAAAATACCAAAAATTAAACCAAAGTAAATTTTTATGTACCACTTCCAAATAAGATGTTTATTTGGTTAAATATAATATATAATTGTTAAAACTAGATTTCAAATGGGTACTCCATCAAAAGGGCGTACAACTGCATTTATTGAGAAATACATCTTTTATCCAAAAAATTGAATTTTTTCTTATAATATGTATAGAAAAAAATAATACGAATGTCACTGTTATATAAAATTCAAAATAAATTTAATACTATTCATAGCGGCTAGTTTATATCCCATTAAATAATAGTATTTTAATAATAAATCAATGTTTAATGAAACTCGTTATTCTGTACAACGCAAGCTATCGAGGAAAGTCACTCTTTTATTTAATGCAAGTCAAGTCATTGATGAGTGTAGTGAAATCTTCCATTGGGGTTGTGTATAACATAATATAAACACAGTTCTCCTATAAATCGATCAAAATCCATACTAAGTTTTGTGTGAACTGAATTCTATGAAAATAACATGAAATTGTGTGTCACATATTACAAGTATAGTGTTGTGTATACTTCCAGCTAATACGCTATTGCGTATAGCACAAACTAATGGTTGTGTAGAATGAAACAAAAGACATCTGTGAAATTAAAAATAATCCATCTCATAAAATCTTTTGGTGTTATAAATAGTTACCAAAATTAATATATAACTAGGATTCCAGCTAAGATAACAGAGGTTGGGAGGTATGATTGGACATGGATAAAAAATGAAAATATTTTTTCGGAGTGATTGAGATAATCAATCACAAAAAAGTGAAAAACATTAGAATATTTGATGTCCTAAATTTCATAAATCTGTGATGATATATATGTCCAACAGTTGAAAAAAAATTATTAAGAATTTTTTTATCAATTTCCTATATTTGAGTATTTCATAAATTGACATAGAATTTATGAAAATATACGTAGTTGATATATTTATATTCAAAAAGATCCATTAATTTGTTGTGATTTTGACTATTTAAAATTCATAAATTAATTTATTAAATGGTTATCTAGAAATTAACTTTGATATATAAAGTACTAAAATATTCTTTTAGAAGATATTAATGCCCATAAAACAATGGAATGTATAACTATTTATCATTAACTACTGATAAAAATCAATATGGTAAATACATTAATCTCTAAACAAAAAAAAGTAACACTACTATTTCATCATAAATAATTAATCATAAAATAAATTATACATTAGCTAGGACTTGGCGCAAGCCAGTAGTAGGCGTGAAACCTTATTATCCATTGGTCACGGGTTCAAGACACGAAGCCTTGCTAAACAAGATTGGTTTTCACCAAACATACATGATGTCTTTTTCCAAAACCACACTAATATAGTTTCAAAAATATGAAGTACATCATGAAATAAGGTTAATCACTAAATATACTTTTAACCAGGGTTTTCAATATAATCTCAATACATAAATACTTTTTATGATGTTTAATGTAAACTTTTCATGAATTGTTAACCTTGTATCTCATGAGAGAGATGAATATCCAAAACATTAGAAACAATTTCATGAAATCATCTTAACATTGATCCCCCATATATCACAATGTGTCTCTTGAATGTCACATTCCAAAATGGTGATTACCATAGTGGTAAATTCTTTATGAATAAGCTAAAAACCTAAATTAGCATAAATAATTTTGGTAAACATGCAAGCTACATTACTCCATAGATTAGTGAATATATTCTATAAACCCAATAAGATGTAAACTCCAACCATAATAGAAATAACTAATTTAAAAAAATCATTAATTATTTACATGGAAATTAGTACCATCCAATTTACTTATTTATATCCCACATATCTTTATCCAAACAACAATATCTCAATGCCCGACATTCATTCGGGGTTCCATCCCCTAATAAAAATATCACCTTTCCATGAAATCACTTCTATACCTCACCAATAGAATTTAACATAAACATTAAAAATTATAAAATATCTTATTATAAGAATAAATATATATTTCATTATTCGTATAATATAATCATTATATTCCATAACATATACACATCAATAATTAAAATTTATTCTTAAACCATTACTCATACTTAATCAACATATTTCTTAATACCTAATTCCAAGAATATCAAATATGAATTCTGTCATAAAATTTTTCAAACTAAAGTAAATAGTTATTATCAAAAATACAATTGAAATAGAACATACCTTTCATATTTCAATCATTGTCTCTTTATCTAAAAAAGAAAGACATTTACATGTACCACCTTTCTGATTCTATTATGCAAATTTACTCTTGGGACTTTGAGCTGCATAATGACAATAATTTCACACATAAAACACTTATCATATGATGATGTATTAGGGAGTCCAATATTCTAATCCATTTTTTATCCAAACTCTTAATTTTCTCATTATAGTCACATTCTCTGGGTCCTTATTTTCTATAGTAAAAATAACCTCATTTTCTTCTAAGAAACTAACTTAGGTGATTCTTTCTACATTATTAACAAAATGTAAACCAAATAATCATTCATAAATGGTATCTATTACAAAGACTCTCTTTAAAATCCTGCATTATCTTCCTTTTTGAGTTTGAGAGTTGTTTAAGGTGATCATTGTTGATCATGTTCAGTGAAAGCTAATTATGCATGATCACAATATCATTCAGTCCAATGATCAGCCCACTTGAATACTCACCCATAAATAATCCATAAAATTCAATGTTAATATAGTTTTTTCTAGTTCTATACATTAATGGAATCAAGAAGAACAATGTGAGAATTAATTATCATTATAAGAAACCACATAGAAATTAAGAGAATAACATATAAAATATCAATGTTTTGACACCTTCCATAATCTATGAAACTATAGTTTTATCCAATATTTTTTATATCCATCATATATTTAAAACATTCACAATGGTTTGGGAAGAGTTTTTTAATTCCCAAAGCGTACCCCTTTGGATTTTCAATCTAGGTGCACAGTATGGCTCATTGTCATGTACCATATTTCCTCGAGTCAGGCCTGAAACATCATTTCAAGGTTGTTACCCCAATGCCCATATTTTCTAGATCCATATAATCTTGTATTATCCAGACATGGATATATTTTTAGGAAACCACTCACTCTACCCTTTACCAAAATCCTAGGACATTTTCCTATACTTTTTCTAATCCATAGACAAATCCTTTGACGTGTCCTTAGTTTTCACATTATGGTTTTCTAAACTAATATTCCAAAGGATAAAAAATCAATTTATCTAATACAAACAAGAGACCCTTAATTGTAATACGTTAAAAATCCATAAGTTTTATATAATATATAAAAAATTGTACAAATAGAATCCAAAATACCATATTATTCTCGTTCATATGGAATAATGAAAACATAAACACTGGTACATAAGTTAGATATATTTTCTCCCAGAATGTTCTTCATGATTATAACCATTATTAGTCTCAACATACATAATAAATATCATCCTAAAATGGGGGAATGAATTACTAAATGGGGTGAGATCAGATGTTCAGTATGAGTAAACTAGGGAGATACATAAGAATAATCATGAGCATAAGGGTATCAGAACATGTTCATGAAAATAGAGAATCATACCCTATATATCAGTGTTCATAACCATTAATCATGAAATAAATCATGGAAGTTCATATGACATGATTCATAATGAAATAATGAACATAATCCATGGAAGCATTCCATAGTAATTGTTCATGAATTTTTGTTAGACACATAATTATATATAATGATTTCAAATTTATTAAATGATATTTTTTGAGGCCATCATAGTTGAAAACGTCCTATACTGAACAATGTTCACTACCTATTCCAAACATGTATAATTAAACTGTGTTCACTCCTCATTCCGGCCCTATAATAATGAATTGATTTCATTTCTTGTTCAAGCCATATAATATTGAACCAAGTTCATTTCTCATTCTAGACATGTCAATCAAATCAAATATAATTATTTACCCAATTAATTGGAGGGATATATAGGTCTCACACAACTTATAATGAAATCATAAATACACGTGCAAAAATATCACAAAAAATTATATCTGAACCTATGAAAACAAATTGATTTCATAACCATGAAACCATAACATAACCTATGGTAAGAGATATAGGTTTAATAATAATTTCATTAAATGAATAGATCATGAAAAATAAGTGGGTTTCAAACACATATAACATGTTAAAGCAAAAAGGGTGTCATAAGAATCATTCAATCAAATCATAATCCATTCATGAAAAAAATTAAGAATGGAACCATTGTATAATTTCCTAGAAGGGAATTATTAATATCACATGATGTCATATTAGATTTAAAATAACAATGAATTATATTTTGACATCATTTCATGAGGAAAATATCACTTATTCTTTAAAAAAGGTACTTTAAAATATAAAAAACATTCTAAAAGCTTCTTATTGAAAATAATCTTCAAACGTTATTAAGGAAGATCTGATATCCTTTTGGATTCCTTTTTCATTGAACATTCATAAAGAGATAATGAAAATTTTTTGAAAACCATTTTCAGTGGATACATTAAAAAGGTTATTGAAAACTCTTTGAAAACCATTTATTTGAATGTAAATTAGAATATTTTAAATATGGATTGAAATAATTTTGGAAACCATTTTCCTTGAAAACATATAATATGAATCATGAAACCATTTTCAAAACAATTTTATTTTTAAACATATAATTTAATCTTGAAAAAGCTTTTAGAAGAAATTTCCAATAAGAAGTTTAAAATATAAATTTAATGAATTTTAAAATAAATCTTCGAAAATGAATAAATGAATATTGAACACATTTTGAAAACCATTATCATTGAAAATACATTAAAAACTTATAAATAATGATTTAAAACATTTTGATAAATGTCTTTTTAAATAATTTGAAATCATATCATGAAATTATGGAAACGTTTTGAAAATAATTTCATTGAAAATACTTTGAAATCTTCATATAAAATCATAAAAATGTTTTGAAAATTGTGTCATTGAAAATAAATTCAAATATATAAATAATTATTGATTTTTTTGGGAAAATTTATTTGATAATTAATTTAAAAAAAATCATAACAATTATATTTTTAAAAATGTTAATGAATCTTCATAGATATGATAGTTGGTAAATATGTACATTACGTATGGGGTAAAAGGAACATTAATTTTTCAGGGTAATTGCTTAGAAAAAATACTTGTTCAAAAACCTAAAAGTAGAATCCTTTGAAAACAATACTAAATTATAAAAAGGTAAAAAATTTCTTTTAATAATTATAGGAATGTAATATAATAATCTTGAATACCCTTTTTAGAAAACATGGTTTAAATGGAACACATATTTCTGACTGAAGAGAGGGTAATGTCAGGATTTCTGAAAACACATTCCTAACAACAATGTGCTCCCAAGAGTAGAAAAATGGAACCAATACAGAAATATATCATGTATAATGTGAGGATAAAAATGAATTGAATGTTTTTAGAGATAGATTATAATAATGAAATAAACAAATCATATTCATAAACAATCATGAAATGTAATGAGATTATTTCAAGAAAATATTATCTCTTAGTAAAATTGAACCATAATATCCTTGTATGAAATTGAATGACATGAAGCTTAATATAGCATGAAATGAAATAGATTATATATATTTAAAAGGGAATCACACTCACATCAATATATAATGTAGTTGAATAATAAAAGGTGCATCTTAAAGAATCAAAATTGAGTGAAAAATATCTTACAAATTTAGTAGCTTTTAAAACATTATCCCAATAAAATGAAGTTAATAAAAATGATATTTAAATACAATTAAATTTAAATGTAATAATAATAGAATGAATTCATGGTTATTATACACCTCAAACAAAATTAATGGGGGGTTAAAAAGGAATGTATCACATTGAAATAAATTGAGAGATGAAATCCTCTTTCCTTCTGTCTTGACTCTATTTGTACTGATAGAAGATTATTGTATAATAAATATAAGTTTATTATACATATTTTATAGAATTATATTCTTATATATAATACCATACATTGTTTTACTAATACCATATATTTGTCACTTGTTAATAATCCTTTGTTAAGGATTCACTTCCTGTAATATTCTCATTGTTGTTCACTTATGTCTTAATTTTATATATATCTGATCCGTATACATATATCATGATTTCAAGAATGTAAAAATTGGTGTAAATATCATTTATATCATTATATTTTTATTATAATGATCTATATAATACACAATTATTAAATGTAATACACCATTCATGGAGATGGTAAGTCATACATATCCATGAACATTGTTTTTATTTATATTTTCATATTAAAAGAATGAATGAAAATAAAATATAGATAGTTATATTATTATTCCATTAGTATTATTATTTCATTTATACCATATATTTTAACTAAATCAACCATTAATACATTTAATTTAGTGTGTGAATGAATCACTTAACATTGATGGGGCGACAATCCCCATGTCCTGAAACAAAATTAGTGTATTTACACAATGATGAGAGTATAAATATATTTTATATAAAATGATTAAATAACTATAAATTCATAATTAATATATTATATACCATATATAAATATATTTTCCAACATAATTTCTACCAGTAGAGGTGGTAAATGAAAAATGGACAATCAACATTTTGTGTGGTGGTAGGTCATCGTACACGTAAACAGTATATTTGATACCCATTAGTTGAAGGTGTGTGTAAGTGTATGTCAAAAAATTATCATATGAAATAATAATATATTTATTATACTGTGGGTTTTATTCCTGAATTTAATAAATATATTTGATGGGTTGGATAATGAATATAAATTAAACGAGCGTGATAGAAGAAGTTACATCTTAATCTAACTCCTTTTTCTTTGTGAGAAATGGATTCATAGTATTGAATTATTCAAAAAGGGGTGATTCATGGAATATGGGAGGTATTTTTATATGTATTTGGTAGATATTTTCTGAAATTTAGTGGCTTTAGATGTGTGATGAAGAAAATAGATTTTGGTGGCATTATATAGAGAAGGGAAAGTACACATTTAGAATATTTTAAAACAGTTTTGGTGTGCCCATTTTTTATCCAAAAAATAATATAAAACCAAAAAAATTAATAATTTTAGTTAAATAGACTAATAATTTCCATAAAATTGGTTTTGGACAAGTTTCTAGGTAATTATTTGTCGTAATTTTATGTTTTATTAATTTATTAACCTTCTTTTTTTCGAACCATTATGATTAATTTTAAACACCTTTATTACTTTTTTAAAAAAACTATTTTGAACTTATTAAAAATTATAAAATATTCTAATTAAAAATAATGAATCCATTTTGAAAATTTTAAATCATATAAGTGGTATAAATTAATTTAAAATTAATCACACCCATGGGACGACACAACAGTTTTTTTAAATAAAAAAATTCAAAAGATTGTTATGTTTTTATACCCAAATTAAAAGCAAGATTGATTCCAATGAACTAAATTTTATGAAATGATAAAAATATTATCTAATTAAAAATATAAAACTAATTATAATATAATTATCATTATAAATAAATTAGGAAATAATACAGTTTGAATAAAAATCCAGAATGTTTTACTAATCATTCAAAAATGATGCTTCTGAGAAATTTCACAAAAACAGACATTAGATAATTTCAACATGATAAATTAAATTTTATATTTTATAATATTAAATTTATAACTTTTTGTCAAAATAATTTTATTATGTTTTATAGAAGGACATAAAATTTGGTTCGTTTAAGAGAATAGTATTTTTAAACATATAAGGGCTTTACAAAAAATTATATATTCTATTATACACATGTATTATTTATATAAACCCACTATAGAAAATAAATTAAACTTTTTTATTAATATTAATATTTCTATGTTTAACATCTTGGATATAATTATCTTATATAATTAATTATAATAATAAAATAATATTTCCTATAATCATCTCTGTTGTGTGTAATGTACGGAAAATCAGTGTTGTGTGTAACATACACCAGGATAATATTAGATGTACAATTTTTTTTATTATATGTATAATGTCAAATCTATTTTCAGTTTTTCATGAAATTAAAAATATCTATATATTATATTATTTCAAAAAAAATTCAAAAAATATTGGGGGTGTTATATTGGGTGGGTGCATAGTTAGGCGTACAGTTTGGCCAAACCATGTATCCAACCAAGAGTAACCCTAAAATGTAGATAATAGTGTTTTATCCTTGTTGGCTCATCGATTTTCTATTCAATAAATCTGACCATTCAAGGGTGGTTTATAGGTAGTGCTAGGGGCATTATTTTCCCAACTGTGTTCCCAAACTGTGCACTGTTAAAAAAATATAAAAATTGTGGATGTCATTATGATATTTCTATTAATGGATAATTTCATTCATAAAAACACCCTAATAGTATTTCCAGTCATCCTAAATATTTTTTATACCCATTCCATTAATATAGGATGTATCTGTTTGTGATTCATTGGAATTGGAGGGCAAGATTTTGTTGAAAGTGGTTGTTATTGGTGGTTTTCCTTTTTTCCAAATTCTTCCCTCTATTATGATCATTGATATAATAAATTGGTAATATAAAAATAATTTATTTTAAAAATTCTATATATGATTATATCATTGATAGGAAATAATATTAAAGGTGAGTTTTTGGAGTTTTGGCCCGATTTGTGGAATAATTTTAACCACTCTTCATTTATAACTATGTTTTTAAGGTAAGTGGATTCAAACTCGACTCTGATTAATCAAACATTAAGGCTTAGATTTAAATAATTATAATTTCTTCAATTTTATTTATAATCTGAGGTTTAAAACTTGGTATACACCCTCATTTATTATGTTTTGTGATATTTTGGAAATTGGTTGTTGTGCGATGTGCTTTATACAAAATTTTAAATTATTTATTTTAAAATATGACTTTTTTTATTTATTGAAATGGTTTCACAAAAAAAAATTAAAAGGGATTTTTTTATTGAAATGGATTTAACGGTTGGTTTTTCATGGTTTTGGTATAAATGGTTGGTTTTTATTTATTTTTATTAATGTGATCATGTGGAGATGGTGTGTTCTTTTTGAGAATTTCCTATAGGGTTACATTTTAATGGCATATTATGTATATGGGAGACCACCCATGTGTGTGGAACTATCACCCGGGCATTCATGTGTGTATGTGTGTCTATGTGGAATGGTATTGGTTATGCTAAATAAAAATGTGAAATTGTTTACAGAGTCATTTGGTTTATTTCAACATAAATTGTTATGATATGGAAACTATTTTGGATTGAAATATTTTTTGATATTAAATATTATTGGATTTGATATAAAATTTCTAAATGGTTTTATAAATTAATTCAATAATTATGATAACATTTTCAATCCTTATGGAATGAGTAGGGATGTTATTTTGGGAAAACCTATTGAGTTTTAAACTCACACCCTTATTTTGTAATTTTTTTGAATTTTTAGATATTTTATTTTGAGACAAAGATAAATGAAAATTTTTTCATTTCTTTTGTGATTCATCATGACACATTGGGTTTGCCTTGTAAAGTTAGTGTTTTGTTCTGTAGGGTGTTATGTATTTTTATCTGTGGAGTCTTTTAGTTTTATTGGTCTTGTATTCCTCTTTATACTCTGGTACTGGTTCTTGTTTCGCAATTTTAATCTGGTATGGTCTATTGTTTAATTAGTGAATTTATTGGTATTTCAATATACTAATGCATCATATAGTCTGTTTTTATATAGTTATCTTTGTTGTGTTGTTTTGATTTCATAGGTTATATAATCCCCCAACTATTCTTTAATCCCGTGGAAATTAATCCAAGCCTTTGGTGTCATGGGGATTGCATCTAAGGCCTAGTAATACCATCGCCTCTTCCCAAGAAAATTGGTAAGGGGAAAATGGTATAATTGGTATAATACGTAGGTGGTTCTTCCTTATTTATGGAATAAATTGAATTGGTTTATCAATATTATTGTTGTAAAATCATTCTTATTTAGTCATAATTTTGGATTTCAGGAAGGAGTAGGATCATCAGAAAATGAAATGTAGAGAATAAAAATGAATTTCTATCCTATTTATGTTGAACATATTGTTAACTAAGAGTTGGGCTCGCATGTGTTTTATTACACCTTTAGGAGTAGAATCTTCATCGTCACGAATTTGAACAATGCTAAGAGAATGAAATTAATTGATAGAAATTACATCACACTAGGATTTATTATATAATTTTTATTATTGATTTACTATTTGGTGAAAAAGTGGGTATTACTTTAATATGTTGATTTTTTTTTCAAATTTTATAATTTGAAAATACATAGCACTGGTATTTAGGAATTGAGATTATTTTTAAAAGTTTGGTGGATGTTTAAAAAATCGTTAGAATGTGAACAAAAAAATATTGATGTTTTAATGCCTTATCATGATATGTATAATGTATTAAATTTGATATTTTTTATATTTTAATTTCTAGAGAGTGATAAAATAGTTAAATTAATTTTTCTTATAGAATATTTTATTTTTTACGAAATGAATAAACTAACCATAAGAAGTTACTAAGAATGTGGTTTCGCCTAATAAATGGGTTAATCGATAGCTAGTTAAAATTATTTTCCTAGATTTTCAATCCAAGGGATGAGGTAACCGATGGGATTAACCAATGAAATTTGATAATTCCATTCAGTTTTAGAAGCATAATCCACCCATATTTGTGGGTGATTTAGAACTATAGAATTCATATGTGTTGATAAATATTATGAACCAATGAATCAGTTTCCTAGGCATGCTTACTAAGATGAATGTAAAGTATGAATTATACATGAAAGTGGATCATTATTACTTGTGGTGAGATTTGTAGGTTTAGGCTAAATTATATGAAGGAATTTGATGAGATGATTTTAAATAACTTTTCGAAAAAATTATATCCCATTTGTTTAGTTTTTCTATAATGATATACTTTTTCATCCTAATTAAATAAAACATCACAGTGACAGTTTATGCAATTAAATTTATTAATTTAGTACACTATACACATTAAATATGTAAAAGGGTATCCTTTAAGGGACACATTCTTGAATCGGGAATGAGGGTACATATTTTCTTGAATATTTTTTTTAATTTATATATAATATTATGTGGACATATTTTATAGAGAGATAGTGGTAAAAAGGTAAACCTCTGGAACTACTATTAGAATAATCATATCTATACCTATTAGAAATGGTGGAAACTCCAATGTTAGGAATAATAGAAGGGGGGACACCTATATACATGGTAGTGTTGTGAATAA
Source organism: Viscum album (assembly GCA_963277665.1). Taxonomy (NCBI): domain Eukaryota; kingdom Viridiplantae; phylum Streptophyta; class Magnoliopsida; order Santalales; family Viscaceae; genus Viscum; species Viscum album. The sequence goes on from OY728120.1 coordinate 1,128,724,862, forward strand.
TAATCAGATTTTGGGGTTGGTGAATCTTCCTTGTAAACAAAAGATAATTCTAGGATTTTTTTTTCTGTGTGGTTCATTTGATCATGTGATGTTGGTTGTCCAAAATTAACTATAAAATGAAACAATTGAAACCATATTGGGAATAATTAGTGATGTTATCACCATTCCCTATGTTCAGGATGTAGGGACACATCTCATGTTTCTTATATTTCATGTGATTCGACGGGGTGAGGGTATCAAAATATATCTCATGAATAGAATTGTGATATACATGGTGATTCTAGAAATATCATGAATCCTCATGAAATTAAATCTCAATAGGGTAATAAAGAACAAAGTTCAATAAGTAAGAAATTTTATGGTGTTGAGAAAGTACTTATGGATGATAAATCGAGAACATTATTGGAGAGAGGTATAATTATTTTAAATTAAAACATTAGGAAAACATTTTTTTGATATATTTTAATCCCATTCACCTGTTTATTCTTGTGTTTTTTATCTTTTTGGATTTCATATTGAGATGATAAACTATTTTTTGAAACACCAAACACCCTTTTATTAAATAGAATTTTGAGCCTTCATGTAAAAATGATTTTCTGTAACAATTTATTGAGGTGAATTGAGTTGTGATTTCCCATTTATTGAGATGTATTTATATTAAATAGTCTAGGGTAATTATTGTATGATAATTTTTAAATCTCACATCAATATTTATAACAAATGGGTTTGTTTTAAAACTAATAATGGTTTCGATCATATCTTTAGAAGAGACCTAAATTGAAAGGCATGTGTAGAAATATTTTTTGCAATAGAAGGTGCATAAATATCATAATATTGGTAATATTTTACCATGGAATCTATGGATGATATAATGAATAGTTGTTTTCTAATAATCAATTATTAGTTTCCAAATTGTTTTTTATAAAATTTATTAGTGTTTCCACCCACATTAGAAGTGGTGTTTATGATTGATCTCCTATCAAGGAACAACCCATTATCACTTACATCTTATTTAATGGAAGAAAAATAATTAGGGTAATTGAAATATAAGTTGTATGATTTAGAAAGAGAAGGTTTCATTCATCCTAGCACATATCTGTGGGTAGAACCCATTTTGTTTGGGAATATATGGATAGAACTGATAGGCTATGTATTTAATATCATAATGTTAATCATGTTTTGATAAATTATCAGTATCCACTAACATGAATTAATGAAATGTTTTATCAATTGAGGGAATCCTGGAGGATATAAAAAATTGACTTGCAATCAATATATCACTAATTGTGGGATTGGTTGGAGGATATTGAAAAAATAGTTTTCAGGAGTACATATTAACATTATGAGTATTTGATTATTCCTTTTGGTCTTATGAATGAACCAATATTATTTATGATATTGATGAATTAGGTATTTAAAATATATTTGGATTCATTTGTGGTGGTTTTTTAGATGAATCATTTTTGTACTCAAGGACAAGGGATGAGCATCAGTCACACTTGGTGAGAGTGTTTGGAAAATTGAGGGTTCAACATTTTTATGTAAAAAATTCAACGTATGATTTTAGGATAAAATATTTATATTTACATGGTTATGAAATCTATGAAAGCAGTTTTATTATAAATACTTAAATAATTGAGGTTATTATATCATGGAAACCACCAATGAATTTCATTGAGATACATAGTTTCATTGGCCTAGCTAGTTATTAATGAGGTTTTGTTCACAATGTTTCATGAGTAAATTCACTAATTATAGCTCTAAAAATTTGGGGTGTTCCCATCCAATGGAATTATGAATTTCATAAGAAATTTCAAGGGTTTAATTTGAACCTTACATCAGCACCAATCATGATATTTCCAAAATAGGTATAATAGTATGTGTTGTCTTGTGATGCATTAGGAACTAGGTTAGGTTGTGTTTTCATACTGGATGATCGTTTTGTCACTTATGGCTCTTGGTAGTTGTTTTTTCATGATAATAACTACCCAACACATGAGTTGGGTTTAAATATTGTAGTATATGCATTGAAAACATGGCATCAATTTTTATTTTTTGGGAAATTAAAATTATTTATGGATCATAAGACCTCGAAACACATTTTCTGTAAAGGATATTTGAATATGGGACAAATAATTTTGGTGGAGTAAATTAAATATTTTGACTTCAAAATTATTTATAAATTGTTTAAAGGAAATTAATTGGTGGATTCATTAATAATAATGACATATAGTAAGTTGGAGGAAGAGGCTTCTGATAACTGGTATCCAATTTCATGGATAGACAATATGAATTTTGATTTTGAATATTGTGGTAGTATTGTTATCTTAATCCTAGTTTCCTAAGATCATGATTTGCTGGAAAAGGTTAAAGGGTAACAGACATATGATTATGAATGTGTTTCTTGGATTTCAAACTTCAATGGTGTGGAAACCATTGAGGGATGGAAGAAGGATGGAAGAATAGTTTTTTTGTTTTCAATATCAGATAGTTTTTCCATTGGTTTTTTAATATAAACTTCTTTATGCTTATTTTCATTGTTTATAGGTTTTTCATACTAGAAATAATTAGCTGTAAAAGATAATGAATGAAATGTTTTCATTGTGATAATGAAAATAAAAGTGGTTGAGTATGTTTTGAGATGCCTCACATGTCATGAGGATAAGGAAAAGCAATATAATCCAGTGGGTATGTTGTATTATTTACCTATTCTTATATATAAATGGTTGGATATAGCCATATATTTTATGAGAAGTATCCCATTAGTGGTTCGGTAACATGATTCCATATAGGTGATAGTGGATTGTCTCATAACATCATCCCATTTCCTACATATTTGGGAATCACATACGATGTAGGAATTGTCAAAAATATATATCTGATATGTGTTAACGTGGAATGGAGTAAAAGTTTCTATAGTATCAGACCAAGATCAAAGGATTATGTCATGTTTTTGGAAATCCATATAGCTAGCCTTGCATACCCAGTTGACTATATTAAGAGTGTACCACCGTTAAATTGATTGGAAGTCCAAAATGTGGATTCATTTATTGTAATACATGGTTTGGGATTGTGTAATTTATTTTTTTGGATCATCGGAGGATCAAGTACAATTAGTGGAGTTTTTATATAATAACAGTTATCAAGCCTCAATAGATATGGCTTTATTTGTATAATTTCATGGGTGTCCATGTCATTATCCATTTTGTTGAATGTTAATATCTTATACTTCACCGGTTGGACTATGCATAGTCTAAAAGGAAATGGAGAAGGCTTAGTTGACCAGTAAGAGAATGTATACAGCTTATATTCATTATAAATCTTATGCATGTCATTATCGATGGTCATGTGCATTCGAGGTGAGTCATCACGGGTTCTTGAGAATTTCACCATGGCATCTTAATTTTCTTTTGGGATTCATGGTAAGTTATATCAAAGATATAGAGGAACTTTTAAAAAAACATGAAAAGTTTTTTGTTGTGGAATATCAGTTTGGATTTCCATTATGGTTATGTTTTTTTCATATTTTGTTTCAAGTATCTTAGTTGAAAATTTACCAACTGGATCCTTATCATGTGATTCAATGGGATAATATTGGCATAGATCCAAAATACCTTCACTGGTTCATGTGCTATGTTGGATTCTGTGTAGGAAATATATACTATTTCTTGGGAAAATCATTGGTCTAGTGTGGGTTTTATGGTAGCATGGCCATATTCAGGAAGAGATTTGGGAATGAGAAAAATAAATGGCTGATTAATTTGAAAAACACTTTTTATGCCTATGGTGGTATTATACATTACTAGGATTTAAATGCTAATGGTGGTAAGAAGGTAGGACCCTCAGTTTTAGTCTATCAACCCATTATTTATATATTTTTAGTATATAAAATATTTTGTTATGTTTGGTAAGTTTATGAGGCACATTATAATGTTTTTTGGGGATTTTATAGGAGATAATCGTTCAATCAATGTAAGTATAAAATTTTTGGGGCCTCTACAAAATCATACAATGGAAAAAATGGTCCCCAGGTAGAAAAATGATTAGGAACATGGTTTGGAAAAACCGTATGACCACACAAGAGTAACTTTGAAATAAAGAATAGAGGGTTTTAGTATGATTGGAACATAGATTTTTGAACCATGTGAGCCAACCATGTTATAGTATATTAGATTCAATGTACAATGCGAGGTTTATTCATGGTTTCCTTAACTGTTCACCCAAACCATGCACCATTAAAAAAATGATCCAAAAATTATAGATATAATTCAGATTTTCTATTTAATGTATTTTTTCCCTAAATAGAACCTCATACAATTTCCTCTTATCCCAATGGAATTATATACCCTTCCTATTGATCTATGAGAAATCCCTTTATTTTGACCATATTTTTTATCACTATATCATTACATCATTTTAACAAGGAAGGTGGTCAGAGGCGAGCCCCTGACTATTTATTAAAATAAAGAAAAGTGCAGAAAATGCGCAAACCAAACCAGCAGCACCCAAACCAACATTCAAAATTTAAAACATCAAAAGGAAACAGGGCCTCGAACTTCACCCCATCAGCCAGCTCTTCCCCTTGTTCCACGAACCCACGTCACCGCCTCGAATCACGCACCCTTGAAACCAGCAGCACCTCGAACCGCGTCCCGCCTCGAAACCATGCGAGACGACCAGAGAAACCTCTCTGAACCGTCGGTGAGCTTCACCGGCGTTCATCCACCAACACAGAGAAGGAGATCACATCAACATGCACCATCCACCGTCCAGGTCGTCGGAGAGGACGACAGACAAGACCGGATCGCCACGCGCCACCATTCACCGGGGAAAGCGGCAGAGCCGTCGACAGAACCACCACATACCCTGCAAGAAACATCAGCAAGGACGCCGGAGTAGGACCCAACCCCTCCATTGTCGGTACAAACCATCGTCGTCGACTCCTTTGAAGAGAAATGAACATGACCAGAAAATCCACCTCCGGACGTCGCCTTCATCAGCACGAACCAAGGAAAAAGCCGAGCACCGCCATCCGAGATCACCAAGAAAGCAACGCCCGACCTCCAAACACCCAGATCAGAGGCCGAAGTGATGATTCCGTACCGTCAGGACAGGGACTCCGGCGTAGAATCAACACCGAGTCGCGAAGACCCCGGTGCACGCAAGAAGAGTCGATGCAGGGCCGAGCCGAAAAGAAATCCCACCTCAAATCTCCGAACCAGGGAAGAAGACGCACAGCTCCGGGATGAGGGAGGCGGCGAGATCGAACCCTAGCCGGACGCGGTGCCCCTTACGGGTCATTACATCATTTTAAATATAAATAACGTTGTAGTGTTACAAATACAAGATACAATGCTTTAGTTTCATGGTAAAATTAGGACCATATAGAACATTACGATAATAAAAAATAAATATTTATTTATGACCATATTCATTATCCTTCTAAATATTATATTCTCCTTAGTACAAGTAGGGAATTGATGATCCACATAAAAAATGGGTGATCTAAAATCATAGTAAGAGGATGAATAAGGAAATAAATTAGTATAAAATGAGTTATCATAATCAGCACCATCTAAAAATAACCATAAAATCATCATTATGAAAAAATATACTATCATTTCGATGCATATTCCACATTATCACATTAAATACATCACATTACCCAATTCATTGGATAGATATATAATTCTAGGACCACCTGTCACATCATAACAATTACATACTCATACAGGACACATATAACATATAACAATTGTATTCATAAAATATCCCATGTAAACAAATGGGTTACATAAAAATTTCATAAAGAATACATTTATCAATAAATATTGTAGGTTCCCAAATTAAAAGGAGGAAAGAAAACATGGTATACGAATCATTAATATTGAGTGAAGAATAAACCATCTCAATCGGAGTCAAGATGTGTTTTAGAAATAAGATTTGTTTTGGAAAATCATTATATTTTTCAGGAACAAAGTTGGAGAAATGTATATCATCATCAATAATATGGATGAACCATGAAATTAGAATTACTTAAGATTAAGAAAATACCCATATTGATATGTGTCATGATAGAGGTATAACACAAACAAAAGGAGTTGGGTTCAAGAATCCCCTTACCTTATTTTTGAATGATTTAATCACATTCTCTTAATTTCCTAGATAATCAAATTATATTAATTAAATACTGAATATAATACTTCTTATACATTTTTTAATGACCCAACCCTAGTTGCCTAGAGCCAGTTCCTTGTTTGATTACAATGGTATATAAACAAGGAACAAGAATCCTGAAGAACTGATCAGTTTAGTAGTATTGAAAAAACTAGATACATGAAAGGAACCCATTTTAAATTTTGAAATTAAATATAATATGATACATAACAAAAGTTAATAATATGCATCCTTGAAAACTCAATAAATGATCTCTTCTTATTAACATGGGGAAGGAAAAAAATGAAAGGGGAGAGCTCAAATTATTAGTAAGGGTAAGAAATATAGTGGAAGATATCATAACATAAACATATTCATTTTGAATATATAAAAACATGTGCCTTTAACGAAATCATCAAGACATTATGGAAGGAATAAGAGCGGAGTAAGTAATTCCATAATAAAATATTATCATAGTTATTCTACTACTCGAATAACCACGTGTACCTTAAATTATATTTTCATAATGAGGAAATGAATAATGTGGGACAACATAACCATACTGTCAAGGCCTTATTCTAGGACTATAAATATTAATTTTGTCAAGACCTCGTTCTAAGACCATAGTTTCTCTCATGAGACTGACCGATGCACTGAGGGGATATAGCGGCCCCCACTCATCACTTACTATGTCTAATGCATTCCTCATATGAAAGGGGTGAACATAATCATCATATACATTCTTATTGAAACTACCATATTAAATGTAAATAACATTCCCCTATCATTGAACATAAACACTAACCATTCAGAATAATAATGTGAATGATATCAAAATAGAACATCCATATTCATAATAAACAGAAACCCTTCAGCAACATATTTTACATGATATCATAATAGATAAACCCCAATTAAGTACAACATTTAACAACAGATGTTGATATAGATGAATATATTTATAAATGATACTGTTGAAAAATTCTTGAGGAAATAATCCATAAACATTCCAAAGTACCCCATACCACCTTGAAATATTCAAATAATAATACCATAGAATATCATGTAAAAAAGGAGACAGTAGATATGATATACCAAAGGGAATTGAATACACCATAAGAAATAAATATGTGGTGAACAAGGAATTTTTATCATAAAAGTTAATAAGAGATGAGAAAAATACTTTTTTCTTTTGAGAGACGATTCCTTTTGGAAAATCCTTTATATTTTCCATGTAATCATATTTTAAACATGAATATACCATAAAATATAATAATTGTATAGTTAAATTATATTTTAGGAATAAATTATGTTCCACTGAAGTGAAATCATGTAAAAAGAGTTCTTAGGATTCTTTATAAATAATACATTTTAGAACATTTTAAGGAAAGTATTAACGAGAATTTTTTAAGTGGAAAGAAACATTTGTTAACTTAAATAAAGAATTTAGCCAAGATTATATTTCATGATAAAATGAGAATATTTATTAAAATAATGGTTGCCTAAAACATATTTTTGAGTACCTCTGAAAATGGGTGAGAATTTGAAAATATCCCTTGAATCGGGGTTGTATTATTGAAACAATTTTGAATGATCCTTTTAACAAAAGTAACTATCCATAAAATATGGAATGATTATCATTAGTGAACATATATATAACACCCAAACCGAATTTATGAGGAGTACATAATAATATAAAAGAGGTTCATCTATGTAATTAGACAATAAAAGTAACCCGAATGAAAATGGAGGTTCGGGTGGAAAAACCCTTACCACATTGTAGTCAGTCATTTCGTATGAACCAAAATTACTAATATTAAAATGAAACATTGAATACCATGAAAATAAATATTTTCATGATATGTTACTTTAATGGGAATTATACATACACCATACACTAGTATTAGCAGTGAATAAAGGAAACCACACAAAAATGGAAGTGAGATAAAGGAAAACCTTAACTTAAGTCTGAATGTGTTCTTCTCTTGAACATAATGTCCTGGAATATGAAATTATACTTATTAATAACTTATTTGAGAACCTATTATACATTTATTTAGATTATAATAAATCTTCTAGTTAATTTATGCCCTTCTTGATAAGTTATTATATTGAATTTTGTCGATCCAGAGTGTTCGTTTTCGTTATTTTCATAATCGGTTCACTTGTTCTGAAGTAATGGAGTTCATGCGGAATGGATGTAAATCTCTAGAATTGAATTTTCATATTATTTTTTATCATATATATGTGTTATTGGTCATTTATATAATTTTTTTACATGGCATGAGGTTGAATTATTATATATAACTCTAATGATAACTAATTCAGTTAATTTGTGGGTTTTGATTACAACGATCTCATTTTTCTATATAACATAATAAAATTTGTACAAATGGATTAAAATACCTTAAATAGGGTATATTAAATATATTATAATTTGTTTCAACTATAAAAAGAATGTTTTCATGACCATATTTGATAAAGATAATAGAAATCGAAAGCCCATCGTCCTTTAATGTTGTAAATCGACACATCTCGGATAGTATTATCACTACTAAATATAAAAGAATGTAAAAGGGTGAGATGATGATAAATTATTCCGCTATCATGAAAAAATCCCATAAAATTTATGTTACTGGAGTCATCACACCATTTAGATAAGGAGATGTAATAATAGGAAAAATAAACCAAATGAACTTGAAAGGAAAGACAATGAATTGAAAAGTGGAAATTACAACTTGAACCAAAAATCCTTAAGAGACTCTATATGGGAGAGGATTTTGGGAGGATATTTGGACAGAGTTGGTAGAAAGAACAAGGATTGGGATGAGTGAAGAGAAGAGGGAGTGAGAAGGTTTTTTTATAGTGGAGGAGAGGGGACTTTTCATAAATTTTTAATCATTACATTATTAATTTCACAAAAGACCAGAAATATTGTTGATTACATGACCAATAATTGAGATAAATTCATTTGAGTTCGATCCTAGTGGGATTATATCACTTGTTTTGTCATAAATATTGTATTTAACCGATAATTTGTATATATGGTATTATTCTGTATTTCACTATTCATAAAAATTCTAGTATTTTAATAAATTTCCAAAACTTCACTCCAACCATTTGTTAATTTGTATAATCCAAAAACGATGTCCATTTTTCATAAATAATTTTTTTAAATATGATTAATTTAATATTGAATTAAAATCATAAATTATTCTAAAAAATATTTTAAAAACATTTGATTACTTATTCCAAAACATAGGCATATTGTACACCAACATGAATATTATATATATAATATCATAGGTATTGTTACTATTCATCGGGGTATATCACTATTCATTAGGGTATGTTACAATTCCTAAGGGTGGGTTACTATTCACCAAAAATTAAGTTTTTCTTATCGGGCACCAAATAACAAAATCATCAAAACCGTGTATGTCAGATTTTCGAAATTCGCATCACAGAAGTGACAAACTTATATTTACTTGGCTTGTTTATAACAAAGTAGTGTTTTTAGAGACATGGTGATCCATGAATTCTATAATAAATCTATTTGTAAATTCTTGTGGTGTTACATTATCTCATCCTTACAGAATCTCGTCCTCAAAATTTGAAGTTGAACCTCAAAAGTTAAGAGTTGTTACTTGAAAATTCCCTTATGGAAACCCACATAGGAGATAGTGTTAATAAAATATCATCTTAAATAGGTTAATGTAGATGATTTGGTCACCCCAAATAGTATGCTTTCGAATGAGGTGACATTAGTTGGAAGTAAAAACCTGGACATTGATGAAAAATCTAACTATGATGTTCTGATGGAACAAGATAGTGTACATGTTCAGATGAATGTTGATTACTATTAAATTCATCAATATTATTAATGATTATTATAATAGGAAAAAATTATATTTAAGACTATTTTCCTTGAGTTGATGAATTATTCTACTCTATAGGAGTATAAATATACATTTCTACTTATAAACTCTGCCTTTTATTATAGTTTAACTATCTATACCTCATCACATAACATGGGTTAGGCCATTTGGTGAAGCGATAAGTTATCCTTTAAAAGCTCATACAATGATCAACTTAAACCATTTCATAAATGGTTAATAAATCCTAAATATAATGATTCGTCACATTATAATGAAGTCCTATAAATTTCCAAGATGAACTTACCATTAACCATTAATCAACAAGAAGAAGTTCTAAAATTCACTTCCAAATGTGTCAATAACTTCATCATGTATCCTCTTGAAATATAATAATAACATGAATTACTGTAATACCATATTGGATACATGAATTCTTCTATATTACTTAAGTATGATACATGTTATTGGATATATTCCTTACAACCAAAAGTGTTGTAAACTCCATCGATGATAGCATATACAACTTAATGAGAAGTAAAAAATCAATTCCAAGTTATTTAGTACACATCTGAATTAATAATTTCGACATAATTATCTAAACATCATATATATATTAAGGATTTTCTTTCCCCCAATCATATTTTTTCCTAAAATGTTTAACATTCAACTGAATCACTTTTCCATTGTACCATTCCTCACTAGACCTCAAATCCTTAATGAAGTAGTATTGTAGTACAATCCACAATTCATATAACTAGTACATTAATGACAAAATATTATAATGAAAATATTTTTTACTAGGAATATTAATCATTCAACTTCATCTTCTGTAGAATCATTACTTTATCATTATCTAGAATCATCATTTTGGGTATATTCCTTTGATGCTTGGGACAATGATTCGCATAGTGTCCCATTTCCATACAGTTGATGCATTGTACATTGGAAACCATTTTCTTTCCCTTGTAATCCTGAAATGGGTTGCTTATTTCTCCACACTTATAGATTAATCCTATTCCCTTAAAACATTTACCATGGTGATTCATTCCACAGTTATCACATGTGGAAAAACTCTTATTTCCCCTCATCCCTTTATCCTTGTATTTTTATGCCATCCTCTTATTCATTTTCCTCCCTTAAAATCCGTAGGACTCTGAGAAGTCTTTAGATACCTCGTTAACACATGATATTATTTCATCATATGATTAGGATATTTGGGAGACCATATTCCTTTTAATAGATGGCTTAAGTCCATTAGAAATACGATCCTTCTTACTCTTCACATCACCTGCATTGGTGATGTTCTCATTACTTCTCCTTGGCACCATTTATAATCAATTACATATTATATATTGGCTCATAATATTATGAATTCTCTATATCTATAAACATGGTGTACCAAATAACATAAATTTATACATCATAAATTCTAGAACCGTATACTTTGAATACTTTAGTGGCATAAAACCTTCCTAATGGTGGGTAAATAAAATTTGAATTATCATAAGAATATCCCCTAGGAGTTTCGTAACAAATAGTGTAGCAAGGGCCGTTGTCGTGGACCTGTTCCCATTCTAGTCTATCTCAAAGCGGTGTTTTCAGGTTTTACCCCTAGATACATCAGTACCTGAGCCACCTTTACCTGCTCATATCCAAACATAGATTTATTTCTTGAATCAACCACATAATCTATTACTTACCAAAATACCAATACGTTCTTGTATGATTATCCTCAAAGACTATCATAGGGACTCTTCTCTAATCTACATTACCTAAATATAGTTTCCAAGGATTCTACTAAACTTTCTCTGATAACAACTATAAGGACCCGATCCCAGTTTCCTAGAGCCAGTGCCTTATTTAATTACATTAATATATTAACAAGGAACAAGCATCCCAATGGACTAATCGGTTTAGTAGTCTTGAAGAAACTAGATACATACATGGAACCCATTTTATATTTTGAAATGAAACAAAATATGATACATAACAAAAGCTAATCAACTACATCCTTGTAAACATAATAAATGATCTCTTATTCTTAACATAGGGAAGGAAAAACAAATGAAATGGGTTACCTAAAACTCTTAGTAAAGGTAATGAATACAATAGAATATATCATAACATAAACATTAGGCATGTTGAATATATAAAAACATGTGCCTTTAACAAAAACATGAACACATTATGTAATGAATAAGAGTTGAGTAAGTAATTCCATAATAAAACATAATCATGGGTATTATACTACTCAAATAACCTCATGAACCCTAAATTATATTTTCATAATTTGGGAATCCATAATACAGGAAAACATAACCATACCGTCAAGGCCTCATGCCAAGACCATAAATAATCATTTTTTCAAGGCCTTGTGCCAAGACTATAGTTTGTCTCATTAGACCTACCGATACACCGATGGGCTATAGAGGGCCCCACAAAACACTTACTATGTCCAATACATTTCTCATATGAAAGGGGTGAACATAATAAAAAAATAAATTCATATTGAAACTAGCATATGAAATGTAAATAAAATTCTCCAACCATTGAACATAAACACTAACCATTCGGCATAATATGGTGAATGATATCAAAATAGAACATCCATAGTCAGAATAACCAGAAACCATTCAAAAACATATTTTAGATGATATCTTAATAGATAAACCACAATTAAGTAAAACATTAAACAAAGGATGGTGACATAGATGAATATATTATTAAATGAGACTATTGTCAAATTCTTGAGGAAATAATCCTGAAACATTCCAAAGTTTCTCAAACCTCCTTGAAAAATTCAAATCATAATCCCTTCGAATAACATGAAAAAATGGATACTCTTGATATGATATACCAAAGGGTAGTACATACACCAAAAGTAATAAATACATGGTGAACATGGAATATATCTCATAAAATTTAATGAGAGATGAGAAAAATCGTTTTTACTTTTGAATGAAGATTGCTTTTTGGAAAATAATTTATATTTTCCTTGAAATAATATTTTAAACATGAATACCCCATTAAATAATATAATATGAAATTAAAACTATATTTTAGTCATAAATGATGTCCCACTAATTTTAAATTATGCATATAGAGTTCTTTAGATTCTTTATAAATAAAACAATTTAGAGATTTTTAAGGAATGTATTAAAGGGAATTTTAAAGTGGAAAGGTGAATTTGTTCTTTTAAATCCAGAATTAATGTGATATAACTTTTCATGATAAAATGAGTGTTTTTTTAAAACTAATTGTCACTTAAAACATATTTTTGAGTACACTTGAAAATAGGTATGAATTTATAAATATCCCTTGAATCGGGTTTTTATTTTGGAAATAATTTTGAATGTTCCTTTTAAAGGATGTAAATATCCATAAAATAAGAATTGATTCTGGTTAGTGAAAATATATATAGAACCCACATAAAATTTTAGAGGAGTACATAATAATACAAAAGAGTTTCATTGAGGTAATTTGACAATAAAACTAACCCGAATGAAAATGGTTGTTCTGGTTCAAAAACCCTTACCAATTTGTAGTCAATCGATTCGTATACCCCAAAATTAATAATATTAAAATGACAAATATAATGACATTAAAATACATTTATTCATGATATGTTACATCAATGAAAATTATACATACACTATACACAAGTATTAGTAGTGAATACAGGAAACCTCACAAAAATGTAAGTGAGATAAAGAAACCCCTTAACTTAAGTCCAAATGTGTTCTGTGTTTAAACATAAGGTCCTCGAATATGAAATTAGACAAATTAATAACTAATTTCATAACCTATTATAAATTTATTTAGTTTATCATTACTTTGTTTTGTTTATTTATTCCCTTCTTGGTAATTTATTATATTGAATTTCTACAGTGTTCGTTTTCTTTATTTTCATAATCGGTTCACTTGTTCTTAAGTAACAGAGTTCATGTGGGATGGATTTAAATCTCCATAATTGAATTTTAAAATTATTTATGATAATTTATAGGTGTTAGTGGTAATTAATATAATTTTTATCATGGAATGTGGATGAATTATTATATAGAACTTTAATTATAACTATTTCAGTTAATTTGTGGGTTTTGATTACAACAAACTCATTTTTCTTTATAACTTAATAACATTTGTACAAAGGGATTACAGAACATTAAATAGAGTATATTAAATATATAATAATCAGTTTCAATCATAAAAATAATTGTTTAATTACTATAACTGTGAATGATAATAGAAATAGAAAGCACATCGTCTTTGAATGTGGTAAATTGACACATCTCCTATAGTGTTCTCACTACTAATATAAAAGAATGTAAAAGGAAGAATGATGACATATTATTCCACTATCATGAAAACATTACAGTATATGTAATTTACTTGAGTCATCACACCATTTGGATATGTAGATGTAATAATAGAAAAAAGGAAACAAATGAACTCGAAAGGAAAGTAAAAGAATTGAAAAGATGAATTTACCTCTTAAACCAAACTTCCTTGAGAGCCTCTTTACGAGAGAGGTTTTGGTCTTTTTATGAGACCAAGGCTTTCTGTATATCATACGGGGGTTTGGGAGGATATATGGACAGAATTTGGATATGGAACAAGGCTTTAGAGGAGTGATGAGAAGAGGGAGTGAGAGGGGTTTTTTATAGTGGAGGATAAGGGAGTTTTCATAATTTTTTTTCATTAGTTTATTAATTTACCTCAACACCAGAAATAGTGATGATTCAAAAACCAGGAATAGTGATAAATGTATGTGAGTTCGAACCAAGTGGGCTTACATGACTTGTGATTTCAAAAATAGTGTATTTAACTGATAATTTGTATATACGGTATTTTACCATATTTCACTATTCATAAAAAATTCAAGTATTTCAAAAAAAATCCAAACATTCACCCGAACCATTTTTTGACCTGTAGATTCCAAAAATAAAGTCCATTTTTCAAAAATAAATTTATAAATATGATTAATTTAATATTTTATTAAAATAATTATTTATTCTAAAAAATAGTTTTAAAACATTTATTTACTTATTCCAAAACATTGGTATATCGTACTCCAACATGAATATTATTTATATACTATAATAGGTAAGGTTACTAATCATTATTTTATATCACTATTCATTAGGGTATGTTACTTTTCATAATGGTAGGTTTCTATTTGTAAGAACCCAGATCTTCGTTTCAGGTATGTTTTTCCTATTCTGGTTGTTTTTGAGGAAAAGAGTAAAATCTGGAAATTTTCAATAGACTCACGGTGTACTTTATAACTACACTCCATGTAATTTGATGCAGTGCAAGGCCATGTGCTGGTCGTGACTGGGACACAGACATGGTGTGTTGGGGTGATGTGTAGGTCTCTTAAAGCGGAGTATAGAAAAGCCTAGTACACACCCTGTACCCCAAAAGTACACGCCGTGTACATTCTTTTTTTTCATTAAACAGACCGAGGTCACGCCTAATCAAACGAAACACCTTCTTCTCTAGGTTCTTCGACTGAGTGCACCTGTACGGCCGCATACATACTCCGTGCCCCCGAGCCTCCATCTCTTTGCTAAATCGACCGCTATCAATTGCGTTGGAACCACAACAGTGAGCTCTTCCTTCTTCTTGAGTTTCATTCCATAATTTACCCTCTTTCTCAAGATATCGCAGGTTGAACGTTTTGTGCATTTTCGTAGATATATGAAGTTATAAGGAGATTCAATCATCGTGGTTCAAGTATATTGATCTCCTAGCATCAAGGCAGGTGTTTTGTGCATTACCGTTCGAAGTCTTTGAGTTTTATGTGAAAATTTCCACCAAAAACCATGAACGGGGTATTGCGTGTTTACTGTTTTGACCCTGTTGTATTCTTTCCTTTCTTGTATGCTTGTTTAGAGGAAATTTGATCATGTTTGTGGGTTATTTTTGTGCATGGATGTTTTTCAAATGCCTTGTTCTTGTTATGACTTTTGAGTCTTGTTAGCCTTTGGTCGTTATACCTGTTATCCTTGCCTTGTGACTATAGGTTGGATTGCTGTTTCTTGACATGCTTGTTATGTTGTAGACTGGTTAGCCATGTAACTATGTAGGTGTACATTATCCTTATATCATTTTTATGCACTGACTGGCATGGGACCATGAGAACCTGGTTCTATCCACTATATGGGATAAACCGACTGAGCTTGCCAGAGAGTCTCGAATATTTAAGGCTATATGGGGATTGACCGAGTGAGCTTCCTTAGAGAGTCTTGAAATTATATACTACAGGGGGGTAGATGGAGTGAGCTTCCTATAGAGTCATGGATATTATAGACTACAGGAGGGTAGACCGAGAGAGATTCCTCTGAGAGTCTTTACTTGTTTGAATTTCCTTAAACCTTTATAGGCTATAGGAGTAATTGACAGAGAAAGCTTCCTCGTAGAGTCTGTGATATACCTGAGACTATATGGGGAATTGACCGAGTGATCTTCCTCATAGAGTTTCTAGACCATTGGTCTATAATAGGGTTAGACCACATGATCTTCCTCAGAGAGTCCCTGACTACCCTAGACTATAAGGGTAATTTACCGAGTAAGCTTACACAGAGAGTCTTATAATTTAGTATGACCAAACATGAGGGGTTAGGATGAGTGCACTACATAGAGGGTTATTGGTACTTCTTGTATTGGACCATAGGGGTTGGATGCAAGTACTTCCCTGAGGGGTTCCAGTTGTGGTTAGAGGTTTGCTTCACTGCTACTTGTTGTTCTGTGGATTGATTACTTTTGTATATCATCCTGTTACGGCTTACTGTTTACTACCTGTTGTTTACTGTTACTGTTTACTACTTATTGTACTATTACCTACCATATACTCCTTGATTGTTAGGAATAGATCTTCAGGTGGTTTCCTATTGGGATTTGGTCTCACACCCTGTTAGGGCCATGGTTTTGGCCCCAAACATACTATGTTGTTGCAGGTATAGAAAAGGGAAAGCGCTCTTCAACTTCGGGTACCTGATTACTTTGTATTAGGAGAGTATGGGACCAAGATTTGGCTTGTGATGCTGCGGAGCTGTTTATATTTTCTGTTGTACTTTTTTTGTACAGTTTTTATACCCAGTATTGTGATCTGTTTGGCTGCTTTCTTAGATATGTATAATGCATCATTTCGTATATACATATGTTCTCTAGTTGTTTATTGTTTTATTCCTCTGCTGTTTATTGTTGTTGGATATTTCCTTCTTCTACTTTTTTATGCTTTTTTTACTTCCACTGTGTTCTCTTCCAATAAGGGCATATTTTCCCCACTATCACACCCAAGGCCCTCACTGCTAGTCGGCAGCCTCTGGCGTTTGGTGAAATGCCCTTGAGGTCATCTGACCAACATGGTACGGGGCGCCTCTAGGTGTCTTCCAGAACCGGGACATTACAAAGTGGTATCAGAGGAATTCTTTTCTCTTGATATACTATTTGGATCATTTATCCTGGGATATGAGGGATTCTGTGTTTCGTAATAAGTTGTACCTGGGGGTAGCTAACCCGTGTACAGGGAAAATCCAATCTACCTCATTTATTGGAGTTTTCTGGTTTTGAGATGTTACGGTAGATAATACTTCACCTAGAGTGATTCACATGACTTGTGTTGTTATTTTTGTGGCTATTGCGGTTCTATTTCTGTCACAACCCGATGAGATGAGGATAGGCCATCTCATGCATCATAAAGGAACTTGTTCGAAATCACTGGTCATGCATTCTTGCCATGCCTTCTAGGGTGAATTAGTGACTGCATGTTGTTGTGAGAGTCGTTGTGTAGATTATTCATGATTTTGTGATAGATTATTTTATATAATCCCTATAGTTTGATAGAGAAATTGTTGGTATTGTACCTTTCTTAAATGAATGCCATATTTTGGTTCTTGAGGTGTTATGGGCCCTCATGATTCAGAACTCAGTGGTTCGTTGACCTGTTTCTCATGTATATGACTGTATAAGATGCCATGTTTTGAATCATGAAGAGTATGGGACCTCACTGATCTGAATTTGGCACCTACATGCTTTTTATTCAGTGTTTTCTGGGCTTCGGTGCAGTTTTTGAGCTATTTCCCGGAAAAACCTAGAATACACAGCCTGTACATTAGTTATACACGCCGTGTAGTTTTTAAACCATGTCACTGACTATGTGAGAAGAAACATGGGGTGGTGAAAAGGGTCTTCCGGAACATGCTGTGAATGGTAGTTACATTTCATGTAGTGGTGAGTTGTGTACCCAGCTGTGTCACTAACAACACGGGTCGGGGAAGCTCATGAATTACACGTCCCGTTTGGTATGAACACACCATGTAACCATGTTCTAGGTACCCGATCGTGTCAAGAACAACACAGATTGGTGTTACCTTCTACTATACATTCCATTTTTGTTCGAAACGTTCTGTTTAAGGGTCAGTCGTGTAGTCGGCCGTGTAACAAACAACACGGGTCGTCGTAACCTTGTCTAGTACACGTCGTGTCCATAGTGAACATGCCGTGTATTCTATGGTTAAGAGGACCATGTCAGCTAGCTGTGTATAGAGACACGAGCAGGGGAATGGAGTTCAAGTACACACCGTGTGTAGGGACAACACACCACATAGTCTGGGGTATTACACGACCAGCTATGGTAGAAGTACACACCGATGTGAATAGCTTTAAGGAACACACCATGCAGTTTTATACACAACATGTTTTCATGTTTGGTAAAACATAAATGTTTCTCTCTCATGATCTCATATTGTACTCTTGTGTTCTCAGTTTTTGATAATTTTGATCTAAGGTGGGTGCTTGACCTTGGATAGTCATGCCACCGAGAAGTCCTCATGTTGTGCCAGTCTTGGCACCAGCCGTCATTCCGGACACATGTGTTGATGCACAGTTCTGAGAGTGTTTTATAAGGTTCATGTTGAATTCCTGAGTTGGTGGAATTTATCATCGGGTATCTAGGTAGTATGCTACCAATGCGGGAGGGTTGAGAAAACTAGGCCTCGGTTCCATAGAGACCTGATGGAGTGTCGATCGTGCGGAAAGATGGGCCATGTTCAACATTTTTTTCAGATCTTCTCACCTTAGCTGGTGGTAGGCTTTCTTCTATTACCCCGTGTACATGAGATGTATCGCCAGTTTCTCACCAGTCTGAGAAATGGAGTTCTTCCGCCCATTCGGGCTAAGGTGGAGGTCGTAGATGTAGTGTTCAGTCACGAGGTTACCCACGACAGCAGAGTGGATCAGCTTAGAGTGGTCAGCCAGGGGCGCAGGGCTATGGTACTAGCCAGACTCCTATTGTGGAGGAGACCAATCAGTAACAGGATCCCATCCCTTCTATAGTTCGAGGTACAATCTTAGTAACTCAGTTTTATCTTCATCTTTTTTTGATACTGGTTCCTCGCATAGTTTTATCTTTGTAGTTTTTATGGAGAGCCTTAGGCTCAGTATCCTTTCGTCTGCCGACATGTTGACTCTTCACACACCATTGAGAATGAGGACATCTAGAATACATCAGTGTATAGAGTTACCTCTTGAGTTTTCATGGTGTCACTTCTTATTGGACCTCTATGTCCTAGAGATGAAAAGCTATGATGTCATTCTCAGTATGGACTAGTTTGTTCCCTTCCAGGAAGTCATTGATTCCTATAGCCATAGGGTGAGTTTCGTATCACTAGAGGGCGAATATTTTCTTCATATAGGCAAGTGGGATTTCCAGACGGTAGAGATAGACCAGAGCATGATTGGCTAGGAGGAGTTACAACACAGATTGCAAGTCATTATCTGGATAACCAGGGGACTTCATAGTTTGAATTTCCTCCAGTGGTGGATTGTTTTAGGGATGTCTTTCCAGAGGATTTATCAGGTTTTACTCCAGAGCGTTAGGTATAGTTATCAATTGATCTCATTTCAGGAGCGCCATCGGTGTCCATTCCTCCTTATAGGATGGCTATACCTGAGTTTCATGAGCTCAAGAAGTAGTTGGAGGAGTTGTAGGAAAAGGGTTTCAACTGGCCCAGAACTTCCCTTGGGGTTCTCCTGTATTGTTTTCAAAGAAGGAAGAATGTACCCTTAGGCATTGCGTGGTTTATCGAAAGCTGAACCAGTTGACGGTCAAGAACCGATATCACTTTCCAAGGATCGATGAACTCTTTGATCATCTTCGAGGAGCCTGGGTGTTCTCAAAAATTAATTTGAGGTCCAGTTATCATCAGTTGCATGTTAGACCATTAGATATACCACTTACAACCTTCAGGAGTAGGTATGGTGTACAAAAGTACACGGTCATGCAATTCGGTCTCCTGAATGTGCAAGCGGTTTTTATGGAACTGATGAACCGAGTGTTCCATCAATACTTTTATTCCTTCATGGTGGTTTTTGTGGATGACAACTTTGTGTACTCTCGCAATCGAGACAACCATGCTACCCATCTTGTGATCATTCTAAGTACACTAAGAGAGAATCAGTTATATTCTAATCTCTCGAAATGCCACTTTTGGATTGATCAGATTCACTTCTTGGGTCACATTATCTCTGAGACAAGAGTATTAGTAGACCCAGAGAAAGTGAGTGTTTTAGTTTCCTGGGAGCAGATGAAAAATGTATTTGAGGTGCGGAGTTTTATAGGGCTGGATGGATACTACATGCGTTTCATTCGACAGTTTTCATGCCTAGCAGCACCGTTGACAGGTCTGACCATGAAATGGGAACAGTTCTTATGCTCAGAATCTTGTGAGACAACCTTTCAAGAGATGAAAGGGAGGTTAACATCAGCACTGATACTAGTCATGCCAGAGCCGGGCAATATCAATATAGTATATTGTGATGTTTCAGGTGTCGGACTGGTAGCTGTGCTTATGCAGGAGGATGGAGTCATTCTGTACGAGTATCGACAGTTGAGGCCACATGAGAGGAACTGGCCGACGTGCGATCTGGAGTTGGCAGTTGTTGTTCATGCCTTACGCTTTTAGTGAAATTATATTCTGGGAGATCACTATGTGGTTTTCATCGACCACAAGATTCTCAAGTTTATATTCACTCAGTAAGATATGAATCTGAGAATGCGAAGGTGGGTCAAGTATCTCCAGTCCTTCGACTTTGAGCATGCCTATACACTGGGAATGGGCAACACAGTGGTTGATGTGGTGGGCAGAAGAACTCAGATTCAGGCAGTTCTGGAGGCCAATAGTGAGTGGTAGCTTATGGATCTGTTTTCTAAGATGCACTTGGAGGTGCATGATAGACAAGGACAAAATTTTCTATCTTGTTTAGATGTTACCTCTACCCTTATTGATCGTGTATGGATGAGGTAGCTATCAGAATCGGAAGGCCTAGTCCTGCGAGAGAGTGTGTCAGGAGAGTGCCCTCTTCCTGGATGGACAGTGGGCGAGGATGAGATCATGCGTTTCCAGGGATGTGTATGGGTTCTAGTAGACATAAGCGAGGAACTAATGTGGGATTTTCATTCTTCATTTTCGGCAGTTCATCCTGGAATCACCAAGATGTATTGTGATCTACCCCACCAGTATTGGTGGCCAGGTATGAAGAGGGATGTTGCTGGGTTCTTCATGAGATGTTATACCTTTCAGCAGGTTAAGGTGGAGTATCAGCGACCATCAGGGCTTTTACAAAAATTACCCATTCCCGAGTGGAAGAGGAACGATGTCGCGATGGACTTCGGGACTGGGTTACCGAGGTCACCTCGAGGGATTGATTCTATTTGGGATATCGTCGACAAACATATGATGTCTTCTCACTTCTTTACGATCAATGATACCTTCAGTATTGATGTGATTGGGAGGTTGTACATCCGAGTGATTGTATATCTTCATGGAGTTCCACAATCTATTTTTTTAGATAGGGATGTGCGGTTTACTTCCCAGTTCTGGAAGGGGCTTCAGAAGGCTTTGGGTACACATGTACTTTTGAGTACAATATACCATCCCCAGACAGATGGCTAGTCCGAGCGTATGATCCAGGTGCTTGAAAATATGCTCCGAGCATACATTCTAGACTTTGGCGGTTTTTGGGAGAAGCACATTCCTCTTGTGGAGTTTGCCTATAAAAACAGTTTTTAGGCAACTATTTAGATGGCACCATACGAGGATTTATATGGTAGGCCATGCAGATCACCTTTGTGCTTGCTGGAGGTAGTAGAGCCAGCTTTTATGGGACCTCATCTTGTTCAGGAGACCTCAGATCAGATAGAGATGATTCAGAAGAGGATGGCTACATCACAGTCTCGACAGAAGTCTTATGCTTTTCAGTAGAGAAGAACTCTGGAGTTCGAGGTCGGGGATCAGGTTTTTCTGTGTGTCACACTGAGGTTGGGACACAAGAGGATTCAGAGAAAAGTTAAGCTTCCACCATGGTACGTCGAGCCGTTTGAGGTGTTGGAGTGAGATAATTTGGTTTCCTATCAGTTGTAGTTACCTTAGAGGTATCGTGCTATGCACGACATCTTCCCTGTTTCTCATCTTCGACGTTACTTTTCAAACCCATCTCATGTGTTTCAACCCAATGAGTTTGAGCTTGATGAGGATGTATCATTTTAGGATCATCCTATCAGGATTTTTGATCGCAGTATGAAGGTTATCCATGAGTGGTCTGTTCATCTGGTATGTGTAATATGGCAGCACGGGTGAGTACCGGACGAGACCAGGGAGAGGGACGCCGATGTATGATCGCAGTGGCCAGAGATGTTCGGGGTTTCTTCTTCTATGCCTCACTATACAAAATCAAGGAAAAATTAATTTAATGGGGGATGTTTGTAAGAACCCAGATCTTCATTTCTGGTATGTTTTTCCTTTTATGGTCGTTTTTGAGGAAAAGAGGAAAAAATTTAAATTTTCAAAGTACACACCGTGTACTTTATAAGTACACACCATGTACATTTATGTAGTGAAAGGCCGTGTGCTGGTCGTGTATGGGCCACACACATTGTGTTTAGGGGAAATGTGGGGGCCACTTAAAGAAGAGTACGAAAAAGCCAAGTACATGTCATGTACCCCAGAAGTACACATCGTGTACTTCCTTTTTTTCATTAAACGGATCGGGGTCACGCCTAATTGACAGAAACACCTTCTTCTCTAGGTTCTTCGACCAAGAGGTCTCGTACGACCATGAACATCTTCCAAGCCCCCGAGCCTCTGTCTGTTTTCTGAATCTACCACAGTCGATTGTGTTGGAACCGCAATGGTGAGCTCTTCATTCTTATTGAGTTTCACTCCATGATTTTCCCTCATTCTCAAGATATCATGGGTTGAATGTTTTGCGTGTTTTCATTGATCTACGACGTTCTAAGGGGAATCATGCTTTTTGGTTCAAGTATATTGATCTCCTAGAATCAAATTAGATGGTTTGTGACATACCATTTGATGTCTTTGAGTTTAATGTTCAAATTTCAACCAATACTCGTGAACGGGGTATTGCGTGTATACTGTTTTGCCCCTATTGTTTTCCTACCATGCTTTTATGCTTGTGTAGAGGTAATTTGACCCTGTTTGTGGATCATTGTTGTGATTGGATGTTTTTCCCATGCCTTTTTATTGTTATTACATTTGGGTCTTGTTAGCCATTGGTCGTTATACCAGTTTTCCTTACCTTGTGACTGTAGAGTGGATTGTTGTTTCTTGACATGCTTGTTATGCTCTAGACTAGCTATCCATGTATCTCTATATGAGTAATTTGTCCTTATAGAATTATTATGCACTGACTGGCATAGTAATGTGAGTACCTGGTGTTATAGACTATAAGGGATAGACCGAGGGAGCTTCCCAGTGAGTCTCGGATATTTTAGGTTATACGGGGATAGACCGAGTGAGCTTCCTCCGAGAGTCTTGGACATTATAGACTACTGGGGGTAGAACGAGTGAGCTTCCTAGAGAGTCTTGGACATTATAGACTACAGGAGGGTAGACCTAGTGAGCTTCCTCAGAGTGTCTATACTTGTTTGAGTATCCTTAACCCTTTCTAGGCTAGAGGATGAATTTACAGAGTGAGTTTCCTCAGAGTGTCTATGATAGACCTGAGACTACAAGGGGAATTGATTGATTGATCTTCCTTAGAGTGTTTCTAGACCATGGGGCTATAATAGGGCTATACTTCATGATCATTTTCAGAGAGTCCCTGACTACCGTAGACTATAAGGGGAATTGACCGAGCGAGCTTCCCCAGAGAGTCTTATAATTTCGTATGACCAAACCAGAGGGGTCAGGCTGAGTGCACTGCCCAGAGGGTTGATGGTACTTCTTGGATTGGACCAGAGGGGTTGGCTGTGAGTACTTCTCAGAGGGGTTCCTGTTTTAGTTAGTAGTTTACTTCACTACTACTTGTTGTTCTATTGATTGGTTACTGTTGTATATCATCATGTTACTACTTACTATTTACTGCCTATTATTTACTGTTACTGTTTACTTCATACATAACTATTACATTCCATATACTCACTGAATGTTAGGCACAAAACATCGGGTGGTTGCCTACTGGGATTTAGTCTCACACCCTGTTTGGGCCGTGATTTTGGGCCCAAATAGACTATATTGTTGTAGGTATAGACAAGGGAAAACACCAATTGACTTCTTGTACTTTATTACTTTGGAGCAGTGGAGCATGGGACCGAGAATAGGCTTGAGATGCTACGAAGCTATTTATTGTTTCTATTGTACTTGTTTTGGTAATGTCTATACATCCTGCATTGTAACCTATTTGGTTTCTTTTCTAGATATGTATCATGAATCATTTCATATATACATATGTTCTCTAGTTGATTATTGTTTTAGTCTTCCGCTGTTTATTGTTGTTGGATATTTACTACTTCTGCTATTGTATGCTTTGTTTACTTATGTTGTGTACTCTTCCAATGAGGTCATAGTTTCCCCACTATCACAACTAATTCCCTCACTGATAATCAGCAACCTATTGTGTTTGGGGAAATGTGCTTGAGGCCATGTTACCAACCGGGAACGAGGCGCCTATGGGTGGCTTGTGAAACCGGGATGTTACATTATTCACTAGAAATTAGGTTTTTCTTATTGGACTGAAAATAACTTACTCATCCCAACTATGTATGTGAGACTTTTGAAATTCACATCACATAAGTGAAAAACCAATGTTTACTTGGCTTTGTTAAATCAAAGTGGTGTTTTTAGAGACACAGTGATCCTTACAATCTATAAAATAACTTTTTGTAAACTCTTGGGGTGTTACAATTTTATTTTATTTTTGAAAAAAAAATTATGTTGTTTTATGTTCATTTTTATGAGTTATAGTGTTCGTGTTTCATTATTCTAGGATTTATTTTCATGGTTTTATTGAACTTTTCACTTGTGTACAAGTATATAATTTCATGTAGGAAGAGAATAATTCCCCACAAAGATACAATGTTAATGATAAATTTTATTTTAATTTTTTCTGTTTTTTCACCATCATGGAAAAATCATTTTATCAAATATAATTTTTATAAATTAGTTTTAAATGATTAAAAAGTAATAATATTCATATTAAAGTAGTTTCAACCATAATAATGGTTTTATGACAACCTTTTATGGTGGTAACGAAAAATCCAAACTTGCCTTCCTTGAAGATGGTGAATCAAAACATCAGGAATGATGCCTTCATTTTTTGAGTAAAAGGATAGGATAATAGGTTTTATGAATTATATTCCAATAAAAAATAAATTTAATGTATAGATTTAATGTCATTGTTTTCATTGTTTTTTGCATATGAGAGGTGAGGGTATAATAAGAAATGAAAATAATGTAAATGATAGTGATAGAAGATTTTACCACTTGAATATCTTCTCCTTGAGAACCTCCTTAAGGAACATGAGTTTGGAATGTTTTTGAGACCACCTCATCAATGTGGTTGTTATGATTACTTGGATGTAAATAGGGTAGAATTTAGAAAATCTAAAATTCATGGAATGTGTGAGGAGAATAAGTGGCGTCGGGTGGTATTTATATGGGATGGGAGGGGTGTTTTTTATTATATTCATCATATTATTAATTTGGATCTGGACTTTCAATAGTGTAGATACATATCAATAAATATATTAAATAACTATGAATAGTTCAATATTTCGGTTCTTACATAACAAATACGTCAAAGATTACTCAAAAAATCATATATTATTATTATACTGTAAATTATAGTATTTCACTGTTAAAAAATCCTATATTTTACAAAAATCCTACAAATTTACCCAAATGATTTTTGACATATTGAAATGGGCTCCATTTTAAAAAAACAATTTTATGAATTTTGAAAATTAAATATTTATATAAAGTGATCATTTATTAAAATAATAAATATTTTAATAATAAATTGTTTAAACCCTTTAAAAATTAATTATTATCTTAAAATTTTATATTTAAAATTTAATAAAACATTTTATTAGTTTTTGAATATATTTTATGAAAATTTATTTTAAAATCTTTATATTACATATAAAATTGTAATTAAATAATAATTTATTTCTAACAGAAACATCAACATATAATATATCAATTTTAAAACATTTATTTACTTATACTATGATATAATTATGTCATATTTTCATTCATAAGATCCATAAATTTTATTTTTACATTCATCTGTGAGGTTACTATTCTATTAGAATAATTTCTTTTTTAAATGGTTATATTACTAATCCAATTGTCGTGTTACTATTCCATTGGTATAGGTTATTAATTTATATTAATACCACTTATCAGAGTCTTCATTTATGAGAATTATTTTTTTATATGGCTCCTAATGTGATGCATATGATTTATTATATAAAATAAAATGATAAAAATGGATAATTCATTGATAAATTATGGTTTGTTATATTCTTCACCCCTTTTTAAATTTTCCCTTGAAATTTAATTTTACATACTAAGGTGAAAATAGGTGAGGATATTTCTTCTTCAATGGTTCCACTGGTTCACATGTCACATCTTCAAAC
The DNA here is from genome assembly GCA_963277665.1 of Viscum album. Taxonomy (NCBI): domain Eukaryota; kingdom Viridiplantae; phylum Streptophyta; class Magnoliopsida; order Santalales; family Viscaceae; genus Viscum; species Viscum album. The sequence goes on from OY728120.1 coordinate 1,128,751,838, forward strand.
ATATGGGTTCAATAAAACACTTTTACATGGCGAGTCATCCTATTGCGTGGGACTTTGTCTCAATGGTCTATGATCTTCACCAGCTGATCTTCATACAAGAGGTCATTATCTAGTGGTACCACCTCCAGATTTAGTACATGTGAGAGGTCAGGTATGTACGTCTTCTGGAGATATATATGGACTATGTCATGAACATGTTCTATATTTAGTGAAAGTGAAAGCTAATAGTCCAATGTTCCAATGATATCAAATATCTCAAATGGTCCATTGTACATTCGGTTAAGATTCCATTTCCTTACAAACTATATGAATCTCCTACTTGGTGATTTTCAAAGGAATAATTTTTCCCCAATAACGATCATTATGTCCCATCAATGGTAGTTAGAATACTTATTTTTTCATATCTAAGTAGGTTTGAAATGTTTTTCAATGGTATAAAACTTCTTTTCTATCTCATCCACAATATCAGTTCTATATATCTTTCATTCTCCAATATCATTCCAAAAAATTTAGTTCTACACAACTTCTTATATGAAGCATCATATTTGAATACTCAAGTGGAAGCTGTTGTTATATGAGAACTCATCCAATGAGAGGTGTTGATCCCATTAACTAGTGAATTCCATTGATCCGGGTCATAACATGTAATTGAACACATAAATTGTCATTTTAGATTGTCCACCATTCTGGCGGTGATATTCCAAGCTAAAAATCAATCCAGAACACCCTGAATATAGATTAATTCCATCGAATTTATATGTTCACCTTGGATAACGATCAGATATGATTAAAAGTGGAACCCTATATAGACTCACCGCTTCCTTCACATATTTCTTGGAAAATTTTCAAGTGAGAAATATTCCCAAATAGAAATAATTTGGGAGGCCTTGGTGAGTTGATCCCTCACAACCCATATTTCATTTCCTCCATTTGATATCTTCAGAAGACTAGTGAAAAAGTCTATAGTGATTTTCTACCATTTACACATGGCTATATGAAATGGTTTCACAATAAATTTGGACTTCATTTTTTCATCTATAACTTACTGACATACCAAACACCTTGAGATATACTTTGTATTCTTCACCTTCATGTTTTCCTGCCAGAAGTGTTCTCGATGATCATAGTAAAACATGGTACTCCCAAGATGAATGGTTAAAGATGATTTATGTTCATTATCTCATAGGGCCATCTTTATATTAGGTGATGAAGGAAAAAAAATCCTAGTTCCAAACTGAATCACACTATCTTCATCGATGTGGAACTCATGTAACTTCCATTACATTACCACCATCACCTTCTTTTGAAGCTCCAAATCAAACCTTTTTGCCTCCATGACCTTATCATAAATAGATGGTTTGGGATTAATTTGGTAAATATATATTCCATTACATTATAATTTCAAAATAGATACTTATAGTATCCATTAATATAGGGTTGTTCTTAATCCACAACCTAGATAAAGTATACTATTCTGTTCTGCTAAGAGAATCATCTTCCATGTTCACCTTTCTTAGATTGTAATTAATAGATAAATAATAGTCCTTGATGATCTCTAAAAAAATTCATTGATGTTTGTTGATATTATTTTTTTGTAATATATAAGTTATAAAATTTTGATATGTATATATATTAGACTTCTCAAAATAGTGGTAGTTCCTCAACAGTTTCGGGAAAATAGTCAAAGCCTCTAGCTACAAATCAGGCGTCAAGTAGTTATATTGTTGGATCCTTAAATGTGGAGAGGTGAGGATATCACATTATAATTATGAAAGAGAATAAAACCCACAATAGTCTTTGATTGGTAACTATAAATCAATATCAATTCTCCACTTGTTGGTAGTGTGAGTATTGGTACAATGAATATCCTCTTGTTGAGTTCATTGATTCTCCCAGCTCATTATTAATTCCAAAAAAGATTTACCCCATTCGATGTAAAATTAGTTAGCTGGTTATAAAATCAAGAGAAATTATTCGTAAACCAATAGTAGTAACCAAATACGCTAAAAAAATATGGATATATCTAACACTGGTGGAACTGGACCATTACTCAATCACCTTCATTTTTGAAGGGTTAATAGAAACTCCCAAACATGAGATCATGTTCCCTTGAATGTGACCATCCACATCAAAAAATCACCCATTATGAACTTGTAATAAGTTTTATCCTTCCATAATTATTCCATCACAATCATTATATGTTCTTAATATTCCTCATTACTATTTGAGTATATGAGAATAGAGTTGATAGACACTAAGACAAAATATCCAAGGTTTGTCTATAATGATTATATACATCAAAACCATTATTATTTAAGTGGAGATAGTATTTATGAAGGGAATCACTATGAATTCATAATTCCCATACCATGTATGGAAAAATTGCTTCAGAATTTTATTACTTCACCTTTAGTTGATGATAATCATAATAAATTTCAACCATTGTGATTTACTAATTTCCACATAGTTGATTGAAAAAGTCATAAATCCTTATAAGAGGATACATGTTCTTTATGGTGATCTTATTGATCTCTTTGAAGTTGATACCCAACTGTATTGATCGACCCATTTTCATTAAAAATAGCACTAGTGCACCCTAGGGTGATGCACAAGGGAATATGATCTCTTTTTCCAAATCCTCTTACAGCTCCTTCACAAACTCCTCCAGTTTAATTAGGGCCATCCTGTATGTTCATTTTGAAATAGGTGAGGATAATATATATGATCTATGGAAAAATCTACCTAACGATCATAGGGAAGTATATGTAACTAGTTGAGAAGCACATCAGTGGTTTTCCTAACAAAAGGTTTTTCCTCAATGTTGATACCTTCCTTTTATACACCAATTTTAGAGAAGTATAATCTTCTTATGGTATCAACAACCACACCATTAATGTATTTTACAATAGATATTCTAAGTATTCCTTTCATTTATATAGAATCGTGGGATTGTTTGGAATATGATAATATGTTTCCTTCTTTATAAATTTAATGTGTTCCCTTTCTAAAGAGATAGAATAGATTTTAATTATTTCATTGATTTCCCCCAATGGAATTATTATGATATTATAAAGAATAATAATCCCATATACACCAATAGGAGAGGACTCAAATGGTTTGGTTGAAATGATTTCAACACTATGTGTTTTTAGGGATATCTCTACTTCAAAGTATTTAGAACTAAATTCCATATTTATAGAAAACATGTACGATATAATGGAATGTGTAAAAACAGGAAAAAACATATTTTCCATTCATAAATATATTATAAGTGTACCATATATTACTTTGTCATTATTCTCTAATTCACAAGTATTGATGGAATAACCATACCCTTGTTCATTTGGATTTGGTGGCTGCAAACATTGATTGCCTATAAGGACTCAAGGTTTACTGCACTAGCTTGCATAAGGACCTTTCTCCCTATTGTTAACACATTGAACCACATGTAGTTATCTATATACTGCCACCACATTAGAAAACATCTTCATGTCTCTCCATCATTCCATATTTTTGTAGCCCTATCTCCCACTATTATATAATTTCATTGTCCCCATATGGCAGTTCCCATGATTATTCATCCATCATTTTTATATGTGAGTGGTTGATATTTATGTTGAATTTTTTCATTTAATAAAATATGTCAGGAATCCATAATTTATATATTATCTCTTTATCCATGGGACCTGTAGCACCCAAATAATTTACCATATTTATTTTTAGATATTATTGTAATACACACAACACTCTATTTAAAAAAACTATTTAGCAACCTTATTCATAATTAATCAAATTATATTACATTTATAGAGTTTATTTATATATTATATATCCAATTAAATATTTATAAACTCATATAATAGTCATATAATGAGAACAAACCCAAAATTACACATAAAATTCTAATTTTATGAAGGTAATTTTTCAACCTTTTAATGAAGAACCTATTTTAAATATTAGTTTTGAAAATCCTATAAATTTAATTTGAAAAAATAAACATCATTTTTTAATTGATAATGTCAAAATTATATTTGGGTGAATATTTGGGATTTTTTTGAGAAAATTCATTTTTAGTGAATAGTGAAAAATATTTTGTTATAGATAAAAACAACCTTTCTATTTAAATAATTGTTAATGCTAAATTATTTTCAATTTTTTATCAAAGACACATTTGATAAATTATACATATATTAATAAAATTTAGTACATTATAATAAATTTAACATTTAAAATGAACATAAATATATAACAATATTTTGAATATTTTTATACTAAAACCAGTTAATTTGTATGTCTTTGAGATTAGAAATAATCCTAATTTTTCTGTTTCATTGAATTGAATTTTGAGAATAAAACATAAAAATTGTAATCAAGATAATATTGTATTTATAATAAGATCAAGTTAATTTTTGAAAAAAATATTAGTTAATTTGATTAAAATTAATTACAATGATTATGGTCTGATTAAGCTTAAATTAGACTATAATCTTATGTAAAAGGGAATAAATAACCTATTATCTCTTCTAACAACAATTTTCTTGCCATATCTAATCCACTTACCTTCCATTATTTAGTTTGCGGTAGTTTTTATGATCTTTTTATGCAAGAACATGTGTACACCTAACTTCTTTTCAAGAATACCAAGTGAGTTTTTTCCTTCCCTAAAAAAGGACATCACTTATACACATTTCTCACACCTCTAAATGTTATTATGCTCAGAAAACACCCACAAAAATTGTCTCTTAGAATCCCACTTCATGACCTGCAATCCTCCCATTGGTTAAAAATCAATTCATGTATGCAATTGGTATTCACTAAAATAAGTTACCCAATTAATTGGTTAGACCTTCTCTAAATATCTCCTCCTCCTAGATTCTTCATCGTGATATCATCTCCACAACTTCACATGGTTGTTCGGCTAGGCTTCTCATACAAGCATAGGCTGGACCCGATGGAAATTCCATACCCTCTCTTTCTGATAAATCATCTTAGCTTCTGCTCTGGTGAATTCGCCGCCTCTGGTCCCCATTTGAGTCTGCTCCTTGTAGAGGCTGTCTTATCATTAAGCTCAATTTCAGGCATCCTGAAGGCCTTAAGGTTCCCTGAAATCCTTACTAGCCTGAAGGCCTTGGGTGGCCAGATAGAATTAAAGGACCCGAGGTCCAAACTGGTGGCCCAAAATCCCAAACTGATGAATAGTTCTGGCTGCTATAGTACCTAACAATACCTACTATAGTACCTGCTAATGTAATTCTTAGTAACTTCGAAATATTTCCCCTCTCGGTTTTAAACTTGGGTCTATTGGATTCACTTTTCGAGTCCTCACCAACTGGGATGAAGCTCTTGGGCCCTTCTTTAAAGATCTCTAGTTTCATTTCCCTTATCCACTCCCTCTACTCACATTTTATATGATTTAAAAACAAATATAGTATACTCAATATACTAGGTTATTTTTATGTTAATAGTTCTATCTGAACTTACACACACCTCCCTCTATTGGGTAACGAACATATTGTTTATGTGTACGACAAACTGCTGCCTCACGAAATGATGATTGTTCAACATTCCCCAACTACTTCTCATGGTGTCCATTATGATGTACACTACATTCATATATGAAATATTCATAGTTTATAATGTCTTATTCTGCAGGTAATTCTGATTAATAACATACCTTTATGCATTCAATGTTGTGTGAATACAATAATTTCATTTAATAAAGTTTGGACTACAAACCCCACAAAGTGATACGGCTCATTCATGCCATACATGGAATATATAAAGTATGGTTATAATAAAAAAATGTTACATATATAACATAGATATGATAATTTAATTATAATATACGTATTTATCATTTAGTTTTAATTATATTAATTCAAAAATTAAATGAACGTAGTGTTTATGCGTACATACGACCTACCATCTCGATGTACAGTGAACATGATTTTTAGTATACAAATGATATGGACTATTATAAATATATATGTAATGAATATGTATGATAATTTAGTCATTTATTAAATTCTTTAGATGATGAAACCATGACATATTTAATAATAACAACAAATAACATGCCAAAACGTACTTGAGAAAACTAGGCAATTAACTCCCAAAACAGGTAAAATAAAGAAAGAGTGTTAACAAAATGGTAATAAAATTTTATAATAAGTTAATATATGACATTATAAACATTATTTGGGTCCTATTATTTTTTATTAACATAGTTTAAACCACTACACAAGAGACTAATAACCCCACAATAAAAAATAAGGATAAGGTTGGGGATTTCATCACAATTTACCTTCCATTGAGACTTACATTCTTATGCACCAATTCACATTTATTTGGGGTATATAATACCCATTGACACGTTATATCATGAATACACTTCTTCTAGTAATATTATATTTTTCATTTAAATAAATATGAATTATGATTTCCATTTTTCAATGTGGTATGGGACACATTCGAATGTTTATATATTATTTTTCCTCAAGAATGTTTTAATGTCAACAACCCTTGTTGTACATAACCACATCTAATGTATTATTGATAAAAACATATTATTTATTCAATATTTATATTTTATAATGAATAATATGTATTTGATATATGTTTAATTGTTTTGACAATAAATACACGTGGTGGGAAAATTTAAGGAAGGCCCTAGGGGTTGGTGACCGGTGAATGAAATCCCCTCGATGGTTCAGTAGTATCATGATAAATATTAGTTGAATAACCCATTAAATCTGTCTTTTGATGTTAATGTTAACATGTTCCTAGGAAAAATGACATGTTACAAAATATAATTTTCTTTTTTTGAGAATTAATTTATTATTTATACATGGTATTTTGATTCATGATATCTATAGATATGTTTCATTTTCAGTTCATTGATTAAATGGAATTTGTTTCATGTTTCTTACATTTCTATATTAGAATTTCCTTATGTAGTTATTTAATTGAATGTTTTATTAGATATTTTCCTTGCCATGTTAGTTTAATTCGATTTATTCATTGTTTCTTCCTCTTTACTTACACTTATTTGGATTTTGATCCTACCCTTTTTATGTTTCATTCCCCGAGATAAGAAGAAAGTTTTATTGAATTAGCATTCAATGATGCATTTTATTTTCATTCTATATATCATGTTTTTATTTCCTATTTTCAAATGTATTAGGGGTATAATTTATGTAATCTAACTTTCCATGACAACTAAACATAATGGCCCTTCAGGATTTTCTTCCATGTAATAATTCCAAGGTAATGTGATAATGCACCAAATACATGCCTTTGGGTCATGGAATTGGAGATGGTATCAAAGAATTTTTAGAAACCACCTTGGAAACTAGATTTAGAAAACATAGATTAGGGATCATGAACCTATGATATAAATTGAGAATAAGTATATAAGATCTTCCTATATTTTTTAAGGTATATATTATGTGGGTATTCTGATAAATACATACCTATATATATACTACAGGTGGACGTGGTTCTGGAACAAATATGCCTTGGACTAACAACTCCGACAAGGTGTTACGGGCCTGAATCGAGGAAACCTGATACATGAAAATAGGCCTTAACACACTCCTAGTTTGACATTGCTGGTGGATATTCTATGGATAATTCACATTTTTTACCTACCATTATGATGGATTTAAGAGTAATGATTTTCCAAAAGTAATGCGAGTTTATGTTTCAGGGTTGTTTGATGCATAAATTTATGTTGTGTTCTATACCATGTTTAATGTAATATAATTTCGATAATTTTATGAGCTATTCTAGTATATATCAACATCTATAAATGCCTCCTCAAATGAAAAATTATGTCAACACTCATTCACAATGTAGATATTTCCCTCATGATGAATTTCATAAAAATGGTATTGGAACAGATCAATTTGTGGTGATACTAGGGAAACACAATCAAATTATGAAAAATATCCTTGTTTGAATGGAGAAAATGATCCCACTAAGAGAAAATCATATGTTGAACTGCTTTATGTAGAAGAATCCACCATCATTAAGTGTGACTACTAATAAAATTGTAGTTGATCAATGTATTATGTCTCTCGAGATGATATTTACAGAATTGGAATGGAGTGAAAAGAAAAGGCTACACTTCAGTCCATTGTCTCCACGGTGATGATGATCAGTGGTGGTGTTTGATCCAGAATACAAGGAAGGAAGAAGAAATTGAACACATTGAATAGAGGACTTTTAAGGATAAATTCATTGATAAATAATTACCACTTTATCAACAAATTAAGATGAAGAGATTGTTAATTATCTTAATGAAGAATGAAGAATAATTTTTTGTGGATTATGAAGATATCATTAAAAATATATCCGAGTGTGCTATATATTATATCTGAAACAATGTGTGTATGATTGGCCACTTATTTGAATTTATTATGACAAATCCCCAAAGGGAACTGCTTTCTCATGAATTCTCATAATATGATGATATTGTTTTATGGTACATTAAGTTGGAGAAGGAATTCTCAAGATCATATGTATTCAAAAGAAACCATGAAAAGAAGAAGTCATCTGATCATCATGAGAAAGTGAATGTGTCAAAGAAGAAGATGGGAATGAGTCAAATTACACCTTTTGAGAGTAGTGGGAAAATCACTCTAATATTTGCATAAAGGGACTATGAGTATGTTTTAAGTGTGGAGAAAAGGGTCATCATATTAAAGGCTGCTAATGGAAGAAGGAAAATGTTGATATTCAATGTTTTGCCTATAAGGATATGGGGCACTACTCGAATGAATTCCCCAATCATCAAGGAAATTTTTAATAGAAGATGCCAAGGGGAGATGGAAAATCATATGTGATCACTTTGAAACAGGGTGAAGTTCCAAAAGATGTGGTGGATGGTACATTAATTCTATATTCAAATTCATCCAATGCATTATTTTCATTTGTATCACTACAATCTTTTATATCTACCATCTTTTCCAAGAAAACTAAACATTTCCCTTTAGATAAAATAAGACAGTTATTGGTTAAAACTACTAAGGAATGTATAATTGAAACAAATATGTGTCATGCGGCCCCCATTATGACATATAAATGTATTTTATGTGTCAAACTTATTATTATACCCATGGTTGACATTGATATTATCCTTGGTATAGACAATGACTTGATATATGATGGAAAAAATTATTGCAAGAGGAATGAAATTACTATTTGTGAGAATACTGTAATAACCCTTAACTTCTGAGAAGAATCTTCCTAAATTGATTCATATTTAGATCCACCCAATGTATCTCTATTGAATTAAATCATTGGGGTATAAGATAAAACAAAACTTAGAGGAAAAGGAAGTAATCGACAAATTGATGATGTACAAATAATGCAGGAATATATAGATATATTTCATAAGGATTTATAGAGACATCCCCTAGAGTGTGAAGTGGAATTTTCCATATATATAGATCAAAATTCAAGTCCAATATCAAAGACCCCCTATAGAATGACCACATTGTTATTGGAAGAATTGAATAATCATCTAGGGGATTTTGGTAATATGGGATTTATTATCCCTTGTGATTTACCCTAGGGAAACATTTTCCACATTGTTAAAAAAGAAAGATTGGTCCATGAGGTTTTTTCATTGATTATTGGGAAATAAATTCCATTAAAATAAATAACAACTATATGATATCTCTCATTTATGACTTATTTGATAAACATCACAGAGCCCGATATTTTTTAAAGATTTATATCTATTCTAGATTTTACTAATTGGGAGTGAAGAAGGAAGAAATCATGATGACATCTTTTCAAACAAGGTATTGATATTACGAGTTTACAGTAATGCCATTTGGTCTGACTAATGCACTATCTATTTTTATGGAAAAAATGAATAATGTTTTCATGGAATATCATTTCAATTTTTCTGTTGTATTCATTAATGATTTTCCTATGTATTCTAAAATTTATAAGGATCATGGGATCACATGAAGATAATCTTTAAGCCTCTTATAAGGGAAAGGATATATTGGAAATTCCATAAATTTTATTTTTGGATTCATGACGTCTCTTTTAATAGCCTTATTTTCTGAAACTATGGAATGTGTGTTGATCATGCAATGGAAATGGTAGCCAGAGAATTCCCTACAATAACAAACATAACAGAGGTACGTAGTTTCATTGGTTTGGTTGGTTATTATCGGTGATTCATTCATAAGTTTTTCGTAATATACAAACTCCTTAACCAAACATATAGGTAAAGGTGTTAATTTGTTTGGACAATGGAATGTGAATAATTCTTGGTTGAGATAAAGAGGATATTGGTAAAAGCTCCAATTGTGACTCTACCTTCAGGTATTGATTGATTTTCATATATAGTAATGCATCAAAGAAGTGAATCAGTTCTATCATAATGCGGAATGAAAATGATATTTCATAAGCATCAAGTAAATTTAAGACTCGTGAGCATAACTTCCCAACCCATGATCTGGAGTTGGAAAATTTAATCTTCACTTTGAAAAAATGGAGACATTTTCTCTATATAGAATGATTTGAGATATGAATGGATCATAAGATCCTAAAATACATCTTCTCACAGAAAGATATTAACATGTGAAAATTAATATGGCTTTATTTACTGAATGATTATTATTTCAAAATTAATTACAACATGGGGAAAGAGAATAAGTTTGGAGATACATTGAGTAGGAAGGAACATGGAGTTCTATCACAAATGAGGATATAGAAGGATCCTATATTCATGGATCTAGTGAAAATGGGTATGGTAATTTCAAAATATCGGGATTCATAAATAATTTATCAAATGATTGATAATCCATTATTATTATATAGGAAAATGAATTTTCAGTCTAATGAAGAGGACTTTTGGAAGAAAAATAAATTCATTAATGATTAAAAATTAGTGGATTGGTATGTGAATATGGTGTTCTAAAATTTGGAAAGAGGATCTATGTTCCATATATAGTTGAACCAAAATTATAATTTTTGGATGACACTCATTGCTCAAATTTCTCATTACACCATGGTAGAATAATGATGTCTTGGGATTTTATGGAACACTTTTTTTGGATTACATGACACAAGAAATTGAGGATTATGTGTCTAGATGTCTTCTTTTCCAACTAGTGAAAGTTGTATGATATAATCCTAAAGGAGTTATATAACCTATTTCAATCCCTATGATGAAATGGGTTGAAATTTCCATGTAATTTGTAAAAGGACTTCCAAATACTCCATGAAATAATTATGCAATATGGGTAATTGTTGATCGCCTAAACAAATCATCACATTTCCTTTCCATAATAGAATACCTACCACGTGATCACCTTACCATGGTCTAAATTAATGATGTTATAAGACTTAATGGGGAACCTCTTACAATTGTCTATGATCGAGACCCTTAATTTACATCAATATTCTTGAAGAGTCTCTAGAAGGCCCTTGATACCGAGCTTCATTTGAGCACTACCTACCATCCACAAATAGAAGAACAATATGAAAGAAAAATTCAATCTATGGAAGACATGTTGAGATCATTATCACTTGATTTTCAAGGTAAATGGGATTAATACATACTTTTGGTTGAGTTTTCCTTTAAAAAAATTTCCATTCAAGTATTCAAATGGAACCGTATGAAGAATTATATAGAAAGAGGAGTCATACTCAAAAAAATTGGGATGATGTTAGTGAAAGAAAACGCATAAACCTAGAACATGTTGAAGAGACGGTGACAAATGTGAAGGATATTGAAGAACATATCAATATGGATCAAAGTAGGAAAAAGGGTTATGCCTATAATTAGAGAAAGTATTTGGAATTCCATGTGGGAGATCATGCTTTCCTCAAGCTATCTACATGGAACGGTGTTATCAGTTTGGTAGGAAAGGGGAACTGAGTCCCAAGTACATTAGACCTTTTGCGATTCTCCAATGATTTGGATCTATTTTATTATCTATTATCATTGCTACCAAATCTCTTAATGTTTCATGATGTGTTCCATAAATCCCTACTAAGGATGTACAAGAAAACTCCAACACTTGTGATCAAATCTGATGAAATATAGTTAAGAGAAGAAACATTGGAACCAATGGATTATATGAAGGAAAACTACAAACATCTTTTTAAATGTAATAACCCTTAAATTGTGAGGATAAATTTTTTTAAGAGGGGAATAATGTAGCACCTCAAGGCATTAACATATTTAACATTTGATATCTTTGCAATACACATAACACACGAATAAAAAACAATTATTTAGTATCATTTTTTCATAGTCAATTAAATTATTACAAATTTATATAGTTAAATAATATATTATATATCCAAAAAAATAATTTTACAATAATCTATTAGGAATAGGACTATAATAAACCAAATAGTACATATAAATTACTTTTTTTATAAAGGTAATTTTATCAAATTTTAATGGGGAACCTATTTCCTATAATAACATTGACACAATGATGAACATAATTTGATAAAATAAACTAATTTTTTGAATTAAATATTTCCTAATTATCATAGGGAAAATTTGTATTTTTTTCGAAAAACATCATTTTAGTGAATAGTGAAAAATACTGTGTTTGAGTTAAAAACCTTTGTTTCATTTAAATTATTATAAATGACAAATTATATTAAAAAAATGTCACATTGGATCAATTATAAAACTATTAATACAATTTAGTTCCCTATAATCAATTTAAATTATATATATAATATATAAACATAACAATCTTTCTAGAATTTTTTTACTAAAACTAGTTAATCCTTCTTTCAATGAGATTAGCATTAATATTAATTTTTCAGCTTTTGTTATCTGAATTTTGAAATTCAGACATAAAACATTGTAATAAAGATAATTTTTTTTATAATAAGAGAAACCTATTTTTTTTAAAAAATGATTAGTAATAGTGATTATAATTAATTACAATGAATAAGGTGTAAATAGGATTCAAATTGGATAAAACCCTGTGTTTAATGGCCCAAATAACCTATAAATTTTACCAACTCCAATTTTATAGACATATATTTTCCATGAACCATCCATTATTGAGAAGGGGAAGTTTGGTATGACTTTTTTTATGAAATAACATGTGTAAACCAAACATCATTTCAAGAATACCAAGTGAGTCCTTTTCCTTCCCTATAAAAGGCCAACACTACTACTCATTTCTCACACCCCTCATGCCTCATATGTTCAAAAAAAAACCTACCCAAGATATCTATCACCCTCCCTCCCCAATAACTAGAAGCCTCCCTTTGTTAATATGGAAATCCAAGGAATATTTTTGTTACACCAAATGAATTTACCAGATTAAGAGATAACGCCTTCTCTCAAGATCTATATTTTCATTTTCCTTCTCCAATTCCTATATTATTATTATTTTATTATTTTATTACAACTATAGTAACATAAATATACTAGTATTTTTTTTTGGATTTTTACACAAAATACACACACACCTCCATCTAATGGGTAATAAATATATTGTTTTTTGTGAATGGTGAACTACTGCCTCACGAAGCGGCGATTTTTCAACATTCCCCTACCATCTCTCATAGTGGAAATTATAGTAGAAAATACACTAATATATTATATATATTTCATTTTTAATGTCTTATTATTTTGTAATTTTTATTTATAACATACCATAATTCTTTTCATGTTTTGTAAATACAATAATTTCATTTTAGGATGTGTGGACTACCGCCTCCTCAATGTGATATGACTAGTTCATGCCATACATTAAATGTATAAAGTATGGTTTTAATAAACCTATGTAACATATATAAAAAAGATAAGATTATTTAATTATAATATACATATGTATCGTTTATTTTTAATTCTTTTAATTCAACAAATAAATGAAAGTAGTGTTCATGTATATGTACGACCTACCGTCTCCATGACTGATGCACATCATTTCTAATCTCCAAATACAGTGGACTATTATAAATAAATATTTACGAAAAATATATATGATAATTTATTCATGTATTACACTCTAAATAATATGAAACTATTGTATATTTAATAACTCCAACATATAATATTTCAAAACGTACTTGATAAAACTAGGAAATTAACAACCAAAACAGTTATAATAATGAAAGAGTGTTAACAAATAGGTAATAAACTTTTATAATAAGTTAATATATGATATTATAAACATTATTTTGGTTATTTTATTAGTTGAAAAAATGTTTTAAACCACTAAAAAGGTGGATAAAGACCACACAACAAAAATTAAGTATAAGGTATAGTATTTCATCTCAATTTACGTTCCATGGAGACTTACATTTCTTATGTACCAATTCAATTTTATTTACTGTATATACTTCCCATTGAAATGTAATATAACAAATCCATTGCTTCTCAGGATATTATATGTTTAATTTAATTCAAGATTAATTATGATTTAAATGATTCAATGTGGTATCATAAATATTCTAGTTTTTAAATATTATATTTCCTCAAAAATGTTTTAATGTTAATAACCCTTGTAATACATAACATCTGATGAGGTATTATTGATAAAACCAAAATCTTTTATCAAAATGGATAATTCATATGGAAAATTATTAATTTGATATATGATTAATTATTTGGACATGAAATACATAGGTTGTGACCTTTTGATGAATTACCTATGGGTTGGGGACCAGTAAATATAATCCCTTCGATGCATCGGTAGTCTCTTGGGGAGAATTAGATGACCAAAAAATTTAAATGGCCTTTTTATGATAAAGTTATCATGTTCCTAGTAAAAATTATATCTAAAAAATTATCATTTCTTTTATTAAGAATTTATGTATTATTTATCCACGATATTTTTCATTGACATATCTATGGATGCATCTCATTTTACATTCATTGACTTAACTACATGTATTTCTAGATTATTACCTTTCGAAATTTTCATTTCATTATCTTGTTATTAAATGGCATGTTTTATAATTTATTTACCTTTCAATGTTAGTTTACATCTATTGATTGATTATTTATTCAAATTTACATACCCTTACAGAACATTTTATCCCCCCTATATTATGTTTTGTTCCCCAGGTTATGAAGAAGAAATCATTGAACAACCATTAAACGATTCAGATTATTTTTTCCCTATTTATCATGTTTTTATTTCCTATTTCACAATGTAGTATGGGTATCATTTATTTAATCTGGCATTGCAACTTTCTAAACTTAACGGTCCTTCCAAATATTATTCCTTATAATAATGTAAATGTAATAATACACTGGCTCTAAGATTCTATGGTTAGGTTATTACATGAACATTCTCCAGACCCTATTTCCACATTGAGAGAACATCACACATCTTTGTCATAAATTCCTTTAGTGGAAACAATGTCCTTATCTTCAGAGAAATGATCTCATTTTTTTTCTAAATAAATTAATAAAGTATTATAGGGAGGTTTTTGGAATCGGTTTTACAAAATATTGATGTGGAAAAGTTTTTATATATCGTTTTGGCATTGGTTTTACTAAAAATATACCCCAAAAAACAGATTACTATCATCTTTAAGGAGTAAGTATTTTGAGAAAATGGAGGCCATAAATAAAATAATTTTTCATCAGGTTTCCCAAAAACTGATGCCAAATCATTTTTTTCTAACACTATTTGGTGGTAGTTTTTGTAATAAACAATTCCAAAAACCTATTAAATTTATTCGAGTTCGGGAAACCCCTCATTTTCTGGTTCAACAAAACCTCTCTCCCAACTCGTGATGACTCCCTCCCTACTCATGACGATTGAAAAGACGACCTGGTGATCCCCAATGACCATATTTGATTATTTTATTTGATTTTCAGGATCATTGGTCTCAATGTGTTGTCCTCTACCAATGTTTCATAATCCATCGAATTATTTTTTACTCATAAACCTATTTCCAACCGATATAAAACAATGGATTGATTTTATTTTTTTTTCATTATTGTTTTTTTACAATCATTTTTCCATAGATATGGCAGTATTCATTCATGAAACTCATTAAAGGGAGAAATGTTCAGATTAAGGATCCATTTTCCTTATTGAAATCTAATATATTTTTTTTTTATATTTTTAAGATAAATTATTTATCATTTAATTGTATTTTCTAGTTGTTTTAATTATTATTTTGTAGTTTATTGTGATGTTTAAATGTTATTGTAAATTGTTCTAATTTTGATTCAAAAATTATTTGTTGAAATTGTCCAATGTCCTTAATTATATTATGAAATGAACATTTATATATGGTGTCATGTTTCATTAATAGAATTTTCTTGACATGTAAGGACTCTATATTTTTTACCTGTAAAATTAATGCAATCTACAATACATTTGACACACGCACCACTGAACTAATGTAACAACTATGTAAAATGAACTATGAAATTATGGATGATTGAAAATAATTAAATTATAATATCAATAAAACACATTTATTTAATATGAAAATAAATTTTTTAATATGTTTAAATGTGTTTCATATCTAACGTTTCTTTTTTGATTATCAACAGTTTTTATTAAATTTGTTTTTGTATACAATTTATTTATATATATATATAAATTTTTATATGTTTTTTTATATTCACTAATTATAATACGATATCATGTATTTAATGGATTATAAGAGGATAAATTTATCAATAACCCCTAGTTAATAAGAAAAATGAGTTGATAAAATAATGGAATATTCAAAATAAAATCATCAAAACATTGATTTGATTTCATATCCATGTGTGAAGTGTTTGAATATGAGAATTTGAAACTCCATAGAAATCAAGGATCATTTTATTTTTTATAGTTTTTTCCATAATTATACATTTTGGATCTTTCATATAAAATAAATGAAAATTCAACATCCAATGTTGATGAAAATATTCATAGTGTGGAAGAGTATAGTTTTGATTTATTAATTCATGATTTAGTTGTTGAAACCCTTAAATAAGAAACTATTGAATGATTGTATGCAGATTATGAGAAAAAATTATTCCTATGTTAATGTAAATATACAGTGTTATCATTAGTTTTAATATTATCTAACTTGAAATAATGAAATAGGTGGAGTGATAAATATTTCTCCAACATAGATGATTCATTAAGAGAGATACTTCTAGAAGGCGATGAGATTCCAGATTTCAATTATGAGGAGAAGAAAATATTATTCCCAATGGGATTGGTGTATAAAAAGATGCAAGATTTCGCCAATGATTGTGTGGTGTCTTAGAAAGAATATGAATATTTATCAAGATGTCATACATGTTGGACATCAAAAAATTAGATGGATGAAAAGGTAAAATTCGATTCACTCTTAGGTACTAAGATCTGACCTCATGAAAAATCAATTTTTTACATTCTAATGATATCATCCAATAATTCTGTCATACAATTCTGAAAATTAAACAATTATTGATTATTATGTACAGGAATCAGATCTCCTACAATAGAAATTTGGTACCTTCCAATAATTACTCATTTGAAGCATCTAATAGAGAATTCAATTGATGCAAAAAGGTTAATATGGCATTCAGATGAGTGCATCTCTGATGGTAAAATACATCACCCTACTGATTCACCATAGTGGATGAGATTTGATAAAAATATTTTTTATTTTTTAAGTGAAGTTATAAATCTCAAAATGGGATTGGGTACTGATGCAGTGAACCCGTATCATAATCTTTGTTTCCAACATAGTCCATGGCCTTTTATGTTGGAATTTTATAACTTTTCCCCACATATATATATATATATGTGAATAAAAAATATGTTATATTTAGCATGATTAGTTATGGAACTAAAAAGTTAGAAAATGATATTGATGTGTATATTTCACCATTTATTTATGATTTGACAATGTTATGGGGGACATGTGTTAATGCCTTTGATTCATAAAAGAAAGATTATTTTATTTTTTGTGCTATGATAATGTTCACTATAAATGATTTTTCCAATATATAGATACTTAACTAGATATAGTGTTAAGGGACATAATTAATGTACGATTTTTTAAGAAGAGACATCATATTATCAATTTGATGAATGGAAGAAAGATAGTGTACATGGTACATTAATGATTTTTTCTAATTGACTATCATTGTCATAGATTAAAAACATAATTCAATGATTTATAAGAATACATCCTTCCCCCATGACCATTTTCAGTTGGAGAATATTATTATAGGGGGTAAAATATTAACATGACATTTAGGAAGAAATGATGTTCTGGTATTCAAAAAAACATCTTCATGAAAAAGTATATCTTTTTCAAACCTCTTTATTGGAAATATTTAGAATTAAAATATAACATCGATGAAATAAATGTTGAGAAAAACATATGCGACAGTATGATTAGAACTTTGTTAGACATAACAGGAAAGATAAATAATGGATTTCATGATATATTGGACATTATATCAATTGGACTAGTTTTAGATTTATCCCCCACTATGAAGGAAATAGAACATATTTTTCTATAGCTTGTCACACATTACAAAACATTGAGAAGATGAATTTTTTCATTGTCTTAATGGTATTAATGTATATGGTGCTAATTCTTCAAATGTAATTAATTTTTTGTTATTGATGAATTTTAAATTAAGTGGTATTAAATATAAAGAAATTTATGTATTAATTCAACAAATACTACAAGTCACATTGCATTGTATATTGCTGACATCTTTCTAAAATTCTATCATCAGGTTATGTAATTTTTTCAAATCGATTAGTAGAGAATTAATTTTGAAAATTTGTTAGATATGTTGTAAAATGAAGTATCTCTTATTCTTTATCAACTACAAATGTATTTCATACATATGTTTTTTTATATAATGGTTATTATGGTGATTCATTTGGTGCATGAGATGAGAATATGTGGGTGTAATTATTTTCTATGGATATATCATTTTGAATGATATATGAAAAATTTGAAGGGATGTGATAAAAATATGTATGGACATGAGGACTTTATTATTCTGAAATTTGTATTGGATGAGGTGATTGAGTTATGTAATTATTATTTTTATGAAGTAAAGGTTATTGATCTCCCTATATCTCAACATATGACAGTTGATATTAAAGGTATAAGAGTTCAAGGCTTA
The DNA here is from genome assembly GCA_963277665.1 of Viscum album. NCBI lineage: Eukaryota > Viridiplantae > Streptophyta > Magnoliopsida > Santalales > Viscaceae > Viscum > Viscum album. Next base: position 1,128,770,943 of record OY728120.1, read on the forward strand.
AAGCTAATGATTATTCCACGTGATGAAGTGATTCATGAAAATTTATACATTTTATACAACACAGATGTGGTTCAATCATATATATCATCACATATTACATAATTAATGTTATAATATCAAAAAATAAATGAATAGTGTTTAATGATTGACCATAAAAGACATTTGTTTCATGGTTTAAAGAGAAAGTCATCACAGATATATCTGCATCAGAAACATTGAAATGTTTGGGAGGGGGAATCTCCTAATTTGATCACATTGTATAGTTTTAGTATTAATGGGTACACATTTTTCAGAGAGAGGTTGGATGACAAGAGTGCCATTCAAAATAGTGGTGTAATTATTGTTGCTGAAGCATTTCATTTTTTAAGTGCGAAAGATAATAACACAATTTATACACCAATTTCATATTTTGGTGTTCTTGAAGACATATGGGAAATTGATTTCATTAAATTTAGAGTCACTGTGTTTAAATGTAAATGGGTTTTATGTAACAATGCAGTTAAAAATAATGAATATGGGTTTAAACTGGTTGAGTTTATAATATTTATTTGCAATAAGGAACCTTTTATCATGGCCACACATGCAAGGAAAATATTTTATTTCATCTATCCTTCGAATGACCAATGGTGCATAATTATTCAAAGGAGGAAAATATTTTTTTATGATGAGGATGATAATGATGTTATTGATTTATATTAGGCTTCATTTTCTATTACACAATTTCCAGATAACAATGACTATCGCGCAGACATAGTTCATGCAATATGAAATCATCATTGTGAATGGATATGGGAAAATACTAAAGTAATATCCAAGTTAATATGGTAATTATTTACTTTATATTGCATTTTTGAAATTTATATGTCTACAAATTTATTATTTAATAACTATTGGATATTTAATTATACATTTTTTATTTTTTATTTGATTTTGTTTTAAAATTTTGATATTATATGGTTATGGTTAGACATTTTTTCAATGAAACACATGAGATAAATTATTATATTATGGTTTAATTTATTCATATGAGGACACATTTTATGAATGTTGACATATAATTTTTTAATTTTTTGGTCTTTTAAGATTTATTTATTGTATTTAATAGTTATCATTGAATATTTTTTTCAAGATTCAGAACCTTCTTTTTAAAAAACAAACAAATGTGTGCCAATTTTTTTCCTTACAGGTTTATGTTGTCATGTTTTCTAATTACATACTTGTCTAATAATATTCAGGTACACATGAGTTTCACTACACATTCCCATTATATGATGGATATAGATATAGATATAGAAGAACATATACCGAGGAATTTTTTTTCATATTATTAAATATCTAGTAATATAATTATCTAATGAAAGAAAACATTTAATTTAAAATAAATAATAGCATGCCTAATAATGGGACATTAGATAGAGAGTATTCTGTATTTTGTAACCGTAAATTGAATCCTCAAGTTGCTAAATGTGACATTATATGTTTACCAATAATGTCACTTTCTCTTGGATATGAGAGATTACATATTCATTTTGATGATAATAATAATGAAACTAGCACAAATTCTATGCAATTTATTAGCTATATCGGTATCCAGAGCCACTCCAGGATTAGAATTTTATACCATGATTGGAATTTTCTCAATAAGATTGTGATAGATCAACGTTGGGAGGAAATGAGTGTAAAATGTCACAATTGATTTATTGTATCTCATATTTTAAATATGATATATTTTAAATCGCTAAAATTTTTGTTATGAAACTATAGATGGCATTCAATTTTTAAGAAACAAAATTAGTTAAGAAAATAAGCCTTACATTAGCAACGGTTTTATGGAGTGGTTTCAAAATGAAGTTGAAAAAAATTGTTTGGAAATAGACAAAATGAAATCCCATTACACAAGTATCCATTTTTAGATGAAAATACATGGAAGAAATTTGTTTCCACCCCAAATGGTAAAATCATTTAAGATGTGATAATTATATAAAATTGTATTGTGTAATTTCTTATATACATATCTAATTACGTATTAGATTAAATTTTATATAAACAGCCTCCAAGAAATACCATAATGACATTAAGTTGTAGAATATTTACATTCATATATTATCACAAGGAGGGTATCTTTTGTTGGAGAAAACAATGATTGAGGAAAATTTCGAAGCATTAAGAGCTCACTCCACAAGTGGTTCTGATGAGGTTTAATTCGGTCATCTATTTCCACCCACGTTCTATGAGGAATGAAGAAGGGAGAAAGAGAAAAAAAATGAAAAATATCATATAGATAAATCTATATAAGTAGCTAAAATATTGTTTAATAAATAATTAATATTTTTCATGAATTTTTTAAATTTATAAATTGACATCAATAATATGAAACCTTCATTTTTCATTTTTGGATGAACATCAGGGGTAATGGAAACACAAAACTTTTGTCCCTGGGGGTAGGATAGACATCCTAACCACTGAATTAGGAAATCCAGAATTCCCTGGCCACTTAAGAGGATATGAGGAGGGTTTTATTATTTGAAAAGTGTTTGGTCATCAAAATAACAATAAAGAGAACCAAAAAATGAATCCTTAGAATATCAGTTAAAAGTTATGGAATAGCCCATGGGTGATCATATTAATGCAATTGTGCAGTAGGCTATTTTAGAATAAATGGTGAGACAGTCATAGTTTTCACAGCCTTCCCAGCTCGCATAGCCTTCTCATCCTACCTACTCAGAACCTCCAGCTCCTCGCTCGGACCCAACTTTATACTGTGAGTTGTATTCAGGAGATCCTGATGTATATATTATAGAGTTCAAAGTCGTGCATTTTTGGGGGGATTCTGTATATCACCATCTTATTCAGATGGGTCAAGTTCGAGTATCCGAATATGATATTATTGATCCTATTGATATACTATCATTCCATACCATAGATGATACAAGTGTTTGGGATTAATTGGGTCATGTTTTACATTGTCCATCAAGACTTATTAATCATATTTCATATGAGGTATGTTTTTTTTAATATCAATTAAATATGATTGAAAATTAATTATAATGTTTTATGAAATTTTAATTATATAGGATTATCTAAAATCTAAAAAAATGGATCAAAGGAAAATAAATATTCAGGAACACACAACTATTTATACTACATATATTATTTATGGGATAGAAATATTATCTCAAGTTTCTTCTTCCTTGGAAAATATCTATATGTTTCTAATGTCATCCAATATATGTGTAAGAGACTATCAATTGAAAATATTCTCAAAATATATCATTGATCTAATTGATTTTAAATATCTCAATTTGAATGTGTTGCAGTTGTTCTCTATGTAAATAAATTGATTGCTCATTTTTTTAATTAATGATTATTGAAATTTGAAAACTATAATAATTTTTTTAATTAGACATCACACATGATACTTTTACAAAATTATAGTAGAAGTGTTTATGGTTTAGAATATCCATAATATGTTTCAATGGATATGCAATATGTGTCTACAATAAATAGATTGGAATATATATGTGATAGGTTATCAATGAAGAATATTTGTGTTTTTTATGCCATTTCTAGATGGGTTTTAGAAGAAACATAATTATGAACTATTGTTCACTATAATTTCATTACATGAGAACTTTTTGTATTTTAGGTTGAATTGGATGTTTGGAGTATTTTTCCCAAGTGAAAACACATCAAATTTGGTTTTCTCTTTACTAGGCAGTGTTCGTAGAAATGTTTACACCTTATTAGACAAGTATTTTTTCATTTTTCTATATCCTTGTTGTGTTTAATTATAATTTTTTATACATTTATTTTTAGTTTGTATATATTAAAATGGAGTTCATGGAATTTTTTTAACAAATATTACTTGTAAATACAAAATTAAAATGCAATCAAATATGTGAATGAAAAGGTAATGGTTTTATATATTAGATATTATATTGTTATATATATATTTATATATATATATGTGTGTGTGTCCATATATATTTGTTTTTATTATCATGTTAATGTTATATTAACTGTATTTATTAGTAAACAAGGATATGTTGAATGTGGTCATTATGTACTACAATTAATTTATGAGATAATAACAACTGGGGTAATGACAGATTATGATGAGGTTATTCATATTTATTATTTTCTATTTTTAATCATAATATTCTATTTTTTTAATCTTATATCATTCTACATCATTGATGAAATTCAATGATGTCGATTCATACCTACAAGAAGATATTAACTATCTTCTATATTTTTTTGTAAACAACTTGTTTAGTATGATTAGGATTTATGGTATGTATAATATTATGTTTCTCATTACTATTAAATTTTTCAAATAAAATCTTTTCAAAAAAACATATAATTCATTTTTTATATTACATGTTTGAACGTAATTATATGAAACAAATTCTTCAATAATAACCAATGATCATCATGTTGTATATTTGATCTATTTCTTTTATAATTAAACTTTTGTAACACAAATGTGTAAATTATTTTTTGAATAAAAAGATAAAGCTATCTATTTTTTTGTATATTTTAATTCAATGCTAGATGATGTTTGATTGTTGTATACAAGTTTTTTATTACATGGATTTTGATTATTATGGGAATGTATACATTAAATATTTTTAAACAAATTAACTTCTGAAATAAGTTGTTTCAGAAACCAAGTCTAAATCATTAGAATAAATAAAATTGTTTTATTTGTTGTTTTTATAGGATACCGACACAAAAAATCAATCCAAAAACTAAGTACACTGCCATTTTTGGCGTCGGTTTATATAAAATGATTTTGAAAAACTTCTTTTTTACATAACCTGTATAGACATCATTTAAGAACGGACGTCTAAATTAAAAAATTTGATGTTAAATAATATTTTTTCACTAGTTTCCAAATTTTTTTAATAGCTTGAGCCTTTCTTTATAGTGGTCTTCAACCACTAAATTATCTATCTATTTTAATATCATTGTTGATAAAAACCCAATTCATTCCTTGAAATCCATGTGAATAATTATTCAAAATCCATTATATATTCTCATTAATTTTTCTTTATCTCTATGAATTATCTCTCTATCTTTTTATGAATAGTCTGTGGAAAATACTTATTATTAAATATTTTCATAAAATCATCCCACCCAATCTCTTCTATTTCATCCTTCATCTTGATGTTCTTCATCAATTACCACCATTGATCGAACTCACCATCATAATGGCACATAGGTAGATTCCCCCTTTTCTCCTCAAAATATCAAATCACAAAAAAAATATTCTCTATTGATTTGACGAAATAATCAGTTAATAGAGGATCATAATATCAACTAAAAATTGATGGTAATTACTTCATAAATTAATCAATGGAATTTATCTCCTTATATGGTGAAGGAAGACAATATATATGGTTCTCGTTATTATTCATAGCCTGACACATCTAGGTAAGAATTCCCTTGAAGCTTTCAACTCCACCTCCTAAGACATTGGGGAAGTCATTTGGTAAATTTCCAATTTGTCCTTCACCTTGTATGTTGTCCTGGATTCTCCTGGTTCCCTCCGTTTTCTTAAATAAAAAAGGTTTTGACAAAACAGATCTTCATAAATCATAAATAAATATTTTGTTCTTTTAAAAAATTATCGCTATATAAAATTATTATGGGATCTGCATTTTTAAATTTTTTCTAATGAATATTGTATGTTTATAAATTCGTGAACATATCCTACGTGTTTCCACTAATATTCACTAATCCCAATTCCAAAATTAACTACACAATTCTAGAATACCAACTATAACAACCCTATTTTTTTTACATGGTTATTACAACATTTTAATGATAAAAAATTGTATATAATCACAAATCCATTATCAAATGGTTAATTTTCATGGAAAATTAGGACCCTACATAACATGTAAATAATAATACATAAATATTTATTTTGGAGCTTTTTATTCATCCTTATATATCTCACAATATCCTTACTATATTTAGTAATAAGAGGATATACATCAAAAAAGGGAGAGTTTAAAACATAATAGGAGGATGAATAATGATATGAATCAATATAATATGAGTGTTATAGTTTTCATCATCATAAAATTACCATAGGATCAATATAATAATCATGAGAGGATACATCAGATAAATGAATGTAATGTGGAAATGCATTAAAAGTGAACATCATTCCTTAGTGGTCAAAATACAACACATATTTTTGAACAATTTTTCCATCATGTTCATGAATGTCATACATGCATAACCATAACTTAATTAGTGTGAAAAAAACCAGCATCATTTTCAGGCATACTCCAAATTATCTCTTGTGATTCATAACATTACCAAATCCATTGTAGGGTTGTACAATTCCATTTTCACCCATCACATCATAAAATTTACATAATTATTCATGCCACATAGAATGAATTATGATTTTAGTAATAGTGTAACTCAGAAGAGGGAATGGGTTTCAGAATAATTTCATAAAAATACATTCATGAATAATCTTTTTGGTTCAAAGATGAAAACATTGAAAACATACTTTGTATAAGAATCATTAATTATGAATGAAGAAGTAATTGTCTCAAGAGGAGTCACGGTGTATTTTTGGGAAAGAAGTGTTCTTTTGGAAAATCTACATAGTTTTCATTTAACTAATTTTGAAGCATGTATATTCTATAATATTATATAGAATATTAATGAAATTAAATTTATTGAACAATAAATTAATATCCACACTGACATTTAGCCTGAATGATTTATAATCCAAAGAAAGGGAGTTGGGATTGAGAATTTCCTTACCTTATGTCTAAACGATTTCATCCCATGAACTTAATATCATGTATAATAAAATTAGAATTCATTAATTAATTAATTAATAACACCTTATATATATTTTAATTTATTATAATTTTTTTTGTTCATTCACGCCCATGTTGATGAGTTATAGAGTTTAATTTCATCCTTCCGAGAGTGTTCATTTTATGGGTCTTCATGATCTGTTAACTTGAATACAAGAATAGAAGGTAAAGTAAAATGATAATAATTATCAAAAATTGAAATTATATATTATTAATTAACTTCTATAAGATTAATTGATATTATATATCATTTTCTAATTTAATTCGAGTATGATTCGTTAGATAAAACTTAAATGATAATTTTTTTAAAATTTAGGATGTTTTTCCTTCCGTTTTGAAATCAATTTATTTTGTTAAATATTATCTTTATAAATTAGGTATAGAAATTTAGAAAAGATAATTTATAGATATTAAAATGTGTTTTAACCTTAATAATTTTTTATGACCATCCTTCAAGGTGGTAACAGAACATGATAACTCACTGCCCATGAAGGCGGTGAATCAACCCATCGTAGATGATGTTTTATTTTTTATAATAAAAGGAGAGGATAAGAGGTATGATGGTGGATATTACATTAAAAAACATTAATGTATATATATTAGGCATTAATTTTCATGCCTCTCAGAATAGTTTAGGTGAGTATATAATAAAAGGTGAAATGAAATTAATGGAGAATGAAGGAGGATTTTGCCTCTTGAAAACCTTCACCTTGAGAACCTCTATAACACACTTGGTTTTGGTATTTTTTTTAGATGATAATATCTTATATGTGGTTAATATTCTTGGTAAGGTAATTGGGAATAATTTAGTAGATCTATAAGTATTGGAATGTGAATGGATAAGAGGTGGTGGGGGTGGTATTTATAGGTGATGAGAGGTATCCTTATTTATTATCCTATACATTATTTTATGATTTTGTATCAATAAAACCAATATTATTGATCCTTATCACTAAATATTTATAAAATTATGGATAGCTTGATATTTTGTTTCTTTCATCATCCTTACATATATAATGAATAAAAAAATTCATGTATTTAGCTGACACTATCAATTATCATATTTCTTTTTTCACATAAAGTGAACTATTTTAGAAAAAATCCCAAAAATTCAACGTAGAAATTTTTAATACAGGTAGATTTGAGAAATGGAAACCATTTAATGAAGATTATTATATATATAATTTAAATTTAACTTACAAATAAAATCATCTTTTATTCAATTTTTTTTAATAATATACTTTTTGACCATTTGAAAATTTTAATTAATGTCTCAAAAAAATTAATACAAATATAATACTATATAATATTAATTTATCAATCTATTTTATGAAAATAAATATTATTTTATATCATTATATAAATTGTAAAATTATAAATAATGAAAATTTTATGTCTTACAAAAATATGAACACTTAATTTATTAATTCTAAAACATATATTTAATATACTATTATATAATTATAACATATTTTCTTTCATAAGTTTCCTAAATTTTATTTATAATTTAATAGGTGAGGTTACTATTCTATTGTCTACATTACTATTCCTAATGGTCAGATTACTATTATAATGGGCAGGTTATTATACCATTATTAAAGGTTCCTTAATTTCAATAAATATCACTTACTCATTTATTAATTTATTAATATGAGGTTTCTTATTTTTCTATCAATTTTATATATGTGTTTTCTACTATAAAAAATCATAAGAAATGAAATTACATTAATAAAATTATGTTTCCTTACACCATTGGTGATTCCTTGTATATTGGAGGCCTGAATTATTTCATAAGTGTAATTTTTTTTGTGGTTTTCCAATTTTTCATTTCAATCCCTATATTGGATTAATGGATATAATCTATTCGGTGTATATTCATGACTTTTGGTGACAATAATTGTTTCATATGATTTTTTGGATGTTAAGGAACAATATCGAATGGAGAGTTTTGGTGTTTCAGAATGTTTTGTTGAATAATTTGTGATGTTATTCAATTTCCCATATTTTTTCAATTTGTGATCATTCACAATAGACTCTTCTTTTTAGAAATTCAATGATCAGATTCGTATTATTTGAATTTCATTAAATTAATTGTGAAATTGAGGTGCAAAGATATGTAGAATCCATCTTAAGTTAGGATTTGTGAAAATATTGATATTTATTACTATGAAAAGTGATTTGTTAATAATTATAAAATGTTTATTTTAAAATATTGATTTTTTATTTGTTGGAAGTAGTTTTATTGAAAAAATTTCAATTAAAGAAATTTTTTAATGAAATGGAATGGAATTTTTGTTTTGGAATGGTTGTGGATTAAATGATTGGCATGTGTTAATGTTCATTGTAGAGAACCATGGAAGGGGTGTGTTTCATTAGTCACTTGGCATGTGGTTACCTAGTGATGAATTGGTATATTGATGAGAGACCACTCATGAGTATGGAACTATCACTTAGGCATGCATGTGTGGATGTGTGGATGTGTGGATGCATGTCCTGGAATTGGTTGTTCCAAATGGAAATGTGAAATTTTTTATTCTGTTTTTTGTTTAATTTCATGGAAATGGGTTTCATTGGGAAACTCTTTTAGCATAAAAAATATTTTTCATTGAAATGGATTTATATTTTTTTTAAAAAAATTAAATTTTTCTATATAAAAGTGTAAACTTGTTTCAAATTAGTTGTTTTAGTAGGAAATTAATTTAGATAAAAAAAATATTTTAATACTCACCCCTTTCTTCCTCAGTTTCCTATTCCTGTTGATATTATATTCTAAAACCCAATATAAGGAAAAGTTTCCCATTTCATTTGTGATGCATTTTGGTACACTAGGTGTGTCATGTGGAGTAAAAGAGTGGGGGTTTTTTAGGAACTACATAATTTGTGTTTGTGTTGCCTTTATGTTTTATTGGTTATGTCATCCTCTTTATACTTTTATATTGTTATGGATTCTTTATTGTACACTAATGTGGTTTCTTTTTAATTTTGATACTTTGATTTTTATTACGTTGAATCAAGAAACATATTATGGTATTCTTGGGTATTTTAATATGGGATGGCTATTATTATTTTCAAAATGAAAATCATCCATATCGTGAACCCCTCCAAAAAAAGTGTACCCCTCTTGGGTTGACAATGGGGGAAGAGAGATTGTGACTCCCCAGTCCTGCACCATGTAGGCTGGAAGTTGTAAATTAGTGTATAGGGTATAGTAAATACATAGATTCGTGGAATTACACTATAAGAGAACACAAGATAAAAAGAGATATAAGATAAAAACCAACAAAATACTACTCAGAAAACAATATAAAACAAAACCCAAATTCATATATTTAATGAATTTTCTGACCTACTACTATAGAAAAAAATTCATCAAGTACCAGAAAGAAATGTATGTACTAAATAAAGCAAAAATCCCAATCAACTCCTACTAAACCCCAAGTTATTAGTAACCAGCCTGGTCTCCAACCTCATCCAACTATCCTAAAAACATATTATATTTATGTTGGGTGAGTATAACAGTATACACAGTTGGATCCTCCCTGAAACCTCTCATGAACATGGTAAAGAAGATATATTATATCATAGGGAACAACAAGTGAAACTAACTAATCTCTTAAATATGTATAAAAAGTTCTCAACCTCACCTTATTTACTCTCACAACTTATTTCATACAAGAGAATTCAATATAATAAAGAATATCCAAGTTTCACCTCTACTACTTACCCATTACATTTCCACTCTTCCCCAACGTCTCATTTCCTGAGCATATCTCTCCAAATGGTTTTCCACATACACCTATGTGAAGCACCACGACATGAACCTCGTGAAACACACCACCAAATCCATGTGAAAAAAGTAACCAAGTAGTTTTCAGGATCCACCTATGCCTATATAATGTGTATCATAAATTGGGTATTTTAACTCAAACCATCACGACCCATACATCGAGTAAGGAACCTAAAGCCATCATACCCTACGGATTCTATACCTATATCATTCGTATGGAAACAATATCTTGAAGACATGTGTGTGAAATAACCACAAGTCCTTATATCCCTCTACATACGTATATGGAAAAAATAACCTATTATACAGACCAACACATGTAACTACCATGAGAAGAGAGTGGTGAGAATGGGGGTATTCATTCAACAATCCTCCCATCGGGATTTTGGGGAAAACACATTACCAGGGATCAGAATCAATAGGGGTAAATTTCTGTAACTGACAAGGTGTAGTAGCGTATAAAACAAATGTATATTATATAATATATATCATGACCATAATAAGGGGAAAACCTAATGGACCAAATATCATTTAAATGAAGTCAAAGATAATTTTTTTTATGTTTCACACTAACTACATTCTAGTGGTATGCAGGTTCGATCCTTGAGGGAAGTTACTGGAACCAATTTTCTTTTCATTTATTCAATACACCCAAATTTTTCGGTTGTGGGGATACTTTCTATTTAATTTTTATTATTTTTATATTTTTCAATGAATAAATATTTAAACTCCATGTTTAATTGTTATGTTTTTGTTCAAATTATGTGATTAAAAGATGAATCATAAACAATATTTGAGTAATAGAAAGTGAGATGATCAATCCAGAAGATAATCCTTGGAAATTCTAACATTAGTGGTTCTCATAAAAAAATAATCTTCGCTGTAATATTTTTATTTCATGAACTCAGTGTATTATGAGTTTAATATTCCTCTCCCGAAGCTAAAACACCAAGAAATTGAAATCATAGAGTTCAAAATACCACGATCCATAAATTATAATGAAAATTAAATAAAATTCATGGAATAAAGTTCACCATTTTATCCCATGATTTGACATTAATGATTTTATTTAATGAAATAAATATCAATATCACATATTGACCATGAGTTTTTGAATTGGATAAGAGATTTCTGAACAATGATAACGAATTCATAATTAATCTGGCCGATCAACTCTGAATTCATTAATAAAAATATCTATGTATAGAGGGAGAAGAAAGACCAGCCAGTAAGAATTCCCATAACAAAAATTCTAGCTAACTATCAAATTCATTCTGATAAATGAAGTAATTCAATTAAAATATATGAAATTTAGGAATAACGGGGGAAGAATGGTCACACAAATTTTCTTGTGTTCTTTTGCATAAAATGATTCACAGATGTGATCCAAGAGTCTCCGAGAGTGGTTCTCTTAGAAGTCTCTGGTCTCCTAGAACTACTCTGATCTACTGGTGTCATGAGAATGAGTTTTATCGTAAGTGATTGAATGATTTCACCTCCTGTTCTACTGCTGATTCTAATTTTAAGTCTACCTCCGTGCTCTTTTTTTAACTAACAATGTTCACCGACTTAATCTTCTGTCATAAAAAATCACCTCACATGCACATTTTTTCCCATATCACATTTCATTTAAAACATTCCCTCATACCTAACCTCACTCTAGTTTGTTAATGGAATATGGATGGAATCCTTTCTCCAACACGCATGGAGTGGGGTTTGCTATTTCTTCTCCAAAAATCCCATGTGGCCCTCCACCGATTCTCTAAAGGAGGACAGTGGCTTCAGGTCGGCCTAGAATCAGCGATGTCGGTGAACAACTTCTCCATTGTATCTGATCCATGCTTAAAATCTGCGATGAACCCTCCATCCACAACACCAACTCAACAACAGCAGTGGAACCTTCTACAAGAGTTTCATCACAATGAAGACGAGCATCAGCGGCTAGCTCCATGGCAGCGTGTAGTCCATCGGCAATGCAGATTCTTCAATCATCAGATCTGCAACCGATTATTTTTTATATAGGTTTATTGTGTATGGTTGTGTGATTTTTGGATTTTTTATGGGTGTGAGTGGTTTAATGCTGACCGTAGATGGTTCCTACAATAATGGAGGTGATGGCAGGGAATAATGAGACTTGAGGGAAGTGAAGGGTGTGAGAAGTCGGGCCATAGGAAACAACAGCTCGGAAGTAGTGATAGTGGAAGTAGCCATGCCACCAGTTCCTAACAATAGTGAGACTGATGAAAAATGGAATAGTGTAACATGAAAGAGGAATGTGAATGGTGACTCCCAGTCACATTCCCCTAATACACTGATGAATCAACTGCAGATATGTAAGATTTAACAAAAAATGATTTGAAGAAATTACAATTTAAATTAAATTAATTGAATGCTTGATGTTTAACAAAACTAAAACAATTATATAGTCATTATCATTAAAAAATGTCACTTAACTAAAACGAGAAACTAATTGATATTAAGTACAATAGTAAAAACAACGTAAAATTAAATTATAAATATAATTAAAATATTAAATTTCAATTATTATAAATTAGTCTATGATATTACACTGGACATTAAAATTGGGTTAATAATGATTAATTAATCTAACAAAATATCAATGATAAAATAAAATGTAATGATTTAAATAGATAATATGTTCAATGAAAACCTAAATTAAGGATGAAAAGCCGATAAAAAATTAAATAGGAGAAAAGGAAACTAGAAACAATGAAAGTTAAAAAAATAAATTCAAAGAATAATGGTTAAAAAATTTATGGCTGTTAATTTTTATGTTATTGAGTTAATAAGTTAATTTAAAACATTAAAATAATTCAATTGATGTTATTAGATTAATTAATTAAATTTATAATCGAATTTAATTTACAATAAGGCTAAAAAGGTTTTAATGGTTAGATTAAATTACAGATTATGAAGATTAAAATAAATGGAAAATTTCTAAAATAATTAAAACGTGATAAAATTAATGTTTTAAAGAAGAAATTAAACATAGAATAATTAATTAAAGAATTAAATAGGTAAACAAAAAATTATGATTTAAGAGGGTTAAAATATGAATTTAATTATAAAAATATATTAATTAATAAATTTTATTAATAAAATTTAATACAATTAATTATTTAATAAAAATTGTAGAATTAGTTAATTAAATCAATTAAAATGATTTCGAAAATTTAGTAAAATTAAGGCCATATCATTTTCCACACACTTAATCATTCATTGGCCTTAGTCAATCTCATGCTTTATTTCCATTTAAAAAATGGAAATTTTTTAGTATTAATTAGCTCAAATTGAATCATGTTATATAATTTCAAAACAAAGGATTGAATAATGTCAATAGGCTTTTGAAAATTGATGTTCAAATGAATCGTCTCATAAACACACTCTTACTAGAGAACAAGAAGTTAGTGGATCATCTACCAATTAGGATGTCATTCCTCATATATGAATCATACTAATTACTTCATTCCAAATCTTGTTCCTAAATTCAAGAGTGATAAAAGGTTTTGAATTGATGGAATTAGAAACATAACTAATGGAACATTATACATTGACACTCACCTAGGTTCCAAAATTACATATTTTTTTTGAATCACCTTATTGACACAACCTATATTACATCCATACAAACCAATTGTCCCCTTCTTTGTCTTTCATTCATTATTCCCCTCACCTTAATAATCTAATTTTTGACCCTAAACACTTTATTTAATTTTTCACAATCCATGTATCTTGTATTGAGTACTATAAACGTACACTTATTCAAAGTGTACAAAGGGATTTTGGTTAAAAAAATGAACCCAATCCCTAGGGTCTCAATGATTCAACATGGGTTCCCAAATTCCCATTTTACTGGAGTTTCAAAAGATTTATATGAAAACCATTCAAACATTCTCAATAAGGCGAATAATTTTTTATAATTAAAATAATGTGACTACCCTAATATCAAGTTCATTCTTCGTGTTCCTAATGACATGATCTCAATTCCAGAAACATGTGTCCTATATTACTCTCAAAAATATTTCCAGAACTGAATCTTCATAGATTCACTAAATAGAATCACTCAGCAATCATTGACCCTCATAATTTTTTGATTCAAAACAACTGTTAACTACTAGTAAGGTAATTTCTCATAGTCATGACCTATTTGAGAAATAGCATGAAGACTAAAATACTAAAATTGGTAAAGTATTTTGAAAAAATTATCCATTTTTTAACAAAAAGTATATAGGGAAATGGGAATTGATGAGATTCCTTTTAGAACGGTTTATATCAAGGTATGTTGACTCCCTCCCCCAAATATAAAACCCAACATTGTCTCCAAGGATGAACTCATTGATGGAGAAGAAAAGTTATACTTTTAAACATCAAAATATATTTTCAACTAAGTAGATTAGGGACTTGTTTAAGGGTATTATTAATGTTAAAAATAATGTCTTTCTCATGAATATTTTAACACTATATGATCACATGAATTTTTAATTTAATCCAGTAAGAAAAATTTTAAATTAATTTTAGTTAGTCTCATTGAATCATTAATGTAATCAGCGAATAGCGTTTAGTAGTTT
Organism: Viscum album; assembly: GCA_963277665.1. Lineage (NCBI taxonomy): Eukaryota > Viridiplantae > Streptophyta > Magnoliopsida > Santalales > Viscaceae > Viscum > Viscum album. The sequence continues at coordinate 1,128,786,170 of OY728120.1, forward strand.
ATGAATTTGATTAAAAATTAATTATGTATTGAAAAAAGTAAGCTAAATACCTAATAGAAACAAGAAAAACAAGAATCCAATAATTAATGTATGAGACCCCGAAAACTTATGTTCACATATTGAGTGGTTTCAATGACAATGAAACTCAATTATTTAATGAACATGCACACGTAAGAAAATTTAGTCAAGAGCCATGTAGCATATTTCTTCAGTTTAACAGCACAAATAGACATTATTTGTTTAAATAATAACACATTAAAAAAACAATATCCAGTAGCCCATAACATGCAGAAGGATTTTTCACTAAGAGGAATCTTTAGTATAAAATTTTAAAATAACAATCACTGATTATTGTTTAGTATTTTATTGGCAAGTCACTATTGAGATGACTCACCACCAACATTTTAACAGTGATTCAATAACAACAGTAACACAATGACATATTGATGAAGATATTAATAGAAACTTATCAGTGAAAATTTTAAATTAAATGTGGAGAATGAAATAAATGAAAATGTAAAATGATATAACTTACCTAACTTAAATCTAGTACATAATGGATAATTTAAGGGAATTATACTCCTATATGAAACCAACATCAGCATATGTATTAACATGGAAAATAATAAACATGAAGACCAATACTGATCCAGCAGAAATAGAGAGAACAAAAGACAGTTGTGGTAGTAAATTATTCAAAGCATAACTGGAAGGAAAGTACAAAAGTATAGCAAAAAGAGAAACCATGAGATGACTCCCATGAAGTACTAATTTTGAAGTCTTTAGGTACACATTATTTAGAATCAGTTTCAAGAATAGTGATGGATGCCAAGACCATTTGTTTTCATTTAAAAATGATTTTGACTATCTTCCCATTACCAGCATGGGTTTATTTGAATTGATCAAGAAATTCCATATGATTTTTTTAATTATTTGTGATTATTTCTAGGTCACGAAATTTGGGGGCACGTGATTCTGAGGCCTGGAGTGCCCGAAATGATTTGTCAAATTTTTGTTAAGAATTAATTAGCGGGTGTGAGCAGTTTACTTGAAAATTGGAATAACTCTTATATGGGTACCTGGATCAATAATCTGTGGGCACCGTTCCATTCAGGATAGAATTTTTCAATTGGTGAAATTTATGTTTAGTCAACGTAGGCCTCTGGTGAGAAAAACTGAAAATTGCATAACTATAAATAAAATAATTTAATAAAGTTATTTTATTTTACAAAAGCTTATAACTCATGAACGGTGAATCATATTAAAAATATGAGACCACCACTGAGCTCGTGAGGGTATTATCTCTTTAGGTAGATACTAAAATTGGCTTGTGCGGGACAACAATGGAAGTTATTTTTTTGCGTAACTAAAATAATTAAGCAACAATTATTTTATTGTTAAACTACATAACTTCAAATGGGTAACTCGGATTGAAATTATAAGAGTACTATTGAGTTTTTTGGTACGTGTTTCACTTCGACAGAGCCTAACCTCGACCGACGTGGGACAAGGGTGACTATTAATAATTTTTTGACCTTTTAATGGGTACGTTCAGTAAACACATGGGTGGCGTTTTCTATCTTTTGACTCGTTGCTCAGATCAAAAATATGAGAGCACTGTTGAATACATAGTTCAGGGATTCGCTAAAGGGATGTTTTACTTCCACTGTAGTAGGTTCAGAGAATAAGGTATACTTTGGACATTTTTAAAAGAATAATAAAATAACTTTGTTATTTTATTTATTTATTTCTTTTCCTCCAATGGACAAGCGGCAGTGGCGGGACCAACAATGTGTCAATCCATTAAATGGATTAAATCCTCAAATCCATTGTAACATTATTGTGGAATATGGAAGGTTACTATTAAATGAACTCCTATTAATTCCACTTGTGTTACTCACCCTCCCCCACACCTATTTATATGGAGATTGGGGAGAGGTATTGACACGACTTCACCATGTGATGAAGTTCTAATAATGTGTCCCAACGCCACACACATGGAGGGTGGAACCGGTCCAGCGGGCAGTGACGAGTGACACCGAATCATGAACCGAAGGATGGCGTTTGAGGAGAAATGTTGGATGCTTCTTGTGGGGACTCCAAACACTGAATTTTCCTCAATCTCAAGTGTTCTACATTGAACATGAGGTAGGGTTTTATTTTGTTATAATTTCAAGTGGTTGTTGAATCTTTTTTCCCTCCCTCATGTTTTCAATCTAACTTGGAGGGCGTGAGCCAAACGAACATGGCCCAAACCCTCCGCTACCTTATTTACTCTTTCTCTCTCTCTATTTATGTGAAAGACCGCCGGTGTAGTAGAACCTATCGACCATGATTGAGGTGGCGCGCCGTCGCGGGCCATAGGAAGATGCCACAACACTACACCATTGAGGTTAGCAGAGCTACCGACATTGGCCGGCCACGTAGGTGGTGCGATACGCTGTCAGGTGCCGCCGGTGGGAAGGGCTTCAGTTGAAGCCGCGATAGGTGAAGAAGGTGATCGACTCAATAGGGCCATGGTAGGTGGAGCGACACACCGACGCGCACCGTTGTATGAGGTCATGGTGCGGCCACGCGTCGCGCCGGGTTGGTGGAACCCTAGTCGACCAAAACGGTCCACCATTACATGGTAGGGCAGTGCCCCACCGGCTCAGCGGGCTAGACCTGACTAGCAGACTAGACTCACCCAGAGGGCTGGGCCAGACCCACGGCCCAGTGGGTCAGACCCGCCAGCGAATCGGGCCGAACCAGCGGCCTAGTGGGCCAACACGGGTGGGACGAGCCCCACCCGGCAGGCCAGGCTAACCACGGGATAGGCCTGCGAACCGAACCGGGCCGACCCCGATGGCCCGTACCTAGTGAACCAGGACGGACCCGAGCGGTGTCAGGTAGACCCCGAGACTCGATGCGTTAGGACGGTATGACCGAGACAGACCGGGCCCAGACCCCACCGGTCCGCGAATAAATAAACACCCATAACAGACAACCCAAATGTCCAATTGACATGTAGTTAGTGGCGTTGGAGTACATTTTGGGAAGTGGCCCCTTTGGCATATTCTGGCGGGATCGACTGAGTTGGGCCAGATTGAGGTGTGATCACCCCTGTTCCATAGAAATTGGTGTAACTAATAGATCAGGCGTCTGATTGACACACCGAATATGGAGTAAGGACGCTAGTGACAAGGATTTCCTTTTGAGATACTCCAAAAAAGATTTGGAGAAAGTTGGTATACAGCCGGGTTGGATCGACTCTGAATCCAACCAGACCCTCGACACTAAAATGCCAATAACTTACAGATCGGGCATCCGATTGACCCATCGTCTGTTGAGTTGGAACCCTTATGACATGACAGATCATCAAGTTACTTTTTTTTGGGACATAATGACGATTGAAATATGACTGAAGGCATAAGGATTGGGTCTCCCAAAATCAAACATGTTATGAGCGGGAATCTATTGGACGACAGTGAGGCGGAGGTTGGAGATAGATCATACTGAGGATTGTACCGAGGGATCCCATGTGGGTCAGCTCTCAGCGATCCTGTGTGGGTCAGCACATATCAATCCCATGTGGTTCAGATCCTATGTAGGTCAGCTCTCAACGATCTTGTCTGTGTCAGCTCATACTGATCCTGTGTGGGGTCATATCCTGTGTGGGTCATTTTCGGGGTTAGTACCTATTGATCATGTGTGGGTCAGACTCTGTAGAATCATCTTTAGTGCCTCTTGATAGAATAAGATGATCTATCTTCGGGAAAATTCATATGTAATTCTATACATCACTAATACCTGGTGTGAACCGAGTCTTTTATCTTCGTGGTGTAATCATCATGGTGTTACTTGTGTGGTAATTTTATCTTCGTGGTGTAATCTTTGTGGTGTTACATGTTTGTTACATTAACCTTCATGGTGATATCTTCGTGGTGCTATTTGTGTGGTACTATTACATTTGTGGTGATCCCGTTATGGTGTTACCTTCGTGGTGTTACCTTTGTTGTACTTTTACCATCATGGTGTTACCTATGTGTTATTATTCCCTCATGCATGAGATGAATGTATCTTTATAACTTATGTATATGTATGGGCATATACATATGTAGAGTGGTTGACTGCTTCGTGCTTTTTGATTGAGGTATTTCTTTGTGATCATTCATTTATGGAACTCTGGGAGACCTTTGGGGGTCTCGGGGTCCCAACTATGTTTTTTTATACTCACCCCAACATGGGCTTTTCCTGCACCTTGTTGTGTCTTGTGCAGACGATTGACAACATTGATCGAGGTAGAGGGAGCTAGGACTAGACGGTGCTCATAAGTGGACCATTTGGTGTGATGTGACGCAGGGACTACTGATCAAGAGTTTTACCTACCCTTCCAGTAAGATCCTTGATGGATGATTTTGGAGCTATTTTTCTTTTTTTAGTTGTACTTGTACTTTCCAGTTGGGCTAGTATTCCAGCCTCTTTACTTTCATCATAATTTTTACTATAACAGTTTACTTCATGGTTGCTTTTTTCATGTTCATTTGTTGTGTGTTTGTACAACGTTAAAAGAAAATTTCTTCCCATTATAGGGATACACCTTTCCGGTACTAGTCTCCATCCCCTGGCCTATGGAAGGTGAGCTTGGGGTAGTTATGGAACATACCTCGAGGGGCGGGTCGTGACAAAGTGTAATCACAAGAGTCAGTTGTACCGACGAACTAAAACTCTAATATTTTAAATGGAGCAATAGTGTTAAGTTTTTTTGTGTGGTATTCAGTTTGGGGAGCCCAGTGCTGGTGCAGCGGCTGATGTATCCATCACCCAGGACCTTGAATTCTAATTTCTGACTCGGTGAATGAAAAAACTGAATGCGTGTGTTTTGGAAAATTTTTTCCATGGTTTCATTGGAGTCATCTCACCAGGTATAACTTAGTGACTATGGCGCACCTATTCCTTATTAGGATGTCGCTGGGTGGATAGACAACTAGGATTCCCGAGAGAGTACACGATGATGGACCACCGAGTGATGAGGCTCTGGTTCAGGTCTCTCTTACTATGTTGGCACCTTTGGGTGTTGTACCAGCAACACCACCACCCGTTGGGAAGTAGTAACCACTAGCCACACTGGTGGATAGTACACACCGGCTGAGCTTGTTTCATGACCTCCAGCGGAATAGGCCTCTGAGGTATTGAGGCGAGACAGATTCCCAGGTAGCAGAGGACTAACTGGAGGCTGTGGCTAGAGTTTTCCACCTAGTTGAGACACTAATAGAGTAGATGGTGATCTTAGCTTCTAGTCATTTCCAGTATGAGACCTAGAGGATGGTCCATAGGGTGATGAATCTTCAATACATGGACCGTTTCCCAAGATAGTACCTTTGGGTTGTGTGCCGGCTATATCAGTTCCCGTTGGTTAGAAGTTACAACCGGCGGTACTGGTAGAGGACACATGTAGGCTTAGTTCCTTACAAGTGTTTCAGCATAAGATACCCCCAGGTTTCGAGGAAAGGACAACTCACAGGTTTCTAAGGACTGGCTTGGGTATGTGGCTGAGTTTCCATATAATCTGGGCACCATTCGATCAGATGGCGGTCCTGGTAGAGAGACTTCTACGTCGCTTAGCTGGACGATGACATGTATTAGATTTCCCTCATCTTGCAAAGAGGTGACTTTTCTTTCGACAAGCTTGAGATCCTTACTTGGAGAAGGGTGTCTCTTTCCAAAACAATCTATGGGGTGATTGTTACCTAGAGATTATATAGCTCTGACAGGATGACATGTCGGTAACTGAGTTTTCATCGAGGCGTACAAACCATTCTAGGTACACGATGAATATGTTACGACCAATGCTTCCGGGATCAGACCTTCGAGTGAGGTGTGATTAGGGACATTCGATCCAAAATTATTCTTATATTAATTCCTACTAATGTTAGGGAGTTATATAGAACCATTTTGGCTGAGAGTTCTTTGGCAGGTCAGATACAAACATTGAATGCTAAAAGTGGGAAAGTAAGAAACTGATGCCAGGCTCAAAGACTTGGGCACATAAAGTTTTTAGGGATGAGAAAGTGATAGGGATAGATAAACATATAGGGAAACAAACATGGATGTGGATCTAGGAGATCATAATGATGTGGTATACATTTTGACATGTTACGACAACCTCCCCAATGAGTTCCCCACCAGGCTCAAGGAGCTGGAGGACAGGGGAAGGGTGTAGCTGCATGCAGTTAAGGAGTGTGACCCAATGTCTCCAGAAATGATTCGAGGTAAGGTATATGTCTACTACTAGCTGTCATATTATTAGAAATAGGTACCAATAATTCTTTCTTCCTATGAATCTTGTTCAATACCTCAAGTTTCCAGTTAAACCGAAGATATGACCCTTACATATGGAGAATCCATTGGAAGGAGAATCAATAATCACACTTATGCCGACAGTGTGATCCGACCCTTGATGTGGGAGTTTCGGTTGGATCCTCTTGGTGCAGCATTGAGGCCTTATGATGATAGTTTGGGTATGGATTAGACATCCACAGTTCATACAAATATTGACTATTTTAGTAAAAAAGGATGTCATATATCTACATCATTGGAATGTGGTTTTCCTTGGTCGAAAAAAAGGAAACACATGTAGCACATGATAAAGTCATTCATAGGAGGGTGCAGACTATCACCCTTGATTCATCTTGCCTTACAGTCAGGATATCATGAGTTTTGAGTTTTTCAGTTCCCGACAGCAGTGGAAGAGTGTGGGGACATCTTTTCAAAAGTTGTTTCGAGTATTACCTCCACGAAGGAAGAGAGACTTCATCTTGGGTTGGGTACTACCAAAGATATGTACCAGACTTCTCCAGGTTAGTGTCATCCTTGTCAGCTTTGACGGAGAAGGGGGAGATTTTCATGAAGATGTAGAACTTTCAATGGAGCTTCTAGGAGCTGAGACATAGACTGACGAGTGCCCCCATCCTGAGCCCACCAGAAGAGGGTGTTGGGTATGTCGTCCAATGCAACACATCAGGGACCATACAAGGTTCTTTCCTGATGCCCAAGTGGGGATTGATCACCTACGGCTCACAGAGGTTGAGAAAACATGAGCATAACTACACTACACATGACCTAGTGTTAGAAAAAGTGGTATTTGTGTTGAATATGTGGCGACATTACTTGACGGGTGAACGTTTTACTATTTACTTTTATAAAAAAATTCTCAGGTATATCTTCTCATAGAAGGACCTGAACTGGAGACATCAACGATGGCTAGAGTTCCTCCAGTACTATGACATTGAGATAATCTATACTCCTAGGAAGGTGAAAACGGTAGTAGACACACTCAGTAGGAGGTCTTTTCTACAGCTGTTGAGTGAGGCATTAGATCAGTTACTCATGGTGCAGATATCCTTCATGGATAATGATGGAGTAGCTTACCTCAAGTATATGATTTTCACACCCCCAATTATTTAGCAAGATCAGGAGGTACAACTTGGGGATGTTGAATGTGAGGCCCTACGTGCTCAGATATCCTTAGGACGGTCACCTGAAGGATTTTATGAAGGTGGGGAGCACGTCATTTTCTTTAGAGGACGCACAATGGTACCTTTGACACTTCAGGAGGAGGTGTTTAAGGAGTTCCATACATACCCTTTAACGGTAAATCATGGAGTGGTGAAGATGTATCAGGACATCCGACGTCAGTACTAGTGGCTAGGGATGAAGGAATCAATGGAAGAGTTTGTACAATGATGCCTCACTTTTTAGAAAGTGAAGATTTCACAGAGCTGGAAGAAGTCTTATAGAGACTGGAGAAAGAGACCCTTGGAGGTCTGAGGAGGGAGACCATGTCCTCCTACAGGTCCCACCTCTATGGGGATTGCAGAGGTTTGGCTGGGGCAGCAAGCTATCTCCAAGGTTCATCAGACCTTCCTAGATTATAAGCAGAGTGGGAGAGGTGGTGTACCATCTATCTCTTCTCCCACAGATGCACCAGGTACATAATGTTTTCCATGTGTTGTAGCGGAGGAGATGCATGTATGATCCATCACATGTTATCAACTAGAGAAAGTTGGAATTCAACGATGGGTTGACTTCTACAGAGTTTTCAGTGGAGATAGAGGATCGACAGGAGTGAGTACTTTGTGGATGAATGATACCTCTGGTGCGATTTCTGTGCAGTGCGGGATCTTCAGGATAGTACATGGGAGCGGGAGGCTCAAATATGTGCTCATTACCCTCATTTGTTTTATTTTCCTTTGTTTTGTCTTTCGAGGAAGAAAGTCGCTAAGATGGGGAGAATGTAAAGACCCAAAAATCCAATATTTTTTTTAAATATTTAGGATTATTTCATTGTTGAAAAATCTAACGGAACACGATTCTGATGCCCGGACTACTCGGAATGATCCGTCAAATTTTTCACAAGAATTAATTAGCATATGTGAGTGGTTTTGCTAAAAAAGTGGAATAACTCTAAAATGGTTGCCTAGATCAGAAATTCGAGGGCACCGTTGTGTTCGGGATACTAATTTTACCCATGGAACGACTTAATTTTAGTCAACGCAGGCCTCCGGTGAGAAAACATGAAAATGAAATAACCGTAAATAAAATAATAAAATAATGTTATTTTATTTTTCAAATGCTTATAACTCATGAACGGTGAATCGAATTAAAAATATGAGACCACCGCAGAGCTCGTGTTTCTTTAGGAAGATACTAACATTGGTCAGTGTGGGCCAACAATGGAAGTCAGCTTTTGGCCCTAAATAAAATAATTAAGTGTCAATTATTTTATTTTTAAAATCCATATCTTCTAAATGGTAACTCAGATTGAGTTCGTTGGGACGTGTTTCCCTTCGGTAGAGCCTAGCCTTTACCGGAACTTTAATGCCCCTACCCCAGTTACCTAGAGCTGGTGAATTATTTTAATACATTGGCATGATTACAAGGAATAATGTCCCGAAATACAGATCTGTTTAGCAGTCCTGGAAAATAGATTGCATACATGAACATTAAATTACACTTTCTATCATACAACACAAAAAATAATTTTATAATTCCATGTTTCCCTTTGGTTAACCCAACATCTCAAACATAAAACACTTCTTTGGATCATGGGAAAATAAAACATAAGAAAGTGGGAAGCATAGTTCCTCAGTAAGGGTAAATATTTAGTGGAAGCTATAAACTTTTAAGGTAAGATGTGTAATAAAAAATTTCCTTTTAAACATAAACAATAACATAATATGGAAAATTAAATCAAACATTAACATATAATCATGCACATGGATATTCTACTAGTCGAATAATCATATGTAATAACTAATTTCATAATGATGGAATGCCTAATGCCGGATATCATTTCCACATTGTCAAGGCTTTCTACCAATACTAAAAATAAATATTTTGTCAAAGCCTTGTTCCAAGACACTAGTTTGTCTCATGAGACCTACCGATGCATCGAGGAGCTATAGAGGGATCCACCCGTCACTTACTAAGTCCACTGCATTCCTCATATGAAAAGTTTCAAGCTTAACATAAACATTCATATTAAAAATATCATACGAAATGTCAATAATTTATCCATAAACCATGAATGGAATAAAAATAACACAACCACAGTAAAATATATCACAAATCCTTCAATAAATTATGGAATATTTGTATCATAACAAATCAAAATCAAATATTTTTAAAATCCTTCAATGGATGTGGACATATATGAAAATTATTTTTAAAACTCTTTGATAGAAATATCTATTTTTCAAGAAAACATTTAAAACTCTCACAATTTTAAAAGACAGTTAATGAAATTTTTGAATCAAAGTGTCTCATAACAATTTGAAACTTTTCAAATGAATTAACATTTTAAAAACATTCTTTTCCATATAAATAAATCCTTAAAAACTATTTTGAAGACATGGACATTAATGAGAAATATTTAAAAGAATGAATATTTAAAACATATAGAATGATGTTTTAGTAAAAATTACCTGAAAAATAATCTCTTTGAAAACTCTTTTATTTAACATCTACATGGATAATAAAAATGTCCCAGTAGATACTTATGTAAAAACAACCTCATATAATAAAGAGATTGTGAAATTAACCCTTACCTTGCACTTTCTTTTAGTCGAGTGTACGTTAAACCTCCTGTATAAGACCATTGTATGTTATTAGATTATACCAGAACAATATTAATATTTATGATATCATACATGATTGATTTTGAACTTTATACTACCCACTTAAAAATATTTTCCATGCCAAATTAACATTTCGGGTAATAATCGCTTTCTTTATTGTATGTGTTTTAACTTGTTACTATTGATTGTATCACATTGAAAAATATTTAAATACACCCAGAATATAAAACATGATTTATATACCCTATATATTTATAATATATATATATGTATAATAGACACATATATGAAATGGAAAAAAAATTATGCAGATGGTAGTCTGTACGAACGCATAAACGATGTTCCCGTTTTCATATCGTATTTCACGGAACTAAGTGAATAAGATACATGTAAGTACATATATATATAGTAGAATTGTTAGTTAATATATTAGATACTTATTAATTATATATATTTTATAATCATCGTTGAATGGTGAACATAGAAATGAATCTCATCACACCGTGGAGACGGTAATCCGTACATACGCACGAGCGACAATATCATTATATTCATGGTGAAATCATATGTAATTGGATGGAATATCATATATACAGAATAAGTAACATGTTATATTAATTATTTACATCAGTTATACTCATTATTATACCCATCCAAATAATTAAGTGTTTGAATAACAAACTGCACCACGATGTGGATACGGTAATCTATACGTGTGCACGTCTGGTGACTTTGCCATTTATTGGTTGGAAAGAATAATGAATATGGTTGCACCAATTATATAATAACAAAATAGTATATAGAAGATACTGGATTTATTATTTTAGAATGGAAACAACAAATAAAGAGGATGTGGAAGAAGGAAAGAACTTGAAAGATGTGATTAAATATTTACCTCTTTTTCAGGTTCTTCCTTTCGATGTGATCAAAAGGGATCCATAGGTTTGCTTTATGAAAAAACAGAGGCCTCTAGGATGAAGGGAGGAATTTTGGAAGAATATTTTGGTAGGGTTTGGGTGAGCCAAAGGGCATCAGAGGTGTGAAATTAAGAGAAGGGGGCGTGCCCTTTTATAATAGGTGAGGGGCACCATAGGAAAAAGTTAAAATATTATTTTATAATAAATTAATTTTCGGTTTCTAATGGCTCAAAAATGAATTATTTAAAGGATAATGTGAGTATGGGTAGAATAAATCTCAACCAATAGGTTTAGATTGGTTTATGTCACCATATTAACTTTATCATTAAGATTTTACTCTTAGTTAATTTGTTTGAAATTTACCATGTATCTTTGTATTTTTATATTATATGGTTAATAAACATATTATAAAGTTATAATAGAACCCCAATTGGTTCATTAATATCATATATATTATTATATAAGACTTTCAGCCGATCCTTAGATTTTTTAAACTATTATATCAATTAATAATATAATAATTTTTTTAAAAACTATTATATGTCAACATTGACACTATTTGGTATTTGTTTTTTGTTAAATCATAAAAGAATGATTAATTCGAAAAAAAATTGATTGAATCAACCATAACATGTCATGTTAACCTATAAAATGATTTTAATTCATCAAAACACTAAAATTACATTTATTTGTGTATTTATAATATCAATTATTTTAATCTTTTATTAATAAGGTAATTGATTCATCATCATTGTTTCATAAATAAGTTTAATTATTTAATGTCTTAAAATTAGACATAAAATACCATTATGTAGGAAATATTTTTATATTTATAATGAATATTTATAGTCTAATTTAACTTATGTATAACCTTATATTGAAATTTTTTTAGTTATGAAAACAAGAATTTATCACTTCTAACTCTTCTTTAAATTAAATAATAGTAAATGCCTTAATCTAATCCATTTGGACCTAAAGGATCATATTTTATTTGTTAGGTTTTTATTAGTATAATTAGACATATCCAACAGAATTAGAACATGTGTTGGGGTAATAATAATATCATTTTTACCCTTAATTACCATATTTACTTTTAACTGTGCTAAATAAAAGAAAAAATTTACTATTCATCAGAAAAATATTTTCATCTTGTTGAACCACATTTTACTTACTGATATAAATCGTGTCTCTTAGATTTTGAAATTAAACTCACAAAAACAGTAAAATTAAGTTTTATTCAAATTTGCAAATTCTCTTAGGAGGTGGGTAAAAGATGGTAAAAAGTTAAATAAAAATTTTATATATCTAAACATATTATAAAATTATTCCAATGAATTATATTGAAATTATATAAGTATTATGTATATATTTTGACTGGAAATAAATTTAAATAAAATAAATAATTATTTAAAAAAATTCGGTTTTAAACAATAACTCAATGTTTTTCACTAATTTTCAAAAATTGAAAGATTTCAGAAAAATATAAAAAATTCACCATAATCTAATTTTGCTATTAAAAATTCACAACTAAAGTCTATTTTAACAAATTCAGAACATAAAAGTTTCATTTATTAATTTAAAATTAAATCTCGTTGTCAAAACCAAAAGGCATATTTTTAGGATATAATAACTATCAAAATTTTGACACTTGGTTATGTCCAATATCAAAGTGAAATTACTTACCATGACCATAATTGGATTAAATAGTGAAAATATAATATTATTATACATCCAAACCATTAAAATTTACAATTTAACACTATAAATTATTTTGATTAATAAAATTGATTTCAGTTAAAAAAAGTATTTTTCACTATTCACTGAAATATGAAAGTTATCTAAAAAACACCAAAAATTTATTGAGACTATATTAATATGTCCATAATCTAAAGAAGAATCTTATTTTGATAAATTAAATATATAAAAGTTTCAAATATTGGATTTAAAAAGGGTTCACCATTAAAAGGTGGTTAAAGTGCATTTTATGAAAAATACTTTTTTTATCTGAAAAAATGATTTAGTTCTTACATTATGTCTAAGAAACTCATAATATGTATTCTAAAATTATAAGGATTATCTATAGTTCAATATTCAGTTAATACTATTCATAACCACTTTTGAATGGCTAGTTTGGTAAGTCGTGGTGCGCTTGAACTCGGTGTTGCGTGTAGTGCCTGTTATTGAATTACTTTGAAGAAATAAAGTCCTATGAAATCATTGTGTGTTACATTCTTCCATCCTTCAATAAATTGTGTCCTCTCAATTTGATATTGTTCATCGAAAATGAAATGTTAGAAATAGAAAATACCTTTGTGGAGATCTCATATCGGAAATTGGGTCAATAAAATTTATTCATAATATGAGGGAATATATATATATACATGACAAGTAGAGTTACATAATTTAAAAAATTTCTACCACAAACTCTTCTTTCAGTATAAAATATTTCAAAATAATATTATATTTATCTTAATCGTATAGGGTTCCAAAAATAATGAATTATAATTCACCTATCAAACCCATTGAAAAAAACTAGATTATACCATACAAGGACTTCATGTAGTCCTGTGGTAGGCGTTAAATCCCAATTGCAATATGGTGTGGGTTTGATTCCCACTGCTTTGTCCAACATGACGGATTTTCACATGGTCTGTGTGTTTTCCTTTTTATAACAGTCCAAAAATATACTTAACAATAATATCCAATTTCAATCATAATCTACTCCAACCTTTAGAATTATCCAAAATACATCTATCCAAACTCACAGACCATAATTTATAAAGAATTTAAACACAATGAAGATCCTTTTTTCCATTTAATAACATGTGAACACCTTCATCATTGATTATTTTAAAACATAGTAACACCCTGAATTACCATAAATCCTTATTGATTACATTCATGCTCCATTATCCTTTATATATCACTGGATATATTCTTTATATCCAAAATTTTTGAATATTCCAACAACCATGAAATAAAAAAACAATTAATTAGTTCCATGTTTGTCAAGAATATCCAATGTAATTTATCCAAATCATCCTTATATTATTCCAAATTTACTACCTTAGTATCCGGACCATATGATCTCAAATTCCCAATGAAATTGTACTACAATATCATTCTTATTTATTACCATAATTCATATAACCATTACGTCATTGAAACAACACTGAAATGGAACAATAATTTAATAAAAACATAATAACACTTAATCATTCTCTTCATCTTCAGTAGTATCATAACATTATTCTTATCGAATAATAGCATTTGGGGTATACTCTGATGATTTGTACATTGAATTGCGTATTGTCCCAACTCCTTGAAAATGAAGCATTGTACATTTAAACTTTTTTATTACCAGTGAAATCATGTAATTTGTGTCTTTTTTCTTTACACTTGTAACAAACTCCCATTACCTTCAATCATTTACCAAGGTGATTCATTCCACATTTATCACATATGGGAATATCCTACTTTTCCCTCTCCCCTTTATTCATCTTTCTCTCTTCCATCCATTTATCCTCTTTCTTCCCTTCAAAGCCATAGGACTCAGATAATTTTTACTTATCTTATTAACACATGATACTATTTATTTTTATATTGAGAATACATGGGAGACTATTTCCCTTATAAATTTTTGCTTAATACCATGAAAGATATGATCCTTCTTACTCTTTGGATCATGTGTATTGCCGGAGTTCACATTCCTTCAACTGGGCTCCATTTCAATACAATGGCATACACTAGGTCATTATATGAATTAAAATGAATAATTCCTAACTGGTAATATACCTAACGTAAATTGAACAGTTTATAGATATATTCAATAAAATTTTTTCTTTTAGGAGGTATATACTCGTAAATCCCTCATAATGATTTGTAAAGAAAATGATAAATAGCCTAAGAATATACCCTTGGAGTGTAGTAACCACGAGTGCAGCAAGGCCTGTTGTCATGCACCAGTTCCCATTTGAGTCTAGCTCAAAGAGCTATTTTTGCGTTTTACCCCTAGGTACATCTGTACTAGAGCTGCCTCTACAAGCTCGTATCCAGACAAGGATGTATTTGCATGGAAAACTCACATAATCTTTACATTACAAAAATTCTAGGAAGTTCATCTATACTAATCCTCAAAGTTAATCTTTGGATAATGTGCTCTAATCAGACTTTATCTAAATATAGTTTCCAAGGTTATTTCTAAAAATCCTCCCGTACAAACTATAATTCCCCAACCCCAGTTACCCATAGCCCGTGCATTATTTTAATACATTGGCACCATTACAAAGAAACAAGTCCCTAAAGACCGATCAATTTATCAGTATTGGAAAATAGATTGTTACATGAACATTACATTATACATTCTAACATACAACAAAAAAAATCATTTGACAATGTCATTGTTCCCTTAACTTAACCCCGCATCCCAAACATAAAACACTTATTGGGATCCTAGAAAAATAAAACATAAGAAAGGGGTGAGATCAGATTCTCAGTAAAGGTCAATAATTAGCAGAATCTATAATAATTTACGGAATGATGTTTAATAAAAACAATATCCTTTAAAACATAATCAATAAGATAATATGGAAAAAATAAATCCAAATTTAACATATAAACATGCACATGGAGATTCTACTAGTCGAATAATCACATATAATAAATAATTTCATAATGAGGGAATTCCTAATGTCAGACATCATTACCCATATTCAATCCCTTGTTCCAAGACTAAAAATAAATATTTTTTTCAAGGCCTTGTTCAAAGACACTAGTTTGTCTCATTAGACCAACCGATGCATCGAGGAGCTATAGCGGGCTCGACCCATCACATACTAAGTCCACTGCACTCCTCATACAAAAATGATGAAATATAACATAAACATTCATATTAAAACTATCATACAAAATGTCAATATATTATCCATAAACCATGAATGGTATAAAAATAACACATCCATAGTCAAACATATCACAAATCATGCACTACATTATGAAAGATTTGTATCATAATAAATCAACTTCAAAAAAGTTTAAAATCCACCAATGGATGTTGAAAAAGATGAAAATGATTTGTAAAAATCATTGAGAAAAATATATATTTTTCATTAAAACATTTAGAAGTAATGCAATTTAAAAAGGAAGAAATTTAAATAAATTTTTGAATAATAGTGTCTCATAAAACTTTGAATCGTTTCAAATGAATTAAGATTTTAAAAACATCCATGTCCATATAAATAAATCCATGAAAACCATTTTGAAAACTTGGACATTAATGAGAATGATTTAGGAGAATAAATATTTAAAACATTTAGAATGTTGTTTTAGTAAAAATATCCTTAAAAATAATCCCTTTGAAAACTATTTTATTAAAAATTGACATGGATAATAAATATGTCCTAGTAGATACTTATGTAAAAGAACCTCGGATAATAAAGAGATTGTGAAATTAACCCTTACCTTGCACTTTCATTTAGTCGAGGGTACGTTTAACCTCTTGTATAATGACCATTATATGTTATTAGATTAAAACAGAACCATATTAATATTTATGATATCATACATGATTTATTTTTGACATTATACTACCCATTTAATAATAATTTCCATGTTAAATTAACATTTCCGGTAATAATCGCTTTCATTATTGTATGTGTTTTAACTTGTTACTCTTTATTTTATCACATTGACCAATATTTAAATACATACAAAACATAAAACTTTATTTATATGTCATATATATTTAGAATATAAATATGTATAATAGACACATATATGAAATGGAAAACACCGTTTATGGAGACGGTAGTCCGTACGTACGCATAAACGATGTTTTCTGTTTTCATATCGTATTGCACAGAACTAAGTGAATAAGATATATGTAAGAATATAAAAACATACATTCATATATCTCCAGTATCATTTTTATGTCATATATTACATACTTATTAATGATATATATTTTATAATCATCGTTGAATGGAGAACGTGGAAATTAATCTCATCAAGTCGTGGAGACGGTAATCCATGTGTATGCATGAGTGAAAATATCATTATATTTATGGTGAAATATTATGTAGTTGGATGGTATATAATATATACAGAATAAATAAAATTTTATATTTATTATTTACGTCATTTATACTCAATATTATACCCATCCAAATAATGAAGTGTTTGTATAACAAACTACACCACCACATGGAGATGGTAATCCATACGTACGCATGTATGGTGACGTTGTCATTAATAGGATGTATAGAATAATGAATATGGATGTAAAATTTCTATAATAATCTCATTATATTTAAGATACTGAAGTTATAATTTTATAATGGAAACAATAACGAAATAGGAGGTTGAAGAAGGAGTGAACATGAAAGATGTGATGAAATATTTACCAATTTTTCGGGTTCTTCCTTTTGATGTGATCAAATGGTATCATTAAGTTGTCTTTATGACCAAAGAAAGGACTCTATGATGAAGGGAGTAATTTTGGGAGGATCTTTGGGGAGGGGATGGTTGAGCCAAAAGGCTTTGGTGGTTTGAAATTAAGAGAAGGGGAACTGCCCTTTTCTAATAGGGGTGAGGGGCACCTTAGGAAAAACATAAAATATTATTTTATAATAAATTCCTTTTCGGTGTCTAATGGATCAAAAATGAATTATTTAAAGGATAAGTTGGGTATGGTTCTAATAAATCTCAACCATTAGGTTTTATATAGGCATAGGTCACCATATTAACTTTATCCTTTATATATAACTCTTAGATAAATAGTTTGAAATTTACCATGTCTCTTTGTATTTTTATATTATAGGGTTAATAAACTAACTATAAAATGCCAATATAACCCAAATTGGTACATTAATGTCATATATATTATTATATAAGTCTTCTTTAAGAGTCTTAGTTTTTAGGACTATTATATCAATTAATAATATGATATATGTTTTAAATATTATTTTATGTCAATTTTGACACAATTTGGTATTTGTTTTTTGTTAAAGTCATAACAGCATGATTACTTAAATAAAATTGATTTAATAAACCCTAACATGTTATATAACGCTATAAAATTATTTTAATTCATCGGAATTCTCAAATTACTTTTATTTGGGTATTTATAGTATCAATTATTTTAATATTTTATTAATAAGTTAATTGTTGAATCATCATTATGTCATAAATAAGTTTAATTATATAATGTCTAAAAATTTTAAATAAATTACCATTATGTAGGAAATATTTTTATATTTATAATGAATATTTATAGTACAATTTTTCTTATGTATAACCTTATATTAAAAATGTTTTAGTTATGAAAACAAGAATTTAAAACTTTTATCTCTTCTTTAAATTAAATAATAATACATGTACTAATATAATAAAAGTAGACCTAAATGATCATATTTTAATCCTAAAGTTGTTTTTGGTCGAATTACACTTATCCAATAGAATTAGTACATGTGTTATGGTAATAATAATATCACTTTTACCCTTAAATATCGTATTTACTTTTAACTGTGGTAAATAAAAGTAAAAAGTTACTATTCACAGAGAAATATTTTCATCTTATTGAAACACATTTTACATACTGATATTAACCGCGTCTCTCGGATTTTAAAAATTAAACTCACAGAAGTGGAAAAATTATGTTTTATTCAAATTTGCAAATGCTCCAAGGAGGTGGGTAAAAGACAGTAAAATGTTCAATAAAATTTTTATATATATAAACTTATTATAAAATTAATCCGATGAATTAAATTGAACATATACAAGTATTATGTATCTATTTTGACTGAAAAAAATTTAAATAAAATAAATAATTATTTAAATAAAAATTTGGTTTTAAACAACAAATTATTGTTTTCACTTTTTATCAAAAATTGAACATTTTCTGAAAAATGTCAAAAATTCACCCTTAAGATAATTTTGATATTCCAAATTCACAAATGAAGTCTATTTTACCAAATTAAAAACATAGAAGTTACATTTATTAATTTAAAATTAAGTCTCGTTGTCAAAACCAAACAGCGTATTTTTAAGAAATGATAACTATTAAATGATTAACACTTGTTTATGTCCAATCTCAATGTGAAATTACTCAAAATAACCATAATTGGATTAAATGGTAAAAATATAATCTATTTATACTTCCAAACCATTAAAAATTTTAATTTTACACTATTAATTATTTTGATTAAAAAAGTTGTTCTCAGTTAAAATATAATATTTTTCACTGTTACCCATATATGAAAGTGATCATAAAAACACCAAAAATTCATAGAAACTAAATTCTTATGTCCCGGTTCTAAAGAAGAAGTTTATTTTGTTAAATTAAACATATAAAAGTTTCAAATATTATATTTTAAAAGTGTTCACCATTAAAAAGAAGTAAAATATCATTTTTTGAAAAATAATTCTTTTATCTGAAAAAATATGAATTAGTTCTTACATTATGACTAAGAAACTCATAATATTGATTCTAAAATTATAAGGATTATATATAGTTCAAAAATAAGTTAATACTATTAATAACTACTTTTGAATGGCTAGCTTGGTAAGTCGTGTTGTGCTTGAACTCGGTGTTGCATGTAGTGCATGTTATTGAATTACATTGAAGAAATAACGTACTATGAAATCTTGGGGTGTTACAGGCGCGGGTCGAGGGTGACTGTTAATAATTTTATGAAATTTTTTTCAAGTACGTTTAGTAAATGCGTGAGTGGAATTTTCAATCATTTTACTTGTTTCTTAGATCGAAAATCCAGGGGCACTGTTGAATCTGTAACACTGAGATTTGCTTAAGGGTGGCTTCACTTCAACCGTAGTACGTCTAGAGAAAAAGTTAGATTTTGGACCTGTCTAAAAGAATAATAAAATAACACTGTTATTTTATTTCTTTCTTTCTTTTTCTCCAACGGACAAGTGGAAGTGGTGGGACTAATGACGTGTCAAGCCATTAAATGTCATGAATCCTCAAATCCTTTGTATTAACGCCGTTGAAATTAGGAAGGTTTCTATTAAATGAACCCCCATTAATTCCATAGTCGTTACTCATCCTCCCCCTATCCTATTTATATGGAGCTTGGGGAGAGGTATTAGAATGACTTCACCTAGAGACGATGTTCTGATAAAGTTTCGTGACGCCAAAGACTTGGATGGCAGATATGGTTCCATTGAGAGGTAATGAGTGACACCAAATCATGAACCGAAGGATGATGTTTCAGTGGCAACTTTTGTGTATTATTGTGGGGACGAAAAATGGCGACTATTCCTCAATTGTGGGCGTTCTCCATCAAACATGAGGTTGGTTTTATTTTGTAATAATTTCAAGTGATTGTTGAATATCTTTTCCTTACCTTGTGTTTTCAAGATAACATGGATTATGCTGACCACATGAACATGGCTCAGACCCTATTCTTCATTTTTTTCCCTTGCTCTCACTCTCTTCATGAAATATCGTCGGTGCGGGGGCTCCATCCAGCCATGATGGAGGTGGCGCACGGTCACACGTCATAGGAGGAGGCCACGACACTACGCCGCGGTGGTAAGTAGAGCGACTAGCACCGGCTGGTCCCAAAGGTGGTGTGGGGTGCTGTCGCGCACCGCCGAGGGGAAAGGGCCTCGGCCGAAGCTGCGGTAGGTGAAGAAGGAGGTTAGCTCGAGCCAGCTGTGGGAGGCGGAGATGGAGCAGTGTGCCGTCATGTGCCCCTGGAGGAGGCCACGGCACGAAGCCGTGATAGGGGGAGAGTGGCATGGCCCCACGCCACACCGGGTTGGCAGACCCCAGGTAGTCCAAAACGGCCAAACTTTATGCGGTGCGGCAGCACCCCACCAGTTGGCCGAAATGGTCCTGCAACCACGAGGCCAGCTGGGAAGACTGGTCCTCCATCTAGGGGACCGGGCCAGACACAGGCTGGCCAAGCAGACCAAACCCACCCAGCGGATTGGACCCACCCAGCGTGCTGGACCCACAAGCGAACTGGGCCGATCCCGCAGCCCAGTGGGCCAACGTGGGTGGGATGAGCCCCACCTAGTGGGTTAGTCCAACCGTGACCTGGGACCGCGAACTGAACCAAGCTGACACCAATGGGCCGAACCCATTGAACTGGGTTGTCCCTTAACAGGCCAGACCCAAGCAGGGTCAGGTAGACCCCATAACCATTTATGTCGGGTCGGTCTGACTAGGTCAGACCGCGCCCAGACCCAACTGGTCCACGAATAAATAAATGCTCGTAACTGACAAATCAGGTGTCATATTGGAACGTCGTCAGTGGCGTTGGGAACCATTTGGGAAGCGATCCCTTTTTCATATTTCGTCGGGCCCCATGGAGCTGGCTTAGACTGAGGTGTGATCACACCCATTCCACGGAAATGGGTGTAACTAACAGACCTGACATCCGATTAATGCGTCGTCTGTGGTGTAAGGACCCTATTGACAAGAAAGTCCTTTTTATATACTCCACGAGTGTTTTGGATAAAGTCGGAATATGTCCGGTTTGGATTGAATCTGAATCTGACTGTACCCTTTCCATTAAGATGTCAATAACTTACAGACCATGCATTTAATTGATGCGTCGTCTGTTGTGTTGGAACTCTTATGACGTGACGGATTATCTTGTTACTTCTTCATTGGAATTCATTCCAGTTAAAATATGAATGAAGGTTTGAGGAGAAGTTCAAACACAATCAAGAATACTATGAGTGGGAATCTATTGGATAGCAGTGAGGCAGAGGTTGGAGACAGATCACTCAGAGGTTAGTACCAAGTGATCCTATGTCGCTCAGCACTGATCCTATGTGGTTCAGATCTTGTGTGGATTAGCACTTAGTAATCTTATGTGGGTCAGTGCTTACTGATCTTATGTGGGTCATATCCTATGTGGGTCGGCGCTCAAAGATCATGTGTGGGTCAGTGCATACCGATCATGTGTGGGTCAGATCCTGTGTGGGTCGGTGCTCAGTGATCCGGTGTGTGTCAGTGTATACCAATCCTATGTGGGTCAGATCCTTTTTGGGTAATTACAGGGGTTAGTACCTATCAATCAAGGATGGGTTAGACTCTATATAATCAACACGGGTTCCTCTTGACAGAATAAGATGATCAAGCTTCACAACTTATCATTTTTACTTCTATACTTCATTTATAATTGGTGTGTGCTGAGTCTTTCATCTTCATGGTGTAATCTTTATTGTGTTACCTATGTAGTAATTTTATCTTCATGGTGTAATCTTAGTGGTGTTACCTGTATGGAACTTTTACCAGTGTGGTGTTATCTTTATGGTGTTACATGTCTGGTACTTTACCTTCGTGGCGTTACCTTTGTGGTGTTACCTTTGTGGTACTTTTACCTTCATGGTGTTACCTTTGTGGTATTCTTCCCTCCAGTATGAGATGAGTGTATATTGATAACTTAGGTATATGTATGGGCATATACCTATGTAGAGTTGTTGACTGCTTCATGATTTGTGGTTGAGGTATTTCTATGTGGTCTTTCCATTATGGAACTCTGGTAGACTTTCAGGGGTCTCCGGGTCCCTACTATGTATTGTTTTACTCACCCCTACATGGGCTTCTCCCACACCATAATGTGTCTTGTACAGGCGACAGACAATGTTAATCGAGTATGAGGGAGCCAGGGCAGTACGGTTCTCATTTGGGGACCATTTGGTGTGATGTGACACAGGGACTACGGATTGAGAGCTGTACCTACCCCTCAGGTAGGATTCTCGATGGAAGATCCATGAGCTGTTTTTCTCTTTTATGTTGTACTTGTACTTTCCATTTGGGCTTGTTTCTGATCCCTTTAATTTCAGCACACTTTTTACTACAGCAGTTTACTTCCTGGTTTCTTCGTGTCATGTTCTTGGATTGTGTGTTTGTACAGGTTTAAAGTCAATTCCTTCCCGTTATAGGGATACGCCGTTCTCCTGCTAGTCACTTGAATTTGGACTATATAGGTCAGGCTTGGGGTAGTCAGGGCACGTGCCCCATTGGACAGGTCATGACATTCTTCTTTTCACCTACAATCTTAACACCACCATTCATTAAGACTATAAAAACAGTAAAGTTCCACAACACATGGATTTTTAATTTACAAGAAAGTATTTAAGTAATCAATTAATGATAAGAACCTTCTATCTAGGTTTATGTTATTTAATTTGGAAGGCAATATCATAAATGACTTTAGACCTCTCCTTGAAAATCATAGAATTATCATAAGACTCTCTCCTTATCTCAACATGTACACTCAACTCCAGCAGTCTCCTATCACCATCACAGATAAAATCAATATTTTAGGGTCTTAAAATCCTTTCTATATTCCCCATAGGTTCATGTATCTTAAGAGACCAGTCCTTCCTAGAAGTTGACAATTTTTTCTCTAAGATCTATTTTAGCTCCCTATTTGATATTGACATTTTTTCACTAGACTATGGGTGATATGTAGTTCCAGTTTTATTATCATAGTTGTAATTTTCATTTAAATAATTAAACTTCCAGTTATTTATGTTTTTTCCATTATCAGTTATGAAGTCTTTGGGTACTCTAAATCTTTAAAAGATATTCATCTTGAAAAACATAATTACATTGTTGTCCTATTTGTTGGGAAGTTCTAATACCTTAATACACATAGAAACATAATATATAACCACTAGAATACAATTGTACCCATGAGATGATGGAAATTGGCCCATTATATATAAACCCCAAACATCAAAAATTTCATCTTCCAAAACACCCATTTGAGGTAACTCATATTTCCATGCAACATTTCCTGTACTTTGAACTATATAACACCAAAAAATAGAACTTCTAGCATCTTTGAATAGGTTGGGACAATAAAACCCATCATTATGGAATTTTTTAGATGACTTTTCCCCACCATGGTGTCCTCCTTAAGGTGAGGAGTGACAACTTTAAAAAATAGAAATGAAATCGTCATCTAGCTCTCACCTCCTAAGAATAAAATTATAAAATATCCGAAAAAACAAGGGGACATCCCCAATGTAAAAAATATGTTTTGAAATGATTTTATTCATTTATTATTTGATAGATCATTGGCAAGGACTCTTAGTTCCATAAAATTTTCATCGACTACAATCTATGTAGACTACCATATTCATACTGTAAGTTGTTTTTCATCAATAATGGAAGATTCGATCTCACTTGGATCATCATAATCAGTATGAGGAAGCCTATAAAGATTAATTGTAACTAGATTTTCAGCTCCCTGCATACCTCTAATTTCAATATCTAATTATTGTGACAATGGAATCCATCTATGAAATATGGTTTTGGATTCTTTCATTGATATAATGTACTTCAAGGAAAAAAGATTAGTAAATATGATAACTTTGGAACCAAACATTAACTTCTTATAATTATCAAGAGAAAACACAACATCTAACAATTCCTTTTCAATAAATGAATAGTGTCTTTGATCCTTGTCTAGTGCTCTACTAGCATAATATACAACATGTAGCTTCATATCCTTTCCTTGTCATAGGACAGCTCCAACAACCATATAACTAGAAACACACATTAATTCAAAAGGAAATTTCCTATTAGGTGTAGTGATTATAGTTGATGTAGTGATTTTTTATTTATGTAGATTAAATGCATGTAAATAGTTTTCCTCAAATGAAATAGGTGCATCATTGACAAGAAATGAACACCAGGGATTAGTGATTTTCCAAATGACCTTTACAAAACTCTAGTATAAATCGGCATTCCATGAGAAACTTCTAAGATATTTTAAATTTTCCAAAGGTGTTAGTTTTTGAATGACTACAATCATTGTAGTGCCTACCATAAAACCTATCCTAGACACTTTATGTCCTAACAAAAAACCTTCAGTTACCATAAATTGACATTTTTCCCAGTTTTGAACTAGGTTTATCTCTAAAAATCTCTCCAAAACTAACTTCAAATATCCTATGAAAGTATCAAAAGTACTACCCATAATGGATAATTCTTCCATAAAACTTCTATGATTCTCTCAATCGTATCGGACACAATATCCATCATGCACCTTTGAAAGGTAACACGACCTCCACATAACCCAAAATGCATCCCCCGATAGGAAAATGTCCCATAGAGGTATGTGAAGGTAGACTTCTCTAGGTCTTTTGGATAAATTGTAATCTAGTTGTATCTAGAATATCCATCCAGGAAACAAAAAAAAAGCATTCCCAGCTAGCCTCTCCAACAGTTTATCAAGGATGGGAATTGAAAATTTATCCTTCCAATTAGATTAATTATGCTTTTTATATTTTATAAATACTCCCCATTTTGTGCCTTTTCTAACATTAATTTCAACATTTTTATCCTTTTTGACACCAGTGAACCTTCCTTTCTGAGGAACTACATCGATCAGACTAATACAAGTGCTATTTGACATAGGATAAATTATTCCATCATCTATCAATTTGATGACATATTCTCTCATAACATCATTCATATTGGGATTCAATCTTCCTTGACATTCAACTCCAGAATTATAGTCTAGCTATATAGGTATCTCATGCATTCAAAATAGAAGACTAATTCCCCTAATATGAGCTATGGTCAAACCTATGGATTATTTGAATTTTTTTAGAACATTCAACAATCATTCTTCTTGATTAAAATTAAGCCCCACAAAAATAATAAGAGGTAGTGTAGAATTATCACCAAAAACAGAATATTATAGATGTGTAAAAAGTGGATTGAGTTCAAGATTGGGTTCTTTTTCACATGATGGAAGAATAATAGGACTATGTGGTCCAATATATTTATCAAAACGTTTTATGTGAGTTTGGAATGATGAAGGATTATAAATTTCAATATCAATTTCTGAATTTCTAGCACTGTTGTCAAATGTGGATAGCTGACTGTCAAGATTTTCTAGATTTGTATTTAAAAGGATTATCAAGGAAAAGTCATCAAGTTTCCATAACATATGTCCCTCTACTTCATAAAAATTTTCAGGATCATTGGTGGAAATAGAATCACCATAATGTTCCCTAAACAAGTTCCTATGTTTAAAAACAGATAAAATATCTATAACAGAAGTAGTAGCTGGACAGTTTCACAGATTTGGAAAATATTATAGATTCTCTATTTGAAAAGATTCTATGGAATGTGAGACATGTTATTCAGGACTTACAGTTTCTAAATTTATTTCTTCAACGTATGTTTGAATATTAGATACATCCGGATTATGAAATTTATTATCAGCTTCTATGTACTCAATCTTTGAACAGTTTTCAACAATGGTTGGCCCCCTAATATTTTCAATCACATTAATCCCATCTTTATCTTTTCAAATTTTGAAATTTAATTTACCATTAGATATATTAATAACTGCTCCACCAGTGGAAAAGAAGGGCATACCCAAAATGATGGGAAACTATTGGTCACACTCCATATCTAAGACTAGAATGTTAACAGGTTGAAAACGTTTCCCTCCAGAACTATCAAGTCATCTAACCTACCATTAGGATGAGTAAAAGAATGATCAATCAACAAAGGGATGATTGTGGTGGGTTGAAGATCACCCAACACACAACTGTTAAAATAGTTGGTAAGGGTGTAGATTAATATTGGAAATTATGTTACTAATCTAGTTGAGTTGAATTAAATTTCTTAAGGTATAGGGTATGAAAATCCAACCATTGTCTTTGAGTTTGGGTTGGATTTTCTTTTGGATGACAACACTGGATTATTCACTGAGGCTGTAGGAGGAAAATTCATCAAGTGCCTTTTTATTTGAAACAATATTTTTAAGGGATTTAGGATATGATGGTATATGAATTAATGTGGGGATGAAAGGTATGTTCTCATGGAGATTGGTAAAAATACCATGTAACTGAAGATGTACATCCTTGGTGTTACTTTGAGGTTTTATTTATTCTGAGAAATTTATGTGTGTTTAAAAATTATTACCCACAGTGTGCATATCCCTCAATTTATCAACAATTTTCTCCTTCCCTTTGTTATTTTTATTTTTAGATAAATTGTTATCTTTTTTTTCATGTGATTTTTTTTCATTTTAATAGGTTTTTATTTATTTCCATATGGTTAAAAAATAAATTTTTTATTTCCAGATTCCTTGAATTTGCCTATTTTTGCATATTTAGATACTTTTTTAGGACTGGTTTGAGTTGTTAACCCACTTCTAGAGGCAAAATCTATGGATTTCTCTATATAGATATGTTCAGTTGTGATAGGTAGCCTTACTTTATCCTCAAAAGTAAATTCTCTAGAAATTTGGACACATTGAGTTTCCATATTTTTCATTCTAGAAACATTTTTAATTTTACAGTTTCATATGGGGCTTGATGTTTATTCAATTATGTTTTGAATCATTCCTTTTGAGAATCCCGTCAATTTAGGATTTGATCCAACTTTTAAGTAACTTGGCCATCATATTTACATTGAGAATTAGAAGGCTTACCCCTCTGTTGGTTCCGAAATTTGTTTCTTGGTGGTTTTTGATGTGTAGGGGTTGTGGAGTGCATGATTATTCCTTGGTCATTCTTGGACAAATTTGGATGGTTCCTATAGACTTGTTTATAATTTTTAGAAATAGGTACTTATTTAATAGGGATTCTAGGAATATATTTTATCAAATATGTGTTTTCTTGTTGTTGGGATGGCATATCAATGCCTGGAATGAGGTTTTTAGTGTGACCGAACATCTCACATTCTTTAAATTGTTCTCTAAGTTATTGGTTTGTGTTTTGATATCCAAATCAGTTTAAAGATTTCATGGTATTCTGGTTCATTATGATATGAAATTGGATGGTCATTTTATCCATTTGAGCATTAGTATCATTTCAGGAACTAGTGTTTTGATTTCTATTCAATCTTTTTCTTCTTGAATTTTTATGTTGATAATTCAAGGTGAGTATATTGAAAATTTTCCTCATATATTCATCTATATTATCATTGTAATTACTCCCAAAAGATTGGTCAAATAAATTATTCCTTGGGGAGTAAAACCCTTCTTTGATGGATTCCATTAGAAGGTGGGATGGGAGTTGATTATGGGGACACTGCCAAAGAAGGTCCCTGAATCTATCCCAAGTCTCATGGAAGGATTCTCCATCCGCTTAACAAAACTAGTGATATTTATTCTTAATTCTCCTTTATGACTATTGGGATATAATTTCATGATAAATTAATTATAGACATGATCCATTTTATCCAATATGTTTTCATATAGTCTCATGAACCAGCTTCGAGCATTCCCATTAAGGATAAAGGGAAATAATCTCATTCGAAGATCATTCTCAGTAATCCCTAACAAATTTAATTGATGCACGGTACTATAGAAATATCTAATGAAGGCAATAGAGTCCTCATTAGAGATACCATTAAAATCATGCAGTAGAGAAATTTGATATTATTCTAGTTTGTAGTTCCTAACTCTAGGTGCAGTACTGATTGATGAAGGATTGCTTGAATCATGATGGTGAAGGAACAACCTCATCCTAAGCCTCCAATTTTCTTCTAATAGTTAATGGTGGTGGGTTTTGAAGTTGTTAGATGCATTAACCCTATCTTTTAGATTCTGTATTTTAGTTTTTTTTCATTTTTAGAGAAGTGATGTGCTTTTCTAGATCTAGGTTTATCGGATCTTGTCTAACAGTGGATGATATAGTGCTCATAAAAAGTGTGATAATTAATTAAATTCAGCACAAACACAGTAAAAAGTAACCCAGTAGTTAAAAAAAACCATAAACTAGCACTACAATGAAAACAGTAGACAAAACATAGACAGTGAGACACATCAGAAATTTTGCAGAACAATTTTTTTTAACAATTTTAACTTTTCAAAATTATTTATATCTATTTATAATGTATGGTTTTTTTGTTTTTTTAAAATGATGGTAGCTCGAAGCCTTCATTTGAAATGACACATAAAAATTAAGCCCCACTATCATTTAAAACAAGTCAATGTTTATAATTTTTATGATTCCTATTAACTATAGTCTAGTGGTAAACTCAGTTAAACCCATAATTAAGGTTGTGAAACCAATTTTCATTTCATTTATTCAAAACACCCCACTCTTGTCAGCAGAGGGGAGACTTTCTTTTCAGTTTTTCTTCTTCATATATATATATATATATATTATGAAGCAGTATTTAAAAACAAGGTTTAATTATTATGTTTTTGTTCTAAATAGAATATTACAAGAAGAAACTTAAACAATGTATGAGTAATAAAAATTAAGATGAACAATCAAGAAGATACTCTTGGGAAATTATAACACAACTAGTTTATTTAAAAATAATATCTTCTTCGTCGTAATATTTTTATTTCGCAAAATCTTTGAAGGATGGGTTTAATCATCCTCGACAGATGATCGAACACCAAGAAAATGAAATCTTGGAGTTCTCAACTCCAGGATTCATAAACTATAATAAGAATTAAAAATAATTAGAGGAATAAAACTCACCATTTTATCTCAAGATTTGACATTAATGCTTTCATAAAATAATTTCAAGGTCAATCTCACCAATTGACCTTGGTTTTTGGAATTTCAAAAGATATTTGTGAAAAAAAGTTAATGAATTCATAACTAGTCTCACTGATCATGTCTGAATTCATTAATAAAAATATCTATTCAAAGAGGGAGAGGAAAGAATATTAGTAAATAATTCCTTGAACAAAAACTCTAGATTAGAATTATATTCATACTTGTAAAGTAAACCATTCAATAAAAATATATCAAATTTCGGAAGAACGAGGGAATAAACAACTCCCCCTTTTCTTGTGTGCTCAATCTCAAAGAGATTCGCAGATGTTCACCAAGGGTCTCCAAGTGTGGTTATCCTAGAGGACTTTTCTCTCCAGGAACAACTCTTCTCTACTCATATCACGAGAATGAGTTGTATCGTAAATGAATAAATGATCTCTACTTCCATTCTATTGTTGCTTATAATTTTAAATCAACTTTCATGTTTCTCTATTCACCAAAAATCATCACTAACATAATCTTGTATCTCACAAAATCACCAAATACATGCATTTTTTTCATACATCACATGTCAATTTAAATATTCCCTCGTAACTGTTTTGCTGTTGGATTAGTGGTGGCATCTGGAAGAGTGGAAAAATGATGTTTGACGATGACTGCGTCAAAGGAATGGTGACACACACAGGGTATGGTGAGACAAGACGTACTTGTGGAACCAATAGCTGGGTAGTATAATGGTGTCGGGTTTAAGGTGGGGAACGGTTAGACTTGAGGGATTTGAATGGGTTGAGAAGCGGTTATGTAGGAAAAAAATCTAATGGGAAGTAGTGGCAGTTGATGTAGAGGTACCATCGGTTCCCTGAAATAGTGAGATCGATGAATAATAGAATGGTGGCACAAGGGAAAATTAGATTTAACATACAATTGAATTGAATAAATTAAAAACATGATTGAATTAATTGAATTAATGAAGATAACATAATCAAAAACAATTATATTGTTATTGTAATTAAAAGTAAATTTATAACTAAAACTAAAAACTAATTAAAATTAGAGAAGAATATTAAAAACAATTAAAAATGAAATTATAAATTGAACTGAAATATAAAATTTAAAAGAATATAAATTACTCTATCAGATTACAGTGGAATTTAAAATTGTTTTTATTATGTTTAATTAGCATAACAAAACATAAAATAAAAAAATAAAAAATTAATGGCATAAATTGATTATATGTTAACAAACAACACAAATTAAGGATAAAAAGCATATGAAAAATTAAAATGTGTACAAAAGGAAACTAGAAACATAAATTGATGTGAAAAAAAATTCACAGTCTAATGGATAATAAAATTTAAGGTTGTCAATTATTCTGTTATGGGATTAATAAGTTAATTTAAGACATTTAATTAATTTAATAAATACAAAAAAATAATAACATAAATTTATAATTAAACCTTATTTATATTAATGATAAAAATGTTTTAATGACATGTATTAAATTAGAGATTATGAATATTAAAATAAATTTATATATTCATAAATAATAAAACCATGATGAAATTAACATTTTAAAGAATGATTTAATCTTAGAAAAAGTAAATAGGGAATGAAATAGGTCAACCAAAAAATAATAATTAAGAGTCTTAAAATATGAAAACAATTCTAAAAATTGATTAATTGATAAATTTAATTATAAAAATTAAAAAGTTCTGTTATTTTATAAAAAGTGTAGAATTAATTAATAAATCGATAAAAACAAATTAAAAAGATGTGGAAATTCAGTAAAATCTAGGCCATATCACCTTCTCTCAGACTCAACTATTTCTAACATCTCCTAGACTCCCTGTTTTCACTACTAAGACCAGATATCCTATATGTACACAAACATTTTAAGAGCTACATTAAATTATTTTATTCATTTTCTTCAATTTGACTTTACTTTAGTGAATTCTATGACCATTATTTTACCACATCGCATTACATTACCATTAAAAAAATTTCCATGACCTCTAAGAATAAGAAAAACGAGTCCACAACACCTGGGAATTTGCAACATTAGCATTGCATCCCCTTAACCACAACAAATGGGTAAAATTATTATTTATTTATTTGAAACATTACATTCCATATTACCAGGAACAATAGGATAATATCCTAGGATACCAGACAAGGTTCCCAACCAAGCACATCCATCTACCTCACGTAGTGGGGAATGGAATGTAGATAAAAAACAACCCATCCATCATCCAAACAATATATTAAAACAATTTCCAAATCTCATATGAACATATAAGACTACATTCAACCAATTATTTTTTCCCTGGTGTCCTCCCCAACACCCACATTCATATCACGATGCATCCTTCCATCACAAGAATGAACTTCTTACACAAAAAATAGGCATCCCCACCCTATATACCACAACTGCTATCCAAGATCATCCATCCCAACCTCATGTCTCACTCGGGCCTCCCTGCTCAATATTCTATAAAAGACCACCATGAGCATCCATACCATGCGTACATCTGATGTAGTACGAAACAAACATACAAACCAAGATCTAGGCCCTAAATCAATCTATCCAACCATCACACACAATGAGCTCTCACGACTCCAAACCATAAATAACATGGACATTATAGGCAAGTGGGTAACGTAGGTCCAATAAATTCAATATCTTTTATCACACAATTGATTCTTATTCCATATTCAATTAACAAATTAATTATTTATAGCTTCCAACTAGGGTAAACATAATAATAAATCTAGAACAAGCTATCATATAATAATTAAATAAAAATAATTTAACATATCTCAAATTTTTTAGTTGAATGGACATGCTTCACATCATTATTCTATTCCAATAACACATGGAGGATCAATGCATTTAAACATGCTTCCAGAAATAAGATTACAATAAAGTGGATCCATTAATCATTTATCTTTAATATTTTATCTAATTAATTATTTTCTAATTCCAGTTTTATGTTATTTACCAATTACACATTCTAATCCAAGCATTACGAGCACATCATAGATCCCATACTTTCAAGTAAAACAACATTAAAAGCATTATCATGGTACCAAAAGACCATATTTCTATGCGACCAGTTTCAAATTTTTATTCTTGTTCGCATAATTATTAGGTTAATTTAATTATGATTTAATGGGATAAAACGTTCTAGTTTTGTGATTTCATAAAAAACAGAGAAGCACTGAATCCCCCATCTCAACAAGGGTGTCAAAATTCATTACATGAGAATAGACCAATACTGCATATCCAGATAGTCTCTCCTGCAAGAACTGAATCCACCAGTGGATGTCACTCCTCAATGATGCCAATAAAAAACCTACATAACACCTTTAGAAACCTAGTGGTCATGTCCCATCACATGGAAAGCAGAAATAGGAGGAAACATTTCATAGAAAATGTAAGAAAAATGGTCGAACATACCTCAGATCAAAGATGGATTGAATCAGGGAAACTATATATCAGTCTTTGAAGAACGATTCTCGAAATAGGTTAAGAGTGTATTGCTGGGTCACACCAAATTGGGAGAGATGTGCTTCCGTCATAGGGATTGACAAACTCGAGTGACTAAAAATGTTTAAAACATACAACATTGGGGATTTACATGATATGTAATCACCATTCATGTCATGTAATCTGCAGGGATCATTTTCTACCAATAAACCATCAACTTTTTATTTTTACAAATCTAATATATTACATGTCCGGATACCCACATACACATCGTATAACATTACACATTGTGAAATATCCCAATTATAGTTTTTGTAGATGCACTCTTCTAAACATCCTCTGAGTATCCTCTTAGCCTCCTCCAAGAACCTCAGCCTTAGGAAACACACAAAGGGTCGATAAACATTGATTCAGACCCAATATATAGATACCTCTCAAAAAATTATTGTCCTCAAGAATCTAAAACCAAACCATAGAAGAAACAGGTAAGTGGATGTCCGAATAGAATCCCCATGAGATACATCTCAAGGTTCTTGAATCCAACATAGCTCAACCACCTCATTATAGGGAGAGTGTGAATCCACACAACAACCAAAACTAGATCCATAAAAATCTCCCCGAGGAGAAACATCTCAAAATAGAGTACGCCACAACAAGAAACAATAGAAATACAAATCAAAATTCATAAGTGGTCTACAACCACTTAACAAATAGTGTTACAAGAGAAGAGAAAAACTTCAAAAAAATAAGGGAAATGAGCATGTATTTTTGAGTCATATTTCTAGTTACTCTCATAAACAACACCTTTCCACCACAAGAAACAAACCATGGATATTTTATGCATGTGAAACATTTTCTCCTTGTAGTCATGGATCTCTATATCCTACTCCAAAAAAAGTTCATAATCATCAACATCGATTTCTACCTATATCGATTATGTGAGAGTCATCAAGAAAATAACGAGGGAGTTGTGTTAGTTAAAGAACATCATGTATTTGGATCATATTGGGGGAAGCACTATTCTATATTCCATAGCTCTAACAGGAACTAACTCATTGATTGTACATAATCTCATGGAGAATGTTTACTCCAATGATGAAACCTTCATTGCACATGATAGTGAGACACCCTTAGGAACACAAGATCTCCAAAATCAATATCTAAAGGTATCCTAATATGATTTTCATTTGTTTTCAGTAGATCTTGTGCTAATTTATTCCTCTCTTGAATCACATGAACCATCATTGTTGTATACTATACCAATTTAGGTCTGATATTTGATTAATCTATAACACTAGTCCAGCACAATGAAGAATGGAATGGTCTACCATAAAAGGCTTCAAATGGAACCATATTGATGTTGGAGTGAAGACTATTGTTGTAAGTGAAATCTTCCAAGGGTAGGTACCTCATCCACAAACCTCTAAAATCATGCATAGAAGTGTTCAATTTCTATTTAAGAGTCAGGATGGTCCGCTCGGCATAACCATCCATCTATGGATAAAATTCATGGATAAGGAATATTTGAGAACAATAAAAATGTTGGATAGTTCTCCCCACTATTTAGGTAAAATGAGGATCTCGGTCAGAAATGATCATCCTCAGAACCCTGTGGAGTCCCACTGCCTCCTCTAGATACTCTATCATCAAAATCTCCATGAAGTGTGACATCATGATCACTATAAAGTGGGGTAATTTCGTTGCACGATCCAATACATCCCATATAGCATCATGGTCATCTTAAGCATGAGGTAAACTGGTAAAAAAGTCCATTGAGATATCTACCCACCTCCACTAAGAAACTTATAATGGATGGATAAAACCACTAGGAACACGATTCATGATATACACATACTGAAAGACTAAACATTGACATATGAACTGTACAATTGAATGATTTAACCCAATCCACCAAAAATACCCCCTCAAATAATGTTACGTCTTTTTCATGCCAGGAAATTTTGGTAAAGGATAACTATGGAACTCTATGAGAACCATCTCATATTTTTTCAAATGAATTAATATCCATACCTTCAACAACACTCAATGTGGTTCATCATTAGGCCAACCAACATTGAAATCTCCCCAAAAAAACATAGTATCTCTAGACATCCACCTCAAGGTCCCCCAACTTGGACACTAACACTTATTTCACTAGATCTAACTACAACATCATCGTAAAAAGACAACTTATTCCCCCAACTACTCCCATATCCAAATTCAATGCTACCAGTTCATCCATTACACTTCAAGAATCACCAGATTCAAGCAGTAAATCACCACATACCTTCATTCTCAATGTATTTGTCCATGAAATTCCCCATTACATGTGTATAAAAAAATTTAATGTCTTGGTCCTATACGAACTCCATCCATCGACACTAGAACATGTTCAAGTCACATTGGGAGAAAACATATGTCATGCTATTTGGATTGGTGTATATCCTTAAACAATCAATTATAAGGTAATGTCTCTATAAATTCAGGTAATAATATACCACCACTAACTCGATACTATGGGTGGAATATTTATTCTCATGGGGATTTAATTTTCATGACCCATAAGAAACTATTGAGCTATGCTGCATTAGGACACATACCAATCCAAAAAAGTTTAAAGTCACTGAAAACATCAAACCGAACTCTTTATGTTGTCATAAAAAGAAATGTATAACATAACTAATTATTTATAAGATACTCAAATAATTTATAACCCTAATTATCCCATAATAACGTCATATCCCTTCTAGTTAATGTTGTATGCGGATTCTTTAACTAAGAGAACTATTCTGTGAACCTCCTATAGTATCCTATAATTCCGATGAATCATAGAATCTCTACCACTATCATGGGGGATGACCTAGACACAACTGGTTCTAAATTTTATGGATCCACATCTAATCCCTGCTGGGACACAATTCTCTCCATGAAAGAGACTTCTCGTTCCCAAACCTCACTATTCAAAAACATACAGAAAACATTCTCATGAAAAGGAACTCCCAAATGGCACGTATATTTTCTTCATAGTCCTCCTTAAATGTGAAGTACAAAAGGATGTTATTAATAAAATAAAACATGAACGTGTCCTGAAACTTGTCGAAAATAGTGTTCATTAACGCCATGAACATAGTTGTATCATTCATCACACCGAACAACATCATAAAAAACTCATAATTTCCATAAAGATAATGGAATGAAGTCACTGGGATATCCTCATTTTTGACACGCATTTGATGATATCCTAACCTCAAATTAATCATTGAGAACCAAATTTCACCCTTATTTGATAAAATAAATGACTAATCCTTGGAATATGTTAACAGATCTTCATTATCACTTTGTTCAAGAAATGATAATCGATACACAACCACAGACTGCTATCATCCATCTTTAGGAACAAAATGGGTTCACCCCATGGTGACACACATGGCTGAAAAAAATCATTATGTAAAATACCATGATGTTTTATATTCTTCTCTCACATCTTAGAAGGTTTCATAATATATGGATACATCAAGATATGAGACACACCAGATTATAGATCAATCCTGAACTTGATCTCTCATTGAGGAGGTAATGCTAAAAAAGCATCTGGAAAGACTTCAGGGTACTCTTTAATATCCTTAGGAAATGCCTACTACTGAACCTATAATGAAATCAGCATAATCGCATCCATCATGGATAACAAGTATTGAGCACACCTATGACCCATCTGAGGATCTCACTTTCCAAAAAATATTATATCTCCATTAGCATCAAATAACACAACATTCCTCTTATAGTAATCCATGATAACCTTAACTGAATATAAATAATCCACAATGAGAATGATTTCATAGGGTTCAATACATAAACAGAGAAAATATCCCCAAGATATGAGGTTCCACAGCACTAGCTAACAATCTATACACACATAAAAAATGATAGGTTGACCTCCAACTGTCATTTTTAATGCTAAAGGAAATGAATGTCTCTTTAACTCAATTTACAAAACAGGGATATGGGATGGTGATATGAAGGATTGTGTTACTATCATATCAAAAGAAGAATGAGCACAAGTATAAAACATGAAAAGGGGTCCAATGACATCGTATAGCTCACATAGTGCTGGAAATGATATGGCATAAAGTTGACCACAACCTTCTCCACAGCCTCTTTGACCATGCTGACGACCAACTCCATGGTCTCGATCTTCCCTCTATGAATGGGTAGAATCCCAGTGCTGTCCTCTTCCTAACACATATATTTTCTACTAATCCCAAAATGGAGCAACCTGCTACTGGTGCCTCGATTAGAATTGCCTCACTGGAGGATCCCGATGCAAAACCATTGGCGCACACTGACTTCTCATAATGGCTCGAAACTATCACTTGTGATTACCTCAAATCTTCAAGAAAAACATGTTTATAATCCCTTGGCATAAGAATTAGTGCCTATGACACTCTATAAACATGTCATTGAGGGCTGGGACCGACTCCATGCTAATCAAAATCTCTTCTGTGTTGAAAACTAAGATCTCTGGATAGTAGCTCTACTTCATGAGGAATCATGATAAGACCCCTCTGGTTCTGGATAATTTCTTCTCGATGTACTCTACTCTCACCAACACCTTGAGATATATCTTTATCATTAATAGGGTGACCTAGTGCTGAATATCTAGATTCAATGCTACCTATAAATTCCTTGCCCTAGACTCCTCATCTAAAAATAGGACTGAATCATATTGATGAAGGTTCCTGAAATGGATAAGTAACTATCATTAACTGGATCTCTGTTGTCGATGGGTATGAAGCTCTAGGTGAATGGTCACCTTCATAGTCGAAGAAAAAAATATTCCCCTAAACTAGTATCTGAACTCCTCCCATGAGACATAATACTTCACATGATATCTAAGAAACATGAAGCAACACCACCTCCCTTCCCCAGACAGCATCATCAAAGACACTGATATCCAGTGCACCTTCCATGAATGTATCAAACGAAAGGCTATATAAACCTCCTCAATCCAATCTTCCATGACTTAATCTGAAACAGATCCCTCATACCTATTCATACTCTGCCTCTGAAACTATTAGAGTTTCCTCCTTGAAGTTTCTATTTTGAAAACCTTCACCCTATGATGGTATGATTGTGAAACCTATAAACATATTCTGTGTGAACATGATGATGAAATAAAACATAGATCTATGCCTAAAAATAATAAATAGTTATAGCTCTAAAAAATAAAGAATATCTTAACATTAATTAATTTTATTTCATTTATTTATTTTAGGTTAACTTATCACATGGTCTATCCATTAAAAAACGGACACAAAGAAGAATGATGAACGATCCTTTTCTTGGTCACTACCATAAAACTAGTATAACATCATTTATTAGTCGTTATGGGCTTATTAGTTTGTGCATAAGATCACAGGAGGCACTAAATACCCATTTCTAAGATAGAATCTCACATTTACAGTGCTCCCTAAACATAACTGACACTATTTCCCTACCATCTCATGAAACATCACCTATCCTGAACTCCAAACTCCATCATTTCCCTCAACCAGACCCCTGATACAATTCTGTCACGACCCCCTCCACACAAATTGCACACCCCCTTGCCAAGAAATGGCAGAGGAGAAATAATGACACTTGAGACCCAACACCAGTAGGCCCCGAGTTGGAAAATAAAACGGATGGTATAGTTAACAAAATTATGGGAGGCATTTCCCACTAAGAGAAAACATGCCAAAGAGTGAAATAAGGTAGAAACCGAACAACTCTTTCAAAAAGTAAAATATGAAGAGGTTGGTTCCAAATCTTCATTTATGATTAAATCAAAGCAAAGACCTCTTTAACTGATGGGAAAATTTTAATTAACAAAAAAAGGTAAGGATAGAAGAGACCATAAAGACCAAACATCTTTTGCTAAACACCAAGCTAGTAGCCACCAACCATTTCTCCATAATGATCCATGTAATCTAAAAAATAGTTTATATATATATAGGGTGAGTATTACAATATACTTAGTAGGATCCTCCTGAGATCCTCTCGTGAAAATGATAACAAAATCACACAAAATCAAAGTTAACAACAAGTAAATGTAACTCATCACCTAAAAATGTATACTATATTCCCTACCACACCAGGTATACTCTCACTAAATATCACATACATGATAATATAATATAATAATGAATATCTAGGGTACACCGCTACCACTTCCCCATCGGTTTTTCCTCTCTTCCCAAATCATCACTTCATAATAATTTTTCTCCAAAAGGACATCCCACATACAACTAGAAGAATAATCAAAACATGCACCTCATGAAACATGCCACCACATCCAAGTATCCAAAAGTAACATGGTAGTTTCCTAGAGAAACCATAGCCCGTATAATGTGAATCATACATTGGGTATTATACCTCAGTCAATGAAAACCCATAGACTGAGAAATGATCATCAAATTATCAAAGCATAAACATGTTATTCCTATAGTCATCTTTGGGATACTCTATCCAGAATACATGTGAGTGAAAAAAGTATAATCCTTTACATATCTCTACACGCATATATGGGAAAAAATAACTATTGTTCCAACCATAATAAGTAACTACAATGAGAAGAGAGAGGTGCCAAAGGGTGTTTTCATCTATATATCCTCCCACTGGGATATTGGGGGAAACACCCCTAGGGCTCAGAATCCCCATGGTATTAGATTCCCTAACATGTTCAGTGGAGTATTTTATAAAAACGAAAAATGTATGTGATATAATATATCTCACAACCACACTATGGGAATAACTTAAATATAGCTAAATTCTCTAGGACAACCAGCTTCCACTACCTTGAACAGATATCCTATAAGCACAAAACAATTTAATGAGCTACATTAAAATATTTTATTATTTTTCATTAGTGTATGTTTGTGTTAATTAATTCATAAATCATTAATTTACCAGATAATATTGCATTAAAATTATAAAAAATTTACATTCCTTCCAGGGATAAGAAAACTGGGTCCACAGCTTCTTTGAATTATAACCTCTTTATTTCATCCCCGCAATTTCCAACCCCATGGGTTAAAAATTTATAAATTTATTTAAAAATTATATTCCACATTACTAGGTACTATAGGATGACATAAAATGATACTAATGATGGTAAAAAACTAAGCACAAACATCTACCTTCAATAGTGGAGAAAATAAAGAAGATAAACAAACGACATGGTCATTAACCAAACAACCAATTCAAACTATCATCCAATATTTATATCAACAGCTAATCCTACCATCAACTCGTTTCATCTTCCCTGGTGTCATCCCATACACCCACATGCATATCCTGATGCATACTTCCATTAAAATAAACTACTTTTTCCATAACAACTCGGCCTCCCCAACACATATACCGCAACAAACCTCTATGCTCAGCCATCCCAGGATCATGTCACATGAAGTAGGAAAGAAACATAGAACCATGCTCTATGACTTATTAAATGGAATATATCCTTCACATCCAATGATATCTAACATCTCCAATGAAAAAGGAACATGGGAATTATAGGAAGGCACGAAACTATGTCCCTACAATGCATTATCATTTATGACACAACTAATTCTTATTCAATCATGCATTACCTAATTCATTATTTATTAGCCCTGATGATGAGAAACCTAACCAACAGGCTGTCACAAGTTGTCATAAATTATTTAAATAGTTAATTTGACATGTATTTAGTTACTTAATAAAAATGAATCAATATTCTTAAAATCATTACTCAGTTTCATTAACACATGTAAGGTCAATTAATTTAGATGTTATTGTATCATTACGATTTCAACACACTGGAACTGGAATCATTAATCATGCCTCAATCATTTAGCTAATGAATTATAAATTAACACTTTATTTATATACATTACGAACAACACATGATAATACAAGAACAAAAATCATAGCATGTATACAAAAATATGTACAAAAATAAGAAGAAAACCATCATCACAGTAAAAATTATATAAACTTTCTTGCACCCAATATCAATTCATCAATGCATTTCAAGTAATTATTAGGTTAGGTTAGTTGTGATTCATAAGATAAATCATGTTAGCTCTATGATTACATGTAAAATAGAGAATCAATATATACACTACCTCAAAAAGGATTTCAATGGAAATTTCACTAAAATTGACCAAGGATGTGGATATTGAACACCTATCCGATAACAACGGCACCAACCTAAGGACGTTGTACCATAATCCCACCATGAAAAAACCAAAAAAAACTATTTTATAAACATGTTGTTCAAGTGAAATCACATGAAAATGAGGAAAAATAGGAAAAACAATATGAAATTGAAAGAATGGAGGTGGACATACTCTGGATCAATGATGGATCAAAGGAGGGAATCTAGATAATGATACTTTACAAAGGAATCCCTAATACATCATAGAGGGAGTTTCTGGTCACCTAGAATTGGGAGAGAGATGATGATGACATTGGGTTTGAGAACCCCAAGTAAATAAAAATGATTAAAACATAAAACACTGGGGATTTACATGACATGCAATCCCCATTCAAATAATGCAATCCACAGGGTTCAGTTACCATTGAGAAAATGTATTGAAATTTCATTTTTAAAACCCTGATTTATTAGATGTCGTGAAACCCCCATTCACATCATGTAACTTTACGTGATGTAAAATCTCCTTGAATCAATATTTTAGCATTTGAAATCCTCCAATATTTCTTCGAGACACCTGTGAACTCCTTCATCTTCGAAAAAGTGTACAGGTTAAATTGACAAAGATTTCAGCCCATACAATACCCCAACTATTAATGAATCTCTTAACATATATTTCAAAACATTGGTGTCTTAAGGATGTCTACTAAGGCCTATTAATGTCACCGACATATCCAATGAAAATGGGTGAGGGGTGCAATGTTACATTTATCATTCTCTATCATTGGAAATGAAATCATAAAAAATTACATTTTCCTTTGTGGATGAAATTATCGAAAATTATCCAAATGCTGAGTACAAATTTCTTAGTGTATGAAGAGATAATGTTTCAATTTAATAGACAACGGGTTGTCATTAATTAATTAGATAATATTTTTATGAAAATTATTATTTAGTAAAACTGAAATTTGAGTACTTTGATGTTGAAAAAACAAATTCATTCTATTTTCCAATTTTTTGAACAATTGTAATGGTGATATAAATCAATTATAAGCTATTATCCAATTAGAAGATTATTTATTTATAATTAAAAATGATTCAAAAAATTAGGGAAAGCCTATTTTTTTAAACAAAATTAATTATTTTTTGGAACATAATAAAGTAATTAATAACACATATTTTATTCTTTAAAGAGATAATTTTTTTAATATACTGGATGATATTTATTAGACTGATATTATGGAATATTTGGAATAAAATTTTCATTTATAAAAACATTAATTTTAATAATTTTAAGATGAAAAAAAATATCACATGTTTTCCAATATAATTCACATCAAAATTAGGTGCTAATATTTATAGAAGGCCGAATAGTGACATGTAATATAATTTATTTTTGATGAAAAAAGATTTAAAATCTTCCCAAAACAACATCGAAGAACCACTCTTTGAAATATTTTTTCAAAACATAGTCATGTGCACCATTCATTTTGAGATAGTGGATTTTTCTAATGAGGTAAATAGTTGTGAGTATCATACAACTCAATTAAAAACATTGTAAAAGTTTTCTCCATTTGGATAAATGGAATTTAAAAAAATAAATAACAATACCAAAAGAGGATATAAATTTATTCATAACTGTTGAAGGGTCTTTCATAGGTTTTTATTCATCTATAATGATATTAGAGTTAACCCTTTGATTTCTATGATCCCAATAAATATTTTCTTCACATGAATACATTTATTTTGTAAACTTATTGTTTTTTATGAATATAAAACCACATCTTACAAGAGAAAATTGATTTCTTTATTGGAATATTTTATCAGAGGAATATAAACACATATCTCAATTGGAGAAAACTCATGTTATGATTTCTATTTTTATTTTTTCCCTTTGTAATTTTAAAAACCTCATTTTTTCAAACATTGAATTTTATCTCAACATACTTATATTTTTCATCATTTTATCAATTATACTGCTAGTACTATCATCAATTCCATCGATATACATTCTTATATACTCTCACATTTATATGGGATCATTTTATTAATATTAATTTGTTGAATCGAAATATTGAACATTTTAAATTATAAATTTTCTTTAATATAGCGATAAAGATGATATAGAAGAGACCTAAAGTAGACTAATAAATTGAATTATGCCCTAAGGAAACAAGGTTCTAATTGTCATGGAAGTAAATATTTTAATGATTTATACATTTATATTTTTTTTTTCTGTAATATTTTTTTCTTGTTTATATTGTAGTTAGTTTAAACCGATTAAAGTGTTTTTACTGACATATAATATAGATTATTGTTGAATATAATTTGGGGGGGGGGGGTATATGTGATGGTTAAATGTAAATTCATTTTTAATATATTTTTCAACTAATTTTAATCATATTTTATAATTCTATATCTACAGCAATCCATTTTGAATTTGGATTGAAACCATGCCTTATCACCCTAAAAATTCTCAACATATTTTTTTATGAACGATGAAAAAATTAAAATATTTATTTTTTAATAAATTATTTAAAAAAAATCAAGATGATTACTACTTCTATTATACACTATTGTATGTTGAAATTGTAGCATTTTAGGTTTTCATTGTGCATTGTTGATAATAATTTTCAATTTCTACTAGACATACATTCTATTTTGAAAATAATACCTATGTTTTGAAATTTTTGTTGTATTCATTGACTATAAACCCTTTTCAATGAAAATAATATATTTCACAACATTTTTTATTGAAATTATTTTTATCTTTCACTATAACCCTTTAAATATTAATTTTCACTTCAATATTCAAAAACAATTAACCTAATTTTTTTTAATTATTCACCCATGTTGGAGTTCAAAACATGGTAAAATTCTGATTTTAAATATACAGGAGGGATGTTTTTTATTCTAAAAAATATGTATAGTTATGAAATTAAAAATCCCGAAAAATTTAGTCATGATGTATTATTTTAT
Organism: Viscum album; assembly: GCA_963277665.1. Taxonomy (NCBI): domain Eukaryota; kingdom Viridiplantae; phylum Streptophyta; class Magnoliopsida; order Santalales; family Viscaceae; genus Viscum; species Viscum album. Next base: position 1,128,830,315 of record OY728120.1, read on the forward strand.
ATCTTCATTTAATTATTTCATTGGTTGAGAATATTTCATCAAATATTGGGAATGTTGTTTTATTTTGAGGGAATTAATCATGTTTATTTCTATTTGGATTCAATTTGACAAATAATTTCTATTATTATCTTGAAAGAATATTATTTCTTTGAATTTTTTTGGTCATGTTTAACCATTATAATTGAATTTTATTTTCTTCATAAATTTTTAAATAAAATATTTTTCATTCAGATGGATTTTAAATATAATCCCAATCAATTTTTATCATTTTATTTATTTTCTATAACTATTTGATGAATTGATTATTATTTTTAATAAAAAAAATCACTCATCAATCATAGGTGTCAATATATGTTTTCCACAAAAATATATGTGTATAGTCTTCCTGGAAAATAAGATATGTTTGGAGGTATAATTGATAAAAAAAAGTTTAGACTTATTAAATCCTTTTAGGATTTATAAAATTTAATATCTTTGAATAATTAGAAACAATAATTTACTAGCACATTTTATTTTGAGAGATCAATAGCCCTGTTATATTTTAGAATAGTAATGGGGGGAAACACATTGGAAAGTACCTCTTAGTTCATACTAATCTATTTAATTTTTAAATGTGAATATATATACACAACAAATTAATAACTAATTATTTATGTTCACGGAATGGATTATGTTTTGGAGAATTTTTGAAAGAATTTTTTAAATCATCTCATCCATATTTATTTTCAAATGAGATATTTTTTCAATATCAAAATGTGGTTTTATTAGATAATTATTATTTTTATTCATTTATAATGAAAAATATAAATATTTTTTTTTATGAAAGTATAACTTTTTAATAAAAATTATAAAATTTTATTCGTTTTATTTTCCATACAACATAAGAATATATTTTTTGTATTATTAATAAGTAAAATTAATTTCAATACATATTTAGATGTTATTTTGAAAGGTATTTTATCTTAGAATTTATATTTTCAATATCCAATTTATAATCTATAATACTATTTTTTATAATTTAATTTTATTTTGTAAACGTATGTTTATTAATGTATTTATGTTGATTTTTTTCTTGAATTTATTTAATGTTTGAGGTTTTAATTTTTTTTAAATTTTTAAGGAAAAGTTTTTGAATGATTTTGATGAAAATTTAATAGTAATACATGTTTTTAGGTTAATTGTAATTGTTTTTCATCATAAAACTAAGATTTAAAATTTCAATATTATTCTAATTTTTATCGTTTATTGGAATTAATTTTTAATTATTTCTATTAAATATGTGACATTGTTCTTCTTCTTTTACACTTAATTTTACTACATCAATTGATTATTTTAAAAAGCATCAGATTATATAATGTATAATGAATTTCAGATGGATAAAGTTAAAGTTCTTTGTGATCATTATATAGTTCTAGAAATGATGAATTTTATTAGGATCTATTTCTATTAGCATTAATTTCTATTCTATGCATGGAATTATTTTATATCTCATGTTCACAAAGAAGAAGATTATTAAAAAACTAACTAAGTTCCTTTGATGATATTGATGTAGAAGCATTCAAAATAGTGTGATTGTTATGGACCCTCTTGTACTCAAAGTAATATGACTTGAGATCATTTGTTGTTGAAGGAGATCAAGCAAAACCAATATTGTTCATTTGGTTATACGGCACTCCCCTAGGTATCCATGATATGGTGTGACCACCCAACTGATTTTCCAGAATCTTAGTATGTCTTTAGCAAGGTTGTTCCATAGATTCCACATATGTAGTACCACATTGGGAGAAGGGGGTCTTCTGATGTGCTTAATAAGATCCTGTCAGATCCCCAAAAATTCATGAGGCCTTTACCCAATGTGCGACACTCCGAGGAAAAAAAATTTCAAAATTAATTCTAATATGTAAAATATCATGGCTATTTGGGTGGGAACATGTCATGGAATGGTATCAAATTATAGGGTTTACCTTTTGATACCCCCAGGTAATTCGAAGTGGAATTTATTATAATTAGATATGTATAAATCTGAAATATGTCTTAGTGATATGTATATGCAACCATATTATATGATAAGGGTCATGATCAATCCTTCAAAAGGAATTGTTTTAGGATTCATATATCAATTCCCAGAAATGGTGAGGGTAGTTTTTGGATTCAATTGATAAGATAGAATCATCGCCCCAGAATAACATGATGCCTTTTACTAACGGAATAGAATCCTATGAAAAATTGTTTTTTTTACTTTGAAAAACAATGATGATAATATCATTGATATAGTAGTGGGAACTGGTTCCAAATAATGATCCCAATGGTTTTTGGTTGTATAATTTTCCAATTATTCATTTCAATGTAATAAATTAATTGTAAATTTAATGTATATATCGGGTATCCATCCCCCAAATATGTTTTCATATTTATTATGATTTTGGGTAAATGTGTTGCAAGGTACTCACATGGTGGATACATAGAAAAAGTGATGAATGATTTTTTCCCCACATATTTCAAATAGTATAACAAAAATCTTTATACCCTTAAATAAATTGATGGAATGTTTTAAGTGGGAGGCTCATCATATCCGGATTTCTTTACTGGTCATCAAGTAAAATATACATACTAAGGTGTAATAAATAATTATCTTTAATAGAATATTCAGAAGAAAATATCTAACTCCGGATCTTTTAGTATTGAATAGAATATCGAGTTCTAGATTATATAGTGGATTGATTAAATTTTTTATGGGAAAAAGATATTAATGATTGATAATATTTTCATCTATAATGCATCATGATTTTTACTACAAGCTTTTCTAAAATAAACATGTATTAAGGTTTAAATGAAGCTAAAATGAAGTGTATAGTGCACAATATTGATTAATATAAATTGTGAATTTTAATATGTATATATAGCCATTTAAAATTAACTTTAAGTGTTTGATATGTTTTATAAATTATAAATAGACTGTTGATGTGGATATAAATTATTGAGAAAGGTTACAAATGGTGTGTAGGAGCCTCTGTTAGAAATTAATAAAATCTATAAAATTGGTAATGTTTAGATTTCATGTATGTGAATGCACCCATAGGTGAATTCAAAATTTGGGGAATTTTTGTTGAAGAAGTCACCATATATACAAATATTCATCTATGTTATGATCATTGTATGTGAGTTAAGTGATATTGATTAATAACCCACTTATGAAATTTGAATAGCAACAATATACTATTTATTCTAATTTAGAAACTGCATACATTAATAAATCTCCATTGAATCAGATGAGAAAACATACTATATTCTATGGAATATCCAAATTTAGGAACAAAAAAAATTTCCAATCTTTGAACCCGAATGAATATTTAAATATGTGAATTAACATAGAATCAAATTTTATCCAAATTATGATTTGTGGAGCACCAATCAAAGGGAATTTATTATGTCAAAAATTCTATATATAAAAAATAAAACTCACATAATAAACACGCCGAAATATTATTATTTTTTAAAAATAAAACATTTCTGGATTTCATGATTTTGAAAAAAAATCATGTTATTAACTTCTTGTGTTATGTTATAGAGATCAAAACATCATGATGCTTAATTACGAAATGATTAGAACATGTATTGAAAATGATAATATGAGAGGATCAAATTCCTGTGTTCATGAAGGATAAGATATATTTAATATATTTTCAAGAATAATTCATATAAAAAAATAAAATCCTAGATATTCATCAAAGAATAAAATCACAATAATCCATGTTTTCTGTATATGAGTATAAATTATTTATTTTTTAACTTGATATAGTTTTGAGAATATAGGTTTTATAAATTTAATTTAAATTCTCACAATACCTAAATTTATACAATTCTGCATATTTTTGTTATATGTTTTATATATCCATGTAAAATATATCTATGGAATTTAGTGGAATAAGTTTGTGGAATAAATTACGACTATATATTTTATTTTATCAATCATTTGAGGTCCTATGTAGAAAATGAAGAAGCTTTAATTTAATGATATTTCAGGAATTATCTTTGAGTTGAAAAATAATAACTCATGTAATTTCGAGAACTAGAACTAGGTATTCAATAATCATGATTTTCTAATAGAATCCTCTATATCCACTAGAAATAAATTTATGGTATTTTATAATGATACATTACATTAATGAAAACACCATGTCTATGATTTGAGAAGCAATTATTGAACTGGAATAAATATAAAAAGAAGAAAGCACAGATATGTTGTGTTAAATTGAATATATTGGAGCTGAGAGGAAGGTTATTATGATTTATTCAATTATGGAGATATTTCTGTTGAGTAAGAATAATAATATATTTATGTAATGTAGAAATAAATATGAATATGTATTCATCCATCATTCTGAGGTCCATTTAATAGATTCTATAATGTTATATGAAAAGGATAATGAAACATCCATTATTAGATAAGTTATAGTAGAACAAAATTTTATGATATAGTGGATATATAATATCCCAATGGCTCACTAGGAGAGATATCTCAATGAAAATATTCATATGTTCTATTAATATATTCTATGAGTATTGATTTAGTTGTAGATAATAATATATGATCATCAAGCAATAACAGACCTTCTTTTTTTACATTACTAATACATAATTTTAATGACAATAAAAAAAATCATTACATAATGAGGATCCAAAGGATAAATGTATTTGGAAAATTATTAATATATATAACATTTTAAAAAATAAATATAATAATTTGTTAAATTCCTTCTTCTCAATCTTCTTATTGGACCTTGAATTGTCTTTTTTATATGTAACCACATGAGGATACACAACAAAAAGGGGCGAGATGAAAGACTAGTTAGAGGATAAATAAGAAAACTAAACAATATAAAATGGGTTTATTGTTAACAGAACATCATCATAATAACATAATCATGGGAACATAATCATTATAGGAAGTCATTTAGATAGGACTTGGAATGTTTCATTGCAAAAAAATGAAACATCATGTCTTAGTGGTTTACTACCACACATAACTGTGAATAATTACAGCATCATGTTCATGAATATTTAAATTTTATCATGGGATACATAACTTTACCCAATTAATTATAGTGTTAAATAATTCTGGGCTCACCCATCAAGTCATAACATTTTCATTGAACTATATAATTCTGAGAGCACCTGTGACATCTCAAAATTTACATTATCATGCGTGCCACATATAACATATATCAATTAAGAAATATAATAACCAATAAAAAGGAATGATATTAATTTCATAAGTATACATTCATAAACCTTTGGTTCCCATATTAAATGGGGAATAGTATACTTGATATAAGAATCATCATCCATGAGTGAAGGAAACAATCTTCAGAAGAAAATAGTGTGTTTTACTGAAGAAATAGGTCTTTTGGAAATCATTGTGATTGTTATAGACTCATCTAAAAAGATTTATATCCCATAACAGTTAATATTATGATGAAAAAACTATATTTATGTAATATTAATACTGAAAGTTTGTTGAATGAGGGAAAACCCATTGAAAGAGTGTTGGGTTTGAGAATTCCTCTTACCTTGTGTCGGAATGCTTCCATCACATTAATATCCTATATAATCACATTATATTCATTAATTAACAATTATAGATCGTTTTATAAATGAATATGATTCATTTAGATTAATTATTTTCATTTATGGTAATTTGGATGAGTTATATAGTTTAATTTCATCATTCTAGAGAATTCATTTTCATGGTTTTCATGATCGGTTCACTCATACACATGAGTATAAGTTCATGTAGAATGAGGATAAATATCCAAAACTATAATTATATTTTATTAATTATATTTAAAATAATTAAATGATATTATAAAGAATTTTTTTTATTTCCAATGATGATGAATCATTAGATAACTGTTAACGATGATCGCTTTAGGTAAATTTTAGCACTTTCAATCACGATGAACTCATTATGTTATTTCATTTAGTATTATGAGTATAAATTATTTCAAAAACATAAAAATGGTTAAAAACTAAAAAATAAAATATTTTATAAACCATTTAATGTACTTATTAATAGCCTTGATGGTTTTTAATGAAAATGAATGTGCAGTTCCCACAATGTTTGTAAATTGACACATCCCTGGAATGGATTTCATTTTTAAAAATGAAAGTGAGAGTGGGTGGAGTTTAATGATGAATATTACATTGACACAATATAATTCCAGTACATGAAACATACTAGAGCTATCATTCCTTTTAGATGAAGGTAGTTTTGGTAATAATATTAAAATAAATGAAATTGAATGGAAATTAAAAGATAGAGAGAAGGGATTTTCCTCCTGAGTTGTCCTCTTGAGAACCTCCTCAAGGAAACAAGGCATGGTCTTTTCATGAGACCAAGACCTCCTAGACGTGGGGGATGTGATAGAGAAGTGTATTGGGTTGAATTTGGTTACTGATCTAATATTTATAGGTGTGAGTATAAGAGGGTTAGAGTGGTTGTATTTATATCAGAGGAGATGTGTGTTTTCTTATTATTTTAATCCATGGTTTTTTATTTTTTCACAAGAAAAAAAGTGGGGATTATTATGACTAAACATATTATTTATTTCATGTGATTTTGAAAAAATGTCCACTTATGTCATCCATGAATCCATCATGACTCAAAATTTTAGGTTTTTAGCATTTATCGTAAATTGGCATATTTTACTATTCACCAAAATTTCAAGTATTTTAGGGCAACCTCAAAAAATCACCCTAACCATAATTCGATGTGTGGAATTAGAATATAAACACCATTTTATGAAAATAATTTTATACATATGATTAATTTAATTTTTAATTAAAATCATTATTAACATGGAAAATACCGATTTTAAAATTATAACTGATTTTATAACCATTTGTAAAATTACATAAGGTGTCATAAAATTACCTTAATATCATAATGAATAAAAATATTTTTTTATTAAATCATTTTGTGTAAATAAATTTTCTTTGAAATTATTAATTTATTCATAAAATTGTGATTAAATATTTATGACTAATAAAAATACAAACACTTAATTAATAAATTTTAAAACATTTACTTACTTATACAGTGTTATAATTATATCATATTTTCCATTATAAGGTCCCTAAATTTTATTTATACAATCACTGATGAGTATACTATTCATTTGGCCAGTTTACTAGTCATAATGGTAATATTACTATTTATAATGTCAAGATACTATTTCACTGGTATTAGTTTCTTATCTTCTATAAATACTTTTAATTTCATTAATTATTCATTTAAAAAAAAATTATTTGGGTCCATATGTGATTATATGTTATTTCAACTATATGAAATTAATATAAGAAGGGATAAATGCCTTTGATAAAAGTTCTGTTCTTTATATTTTTCCCCCCTTTTGAAATTTACCCCTCAAATTTTCATTTTACTTAATCAAATGAGGGTACTTCTCCTTCATCCCCTCCTATAGTTCCCAAGATTCTTATTCATACTTGTGGTTCCCCCCACAACGCATTACAAGGTGTGTTGTCTTATTGTGTAGAATATTCTCTCCCTATTCCAGAATCATTATTGGTTTCTCCTCATAAGAGAGATAATCTTGCAGGCACACCACCTCTGAGTTCAGTACATGTGAGGAAATGGCATGTACTTCCTCAAGAGTGATGCGTGGAACACATCATAAACATGATCCATATTTGGTGTAAGTGCAAGCCGATATGCCATAGATCCTATGTGATTATGGATATCAAAGGAGACAATTTACCTTAGTATTATACTCCCTTTATTTCAAAACCACATGAATCTATTCCATGGTGATATTTGACGGAAGAAATTATCTCTAATGTTGAACCCAATGTCCCTTAGATTGGTGTCAATATAGCGCTTTTTTTCGAATTTAATATGCATTGATATTCTTCTGGATGGCTTAAACCTTTTCTATCATCTCTTGTACAAAATCATGTCCAAGTAGATTTATTTTTCCATCATCACCCGAAAAGGTTGAAGTTCTACATCACTATACATATATTGCTTCATATGGAGCCATATAAATACTTGAGTAGAAGCTATTGTTGTATGAGAACTCAAGTAATGGGATATGTTGATCCTATCTTCAGTTTAATTTTGAATAAAATGTTCATAGAATATCTTTTAGAATCTGAATATGATAGGCCACTCTATAAATATAACTATGTACTAAAATAAACGTGAAGACACCTCCATAGTTTTAATGTGAAATTAGGATCACGATCCGAGACAATCAATAGTGGAACACCATAAAGTCTTAACTCTTCCTTCATATATATCCTTGCAAGTCGATCAAGTGATAGATCTTATTGAATAGTGATAATGTGGGATATCTTGTTGATTTGGTCCATGAAAACACATATCACATTATTTACTTTAGATGTATTTGGGATACCAATGACAAAGTCCACGGTGACATTCCCTAATTTCCACATGGGTATCGACAATGACTACATCATCTATTTGGACTTCCATTTCTCAACATTTATGTACAAACATATCTAGTGCCTTCTGATATATTTGGAAATCTCCTTCTTCATTTTTTCCCACCTGAAGTGTTCTAGGATTTTTCAGTACATCTTGGATCTCTTGAGATGGATAGAGAAAGTTGTGCTATATTCCTTGTTGAATAGATTATTCTTCATCCCAGGTGATGGAGGCACATAGAGCATCAATAAAAACCAAATAACACCGATTAGACAGTAAAATAGGCTAATATTAATTGATTATATGTTAATATCAATGTGTTTCAATGTCCATAAACATCATTTTTTTCACAATTTATTAATTGAACATAATTTCTAATCATATGTTAAATTCATTTTAATATATAAAATTTTGTGCCATTCAGTCATATAATTGTATAATTAATAATATTCATTATTTGAATATTATTTTTTTGTATATTATTTAATAATTTGATTTGAAGATTTTATATTTCATGGTCTATAGATTAATCCTAAGGGAAAATGAATATTTTTGGGTAGAAATGAATAAATGTTTTAAACAAATCATAATGGTCCTAACACCCATCAATCAAAATTGGGTCCCTCATTACAAGCCCAATGAAGCTAAAAATATAATTGAAAAAATAGAAAAATATGAGGATCATTTCATTAAACTATTTTCATAGCTAATTATGATGTTTTCGTGGAGGTAAAAGGAGCCTATGTTGACATTTAAATGGTGGTTGTAACACCCCAAGATTTCATAGTACGTTATTTCTTCAAAGTAATTAAATAACATTCACTACACACAACACTGAGTGAAGTGCACCACGAATTACCAAACTAGTTGTTCAAAAAGTGGTTATGAAAAGTATTATCTGAATTTTGAATTTTATATATTCCATAAAAATTTTAACATCCATACTATGTGTTTCTTAGACTTAATATTAGAACAAATTCATTTTTTCAGATAAAGGAAGCATTTTTCAAGAAAATGCAATATTACCACCTTTTAATGGAGACCCATTTTTAATTCCAATATTTGACACTGTTATATATTCAGTTTGAAAAAATAATCTTCTTTTTTAGAATCAAGACATAAAAATTTATTTTCGATAATTTTTTGTGTTTTTCTAACAACGTTCATATTTGGGTGAATAGTGAAAAATACTAAATATTAATTGAAAGATACTTTTTAAATAACAATAATTTATAGTGTTAAATTATACATTTTAAAGGTTTGAAGTATTATTATATTATATTTTTATCATTCAATACATTTTTGGTCATTATAAGTAATTTCACAATTAAATTAGACATAAACACATGTCAATCTGGTGATAGTTTTTAATTTTTAAAAACCCGAATTTTGGTTTTGACAATGAGAATTCATTTTAAATTAATAAACGAATCTTTTAGGTCATGAATTTGGTAAAATAGACTTCATTTATGAATTCATAATATCAAAATTATGTTAGGGTGAATTTTTGGTATTTTTTATGAAAACATTCAATTTTTGATGAATAGTGAAAAGCACTGCGTTATTATTTATAACCTTCTTTTTATTTAAATATTTATTTCTTATGTAAATTTATTTTAAGTCAAAATATATATATAATACCTATATAAGTTCAATGTAATTCATTTGAGTCATTTTATAATAAAACTAGATGTATAAAATTTTATTGAAATATTTAACGTTTTTTACCCACCTTTTAGGATCATTTTCATATTTTCATAAAACATAATTTTACCACTTCTATGAGATACATTTCAAAAAGCCTAGAAACATGGTTAAAATCAGTATGTAAATTTTGGTTCAATAAGTTGAAATTAGTTTTTGGTGAATAGTTACTTGTGACTTATTTACCACTATTAAAAGTAAATAGGGCAATTAAGTATAAAATGATATTAAAATTATCCTAAAACATGTCATAATTCTATTGGATGTGTGTTATTCGACCAGAAATAACATTATGAATAAAATATGAACCGCTTTGGTCCACATGGATTTGATTATGATATTTATTATTATATTATTTAATGAAGATTTAAAAGTGTTAAATTCAAAGTATAATAACTAAACCATTTTTAATATAGTGTTATAAATAAGATAAATTCTACTATAAATATTCATTATATATATAAAACTATTTAATATATAATGTTATTTTATTTATAATTTTTAGACATCATATAATTAAATTTATTCATGACACAATGATGGTGCAGTAATTACGTTATTAATGAAAGAATCAAATAAATGGTATTATAAATATTAAAATAAATAAAATTTCAACGTTTTAATTACATCCTAGAATTTTCTAGGTGAATATTACATGTTAGAGTTTATTAAATGTATCTTATTTTAAGAAATCATGTTTTGATGACTTTCACGAAATCCAAATACTAAATAGTGTCAAAATTGACATAAATGAGTTTTTATAAAAAATATTATATTATTAAATTATATAATGTTTTTAAAAATATAAGGTTAGTTCAAAGGAATTAAATAATATTATATATGTCATTAATGAACCACTTTAGGTTCTTTTGGAAGTTTAAAGTATGTTAATTAACCATATAGTGTAAAAATACAAGAAGACACAGTAAAAGTTAAACTATTTAACTAATAGTTAAATCTAAACGATAAGGTTAATATGGTAACCTAAACATGTATAAAACCTATTTGACGAAAGGATTTAGACCCATAACCACCACAGGCTGGAAATAAATTCATTTGGATCCATTATAAACCGAATTTTATTGAATAATAAAATAATAATTCAAGTTTTTCCTAAAGTGACCCTCACCCCTCTTATAAAAGGGTACTTCCCCAACTCTCAAAATCACAACACCAAATCCATTTGGCTTGGCCAAACACTTCTCAAATCACCTCAAAACTTCCTTAAATTCAACCTAGAGGCCTTTCCTTGAGCAAAATGTCAACCTAAGGATGCCTTTTGTTCAAATCAAAAGGAAACACCCAAAGAAGTGGTAATTATTTTATCACCTCTTTCAAAGTTATTTTCATTTTACACTTTCTCTTTGTTTGTTATTTCTATAAAATAATAATAAATACAGTAACTTATAAATACTAAGATGTTATTATAAATATTTTATACCATATTAATTATTCTATCCATCCTATTAATGATAATTTCACCATGCATGTGTATATATGGCTTACCGTCCCCACGCTGTGGTGTAATTTTTTATTCAACACTATGATTTTTGGATGGATATAATGATGAGTAAAATATAAATAAATAATAAAAATAACATGATAATGTCTCAATAAAATTAATATACCATCCAATTAAGCTCCTTTTAATCATTAATGAAATGATATCGTCGCTCGTGTGTACATACGACTTATCGTCTCCACGACTAGATGAGATTCATTTCCACATTCACCATTCAATGATGATTATAAAAATATATATTATTAATAAGTATGTAATATATTAAATAATAATGATACTTAATATATATATATATATTTATATTTAAATGTATCTTATTCACTTAGTTCCCTTCAATACGATATGAAAACAGAAACAGCTTTTATGCATACGTACAACCTTCCATCTCTATAAACAGTGTTTTTCATTTAATATATCATTATATTATACATATTTAAATTCCAATAATATATGATATATAAATCAGGTTTTATATTCTGGAATAATTTGAATCATGATCTATGTGATACAATCAAGAATAACAAGTTAAAACTTGTATGATAAAGAAACAGGTTATTACCCGAAATGTTAATCTAACATGGAAATCATTATTAAATGTATAGTATAAAATAAAAAATGAATCTTGTATGATATAATAAATATGAATATGGTTATTATATAATTTAATAACATACTATGGTCATTATACATGATATTAAATGTTCCCTCGACCAAAGGGAAGTGCAATGTTAGAGTTATTCCCTCAATCTCATTATTATCTGAGATTGTTTCTGTGTAAGTATTTACTGGGACATATTTATCATCAATACCAATATTTCATAAAAAAAATTCAAAATAAATATTTTATGGTTTTATGAGAGAGTCTATTTAACTAGATCATCATTTTAATGGTTTTATATATTTATCTTTATAAATCCTTTTAATTAATGTCCATGTTTTCAAAAAGATTTTAAGGATTTACTTATATGGATATGAATGTTTTGAAATGAGAATATCAAAATTTTCAAAGTGGTATGGTACACTTTTATTCAAAAATAACTTTTCAATTACTTCCTTTAAAAACGTTTGACTTTTAAATGATTTCACAAAAAGAAATATTTCTCTCAAAAAGTATTACTGATCATTTTTAACTATGTCAGCATCCTTTACTAGATATTATTCTCGATTGAGGTTGATTTATTATAATACGATCTTCCATATTTTATTGAATGATTTATGATATTTTTGACCATGGATGTTCTATTTTTATACCATTTAGGTTTATGGTTAATGTATTGACATTTCTTAAGCTAGTTTAAATAAAAATGTTTATGTTATGTTTCAACTTTTTCATATGAGGAATGCATCAGACTTAGTATTTGATGGGTGTAGCCCACTATAGCCCCTCAATTAATCAGTAGGAATCATGAGACAAACTAGTGTCTTGGAAGAAGTAATTTAATTTTTTTTATTTGTGGTCATGTCATAAGGCCTTGACTATGTGGTAATGATTTCTGACAATATGCAATCCCTATTTATGAAATTAGTTATTACATGTGATTATTCAACTAGTAGAATATCCATGTGCATGTTTATATGGTGATGTTTGATTTATTTTTTCCATATTATGTTCAATATTAGGTTTAAAAATTATATTGTTTTTCTTACACATCTTTCCTTAAATGATTATATCTTCTGCTAAATTATTAACCCTTACTGAGCATCTGAGATCACCCCATTCTTATATTTTATTTTATCAAGATTCCAAGAAGTTTATTGTGATTGATATGTCGGGTCAAGCTAATGGGTATAATGAAATTCTTAAAGAACTATCTATTATATATGTTATGTTTGAAATTTTAATGTAAAGTTAATGTATGTAATATATTTTCCCAGACAACTAAAATGATCAGTCTTTTAGGACTTGATTTTTTGTAATCATGACAATGTATTAAAATAATGCACCGAGTCGGGGTTACTATGGTTGGGGCATTATAGTTGGTATCAGAGGAAGTTTAGAAATAACCTTGGAAACTAGATTTAGAAAAACTCTGATTTGAGAACATTACCCTAAGATAAAATTTGAGGATTAGAATAGTAAAACATCCTAGAATTTTGGTAATGTAGAGACTTAGTGAATTCTTCGAGCAATACATCCCTGTCTAGATATGAGGATGTAGATGTGGATCTGGTACAGATATAACTAGGATTGAAAACTCCGACAAGGAGTTTCGGGCTAGACCCAGGGTATCCTGGTACACGACAACGGGTCGGGTTTTCCTCTTGGTTACAACACTACCAGGGGATATACTTAGGATAATTCACATTTTGTTTACAATCCCTTAAGAAGGATTTAGGAGTAAATACTTCCTCAAAGAAAGCATTTTTATAGATTATATGCATAATCTTTTCAATTTACGTTAGGGATTTTTAATGTTTGAAAATATGAATTGTGATTCATAAAACTAACATATTGTATGCCATTGTTTAGAAATGGAACCTAGTAAATGGAATGAGAACTCCATCAATACATATGATCCAAAGAGTATGAAGGATCAAATATTTTATGGTATTATTCCAGAATTTAGAAAGGAAATAGTCTCCCATGTATTATCATCATATGAAAAAATAATATCATGTGTTAAGAAGATAATTAATGAATTTTCTGAGTCCTATGGCTTTGAAGGGAATCTAGAGAAGAAATGGATGGTAGAGAGAAATATGGATAAAGGGAATAAGGGAATGAAGGATTTTCCCATATATGATAACTGTGGATAGAATCACCATTGTAAATGCTTTAAAGGAATGGGAGTTTTTTATAATTGTGGAGAAAAAGGGCACTAAGTACTTGATTGAAAGGGTAAGAAAAAAGTTTCAAATGTTCAATGCTTCATCTACAAGGATTTGGGACACTATGAAAGTCAATGTGCAAATCATCAGAGTATACCCAAAATGATGTTATTGGATAATAATCATGTTATAAGACTATCACAGATGAAGATGAATGACTAGGGTTATTACATTGTTATTAAATAATTATGTCATTTGACTGTTGTGTCGATGATGTACCGGTTATATGAATTATGGAAATAAATAAGGATTGTACTGCAATACTATTTCATTGAAGATTTGAGATTGTATGGTACTAAGAAAAGTAACTCAATAGAAAGTTAATATTTTTGGAAAATACATGGCTGAGGAAAGATTATCCTCAATATAGTTTTGATAGTGAGGGAGTGATTTTGGAATAATATATGACTGCTTTCGATAAAATATATTGGATATTATTGACTACCTTGAAACTGATTATTGATTTGTATATTCCATCACTGTTAGAGATTGCAACATTTTAGAATATAAGGATTATATCAAGTATTCTATATGAAATAAGGAAGTACATACCTATTTAAATATGGTTTTTTAGTAATTCAATTTATTAATATGTCTTATGAGAATACACGAAGAAGGTATTTACAATTATGTTATATGAACATCCTTATTAATTTTGGATTGTGAGTTTGGACATAAGTATTTTGGATAAGACAAAAGGTTGAAACAGATCAAGTTAAATAGTGGATACTATTTTTTATGGTTAAAGCAATTCTTAATATTATTTTTGGATTGTTATAAAAAGGATAACCTAGAGGTCAGGTGACAACCCATCACGTCCGACAAGGCCACAAGACATGAACCCACAATTGAAGGGTGACAATGGTGGATCACCTAACACTAGCATACATGATGTCCTATTTTTTATAATTTTTGTTTAAATATTCTGACAAATGAATTATAAATTAATTATTTTTGAAACCCTATACGATTATGATAAATAGAATATTTTTGAATTCTATTATCTTTTGGTGTGATAGATGAGTTTGGGGTAGGAATTAGTTGAAGGATTAAACTATACTTTTCAAGTATATTTCTTTCCTCTTATTCTATGAATAAATCAATTCATAAAATTTATGGAAGGGATATTGAAACCAAAAAATTTCTTATCCTAATACCTTATGTTTTTTTGAACTGATGATATTTTAAATCATCATAGATTAATGGCTTTGAGGCCCTCAATTTTACACTTGTTGGTGATTGATGACCTCAATCACTCCATATAAATATTTATGTTTTTCCTCCAATTACATGTTTCTAATTTCCACCAATGTTCTCATAATCTAGATCATAATTTTGTGGTGGCTTTTTCATTTACCTTTCCCTCTTATTAAGACTAAATTTTAATAACCCAATTTCTGATGTGGGTTTTCCAAAAAGGTATATTTCTATTTTTAACCTTATATTTTCGAAGTACAATTTCAATTTTCTAGGACACAATTTATTGAAGGAGGGGAGAATGTAACACTGCAATATTTCATAGTGCGTTATTTCTTCAAAGTAATTCAACAACTTGCGCTACACGCAACACTGAGTTCGAGCACACCACGATTTACCAAACTTGCTGTTCAAAAAGTGGTTATGAATAATATTAGATACATTTTAAATTTTATATATTCTATAGAAAATTTATCCTACATATTATGTGTTTATTATACATAATATAAGAACATATTCATTTTTTCATATAATTGAAGTATTTTTCAGAAAATGAAATTTTACCACCTTTTAATGGGGAAACATTTTTTAAATCAAATATTTGACACATTTATATATTTACTTTTAAAAAATAAACTTATTCTTTAGAATCTAGACATAAAAATTTTGATTCAATAAATTTTTGGTGTTTTTCTGATTAACATTCTTATTTGGGTGAATAGTGAAAAATACTAAATTTTAATTGAAAATAAATTTGTTATTAAAAATAATTTATAGTGTTTAATTATACATTTTAGTGGTTTGGAAGTGTAATTAGATTATATTTTTATCATTTAATACAATTTAGGTTCTTAAAATTAATTTCACATTTAAATTTGACATAAACACATGTCAATCTTCTGACAATTTTTACTTTTTAAGAACCCACTTTTGGGTTTTGACAACAGGAATTTATTTTAAATTAAAAAATTAAACATCTATATTTTTAATTTGATAAAATAGAATAAATTTTTGAATTAATAATATAAAAATTATCTTAGGGTTAATTTTTGGTATTTCTCTGAAAACTTTCAATTTTTGATGAATAGTGAAAACCACTGATTTATTATTTAAAACCGACATATTATTTAAATAATTATATATTTTATTTAAATTTATTTTAAATAAAAATAGATATATAATACCTATATAAGTTCAATTTAATTCATTGGAGTCCTTTTATAATATAATTAGAAGTATACAATCTTATTGATCGTTTTAATGTTTTTTACCCACCTTCTAGGAGTATTTGCTATTTTGTATAAAAATTAATTTTACCACTTTTGAAAGTTGAATTTAAAAAATCCAAGATACACAATTAGTATCATTAATTAAAATATGGTTCAATAAGATGAAAATATTTTTGGTGAATAGTAACTTTTGACTTTTTTTACCATGATTAAAAGTAAATAGGGTATTAAGGGTAAAAATTATATTATAATTACCCTAAAACATGACCTAATACTATTGGATAAGTGTAAATAGCCCAAAACAAACCATAGTAATAAAATATGACCCTCTTTGGTTCACTTGTTTTATATTAGGACATTTATTATTATTTTATTTAAAGAAGAGTTAAAAGTGTTAAATTCAATGTTTAATAACTAAACCAATTTTAATATAGGGTTATACATAAGAAAAATTAGACTATAATTATTCATTATAAATATAATCATATTTTCTACATAATAATATTTTATTTATAATTTTTAAACATTAAATAATTAAATTTATTTATGACACAATGATGATGAAGTAAATACCTTATTAATGAACGAATCAAATAAATGTTATTATAAATATTAAAATAAATATAATTTCAATGTTTCTATGACATAAATGAATTTTCTAGGTGAATATGACATGTTAGTGTTAATTAAATGTATCTTTTTCGAAGTAATAAAGTTGGGATGACTTTAAAAAAAAACCAAATACTAAATACTGTCAAAATTGACATAAATTAGTTTTTAAAACAAATATTATATTATTAGATTATATAATATTCCTAAAAATATAAGGTTCAGCCAAAAGGATTAAATAATATTATATATGTCATTAATTAACCACTTTAGGTTATCTTGGATGTTTATAGTATGTTTATTAACTATATAGTGTAAGAATACAATAAGACACGGTAAAAGTTAAACTATTTAGCAAATAGGTAAATCTAAAAGATATGGTTAATATGGAAACCTAAACTATTCTAAAACCAATAGGTTGAGCTTATTTCGACCCATAACCACCTAAGTCTGGAAATAAATTCTTTTGGGCCATTATAATCTGAATATTATTGAATAATAAAATAATAATTCAAGCTTTTCCTAAAGTGACCCTCACCCCTATTATAAAAGTGTACTTCCCCTTCTCTCAAAATCAGAACTCCAAAGCCATTTGGATCATACAAAAACTTTCCAAATATCCTCCCAACTTCCCAAAATTCAACCAAGAGGACTTCCCTTGAGCATAAAAGAAACCTATGGAGCCCTTTTCTTCAAATCAAAAGGAAATACCAAGAGAAGAGGTAATTATTTTATCACCTCTTTTGAAGTTCTTTTCTTTTTTCACTTTCTATTTCTTTGTTATTTACATAAGAAAATAATAAATCCAGAACATTATACATAATGTGATGTTATTATAAATATTTTACAACCATATTCATTATTCTATCCATCCTATGAATGATAATGTCACCATGCGTGCGTACGTATGCCTTACCGTCTCCACATCGTGGTGTAATTTGTTATTCAACACTTTGTATTTTGAATGGATATAATGATGAGATATATGTATATAAATAATTAAAATAAAATTATAATGTATCTATAAAATTGATATACCATCCAATTTCATAACTTTTAATCTTTAAGGAAATGATATCGTCCCTTGTGTGTACGTACAGCTTACCGTCTCCACGACGTGGTGAGATTCATTTCCATTTTCACCATTCTGTGATGATTATAAAAATATATATTATTAATAAGTATGTAATATATGAAATAATAATTCTAATTAATATATATATATTTAATTAAATAAATCTTATTCACTTAGTTCCGTTCAATACGATATGCAAACTGAAACAACATTTATGCGTATGTATGGCCTTCCATCTCCATTAATGGCGTTTTTCATTTCATATATATGTCTATTATAAATAATTATATTCTAAATTTATATGATATATAAATCATTTTTGATATTATGGAAGAATTTAAATCATGATCTAAGTGATATGATCAAGAATAACATGTCAAAACACGTACGATAAAGAAAATGATTATTTCTCAAAATGTTAATTTATCATGGAAGTCATTATTAAATGGATATTATAAAGTCATAAATGAATAATGTATGATATAATAAATATTAATATGGGTTTTTTATAATTTAATAACATACAATGGTCATTATATATGAGGTTAATCGTACCCTCGACCAAAAGAAAGTGCAAGGTAAGGGTTATTTCCTAAATCTCATTATTATCCAAGATTGCTTATGTGTATGTATTTACTGCGACATATTTTTCATCGATATGAATATTTCATAAAAATGTTTTCAAAAGAAATATTTTAAGTTTTTATGGGAGGGTTTGTTTAAATAGATTATTATTTTAAATGATTTAAATATTTATTTTTCTAAATCCTTTTAATTAATGTCCATGTTTTAAAAATGATTTTATGGATTTATTTATATGGACATGAATGTTTTTAAATGATAATTATTTTAAAAAGATTCAAATTGTTATGGGACACTTTGATTCAAAAATCTATTTTAAATTACCTCCTTTATAAATTTGTTACTTTTAAATGATTTCCCAAAAAGGGTTATTTTTCACAAAAGGTTTTACTGATTATTATCAAGTATGTTAGTATCGATTAATAGATATTATTTTTGAGTGATGTTGATTTATTATAATACAATCTTAAAATATTTTATTGAATGAGTTTTGATATTTTTGACTGTGGAAGTTCTATTTTTATACCATTGATGGTTTATAGTTAATGTATTAACATTTCATATTCTAGTTTTAATACGAATGTTTATGTTATGTTTCAACTTTTTTATATGAGGAATTCAGTGTACTTAGTATGTGATGGGTGGAGCCTGCTATATCTCCTCTTTTAATCAGTAGGTCTAATGAGACAAAATAGTGTCTTGTCACAAGGCCTTGATAAAAATTTTATTTTTAGTCTTGGCATAAGGCCTTAACTATGTGGTAATGATGTCTGGCTGTAGGAATTACCTCCTTATTAAATTAGTTATTACATGTGATTATTCAACTAGAAGAATATTGAATCACACGCCGATTGTCGCCTATCGACCGGTCAAGGTTCTCGTGCTCTCCTAATGGGTATAGCAGCACTCGGGTCGAGTCCTCGGCGATGATACATTGTAATAGTCATTTGTTTTTAGTTAATTGAATTTTGATTGGGGTTTTTTTGCAGAGCTTAATTGAAAAGGTTGATTGATTAATGTTGATTTAATAATTTGATAAATATTGGGATTAATTCATCATTAAGGAGTTTAGCTTGTCATATCATTGAGCTTTGCTTTATATTTCATTTAATTTAACACCCACTTCACAATATAATGTTAATTGGAATTACTAAGTGTTGAGGCATTAATCCAAGCCTTAACATAACTTAGTGTTCTAACCTCAATAATATCTTTTTAATGGTAATGTATTTATGGTTCCAATAATCAATGGAAACAACACGTTAATCAAAACAAGTCATTAATCCATGACATGTTAAGTCCACCATACATAATGTTAAATTATTGAATATTCATCGAGTAAATACTCTCAATGACTTAACATACCTAAATTATGAATCACCCAAATAATAGATTTACTCATCCATTTAAATGATTAATAATATTGTTATAATTATTATGATGGTAAATTATAAATAAAACAAAAATTGCAGGATAAGAAAAGAGTAGTGTGTCAAACACACACGATCGTTGAAAAGAGTTAAAAAATGACTTTCGATTGAATTAGGACGCAAAAAAAGGGAAGAAGATTCAAATATATCTAAACTATTTTGAGAACATTAATATGAAACTACAGAAGGTGTATGAGAATAAGATATATTGAATAATTAACATGTATTAAAATAGAATTACAAAGAAAGAGACATACAATATTACAAAAATGAAGTACACGAAAGTATGTGAAAACAAAGAGAGCAGGAATGGTCCCTCAAGTGAAAATATGAGTATGGAAGGTCCTCCCAAGACTTTTTCAAGGCATTGGTCGTGCCAATATATTATCCTCTCTTCTGAGATGCCAACCCTTTAGAAAGGAGAGGAGTATATGTATTAATAGCCCAAGGGGGTGGACTGTTTGCATTCTAGAAATACCATTCAACTTGGCTCACCGATTTGGACATTCATATAGCTGAATCATGAAATATCTCCTTCTTCATTGATTTAGATATAAAAGGACTCTGTCAACCGTGAAAATTTGGCGTCCCGTGGACCTATGGAGCCAAGGATATGGCGGTTTTACTATGTAATTCTGACCTGTCCATTTCAATCGATACGTTTTGAAATACCATAATGTGAAAGGGTTTGGGAATAGGAATATGCCCTCAAAGAAAAATTATTTATTCAATATAGTTATCCATTCATATCGTCTATTTCACACTGCAAAATATTATCTCGAATGGATCTCCAAATCAAGAGAAATTTCAATATTTGTCTGCTTCTTTTATTTCTTGTCTAGAATGGAGGGCTAGATTTAAATACATCATTTTGGCCCATTTCTGTAATTATTAGGCCTTCAAATTTTTATCCTGAACTCTATAAATTGTCCTCCGAACTATGGGGGATAATAATGGAATTATTTCTTCTGAATTTAGCCCACTAAGTCAATCTTCATGAATAGTCCAGTCTCTTCACAGATTCTTTGGGCTTGTTTGTGATGACCATATGACCCTTCAAATGGCAGAATTTGCACATGGTACCTTATAATGAAATTTTTCATATTTAAATTAGAATCCTAAAAAACAAGAACAAGAAAATTTGGATACATATAGTGATAGTTATTATTAAAATAGTAATCTGACTCAATTGGACAACTTCAAAAAATTCTCAAAAATTATACATAATATTAAAAAATTAATATTTCACACAAATTATGCACATTTCATATAAAATCAGTAAAGGGAGTATATAATAAGTCATGAAAATATTAATAACATCAACTCCCCCACCATTAGTTTTGTGCATGTCCTCATGTGTAACAAATATAAAATCATGACAAAATCTTTTTCACTCAGTAACAAATACTAAATTTTTTTTCTCCAATGAGGGGAGCATTATACTATTTCACTCATCCATTTTTGAATTCCACAACAAGTTGTTACAGAAAAAAACATCCAAAACTATTACATTTTTTCCTACTCAAATTTCGAAATGGAAAATGTGGACACTCAAAACTCACACCTCTCAAGATGATAAAATTCTTTTGTGGAGGTTCACTCTTTCACCAACCAAAAGTAAAAATCTTATTGTTTGAAAGAGCTCTCAGCTTCCAATTCCTATCCAAAGTGCACAATAATAAAGAGGTGTTTTTAAGGGTTATTTCTGTGGATATGGGACAGTAGGAATATAATGTCCAAGAGAGAGAAGAAGAGGGTTAAAACACTAATATGGAAAAATCAATGAACATTTTTTTTGAAATGAAACAAGGAATGAAATGAAAACACATACTTATAAGGGATATATTTTGTAAAGAAAGACACAATAGAGGAATTAAATTTGTAGGGGATGAGAAAATGAAATATTTATAAACCACAAAACTTCTCTCAATGACATAAGAATATAATTCAAGTGTTATTTTTTTCTTTTTTGAAATTTGAACTTGGAAAATATCTCACTCTCATAACCCAAACCATGATTTATGTCATCACGACAATAATTTTAATTGTTATAACAAGATAAGAGGCTGAGAAATAGTGATTTTTGACCTCCCCAAGACACAACCCATTCTTATTTTTTTTTGAACTCTTTGCAAAAATATTTGTACAAGATTTTGTAAACATAAATACATTCCCAAAACTCACTGAATGAAATCCTCTCCCCCACACTGAAATTGATTCTTTCCCTCAAGCAGATAATAACTCATTGAAAATCAACAATAGGGTACCCAAACAATGATATCCTTTTCTCCCACGCTTAAATTTCAAAAAATTAGGCAATGAAAATCCATGTTGATATTGGGTGGGAAAATGTATTGGGATTGTGATGTGGCTATCAAGGAAAAGGTTTTCATATTCTCGAAGGGGCTTTCAAAAGGAGGATTAATGTATGGTTAATGAGAGTCTATTTGGCTATTATAATTCTCATGTGGTTTAGAAAAACGACTCTATCATATTAATCCACACTAAAGTAGGAAATTCAGCTTGAAGGTCCTTAAACTCAAGAATCACAAATGGGGATAAAAACACACATTTTGAAAAGATGGCCATAGGTGGACTTAACATGAAAGCCAATTTTGTTCCTCACTGTTTGGGAAAATCATTATCCAAATCAAAAATTAAGCATTCAATTTTTTTTAATTTTGACACAAAATTCATTATCCAAAGTCATGATGGAAAGAAAAAAAAATTGAGATGAAAACATGTCTGTTAACTCCCCAAAATGGTTGGAAAATTTTTCAAAACTCAATGGTGAGTAAGCATGACTCTTGATTTTTTGTTATTTTTTTAAGTGATTGTTATTTTTTTGTTTTTTTGGTTTTTGTTTTCGTTTTTGATAAAGATACACCCACACAAAAGAGAAAGTGAAAAAGAATGTTTTTTATAATGAAAGTTTTAAACAAATGATAGATAGAGGAAAAAGAAGAAAGAGGTAGAGGGAGGAAGAGAGATAAAGAGTTAAAGGGAAAAAGGTGCCCCCATGTTTGGATTTGGCGGGTCGCCATCTCCATCTAGTAGTAGGATGACTAGAGAAGTTGGGGATCTAGTGGAAGTTGATGATGATCCAGGATTCTGTGTCCTCTCATGGTGACGATTTAACCTATGTCCATTAACTGTGAACATCCTTTTTGAAGAGGGGTCTTGGACTTGCACTGCACCAAATGGGTAAACATTAGTAATAACAAAAGGACCTTCCCAATGAGAATTAAGCTTACCTGGGTGAAGCCGAAATCTATAATTGAAGAGCATTACCGTTTCAACTTCATGAAATACCTTTCTCAGGATGTGTTTATCATGGATTTCCTTGGATTTTTCTTTATAGAGATTAGAATTCTCATAAGAATCAAGTAGATGACCCTCCAGTTCATCCAATTGCAACAATCTTTCTTCACCAGATTTTTCAAGATCAAAATTACAAGTTTTCACTGCCCAAAATGATTATGTTGGATTTCAACTGGAAAAAGACATGCTTTACCAAAAAATAACCTAAAAGGAGACATCCCAATGGGTGTTTTATAGGCAGTTCAATAAGCCCAAAGTGCTTCACCAAGTCTTATAGGCTAGTCTTTTCTAGTGGGTTTTACAATTCTCTCAAGAACTCTTTTCACTTCTATATTAGAATGTTCAGCCATGCCATTTGTTTGGGGGTGATATGATGTTGATGTTTTATATATAACCCCATTCTTTTTCAAAATATATTCCATGGCTTTGTTACAAAAATGGGTTCCTAAGTCACTTATCAAGGCATAAGGCGTTCCAAATCTATGAAAGATATGTGTCTTTAGGAACTCAATAATAGATTGTGAATCATCCTTTGTAGTGGGTTTGGCCTCAACCCACCTAGAAACATAATCAACTGCAAGAAGGATATATGAGAATCCATTGGAAGGGGGAAATGGTCCCATGAAATCAATACCCCAGACATCAAAGATCTCACAGAAAATTAAAGGATTTCCGGGCATTTCATTTTCATGGAAATTGTGCCAATATTTTGGAATGTGGAACATGATTGACCGAACTTATGCGAGTCCTTGAAGAGTGAAGCCTAGAAGATTCTAGAGTCTAGGACCTTTCAAGAGGTCCTTTATGGTCCAAAATGGCAACCTCCGGGAAGTGAGTGATAGAAAAATAATATGGAAGAATTTTAATTCTCATTTACACATATCCTTAATATCATGTCAGCCCTAGTTTCCAATGTTTATTTTCTTCCCAAAAATAGTATTTTTAATCACTTTTCAACTTCATTTTTTGTTCTTTCGAAAAAATTTCTGGAAAAACACTAGAAACCAAGTAATTTACAATTGGGGCATACCGTGGTATTTTTGGAATGAGAGATGAAAGGTACGCAGTGGGGAATTCTGGATCGATGATTTCAGAATGAGAAGAATTAGAAATTCTACTCAAGTTATAAGACATAGGGTTTTCATTTCTTGGTCTATCTTTTATTTCAAGTTCAAACTCTTGGATCATTAGGATCCATCTTATTTGCCTCAGTTTGGAATCACTTTTCTTAAGTATGCACTTTTTAGCATAATGGTCTATGAAGATGATTATTTTGGCACCTAAAAGATAGTTCCAGAATTTATCTAAGCCAGAAACCACATCTAAATGTTCGTTTTAAGTGACAATTTAGTGATATTGAGTTACATCCAATGTTATTGAGGTATAATAGATGACATGTGGAGTATTTTAACTTCATTGACCAAGAACTAACCCAACGGCTCTATCAAAAGCATCATACATCAACTCAAATTCTAAGGACCAATCTGGGGGTTGGATTATTGGGGCGTATGTCAGAGCAGTTTTGAGTTCAATAAAGCCTCTCTTGAAAAACTCCTCGAAATGGAAAGTGACATCATTTTGGAGCAACTAAGTGAGTGTGAGGGAAATTATACTAAAGATATGGATGAATATTTGATAGAAACTGGCATGACCGAGAAATAAATAGATGTCTCGAATAGAAGTGGGTGGAAGAAGTGATTGGATCACTTCGATTTTGGCAGGATTGACTTCAATGCCATCTTTTGAAACTATGTTCCCTAGAACGATACCATTTTCCACCATGAAGTGAAATTTATCTAAATTTAACACAAGGATACACTTGACACACTTTTGGAGGACTAGAGAGAGTGAATTCAAACAAGATTCAAAGGAATCAACATAAATGGTGTAGTCATCCATGAAGGATTCCATGCATTGTTCAATGAATTCAGAAAAGATACTCATCATACACCTCTGGAATGTTGCAGGAGAATTGATAAGGCCAAACGGCATTATCCTATATACATATCATCCAATGGGGCATGTGAAAGTAGTCTTTTCTGGTCATGAGGTGTGATTGGGATTTGGAAATAGCTGGAATATCCATCAAGAAAGAAATAGTGTTACTTTCTGACTAATCATTCCAACATTTGATAAAGTAATGGTAGAGGGTAGTGATCTTTTCTTGTTTCAACATTCAATTTCTTATAGTCTATTCACACATGCCATTTTTTCTTCACTCGAGTTGTGACTAACTCTCCATGTTCATTTGTGAAAATAGTTATCCCACCCTTCTTAGGTAAAAATTGAATTGGTCTAATCTATTCACTATTAGAAATTGGGAACATAATACCAGCTTGAATAAGCATGGCGATATCTTCCATAACTACCTCATGTATGAGTGGATTGAGTCTTCTTTGTGGTTGTTTAATTGGATTGGATGATTCCTCAAGATGGATGTGATGCATGAAAAGGGTAGGGTTGATTCCTAGTATGTCATCTAGGGTCCAGCCTATGGCCTTTTTGTTTTCCTCTAACAAATGAACAAGTTTGGACTCCTCAGTCTTGGTAATTGATGAAGAGATAATGGCAGGATAAGGGTGATCATGGAAAATGAATGCATATATCAGGAGTTCAGGGAGAGGTTTCAGATCAGTATCATATTTTATTTGTGGGTTAGAAAACTCCGGAATGGAGGAAGGGACTTCGATTGCTTCAAATTCATTAACTTTAATACTATCCAAGGTGGAGCTGTAGAGATCAGAGTTGATTTGGGATTAAAGAGAGTTTTCAAGTTCCTCTATATTGATGGAGTCTATGAATGAGAGGTCCACATAAACATCACTATTTATGACTTGGTTAATCGTGGTGAAAAATTGACAAGATCTTTTTTCATTAGAACATGAATAACATGGTGGATTGGGGTTTAATTGACTCTTAGAAGTTTCCTTAGAAGCATATATTGAGAATGCATCGTGATCCTCAGATGGGTATCACATGGCTTGGAAAATGTGGAATTTGACCAGTTGGTCCCCAAATTCCATGGATAAGATGTCGGAATAGACATCAATCTTAGTTCTAGCAGTCATGAGGAATGGTCTTCTTAGAATTAAGGGAGATCGAGAAGAGTTCATCTCACCTTCCATGTCAAGGACATATAAATAAGCAGGGAAGATAAGATCATTCACACAAACAAGGACATCCTCAATAATTTCCTCAGGACTGGTTGTGCTGCGATTGGGTAACTGAATGAAAACACTCGTTGGGTTCAAGGGACCTAAGCCAAGGTTGGAGAAGATAGATTTAGTCATGACATTAATTGAGGCTCCTAGCTATATTAGTGCGTCATCAAAGTTGAAACATCCAATTTGGAATAGAACTCTAAAGGTCCCTCGATCTTTTCACTTTATGGGAATATACTATTTGTTGGAATAAATTTTGAAGGTCCTAAGATGCCTCTTGTGGGTATAAAATTCCTTAAGAAAGATGGCATACTTAGGAATTTTTTTGATGTCATCTAAGAGAGGAATGTTGACTTCAACACGTCTAAACATGTTGACAGTTTCAGGATTAGTTTCAAAGGACATCTTTGGCTTAGAAATGGACTGAGGAAAAGTAATTGGGTTCCTAAGTGGAATTGAAGGAGGTGAGAGAATGGTTTCAGGTTCAATTTTCTTTTTTCTTTTTTCTTTTCATTTTATAGGTCAACATTTAAAGGGGTGTTGGAGGATATATCTTGAGGCATAGCAATTTTCTTTCTCGATCTAAGTGAAATTGCACTTACATTACCCTTGGGGTTGGGTAATGGTTGAACTGGGAGTTGGGAAGAATTGGATGGTCGCTACTGACTAAGGTGGCATGCAAGTTGGAAAATTTGGGTTGCAATGTTCTTGAGGCTTGAACGGTTGATTGAGGCAAGATCATCCACTGCACATTCCCATGGTTGAAAGGAAGAAGAAACTTGTCCCGTATTGGGATTACCATGATTTTGGTTCTTGGGAAAGCGATTTTATTGGTTCTGTAATTGGGAAGGCTCACTGGGATAGTGGAATCCAGGAGGAGGATTGTTCCTTTGTGGTTGAGGATGTAATGGATAAAGTTGATGGATGTTACCAACACCTTGACCATATTGGAAGTGGATTGGTTTTTGAGGAGGGAATTGAGGAGGATGATATATGGGATTACCATACCAATGGCATTGGGTATATGAAGAAGAAAATGGCTCAGAGTGAGGTTGGATTATGTTCTTATCAAACTGACCTGATAGTTGAGGGTTGGTGTTATGCTGAGAAAATGCTACATTGAGCTCCATTGGATTAGATGAATCAGATTGACCATCTTGAAGTTATGGACAAGTGTCAGTTGGATGAGATAGAGAGTATAAGATTCCACAGTTCGTGACAAGTCCAATAAACCTTGATTGTGGAGAAGACGAGGTTTGGGATTTGGTATCCACAGCTAATTTTTGCACAAGACCTGTAGGTTCACTCATCCACTCGGTCATCATGATCGGCTCAATTGATTGATTATCTTGGGATTGTTTGAATTGAGATTCTGCTCGAGTATGAAATTGTTGTTTCTTTGCATCCATGTTACTTATGAGACATCTTGCTGTTGTGGGAGTTTTATCAACAAGAGAACCGCCACTTGCGGCTTCAATGAGAGTTCTCTCCATAGCGAATAACATCTCGTAGAAGTATTGGATCAAGAGGTGGTCAGACATTTGGTGATGTGGGTAGGATGAAACATTATTTTTGAACCTCTCCCAGTACTCATGGATATATTTCCTTGGGAACTGATGGATACCACTTATTTCATTTCGGATAGAAGCAGTACGAGAAGCAGGAAAGAATTACTATATGAAAAGTTGATCATGTCATTCCATGTGGTTATGGAACCAAGAGGGAGGTAGTAAATCCATGACTTAGCAATTTCATATAGGGATAAAGGGAATTCTTAGAGTTTTATTTGTTCCTCAGAAACCTCTTGAGGCTTCATTGTAGGGCACACTACTTGGAACTCTTTAAGGTGAAGATGTGGATCCTCACCGGCTAGCCCATGGAAATGAGGAAGAAGATGAATCAAACCCGATTTGAGTTCAAAGTCAGCTTCTATGTTTGGATATTGAATACCAAGAGGTTTGTAATTCATATCATGGGTAGAAGGTTCTTTGAGTGTTTGTTCCCTAGGATTTTCCATATCCAATTCATTTGGTTGGACATAGATTGGTTCTTGAAATATTTGATTATCTCTTATGTTACTCCTATGTTGGCGAAGTGTTCTCTCAATTTCAGGGTCAAAAAAATCTAAGGGATCATTTGGAAGGATATGGGTTATTTAGATAGATGTTGGAAGGAAAAGAAAGATGAATTTTTTTGTATTTTTTTTGCGTTTATTATTTTTATGAGAAGGCAGATTTTTCTTTTTGTTTTTTTCAATTTTTTTAAAAAATTGTTTTTTGGGGTTTTTTACAATATCCAGAAAATAATGACTATATAAAGAACCATCCCCAACAATGGTGCAATTTGAAACATACGGACGATTGTCTCCTATCGACCGGTCAAGGTTCCAGTGCTCTGCTAATTTTTATAGCAGAACTTGGGTCGAATCCTCAACAATGATACTTTGTAATAGTCATTTGTTTTTAGTTAATTGTATTTTTATTGAGGGGTTTTTTGTAGAGATTAATTGAAATGGATGATTGATTAATATTGATTTAATAATTTGATAAATATTGGGATGATTTCATCATTAAGGAGATAATCTTGTGATATCATTGAGCTTTGCTTTATATTGCATTTAATTTAACACCCACATCACAAGATAATGTTGATTGGAATTACTAAGTATTGAGGCTTTAATCCAAGAATTAACATAACATAGTGTTCTAATATCAATCAGAACATGTTGATGGTAGTGTATTTATGGTTCCAATAATTCATGGAAACCACACGTTAAATAAAACAAGTCATTAATCCATGACATGTTAAGTCTAACATACATAATGTTAAATTAATGAATATTCATCGAGCAAATACTCTAAATCACAAAACATACCTAAATTTTGAATCACCTAAATAATAGATTCACTCGGCCATTGAAATGATTAATAATCTAGTTAATATTATTATGATGATAAATTATAAATAAAACAAAACGAACGAGATAAGAAAAGAGTAGTGCGTCGAACACACACAATCGTTGAAGAGAGTTAAAAAACGACTTGCGATTGATTGAGGAAGCAAAATAAGGGAAGGGGATTCAACTGAATTTTATCTTTTTTAAGAACATTAATATGAAGCTATAGAATTTGTACGAGAGTAAGAGATATTGAATAATTAACTTGCATTAAAACAGAATTACAAAGAAAGAGACTTACAAGATAAAAAAACGAAGAACACGAATGTATGTTAAAAAAAGGGAAGAGGAAAAGTCTCTCAAGTGAAAACATGAGTATGTAAGGTCCTCCCAAGCCCATGGTAAGGCTTGGGTCGTGATAATATGTTCTCCTCTCTTCTGAAATTCCAACCCTTTTGAACGGAGAGGAGGAGATGTATTAATAGGCCAGGGTGATGGACTGTTTGCATTTCAAAATTACACCTCCAATTGGCTCACCGATTTGGACATTCATACGTCCGAATCATGAAATATATATTTCATAAAAGTTGTAGATATAGAAGTTCACTATCGACTGTAAACATTTGGCATCCATTGGTATTATGGAGCAATGGTTATGGCAGTTTTAATAAACAATTCTTATATTTCTATTTCAATCTAGTGTTTTTCAATGTCCATTATATGAATGGGTTTTGGAATAGGAATATGTC
This sequence comes from Viscum album, assembly GCA_963277665.1. Lineage (NCBI taxonomy): Eukaryota > Viridiplantae > Streptophyta > Magnoliopsida > Santalales > Viscaceae > Viscum > Viscum album. The sequence continues at coordinate 1,128,861,086 of OY728120.1, forward strand.
CTAAAGTAAAAATTATTTCATCAAGAGAACTATCGATCAATATATCCTATTTCAAATTGAAAAAGCACAGCTCGAATGGATGTCCAAATTAGGAGAAATGTCAATATTTATGTGCTGATTTTTTTTATCAGCCAGAATGGTGGGTTGGATTTAAATGCATCATTTGCGCCCATTTTTTTATTAGTAGGCCTTGAAATTTTCATCCTAGACTCGTTACGTTGTCCCCATAACTATGGTGGAGAATAATTGAATTTGGACTTCTTTATGTAGCCCAGTAAATCAATATTCATGAATAGTCTAGTTTCTTCATAGATTATTTGGTCTTGTTTGTGAAGACCATATGTCCCTTCAAATGGAAGAATTGGCTCATGGTACCCTCTATCGAAATATTGAATATTTAATGGAGAATCCTAAAAAAAGAACCAATAAATTTTAATCAGTATAGTGTTAGTTATTATTAAAAAAGTAAACTGACTCAATTGGACAACTTCTAAAAATGCTTAAAAATTATACTTAATATTAAAAAATTAATATTTCAAACAAATTATGCACATTTCATATAAAATCAGTAAAGGGAGTATATAATAAGTCATGAAAGTATTAATAACATCAAATATACATGTTCATTTTTATATGGAGATGATTGATTTATTTTTTAAATATTATGTTCAAGATTATGTTTAAAAAGGATGTTGTTTTTATTACACATCTTGCCTTAAAAGTTCGTAGCTTCTGCTAAATTATTTACCTTTACTGAGCATCTGAGCTCACCCCATTCTTATGTTTTATTTTCTCAAGATTCCAAAAAGTGTATTTTGATTTATATGAAGGGTGAAGCTAATAAGAATAATGGAATTATCAAAGAACTATCTATGCTGTATTTTATGTTTGAAATTGTAATGTAATGATAATGTATGTAATCTATTTTCGAAGTATTCTAAACTGATTGGTCTATCAGGATGTGATTCCTTGTATTCATTCCAATGTATTAAATTTATTCACCAACACTAGATAACTGGGGTCAGGGTATTACAGTGGTCTAGACTTGAATACCCATAATGTCATCCCACTAGATCGAGAGTAACTTCTAAAAAGATGGTCCGATTTTTCACAAATGTTGAAATTTGTTATAGGAAAATTAGAAGAAGATATTTTCTTCCTAAAACCCCTTTGGATTTGTCTATATTCAGTTAAAAACACACATGTCAATAAGGAGAATGAATCTGAACTATTTCCTGGTCAACTTTGAAATGTTAAATTTCCCTTCATTTTCTCACCATGCTTTTGAATGTATAAATTAATGGGGAAGGAATGTATTGATTGTGGGTAGAACTGAGGCTCAAAATATTCTTATATACGGATTCAGTTGTGAAGGGAATTAGTATCCATTTTTCTTTCATTCTATCAATTTTTTTTCATTCAATTGTAATTTTACACTTTCATTTTATAATCACATATTTATTTTCTACATGTATTTTTTCTAAATCATTTTATTTTCTTAATAAAATTTATTATTATTATTTATTTATTTATTCTATTCCCTTAAATTATTGATATCATTGAATCATGTTATTAATTTATTCACACCAGAACTTGTGAATTCAATCACATAATTGTGGAGTGTTCATTTTATTATTGTTTTTCATCTTCAATTCATCCCGTTTGAGTCTAATTCCAAAATCCATTTATATAATAGATCAATGGAGGTCTAAAATATTATGTTTTTATCCAAGGTAGTGTCAATGGGGTTGATTGGATGTTATTTTATGTAATTTAATATTTACATTTATTATATTATTTTATGATATCTATTCAATGATTTATTTTCTTCATTATCTTCTCCAACTTTAACAATGACACATTTTGAGTGCCAGTACAATCAAAATCATTTGAGTACTCAATTAAGTGGTCCTCTAAGTGAATTGGTGATTATAATCTGTATAGCGTGGGGAATAAATTTGTGAATGATATTTTTGAATTATATAATTTTGTGGATAAATCATGAATTAGTGAACCGAAACTTTATATGAAAATAAATAAATCCCATATACCCCAAGAAAAAACCTAGGATTGACTCAGTTTATTTTATTTCATTATAAAAAGTAACTGTGTGTTTTTTGTTAGTTCCATAAATTAAATAATATTTTATTGAAATCAATCAACACCAAATTTGGACAATTAATAGCCAATACATCAATAAATCTATGTGTATCAATGTTAGATCTTCGGTCCTTGTGGATTCAATCCCTACCTATACTTCAAAAAAATACATATACCTGTGGGGTAAATTTGGGCATAACAAAATTAACATAAGAAATTTAATTCTCTTTTTTGAAAAAATTTTAACATACATTACTCATAAAAATATAAAATCCAAACAATATTGAAAAATATCAAAATCAGTTCGCACAAGATAGGTTCACCAACATATCTCAAACCCAAGACCATTACTTTGTTAAAAATTCATCACCACATTTCATCTAATTTCAATTATGAATGATTTTGTTTTGTGCATAAAAAAATACATGTGAACCATCTTCTTGTTCTAGTGGAAAAAATGGAATTGGTAATTAGGAATCACATTAAAACATAAGATGAGAATCATATTTTTATTTGTTATTTTTTTTGTTTTTATTGAACTGAAATAGATATGAATAAGACTAACTCTGGGAAAGACAACTATGGAGTCATGATCCTAAAGAGTCGGACGAAACAAATATTGTCAGTTTCATGATCTATATTTGGGATATAAAGCCTAACTATAACGCCCCGAACCCAGTTACCCATAGTTGGTGAATTATTACAAAATATTGTCATGATACAAGGTATCTTGTCCCAAAATACTTATCAGTTTAGTATCCTTGGTGGTACTATATACATACATAAGATTTACATTACATAATGAAATAAAAACACCAACATTGTGTCCCCTTTGAACACTATTATATCCCTTATCCTATTACTATAGGTTAATCCTAATATAATTATTCACATCCTGGAAAAAATAAAACATAAGAAAGGGCTGAGCTAAGATGCTCAGTAAAGATAATAATATAGCTAAAACTTTCATAAATATGAATAAACAATTAAGGCAATGTATAAGACTAAAACACAAGACTTTTTATCATAAAATTCAGCATAATAAGGAAAAAATAAATCAAATAATTCAATTTACTTATTCATATGGATATTCTAATAGTAAAATAAACACATGAAACATCAATATCAAATTTCATAATGATGGAATGCAAAATTCCAGACTTCATGACCACATTATCAAGACCTCATGCCAAGACTACAAATAAGATTTTTTCAAGGCCTTATTCCAAGACACTATTTTGTCTCATGATACCTACTGATGTATCAAAGAGCTATAACGGGCTCCACCCATGACTTACAATGTCCAATGCCTTCCCCACGTGAAAAGGTTTAAATATAACATAAACATTCATATTAAAACTATCATAACAAATGTAAATAATTTATCCATAAAACATGAATGGTATAAAAATAACACATCCATAGTCAAACACATCACAAAAACGTCATTACAATATGTTTGATTTGTAACATAATATATCAACTTTAGACAAGTTTAAAATCCATCAAAGGATGTTGACATAGATGAAATTATAACTATCTGAAAGAAATACCTCATTGTATTTTGAAATCATTTAAAATCCACATAATTATAAAAGAAAACATTTATTTTTAAAATAATCTTATAATCTTGTAAGGGAATATTCAATGGTGTTATAATGGTGGAAAATAGATGCACCTGCTGTATAAGTTAAAAAAATATTCCTTCCTTAATTTTGTCAAAAAGGTCGTAAAGGACATTCTTTGGAAAATGACAGAAAGATTAATTTATAAACATCTTATAAAAAGTTAAAAAAGGGTATAAATAACATTAACCCATTTTCTAGAAATTACTTAAAATATTTTGAAATACATTTTTATGAAACACGGATATTGATGATAAAGAGGTTCCAGTAGACACTCATGTTTTAATAATCTCAGATAATGAAGTTATTGTAGAATGAACCCTTACCATGAACATTTCCTTGGTAGATGTTATTTTAACCTCATAAATAATAGTTAAATCATTTTTATTAAATTAAACAAGAACCACATAAAAAAATATAATATCATATATAATCTACTAATATTGCTTTGTTAATAGTATTTCAGTAGTATCATTGTTTCGGGTGTTAACTGATTCCTTTTCCTTTATATGTTTTATTACATAATTAAAGATTGGTATGGATGGGATGTATTTTATTCATATCCAGAATGATATTAAGTACTTAAAAATAATTTTTTATAGTAAAATTAAAAATATTATTGAATGGTTAAGATGGGGAATGAATTTCATCGCATTCCTGGAGACGGTAATCCATACGTACGGACGAGTGACAATATCATTCTATTGATGGTGAAATCATATGTAATTTCATGGTATATCATATATAAAGAATACATAACAGGTTATATTCATTATTTACATCATTTATACTCATTATTGTACCCATCCATATAATGAATTGTTTGAATAAAAAACTACATCACGATGTGGAGACAGTAAGCCGTACATACGCACGTATGGTGACTTTTCATTCATAAGATGAATAGAATAATGAATATGGTTGTACCATTTTTAAAATAACATCACAGTATGTATAAGTTTATGGATTTATTATTTTGGTATGGAAATAACAAAGAAAGAGGAAGTGGAAGAAGAAGAGAACTTTGAAAGAGGTGGTGAAATTATTACCTCTTCTACGGATGTTTCCTTTTGAGTTGATCAAAAGGGATCCTTAAGTTGGAGTTATAATAAAATTAAGGACTCTAGTATAAGTGAGGGTAGTTGGGATAATATTTTAGTAGGTTTTGGATGAGCCAAATGGCTTTATAGCTGAGATTTTTAGAAAAGAGGAAGTACCCTTTTATAAGAGAGGTGATGGTCACTTTAGGAAAAGCTTGACATGTTATATTATTATACCACAATTTTCGATTTATAATGGCTCCGAAATAATTTATTTATTGGATAACGTGGGTATTAATCGAAAATATCTCATCCAATAGTTTTTAGATAGGTTTAGGTTACCATATTATACCTATTGATTAGATTTAACTTTTATTTAAATATTTTAAATTTTACCATGTATTCTTGTATTATTATAATAAATTGTTAATAAACAAACTATAAAATTACAAGAGAATCCCAAGTGGTTCATTAATGAAATATATATTATTACATAATTCCTTTGTCTGATCCATAGATTTTTAGGACTATTATATTATTTAATAATATAGTATTTGTTTTAAATACTCATTTATGTAAATTTTGACACTATTTAGTATTTAATTTTTGTTACAGGCTTAAAAATTTATTACTTTGAAAAAATTAATTTAATCAACATTACATTTTCATATTAACCTATAAAATTTTTATAATTCATCAAAAGTATCAATTCATATTTTTTGGGATATTTATAATATCAATTAATTTAATATTTCATTAATAAGTTTACTACTGTATCATCATTGTGTCATAAATAAATTTAATTCTTTAATGTAAAATAATAATAAATAAAATATAATTATGTTGGAAATATTGATATATTTCTAATGAATATTTATAGTCTAATTTATCATTTGTGAAACCCATTATTGAAACTATTTTACTTATGAACATTTGAATTTAACACTTTTAACTCTTCTTTAAATAAAATAATAATAAATTTCCTAATCTAATCCAAGTGGACCAAAAGGATCATATTTTATTTATAAGTTCTATTTCGGTCTAAATACACTTATAAAATAGAGTTTGGACTTATTTTAGGGTAAACATAATATCATTTTTACCTTCAATAACCCTATTTACTTTTAACCGTGGTAAATAATAGTAAAAAGTTACTATTCACCAAAAATTATGTTCGTATTATTGAACCCCAATTAACTTTATGATATCAATAATTTCTCTTGTATTTTTGAAATTAAATTCACAGATGCAGTAAAATTACATTTTATGCAACTTTTCAAATGTGCTTTGAAGGTGGGTAAAAGACGGTAAAAAGTTCCACAAAAATTTATATATCTAATTTTTTTCTAAATTGAATCCAATTAATTACATTGAACATATATAGGTATTATGTATATATTTTTTATCTAAGATAATTTTAAATAAAATAACAAATTATTTAAATAAATAGTTGGTTATAAAAAATAACGCAGCGTTTTTCACTATTCATCAAAATTGATTGTTTTCAAAAAAATACCAAAAATTCCCCCTAAGATAATTTTGATATTTGGAATTTAAAAATTAATTATATTTTACCAAATTAAAAACATTGAAGTTGTATTATTTTATTTAAAATTAATTCTCATTAACAAAACCAAAAAGCAGGTATTTAAAAAGTGAAAACTATCTAAAGACTGAGATGTGTTTATGTCAAATTTAAATTTTAAATTACTTATAATGACCTCTATTGTTTTAAATGATAAAAATATAATCTAATTATACTTAAAAAACATTAAAATTCATAATTTATCACAATAAATTATTTCTATTAATAAAGTTGTTTTCAATTAAAACTAAGTATTTTTCACTATAAATCAAAATATGAAAGTTCTCAAAAAAGTAACAAAAAGTTATCCAAACTAAATTTTTATGTACTTCTTCATAAGAATAATTTAATTTCATTAAATTGAATATATAAAAGTATCAAATATTGTTTTTAAAAAGGCTTCTCCATTAAAAGGTGGTAAAATTTCATTATTTTAAAAATTCTTTATTTATCCAAAAAAATGAATTTGTTCTTATATTATGCCTAAGAAACACATAATATGGATTATAAAATTATATGGAGAATATAAAATTCAAAATTTAGTTAACACTTTTCATAACCTCTTTTGGAACAACTAGTTTGGTAAGTTGTGGTGTACTCAAACTCGGTGTTGCTTGTAACACAAGTTATTTAATTACTTTGAAGAGATGACGTGCTATAATATCTTGGGGTGTTAAATTATCCTGTACTTTAAAAAATTGGATCCTCATAATTTGAAATTGTTCTCCTAAAATAAATGGTTAAAAATAGAAAAATACCTTTGTTGAAAACCCACATCGGAAATTGGGTTATTAAAATTTAGACTTAATAAGAGGGAAAGGGAAATGAAAAAGTCACCACCAAATTATGATCTCGATTAAGAAAACATTTGTGGAAATTAGAGACACATAATTAGAGGAAAATTGAAAATATTTATAGGGAGTGATTGAGGTCATCAATCATAAACAAGTGTATAATTGAGGGCTTCAAAGCCATCAATCTATGATGATTTAAAATATAATCGGTTAAACAAAACATAAGGTATTAGGATAACCCATTTTGTTAATATCCCTTCCAAAATGTTTAAGATTTTAATTATTCATAGAATAAGAGTACGAAAAAAATATACATGACAAGTATAGTTTCATCCTTTAGAAAATTCGTAACAAAAAATCATCATTCAATCCAAAAAATAATAGAATTCAAAAATATTATATTTATCCCAATCGTATTGGGATACAAAAATAATGAATTTATATTCATTTGTTAGATTATTTAAATTAATACCAATAAGTATTAGTCAGATGAAATGCTTTTGACCATTTATTAAGAAGAAATAAAATGTACAGATAAGATGTGGGTGGGATCAAACAAGAAGTAATGTCCTCATCCACCTAACAACCGACCTAGATATCATAATACAACATATCATTTCCATAATTAGAGCCACTAGAAACCTCCCACTCAGATTGGAATTTATCTTAATTAAAAATCTTTAAAATAACTATGTTCACATTCCTGGGCATCTTTGAAGATGATCTGGTAGTAACGTTCCAAGGAAGGTTAGAATAATCCTTGCGTAGTCTCCGCTTTGAGGGAACATAGGTGAAACCATCGCCAATAGTCATCTTTTCCGTGCCACTCAAAATAACCTCCTTGATAGATGTGTTCCCACCACCACTAAAAGCCTAAATAGGGTTATTATGTTCCCATTAATCCTCAGAAAAATTCCACAATTTCATAGACAACTCAATAGATTGAAATAGCTTCTGAAATTTTCGATGACAGTCAACACCTTGATGTGTATTATCATGATTAGAGACATCATCCTGAGAGAGATCTGGGATCATCAACCATGGAGACCATGTAGAATGATCCGTGTCTGAAATAACCTCTTTACCAACATCGACCCGAGGGACCATGGGGCCACTTTGAGCTTTCTCCAGAGATACATCCATAAACAAAACATTACCTTTAAGATTAGATACATGAGAATCAGACTTCCCAGAAATCATCAAATCAACGACTGTGGAAACCGGTTCCTTGAGTGCATCACCACCATGAACAATGAGCTTTGATTTACTTCGACAATGTTTTGCTGGATGACCCCTCATTCCACACTCCTCACATGAGACATGCTTCCGACAAGTCTCCAAATAGTGTCCAACAACCATATATTCATTATAGAAGATATGTTTCTTCTCATATTCAACATCAATTTGAATGTTATCAGAAGGAGTTGAAAAAGTCCCCTTTACAACTAATTTGGAACTGCGGTCAACCTCCACCAACATCATAGCAATGTGACCAAACCAGACATCATCAATCTCTATGTCGAGATGAATCGAGGTCCCAATTTTTGTGTCCATGTCATGAAAAATCTTCTAATGCCAAAGGATCCAATTCATCCCATTCAAGCGAACCCAGACCTGAGAAAAGGCATTTCATGCATGCGAGACTATTTAAATAAACATGTCAATACCTTCATAAAAATACAAAAATAATCTTTTGAAATGTTTTAACCTTAATCATTAGTATCCACTGTCTAACTTAATTCATTCTATCCTTTAAAATTATCCAAAATAATTCTTTCTAAACTCACAGTCCAAAATTTATAAGGAAGTTAAACACAATGAAGATATTTTTTCCATGTAATAACATTTGAATAACTTCATCATCTATTATATTAAAACACTGTAACACCCTGAATTTCCATAAAACCTTATTGATTTCATTCATGCTCCCTTATTCCTTATAAAATATTGGATATACTCCTTATATGAAAAAATTTTGTAAACTCAAACAATAATGGATTAAACACACAATTAATTAGTTTCAAAGTAGTCAAGAATATCAAAAATAATTTATCCAAATCAATAATATCTTATTCCAAAATAACTACCTGAGTATCAAAATCATATTAATGTTTATCATTCCTTTAACCGTGTATTTTCCAAAAAGTATAACATTCTATTGAGTCACTTTTCATAGAACCATATAATCCCAAATCCTCAATGAAATAATATAACATTACAATCCTTATTTATTTACACAATTCATATAAATAGTACATCATTGACTCAACCCTAAAATGAAATCATTATTTAATAACAGCATAAGAAAACTAGTAATTCTTCTTCATATGTGGTAATATCATAACATGATTATTATCCTATTGAATCATTTGGGGAAAACTCTAATAATTTAGAAATTGATTCGCATATTTTCCCCACTCCTTTCAGATAATTCATTGTACATTTGAAACCTTTTTCTTACCCTTGCAATCACGTACTTGATATCCTTTTTCTACACACTTATAACAAACTTCATTCCCTTCATGAATTTACCAAGGTGATTATTTATACAGTTATCACATAAGGAAAAATCATTCTTATCTCTCCTCCCTTTATACATATTTCACTCTACAATCCTTTTCATCTCTAGCTTCCCTTCAAAGAAATAGGACTCAGACAATTCTTTACTTATCTTATTATCGAATGATATTACTTCTTCATATGATGAGAATACGTGGGAGACTATTTCCCTTCTAAATGTTTTCTTAATACCATGAAATATATGATCATTCATACTCTTTGGAACATGCGTATTGCTGGTGTTCACATTCCTTCTACTGGGCACCATTTCTAAACAATGGAATACACTAGGTTAGTTGATGAATCACAATGCATAATTCCCAACTTATAAAATACCTAACGTAAATTGAAAAGATTATACATATAATCTATAATCATGAAAAATGTTTTCTTTGAGGAATTATTTTCTCTGAAATCCTTCATAATGGATTATAATGAAAATGTGAATTATCCTAATCATATCCCATGGGAGTGTCATAACCAAAAAAACAGTAAGGCCCATTGTTGTGTAACAACATACCCTGGGTCAAGCACAAAACTCCTTGTCATGGTTTTCACTCTTAGTTGCATCTGTGCTAGAGCTTCATCTACATGATCATATCTAGACATGGATGTATTGTTGGGAAAATACACAAAATCTCTACATCACTGATATTCTTGGACGTTATTCTATAAAAAATCATCAAAGTCTATCTTAGGGTAATGTTCTATAATAATATTTTTTCTAAATCTAGTTTCCAAGGTGTGTACCAAACTTTATCTGATACCAACTGTAATGCCCCGACCCTAGCTACCTAGAGTCGGTGCATTATTACATAACATTGGAATGATACAAGGAATCATGTCCTGAATAAACAATCAGTTTAGTAGCCTAGGAATTATTAGATACATATATATGATTTAAATTAAATCATGAAATTAAAAAACAACAGTGTGTGCCCTTAGGACACTATTATATCCCTTATATTATTCTTGAAGGTTAATCGTAATATACTTCTTCACATCCTGTGAAAAATAAAACATAAGAATGGGGTGAGATCAGATTCTTAGTAAGGATAACAATGTAGCAGAGACTTTCATAAATAAGAATAGACATTTTAGGCAATATATAAGACTAAAAAAAGCCTTTTAAACATAAACATTAGCTTAATATGAAAAAAATAAATCAAATAATTCCATTTACTTATTCACATGGATATTTTACTGGTCGAATAATCATATGAAACATCAATAGCTAATTTCATAATGATGGAATGCATAATGCCAGACTTCATAACCACATTGTAAAGGCCTCGTGCCATGACTATAAATAAGATTTTGTCAACGCCATGTTCCAAGACACTATTTTGTCTCATGATACCTACTGATGCATCAAAGAGCTACAGTAGGCTCCACCCATCACTTAATAATTCCAATGCATTCCACCTAAGAAAAGGTTTAAACATAACATAAAAATTCGTATTAAAACTAGCATATGAAATGTCAATACTTTATCCATAAAACATGAATGGTATAAAAATAAAACATCCACATTCAAACATATCACAGAACCGTCAATACTATATGGAAGATTTGTATCATAATAAATCAACTTCAAACATGTTTAAAATCCATCAAAGGATGTTGACATAGATGAAATGAAAACTATCTAAAAGAAATACCTATTTCTTTTTTGAAATCATTTAAAAGTCACAAAATTATAAAATAAAACCTTTATTTAGAAAATATTATTATAATCATGTTAGGAAAAATTCTAAGGTGTTATAACGACGAAAAACTGCTGCACCCGCCGTATAAGTTAAAAAAATGTTTCAGTATTTGTTTTAAAAACTCATTTATGTCAATTTTGAAAATATTTATTAAATGTTTTTTTTAAAGTCATAAAAACTTGATTACGTCAAAAAAGATAAATTGAATCAACTCTAACATTTTATATTCAACTAGAACTTTTGTGGATGTCATAAAAACATTGAAATTATAATTATTTTAGTATTTAAAATACCATTTATTTGATTCTTTCAATAATATGGTAATTATCGTATCTGCATTGTGTCATAAATAAATCTAATTATTTAATGTCTAAAGATTATAAAGAAAGCACCATTATGAAGGAAATATTTTTATCTATCAAAATAATGTTTATAGTCAAATTTATCTTATGTTTAACTATATATTAAAATTGATTTATTTATGAGAATATTTATTTAACACTTTTAACTCTTCTTTAAATAAAAAAATAATAAATTTCCTAATCTAATCCAAGTGGACCAAAAAGATCATATTTTATTACTAATGTTGATTTTGGTCGAAATACACTTATCCAATAGAATTAGAACATGTGTTAGGGTAAAAATAATATCATTTTTACCTTTAATTACCATATTAACTTTTAACTGTGGTAAATAAATATCAAATGTTACTATTAAAAAAAATTATTTTCATCTTATTTAACAAAATTTTACTTCATTATATCAACTGTGTCTCTCATATTTTTGGAATTAAATTCAGTGATGTGGTAAAATTAAGTGTTTTGTAAATTTTCAAATGCGCCTAGAAGGTTGGTAAAGGACAATATAAAGTTCAATAAAATATTATAAGTCTAATATTATTATAAAATTACTCTAATGAATTAAATTGAACATATATATGTATTATGTATCTATTTTTACCTAATATAAATTTAAATAAAATATCAAATTATTTAAATAAAAATTCAGTTTTAAACAATAACACAATGGTTTTTACTATTCACCAAAAATTGAAAGTGTTCAGAAAAATACCAAAAATTCGCCCTAAGATAATTTTGATATTCCGAATTCAAAAATGAATTCTATTTTACCAAATTCAAAAAATAGAAGATTCATTATTTAATTTAAGATCAATATCCATTGTCAAAACCAAAAATCGAGTTTTTAAAAAGTAAAAACTATCAAAAGATTCACACGTGTTTATGTCAAATTTAAATGTGAAATTACATATAATGAACTAAATTGTATTAAATGATAAAAATATAATCTAATTATAATTATAAACCACTCAAATGAATAATTTAATACTATGAAGTATATTTATTAATAATGTCGTTTTCAATTAAAATTAAGTATTTTCACTATTCATCAAAATATGAAAGTTATCAGAAAAGTACCAAAAATTTATCCAAACTAAAATTTTAGGTCCCAATTCTATATAATAATTTAATTTCATTAAATTAGATATATAAAAGTGTCAAATATTGGTTTTAACAGGGTTCTCTATTAAAAGGCTGTAAAATTGCATTTTTAAAAAAATACTTCATCTATCTAAAAAATGAATTTTTTCTTATATAATGTATAAGAAAAATATAATTTGGATTCTAAAATTATATGGAGTATATAAAATTCAAAACATAGTTAATATTATTCATAACCTCTTTTTGAATGGCTAGTTTCAAAAGTCGTGGTGTGCTCGAACTCAGTGTTGTGTGTAGCGCACATTATTCAATTAATTTATAGAGATAAAGTACAATGAAATATTGGGTTGTTACACTAGATCTGGGTAGGAAAAATATTGATTCATGATCCCCATGTGTCAGATGCCTCACATATGTTCAAAACACTTCTCTATGTGGTTAGTATTTCCATTTTTTTCGAATACTCAAATTAAACTAAATGTGACCCCAAACCCTATTCAATGATGAATTTGACATGAGAACTTAAATCTACACCCATGATCCAATAGACGTGAATTGTGGCATTTTGATTAAGAGGATGAAAATGTAATCATTGAAAAATCACATTGGATAACTGTCCTTTCCCAAAACAATGATATTGAACATAAACATGCATTAAAATCATAATTAAGGCATTCAAAATCATATAAAATTCATTTTTTTTGTTTCACAATTTACATTAATGTATTCAAGGGCAATGAATTCTGTTTTTTGAAATTTAATTCTTTTCATAAAAGGCTACTTTTTTTAAATCTTGTATTTTTAATCACCCACCAACTTAGAATGAAACTGGAAGCAATTTTCAAAAGAGTATAGAAGAGAGAGAAAAGTATCGGGAACAAAGAAGGGAGATGTGAATTGAAATTAAACCATGGAATAAAACCACTTGGTTTGCAGTTGATGACCATCAATATGAAATTTATCACTATGGCTTCATGTCACATGTAGAATCCTCAGGGATGATTGATGGTTGTATTTGAACATTAAAATGAAAGGATTTTAAACTAAAATACTAAAATGTATCAACACATAAATGTGACACAGAAGAGAAATTATATCATAATGGAAACCCCATGGGGTTCCCATGAAAAGAACACACAAAAAAATGTTGAAGTTGGGTTGCCTCTCAGAAAGCGCTTAATTTAATGTCATTAGTTTGACTTGGTCCCCTAGATTAACCATTACAAACATTCAACATTTTAAGGACCCCATTTTTATACACTTTTACATGATTGAGATTTATTATGTGGTTAGAATATTTTTTCAAGTTAATCACTTTATCAAAAATGAGTGTGAATGTACAAATAATATCAGAAAAGGTTGATCATGTTTCTCACGTACTATTGCTAAGACATCAAGGATCATTCATGATTTTAGGTTATTATGAAAAAAAATGATTGACAATTTAAAGGTCCTTATTATCACATATGGTTATATTCGTTAGTTGTGATATATAGACAATAACATTGAGTTTGGGTTCATTTAAATTTTTCAAAGAAACTTGGAAATTTGATTACAAAACAATTTATTTTCAAGGAAATTCAATAGGAATTGGTTTATTATTAATGTATTATTCTTCCCCTGAATTTTCCAATATAATGTTTGTAATGGATATGGAATCATTGATTGTTATTTATCCCAGTGGTTCAGTTATTGGAGGTCATGAAAAATCATCATTGGATCCATATTCAAAATATACAATCCATGATGATATATTTCCTTATTTTGAATCCGAAAAATCAGTTTCTATCTAACTTAAACTCCCTTCAACAATATATTGATCTTCTTCAGCTATCATGAATCGAATGGTTGGTTAATTTTTAAATTTACGAGATGGTATTAGGATAAATATTATTAACATAAGGATATGGAAGTGATATTAATATTATAGATGGGTTCCAAAAATGTTTTAATGTTTTCAAATTCTATCATCAAAGATGAAACCACGACATTCATTATCTACATTTGATCACACAGTTTTTCAATAAACAAGAAATGGATTAGTTTTTTTTGTATTATAGACATAATAAAATTCACTATGTTTGATTTATTTAACCATCCTTGAGAGGTCCAGTTATTTTTCCTTTAAATTATCATCATTCCAAAGCATGCACATCTCAACAGGTGTGGGGTTTTTATTCAATGGTTTATCAATGAATTTTTTTTTTGAAAAGATTCCTAATATTGATTTTAAATTTGATTATATTGTTGGTTTATAATGGTTTTATGATGTTGATACTTCATTTAAGTAGGATAAAGTTATAATTAAGAGTGAAGAAAAGAAAAAGATAAGAAAAATGGTGGTGAAAAAATAGAATTTCAGGTGATAAAGTAAGATGAGGTCTATAATACTTACATGGGTCCCCAAAAATGGAGCCAAAATTCAGTTTCACCAATTTATACCCTATAGGTATATGTAGTTTTTTTGTATAGGTACGGATCAAAACCATATGGACTAAAGAAGAAACCTTGAGACACTCATATTTGTTGATGGATTGTCTATAAAGTGGCCAACGATATTATTGATTGATTTGAATAAGTAATTATTATATTTAATGAAGAATAAAAGAACAAAAATTTTTTTGGTATAAATAAATTAATTAAAATGAGTTGATCCTAGGTTGTCACTTGGGGTAGATTAGATGTATTTATTTTATTCTAATGTTTTGGGTCACTAATTCAATAACTATCAACAAAATGTTTTAATTAAAAAACATCATTCAAAAATTTAATCCCAAATATATTTTTAGGCTAATAAACAATTCAATTAGATGATCAATTAAATTATAATTCTAAGGAATTTAAATGTACTAGCACTCAAAATGATTCATTGTTAAAGATGGTGAAGACGAAGAAGAAAATAAATCATCGAATAGAAATCATAAAATAATAAACAAAATTTAAATATTATAGCACATAAAATAAAATCCATTCCATAACGTTACTAATACCTTGTATCATAAAATAAGATTTTATTCCTCAATTTATGTTATTCTATCAATGTAACCGGGATACAGACTCAAAATGGTGGAATTGAAGAAGAAAAACATTAAAAATGAACACTATCCCTTTATGTGATGGAATTCACAAGTTCTTTTGTGAATAAATTTACACCTTCATTCCACAGTATCAACATTTTAATCAAATTTAATAATTAAATTATGAATAATAACAACTTTTATTAATAAAATTTATTTATTGATAAAACATACATGGAGAAAATGATTATGTCGTTACAAAATCATTGCATAAAATTAGAATTGAAAGAATAACATTCGATTGAATGAAAACACCATGGATCCAAATTCCTTTCATCATCAGCTCTTTATATAGTAATATATAGATATGGATGTTGAACTACCATCAATACATTCCTACCATTTAAATTAAGAGTCAAAATTAGGATGAGAAAATCAAGGGAAATTTGACGTTTCAAAGTTGAGCTGGAAAATCATCTAGATACATCCTCCTTGTTGATGTGAGAATTTGTAACATAAACTGGATAAATAAAAAAGGGTTCATATAGTAAACATATATTCTTCAATATATCCTCTAACATCTATCAAAATATCAAGAAAGTCATACCACCCTCTTAGAGGGTATGATCGATATAGTGGGTGACTTTATGGGAGTTCAAATCTGGGCCACCATTTAAATGTCTACATGGTCTCCCTTTATCTTAAAAAAAATTATGAATTATCTCTATAAAAAGTTTAAGGAAATGATCCTAATATATATCTCCTTATATAGTTAAAATTTGAACTTCATTGGCCCTGGATTGTGGCCCCCAGTTATGTTTGATGGGCCTTAGTCTCACTATGATTTGTCTAGAAATTTTTTGTCTTTATGCCCAAAAATCATCATCCTCCCTTCAGATTCATACATCAATCCTAAAAGATAAATTATTCCAAAAATTTATAAATCATATGAAAATTTTCAAATTAAAATAATGAATATAATTATCTCTATATTTAGATGATTGATTGGTCCCATATTTTCCATTTAAACATGAATTTCACTTGTGATGAGAAATGATGTTAAATTTATAAAATTAAATTAAATTAATGTTTATGGACTTTTAAACACATTAATTTTAATATATAATCAATTAATATTATACCATTTTAGTGGCTAATCACACACCATCCTCATTGATATGGAACTCTTGTGGTTTCCCTTCCTTTACTACATTCACCCCCTTTTCCAACTCCAGATCATCTTGTTGTGCCTTCTTAATATTATATTGGATATATAGTTGGGAAATCATTTGGGAAAGGTAATATGTAGTCCCTATAATTATTATTCCAAAATCCATCCATGCCATATCCGTTAAGATATGTTCTTTCTCAAAATGCTACATATATTGAGTGGCAGGTTAGTTTCTACTTAGAGTATCAGCTACATTGTCCACCTTACCAAAATGATAGAGAATAGAGGTATCATAGTTATTTATTAGCTCTAACCATATCCTTTTATTCATTTTCATATCATTTTGTTTAAATATATAATTTAGGCACTTATGATCAGTATATACGTCACAGTTCTCACTATAGAGTTAGTGAAATTACATTTTAAAGGAAAAATCATATTTGATAGCTTCATATCATGGTTGGAGGAGTTCTGATCATGGGTATTCAATTTCTATAATGCATAGGCTATCATATTATCATTTTTTATGCGTACAAAACCCAAGACTTTATTTCAGTAAATAATTTATATCACAAAACATTCTCCAATTTTCAGTTTTTGAGTACATATGTAGTGATCAACAACTTATTTAGCTCCTTGAAGATTTCATCACATTCTTTCGTCTATACATACTTTATCCATTTACATGTTATCGTGGTATGAACGTTTGAAAATCATAAGAAATTTCTAAACAAGACTTCGATTTCACCCAGCTAATATAAGAAAACTGCTGATTTCTTTGACCCTATAGGGTTTGGGAAATTCCACAATTTCTATTGTTTTTATATGGTCCATAGAAATTCCCTCACATTTGATCACATATCCTAGGAATGGTGTTTACAACATCCAAAAGTAACAATTTATTAACATGGACTGCAAATTCACCTTCAATAATGTCTCCTTCACAAGCCACAAATGTTCTACAAGTTCCCAATTCTCTTTGAGTAGATGAGGTTGTCATCAATAAACATTACCTAATTTTTTTGAGGTAATGTATAAAGACAATATTAATAAAATCCATAAATGACTTAGTGGTATTAGAAAGTATAGAGGGAATCACCAGAAACTCATAGTTCCCATACCTTGTATGGATGGTAGTCTTCTGAATATCTTCCTTCTTCATATTTAGCTAATGATATCCATAATGGAGGTACAACATTGACAATTACTAAGCTCCTCTCAATTGATCGAATAGTTCTTAAATCCATGGAATAGTATAATTTTTCTTTATGGTGATCTTGTTGAGTTCATAATAATCAATACATAGCCATATTGATCCATCCTTTATCTTAAAAAAAGTGAACTAGAGCATCCGAAGGTGGCGCAGTAGGGAGGATGAAATCATTGTCCAAGTGATCATACAACTGTTTCTTTAACACCTCCAGTTCGATATGAGACATCTTATAGGGACAATTTGAGATATGAGTAGATCTGGCTATGAGTTCCTTTTAGAATTGTACCTCATGAACTGAGGGTATTCTGGAAAACTCTTTAGGAAATACAACAATATATAACCACACAATGGCATTTCTCCTATGTTGATAAATTCCGTTGACTCACCCATTTTCTTGAGGTATAATTCATTACAGTTAATCAACACCCACACCATTGAAGTATCATTCAAAGGGGATTCTTGATCTTCGTTGCATTTGTATAGTTTCATGGGATGGTTCTGAATATGATAAGATATTTCCTTTTCTTGATAGTTGATTTGCGATCTATATAATGAGAGCCAATCCATAACCATTTTAGTATAGATTTCCTACAAGGTAAATATTATAAGATTATCTTAAGGAATCTTCCCAAATATGAAAAAAGGATAATATTCCAGCACATGGGTTGTAATTATTTCACCACTTTGTGTCTTAATAGATATCTCTACATCAAGGTTTCATGGATTTCATTGAAGAGTAATAGAAAACCTATAACGTATAAATGAATGTGTAGAGCTAGAATAAAATAACACCTTTTCCATTATTGATTGAATATTAAGTGTAACATGTATGACTTTTTTTTCTCCACTTCATCAATAGTGATGGAAAAAGACTTCCCTTTTCCCTTTATATTTTGTTCCTGATGGGGGAAATTACCCTTTGGAACTCTAGGTTTAGTTCATTGGATTTCATAGTTCCATTTCTCCTTAAAATTGTAGCATTAAACCACAGTTGGTGTGCTAAATTCCTCCACCACATTGTTAGGCTTGCCCATGTATTTTCTACATTCATTAGCTTGGTGTCCTTACCTACCACATTTGAATAATTTCACCATCCCTTTGAGGTAGTTCTAAGGATTCTACTTAACACATTTTTTACATGTCGATGCTTGATTTTTATATCCACCATTATTGTTAGATACTCTACTATAAATGTCTTTTATTTTTCTGATCACCATAGACATGGGTCCATTCATCATACCCCATTTCCACATTGAGATCAAATAATACTACTTCTTCATATATCCCAACATCCTAAATTGAATTATCCTTTCAATGGTGTGGTTTTAATCCACTAAATAATCTAACAATTTTTATATCATTATTGAAAACAAAAACAAAAGAATACCTTTTAATATTTATGATATTTTATTCCCAGGAAATGATAGATTATACTTCATTTTTCTTCAACACTATGATTTTTCTCTCTATCATTGTGTGATGTGTTTGAGGGAAATACTTGTTATGAAACATTATCACAAAGTATTCCCATTTAATATCTGTAATTTAATCCCTCAAATTTGTATTCTTAATCAAATCCCACCATTGATAAACCTCTCCATCAAGATGATAAAAGAACAGAGTCAACTTCACAATATCAGTATAATAAAGCATAGAAAATATCTAATCCATTGAGTTAACTAATTTTCTTACAAATATTTGATCAGAAGATCTACTAAATTTTGGTATCAATTTCACATAAAAAACTGATAGCTAGTTTCTCCCTCTTTGGTTAAGGTGAAAATTCCCTATTATCCAGGTTATTGTTCATAACATGATACATCTAAGTAAAAATCACTATAATATTTTGAACTCCACCTACCAAAGCATTGGGGATGTCGTTTGTGCAATCACTTCTTTGTCCCTCGCACGAGTTTTTGGATTGGTTTCTACTAGTTCCCACCATTTTCAAAAATATAAAATGATAGAAAAATATATAAGTCAATAATTAATGAATAAATAATTTATTCCATTATACAATTAAGTCCAAAGTAATATCTATTGGTATCCCTATGTTTATCATATTGTAAAAAAAATATTTTTAGGTGATAACTTAAACATAGTCTTATACAACGGGTTTTCACTAATTCTCCATAATCCTAATTCCCAAATTATTTAAACTGTCTTATGATACCTATAATAGTGACACTACTTTTTCATATATTAATATTAAATCACTTTAATGAAAATAAACATAAAATAATTACACAACAAGGATCCAAAGGTTTTGTGTATTGGGAAAATTAGGACTATACATAACAATTAAAAAATAAAATAAAATAATTTATGTAGTTCATTATTCTCTAGATTCTTATTGATCTATGAATTCTCCATAAAACATGTAACCACCTAAGGATATAAATAAAAAAGTGGTGAGCTAAAATCCTAATAGGAAGATAAATATGATCATGAAACAATATAATTGTTTTTGAGTTTTATCATAATATCATCATAATATCATACAAATGGGATCATAATCATTATAGGAAGTCATTAAGATAGGGTGTGGATTGTTTAAATGAATAAAAATGAAACATAATATCATAGTGGTTAAATACCACACATAGTTGAAAACATAGCCAGAAACAAATTCATGCAAATTTCATTTTTCTCCTGAGATAAATCAGTTTACTAATGAACTTGAGTGATATATAATTATGGGTTCACCCATCACATCATAAAATATACATTGAATTATATAATTTCGGGTTCAACCTTCACATAACAACTTTTATATTTTCATTAATGTCAAATAGAACATATATCAATATATAGATATAATAACCCATGTAAAGGAATGAGATTCATTTCATAATCATAAACTCATAATCCTTGGGTTCCCAAATGAAAGTGGGAATAACATACATTATCTAAGAATCATCAACCTTGAGTGATGGAATCAATCATGAGAAGTAAAAGTAGTGATTTTTAAGAAAGAGTTATTTGGGAAAATATTATGATTTTAATAAACTAATGTAGAAAACATAAATGTAAAAAACAAGGTAAGATAATGATAAAGAATTGATATCTAAAGAAGATCAACAATGAAAATGTGGTGAAAGAGGGTAAAACCAGAGAATGAGAGTTGGGTTCTAGAATTTCACTTACGATGTGTCCGGATGTTTCCATCACATTAATGTCCTATATAATCACATTCGATTAATTAATTAAATATTATATAACCGTATACAAATGAATATTATTGAATATATTTTTATTATCTATATTTATGTTCCTTTTTATGAGTTATATAATTTAATTTCATCATTTGGAAGCATTCATTTTCATGTTTTTCATCATAATTTCACTTGTATACATGAATGGAAGTTTGTTTAGAATGAAAATAAATAAAAAAATTGTTATTATATGTTATTAATGATATTAAATAAGTTTAAATGATCTTATAATGATTTTTTATATTCCATAATGGTGAATCATTAGATAATAGTTAATGATTATCACTTCAGGTTAGTTTTTGTGGTATTTCGATCACAACGAACTCATTTTAATTTCATTTATTATTATGTGTATAAGTTATCTAAAGAAAATAAAAAGTATTATAAAATTAAAATTTAAATCGGTTTTAAACCATTTAATGGTCATACTGTATGAACCTGAATCAGATTTTCATGTATGGATATTGATTTTGGGTGTTTTTTGGGGAAAAGGACGAATTTTAAAATTTTCTATGTACACATCGTGTGCCCGGTTTTCGCTTGTCATCATGTACTGGCCATGTAACGGCCGACTACATGGATGTGTAGACCGCCTAATGTTGGGGCTGGTTGAGGCATGTACATGACGTGTATTTTAAATAAACATGCCATATACCTTTATTTTTATTTGATTAATCAGACTGGGGTCACGTCTAATCTAAATAATGATATTCTGCTATCCTCATTTCTTCTAAGGGAGACCATGAGCAAAGATCATATTCAGATCCATCGTTTCTCTAATAAAGGTCTAACTCAAACTTTAGAGGGTGCATTGGAATTCCACTGGTGAGTCCTTCCTTCTTCTAGAGTCTCACTTCATGTTTTCTCTTCTCTATTGAGTTATCAAATGTTGAATGTTCATGACCTTTCATAGATCTATGACATTCTTGGTCAATTAAAGGGCCTACATTCGAGATTTTTCATCATACGACATTGAGGTAGGTGGATTGTTGCCTTTCAGAGATGGTATCTGAGTTATATATGCCCTAAGATCTGATTTCCCATGATTCTGGTATTTCGTGTTATGTAATTGAACCCTATTATTATCTGCATTAGATTGATGCATTAATAAAGGGTTTTCATTGTTATCTTATGATAAAATTTAATCATTAGGGTAAACCCCATGGGTACATCTTCCATATTGGATGTTTATGACCATTTGTTCTAGGTTGCCTATGAGGAAGACCTTGTATTCATTCATTGCTTGTTAGGTTGGAATTTATTTCATAATTTCTCATTATTAAATGCCTGTGATATGAACTTCAGCTACTTAGCCATATAGTAGTTGAGATTACATTGGGATTTTGGATATCGTTTGAGTATTATTGTATTACGTACACATGGCTGTTAGAACCTGGTGTAGTGAGACCATAGGCGAAATTGATGTTGAGGGCTTCCCCAAAGTGTCTGTTAGGTTTACATTGCGTGACCGTAGGGGGAATTAACAGTGAGTTCTCCATTAGAGTGTTTATAGTATACCATTATGAGACCACATAGGAAATTGATGTTGAGTTCTTCCTCATATAGTCTATAGTTTATCGTTAAAATTCACATGGGGATTTGACAGTGAGTGCTTCCTCAGAGATTCATAGTTCATGAGACCAAAGGGGTTAGAAAATGTGTGCTTACCTAGAGGGTCATGATACACATATTTAATTTTTTTATGTTGAAGCAAAGGGGTTAGACTATGAGAGATTTCCCAAAGGGTTACTTGTTAATGGTTGATTGATTGTGATAAGTCTTCCAAGCTAGAGCCCAAGATTGGTCTTGGTCATAATTTATTGTTAGATGGTATTCTAAGACATCTATTTTTCTATTACCCATGGGATACAAAGATTAGGCTAGGTCCCGAGATTACATTATTCAACAGTTTGAAAAATTAATAAACCTAAATGAATGTAATTAGAAACTATAAGATTGTTTACTTTTGGTTACATCCTTGTTAATTTATTTATTTTGTATATTGCATACTATATATATTCACTTACACTTTAGTATAGATCTTTTGGTGGTTTCGTTCTGGGATTTATCTCAGAGATTGTTTGGGTCATTCCGTTGGCCCCAAACTGGTTATATAGTTTCTGGTATAGATAAGGGAAATAAGCCTTCTTCATTAGGTACATGATTGATGTGGAGCAGGAGAGCATGAGACAAAGATGAGGCTTGCGATACCATATTTGATTACTTTTTTTATTTTGTAATTTGGTTTAGTACTATATTTCCAGCATTGTGACTTTTTTGGCTGTTCTCCTAGACATATGTGACATGAATCATTTATATATGTGCTCTAATTATTTATTTACTATTAGTATTCTATTGTTTACTTATATTGTATGTTATTTCTATTTTCGCTACTATTTACTATTTTTTTCCAATGTTTTACTCTACCTATGAGGGAATAGCTTCCCCACTATCACATCCAGTGCCCTCACTTCTAGTCAGTATCCTCTGACATTCGGGGAAATGTGCTTGAGGCCATGTGACCATGTGAGTACGGGGCACCTTTGGGCGGCACCCAGACCCAGGATGTTACAAAGTTCCATCAGAAGAGGTTCTTTTCTGCCTTGTCTTACTATATGGAGCCTATAGAGAGGGGAATGAAGGAATAGGTAGTTGGTATTAAGCTATTCACAGGATTAGCTAACCCATGTATAGGGAAAATCCAAGTTACATCGAATATTGCAATTATTTTTGTTTTGCAATTGTGATAGATGATTGGATTTCACCATTGGGTGATTTACTTGTATTGTGATGTTATCATTGATGTTATTGATGTTGTATTTTTGTTGTAACTAGATGAGATGAGGTTATGGCATATCATTAATCAAATAGGAACTTGCAATAGTTCACAAGTCATACATTTTTGTCATTCCATTTAGGGTGCATTACCAATTTCATGTTGTTGTGATTGATGTTGTGCTATATATTCATGATGTTGTGATATATTCCTTGATATGATGCCTCCTATTTGATAGGTTATTGCTAATATGTAATGTTTCTTTGGCATGGATGCCAAAATTTTGTCCTTGAGGTGTTATGGGCCCTCTTGGATCAGAATTTAGTGGATCATGTATGAAATTTAGTTGAATAAGTCAAGTAGTATTGTGGAATAGGATGCCAAACAATGATTCATTAGAGTATGGGATCTCATGGGTCAGAATATTTTATTCCTTGGGAAATTATTTATGTTTTTAATTGTTACACCACATGCTTCCATATTACATTTCACTTTGAATAATGCAACAGCTTGCGCTATACGTAACGTCGAGTTCTAGCACAACATGACCAATCAAACTAGCCGTTTATGAATAGTAATATCCACTTTTTGAAATTTTATAAATTTTATTTTTCAAAATGGACTTCATTTTTGGATTCTTAATATCAAAATTATATTAGGGTAAATTTTTGGTATTTTTATGAAATTTTTTAATTTGTGATGAATAGTGAAAAACACTATGTTAATGTTTAAAACCTACTTTTTATTTAAACAATTATTTATTTTATTTAAATTTATTTTAGGTCAAAATAGATACATAATATCTATATTAGTTCATTGTAATTCATTGGAGTCATTTTATAATAAAATTAGATGTATAAAATTTTATTGAACATTTTAACGCCTTGTATCCACCTTCTAGGCACATTTACAAATTTACATAAAACGTAATTTTACCGCTTCTGTGAATTGAATTTCATAAATCTGAGAGACACGATATAAATTTTTATGTAAAATTTGGGTCAATGGGATGATTTTTTTGTGAATAGTAACTTTTGAATTTTATTTACCACGGTTAAATGTAAATAGGGTAATTAAAGGTAAAAATGAAATTACAGTTACCCTAACACATGACCTAATACTATTATATAAATGTTTTTCAACCAAAATCAACCTTAGAAATAAAATATGATCCTCTTTGATCCACATATATTAGATTAGTACATTTACTATTATTTTATTTAAAGAAGAGTTAAAAGTGTTAAATTCATATATTCATAACTAAAACATTTTAAATATAGGGTTATCAATAAGATAAATTCGACTATAAATATTAATTTCAAATATATAAATATTTCCTACATAATGGTATTTAATTTATAATTTTTATACATTAAATAATTAAATTTATTTGTGATATAATGATGATGCATTAATTACCTTATTAATGAAATATTATAATAATTGATATTATAAATATCTAGGTAAATGTCAATTGAAAATTTTGATGCATTAAAATAATTTCATGGGTTAATGTGACATGTTAGTATTGTTTTAATTTATTTTTTCGAAGTAATCATGTATTGTTGACCTTCACAAAAACTAAATACTAAAATTGACATAAATGAATTTTTAAAATAAATACTAAATTATTAATTGATATAATATTCTTAAAAATATAAGTTTTTCCAACATTACTTAGATAAGGGTAGATATGTCAATTATTAACCACATGGGGTTCTCTTGGCTTTTAGAGTAATTTTATTAACAATTTATTATAATAATACTAGAATACACGGTAAAAGATAAAATATTTAACTAAGAGTTAAATCTAAAAGATAAGGTTAATATGGTGATCTAAACCTATCTAAAACTACTTGGTTGAGATGTTTTCCACCCAGGTCCACCTTTTCCTCTAAATAGGTCATTTTGGAGCCATTATTAACCGAATATGACTATATAATCAATTAATATTACAATCTTTTCCTAAAGTGACCCTCACCTCTCTTATAAAAGGGTACTTCTACTCTCAAAATAACATCTCCAAATCCATTTGGATTAGAAAAACTCGGATCAAATATATTTCCAACAACCTCAAATTCGACCTGGATGCCTTACTTTGATCAGTAATCTAACCAAAAGACCCCTTCTGATCAAATCAAAAGGAAGCACCCGGCGAAGAGGTAATAATTTACTCACCTCTTTCAAAGTTCTTTTCATCATACACTTCTTCTTTATTTGTTGTTTCCATAAAAAATAATAAATCTAGTACCTTATACATACTGTGATGTTATTATAATTATTTTATATCCATATTCATTATTCTATCCATCCAATGAATGAAAAAGTCCCCATACGTGCGTACTTACGACTTACCGTCTCTGCATCATGGTGTAGTTTGTTATTCAACAATTCATTTTTTATATGGGTATAATAATGAGTAAAATTGATGTAAATAATAAATATAACATGTTAATGATTCTTAATATGTAATATACCATCCAATTACATACTATTTCACCATCAAAAGAATGATATTGTCGCTCATGCGTACGTACAGATTACCGTCTCCACGAACGGGATGAGATTCATTACCCATCGTCACCATTAAAGAATAATTTTCATTATATGATAAAAAATAATGTTTAAGAACTTAATATAATTATGGATATGAATCAAATACATCCTATCCATAATAATCCTGACTTATGTAACAAATCATATAAAGAAAAACGAATCAGTTAACACCCAAAACAATGACACTACTTAAATATTACTAGAAAATAAATATTATAAGATCATATATGATGTCATATTTATCTATATTGTTCATGTATAATTTAATAACAATGATTTAACTATCATACAGGAGGTTAACTTGCCCTTGGATAACGAAAATTACATAGTAAGAGTTAATTTTACAATCCCATTATTATCCGAGAATGTTTATAAGTAAGTATATACTTGGACCTCTGTATCATCCACATCCATGTTTTAAAAGTGCATTTCAAAACATTTTTACTATTTAATATACTGTGGTTTAAATTCATTTATACCCTTGTTTTAATTTTAATAAATTGGTTTGAATGGAATCTTTCCATCGCTTTCCAAACAAGGTACTTTATAACCATTTCAACAAATTAAGGAATTTTTTTAACTTATACATTGGCTATGGCTATTTTCCACTGTTATAACATCTTCGAAGCATACCTTACAAGTTTATAATAATATTTTCAAAATTAATTTTTTCTTTTATAATTACGTCAATTTTAAATGATTTCAAAATAGAAAGTGATATTTCTCTCAAATAGTATTGATTTTATCTATGTCAACATCCTATGTTGGATTGTACACTTTTTTGAAGTTGATTTATTATGATAGAATCATCCATATTGTATTGAATGTTTTTTGATATGTTTGACTATGGATGTGATATTTTTACACCATTCATGGTTTATAGATAGTGTATTAACATTTCGTATGCTATTTTTAATACGAATGTTTATGTAATGTTTCAACCTTTTTATATGAGGAATTCACTAGACGTAGTAAGTGAAGGGTAGGGATCGCGATAGACCCTCGATGCATTGATAGGTCTCACGAGACAAACTAGTGTCTTGGAATAAGGCCTTGACAAAATCATATTTATAGTATTGGCTCAAGCCCTTGACTATGTGGTTATGATGTCCAATATTATGAATTCCATCATTATGAAATTATTTATTAATATTACATGTGATTATTTGACTAGTAGAATATCTATGTGAATAAGTAAATGGAATTACTTGAATTATCTTTTCCAAATTATGATGAAGTTTAAGTTTAAAATAATTTTTTTAGACTTATACATTGCTTTAAATGTATATTCTTATTTATGATAGATTCTGCTATATTGTTATCCATATTGAGCATCTAAGCTGACCCCTTTCTTATGTTTTATTTTTTCAAATATGTAATGAAATATATTACAATTATCCTTTAGGAATAGGCTAAGGGATATGAGTGTGTTCAAAGGGGACACAATGTTGTTGGTTTTCCATTTAATAATGAAATTTAAAACTTATGTATGTATCTAGTACATCCAAGGATACGAAACTAATAAATTATTAATGAATCAATTTCGTGTGATCATGATAATGTTATGAAATAATGCACTGACTCTGGGTAACTCGGGTTTTGGTTTTACAATTGGTATCAGTGGGAAGTTTAGTATAAAACATGGAAGCTAGATTTAAAAAAACTCAGTTTAGAGAATATTACCCTAAGATATAAATTGAGGATTAGTATAGAATAACTTCCTAGAATTTGGTAATGTAGATATTTTGTCTATTCTCCAAACAATACATTCCAGTCTGGATATGAGTATGTATAGGAGGATCTGACACAGATATACCTATGAGTGAAAACTCTGACAATGTGTTTCGGGCTTGCCTTTGGGTTTCTTGGTATACGACAATGAGCCTTACTGCACTCTAGGATACGAAACTCCTATGGGATATGTTTTAGATAATTCACATTTTCTTTACAAACAATTATAAAGGATTTAGGAGTAAATATTTCCTCAATGAAATCATTTTATATGATTATGGATTATATGTTCAAATTGTTCAATTTAAGTTAGGCATTTTAATAGTTTGTCATTATGTATTGTGATTCATAAACTAATCTAGTGTATGCAATTGTTTATAAATGGATCCTAGTGGAATGATTGGAAACTGTATCAATTCATGTAATCCATGTAGGGATTTCCCTCCTACTCATGATAATTATAGTTGAGATGTTGATGAAACCAGCACTGAACAACTTACAACCATATTAGAATAACTCACTCTGGTTATGAATAATATCCTTACCTCAATAGAGCACCCTGATCCACAATGCAGAGGATCAATGTTATACCGCTTAATGAGGCAACAAACACAAACATTAAATGGGACTACACATTCATTTTTATATGAGCAATGGATATGGTCCTTAGATAAAATATTTCAGGCATTGGGGATTAGCGAAAGGGAAAAAGTTATAATGGTAGTTTATCACCTCACAGGAGATGCATTTCAATGGTGGTGATTAATTCAAAATACAAAAGAGGATAAAGAAGTATCAAATATTGAATGAATGGAGTTTAAATATAATTTATTATAAAAATACTTTAATCGTGACCATCAAGTGGATATGGAAAAATAATTTCTAAGTCTGAGGAAATAGGAGGATGAGAATTTCATAAAGTGTGAGGGTAACGATAGAAGGTTATCAAGGAAAGCATAAGATTATATTTGTAACCCAATGAGTAATATTGATCGATTCATTGATTGGTTAAAACAATTTCTTTATCGAGAATAAGTCTCAAAATTCTCCTCATTGTACGAAGATATTGTCTCATTTGTTATCAAGACAAAAAAAATATCTATGTCTTATGACTTTAAAGAAAAGAAATAGAAGAAGATATCTGTTGAACACTTTGGAAATAGAAATAAAGTAATGAAGGGAAAATTTGAATTTTCATTTTACAGTAAATTTGGGAATAAACACCCTGGTACTTTCTTGAAGGGAATAGGAGTCTGTTACAAGTATAGTAAGAAAGGCCACCAGGCTCATGATTACAAGGGAAATAAAGAGGTTATCAGTTTATAATTCTACAATTATAGAGAAATGGTACATTATGAAAATTAATTTCCTAAGATTCAAGGAAAATTACCTTAGAAAAGTCCAAGGGAACCAGTCCAAGCTTATGCAATCACTACTACTAAGGATGAAGCTCAAAATTTACATGGTGGAATGTCATTTAATGGTTTCCTCGTAATTAACCAATGATTTATTGAATTATGTATCATCACATTGTTTTATATCTTCCCAGTATTCTATTAAAATTATAAATTTCCAATTTTATTTAATGAGGGAGTTGTTAGTCAAAACTCCTAAAGGAAGTATCATTGCAACCATGTTTTGTGAATCAGTTCCCATTAGGGAATAAAAATGTGATTTATCTATTGATACCATCATCCTAACCATGATTGAATTTGATATAACCCTCTATATGGATTGGATTTTGGACCATGACGTAAAAATTTATTATAAGAAGAATGAGGATAAAATTTTCAATGATGATAAGGAGTACATTATCTTTAGAGAAAAAATGTCACCATCTAATTATCATCTAGATCCACCCCCATTAGCTCTACTAAATTCATTTACTAGGGAGGAAGAGAGTGAAATAACTATGGGTGAGGAAAGGAATGTTCAAATAGATGATGTACCTGTTGTGCAAGAATATGTTGATGTGTTTCTAGTGGATTTACCCAGACATCCTCTAGAATGAGAAATTGAGTTTTCCATTGATTTAATTCTTGTTTCAAGGCCCATATCGAAGACCCCTTATAGAATGGCCATTGTTGAATTAGTGTATCTAAAGAAACAACTATAGGAATTGAGTAATAATGGACTTTTTTCCCTAGTGTTTCTCCATGGGGATCCCTTGTTCTTTTTTGTTAAAAATAAAGATGGATCTATAGGGCTGTGCATTCACTACAGGGAGATCAATGCTATAACAATAAAAACATGTATTCCCTACCTCACATTGATGATTTATTCAATCAAATGGATAGATATCAATATTTTTCAATGATTGACCTTCAATTTGGGTATCATCAGTTCTGTGGAAAGAAGGAAAACATTTAGAAGACAACATTTCTTACCAGGTATGGGCATTACGAGTTTACAATAATGCCTTTTGGACAGAATAATTCAACCTCTATCTTCATGGATGTAATGAATAGTGTTTTCAAGGAATATCTTGATGAATTTTTTGTGGTATTTATTGATAATATCTTGATTTACACTAAAAGATAAAAATATCATGAAAATAACTTTTGCACTATTCCAAATACTCTTAGAAGAAATGAATTATTTGAGAAGTTTAACATGTGTGAATTCTATCTTTAGGATATTTCTTTTCTTGGAAATATTATCTCTAAGGATGTAATATATTTTTATCATTCTATGAAAATAGTGATACAATAATGGCCTACACCAATGAGTATAACTGAGGCATAAAATTTTATTGGTTTAGCAGGTTATTTTCAGTGTTTCATCCAAAATATTTCATGATTGCCTAAACCATTAAACAAGATTACATGTATAGGGGTTAATTATTTTTGACCAAAATACCGTGAAGAATGTTTTTAGGAACTGAATAAAAGATTAGTCAGTTATAATACTTTGACTCTACCATCAGGGAATGATGGGTTTGTCATTTATAGTGATGATTCAAAGAAATGACTTTGTTATTTCCTTATACATAATGATATATTTAATGCCTATACATCAAGACAGCTAAAAATTCATGAAAAAAACTATCCCACTCATGATATTGAGTTAGCAGCTATAATCTATTCTTTTAAGATATGGAGACACTATCTCTATGGTGAAAACTGTGAGATATATACCGATCATGAGAGTTTGAATTATATTTTCTCATAGAAATAAATCAACATGAAGAAAAGAAAATGGAATGAAGTACTCAAGTATTATAATTTCACTAAAAAATACCCATGAGTCAGGTAAATAAGGTGGAAAATTATTTGAGAAGAAAGGATCATGGAGTTTTGAACAAGATGTTAGCTAAAGGGTATCCTATGTTCATGGACCTAGTAAAGATGGATATCAGAATATTCACAGAAGGTGAAACATCAATACTTTTTCAAATGGTTTCCAAACTATCTTTACTAAAAAGGATAAAAAGTTCATAGACTGATGATGAGGAGTATCAAATGAAAAATTATAGCTTTGAATGATGGGAGATTGATTGACTTCGTATGTGAAGATGGAATTTTTGTATTTAGGAAGATACATTGTGTTCCAGACATACCTGATCTAAAAAGAGGATTATTGGATGATTCTCATCGCTCTAATTTCTCTATACACCCTGTTATCACTAGTATTTATAGATATTTGAAGGAACATTTTTTATGGGACTACATGAAGAGGGATATTGTTGATTATGTGTCATGTCTATGGTTTATCAACAGGTGAAGGCTGGAAGAAAACATCCTAGAGAATTCATGATACCTATTACCATACCTGGGTGGAAATGGAATGATATTACAATGGACTTTTTCATGGGGCTACCAAAGACTATTAGAAGGAATGATGGAATATTGGACATTATTTTTCATCTTACCATGTCATAACATTTTCTTGCTATAACAGAAGATTCACCACATGAACGTTTAACACGACAATATATTAATGAAGTTGTAAGACTTCATGGGTAACCCTATCGATTGTTTATGATTGTGATGCCCATTTTGAATTAAGATTTTGAAAAGTTATTTAGTAGTCCATGGATACTGAACTTTGTTTGAGTACTTCTACCACCATCTAATTGATGGGAAATGAAAATAGACTACTCAAACCTTAGAAGACATGTGGAGATTTTTCTCACTTGACTTTCAAGGTATATGGGATCAATATTTACCTATAGTATAATTTTAATATAACAATAGCTGCCATTAAAGTATTCACATGGCACCGTATGAAGCATTATATTGAAAGAGATGTCGCACACCAACTTGTTGGGATGATGTTGGTGAAAAACAATCATAGGCCCAGATCATGTTGAGGAAACAATAGAAATGGTGAAGATTATCCAAACCCACATAAAAGAAGATCAATGTAGGTAAAAGAGCTATGTCTATAACCTAAGGAAGGATTTGGAATTTCAAGTAGGAGATCATGTTTTCGTGAAGGTATCCATATAGAATGGTGTTATACGATTTGGTATGAAGGGTAAATTATGTCCCAGGTACATTGGTCCATTCGAAATTCTAGAATGAATTGGAGTTGTAGCGTACCGTTTAGAAATGCCTCCAATTCTCTCTAAAGATCATGATGTGATCCACATATAACTGTTTAAAAAATACATGCCTGACCTAATGCATGTACTCACCTATGAAAAAATAGAACTAGAACCCGATCTGTCTTATTGTGAAGATCCTGTCATGATTCTTGATACCAGAAAACACGTTTTGAGAAACATGAAGACTTGCCTGGAAAAGATCTATGGATAAACCATAAGATGGAAGAGGCAACGTGGGAACCTCAAGAACTTATGATAAAGAACCACCCAAATCTATTTATGAAGTAGTATTCTAGAAATTTCGAGGAAAAAAGTATTTGACGTAGGCAAGAATATAACACCCCAAGCGTCCACAATACGATTCTCATTGAATAATGCAATAGCTTGCGTTGTACACATCTTTGTGTTCTAACACTCCACGACCAATCAAACTTGCCTTTATGAATAGTAATACCCACTTTTTGACATGTTATATTTTTTTTCAAAATGGAATTCATTTTTGGATTTGGAATATCAAAATTAGATTAGGGTGAATTTTTGGTATTTTTCTGAAAACTTTTAATTTTTGATGAATAGTGAAAAACACTGCGTTGTTGTTTAAAACCTACTTTTTATTTAAATATTTATTTATTTATTTAATTTAAATTTATTTTAGGTCTAAATAGAAACATAATACCTATATATGTTCAATGGAAATCATTAGACCCATTTTATAATAAAATTAGATGTATAAAATTTTATTGAACATTTTAACGTTTTTTACCCACCTTCTAGGCACATTTTCAAATTTGAATAAAATGTAATTTTACCACTTTTTTGAATTGAATTTTAAAAATCTGAGAGACACAGAATAAATAAATAAGTAAAATGTAGTTCAACTGAATGAAAATAATTTTTGATGAATAGTAACTTTTTAATTTTATTAACCACGGTTAAAAGTAAATAGGGTAATTAAAGGTAAAAATGATATTATAATTTCCATAATATATGTCCTAATTCAATTGTATATGTGTTATTTGACAAAAATCAACCATAGGAATAAAATATGATCCCCTATGATCTACTTGGATTAGATTAGGAAATTTGTTATTATTTTATTTAAAGAAGAGTTAAAAGTGTTAAATTCAAATTTTCATAATAATTTTTTTTAATATATGGTCATACATAAGATAAATTCGACTATAAATATTATTTAGAAAGATTAAATTATTTACTACATAATGATATTTTATTTATAATTTTTAGACATTTAGTAATTAAATTTATTTATGACACAATGTTGATTCAATAATTACTTTATTAAGGAAAGATTAAAATAAATGATATTATAAATATCCAAATAAATGTAAATTGATGCTTTTGATGCATTAAAATAATTTTATAGGTTAATATGTCATGTATGTATTGTATTAATCTATTTTTTTCAAGAAAACATTTTTTTTGACTTTCAGAAAACCAAATACTAAAATTGACATAAATGAGTATTTAAAATAAATACTATATTATTAATTGATATAATATTCCTAAAAATATAAGGTTTGACCATAGGACTTAGAGATGGTTATATATTTCAGTAATTAACTACTTGGGGTTCTTTTTTCTTTTTATAGTGAGTTTATTAACCATTTATTATAATAGTACATGAATAGATTGTAAAAGTTAAACTATTTAACTAAGAGTTAAATATAAAATATAAGGTTTATATGGTGATATAAACCTGTCTAAAACCTATTGGTTGATAGGTTTTAGACCGAGCCACACCTTATCCTCGACATGAATCCTTTTCTAACCATTATAAACCTAATAATATTTTATATAAATTAATATTTCATGCTCTTTCCTAAAATGACCCTTACCTCTCTTATAAAATGGTACTTCCATTAATCTCAATATCACACCTACATAGACATTTGGATTGGACAAACCCTACTCAAATATATTCCCAACTATACTGGATTCAACCTAGAGGACTTACATTTATCAAAAAGTCGACCTAAGGATCCTGTTTGATCAAATCAAAAGGAATCACCAGAAGAAGAGGTAATAATTTAATCACCTCTTTCAAAGTTCTTTTCTTCTTCCACATCCTCTTTATTTGTAGTTTCCATAAAAAATAATAACTCCAGTATCTTATATATATATATTATAATTATATTATAAATATGGTACAACCATATTAATTATTCTATCCATCCTATGAATGACAATGTCACGATACGTGCGTACGTACGACTTACCATCTCCATGTCGTGGTGTAGTTTGTATTTAAAACTTCATTATTTGGATGGATATAATATTGAGTATAATTGACATGAATAATAAATATATCATGTTAATTATTTTTTATACTTAGTAAAACATCCAATTAAATACTATTTCACCATCAATAGAATGATATTTTTGCTCATGCGTACGAATGGATTTCCGTCTCCATGAATGCGATGAGATTCATTCCCCATCGTAACCATTCAAGTATAATGTTATTTTTATGATTAAAAATAATTTTTAAAAACATAATATCATTTTTGATATTAATAAAATAAAATATTATCCATAAAAAACATGACTTATGTAACAAAACGTATAAAGGTAAACAAATCAGTTAACACCTTAAACAATGATACTACTGAAATATTATTAACAAAACAATATTTGAAGATCATATATGATAACATTTTTATGTTTGTGGTTCTTGAATAATTTAATAACAATTATTTGACTATTATACAGTAGGTTAATGTACCCTTTACTATGGAAAAGTACAAGGTAGTGGTTAATTTTACAACCTCTTAATTATCCGAGGTTGTTTATACGTAATTATGTACTGGGACCTCTTTATCATCCACATCCGTGTTTCTTAAAAATGTATTTCAAAACATTTTTACTATTTACTAGAATATGGGTTAAATTCATTTATACCCTTTTTTTACTTTTTATAAAATGGTTTTAAAGGAATCCTTCCATCGCGTTCCAAATAAGGTACGTTATGACCTTTTCAAAAAATTAAGGAAAACATGTTTTTAACTTATACAGCGAGTGTGACTATTTTACAATGTTATAAAACCTTCGAAGCGTCCCTTACAATATTATAAGAATATTTTAAAAAAATGTTTTATTTTATAATTGAACATGTTTTAAATGATTTCAAAATAGAAAGATATACTTCTCTCAAATAGTTTTTATTTCATCTATGTCAACATCCTTTGTAAGATTTTACGCTTGTTTGAAGTTTCTTTATAATGATAGGATCATCCATATTGTATTGAATGTTTTGTGATAAGTTTGACTATGGATGTGATATTTTTATACCATTCATGGTTTATGGTTAAGGTATTAACATTTTGTATGCTAGTTCTAATATAAATGTTTATGTTATGTTTCGAACTTTTCATATGAGGAATGCATTGGATGTAGTAAGTGAATGACAGGGCCTGCTATAGCCCCATGATGCATCGGTAGGTCTAATGAGAAAAACTAGTGTCTTGGAACAATGCTTTGACAAAATCTTATTTGTTGGCTTGACATGAGGCCTTGATTATGTGGTTATGATATCTGACATTCTGCATTTCATCATTATGAAATTAGTTGTTGATATTTCATGTGATTATTATACTAGTACAATATCAATGTGAATAAGTAATTGGAATTATTTGACTTATCTTTTCCATATTAGTTTGATGTTTATGTTAAAAAGGATTTTTTTTTAGTCTTATACAATGCCTTAAATGTTTATTCTTATTTAATATAGTTTCTTCTATATTGTTATCATTAACGAGCATCTGAGCTCACCCATTTCTTATTCTTAGGATGTGAAGAAGTATATTGAAATTAAACTATAGGAATAGTCTAATGGATATGAGTGTTTTCAAAGGGGACATATTTTTTTGTTTTGAAATTTCATAATGAAATGTAAAACTTACATATGTATCTAGTAATTCAATGGCTAAAAAAATAATCGGTCTTTCGAGACTTTATCTCTTGTGATAAGGCCAATGTTATGTAATAATGAACTGATTCTGGGTAACTAGGGTCGGGGCATTACATTAAGGGTTCCGGAGAAGATTCATATGATTACTATCCAGAAACCCATAAAACATGGTGTGTGGTGTGATGAACATATGCCATGTGTTCTTCTATTCTATAAGAAACAACTTTTCATATATACATGTAGTGCACTGTATGTACACACCGTATAGTCTTTAACTGAGTGACCTATGGTGTGAGAAGAAACAAGGGTTGGTAACTATTTGGTAGATTATGTCGTGCACTAGGAGTTCATGTCATGCTATAGAGGCCATGTATCCGGACATTTGAATGACAACATGGGTGAATGAATTTCAGGTAGTACACACCATTTCTAGCATGTACATGTTGTGTGGAAGTCGACCATGTCTCCGTCCATGTGACTAATAACACATGTGATTATGGTTTAGGTAGTACATGCTGTGTATAGGGTTAACACACCGTGTGGTGTTACCCTGGAGAGAACCATGTGGTTTATCCATGAAGATGAACTTAATAAGGAAGGAAAGATCAAGTACACATTGTGTAATAAAATGAACATGCTATGTATATGGGTGTTACATGACAAGGTTGGGCTCAAGTACATGCCCATGTTGAAACCTGAGGGAACACTCCATGTGGAGGATACACACACCATGTTACCCTATTTTGAAAAACTTGAATGATCTCTTCTATAATTCCTTTCTTGCACATCTATGTTTCAACCCTTAATAATCATGAATTGAAATGTGTGATTGACATTGAAGATTCATACCTCTGAGAAATCCTCTGATTGTGCGCTAGATACAGGGCCACGAACATACCCTGGAAATGTTAGATTGAGGACTACCAAAAGATCCTTCCATCATGTCCTTCATTGAACTGGATTTTATACGGGACACAAGTGATGATGCATATTTCCATGAAGGCTTTATGAGGATTATGAAAACATGCAAAGGAGCACCGCATCCTGCCCCATCAATGGAAAAGTTGACATAGGTTTTTCAGAAGCATCATCCTCCCAATTTCTCAAGGTATGGAGGATATCTGGTTGTAGAGTCATGGTTAGAATCCATGATGTCAATCTTTGATCACCTCGAGACACCTCTTGAGAGGATGGTGAACCTCAAAACATACATGCTTCATGATTCTACAAAGATATAGTGGAATGTGTTATCACAGGTGGGACACCAATGAGTTATGAATTGGGATGAGTTTTAGTGGACCTTCTATGATTATTTCTTCCTAGAGACCTTGAGGTCTGACTGATCCCGAGAGTTCATGGGTTTGTAACATGGTACTCTTTCAGTCATGGAGTATTATTCTCACATCATAGAGCTACAAAGCTTCACTTCCATTCTAGGGGTGATGAGTAATTTTTGTCCAGGTAGTTTTAGGATGGTCTCAAACATGATATATGATCCTCAGTGAAAATATTTTGGTGGAATTACATATCTTATATAGTCATCTAGGAACTGATCAACAAACATAAAATTAGGGAGTCTGGAGTTGTGAGCGAGGGCGGTTTGGCATCTAGAGTTCGTACTTCCCAACTGATAGTAGTAAGTACCGTATGGAGTCTACGTGTAGAGATATGAGTAGACATGATATTCCTTCGGGTATCTAGGTGGGATGCTACCAATGTAGTTAGAGTGGGCATACGAGACCGCAGTGCCTGAGAGACCCATTCATGTGCCAATCCATTGAAAATATAGGCCATATTTAGCATTTTTACCATTTCTCTCACTAGTAAATAGTGATAGGGGTTCTCCTATGACTCCATGTTTAGGAGTAGGACCACCATTTTCTCATCATCCTGGGAACTGGAGTTCATATGGCTGTTCAAGCCGAGGAGGAGGTCCTGGCCATGGGATTCAGGCTATAGGTTTTCAGAGATCATAAGGTGGATCAACTTAGAGATGTTAGGCAGGGTCATAAGGCCATGGTATAAGTCATACTTTTACAGTGGAGTAGAATCAATAGGAGGAGGATCCCATACCCTCTACTTATAGAGGCACGATTCTATTTTCTTTAGTTTTAGTTTTTTCTCTTTTTGATATAGAGGATTCCCATAGTTTTATATATTTCACCATTGTGGAGATTATTGGTCTCTAAATATTTACTTCTGAGGATTTTATGATGCTAGACACTCTTTTGCGGATTAGGAAAGCTAGTGTACATTAGTATAATAAATTCCTTCTTGAGGTTGGTGGGTGTAACTTCCTATGGGACCTCTATGTCTTAGTGATGATAGGCCTCAATTTCATTCTCAAGATGGAAAGATTAGTATCCTTCCAGGCCATTGTGGACTACTATCGTTGTAGGGTGAGATTCACATCAATAGAGGGAATATAATTTCAACACAAGGGTGAGGGGGATGTTCCAGCGAGAAGAGGGGGACCCAAGAATCATGGTTGGGGGGGAAATGTTGCCCAGATTGCATGTTTATATCTGGATGACAAGGGGAAATCACAAATGAACTTTCCTCTATTGGTGGATCATTTTAGGGATGTCTTTTGAGATAATTTTTTCAGTTTCCCTCTAGAGTGAGAGGTATATTTCTCTATTAAGCTTGTTATAGGAGTTGAACCAGTGTCAATTCCTCTTTATAGGATGGCTACACCAGAGTTACACGAGATTAAAAAGTAGATAGAGGATTTACTGGAAAAGGGTTTCATCTGACCCAGTACTTCTCATTGGGGCTTACCAGTCCTTTTTGCAATGAATTTCGACAGGACCCTCAAACATTAAGTAGATTATCTAATGATGAACCGGTTTACAGTAATGAACCGATATCATTTTCTAAGAATTGATGATCTTTTTGATTAGTTTCGAGGAACCTGTGTGTTCTCAATGATTTACATGAGATCCAGTTATCATAAGTTGTGCATTAGACCATCAGATATACATATTACATCTTTTCAGATCAGGTTTGGTCTGTATGAGTATGTGGTTATTTAATTCAGTCCCATGAATGTGTTTGTTGGATTTTATGGAACTGATGAACCGAGTGTTCCATCCTTACTTGGATTCCTTTGTGGTGGTTTTTCCGAAAAATATCTAGATATACCCTCACACTCGACACAACCATTCCACCGTTCTTGAGATCATTTTAAGTATACTGAGAGAGCATCAGTTATATGCTAAACTCCCAAAATGTCACTTTTCTATAGACCACATTCACTTCTTGGGTCATTTAATCTCAGAGATATAAGTATCAATAGACCCATAGAATGTGAGAGAATTATTTTTTTAGGATCAACCAAAGAACATCTTTGAGGAACGAAGTTTTATGTGGCCAGATGGTTTCTATAGATTCTTTATATAAAACTTTTCACACATTGTAGCACCACTGACGGGCCTGACTAAAAAGGGTGAGAAGTACTTGTGTTCATATTCCTATGATTCTTCCTGTCAGGAGATGAAGGGAAGGTTGATTTCAGCACCAATACTAATATTTTCAGCGCCAGGAAAGAGTTACACCATTTACATTGATTAATCAGGTATATGTATGGGATAAGTACTTATATAGCGGGAAGGAGTTGTTACATACAAGTCTTAGTAGTTGAGGTCACATGAGAAGAATTTCCCGAAGCATGATCTCGATATAGCGGCAGTTGTGCATGCTTTATGCTGTTGGAGACATTATCAGTTGGAAGAGAATTTTGTAGTATTCACTGACCACAAAAGTCTTATGTATATATTTACTCAGCATGATATGATTTTCAGATAACGAAGGAGGTTTGAGTACATTTAGTCTTTCAACATTGAGCTTTCCTACACAGTTGTTAAAGGAAACACGGTGGTTGATGTGTTGAGCCGAATGACTCAGATACATGTTGTTCAGGAGGCCAATAGTGAGTGGAAGTTTATGGCACCATTCTGAGATGCATTTGGAGGTGCATGACAGCTTGGCGAAGATGTTTCTTTCTTTTGTATTTGTTACCTCTACTCTTCTGTATCAATTTCGAATGAGCTAGCTATCAGATTCTAAAGGCCTAGTCCCACTGGAGAGTGTGTCAGGAGAGGACCCTACTTCTGGGTGGACCATAGGCAAGTATGAGGTCTTACATTATAATGGGAACGTATGGGTGTCAGCAGACACACACAAGGAACTGTTTTTTGATTTTCATTCCTCATTTAGGGCAGTTCATCCATGTTTCACCATGATGTATCAAGATCTAAACCATTAGTATTGGTGGCCAGGTGTGAAAAGAGATGTTTATGTTTTGTTATGAGATATTCTACCTATCAGTAGGTGAAGACAAAGCATCTGCAACTAGTAGATTTTAATGTAGTTACCCAATCCCGAGTTGATCTAAAATGATGTCACGATAGATTCCATGACAGATTTAACAAGGTCGCCTTGAAGAAGTGATGCAGTTTGGGTTTCCATTAATAGGCTCATGATGGTTTCACACTTCTTACTGATCAAGGATACCATTATTTTTTATGATCTTGGAATGTTGTACATCTGAGAGATTTTATGGTTTCATGGGGTTCCTCACTCTATCATTTCAGACAAGGATTCCTGGTTTACTTCTCATTTTTGGAAGGGACAACCTAAGGATTTGGGTATATAGTTACTTATGAGTACATCTTACCATCCCTAAACTGATGGCCAATCCAAGTGCACAATTGAGGTGTTGGAGGACATGTTTCGATCAAGGTCTTGGATTTCATGGGTTCTTGGGAGAAACACAAACCCCTAGTGTTGTTTTCCTACAATAATAGTTTTTAGGCGATGATTTAGATGGAACCTTATGAGGATTTGTACAGTAGTCCATGCTGATCCCCCCTATGTTGGTTGGAGTCAAAAGAGGTTTCTATTCTAGGAACTCGTATTGTCTAGAAAACCATTGATCAGGTGGAGTTGATTTAGAAGATTATGGCTATTGTACAGTATCACTAGAAATCTTATGATGATCGACGGTGACAACCTATGGAGTTTGAGGTTGGAGATCATTTTTTATTATGTGTCACACCAAGGTAGTGACATAGGAGTATTAGGAGATGAGGGATTATTTCACCGAGATAATTAGGGCCATTTGAGATTTTAGAGAGAGTCATTCCAGATTCCTATCAGTTGCAGTTAACATAGAGGTATTGGGATATGCACGATGTCTTTAATGTTTATCAGCTATGAAGTTACTTTTTGGACCCATCACACGTTTTCAACATGAGGAGGCTGAGTTGGAGTGTGATGCATCCATCGAGGAGCACCATATATGAATTGTGGATCGAAACATGATGGTTCCCCATAGACGGTCTATTCTAGTTCTATGGGTACTATGACAGCACGAGAAAGTACAAGATGTGATTTGGGAGAGGGAGGACAACATACGGTCCCAGTGGCTAGAGTTTTTTGAACTTTTTTCTTCACCACCATTGGAAGGGCTATTTGGGGAAGAATTGATTTGGAGGGGGGAGTTTGTAAGAACCCAAATCTCTTTTTCAGGTATGGATATTTATTTTGGGTGTTTTGAGGAAATAAGAAGAATTTGTAAATTTTCTATGTACACACCATGTACCTAGTTTCCACTTGTCACCATTTACTAGCCGTGTAACGGTCGATTACATGGTCGTGTGGACAGCCTAATGTGAGGGCCTATTGAGGAATGTATATGGTGTGTAAATTAAATGAACACGGAGTGTAAATTATTATTTTTTGATTAATCATATTGTGGTCTTGTAAAATATCCAGAATGATCTTCTTCTAACCTTGTTTCGTCTAGGAGAGACTAAAAGTGACGATCCAAGTCTGAGCCATCGTTTCTCCTTCCAAGGTCTGATTCGAACTATGGAAGGTGCATTGGAATCCAATTGGTGAGTCCTTCATTCTGCAAGAGCCTCACTTCTTGTTTTCTATTCTCTCTTGAGTTATTGAGGGTTGAATGTTCTTGACCTTTTTTTAGATATACAACATTCTTGGCCGATTGAAGGGCCTATGATAAAAACTATTCCTCATACGACATTAAGGTAGTTGGTTAGTCTCATTTTGGAAATTATA
Source organism: Viscum album (assembly GCA_963277665.1). Classification (NCBI taxonomy): domain Eukaryota; kingdom Viridiplantae; phylum Streptophyta; class Magnoliopsida; order Santalales; family Viscaceae; genus Viscum; species Viscum album. The sequence goes on from OY728120.1 coordinate 1,128,904,198, forward strand.
TTTGAGTTATATATGCCTAAGTGTTGATTAACCATGATTAAGGTATTTCGAGAAAAGGAATTGGACCATATTACTATCTTCCTTATATTTATTGATAAATTAAGGGTTTGTATTGTTATTTTATGATAAATTTCATGTTTAGGGGACACCCCATGGGTGCATCTTCCTTATTTAATATTTATGACCATTTGGTCCAGGTTGCCTATGAGGCATACCTTGTATCCTTTCCTTGATTGTTATGTTGGAATTAATATCTTAATTAATGATTGTTAAATTGATGTGTGATTCATTATATCTAATTATACTTGTAGTAATTGGGATTGCATTTGGATTTTGGATATTTTTTGTGCAAGATTATATTACGCAAGGCTGTTAGAACATGGTGTATTGAGACCATAAGGGGAATTGACATTGAGGGCTTCCCCAAAGTGTTTGTTTTGTTTAAATTCTCAAACCATAGGGGAAATTTAAGGTTATTTATCCATCAGAGATTCTATAGTATACCGTTACAAGACCACATTGGGAATTGACATTGATTGCTTCCTCAGAGAGTCTATAATTTATCATTGAAAGACCACATGGGGAATTGATGGTGAGTGATTCCTTAGAGAGAATTTTTTTATGAGACTAAAGGGGTTAGAATAGGTGAGCTTCCCCAGATGGACTTTATATCCTTATTTAATTTCAGATATCTCAATCCAGAGGGGTTAGACTATGATAGATTTCCTAGAGGGTTTCTTTTGAATAAATGATTGATTGTGATGAGTCAGCCAAGCCAGAGCACAATCTTGGAATCAGACTTACCTTATTGTATGATGGTCTTATGAGACATCAATTTTTCTATTACCCAGGGGATATAGAGCTTAGGAAAGATCTCTGGATTCCATTATTCAGCAATTTGAGTATTTAAAAAATGTAAATGAATGTAATTGGAAACTATAGGCTAGTTTAATTTTGATTACTTACTTGTTTATTTATTCATTATTCATATTTCCTTCTATATATATTCACATATAGTTATGCATAGATATTTTTGTGGTTTCCTACTTGGATTCGTCTCACACCTTGTTTGGGTCATGGTTTTGGTACCAAATATATTATATGGTGATAGGTATAGTTAAGGGAAAATTCCCTTCTTCATCAGGTACATAATTACTGTGGAGCTGGATAGCATGGGGACAAACTGAGTCTTGAAATGTTGGAGGAGTTTAATTCTTTTCTTTTGTACATTGGATTAGTACTACATTTCCATCATTGTAAATTGATTGGATGTATTTCTTGACATATGTGACATGCATCATTTATATATGTGCTCGAGTTGTTTATTTACTATCAGTCTTTCGTTGTTTACTTCTGTTTTATGGTATTAGAGTTTTTTCTACTCTTTACTCTTTTTTTCTGATGCATTACTCTACCAATGAGGGAATAGTTTCCCCCCACTATAACACCAAAGTCCCTCGCTGCTAGTCGGCAGCCTCTGGCATTCGGGGAAATGCACTTAAGGCCTTGTAACCAACTGGGTAAAAGGGACCTTTGAACGGTACCAAGACATAAGATCTTACACTTATTAACATCATTGAATTTTTTTAAGGAAAATTAATGTTCATAGTCCACGATGTTGGAAAATGGCACCTCATAGGAAAATTTTTGATTTTAAAGTAAAAAGAGACAAATGGTGGTGTTTAATGTTGAAAATTCTGTTACCTTGATATAATTATAGTATATGAAATATATGGTGGTTATCATTCCATTTTGATGAATGGAGGTGATGAAAGAAGAATTAAATAAATGTAAATGAAATGATATTAAAGGAAAAAGATAAAGGATTTACCAATTGAAGTTTCCTTATAAGATACTCCTCATGGAACAAATGAAACGAATTTTGATGAGTCCAAAATATCTTAGGTGAGGGAGGAGGCCCACATGAGAGTATTGGGTGGAATTTAGGGAAGGCTCAAATCTTGAGAGGTGTAAGGATAAGAGGGTGTTCGAGGTGGTATTTGTAGTGGCGGAGATGGGTGTTTTCTTATTATTTTAATCATTAGTTTATTATTTTTCACATAAAAATAAATATTGAGGATTATTGTTACTAAATACTATAAATAGTGGATGGTATTTTGAACTAATGGTCACTTACATTATACATGACTCAAGCCTAACTAAAAAAATCAGTTTTGTAACATTTATTGGAAATTATCCTTTTTTACTATTGCCCAAAAATTCAATTATTTCAAAAAAATCTACCAAATTCACCCTAACCATTTTGATATATATAATTCACAAATGATCTCCATTTTATGAAAATAATTTTCTAAATTATATTAATTTATGTTTTAATTAGATTCGTCATTTACTTGGAAAATACAGATTTTAAAATTATAACTGATATTATAACACTTTGAAATATAAATTAATGTCTCATAAAATTAGATTAAAATTATAAGACATAAATATAAAAATTTATGAATAAATTTAGTAGAATTAAATTTTCATTTAAATTATTTAATTTATAATAAAATTGTAATTAAATATTTATCACATATAAAAATAATAACAATTAATTAATAATTCTTAAAATATTTAATTACTTATAATATGATATAATTATATCATATTTTCATATATAAGATCCATAAATATTTATTTATACATTAAATCTTGAGGCGACTGTTCAATTGGGCAATTTATTATTTGTAAGGGGTATATTACTATTTCTATGGTCAAGTAATTATTTCATCAATATTGGTTTCCTATCTTATAGAAATAATTTTTATTTCATTAATTATCCATTTATAATGGTTTTGTTATGGTCTGTAAGTTATTATTGTTTTTTGTGTTATATGAAATTACTATAATAAGGTAGAAATTCCTTTGATAAGTTTTTGGTTTATTTCACTACCACTCGATGATGATACTATTAAGATGAAGAAGATCTATTAAATGTGGTGTATAATAATACTTTATAGAAACATATATATTCCTTTAAAGATTATCTATAAATAAACACCAATGTATACAAGGTGTGAATCTATTGAACCTATTATAATAATGGTATTCAAGAAGAGAACTACGTGACTCGGTGACTATAGTAAGGATCTACAGATGAATTTTATTGGGAAGATGGAAATTATTTTTTTTTATGATGTATGAATGTGTCTAATTAAACTCTATGTGACATAATATCATTGAGAATCTGGTCTATTTATGGTTTGTGATGCACCATCCAACTATAATTGTAATATTTGACCATGTTTATAAACCTTGATTATGGTGTATAACCAATCAAGGAAATATGTTGGTATAAGTATCATTGATTTTAAAAATTATTGTATTTATTATCCATTATTTACTATAATATATAGAAAAGTGTGTGAGACAAAATAATGACTACTTCAATACTAAATAAGCTCAAAAATTCATATTTTAAATAAGTTACTTCATAAATGATTTATGTGACTACTGATTCACCACTCCAATCTTAGTTGTCCATTAGTCCCCAAGGAATCTGAATTGTAGTCAGAACAATACAATATTCCATAAAAAATATCTGACTAATTTTTTTACCAAAGAAGTTTATATAATATTCTCAAATAAACAAATCAATATATACACCTAATAGTTCATAAACAGTTTTTCCCTCCATGACATAGAAAACTACATTTAAGAAATATTCTAATAAGTAATGTAATCGTTTGAAGAATAAATAAGAAATATCATAAAGTGAAGGTAATTTTTTTGGTGAGTATTTAGTGATTAAATATGGTGAAATATATTCCTCTAATAATGGTAGTTCAACTTATGAAGAATATGAGATGACTTGAACTATGAATTTTTTTATTCTAATGTTAGCTTTTTAGAAGAATGCTCCAAGGGAATATGTGGCATACATACGTGGGTTAATCATTGAAAAATTTAAATAAAAAACTGGAAGATGATGTTTTCTCTATAGATAATGAAATGGATTAATTCAGTGAATCAACATCACTTTGTAATGATAACAAGTCCATGACTGGTGAATATTTTCAAATGATATTTGTTAATAATGAAGTTTTTAGTACTAATATTTTTTAGTAATTCCAATATCTTGAAAAGATTCATATATTCATTAGGAATTTCAATGATATACAACAGGATTTGAAATCTATGAATGTAAAAGAGAATGAAAATTTAATTCATGAAATAATAACGAGTCATAATGAATAGTATAAGAAGATAAAGAGTGATATGGATTCAAGGCTTAGATATTTATAGGATAAATATAACTCAATTAAAATTATATGTCTAATGTTTTATATTAAGATTAAAAATATTGAATTAGTTTTTTTCAACCTTTTTAATGCCCTAAATGGAACAATTCTATTACATTGGTTTCAATGGATACATATCCCTAAAAATGAATCCAATTTTTTCTAATGGGAGGTTTAGTTCAGGTGGAGAATCATCCTAACCTAGATCATTGAAAATGATATGTCATAGAATAGATAATGTGGCTTTTACTAATCCTATAATTTCTTGGTTTGATAGATATAGATCAAAATTTTCATAAACCTTTATGGAGGAAAATAAAATTAATTCAACCAATATCGTAATAAATTAGTTGGTCTATAGTAGTAAAGCTGCATAATTAATGAAGAAAAAAATCAAATGCTATTTTCCCAATGTAGAAATATGGTCAAGTTAGATAACATGAATATATGGTAAAAAGAAAAATATTAATTTGAAGCTTTTAGTGATACCATTTGTTTGGACACCATGAAATCAATTTTTTGAATAATAGTTCTTCATATAAATGTTCATGGTAACAAAAATATAAGGGGAGAATGTCTATATAATGTAAAAAATAAAATACAAACAACTATCAAACCATTGAAAAAGGGGAGATTATATATTTGAAAATAATAGCTAACAATTTTAATATTTTCCTCATGATATAAAACATGGAAGATCAAAACTATTATGAATGATGTTACAATAATACCAAGTTTTAGAGGTGGAATGAGGTTAATTTCTAACCAAAATTGGTACACATGTATGTTAAAGACAATTTAATTCAACCTTGTGTTCAAAATCTATGAAAAAAATTCCCCCATAAGGTAAATGAAAAAAATTAGTTAGGAGGTTAAAATAATAATGAATACGTTATTCTATTGCAGTAAGAGAGTCCACATCATGGGTCGTTGAAAATTTTAAATGAATTATAATAATGAAATGGGGAATATAAATACTATAATAGAGTCCATACCATAGATATATAACTTGATGGGAATAGATTTTGGAGCCCCTTATGAAGAATTTGAAAAGTTCAATATGAAGGGAATAGTCATGGAAAATAAAGATATGTCTGGAATATTCAATAATGAAGGACATAGTGTTTTCAGATATGTGGAATGGATGTGTAATAAATATTAAAAACTAAATAATATGGGTAAAAAGTATTGAGCCCATGTTCTATTTTTTTGGTAAAAATATTGATTCCACACCCATGAACAGAGATGAGAATATGAATAAAAGTTGTTTAACCAAATCACCATGTAATTTGGAGTTTGAAATAATGATTTAAAAAGATTAAAATAAAATAGGTTCACAATTTTTTAAATATTTTAATACCCCTCAAAATAATAAAAATTTTATTTTATAAATATTGATATAGTTCACAAAGTTGAACATAATAGGGAATATAAGGATGCTTATATGAAGAAAATTAGATCTGAATTTCATGTGTAGGGAAATACATCACAACCATCTAACTCATACTTAGGAGCTTCTAAAATATCCACTAATGTACCGTGTTATTTATGGTTTTTATATTACGATAAATGATGGAGATGAAATCTATAGAGAATTACCTTGAGTTTGAAGAATAGAAATGAATAAATTTACCATAACTTATAAATAATGATAAATGATTACAAATTGATATTCACATTTACACATAAAGAATGTGATATTATATTAATTATCTAATTTTGTTTTTACATGTATATATAATTTTATAAAGGGGGATTTTTTATCTAATAATTTGGGAGAGACTTACTACTTGAAATATTTAGATAAATTTGTTCAAGTGATTCTATATTTATAAATTTTCATGAAAGATTGTATTTACATCCCAAAATGTGAGAATGAAAAACTAGTATCACATGTGAAAGTTTGGATTCAATTATTGTTTAAAACTACCACATTTTTTATAAATAGTTAAAAATATATATAATTAGTTATATTTTTTATTGAACATTTAAATGAAAATTGTGATACCATGTTCAATTCATAGGTGGATTTGTTTGTTTTTATAAAACATTGTCACTTGTAACTAATTAACTATGATAAAAGATGAATTCCTTCACTCATGGAATTGTCTTGTTAATGTTTTTAACTGTATTGATCATTTTTAGAATGCTAGTAAATTACATAATTTTATTGGGCTTTATATTCCTCAAAAAATATCCATATATATAAATTTATACTAGTATACGATGATGCAATAATTTTATACTATACAACTTGTTAAAAAATATATGGAGCAAAGATATTATAGTTTTAATTTCATTATATTCCTACCAATGTATTTCAATTTGTTTCATTTAAAACCTCATATGGAATCATCCTTTAAGAGGTATCATATCTGAAGTGGTATCAATGAAATTTTATTGATATGAATTTGAATTATGAGAAAATCATCCTAAATGCCCACAATGAAAACAATGTGTAATGGAATGTGACCCTTATATTAAGGGGTAAATGAGTTTGATGCATATTGAATTTATTTTAAATAGGTGGTGTGGAATTGTGGAATTACATTTTCTAATAAAGCCAAATTATAAAAGTGGAATTGGAAAAAACATATGTGGGGAAATTTTGTTCTCAAAATATATTTTGTTTTATTTTTTTCAATTATGCTTACAATTTTAATGAAGAAATGTTGAGTTTAGTTATTGATTGAGCATCCTTAAACCAAATAATAAGTAATTTTGTCCATGGTTCTGGAATATGGTGTTGAGAGGTACTCCCAATATGGGTACATGGTAATTTTTGTATAATAATTGATTTCCTACATGTCGGAAAAATATGAAAAATGAAACTGGATTCCTTTGAATAGCTGGCTAAAAAAATCTTGTTGGATACCCACCACATTTAATGAATATTTAGTAGGTCCTCATGTGGAAGATAATTATTAATCTATATAAAATTATATTCTAAATGAGTATCATTATATGAAAATAGATTGATAATGAACTATTATTGGTGAAAAACATGTCTAGATGTATTTTAAATCGGGAATGGATTCAGTATTGGAATAGAAATCAAGCTTAGAATCCACAAATTCATGAATTTGTAACAATGTATGACATCTTCTTTAAACCACAAAAAAATACACATGTATAGAGGATGAACTAAAGATACAAGGATGAGTGTTTTGTTCAATATTCATGAAAACAAAGTGGTCAGTTTTCAGATACTTATATTGATGCTGGGAATCGATTTAAAGTACAATAATATATTAATAATTCGTGATAGAGTGTTGAAGTGGTTATGAATGTGTGATAATTGTTTCCAAAATATTTGAGGATCCCATGTTCAAAATGAATAAAATATAAAAAATGTTGTAAATCCCTTAACAGATTACAACTAAAACTGTTCCATGAGTTGATTCACTACAAGGCCTTAGGATCACCTCCACATATGACAGATGCTTCCAACTGTTGTTGTTTCCCTATGTTGTGATAGTGGTATCATGTTAGATTAAAAACTATTGAAGTAATAAGATATTATATAAAAGTTAGATAAATAGATTGTTGAATTAGTTAATAAACTAATATATAATAAATTTTTAATAAAAAATGAAATGATAAAAAATCTCCAACAACCATCTCATACATACAACACTTCTTACGGACATTGATGACCATACATGCAAAATTACATAATGGAAAATGAAATTAAATTATTGGGATCACATACAAACTCTGAGATAGACCGAATAACCAAGCTTGATGACACTTAAGATATACTACATCTCAATCAATGGAATTCATAAGAGTGGATCCTCTCATTCATGTAATATTGGACCTCAACCTTATCTCTCATGCAATATGTTCACAACCTATGAAAAGAAATCATAAGTCTGTACATAGACAATGTTGCATGTAAATGTGTGGTAAATAATTATTGTAGGAAACCCAAAAGATGAACCCATAAATCATTTTCCATAAGTGAATTCTTATATAATATTATTATCCTATCTAAGAATCAACTAGAAATGATAAAGATTATAAAAATGTTAAACCTCAGTCAATCCCAGGGTTCATGATCAAAATACACTACTTAATGTTCCATTATTCATATATAAATCTTTATATATTTATTTATTTTCACAGACACACACACACACATATATATATATATATATCAAAAAAATGTATATATAAATAAACTATAATATTCATATAGATGATTAAGGTGAAAAGGATATCAATATAGATTTAATAACACTCTACCTGGGTATACGTAAGTTGATCCCTAGAGAAGTAATCCCAATGATAAGATCTACATTGAAAAGTCCTAGAAATTTATATAATAAAGACATGTCACCATTAGGGGGAATCAAGTCCTAGACATAAAATAACTTGTAATCACCTCTAATCACTATAATGATAAATATTGTGTATTGATAGACAATCATGTAAGGATTAAATAACATTAACTATGGAATATGTAGAATGCATCATGTATTAGACCTATATGTTCCAAGACATAGGGCCATTGGTAGGGTAATCCTATTCTAGTGCATAAAGATCATTCATAGTGTTATTATTAGAAAATAGACCTACTAGGTCAAGGACCCAAGGATATTGACCAAGGTATCCTACCCTAGTCCTTGTCTATATCAATGAAAAAAATTGGTTAATATTGAATTATATGATCAAGGACCCAAGGACATTCACCACCGTGTACACCTCAATTTTGTAGATTGAATACATATAAAACATAGTATATGGACCTACATGAAATGAGACCTAATCACATTGACCAAGGAATCCCCCTCGAGTCAATGGAGATCATTCTAGCAAACATGGAATATAATTCCATACCATCATGCATTGTCAGTGTCATACTATATTGCACATCATTGGTTCCATACTATGAACTAAATAATTTATCATGTAGGCTTCACATATATTTCATAGGAAGTACCATTGGGTGGCCCTATCATGTACCACATCATGTATGGATCATTGAAAAAGTACCAAAAAACACCTATGTAAATAATAGATTCATGAAGAATAATATTGTAAATTCATATATAAAGATTGAGCATGTCCAATAAAATTAACCTGATACCACTTTTATTTACACTTTGGAATATATTTTCAGTGTATGTTCAAAGGTGAAAATAGATACCATCTCTATAGAAAATCCCAATGCACTAGCATAGGGTCAGTCAAATGTTAGGACACCCACTGCATCCCTCATTTCAAATCACTATACAAACCTCCTACTTGTTATCATCATGGTCTAAACATAATCAAGGGATTCCCTCTAGGAAACTTGGAAATATAATGTTACCATAGGGATCATATAAGGAATCCATAGATGAAAAAATTTAATAGAGGAATGCAACATGGGATTATCTAGGTCAAATATTAGTAGGGAAATCCTCAGGGGTATCCTCAAAAAAAAATATGTAGGAGGAGGATCCCAAATGGGGTCCTAGAAAAGTGTAAATAGGTAGAGTTATCCTACAATGGATTCCCTATGAGAGAATGTATATGAATGAATCATATAGGCTTCCCTCGGAAATAGTAATAAGTTAGAATAATCCTACATTAGATCACCATGTCAAAAGATAAGATAGTATCTTGGCCTAAAAGGAAATTTATTTAAATACCATCTTTTAGATATGGCTAATGGACCACCGTAGATCAATGGTCAAACTATCAAGAGATATATCCATTTGATTACCAGAGGATGAATAATTACATTTGGTAAGAATATCTAATATCCTTCTAGGATTCCTCAAATAAACTCATTGCAATAACCATCATGATCTACTTGGTAAAATTCATCAAATGGAATACTCAGGCACCCAATTTGGACTCTATGGTGCCAAGATTTGAAAAACCCCTAAAAAGGGTATCAAGGGGGAGTTCATGACATATATAACCTATTACACTATATGTAATCTCAAAGCCACACATGGACGCATACATAAGACATACATAGAATGTAAATGCCAAGATCAATGTGTGTGTACATTCTTGATTGCATGTTCCCTACATGGGGTACCAACACATGTACCTCACATGGAATGTTACTATATTATCTTATCCTTGTACATCTACAAGACGTGTGACCTTTACAGGGTAAGGTAATGTTCTCTAGAAGTCCATGTTCCATCAGACATGCTATCTTCCCATATAATCAGCTATACATCTGAGTATAGGTACATTGTGTGATTACATTGTACACCATGTGTACTTACAAATAGGTCAAATACCACAAATAGGTACAACACACTTTGTGTGTTCCAAAATTATATTCTCTATGATCAGTATTTCCAAACTATAAAACCTTCAAATCTTTACAAGACCCCATTTATTTCCCCAAAAGGAATAGATAGACCCTAAAGGGGTCCTAATCAGTGATAAGAGGGAAATAATATAAGAAAACGTAAAATCTATCAGGATTTTGATAAATATATAAAAACATAATTCCTTTAGGTTTATTATGTAGATGCATCTTCTGTAACCAAGATTTGTTGTTGGGGCACAATGATTTAGCTTCTCTAGAGCTCTGTATTAGCACCTACATTTGTATCCACACACACACACACAAATATATATATATATATCTCACACTCCAACATTATCACATGGTAGAATGAAGGTAAATTTTATTAGGAAAATTTGAGAATCCAAAGGGAGGAGAAGAAATTAAGATAATAAAAAGAAAAGGAAGAATAAGAATATAAAAAAGGATCTGGGCCTAGGATCAATGCCTATCATGAGATAATGCCTCACTTTGGAAAACCCCTTCTAACATAATCAATGGAGGAGTTTATATACTAATCAAAAACTCTATTTAATATATATATGCTAATTAACATGTGAGAATAAATTAATATTTAATTAAATATATATTAATTATTTACTATTCAATCAAAATTCAAACTACTCAGATATCCATGAATCACCTATTCTGGGATAATCACATAACTATTTGAGAAATGGAGTTTTATTAAATTTTATATAAGAAAATATTTTTGAGGAAATGGAAATTTTACACCTTATAAGAATCTGAGAGAAAAAATTTAATTTTTTGTTTTGAAAAATCAAAGTCTACAAAAACATGGGTCATTACAAACTCCCAACATTAATCCAAATCGTCAATGAGAATCCTTGGTGGAAAATGGAATCTATGTTCTCATGTATAGAATATTTACATCTATGTTATCCTGAAAATCTAAATAAAAATATCATAGAATAAACAACTCTCAAACATAGGAGACACATAACAGAGATAAATCTAGTACTCCCCACAATAGGAATCTCCATTTCACTTTCTCATTACCAAACACAAATCATTGAATCTGATACTCCATCCATTACCAAACACAGTGATTAGAACTACCAACCTACTTATACCAAAGAGACATTGTGGATGCATTAAAATGCAACACGTTCTACTTCCCGAGAATGGTTTCCGTAGAAAATAGCTAATTTAAACTAAAAAACGGATTCCCCACTAACAAATAGACAATGTTACACTCCCCCAAAACATGGTTTACATTATACCACTCCTTAATCATATTCTCATTAGGTTTTGTTATCAAAATAGGAAAAATATTCAATAGAAAATAATCTCATTGTAAAAAATATACTCTCTCAGCTAAGTTGGGATTATGTTAAGATAGATGGCATGTTCTCCTCTAAATCAGGAGTACATTAATATTTCATCTAATAGTTATTATATATCTCCTTGATCAACTCTCAGATTATAATAGGATAAAAATTTCTCTAAGCACCTCCTATCATCATATCTCTAGAAAATGAATTTTTGGGTCCAACTATGGGTCATCCTTTACAAAACATCTGATTTATTTCAACTGCCTCATGTATCATGATGGATAAGTACACATTAATCCCAAATCATGGGAAACTCTGACCATATAAAGTCACTAAGTCATTGATCCTTGTCTATCATAAAACCATTAACCGGTTTTCAATTTAAAAATTAAAAAATATTACAAATGTACACACATTCTATCTCAATTAGAAATACATGTGTACAATCCCATACCACCCAATTCAAAACCTAACTCACACTCCACTGATTTTTCCATTAAAAAGGATATTCAGAATATGATACATTGAATTCCATTAATAATACATTAGTGGATCCCAAAAAAATCTTCTTCAAAATTGAGTACCTAACATGTGAGATAAAGTATTTCACAATGGAACATCACTCAATGTCATTATAATAGTGAGTTTCTACCCACATTCTGAGAATATTCTAATAATGGAAGCCCTAGTTGATCAAAATAGAAATAGAAAAATTCACTTCTATCAATGATATCCTAAAATCTCAAGCAACCAAGATATTTCCTCCAAATATAAAGGCATCATCACGTCTATATCATAAAAACCAATAACCTATCAAGCATCAATTTTAGAAAGAGCATGAAATGAAGATCACTAACTAAAAATTCATCCATAACCATTGTCCAACGTCTCTCATAGTTTTCACTTTATCTAAATGAAATTTTATCCTATAATCGTTTGATCTAAAGAAATGGACCTCAAAGTATCTCACCTAGGCCTATAGATCATGTCTCATATCAGGGTCATTAGGTATGACAACCTAGCTCAAAAGAGAAACCTCTCAACATGTTATCATCTCAGATGTTGTCATACAGAAACCTATCGCAACATTAGTCAAATGAAACCCTTGTCTACTATCTATCTAAATGTATGTAATAAAAAATTATCCTATGTGGGTCAAAAAATATCCTGAATTAGCCTACCAAGATCTTGATCCTCATTGGTCATCCTCATATGGGACTACCCCATAGAGTACCATGATATGAATGTAGAAATAAATGATGAACTAACACTCATAACGAATCTATATATAGTAATACCTCAATGAAGTTTCTAGTTCACTATACATTTTTAGGTATCTATCAACATCATACAAAGTATCCCAACAAGATAAACATAACATAGGTTGGTTAAGTATATTTTCTATCCAAGCTATGTCGAAAAACACCGTATAGGTTGTTACTGACACATTAAATAACCGAACCATTAAATAAAACCTCATAGGAGGTCCATCACCTAGTAATTATATGATATATGAACCTACTACGGAAACTAAAAATCCACAACATGAGAAAAAATTCATTACCCTAACTATCAAATGTCTCACTATAGGCTCGGATGACATGCCATTAGAGGGAAATATATATAAGTTATTTCAATTGCGTATAATTCAACCAAGAAAATATATGGGAGAACTCCATTTAGGTTGTTGTTGACACTGTAAACAACTTTTTTCAATCATTGATAATAATAAAACATTAGGAGGCCTATAACACATGAATCCTACATGGAAAATATGATGCAAGAGGTTCCACTTTCCTTTTCCATCCAAGAGTTGAAATATTTTAGTGGACTCTTTCTAGATGACAACTATAATAAATCAATGAATGTTCTCTTTCCAAAATGACAAGAACCAAAAATTTATATTAAAATACCATCCCATAAAAAAATTTCATTTCTCAATGTGAATTTAATGTAAAAATATAATATTGTATAACAAGAATAGTAATCCCATATACCTGGAAACATAGACACCTAACAAGAACAAGTGTTATCAATGCCACAGTGTGATATCCTTTATAGTTTCGAACACATTCCTAGTCTTCCTGTATACCAAATCCTAAATATTAATAATATAAGAAATGAATAGCTTTTATAACAATTTTTAATATCCCGACCATAGTTCCACTAATCATGTTCTTAAAGACAACTTTCCCTAAAGCCTCAAGTACACCTCCCAATTTGATAGATACTAATGATTAGCATTGAGGGAATAGGGTGTGACATTAGGGAGACTATGAAATAATATCAAAGAAGAAAATATATAATGTAACTTTCTATTATGAACATTGTTAAATAAACATAATGTCGAAGGAGTAGATATAATAGAGGAGAAGTATGTTTTAATAATAAATGAAATAATATAAAATCCTATGATGCAATGTCATACAAATAATCTTTTTTACCTACTAGGATGAAAAAAGATTTAAAAGTACACAATGGAAATCAAAATATACTTATATGGTTGTCCAACTAACTTTATTTTAGAAAAAACCCCAGAAATTAACTAGGCATTCATACATAGATTTTACATCATTTTTATGCACATTTATTACATTGAACAAACATATGAATATTGATTGTAATGGTATAATTATTTTGTAAACTTGGTAACATAATGAATCATTTCATAAGTTAACTAAATCATCTAAAACTATGTTGTTCATAATTATAACCATTTTTAGACAAATCATACATTACACATTTCTTCATAACATGGGTAAATGAAACACAAGAAGCATTGATCTAAAATATTTAGTAAGGGTAAATTGGGGAGATACATAAACCAAACATACCTAGAAGTGTATGACGGAATGGTCATTAAATGTGATAAACATACCCTATATATCATAGATCACAAACACGAGTCATTGAATAAATATTGGTAGTTCTTAAGACTTGAATCATAATTAAATAAAAAACATGAACCATAAGAATATAACATTGGAAACATCCATTTAATTTTAGAACATAAATAATCATATATAATCACTTTCATTTTAGTTCTAGGATCATTTCTATGCTAATATATTGGAATGGTTTCACTCCACAAATAATCATAGGAGTCATGGTTCACATACAAGACTGTCATTATGGATAAATTCCATTGTTGAACTTATTTCTCTCCCCATTATAGTCATTTTTATCTAATGATATATTAAATATTACTCAATACATCAGAGGTAGATATTGATCCCACCCATTTTGGTTATAATGTAAACACAATCCTTGGTTATAATGTTCCCATCATCATTGGTTATAACATAACCACCATCACTTAATTAAAACATTATGTATTTATTCCAAGATATCATAAAACATTCACCATATGGGATCTCATTGAAATATATGGGCATTATAAACATTTCATATATACATACCCAATGGAAAAATAACTTGTTTCATTATCATTTCATCATTTCCTAAAAGAAGAACCTATTGAAAAATAATAGTGTTTCAGAATAATTTTATCAACAATTAACCTATGGATAAGAAACAGGTTTCATAAATATATTTTCATTATAAAGATGATCTATCCAGAGAAATAATATTAATTGTATCCTTGGATCATATCCCCAGTGGAGCTAAAATGACATCCTAATATGTTATATTACATGGAAAATGTCTTTGAAAGATAACATGGAACTTTTCAAGAGGAAAATTTCTTTAAAAATATTTTTTTTAAACATTAAACATTTTCAAAATCCATTTATTTTTAAATTATATTCGAAATAAATAAAGGAATATTTCAAAAATCATTTAAAACTTTTCTTTAGGAAAATATCATGCCCATTTTGTTTGTTAATGTTTTTAATGTAAAAATTCATTAAAATTTAGGGAAGTTATTTTCTTTTAAAATTATCTTTGAAACATATACATAATTATTTTATACAATGAGTTTTCATGATGGCAAAAAATACTACTCATTATGTACACATTTAAACAAATGTTCCTTTTACGTGTTTGTAAAATCCAAATGGGCCTTATATGAAAATATACATGAAAAATAAATTAAATAAATATTCAAAAAATTATGTCATGGGAAAAAATTCTTCAATAAATAATTTTTAAAATATTAATACAGTTTAAAAAATGAATTAAATCATGTTTTGGAAGAAAAAGGGATTTGGACTGAATATTTAAATAAAGATGATTTCTTTCAAAAAAAATTATTTAAAACACTAGATTACATAAAAATAGGAAATTGAAGGCAAAAATGTATTCTAATGACATTACTATATGATAATAATTTTATTTATTTTCTTGATATATGTTTTATATGATTTCATCATTTGAACATAATCATAGACAATCCATATTAACGATGATATTGAATCATAAATCCCTTACCATTTTATTAACATTGAATCGTAATCCTCATGATAGATGATAAATAAATTTAACCTCAAATATAAGAACAATAATTAAATTCATGATATAACATTTGAATAAGTTTTTATATACACCTCGTAAACAATATAGGTTCATAACATAACATATGCCTCAATGATGAAAAATTGAGACAATAAACCCTTAATACTATAGAAAAATTCATATTGAAGACCCCATGAAAGATTGATTATAAAATGGATATGAAAATCAAAATAATTGTATGTGTAAAATTCATAAAATAAAATCATGATATTTATATACTCCACACAAAATAAAGAAGTGGTGAATATGGCATTTGTCACACAAAATTAAGAATGTTAGACCGAAATCAATTTAAACATTAGTAATATTTTAAATCATAAGACCAAATAAACAATAATATAAAATTAATGATAAAATATACTGTAAAATTTTATATTCATGATATAAAATGTAAAAGGGGCTGTATATACACAACCAAAAATAAATGTGTGGTAAATATTCATATGACTTCTAAAAATAAAAGAGAGATCGGAAATCTCGTAAATTAAGTCTCGAATTCATTCATACATGATTAAACATCAATAATAATAAATATAAAAATTTTATAAATGAACTATTTATCCATAAATATATATATAATACCATATATTATTTACCTTTTACCTTTTATTATCCTCTTATTGACAATTCCCTATTAAAAACATTTTTCCGATAATAACTTTTTTGTTTTTCATGTATTTTTTTATTTTTTTATTATAGAACTAATATATTGATAATGGTTCCATAATATCCATATTTTTATACATTATATAAATATAATATATATTCATTATATATATTTTTTTATATTAATGTATAAAATTTAGATATATAAAATGAAATACACATTTTTTGGAGGCAGTAAGTCGTTCGTAAGAAAGAACTCTAATTTTATTTTCAGGAATGATTATAGAATTGTAAATAATATATTAAAATTAGATAATAATATTTATTTAATTTATAAATATAAGTTTATTATTTAATCATTTCATTAGGACCTTTATTATAAATAATATGTGTAGAGAAAATCACATCAATTCGTGAGGTGGCAATCCATCATACATAAGTGAAACATTATTGAATTCCCATAGAATTGAATGTAATTGGTAAAATGTGAAATAATTATAAAAAAATTATAAATATGTACCCCATATAATTTTTTTATATTTAACATATCATCGCTAATATCCAATTAAAATGGAAATTTAATACACATCACATCGATTCGTGTGGTGGTATTCTACTATACAGAAGAGCGATATATTGTTCTCCAAAGGATTTTTAGGTAAGTAGGTCTATGTTGTTTTATAATTACATACATATAATAATATAATATGTATAATATATAATAATTAAATCCATCATTATATCCCTCTGTGATATGTTGTGATGGAAAATGAATATCATCAGTACACCATGATGTAGTTCTCTATACACATGAATGATGATTTTGAATCCCATTTGATGGAATTGGAAAGGTATTTGGGTTTTAAAACTGAAATAATAACATATAATATATTTAATATAATAATAATTTTATAACATCATATTTTAATAATAATTTATGTAGTTTTCTGAGTAAAGAAATAAAATTAGCGGTCATGGACGTCACCTCATATTCAGACAACGTTTTTTATTCCAAAGGCTTCATTATAAGGATTTATGATAAAAAGTAAGGCCTCTAGGATTATAGTATGTAATCATGGATTTTATATGTCCATTTAATATATAATAATGGGTTTTTATTTGGGAAGATGGGAGGATATGTGGTGTCCTTTTATAAGTGAGGGGACAGACATACTTGTATATTTTGAAAAGAAATATTCTTCACATATTTTATTATTCTGAATGGATCAAATAAATATATATTATAGACACTATAAAAGATAATACTGGATTATTTCCATAAAATGTTTTTTGGAAGTGTTTATTTTTAATTTTACCCTTCGTCCTTTAAGATTGACAACAAGGTAAAGTCATATTCATTTAAACCACAATAATTATTTTTTATCCCTTGATAATTATTTATGGTAAATAGTTATATTTTGGTTATTAAATAATCTAAATTATTCTAATTCTAGATATTTAATATATTTTCCATGTTCCACTCATATATGTTTATAAATTTAATTTTAAATTAATCTTGTTAATGGGACGATATTGATGTTTTCTAAAGAGAAAATATTACAAAGATTAAAATGTTTTTATTTCAAATTTAATTACGAATTTTTTTCCAATGACCTAAATTTGTTAAATATATATATTATTTCAAAAATATTATTTTAAAAAATATATTAAATTTTTATTTATGTTTTTAAATGCTTTAAATGAAATGAAAATTCATAATAAAACCTAGTATTTTTCAGTATAAAGCAAAAAAAATATCTTCGTTGAAAATTCTCCAACACTCACTATAAAATAAATTATAAATTATTAATTGAAAAATTATTTTATTTTTTTCTTAAGAATTATCATAAATTGCTAAAAATTAGAATAACTGCGAAAATGAGAAAAAACAATTTTCTAGAATTTTTTTTTATTGTATAATTGGCATTATTCTAATATCATGTTTACAAAACAAATATAATAAATGTTAAAATTTTAATTAAAAATATATTATATAAATTTCATTTAAATAATTCATAAAAAATTATATCATTAATTATTTTAGGTAAAAAATATTTATTTCATAAAAAATATTTTTTAGAAAAATATTTCTTTTATTTTGAGAAGGTTTTTAATTTTTTTCTAATAACTTTTTCATAATCGAAATAATTTTATATTTATTTTTTAAAAATATATTATAATAATTTATTTTCTCATATTCATACACTTAATTCTGAGGAAGAGGTCAAAATATCAAATTAAATAATAATATTTTAATAGTATAACATGTAATGATTAAAATTGACATTGGGAGTAAAAGAAGGCACACTTAGTGTTTCACATAATGAATGATAAAACAAATTCATGTAATCATAAAATATATAAAGAAATAAATTTATTTCAATAATAACTATTCACTACATCTTATGGTGTTACATTAAAAATCCCTTAAATAAATTTCTTCCCCTCAATTTTAACAAGTGCTCAAAAAATGAGGGCATATCATCTAAAAATCTATTTATTGGAAACCCATAATGTAAAAAAATTTAATAAAAAATATACATGAAGACAGAGAAAGGATATTGTGATTTTCATCATGAATAACACATATTAAGTTTTCAAATAGGATAATATAGGTGGGAAGTGAAAATTCTTATATAGATAAAAAGTATATTATCCAAATAATGATGTAAAGTGAAAGAGATAATTGATCACATGATATTGTATTATAATTTGACAAAAAACAACCACAAAACCATAAAAAAGGATTTTTTGTAAAAGGACATTGATATAATCATAATCAATTGTAATAAGATATCATTTTATTTCATGATCATTTTTCTAATGTTGGGGAATTTTCATAAAAATAAAAAATTAAATGATTTCACTAAATTGCATAAGAAAAATCTCACACATGGGTTATTCTTCAATAAATATAAACTTTATATATTACACCAAGAAATAGAGATGAATATTTTGTTATATAAGCTCTAACATATCACAATATCTATAAAATAATGATATGTTAGTCCTTATATATGTAGTTATTATCATAACATAAATTTTAGAAAAAGATATCCAATATGATATATCATTACATGGGGAATTAATACATTTTCTTTTAAAACCACATCCAAAGTTCAATATAATCCATTACATAAATTATTATCCATATGAACATTCCCCAATACAAAATTTATAATTACGTTTACTAAATTTAGAGATATTAACGTAACATTAATCCTCAAAATAGTATTATGTAGATCTTAATGGTCACATAACAAATATCTGAATACCATGGTCATATATTCTTCTAGTTCTTGGTAATAATAATTATTAAAATAATTACTCAATGAAAACATGAATTAATCCTTATTTCATGAATTATAAAAACAATTATTGAATATATACCATATATGCTATAATGTTGAAAACTCAATCAATTTTATCATAAACCATTTTATCAATAATTCATTCATCAATTATTAGGTAATTAATTTAATCCAAATTACTATATTGGCATCAAAAATATCTTTATAAAAAGTAAAAGACATTTTATCAAAATAATAAACATTTTACGGGTTACATTTCCATAATAATTTCTTTTCAATAATTTATATTCATTCAATTAAATCAATTTTATAGGTCATCAGTACCACTCATCGTATTCTTGAAAATAATTATTAAAAAATGTATACAGAAAAATAAATATATATTTCAAAATTATTGAATTTGAATAAATAAGAACATAAATAATTCCACTTTATTCTAAAACCATTAAATATAATTCATCATCTTTATCCTTAATACCACATCCCTTTAAAATTTCATTTTTGTATCTTCATCAGCCGAAATATAACCATTACACGTACCAACATTCTAATTATCTTTTTAAGAATTCCCTATAGGAAATTTTTTCTTATAATTCCCATAAAAACATATTTTATAACTTTTTAAAATTGATTATGCCATAGGGAAACCATTATTCTCAACAATTTCAATTACTAAACTTTTAATTTTTCTCAACACTAACATAATATGTTCCCTTATTCTCCTATCATAAATCATTTTATCATTCTTTTTATACAATACCAATAGAGATTCTCCCCAAAAAATAAATTATTTATTTATTTTATAAATTCCACATTAAGGTTATGTGACAACAGTACATTACAAAAGTCAAAAACCACAATCCAATATTGAAATATTTAAATTCTGAATACAAATGATCATTAACCAAAACCTAGGTCAAAATTTCCTGACATGTAAATCTAATATTACAAACATGTGGGAAACTAAATATTCTTTCCTTGATGGTATCCTCCATCAGTACTCTTAATGAACTATATCATTCTCTTCTTCAATGAGTCCGATAGTTTGTTAATTAGAATGTTGTTAATAATATATAATTATAACCATTTTAGAAAAATAATAATATCATTCACTCTAGTTATAATTTCATTTGGATTGTCCTAAAAACATTTCCTATCAAATTCAATATAAATCCATTTAATTATGGTACCAAACATTGAATAAAACTAGAAAGAATAGCCTAAGTATCAATATTTATAGTTGGAAACCACAAAATCTTGAAAAAATTCTTCTAAGATGTCTAAATCATGATGCATTATTTTTAATTTATGACACGTTTGTTCTATTATAGTCCATTCATAATAATAATATATATAAAAATTAATTATGGTATATAAAGTGTTTTTTAATTTTCTAATCATATTTTGTGTAGTGTCAAACCATATGGGAAGTACGGCTCATGGTTGTATACCACATGACGATCAAGTGGAGCATAATTTTTCCTTTTAGATGTTACAACCCAAAAAAACCTATATTCAAGATCCAAATACATTTTTAGTATCTTGAAATGAATGAAATTTCAGGGAAACCAGTTGCTCTATACATTACTAAAATTCCATGAAATTCTCTTATTTATTAACTAATCCTTAGACTTTTCTTTAGGTATTACCCTAATGTTATATAATCCATGTTTATAATGGAATTTGACACCTATAATCTGATACCGAATATAATGACCCATGAATTTCATACATAGATATTACATAATATTTTTATGAACATTCATTAAATTACATAAACAAAAACTTGGGTATCATAATGATATAGTTCCATTGCAAACATGGAAATGTAAAAAATAGTTTCATTGGTGAAATACGTCATCTACCTATATGTTCTTAAAATATATAACCCTTATAAAAAAATTATTCATAATATATTTCTATATAACATGGGGAATGGAAACAAAAATAATGGTAAGTAGGAGAGATACCTAACCATATCTTTAGTAGAAGGGTTTGAAAACCTGTGAAAAACATATGAAAACCATGGACTTCATAAAATGGATCATAAACCTGAGCCATGAAATAAATATTGTCTTATCAAAATACATGAATCATAATGAAATAAAATTACCTGAACCATGCGATCATAAAATTATCATAAGGAATATATTTATGGTATACAAATAAACATAGAAAATAATTTCTATGGTAGTTAAATCTTAATTTCCAAGACTGTAATAGTGGAATGGGTTAACTCCCCAAATCATGATTGTAGTCAAGGTTCATTCCCAAGACTTTCATATAGGACAGAATCCCTTACTAAACTAGATTATCTCCCTATTTTTATCTTGTTTATGTCATTAAATATCAATATTTTCCCAATGGATTGGAGGGAATATAGGTCCCACCCATAAATATTTCTTGTATTTTATATAATTCTTATAGTAAAGCCATTCATGAGTGTCTCTATAGCTCCTACATGGCCTTGAAGACTGGGGAGAGGGTCCTATAGATGGATATCAAACCACTAATCAAGGGGGGTTATTTCTTCCCTTCACTGTGGTGGCTGAAGTCTAGTAGCGACCTCTCCATTATAGCCCCAAGTATGATGTCCCTCGGTAACTTGGTTGGATGGAGGCCCCATGTGGTTGGGGTTAAGCTGAACATTGACGGTTCATTTAACAATGGGTTTATAAGGGGTGGGGAGATGTCTATGACCGATAGGGTTCAATGGAATTTGTGTTCATTTTTTAGTTAGGAAGGGTTCCTCCCTCAGGGATGAGGATTCTATGATACTCAAGATTTTGGAATTGTGTAACTCCCACGTATTCGATCTCCATCAGGTGGAAACTGACCCTAGGGTTCTTCTCCAATCAATTCATGGTGTGGTCAATTATCCCTAGGTTGTTATGTATTTAATTCCAAACTATTGAAATCTTCTTCCTGATAAAATTATTCTTAATAATACATGTGTTGAAGGAAAAAAATTCATAGACTTCCTCACATTATGGTTTATGTGTAACAATTCTTGAATTATTATTAGTTGTATTGCCTACCTTCCCATTGAGTGAATTAGTCTAGTTCATGCTGCTGCCTTGGGTTTTTACTTCTATAGACCTCCTTGATTTTTTTGGGCTTCAACTCACTTTTTCCCTTAATAATAATTTCTGGTAAAAAACCTTCTAAGAGAAATGGTATTCATAAACAAAATTATAACATTAAAAAACATCAAGAGATTTAATAATAATGGTATCCATGGATTATATATATAATAGATCATAAATAACATCCTAAGACACCATTATAGATGGGAAATGTTTTTAAAAGATCTCATTAATAATTTATAGAGTAAAATATTCATTAAAAATTTAAAAACATATTTATCATACATAAAAATGATTCATAACTTTCTTCATTAATAATTACGTTGGAAAATGTATAAAGGAACCATTTAAGAATAATTTAAATTAGTTCTTAATGAAAAAAAGTATTCATTTTAAAAAGGTTTTTTTAAAAATAAAAAATTCATAAAAACATATATAACATATTTTTTTGGAAAATAAATTTTGGATATTATAAATGAATCATTAAAAAAATATGTTTTTATGTAGGAGGAAAATATGGTTGATGATGAACACTTTAAAACAATAATCTCATTCACATTTTCTGTAAAATCCAAACAAGTCATGTTTTAAAAAATGATATAAGATTCCTTAAAAATATTAAAATTTCAAAAATAGATAAAAAAACCTTATTATATAATATTTATAACATTAATAACATTTCTAAAATGATTTTTGGAAGAAATTATTTTGGAAGAAAACTGGTTTTTGATAGAAATGATAAACAAAGGCGATTTTTTATAAAAACCTAATTTTGATGTCAATAGTACATAAAGAGAGGAAATTTATTGGGAATTATTAATTCTCATAAAATAACCATAGTATAATAATATCCATATCCATCTTCATAGATTGATGATATTATTTCGTCATTGTAATCATAATCATGAACAATCTAGAAAAATGATGACTGTAACATCCTAGGTATTTATAGAATAAAATTTTTCTATATCTATTAGTATTTATGAATAATATATTAATTTTATGTTAAAGGGTATTATTTTATTGATAGAATACTCAACACACAACAATGGGTTTATTCTAAATCTGATATTTCACACAACGATGTGTTATACAAGAAAATAATACAATAATAATTTTTTTTAAATGGTAGTTAAGTCCGAGTAATTTTTTTGGAACTAATGAAAATAAAAAATTAAAATATTATTAGATATGTTATTTTCAATTTTATGACATTTATCCAATAAAATTTCGAGGATGAATATGAGAATGAATCCAATTTTAATCACAAAATACTCTAATATTTTTTAAACAATAGTTATACTTCCTTTTAATGGATAGCCCTTTTTAAATCTAGTTTTTTCACTTTTATATATTTTATTTAATAAAATAAAAATTTCCTTAGAATAGGGAATTAAAAACTTCCTTTGGATATATTTCTCATAAAATTTAATTTTTAATGAACAGTGAGAAATACAGTATTTTAATTCAAAATTACATTTTCATCTAATTTATTTATATAGATATATTTTCCTTTTGATTTGGTTTAAAGTCTAATTAGATTATTTTTTTCTAATTTAATACAATTATTG
Organism: Viscum album; assembly: GCA_963277665.1. Lineage (NCBI taxonomy): Eukaryota > Viridiplantae > Streptophyta > Magnoliopsida > Santalales > Viscaceae > Viscum > Viscum album. The sequence continues at coordinate 1,128,929,088 of OY728120.1, forward strand.
TCATTTTACATAATTATACATTTTAATTGGATATAAAAACCTGTAAATCATTATATTGTTTTTACTTCTTAAAAACCAGTTTTCTTATTTTGACAATGAGTAATAATTTTAAATTAATTACTGTCGTATCTATTTTTTGAATTTTGATAAGTGAAATCTATATTTTCAATAAAATGGTCCAAATTATGTAAATAGTAAACATTTATTTTTTGGACATTATGAATAGTATGTTCAGAAATTATTTTTATTCACCATAGATGAAGGGTAAATACTGTAAATAAGGGTAAAAAATTAATATTATAATAATATAAAACAACAATAAATGTGTACGAATACTACTGGATGAGATATTTATTACCATTATCATACGTAGGAAGAACTCTTTTCATTTTGGAGCCACTTGGGTTTGAAAATAACATTCTATAATATTTAATTTAAAGAAATGGAAAATATAACATAAACATGCTTCATTTAATAGATAAATTTTAATATTGGTTTATATAAAAGATATCTATGACTATAAATTTTCATTAGAAATGTAAATTTTTTTTTTACCTAATGGTATTTTATTTATACCTTTTAGATGTAAAATTAATAAATATATTTATGACACAATGATGATGTAGTGATTACCTGATTAATGAATGATTCAAATAATTGAATTTATAAATATTGAAATAAATATAATTTGAAAATTTTGATGTCATACACAAGTTTTATGGATGAAATTGATATTCAAGGTATGATATAATTTTTTTTATAAGGAATCAAATTTTATGACATTAAGAAAAATCAATTACAACTAGTGTCAAATTTGACAAAATTGAGTTTTTATACAAAATACTATTTTATTAAATGCTATAATAGTCTTAAAAATATAATATTTGGACAAATGACTTATATAATGTTACAAAATTATCCACATGTGTGTCTATTGTAATTTAATAGTATCTATAGTAACCATATATTATGAAATACAAGAATACATGGTAAGAGTTAATGTTTTTTTCAACAGGTTAAAGCTAAAAGATAAGTTTAATTTTGTGACCTGAAAATGTCTATAACCCTTTGGATTAGAGGGTTTAGACCCATCCTCATATTATCCTATAAATATTTCACTTTGGAAGTATAATAAATTTAAAAATAAATTTATTAAAAAATAATATTTCAAGGCATTTTTAAAGTGACCCTCCTCCCTCTTATAAAAGGCTAACACCTCTACCCACTTACTCACACCTCTCAAGACCTTTGGATCATTCAAATTATTCTAAAATAACATAACAACGTCCCTGAATTCCTCCAAGAATTCCTACATTGGGAATAAGTAATATCCTGAAATCAATTTGGCTAAAATCAAAAGAAGTTACGCGATTTAGAGGTAACATCTTTTCTAAAGTTCATTTATTTTATTTTGCTTCTCCACTCACTATGATCTTCTTATTATATGATTAAATAAAAAATTTATACTAAATATAATAAGATGTAGTTATAATAATTATTCAAACTATTCATTGATACACCTCTATCTAATGGATACGAACATACTGTTTCTGTGGACGATGAACTACCGCCTCACTAAACGATGACTGTTAAATTTTCTCCTATCACCTCTCATGGTAGAAATTATGATGGAACTATATATATATATATATATGTGATATATTAATTTTTTTGTCTTCATTCATAAATAATTTTTATTTACAACTTACTTTTATACTGTCCATGTTGTGTATATATGATAATTTTGTTTGAGGGAGTGTGACTACTGCCACCTCAAAGCGATGTGACTTGTTCCCACTATTTATGGAATGTATAAATAATGGTTTTATTAAACCTATTAGACATACATGACATAACTATAATACTAGTATTATAATATAATTTTATATCATGTTATTATTATTCTTTTAATATGAAAAAAAATGAATCTAGCATTCATGCGTAAGTACGAACTACCATCTCCATGAATTGTGAATTTAAATTCATATCTCAAACTATTCTGGATATTATAAATAATTATATAATAGATATATATAATATTTAAATAATGAATAATATTATGGAGAACTTGTAATTTTCACTATATTGGCACATTACATCAAAACAAATTCATTTTCGACTTAAGTACCAAATATCAACAATACGTTTGATATGAACATTAAACATTTGGTTATTTTTATAACATGTAATAAGTTATATAAATTGAATAATAAACCCGAAAAATTTTCTCAATAATGTAAAATTTTACATGATTTTATTATTCAGGAACATAATGATTGTACATGATGAGTCAGACTCAAGGTAAGGGACTTCATCTCAATCTCCTTTCTTTGAGGCATATTTTGGTTTATACACGGCCTTCATCTATACAGTGTATAATCAAAACTTTTAACTTATAATTTCATTAAATTATTTTCAAAAGGGAATATATTTTTTAAATAAGAGTTTTACTTAACAAACAAATGAATGTTTCTTTTAACATATGTGGCGACAACGATATTTTTGTCACCACAAGCATTATTTGACATCGGACATCCTCTACAAGCCATAATTTTTTTAAAAAGATAATTAAATAAATTATTATGATATTTTGGTTTTGAAGATGGTTTTGGGAATGGATTGATTATATGAATATCATTAATCTATGTCTTATGATTTTAATGTGGGAATGTTAATTTTCCTTGTCCATGTATTATGATTATGTCATGGTTCATGGGAATTGATTATGTATATGGGTGGTTTCGTGATAAACTAAGTGCTGATGAGCCCATGATAGCTCTCCAAATAATTGTTTAATGTGATGGAGGTAAATGTTATGGTTTCTCCATAGTGATTTAATGAATATATTAAGATGGGTATTCAAAATGTAACCATGAAGGTAAATCCCAATGTGGTTGGGAAATCTAAAATATTAGTATGTTATAGATTCCATAAGTTACCTTTTTAATTTATTATTTCATTGATTTATTCATATATTATGTTATATAATGAGGTATATTATGGATCTTATGTTTTATGAGTAAAAACTATGATCTCATTGGTTTGTGTGTATTCATATAGTACTAATTTATTTCCTTATTTTATGTCTCGTACTAATGTTTTTATGAAATGGTTTTCACATGAAATAAATAAGAATAGAGTGAATGATGGGATTAAAGAAAATACATGTTGTTTAAACATGGAACGAACCATTATTCTTTTTAAAAAGATTGTATTTTATGAAAAAATTGGATATAGTGGAGTGTCCGCTTTGCAATATTTGAGATGCAATGTAATATTTATGGTTTAATTAGCTAAAACAATAAACCTAAAAATATGCACATTATGAAAGAAAGTATATTCTTGATCAAAAATCAATATTATGTAATGTTTAAGTTTGGGGCCTTACTGTTGGTATCATAGATCAGTTTAGATAACTTTAGAGGTTTTGGTGTTATTTAAGCATAAGTTACATGTTTTATATAACCACAATAGATAGCATATTAGAATGTTTTAGATTCATTTTAGAGAAATTTAATGAGTTTAATAAAACATTAGTAAGTATATCGTAGTGTTTAACATCCTCATAAGATAATATATGATGATTTTATTGATAAATTTACAATGACATTTTTGGTTTATGTAAATGGATAGATATAGAAGGCACCATAGTAACAATGGATGTGAGGGAACTGTGGTGGTTTTCTGAATAAGAAACTAAATGAAATGGGAGTCGAAATTATTACTCTTATGGTTATTATAAACCAGCTATCTGGATTCATGGTTGAGCACTTCATCCTCGGTGATTTTTATAAGGCATTATATATGCGTGAAACGAATCCCAGTGGATGTTCTTGTAATAATCATAAAGTAAAGTATATTCAAAAACCTATGTGCCAATGATGTGGAATGATGAACCTATGAAAATATTATGATGGGATGGGAAGATCATATAGATGTGGTAATGATGGTTATAAATAAATAACCTTCCATGGAAGAAGGAATCATTATGATGACTCAATTCTGAAGGATTTATTAATTGATTTAAATGTTTTCAGCATGGTCATTATGCAAATAGATATCCTACAACGAAGGTTCATGAATGAGATTAGCAGAACCCAAAAAATATATGTTTATCAATACCTAATTCTATTCCAATTGATGATGAGGAAACTGAAAAAGGCATATGAAAGGTATAGATAATATCTTATCTCGGGTTTTGAAATTATTGAATATTTGGATATGATTCATGCATTATATTATTAGGAATGATGTATTAAGGAATAAGATGGAAAATACTAGGTAGGGTATCAATAAGAATGATAAATGATCAATAAGTCTACATACAAAGGACTCAAGAGTAATGGTAGATTTTTGGATGATTAAATATTTAATAGTGTTAATGTTCTTTTGATTATGGGAATAATTTGTAAGAATTTTTCTTGTATGTGTAACCCAATATTTTGTTAAGTGAAAATTTTATTTGAGGAAGGATTATATTTTCTCTTGTGTACATAATTATAACATGATGGGTAACATTTATATGATATTTTATTTTGAGGTTATTATGAGATATTACATTTTGGAATGAAAAATTAAGGACATGAGATAAAAATTGACATTAAAATATCTTATGGTTATTTAAGAAGATTTTATCTCAATTTTGGAATGATATATGAATTATATAGTATTAGAAAGATCACAACCCACAAGAAGGGTGACAACCCATCACCTCAGATAAGATCGTGGGAGTCCAACCAACAACTAAAGTGTGACATGGCTTTATCGCCAACCACTGGCCTACGTGAAGTCCCAGGTAAGTATGAGTTTTACTTTTTAGTTTAACACATTTATGGAATCATAATATGTTGATTTTGGAAACATATGTTTTATCAAATGGATATAATTGGTATTGGAAAAAAATTTATGGATTAAGGTCTGAATGTTGTTTTGGAAGATGTTATCTATTTTGGGAACTTTATATGATTATGATAAATAGAATACAATGGGTTTTAATTGAGGAATAATGGTTTAATTAATTTTTTTGGAATAATCTAGTATTTTAATTGTCGACATATGGGGAATTAGAGTATTTAAGGGTATTATTAACCTATCTTTTAGAAAATGTGATTAGGTTAGTTACTTTTTGGTATGAGACATTTAAAGTGATTTATATTATTTGGATATAAATGTTAAAATTTATCTTAGAAGATTATGTTATTAAATCATCATGATTTTTTATTTCAATCCCTGTTTAGATAATTTGGAGAATTTATATGGACAACAATTCGTTGAATGGTTTATGTTAGACTTTGGGTATTACGGATGAATTTTGGAGAATAAAAGTAGTCAATTTTCTTATAAATGATTATTATTTTTCAGGATTATATAATCTTGTACTAACTATTTTTTTGGTTAATGTCTAAAGACTAGGGAAATATATAGTTCTAATTTTGTGGATTATGTTATTCTCTAGAAGTTGATTCTAGTGTTTCATTAGTGACCAAGTCATCTTGAATACTCATCATTTGGAGAAAATATGAATTTGTTATAGATATTTATTATAGGATGAACATCTAATTGAAAAGGATGTACATTTCCTGATGTTATTATTATATGTTGTAAAATAATTCCTCATAATTTTTAAAATGATCATATAACAAAAATATCATCTGTTTACTTTTCCTACTGTGAAACCAAATATTGTTTAACCCATAACAATTTTATAGATTTTTTGTTGTTAACGTTCTCCAAATCATGTTTTCTATTACTCTCCTTCAGAGAAAGATGGTCAGTTTCTCTTCCATATCCATTTTTTCATATATGGAATCCTAGTTTGGGTTATATCGGGTTACCTTTTCTTTTAAGGATATAATTTTTTGACACTTTTTCCGGTGTGGTATTTTCGATGAAGTTTCTAAGCCCAATTTTAAAATTACAACAAGGAAATTTACAATAGGGGGAATGCTGTAACATCATATTATTTATAATAATAATTTTTCATATTTATTAGTATTTATGAATAAATATTTCATTTTACATTAATGGAGACAGTATATTTGAAAGCATAATCAACACCCAACAATAGGTTTCTTTGAAATCATACGTTGCACACAACGTAGAGTTATACAAAAAAATAAAACATTAATAATATTATTATTTTAAATGTTAGTTAATTACTAGAAATTTTATTAGTGTTATTGAAATGAAATAACTAAAATATGATTACACATGTTTGTTTATTGTGTTTCTATTTAACTAATAAATTTTAGAAGCTTAAAATGAGAATGAATCTAATTTTAATCATAAAATTATTTAATATTTTTTAATAGATAGTTTTAATACCTTTTGATGGAAAACCATTTTAAAATATATTTTATCACTTTTATATGATCTATTTGAAAAAATAAAATTCTTCTATAGAATCTAGACATCAAAATTTACATTTGGTACTTTTTTCATAAAATTCAATTTTTAATAAATAATGAATAATATTGGATTTTAATTCAAAAGGGAATTCCTGTTTAATTAATATATATATTAAGATTTTCATTTTAGTTGGTTTTAAAGTTTAATAAGACCATTTTTATCATTTAATTAAATTATGGTCAGTAGAAGTAATTTCACATTTTAATTGTACATAAACACATGTCAATCGATTGATAGTTTTTACTTCATAAAACCATTTTTCCTAATATTGACAACAGAAGTTAATTTGAAATTAATTTTTACCAATTATGTGTTTTGAATTTCCAATACTTGATTCCAAATTTTTAATAATAAGTTCGAAGTTATGAACATTGGTATCTTTATTTTTTGGGACATTATGACTAATAACATCAGTAATTATTTTTATTTCCCATGGATAAAGGGTAAATCATGTAATTAATTGTAAAAAAAATATTTTAAAAATAAACTACCCTAAAATTTGTCCTAATCCTATTGAATGAGATATGTCGGACCATTAGTATCCTTAGGCCGAAATTTTTTCATTTTGGAGCCATTTGGGTGTGAAAATGACATTTTATAATATTTAATATAAATAAAAAGGAATATATAACATAAACAAGTATCTTTTACTAAATAAATTTTAAAATAGGGTTGTATAACATATATATATGACTATAAATTGAAATAATTCTTTAAAAAAAATTCCTACATCATGGTATCTTATTTATAATTTGGAGACACTAAATAAATAAATTTATTTATGACACAATGATGTCGCGAAGATTACCTTATTAATAAAAAATTAAAATAAATGAATTTATAAATATTAAAATAAATGTATTTTTAAAATTTTGATTCCATCCAAAAATTCTCTAGATGACATTGACATATGAGGTATCTGTTAAGCCCTTTAGATTGGATGAATCATGTTTTTTTGACTTTAACAGAAATAAAACTACTAGATTGTGTCAAAATGGATATAAATGAGTTTTTAAAATGAATATTATTTAATTAATTGATAAAATAGTCCAAAAAATCAAAAACTCATAAAACTGACTTAAATAATGTAAAAAATTTCATTTATTATTTACTTGTGGTTCTGTTGGAATTTTATTGTAACTATAGTATCCATATATTCTGAAAATACTAGAAGACATGGTAATAATTTATGCATTTAACTAAGGGTTAAAGAAAAAATAAAATGTTAATTTTGTGACCTAAAATTTTCTAAAACCTATTGGTTTAGAGGGGTTTCAAACATCCTAATATTATCATCTATGTATATCAATTTTTTCCTATTAGAGTTGGAAAAATTAATTTATAATAAAATAATATTTCAAAACATTCTAAAAGTGCCCCTCCTCCCTCTCATAAATGGAAACCACATCTACCGACTTACTCACACATCCTAACCCCCTTGTATTGTCCAAATTCTTATAAATATACTATTATTTTGTTAGGATAAGGATTAGAACTACACTTACACACGATTACATCTAATGGATACACCATACTATATCTGTGTACAGCGAACTACTACCTCACGAAATGATGACTTTTCAATTTTCTCCTTCCACCACTCATGATGTAAATTATGATGGAACTATAATTATATATGATATATATTATATTTATATTTTCTCTATTCTTCTATATTTTTTATTTATAACATAACATTATTCATTCCTTGTAGGGTAAATATGATAATTTTGTTTGAGGAACTGTGGACTTCCGCCCCTAAATGTGATGTGACTCGTTCCTACAATACATTGAAAATATAAAGGATGGTTTAATTAAAACTATGAGACATAAATGAAATAACTATATTATAGTTATTATAATATACTCTTATATCATTTCATTTTTTAAATTTTCATATGAAAAATAATTGAATGTAGCACTCATGTGTATGTACAACATACCATTTCCATGAATGTTTAATTTCATTTAATATATCCAAATATTATGGATATTATTAATACATATATAATGCATTTATATGATATTAAAATCATGAATAATATTCGGGATATGATGGAATTTTGACTACATGGATGGTTTACATAAAAATAAGGTCATTTTCAACTCAATTACCAAATATCAACAATACGTCTGCTATGAAATTAAATAATTATGTAATTTTGATAACATGGTAATAAGTTTTATAAAAGGAATAATAAACCTGAAAAAGGTTCTAATTAAAGTATAAATTAACCAATTTTTATTATTCAGGAATATATCAATTGTACGTGACGAGTCCGACTCAAGGTAAGGGACTTCGTCTCAATCTCCATTCATGGAGGTATATTTTGGTTTATACATGACCTTATTTTATAAGGTGTATAATCAACCACAATTATAATTTCATTCAACTATTTTCCAAAGTTAGTTTTTAAAAATCATTTTGTCTAAGACAAAACAAAAATTCTTTTTAACTTATGCGGCTACAGAATCCTTTCCACCGCCACGGGAATTATTTGATATTTTGGATTCCTCTACAAGTCATAATGTTTTTATAAATAAAATTAAATACCATATTTAGATATTTTGGATATGATAATTTATTGATTATATCAATATCTATAAATTATTTCTTACGATTAAAATAAGGAAATGTAATTTTTCCTCGTTCTTACATTATGATTATGTTATGGTTCTTGGGAATTACTTATGTATATGGTGGTTTTGTGATAATACAAGGGTGGGTGAGCCCCTAATATCTCTCCAATGCATTGTCTAATATGAAAGAGATAAACATTAAGGTTTCTCCAAATAGATTTAGGGAATATGTTGTGATGGGTATTCCAAATGTAACCATGAAGGTTAATCCCTATATGAATATGAAGGATATATTGGAAGTATGTCATGTATACCACATTTTACCTTTATGTTTAATTATTTCGAGGATTATTTCATAAATCTTATGATTTCATGAGTTATTTTAAAGAACATATGTTTTATGAGTAAAAAGTACGATTTCCTTGATTGGTATATATTCATTGAATATTGGTTTATTAACTTCTTTTATATCCGTTACTGAACCTTTTATGCTCATCACATGTTTTGAAATGGTTTTCAGAGGACTTAAAGAATAATATTGTCAAGGATGGGATCTAGGAAAAATTAATGTTGTTTAAACGTGGAACGAACCATGATTCTTTTTATTTTTTTTTTTATGAAAAAATTGGATAGAGTATAAAGATTTAATTTTTAATATTTGAGAATTAATGTAATAGTTACGGCCTAATTATCTAAAAATCTAAATTTGAAAAGATCCTTAATGTGAAATAAAGTATATTCATAAAAAAAATCAAGATCATGTAATGTTTAAGGTTGAGGCCTTATAATGAGATTATATCATAAAACATTACCACATTGGTAACATTTAGCAATAAGTCCCATGATATAATAAAACTAAATTGAACATAAAATAAATTTATAAAAAATAAATTCATGATATTACTTATAAAATGGGTTCAATATACACATCCTAAATGAAGATAGCTGAAAAAGAAAACAAATTTGGCAAAGAAGGAAAATTGAGAAAACAATCCTTTAATAATTTGGGAACATTAAAATCATAAACCCCAAGAAAGGGATCACATAAAATTTATATTAATATTAAATAATTTTTAGTATAATAATAAAAAAAACTGATTGTGGGTATTGTGTAACACCCCAGGTAAATAAAGAATATGACATTTTCATATTTATCCATATTTGTGAATAAAGTATTAATATGACTTTAATGGGGACTCTATGCTCGATGGCGTACCCAACACGCAACAACGTGTTTCGTGGGAATCTTACGTTGCACTCTAATAATAAAATAATATTATTTCAAATGGTAGTTAACATGTAGCCGTTGTATTGGCAGGAATGGATAGAAATAACTAAAATATGATTATATATGATTTTAAATGTTTTTACATTTATCCAATAAAAGCTAAAGGCTTAAAAAACAGAAAGAATTCAATTTTAGGCGTATATGCCCTAGTTTTCACTAAAGGTTCACTTATCGCCTTTTAATGGAGAACTGTCCTTAAATATAGTTTTGTTCACTCTTAAACATTATTTTGGACCAAATAAAACTCTTATTAAGAATCGGGACATCAAATTTTACTTTGTGTAATTTTTTGGTATTTTCCGATAAAGTTCATTTTTTAATGAATAGTGTAAAATGTTGTATTTTAATTCAAAACCTCTTTTTAATATAATTTATTTATATGATTAGATTATATTTTTAATTGGTTTTAAAGTGAAATTAGAAAATATTTTTACCATTAAATCCAATAGTGGTCGTTGGAATTAATTTCACTTTGAAATCAGACTTAAACTAGTGTCAATCTTTTGATACTTATTGTTTTATAAAAACACGCTATTTGCTCTGACAGCGGGAATTAATTATTAAATTAATTAATGTGACTAATATGTTTTTAATTTTGTAAAACGGACTTCATTTTTGAATTAGTAATATCAAATATAGCTTAGGGTGAATTTTTGGGATTTTTCTGAAAAACTTCAATTTTTGATGAATAGTGAAACCACTAAGTGGTACTTATAAAAGCTGATTTTTCGTTTAAATGAAATTTTACCACTTATGTGTTTTTAATTTCAAAAATAAAACATACATGGTTGTCATTAAGAAGTAAAATGTGGTTCAATGAGATTAAAATAATTTTTTGGTAAATAGTAACTTATTAAGTTTTTAATCGCGATTAGAGGTAATTAGTGTAGTTTAAGGTAAAAATGATATTATAAGAATGTGAAAACAACATGACACTTGTCCTACACCTATTGGTTGTATCATGGCCGACCAAGACAAGCCATGGGTCATCTTGGGGACCCCATGGATCCACATTGGATGGGAAATGACATAAATAACATTTTATTTAATGTAAAAGTAAAATTGACACAAACATGATATGTTTTACTAAAACAATTTTTAAGTGGGGTTATACAAGTCATCGTTTTGATTATAAATATTCATTGGAAATCTAAAACGATTTCCTACATCATAGTATTTTTTTTATAATTTTTAGACATTAGATAAATTAAATTATTTATGACATAATAATGATGCAGCGATGACATCATTATTTGACGATTTAAATAAAATGGAAAGATAATGTAAAATCTATGAACTACACATGTCCAAAACTTATGGGATGAGTGGATTTCGAAGTCTTATCACCTTATCCACGAATTATATCAATGTGGGACCTTTTTAAACCGAAACACATTTTCAAATAAAGTAATATTTCCTTAATTTCCAAAAGTGCCCCTCCTCTCCTCTTATAAAAGGCCCCCACCTCTACCTCTTTTCACACACTCCTAAAGCCTTTGTCTCGGCCAACCCCTGCCCATTTACTCTATCCACATCCCTCTACTCATCCTAGAGGATTTACTTTGGGCATAATCCTTTCAAAGGAAGCCTTTAGGCTCAAATCAAAAGGAGATACACTTTTAAAGGTAATTCATTCTCTCATGTTCATTTGTTTTATTTTGCTTCTCCAACCCCCTAAACTCTTTTTATTTACTTCTTTTGTAACAATACTAGTATCTACAATATACTAGGATGGTGTTATTATATTTATTCTAGCTACACTCTCACACAACTACATCAAATGGTTAAAGAACATACGGTTTCCGTGGATGGTGAAATTCTGCCTCCCGAAACGATGAATGTTCAATACTCATTTAACACCTTCAGAGGTGTCCATTATGATGTCACTATTTTTATATATGATATATAATATGTTTATGTTTTATTTATTCTTCTGTATTTTTAATTTTTGTCTTACCTTTATGGCTTCCATTATGGGTATACGCGATATCTTCATTTAAGGAAGTGCGGACTACCGCCCCCTCAAAGTGATTTGATTCGTTAAATACCATATGTGGGATGTATAAAGGATGGAAATATGATATTATATATGATATTATACTGGAATTATAATATACCTCTATATCATTATTATTCCATTCTATAAAATACGAAATAGAAATGGAAGTAGCGTTCATGCGTACGTACGGCTTACCGTCTCCATGAACGGTGCATTTCATTTCTTACCTCTAAATGATTATGTAATGTTATAAATGCATGCATGTACTGGATATAGATGACATATATGATATCTACATAATGAATACAATTCTGGATATAATAAACATTTGGCCACATGAACAACATGTAATTGTAAGAAGTCCACTTTCGACTTAAGAACCAAATATCGGAAAAACAAATATTATTATCTTAAATGATTACATAATGTTTATCACATGGTAATAAGTGGTATAAAAGTAATAATGAACTTGAAAAAGGTACTTAAGGAATTAGAAATTAACTCAAGTTTATTATTTAGGAGATTAAAGAACGATCGAGTCAAGTCGGACCCGAGGTAAGGGATCCTACAACTCTCTTTCTTTTTAAGTACACTCTTTTATGTCATTTATTTTAAGCTCATCTTTCTTATGATTGGGATGTTATTTTATATTAATCCTACTGTAATTTTTATTTTCATGGGATTAGAGACCCTATTTTCTCTCATCAATCCATTTTGGAATTTTTGAGTGGCGCCGTTAGGCTGCCGAACTTTCGTAAGGGATCCTACTCCTCTATTTATTTTTATGTACACACTTTTATGTCATTCCTTTTAAATCTCATATTTATTGTTATTGGGATGATCTTTTATATTACACTTACTGTAATTTTTATGTTCATGTGATTAGAGACCCTATTCTCTCTCATCAATCCATTTTGGATGTTTTGAGTGGCGTCGTTAGGCTGCCGAACTTTCGTAAGAGATCTAACCTCTCTCTTTCTTTTTAAGTACTCACCTTTATGTCAGTTCTTTTAAGCTCCTCTTTGTAATGTTGGGGGATGTTATTTTATAATCCTCTTGCTGTATATTTTATTTTAGTGTGATGAGATACCATATTTTATCTCATCAATCCATATTCGGATGTTTTATGTGGCGCCGTTAGGCTGCCGAGTTTTCGTACGGGATTTTCCATCTCACTTTTATTCCCGTGCGATTTATGCTACATTTGCCACAATTTCCTTTGAGTGGTTTATGTACTCAACATTATTACACTCCTTTTTTAATATAATTCCATTTATGGGTATTTACATATTCATTGTATGACACTTTTTCGATGGGGTGTACTTTTCGAAAGTTACCCAAGTCGGTAAGGGAACCTTTCACCCTCCTCTTTTTTAAAAGACATCTTTTATTGGGTCTTTTAATTTACATATTTTTATGTTGGGATATGTTCTCGTACATCCTTATTGATGTAAATTTTATGTCCAAGTGATGAGATACACTTTTTATCTCTCATCAACTCATTTTGATGTGATGCCGTTAGGCTGTCAAGGGAACATTTTAACCCAATTTCGATTTCTTTGGGTTCAACTTGTAGTCATTGAATATGTCATCCATTGAATATGTGTGATTGACCTTTTATTGTTTTACACTTAATATCCACTTATATTGGGTGTATATATATTTGTCACACATATTTTTGAAATTTATTTCTCCTTAATTTAAGTATACCTTCTTTATAAGGGATTTCATCATATTTGACATTTCTATTGAGGGTTCATTGTTGTTATGCACCAATTCACTCTTATATGGTGTATATACTGTCCTTTGGAGTATTATATCATGAATCCTTTTATTCTCATGATATTATAAAGTTCCGACTAAATGTTATTCCTCGATTATTGTATTCAAGTGTCTCTAATTTTTGTAAAACCCCTTTAACCAAAATATCGTTTTAAATGTTTTAATTATTTGTTCTTATTAATATCCATGTTTTCAAAATGGTTTTAAGGATTTATTTATATGGATATTAATGGTTTAAAATGTTAAAATCTTCAAGGTGGTATGGGACACTTTGATTCAAAAATCTCTTTATTAAATGTTTTAAATTGTTTTGGAAATGGTTTCTTTTTGAATGGATTCATTATTTCAATATCCTAAAATGTTATATTGTGATTGAAATGTGGAAATGTTATGTTTCCTTTATTCATTTTTATGTGATACGATTATGTTATGGTTCTTGGGCATTGTTATGAAGAACGGGTGGTTCCGTGATAAAATAAGGGCGGGTGTGCCCGATATAACTCTCCAATGCATTGGGTAACGCGAAGGAGTGAAACGTTAAGGTTTCTCCGAATAGATTTAGGGAATATACTGTGATGGGTATTCCAAACGTAACCAAGAGGGTTACTCCCTACGTTTGAATGTTATGAATGCCTCAAGTTACCTTTATGTCTTATGTTTTCTATGATTTATTCATGGTTTGATGAGGTATGTTAGAGTGCATATGTTTTATGGGTAAAGTATGATTTCATTCTCATGTATAAATGAACTCATGTTTCCTTTCCATATTTTTTGTAACCCTTACTGAGCTTTTTATGCTCATCCCATGTTTTTGAAATGTTTTTCACAGGTCAAGGGAAAGGTACATGATGTGATGATAGTGTCAAGGATGTGTCAAGAAAGAATCCGTGTTATATTTTAAATATGTTTCTGTTGATGGGATGAATGAATACTGTCTTTTATATAACCACTTTGTTTAAATGTGGAATGTAATGCAAGTTTCATGATCTAATTCTCTAAAACTCTAAACCTGAAAAGATCCTCAATGTGTAATCTTGTAATAACTCAAGATTAAGTAAGGTTTAAGGCTGGGGCCTTATAGTTGGTATCAAAGGTCGGTTTAGATAACTTTAGAGTTTAGGGTATTATTTAAGAATAAGTGACATTACCATAATGGGTAGGATTTCAGAAAGAGTCCTAGTTTTAGATAAAGTGAATGAGTAAGTGTATCTTAGTGTTTACCTTCCTCATTAGTACATGATGGTTTTGTTGATATACTCACACTGACATTTCTATTTTTAGTGAATGGATGGATCTAGCAGGCACCAAAGAGACAACAGGTTTGAAGGAAACTGTGGTGGTTCTCTGGTTAAGATACTAGATAAAATGGAGGATTCAATGAGGAAACTCGTGGTTGTTCTAAACCAAATATCAAGGAGTCATGATCAACCACTTCAACCTTGGTGAGTTCTCTAATGCATCATGTGAGAGATTGACAACTTGATGTGAAAATTCAGGTAACAATTATTAAGGTAACCATTAGGGTTTATATGATCCTTACTTTTTAGGTAATTATGGTTTACTCTATGATATGATGGAAAATGAAGGGAATGAGATAAACATGAGGTTAAAATATGTTATGATTATTCTTGAAGATTTTATCTCATTTTGGGGAATGTTTTAAGAATTATATAGTTTTGGAAAAAGGACAACACGTAGACCATGTAACATCCCGTCACGTCAGACAAAGCTGCGGGAATCGAACCCACAACCAATGTGCGACTAGTATTTATCGCCTACCACTGGACTACGTGAAGTCCCTGGTTAGTTTGACTGATTCATTCTAGTTATATGATTTTATGAATTAAGAGTAAGTTTATTTTGGTTTATTTATGAAAATGATTAACCTATCATGGAGGATATGTGATTAGGTTAATTACATTTCAAAACGAGACTTTAGGAGCAACTGATATTGTTTGGAGATAAATGTTATGATTTATCTTGGAAGACTATGTGACTAAATCCTTCAAATATTTGGGTTTCAATCTTATATTGGTTTACTTTGAAGAATTTTATGGACAAATTGATTATAGAATGGTCCTCGCTGAACTTTGGGTTTTGTTGGACAAATTTTGGAGATTAAGAATGGATTTTATTTTTATAAATGGTTTTCCTTTTCTGGATTATCTGATCTTGTACTAGCCTTTTTGGTTTTGGTTTTGGTTAAAGTCTAAAGACATGGGAAGTATATAGTTCTATTTTGTGGATTAGGTGATTCTCTAGAAGTTGATTATAGTACTCTTAATGTGAACAAGTCTTCCTAAATACTCGTCTTTTGGAGAAAATATGAGTTTGTGTAAGGAATATAATAAAAGTTGAAAGTCAATATGATAAGTGATTATGTTTCCTTATGAATAAATTCCTCAATAAAAAGTAGCTTAAAACAAAAATGTTTTCTATTAACTTTTCTTACTAGGGAATCGAAGACCGTTTAACCCATCACAAGTTTGTGATTTTCTCATGGTTAACTTTCTCCTAAACATGTTTTCTATCACTCTCCATCAGAACATGACCCTATGTTTTCTCCTCCATGTCCATGTTTTCCTACATGGAGTCCTCGTATGGGTTAACTCGGGTGACCTCTGTACTTATCTTTCTTTATTTTAAAGTGATTGTTTTACCGACTCTTGTTCCGATGTGGGACTTTCAAGGATGTTTCCAAGCTCAATTTTTTAAAATTGCGAGGACGCAATTCCCAAAAAGGGGGGAAGGATGTAACACCCCACGTAAATAAAGAATATGACATTTTCATATTTATCCATATTTGTGAATAAAGTATTAATATAACTTTAAATGGGACTCTATGCTCGATGGCGTACCCAACACGCAACAACGAGTTTCTTGGGAATCTTACGTTGCACTCTAATAATAAAATAATATTATTTCAAATGGTAGTTAACATGTAGCCGTTGTATTGGCGAGAATGGATAGAAATAACTAAAATATGATTATATATGTTTTTAAATGTTTTTACATTTATCCAATAAAAGCTAAATGCTTAAAAAACAGAAAGAATTCAATTTTAGGCGTATATGCCCTAGTTTTCACTAAAGGTTCTCTTATCGCCTTTTAATGGAGAACTGTCGTTAAATATTGTTTTGTTCACTCTTAAACATTATTTTGGACCAAATAAAACTCTTATTAAGAATCGGGACATCAAATTTTACTTTGTGTAATTTTTTGATATTTTTCCGATAAAGTTCATTTTTTAATGAATAGTGTAAAATGTTGTATTTTAATTCAAAACCTATTTTTAATATAATTTATTTATATGATTAGATTATATTTTGAATTCGTTTTAAAGTGAAATTAGAAAATATTTTTATCATTAAATCCAATCGTGGTCGTTGGAATTAATTTCACTTTGAAATCAGACTTAAACTGGTGTCAATCTTTTGATACTTATTGTTTTATAAAAACAGGCTATTTGCTCTGACAGCGGGAATTAATTATTAAATTAATTAATGTGACTAATATGTTTTGAATTTTGTAAAACGGACTTCATTTTTGAATTCGGAATATCAAATATAGCTTCGGGTGAATTTTTGGGATTTTTCTGAAAAACTTCAATTTTTGATGAATAGTGAAACCACTAAGTGGTACTTATAAAAGTTGATTTTTCATTTAAATGACATTTTACCACTTATGTGTTTTGAATTTCAAAAATCCAACATACATGGTTGTCATTAAGAAGTAAAATGTGGTTCAATGAGATTAAAATAATTTTTTGGTGAATAGTAACTTCTTATGTTTTTAATCGTGATTAGAGGTAATTAGTGTAGTTTAAGGTAAAAATGATAATATAAGAATGTGAAAACACCATGACACTTGTCCTACACCTATTGGTTGTATCATGGCCGACCAAGAAAAGCCATGGGTCAACTTGGGGACCCCATGGATCCACTTTGGTTGGGAAATGACATAAATAACATGTTATTTAATGTAAAAGTAAAATTGACACAAACATGATATGTTTTACTAAAACAATTTTTAAGTGGGGTTATACAAGTCATATTTTTGATTATAAATATTCATTGGAAAACTAAAAAGATTTCCTACATCATAGTATTTTTTATAATTTTTATACATTAAATAAGTTAAATTATTTATGACATAATAATGATGCAGCGGTGACATCATTATTTGACTATTTAAATAAAATGGAAAGATAATTTAAAATATATGAACTACACATGTCAAAAACTTATTGGATGAGTGTAACTCGAATCCTTATCACCATATCCAAGAATTATATCAATGTGGGACCTTTTGAAACCGAAACACATTTTCAAATAAAGTAATATTTCCTTACTTTCCAAAAGTGCCCCTCCTCTCCTCTTATAAAAGGCCCCCACCTCTACCTATTTTCACACACTCCTCAAGACGTTGTCTCGGCCAACCCCTGCCCATTTACTCTCTCCACATACCTCTACTCATCCTAGAGGATTTACTTTGGGCAGAATCCTTTCAAAGGAAGCCTTTAGGCTCAAATCAAAAGGAGTTACACTTTTAAAGGTAATTCATTCTCTCATGTTCATTTGTTTTATTTTGCTTCTCCAACCCCCTAAACTCTTTTTATTTACTTCTTTTGTAACAAAACCTGTATCTTCAATATACTAGGATGTTGTTATAAGATTTATTCGAGCTACACTCTCACCCAACTACATCAAATGGTTAAAGAACATACGGTTTCCGTGGATGGTGAAATTCTGCCTCCCGAAACGATGATTGTTCAATACTCATTTAACACCTTCAAAGGTGGCCATTATGATGTCACTATTTTTATATATGATATATAATATGTTTATGTTTTATTTATTCTTCTGTATTTTTCATTTTTGTCTTACCTTTATGGCTTCCATTATGGGTATACGCGATATCTTCATTTAAGGAAGTGCGGACTACCGCCCCCTCAAAGTGATTTGATTCGTTAAATACCATATGTGGTATGTATAAAGGATGGAAATGTGATATTATATATGATATTATACTGGAATTATAATATACCTCTATATCATAATTATTCCATTCTATAAAATACGAAATAGAAATGGAAGTAGCGTTCATGCGTACGTACGGCTTACCGTCTCCATGAACGGTGCATTACATTTCTTACCTCTAAATGATTATGTAATGTTATAAATTCATGCATGTACTGGATATATATGAAATATATGATATCTAAATAATGAATACAATTCTGGATATAATAAACATTTGGCCACACGAACAACATGTAATTGTAAGAAGTCCACTTTCGACTTAAGAACCAAATATCGGCAAAACAAATATTATTAACTTAAATGAATACATAATGTTTATCACATGGTAATAAGTGGTATAAAAGTAATAGTGAACTTGAAAAAGGTTCTTAAGGAAATATAAATTAACTCAAGTTTGTTATTCAGGAGATTAAAGAACGATCGAGTCAAGTCGGACCCGAGGTAAGGGATCTTACAACTCTCTTTCTTTTTAAGTACACTCTTTTATGTCATTTTTTTAAGCTCATCTTTCTTATGATTGGGATGTTATTTTATATTACTCCTAATGTAATTTTTATGTTCATGTGATGATAGATCCTATTCTCTCTCATCAATCCATTTTGGAATTTTTGAGTGGCGCCGTTAGGCTGCCGAACTTTCGTAAGGGATCCTACTCCTCTCTTTATTTTTAAGTACACACTTTTATGTCATTCCTTTTAAAGCTCATATTTATTGTTATTGGGATGATCTTTTATATTACACATACTGTAATTTTTATGTTCATCTTATGAGAGACCCTATTCTCTCTCATCAATCCATTTTGGATGTTTTGAGTGGCGCCGTTAGGCTGCCGAACTTTCGTAAGAGATCTAACCTCTCTCTTTCTTTTTAAGTACTCTCCTTTATGTCACTTCTTTTAAGATCCTCTTTTTAATGTTGGGGGATGTTATTTTATATTCCCCTTGCTGTACATTTTATTTTAGTGTGATGAGATACCATATTTGATCTCATCAATCCATATTCGGATGTTTTATGTGGCGCCGTTAGGCTGCCGAGTTTTCGTACGGGATTTTTCATCTCACTTTTATTCCCGTGATATTTATGCTACATTTGCCACAATTTCCTTTGAGTGGTTTATGTACTGAACATTATTACACTCCTTTTTTTATATAATTCCATTTATGGGTATTTACATATTCATTGTATGACACTTCTTCGATGGGGTGTACTTTTCAAATGTTACCCAAGTCGGTGAGGGAACCTTTCACCCTCCTCTTTTTTAAAAGACTTATTTTATTGGGTCTTTTAATTTATATATTTTTATGTTGGGATATGTTCTAGTACATTCTTATTGATGTAAATTTTATGTCCAAGTGATGAGATACACTTTTTATCTCTCATCAACTCATTTTGATGTGATGTCGTTAGGCTGTCAAGGGAACTTTTTAATCCAATTTCGATTTCTTTGGGTTCAACTTGTAGTCATTGAATATGTCATCCATTTAATATGTGTGATTGAACTTTTATTGTTTTACACTTTATATCCACTTATATTGGGTGTATATATATTTTTCACACTTATTTTTGAGATTTATTTGTCCTTAATTTAAGGATACCTTATTTTTAAGGGATTTCATCACATTTGACATTTCTATTGAGGGTTCATTGTTGTTATGCACCAATTCACTCTTATATGGTGTATATACTGTCCTTTGGAGTATTATATCATGAATCCTTTTATTCTCATGATATTATAAAGTTCTGACTAAATGTTATTCCTCGATTATTGTATTCAAGTGTCTCTAATTTTGGTAAAACCCCTTTAACCAAAATATCGTTTTAAATGTTTTAATTATTTGTTCTTATTAATATCCATGTTTTCAAAATGGTTTTAAGGATTTATTTATATGGATATTAATGGTTTAAAATGTTAAAAGCTTCAAGGTGGTATGGGACACTTTGATTCAAAAATTTCTTTATTAAATGTTTTAAATGGTTTTGGAAATGGTTTCTTTTTGAATGGATTCATTATTTCAATATCCTAAAATGTTATATTGTGATTGAAATGTGGAAATGTTATGTTTCCTTTATTCATGTTTATGTGATACGATTATGTTATGGTTCTTGGGCATTTTTATGAAGAACGGGTGGTTCCGTGATAAACTAAGGGCGGGTGAGCCCGATATAGCTCTCCAATGCATTGGGAAACGCGAAGGAGTGAAACGTTAAGGTTTCTCCGAAGAGATTTAGGGAATATACTGTGATGGGTATTCCAAACGTAACCAAGAGGGTTACTCCCTAAGTAAGAATGTTATGAATGCCTCAAGTTACCTTTATGTCTTATGTTTTCTATGATTTATTCATGGTTTGATGAGGTATGTTAAAGTGCATATGTTTTATGGGTAAAGTATGATTTCATTCTCATGTATAAATGAACTCATGTTTCCTTTCCATATTTTTTGTAACCCTTACTGAGCTTTTTATGCTCATCCCATGTTTTTGAAATGTTTTTCACAGGTCAAGGGAAAGGTACATGATGTGATGATAGTGTCAAGGATGTGTCAAGAAAGAATCCGTGTTATATTTTAAATATATGTTTCCATTGATGGGATGAATGAATACTGTCTTTTATGTAACCACTTTGTTTAAATGTGGAATGTAATGCAAGTTTCATGATCTAATTATCTAAAACTCTAAACCTGAAAAGATCCTCAATGTGTAATCTTGTAATAACTCAAGATTAAGTAAAGTTTAAGGCTGGGGCCTTATATATTGAACACTCCATATAAAAAAAATTGGTTGTCAATATGAGATGTGTCTCACAGAAGTAAAAAAGTGAGATGTAAATACCTTACCAATTTTTAAAACATTTCAATAGTAATACCCAATAAATAAATAAATAAAATCAAAAATTATTTTTGAATAAATTAGTTATATTAAAAATATATAAATTAAAATTTTTATTATATGCACCACATAAATGAAATGAGATGTTAATATGAATATGTCTCCATAAAATAAATTAGAGAATATAAATCCCATAACTTAAGTGACAAAATATATTGTACACATTTCAAACACATGTATAATGAATATAATCTTATTATAAATATAGTATAAAACTATATATATATATATATATATCATATCTTATATTATTTATTTAAGACTTTTTATTACTCGATAATTAAAATTTACTTATTAAAATCATGTATTAGATGACAACTTCTATGTCTTTCTAGAATATTATGATTTGTTATTTTTTGGACCACATATATATATCATGGGTCAATTATCTATATTATGTAAAAAATTATATAAATATAATATATTTTCATTATTTATTCATTTACACTGATCCAAAAAATTAGACATAGAAAATGAAATACATCGTTCATGGATATGGTAGGTTGTACGTCCGCATGAACGATTTCCCTATTTTCTTAATGGTTTGAATTAATGAAATGTATATAATATATTAAAATTATAGAATATTATTTTAAATAAATATTTCTCAAATATTTATATAATCCTATCCTTATTACCTTCCATGTAATATTTATTTGATTAATCAATTACATCGCTTTGGTAGGTGGTTGTCCGTTGTACACATGATAGATGTTTTTATATTCCTAGAGAATAAAAAGTAGTGAGGTATATTTGATATCATAATTTAAGAAGTATAAATATATTATCCAAATAATATATATTTATTTAATACATCCTTATTACCATTAAAGTAAAATGGAAATGAAAAACATATCACATATGTTCACGGGGCGGTAGTCCTCTGTACACATGAGCAACTTTATTTTTTCCAACTAGATTGTAGGTAGGAAGTTATATTTATTCATATTAATACAAAAATCTATTAATATTATAAATATAATATATAAACCTTAAATAAATTATTATATCCATACCTTACTGGTGGTGATGTAAAATGAGTAGCATCTTTTCGTGAGGTACTTGTTTGATGTACACATGAATAATAATTTTTTATCCCATTTGATAGAAGGGGAGAAGAATTTATGATATTCAATTAATATAATAATATATAAGTACATTTAACAAATTTAGTATTATATATTATCATATTTTAATAATAAGTTCAAGATGTGGATCAATAAATAAAGTAAAACATTCATATAGGGGTGTTGCCTCTTTTATGAACAACTTCTTTTGGTTCGTAAAATACATCTTCTTATGATGAACTTACGAAAAAAATATAGTCACTAGGATGAGATAATAGAATTAAGGAAGTTATTTTGGAGTTTATTGTCTAATAAAAGGGGATTAATGTTTTAATGGGAGTGGATATTGGGTGGCCTATTATGAGTTAAGTGAGCGACACACATCTATATTTTGAAAAGAAAAATGTGTAACAATATATTTCACATACCAAAAATTATAAAAAATATTACATTATAGATAATATAATATATAACTTCTATATATGGACATATAATTGTTTTTGGATAAGTTTCTAGTTTATTTTACCCATTATCCTTTTAGTTTTACACCCGATAGACCAATTTTCACCCTAACCATAGTAATTAATTTTAACTTTTTACTGTTAATTATCGTAAAACAATTTCCAAACCT
Organism: Viscum album; assembly: GCA_963277665.1. Classification (NCBI taxonomy): domain Eukaryota; kingdom Viridiplantae; phylum Streptophyta; class Magnoliopsida; order Santalales; family Viscaceae; genus Viscum; species Viscum album. The sequence goes on from OY728120.1 coordinate 1,128,952,771, forward strand.
TCTTTAATAATATAATATTTTATTATTAAAAATATTGAATCTATTTTTACAAATTCCAATCATAGATATCTAAAAAATTAATTTGAAACTAATCCTGCAAACGCACTGACAAAACTATTTTCAAAGGAGAAAATGATAAGATGTTTGGAAAGATTTATTATCAAAAGTCAATATAAAATTGATTCTAATTAACTGAATTAGATTAATATATATCTAAATGGAATAAATTTATTTTTATCCACATTATTAAAATTTATATGTTTTTAAATACATTAAATGAAATGATAATTCTTATTAAAAACAGTATTTTAACCCTTTATCATAAAATTTATGTTCTCATAAAATTTTTATAATTTAACCTCTCGTATTTTTGACATGTTAAATTAAAAAATGATTCTTATTTTTTCAAATAATTTTTTTAAAATGGAATTGTTAATTTTTAAATAACTGCGCAGATGGAAACATATCTCTTTTTAGAAAAAAAAAGTTTTAAAATATAAAATTATTTTTATTCTTCACTTTTTTCAAGAATAGACATAAAATGAATTTTAAATACTTGAATGAATATATAGCATAAATGTTTAATTAATTTTTTTTTTCCAAATGTGATTTATTATATTTATTAGTAAAACCCATTCACTGTATAAAATTATTTTTACAGATATAGATTTCTTTTATTATCTATTAGTTTTTATTTTGATTTATATTTAATTGGTCATCAATGAAATCATATTGTATACATGGATGAAAAATATATTTTCATAACATTTCTCATCATATTAATATCTATCATCCTAAAATATATGAGATAAATATATTATTATATAATAATATTTTTATAGTTTGTCACATTTCACTTAAACTATCCATTGGTTTTAATGCAAGTGTCAATTGGTATTTTGTGAAATTCATGGAAAACATGGTGTTGCGTGTAACACTAAATAAAAATAATAATAAAAATATACGAAAAAATAATTCAAAAAATATATTGTTGTTATATAACTTTTTTCCAATACACTTTCAATCTACTTCATCCTAATCTAAAGAATCCACATGAGTGGCTCTATTCAATTATAAAACCCTGGGCCACAACCCTATTTATCATGCAATTTTTGTTCACATTGAAATTTAGTCAAAAGGTCTATAGGAAAAACAACGTTCACATACATGGGTGAGAAATATTCTTATTTGGACACCTGAGTGATCAGCCTATAAATATTCTCTCATATGTTATAGTTCAAGAAATATATATAACATAGCAAAGATATACTAAGAAATGATAAATAAATTAAATAATATTAAACCATATTTGATACCTTCATCATTGATCTCATTCAACTAGGAAATATACCATCATGTATATACATATTTATATATGGGTGTAAATATATATATTACCATATATATATATATATATATATAATTTTAAGCTGAAAATGGAATTGTGAAGGCTAGCATACCACTCATACCATTCATAATCCTTTAAATAATTTGTTCTGTAATACTGATCAACATTACAAACTTCATCTAGTTCATGAAAGTTCTATAATAAAACTGCTTCACCGCATGAGGTATATGTACTATCCCTAGGTCACTGGTACTCTCCTCCAATCACTATAATTAATAGTACCATGTATAAATGGAGAATCCTATAATGAAGGATCTATAAAATATATGATATCCATTGGATGTATCATTTATCATACCTAAGAGGGCCATGTACTAGTTCTATTGAACAGAGAATCATATTCGAGTTAATGGATTTCATATATAGAAAAATATTTATAATATACACCATTTATAGACATCACCCTAGGCCATGGGCCAAGGATTCAACTTCATGTCCATAGAGAGAACCACTAGAAAACACCGAATAATAAATACCAACATGGGCAAGGACCTAAGGTTATTTAAAATTCATCCTCTTTGAGTCATAGTTCTACATTGACGGAAACACAAAATATTATAGAGATTCATGGTCTAGCACCCAAGGTAATTGTCTAAGACATTATGTCGAAGCCCATTGAGTTTATATATACAAAAGTTGGTATGTGGTATTATATCATCACTTATTTTCTATTTCATAACACAATTCCCATCATCTATTCTATACTAAGATTTCCATAACGCATCAGGTAGGCTCTATAGCTGGGTCCTAGTAAATATCTCTGGGAATCAATGTCATGTACCTCATAACATCTGCCTCATCAGCCAAATATCTGGAAATACATCCGGAAATCATGGTCACATCAATGGTAAGCATGTCAATTGATAAATATATAGTGTGGGTGGATTAATTTTTTAACTCTCCACTATTATCGAATCCTCTCAAGATTATATTTTATGTGGAGGTCCTACGCAAACACATGAAACTATCTCTTTCTAAAACCCCAATGCACTAGCACAATGTTAGTCAAACATCGAGGCCAACCATATGTCCCTAATGTCAAAACATTGTAGAGGAATCTTACTGGGGATCATAGAGGTCTATATATAAGCAAGGTAATCAATTTGGGGACCTCATAAATAGTAAATTTTATAGGAATACCTCAAATAATCACTAGAGGAAGTAAATAAATAGAGGCATCCTATACAGTATCCTATTAGTCAAACATATGTAGATAAATCTTACATTAGATCCTTATAATAGAATATAAAGGCAGAGGAATCATACATGGGATCCCCAAAAAGAGAAAATAGAAATATTATTCCTAAAAGGGATTACATAGGTCCAGATGTAACCTACATCATTCCATAGGGAACCCTTGAAATGAATTGTAATATATAGGTATCCTATACAGGATCCTCTTGTTCAAAAGATTAGAAAACATATTTTCTTTAAGGAAAAGTATTTTACTACCAATATAGAGAGCTTAATTATGGACAACCTTGTATCATGGGTCTCACTCTCAAGATATAACTTGATTTGATTATCACAGGAAGAACCTATTAATTTAATAAACAATATTAAAATCATCAAATGAGAACAAAAATAACCTCAATGGTTTTTCAATTGTGATCTATGAAGGCATAATAAAAAAATTCACTACCAATGATTCCAATTATGAATTCATGGTTTCTAGATTTGAAATACCCTAAAAAATGAAGCATTGTAGGAGTAAATGGTGTGTATACAATGGTACATGATATGTCCCCTCAAAATAATCAATGGGGAATGTATATCAGTCACACATGGTGTGTAAGAACCATTTACAAAGAGTTCATATGATATAAATGGAATTTAACTAACATAGGTTACTGTCCGCTGTATCTCACATGGAATGACCATGTATTTTTCCTAGTCATGTACTTATACACTCTATGTGATGCACACGAGGTCTGACCATGTACTCTATAAAACCATTTTCCCTCACATAGGTTATCTATCAATGTACATGGTTACATGGATGAGTACCAAAATTTTTTTTACAACCACATACATGGTATGTACATATAAAAATTGTATCTTCCCCAAATGGTAAACACATACGACATGTGTTCCTGAACTACATGAAATTTGATCAGGATTTCTGAATAGTAAACCCTTCACATTATCCAAAACTATATTCTTATCATCAAAATATATAGATCAACTCTCAATGGCTCCAATGTAGTGATAATAGGGATAAAATTATATTATGTGGAAAAATCATCATGTATTTAGAGAAAAAATATTATTATCCCACCATTAGGTTGAATACAGTAAAGACTCTCCCTTATTCGGCTTATATAGCTAGTATACAATGATATGACTCCTCCTGAGATCAATGGAGGAACCTCCCATCATCTCCCTCTACTACCCTATATATACTTGTATCTCTTTTTCTCTATAATTTTCATGAAGGTAAATCCCATTGGGTGAACATGAGTGGCCATATCGAGGAGAGGAAAAATAAATAAAAATGAAAATTATGAAAAATAAAAGAAAACTAAAAAGTGGAATAAACCTATCCTTAGAAACTGGAAAGAGTTTATTCCTTTGTAAGGAAACATACCTTTGACAAAAAGATATTAGGTTGTTCAAAAGTGGAAAGTGAAAGATCTTCTAGATATAGGGAAGGTTTAGGGGTATCGCGGTGATGAATCCTTAACCAATAGGGTGGGTTCACATCATTTGTAGGTTGTTCCTGAACAAGAGAGGAAGCATTTGTCGGTTTTATAGGAAATTATATGAAATAAGGTTCTTGACTCCTCAAAACAATGCACTCCAATTGTTTATGAATTAACTCATAATTAATTAATTAAGGTTACTCCAACTGAGATTGAGTCCACTAGGTCACAGGTTAATGATAGAATCTGGAGGCCATAAAAACCTGCAACTAATTGGAAGGTCTGGTGGGGGTTTTATCAAGACCAAGAGAATGGAATTGAAGAATAGACAATATCCAGGACATAATATTATGAAGAATACACTTAGTATTTTTAGAGGATAATGTAGGATGGAATCATAGTAATGGCATATATTTTGCAAGGTAGAAGAAGGGGAAAAAATCTAACTTGAACTCAAGAACTTCCATATTTTCTAAAGGGAATAAATAGAAAGGCTGTTAGGATTACTGATAACATCCAAAACCAATAGAGACCAGGGAATGTAAAAAATTTAAATCCAATGAGATGGAGTGCATTCCTACTAATATTTTTAATATGCATGGATGCCCCAAAGTAGTGAATCATAACTTTGATGAGAGGAATGCAGGAAAAACTAGTGTGGAGTAGGTCATTAAAGGGAAATCACTGTAATTGCTTATTCACTCAGAAGATGAAATGGTGGAGGAGTTTCTCACCATCAATGATAGACAATAAGAGGTCAACCAGATGATGGGAAGGGTGCTTCATGTGGTTAATAATGGTGACCAGGCTTCTTGGAATGAAAAATATGACCTTATACTAATAATAAGTTTTAATAAATAGAAGATAAGTTAGGAGGAGTACATCCAGACTTGGGAGAAGAAGTCTGACTGAATTGAGGTATTTATTAATGATGATTTAGATTCATATGTGCACAATCTTTACTAGAAATTATTTAGGTAGTAACTATCTAATAGGCCTTAATTTCATTTCAATGATTTTGTGATTTCATATGATTTTTCCCCATATTTTAACTTTTAAAGTTTATTACTTTTCTATGAAAGTGTTTTCTAATAATTCAGTCAAATGAATTTATATGAATAAAATAATACTTAATTAAATTTATATTATGTATTATTTATTCATAAATATTCAAAAAAAATATAATTCCAAAAAAAATCATTGTTTAAATAAAATATTTCATGACCAATATAGAAAAGTTTAACCATTTCATGCATTTGAGAGAGAAAATTCATGTTTTTCTTAAAATTCATTGTTTGGAAAAACATAGATCACTAGAATAGCTAAGTCTATATTTCATGAACTTGAATTACACCATAGGATAATTCCTATATAGGTAATTCCTCAGGGCTAAATTCAACAAATATGTAAATATTAACATTGTGGAAGATTTTAATTCAAAAGTTTACAGATAAATCCAAATAACCCATGTATACAATATGTGAATCCCGAATCTATTGTATAAATAAATAGAATTTTTTTACATGATATAATATTTTTATATTTTATTTAAAAATTGTCACTGATTTCTTCACATAATGGATTTCATAGGATATCCAAATTTCGTGTAGCCAAATTCGTCTACAAAATGAATATCATATCCATGTGAAAAATTAATATATTCCTTTGAAAATTTGTATAGGTGGACCATTTATCCAATTTAGTATATATAAATTCCCAAAATTATAAACATTTCTAATTTCTGAATCTATGTATGCAAAATGGAGATTCAATTAAAAAAATTCCAAGACATACTATATGAAAAATATAGTGTTTCAAATTTTTTTTATTATTTGAATAAAATTAAATATTTTTATGCTTTTGTTGTGCTTTCAAGATAATAAAATATTTAATATTATTTTATCTCTGGTAGAAGCCTAGTTTTATAAATATCAAATGATAGGATCCAATTAATTTATTTCTGGTGAAAAAATGGATTTATCAGGTATCCAAGTGTATTAAATATTAAAATAAAATAGATTATGTATATTTATCCAAATAATAAAATAATAGTAATTTATTGCTTGATGTGATGTGTATGAATAGAGTCTTATACTACTATGTAAATATTATTGAATAGAAGTGGTGTTATTTTCATTTAATTTTTGAAAATAATAAAATTTACTTCATGTCACGTTTTTTTATATTTTTTATACATCTATGGAAATTGTAGGTGTGGAATTTATTGAAAATATATTGAGGATGAAGAATCTATATATTTATATGAAATTTTATGTTGTTAATTGGGGGGGTATTATAAAAGAAGAACCATCAAATTAAGGGTATTTATAAAATACCATTTCAATTGAAATAAATAGCATGAATATAATAATGGAAACCTAAAACCGTTATTATATATTCATTATTATATATTTGTAGCTAACTCTACCCCTATAATATTATTTAAAGTATTTTGAAATGAAACCTAAAATTAATGATCAACTCATGTATCTTACTAGAAATTATAATGTTGATAATTTTTGATATTCTATATTTTATTTTCATTCATATTCCCTCTCTCGATGAATTATATACTAAAAGGTGTGGTGATGATGAAGATGTAGTTTACCATCATACTATATTAATTTTGAGATATTTGATGTTATGATAAAAAAGTTATTGTGAAAGTAATTATTACATAATCTTTAGTATAATGAGCTATATGTAGATTATAGATATATAAGATCATATAAGCTCATCAAGTGAGGATCCAGGAGAATACATTAATATGTTCTATAAATCTGAGTTTTAATCATTGAGTGAGTTATATTGAATTCATAAATATCATCAATCACTCTTTGGAAAAACTATAAAGATGAAGTATATCTATTTAAAGTACTAAAAAATTTCATGAACATAAATGGAGATCTAAATCCAGGGGGTTTAAAATAAGTTCTTAAATATACATGGTGTGAATAAATCGATATTATGAGACTCAATGTATATAGGAAGACCACAATAATACTTGGTTACTATGTTGAGAACGTGCAGAATAAGGACTATGGGATGGTGTCAATTGAAATCCTACAGACACATGAATGTGGCAAGTGTGACTCTAGAATATAGAAGGCAATGATACATTAATAATTTTATTATGTCCTAAGAACCCTCTTAATTATAATTATTATAATTGACTATAGAATACAATCCTTGATTGGGGAATAAGACCAACCATGTCACAAGGTATTTCATATTACCAAACATGTAATAAATCCCACTATCCATATACCATTATTTACTACGTTATCTAAGTATCGTTACGGGACCTAATAAAGTGTGGATAAAGACTAGAATATTCTTGGAGTTTTATTTAAAATAAAAAATAGTAATTTTTATTGACCATTTAATCACCCCTAGCCTTGTACTGGTCAAATAGACCCCTTGGAATCTCACTTGGAATAAAGGAGATACTAAGGGGATTATACCCCATATTAGGATTTCAAATGTTATTATTTTTATTTTACATAGATTGTTGTTGAAATATTAAACCAGGATTAAATTTAGTAAGTAAATGAAAGTATATAAGGGTCAAAAAAATAATGAATTATTGAAATTTGATATTTATCAAACAATAGAGTTTGATTGATCTTGTCCACTAACGTTTATCAATAATGGAGATCATGTTATGAATTAAATATAGTAAAATTAATGATACAATTTTTTTCCATTTTTTCATGTTTAATATGTTCGATTATCCATTAATACTTCTCAATAATAATGGATTTATAAATGTATTATTCTGTGCACCATGTGAGTGACATATATTATATGGGATATATGTTGTAATGAAACCAAATGAGGGAATACATTAGTACTTTTTTATTTGGATTGAGATTTTATGTTCTATGAGATATAAGGATATGCTAATAAATACCATATACTTTCTCCTCAATCATTGAAATTATGTATAATCTGATCAATGATTATGGATAAAAAATGGTGTTTGGTTGACTAAGATAAACTGAGTTTTGTTAGGTCCGAAGTCATGTGTGTTCAATCATCACCTCTATTATTTACTATGAGATCTATCTATAATAAATCATTGATGTAAGAGATCAATTAATGATTTGAGTGAGAAATAATTGAATCCCAATGGGTTATGGTTATGAATATGATCATTAATGGAGAATAACATTAGTTTTAAGATGATTACATGAATGAAATCCAAAATATTGGATTAATAGGTAAAATGATCGAGCTTGGAGAAGATATTTTGGTGTATATATGGATTGGTTCTTGTAGTGAATATTTAGGCTCTAGATGAAATTATTTTTTTTAAATGATGTTATTTTATGTTTTATGGTATCATTTTATTAGGAAGAATAAATATATATTCTTGAAAAGTTCCATTAAATAAGATTCCAAATACAAAAAATTAAAATATGTTACTTTTAAATTAAATGGGTGTTCCAATTGAGCTAGAATTAATTTAATGTGATTAATAAGAAACTAGTCTTAGAATGTAACTTTATGTAACATTACCATATCATAGAATTGAAATTAGATGTTGAAATGTTAAATGGTTCAGAAAAGGGAACACATTGGAAGAAAAAAAATTTAAAATACATTTTAGTTTAGGATGTAGAAGTTGAAAACTATGTTGTCTAAGATGTTTTATAAAAATTGAGATCATTAATTAATAGATATTCTAATTAGATGGTAGAATTTCATTAAAACATTTTATATTTTAGGAATTGTAAATTAAGGAATTTAAAATATGGGGATATTTTAAGAGAGCGAGTCGAAGACAAAGAAAGAAAATATAGATATTTTATCATGACAAAGAAGTCACTTTGCCTCTATATTTTATTCTTTCTTAAATATATATTTATCATATTTTAGTTTTTTTCCAATTTTATATAAAATAATCAGGGTGATTATTTTAAAATGTGTATATAATTGTGATATTTTATAAGATTAATTCATTATTTATTTCTTTTCTCTCAACTAAAATTCATTATTAATTGTTAAATCAACTTCCACTCAGTGTTATATTATTATAATTTAGTTATGGATGAAAATGAATATGAAGACTATATTAAAGTAATTAACCCTTCTATAAAATTTTGAGTAATTGGGAATTTTTTTATTATAAATAATGATCATTCAAGATCAAACAGTAGTTTATATATTTTAATGTCCCTTCTATAACTTAATTTCTTATTAATGTATAAATCATTTTCATATAAAAGATTTATAAACAAAGTATTTTTTATTATAACTCTCAAAAATGAATTTATTCATTCATAGTGAGCTGAATTTATTAATTATTGGAAATATTTTACAGAAAAATGCATTTTCATGACTATATTAATTAATGAATTATCCACCCAAAACCAACATTGGCATGTATCCTTCTCTACAAACATATTTTAACAAACAAACACACACACACAAAATCTTTTTATTTAACATTTTATCTTTTCAAACACATTCATTTCGCCAACCAATTTCAGCATCATTTTCAATAGTATATGGAAAATAATTCCCATTGGGGGTATATTTTGGTTTACCATGAATTATCTCTACACTAGTGTGGTGTAGTTATAAAAAAATTACATAGATAATCTAATGACATATCCGAATTCATATTCCTTGATGGATTATATGAAAATATATGTTCCATATAAAGAGTATACCCAAAATAATAATTAGACAATTTTTTCCAAGGAAATGTATATGAAAAAGGTTTAATGAACAAGGATGAAGATTTATTAGACAATTGGAGCTATTTTTTAATGAGAATCAAGGGTGATAATATTCTCTTAACAATTTTCTCCCTATATTTATTTCTGAAAGACAACCCATAATCCCTTATCTAGTTATTTTTTTAATATTTTGATATTAATTTTCAATTATTCAATGGGAGAAATGGATGGTTGTTGTGATATTTCTTGTATGAAATTCCTAAAATATTCATCCATCCTCAAGAATCTATTTATCTAATTTTTTTCAGGGGATTATCCTAGGAAGTAATATATCTCACATTATATGGGTCAAATAATACTCTTCTCTATGAGATAATGGGACACAGAGATTGAATTTGATCTATTTAGAGGTAGGAAATTAAGATCCTAGCATATAACTAATTCAGTCATAGTGTATCACATACGATCTTAAGATCACTGAAATTGTCCTATTCAGTGTGATAATACAATGAGATTTCATATGTGAATTAAAAAAAAATCAATCTAAATAAGGATTGAAAATATGGTTCATCAGTTCCATGAAAACTATTAAATGTTCATGAGACTGAATGATTAACTTGATATACATATAGCGCATGCCTTCTATGAAATGTTGTGAGACACATGTTTGATGGTATAACATTAACCTGATGATAACCCAATCTCAAATCAATTTTTTTTTTAAAAATATGTTCCTCAGAGTTATTCAAAGAAATCAGCTATCAATGGAAGAAGATAACAGTTCCTAACAATCAATTTGTTTAATTTCTGAGATTCCACGTAAAGCCTAAGGGTAGGATATTATTTATTGAGAATAGTACCACAGAACCCCATCGATAAGTACATGGTTAGTTAAAAACCTTTACCTATAAATCTTCTATTCAGCTATTGAGAGCCTACATCTTAGCACTATACATTATTTAAGGAGGAATGGATATGAGTATTGATTCTGACACTAGATTGATAGAGAACTCTATTTCACCCTATAGGTAATCCTAAAATGTGATCTGGGAAAAAGGCTGTGAAATGATTAACCACTGGAGTGAAATATTCCTATCATTTTCCATGATCATTTAGTTATAAACTCACAATATGGGCTGTCATCTAGCCCATTCCACATTGTTTTGGTATATCTCAGTAAACCTAGAAATCCTATTCACCCTTTTTAATAAACTCTCTTTCCTATAGTGATGTGATGGTCATCCTTAAATGATAAAAGTAAATTAAATCATGAAAGGTAACTAACCATTCCATCCCAATAATGACGTCAAACAAATCATATTGAAGAAAAGGAGGTCCCATATGATGTGACACCATCCATTCTATAGATGGAAATCCATAAAATTATATACATCATACTTTAGAATCCCCAATAGTGTATCAAATGCCATAACTCCATAATAATATTGAAATATGATAACAATGCTCTCCAAAATGGGAATAGCTATAAATCTATGAGAATCACTGATATCAAAATGATTATATTCTAATTTAGAGGGCACTAGAATAATACCTCTCAATGTTCAAGATCTGGGATTATGAACCTTATGTGTTGATTGCACTGGTTATATGTAGCCATATCCATGGCCTTGTGATACAACATATATACCCTGATATGATCGAATCTGCTATAGCTTCAAATCTAGGGTATAGAAACCATGCCCACAACCACTACATCTTCCAAATAGGCGATTTGTACTGCAAATACCTACCAAACAAGATTCTTATGACCATGCTCCATCCCATTATGTTTTTTATAGAACCTCTCTCACTATATATTATATGAAAAGTTAAATAAAAGCATTGTAGATGGACCATGTTATCCCATGATTGGAAATCAACTAGGTACCTCATGCACTGATGTCTCAAATGGCTTGGTACACTGGACTAGTGGTTCCTCACGAAGATACTTGAGCATGTTATCTATATAATAATGTCATCATGTGGAATCTCTAGACGACACATCCTATTATTGGTCATGGAAGCACCAGATCTAGGTGCTAGATATCCATGTACCTCACCCCATCCTCTCCCAGGATACACTCTTTGATATGAACCTTATTCACTATTCATGAAATAGTATTCATGTGAAGTAAATTCAACTCTGATTGTATGTCATTCCTGATACCATCATCTAATCACATGGATTTTGATAACTAATCACCCATTATATTAGGTGTGAATCATGGTACAAATCACCCATCATAATTGGTGTGACGAACTGGAGCTCTGTAAAATGGCATAAATATTACATAACTGATAATTAACACTTCTCCATGTGAATGAACTCTAAGGATATATCAGACCTCAACATATTATGATAAATGTATTTATATAAGGATTTATGAAAATCCCTTAAATCCATCTATTGATGACGATCCATCTGAGTAATGACATCCCACCATCTCTTGGAGGAATCACATACTATATAATTTTCAATATGTAACCTCATATTGAGAGGAATATTGAGATTCTCAGATATATATTTCATGGGATCTATCCTTTAATACAAATCTTTTGGTCCACTATCCCCTGAAAATGTTGTTGGATTATAATACTATAACTCAAGAATCCCCTCTTATTCAATCATGAAAGGTAACTATACTCCTAGAACCATCTACATAAAATACATAAATCCTTTACAAAACTATACATCCGAACCTCTATCCTTAAAATAATTGGTCCCTTGGCTAGAACTACAAGATGATCTACTAGTACCCTATGGCCTAGTAGCTCCAGATCATGATCACTGACACCCTCTAGACATGCTACTACAGTTCTTCGTGGTGGAATGTCTCTACGATTCTAAACACATGCCTCATAAATTAAAATAATCCATATTCATTTCTAAAAGCATAGATAATGAAATACGATAGTTATAATCCTTCCTAATTAATAATACAAAACCTGTACCATTTCCTTGAGAAAGGTCTATAAGGAATAATGATCAAAATAAAACAAGAGGTACATCCTACTTCCCACTACGATGGTCGGGTCTAGGTCAAGTTCCTCATTCAACAATTAATTCTTCTACTTCACTTTCATATTCGTTTCCATTATCTAACAATTCATTTTAAATGGTTTATCCATATTTCCCATGAAATTATAAATTATAAGTAAAAATACTCCCCATGATCCAAAATATGGTGTTCTCCTAATCCACACTATAACATGTTACAGTCTATGTGAATCATAGTTCATGAATCAACATGTCACAATTAGATACATAGGGTGTCTGCAGTATCCTAATCAAGAAAACACTATTTATGTTATGAAAACACTCTAATTTCTAACCATGTTTTTAATTCTATATAAAAATATTAATCATAATATCAAGAAACAAGAAATTCATCCTATATAGAGTGGATTAATACATGGAATTTTAATTATATTAGGTTCATAAATGATGAATGAGATGTAATATCCTCATCTCATCGATTCCAAACAAAATAGGACCCATAATCATATCAATGAAAAAAGCCCAATTTTTTTTCATCACCCAGTGCTAAAATAAAATCAACAACTATTTCTATAATCAATAAAACATCAATTTTAATTTGATGTAATTCAACTTTTATTGTACATGGGTTAGATATTCTTGAGAACAGCTCATTTCAGATTTTTTATTCCTTCTTATCACTTTACATTGAATCCATATAGTAAGGTCAACTTGAAAAGAAAATTTAATACCACATTATCATTTCCCAAATCTAGATACCACTAAACAGTTCCCTGATCATCGTTGGCCACATAGCCTCAATCACTTCTCCCCAAATTCCAGAGGCTTCCGAATAGAAGTGAAGTCCTAGGTTGTGTACGTGTGGAGACTATGACCTCTATTCATCGTGTAACATAGTGGTATCAATCATTAAATAAGTAGTAGAAATAGTAAATAAAAAATAAATTAGTAAAAATCCATGATAGGTATAAATAAACCAAACCATAAGAAATCTCATATACACAAATGATGTTCAAACATGTCATGTCATGTTTCTACAACAGATCCAAAATTAGTATAAATGGTACGTGTATAGTACATGTAACACAATATTATAAGATCCAAAATATCTCAACTAGAATCATGAACCTCAACATGGACATGTTCACCCCTGATTCTATGTAGAAATCATAAACCTGTAGTAAGGCACGTTCCCTTATCCATTCTTATATTCATATTATATTATTGGTTACAAAAAGAATCCTATGTATGATGTGAGACATAATACAAGTAGGACACCACCAATGGTGTCTACTGACATCAGTCCAGTGAATATTTAATAATAATAGAGTGTATAAAGATATAGAATATGTAAAGGATGTACTGAATGTAAAACCACATAAAGTTCAAGGATACCATTGACCCCCATCCAATACTACTTATATAATATTTATTCAGAATGTATGTAAATATAAAATCATCCATGTATCCATTTAAATTAAAGTATTTTTAATTAATCAGTATCATTTATGAAATAAATATTGTTTAATAAAAGATGTTCTGAGACCTATCACATATCCTAGAATCAACCGTTAAGTCATTTGGTCAATGATTCTTATCCAAAACGTCAATCAAATGTAGGAAAAACACCAGATCAAATATTTTTTTGAAATGGAAGACGTGTTGTATTAATAATTTCTTGAATTATTCAATTAATAACCTGAGTCCATCCTTGGAATTCCTCATTTGGAATCCAGGTATTTCTATCAGCAAATCATCTACTTGAAACCTTACATTCCCATCCTAGAAATCCCTCATTGGAATCCTAGTTTCACTAGAAAGTGGTATAACATCACTTATTACTGGTTGCTTCATTGGTGGTCCACTAAGGGATACCAACTATCACCCATGGAATATATAATCAAAGAAACTCTAATCCTATCGCTGGTTGTCCACAAAAAGAGTCCATGTGTAACCCTGATATATAGTGAATCATCCTTGGGAGTCCTTTCTTGGAAATATGGTAGGGAGTCAATGCATGAAATAGGAATAATAAAGGTAGTAGCCAAATGAGTCTATCCCTGGTGTTCATATATGAACCCATGTGTCACCCAAGGAATATAATGATTTCATCAATACTAATTAAACATTCCAAAGGTCATAACATTGATCATTTAAGTGTTACCTCATTATAGAAGGTGGATCCAGGAATGTGATAATCTTATAAGACTTATTCACTTAATTATATCATCTAGTAATTTCATTATATGAGGAAAGTCAAGGTTAAAAAATAAATAATATGATGATATCCCAGGGTCATTATCATTTAATCCAATTTCTTTAATCAATTCAATTACTATTGGTAATTAATTATTAAACATAAAATGGAATGAGTTAAATGGAGCATCTTGAAGGTATCTAAAATAAAATTCCACCCATGGTGGTCTAATTAATTACACCACACATGACATTGGGATTCTCCATTCATGTACATTAACCTTTAATCATTATCAAAGGTTATTAATTACTTAGTTCATGATTATCCATTTTAAAAAAGGATTAAATATCATTTCACAGGATATTCTATGATAATTGAAAACTTGGAATAAAATCATATATATAAACACCTGTAATTTTATGTAAACTTAAGAGACCACATAATATTTGACCATAGTGGAGTGCTTGTCTAGTATCAACTCTTGATTTGACCCATATCAGGAGAAAAATGAATAAAGGATGAAAACCATGAAAATAATCTATATTAGCTAGCACCTAAATGGAAAAACCATTACCAAGAGGAATAGATAACATAAAAAAGTGAATGTATATCTTCCTGAGATAGATCTGATGCCCCATAAAAATCATTATTTTGAACGTAAAGGGAGGAGATCTCTTGATTCATAGTTTACGAGTAGAAGGGAAGATCTCAAATTCCCATGGATTCAAATGGTTAGAGAATATATAATGTTTTCTAATTAATATATTTTGAATTTAATTTTTTAATTTATTACAAAAATATATGTCCACATGGTTTCATCACACAATTTTCCAAACCGTGTGGTAAATATGGGCCCACTGTTGTATGGAGGGTCACCTCACAAGGTTAGTTCACACTGTTTTCCAAATAGTGCAGAAAGTATGTAACAACTCATTGTAAAAAACAATAGAGGATACCATAAGGCTGGGTATATCGGTCCACATGTTTTTTCAAACTATTTGAGAATCCTGGGTACATTTTCGAGCCTCGTACTGTTACTTTTAATCGTGTAACATGCCCTCACAAGTTATAGAAAATCTATAGTTTGTTCTTTTCTTCCAAAAATTCATACTCTATGCCCCGAAAAAGCCTCAAACACCACCCACAAACCAATGAACTAGAAGGGTAAAAAATTAGTAGATATTTAAGAATTTAAACCAAAAATTATTGATGTAAAATATTATGTACTCCAAGAAAGAATTGGGTTCTTATAATAGTTAATAAATATGATGCTTTCCCATTTTTTATCAACTAGGTGTCATTAATCATCTAGTGGCCCATATTTCCATATGAATATATATAGTTTTTTATTCATTTAATTTCTATTGAATCATTTTCTTATTTTATGTAAGGAACTCAATAGACTTATTCATTCAATGTTTAGTAGAGGATTTTTCATTTTTCTTATATTTTTTATTCCAGACAAGGAATATAGTCTATTCATTCCCATTCCATTAACAAATTGGTGAATAATAGTAGGATTTTAGGAAAGAGTCTACCCAAAATTTCTCATATTATAATTCAAAAGGAAAATTCAAAACATCTTATTTTCTTAACAATTAAGTTAGATATATTCACAATTTATGAGGTAACATAAAGCGTGAGATGATTAAGTACTCTATATATCCAAGCATCCTAAGTATAGGAATACTAATTCGCATTGAATATCCAAGTATTCAATTAATAGTTCATGGATATGTCATTAAACTCACATATTATCTTTTCATAATTTAATAAATAAAGGTGATACATGATTCTATAAGCATCCATATCATTATGTTTCTAAAGAGGATCACTATACATGATCAATAACATGAAATATTGGAAATCTATGGAATCATCTACATGTTTCAGTTTATAAGGCACTTCTTCCTCACAATCCACATTAGAAAGTCTTTGAGGAACTATGGTTTTAAAAATTCATAGTTTTCATTCAAAACATTTTATAATGCACACGGAACATTAATATTCCTAAAAATTTGATCTTATGATAGGGTAATACTTTTCTAGTCTATGTCACGGTGATATAGTCTAGGAAATTTGGATTTATATTTCTATAATTACATCATAGAAACTAAATTATTATATATTTTTATTACATATTTATATAAGAAAAATTAAAATTATCAGTCTCTGAAAATTTATTTGAAACCCAACAGCCCTCACCATGGTTTTGGAATATATTATCCTGTGGATATTCATAGTGGAAATGATCCATATGAAGCTTTTCATCAACCAATCAAGGTCTTGTTTAGTTACTTAATGATATTTAGGATGCTTTCACATTTAAACTCTGTTAATTTGCATCTCATTGGATCATTAAGTGAACCTCTAATCCTAAAATACACGATAAGGTTTTCCTAACCACTTGCATCCAAATTGACATGTTTTTTAGTGAACGCCTCTACTCTAGATGTAAAATTGAATAATTCATCTAAAAAATTATGTTGAATTTATTGTTAAATATTAGTTTTATAATGAGGGTCTGAACAAACACTATGATCTAATAGTTTTATTTTATGTCATATAATGGATGGCTACACCGACTCTATAATTTAATTTCAGGTATTTTTATATTTATAGATAAATTAATAATTTTTATTTTTTATAAAAATATATTAATTAAATTTTTATTAACACTTTAATCATGCCATAGATAAATGGAAACATAGTTTAAATCATTTTAATTACATAATGAAATCATTTTATTTCATTAATTTATGTGCTCCCAAAAAATAATCAAGACTGATATTAATCAAAGAACATGGAATAAATAAAAAATAAAAATTGTATGATCATGATATTTTGTAATTTTTAGTTTTTCATGATAATTATAAACATTACCACAACAAAAATTGAATATCAATTAAAAAACATGTTTCTTGTTACAGAATTTCATGTATTCACCATTGTATCTCAAAGAATAGTTTCTATGTTCCTCTGAACCTAATCCAATTCCACTCCCCTAGAAAATACATTCATTACATAATCAATACTCACAAGTAGGTGACATAAACTAAGTGACTCATTTAGGGGGATTTTATAGAAGAAACTATAGGAATGTGGTCCCTTATATAATGAGAGGAGGGGATGAAATAAAGGAAATCAGTTTAATTAAATATAAATATTAAAAGGAAATAATTCACCCACATAGGTCTAGTATAAGATCATGACCATCCAAAATATAAAATGAATATAAATTTTCAATCTAGATAAAATTCACTTCAATTATTTCATTAATATAGTTAAAATGACTCAAATTAATTTAGTTAATTCTTTGATTAATTAATAAATTCTTTATATTAATTTACTCAAAAATATCATTGATGTTTTTTTCATAATTTTATTTTAAATAAATTAAATTAATTAATTTTATTAAACATTAATAACGCTCTTATGTAAAAATTTAGAAAATGTAATGTTCCATCCAAACTACATGAAATGGTCCTTGTATTTTACATTCACATTAAGTCAAGATTAAATATTGTGGAAAAAAATACAAGGGATTAATATTCAATAAATTTTATATAATATGTAAATTATATAGCATGCGATGGTATTATTACACACCGAGTGAACTATAAGTAATTACCACACATCTAAATCGTTTAATAATTTTACAAGGAAAATAATTTAAAATATAATTAATAATCCTATCACATAGTTTTTACTATCAATAAATGACATAGGATACAAATATAAATGAGATTAATTGTATAATTATTCATTCCTAATGAATTACATTATTATTAGTTAAAACTCGTTATATGAAATGTACTTATGATTCAAGTCACCGATCATGTAATAAGAATGTTCATAACACACACCTTGGTATTGGTAATGTTTTCTAGTGGAAATCTGGATTGAGGTGCATAAAATGTACGTGGTACATGCTGTGTACACTATCTTCAGGTAGTTTGACCTAGAATATTTTTTACTTTTTACTCCTCATATTGTGTAGTAAATACATGACATTACATGGGAAGCCCCATGTTTTCAACTGTGAAAACAAGTAGTTTATGCAGCGTGTAGACAAGTTAGATGACACTTAGTCTAATGAACCACATTTCATCCTAGTCTAGTCACCATGTGATGTGAAATAAATACATTATTTGTGTATTTTATGCATGATTAACTTATATTAATGACATTAGACATCATGTATTGATCATGGGTATATAGTGTGTACCTTTAGGCTACACATTATGTAATATTGTGTTATCTAACTAGAACCATCGGCTTCATTTGATGGATTCAATATATTTTGATGTTGTAAATTGTTCTTATTTCTTGGATATATGAGTGGGAATGAGGATTATAATAAATTAATATAACATTCAGATTTAAAAATTTAATAAATAATAATTAAAACTAACAAAAATTATCATAATATAAATAAAAAATAATAAATACTAATAAATCAATTATGTGTACAATTGTATATTCCTTCAGGATTTTTTGGACATCAAAATCACTTATTATTAAGTGGAAATAAGGATTCTTGTTGTAAGACCTGAATAACATTATATTTACACGATAAATAACTTCATGACTAGAAAAATTATATTAATGATTAATGTAATATGAATGATGGAACCAATAAGGTGGGGTCATAAAAAAAATTACAATTAATTTATAAATAGATTTAAAATTAACTTTTATTGTAATAGATTGATTTTTACGGATTTTATTGACTAACCTCATCATATTGTAGATTCATTACATGATCTAAGTGTACAACCCATAATTCAGGGATACACAACTTCTCAAAAATCATGGAAAATCATAGTGTAGCCATTTTGTTCTAGAGTGTTCGGTCCTAATCACTTTTTTTAATCTATCATTGATTAAAGGAATAATATGTTCCTGTTAAAAATATTTTTAATTCTCTCTAAAATATTTTAGAGTGTAAGAGAATTGGTGATCTACTTCTTCAGTTAATTCTTGAGATGATTCACACTTGGGATTGAAAGAATTGTATCTTGGTTTGTTGAGAAAAATATAAGACTACCCATGGAAAGATAAAACTAGATATTTATAATGGTATATTATGGTTGGCAATTTTAGATTGTCACATAGCCAATTCTACATTCTTATGAAAACCCTTTCCAAATATTATTATAAAAAAATATTGGTATCTTCATTGAATGCAATGTTACTACTAATAAATAAACATCTTTAGTTAAATAATTAAGATAATACTTATTTAAATTATATTTGATATATTATTTTCAATGTAAGAAATAAAATATTCTCATTTTCCCACTTTGTATTTATTTAATCTTGAATAATTACTACTAATTTATTAAATATATATTAATTCATTTTTCTTAATTAAATATTAAAAATATAATATTTGTAAAAACTCAAAATAAATATTTATTAATATTTAACTCAAATTATTCAAAAGAAACATGTGATTAAATAATTGTGATCAACCAACCTCTAAAAATTATTAAAAAAAATGGGTAATAAAATTTATTTTAACTGGTTTATTTTTTTCAAAAATAACTGAATTTTCAATACACATAATGTGTGACTGTATAAGACAAATTCTCATCTGAATTAGGATGAAGTCCCGAATGATTATGTATATGATCATGAAAAACACTTGGGAAATAATATAAAAATAACTTAATATCCCAATGATATACAACCAAATGTTAACAAAGACTATAAAATAAAATCTATTTATCATTATATATATAATAAAGTTGGCTCCATCTTGTTGTCACCATCCAATGTGATCAATGAATATTTATTTTACTTTCTATAAATGATGCTACCCAAAAAAAATAATTCATGGATTTATTTATACATTTCCATTTCCTTCAAAGGTATTGGGATATAATGTTTTTTATAAACAATATAAGGGAAACACATTTCTCAAAATATTCACCAATTTAGTATCTTAGGTGATGCACCCAGCATACCATAGACCCTATAAATACATAACCTCATAGTTTAAGTTATATTATTAATTTATGTTACTGATGACATAAATTATTAATATTCTTAATGAAAATGAATCAGTAGAGACATTCATGTATAGGAACATATAAATCTACATAAAAATTTGGATTTCCTACAATAGTGTGATGATCTCATAATCTATTTCGGTGAATATTACTAATGAAATATGCCATGAGAAGGTGTATCATTGTCCTATGAGTCTCATACCCTGACATCCTACATAATATCTATCTTTTTAAATGATATCATACCTCTATATAATATATTTTTATGAATAGTGTAATGGATTATATATGATTTCATTATTGAGGGGGACTCTTATGACCTTTTTAGTGTTAATGATAGTTAATGGAAAATATCACATTCTTTTTCATAGAGAATAACAATCAGGATATGCCAATATATTAAAAAAAATCCAAATAATTCATAGAGTTAATATAAAAGTATATATAATGTGGATCTTGTTCATCAACACGAATAGGGCACACCTACCTAAGAACTCGTGTATCTGTGCGGGTGGAATAATAACCCCACTAATCAATAGCATATGTTTTTAAAAAATGATGTTTTAAGCACAGATCACTCAGACCAATCATCCCCACTCCTTCACTCAAATTAAATTAATGGATCCAAATAACCTATCATAGTCCCAAAATGTTGTTCTTGTAACTCATATAACCATATAGTGTCCTTGAATGTTAATCAATATATTAATAATTAATCCCCTCATCCTCGGCTATTAAGTAAACCACTAGGGTCTGTGGGTTTCTTTATAAGCCTTAAAAAATTATTCATTCAAAAATAATAAACAATATATTATTTCGATTAATAGTTGATAATGAAGATTTGGTTATACCACTTATAGCATGCTATAAAAAATTAATATAAATATAGAGAGTTTCAAGCAACAACAAACACATACATAAAGTTATTGCCCACACTGAGCTCCGGTCATACTAATGAAAACATTTAATTATCTACTGATATACTAAATTAATCTCTAATTCCCAATTAAAATATTTATAATAATTTATAATTAGTTTCAAATTTTAATTATAATAGAAATATTTTGATAAACAAGATAAATATTTTAGAAGAACTATAAAAAAGTATCATTCTTTTTTATAATTTCCACCATCAAGTGGTTGAAATCAAAATAAAATAATTACTTATGAGTTAAAAAGTAAATGGATATGGTGGTAGAAGAATAATGGAGGAAGAAGAACACGACTCGCCTCAAATCATCATTGTATTTTCTGTAAAATGTCGACCCTGATAAAATTAGAATTAAAGGATCCTTAGGAAGAAAGGTGCCCCTTGGCATGGCCTCACATGAGTAAAGGAAGTGGGGTGATAAAATTAATATATAAAAAAAATGTTCATTTATAAATTTTAAATTAAATCTGCGAGGTCACACTGTTTGGATATAGAGCTTGAAAATGGTGTACTGTCCTTAGGGAACTCAGCTTCCAAGACACACTATCTCAGATGGTTTGGACACACAGTTTTCCAAAACATATAACAAATTTATGAATTGTAGATAACCCCAATTTGCACCATCATACTACTTGGTAACATGGACTACCAAACCATCATCGATCCGTGTAACTGAATTTATGAAAAATATGAATCGTGCATAGTTTCCTCTCATAGTTCTTAGTAACTATTTGTTTCCCCCTCATGAAAATAAAACATGGTATAGTTTCCCCTAGAGTTTTGCATATCATGAACAATTTTTTTTCTAACCTATCGACAGTGGAATTGTTTTTTCCAAAATGAAAACCCCAACGAAAATCTATCATAATTCACTAAAGCACCAGAAACTTCTCTCATTCCTTTTTCCAATCCAGAATATATATTCATAATATACCCCAACCACTGAAATTTTGATCTAAATCATAAACATCAAAATGACCCAAGCTATGCGATCAAGAATTAAAATTTCCCAACAATTCCGAACCCTAAATGAAATTAGTAATTAAAAATATCCCACTATAGAACTTATCATCCTGAATAAGTCTCCAGTATCTTTAAGCCATCAAATATAACTTATTGAATTCAATAATTCACTACAAAAAAATTGTTATCTATCCCTGAATGTTGGTCAAGAATCCAAAATAAAACTACAAACACGAGTCGTGTTATGAATCATATTCCAAGACACTGATTCATCAATTTCACTAATACAAAGAAAACAGACACTCAAAGTCATATATTTGAATACATCATAGTATCACTAAATAATTCATTTCTTGGCTTGTGTCCCTTCAACTATAAATCACTTCTAATAATGCCTAATTTTAAGAGATTGTTTAAACCATAATTGGAATCACATAAAAAAATTAATTTTTAGTTGTTTAGAAAAACAATTGGTGTAGTTCCGACCTCACTATACCCAATTTGATGATAAATTCTTATTGGAATCTTCGGAAATAATTTCATAAAATGCTCTGTCACACAAGATGAAGCGATATCATGTTCCATGACCATTATTCGAAAATCGCTTATAAAATCATGATTATAAGGCCCCGACCATAAACATTACTTAATATTTAATTAAATTAATAATTCACATTGTTTAACTTTTCAGTTTTAGTGTTTTAGAGAATTAGTTCATAACAATTACATCTCAAAATATTACATAGCAGAAACTTCTACAATATTTCTTTTTTTACAAAACATTAACACTTAAAAAAATAAGTCATGTCTAGTTCCATGTTTAAGGAAACATGAATTTTCCTTGGTCCCATCCTTGACATTAGTCCACATTATTTCCTGTGAAAAAAAATTCAAAAAACCTAGGGTTGATCATAAAAAGCTCAGTAACGGATACACAAAGAAGGGAAACTTTTAGTTTTTCAAAAAGACATGTAAACTAGGAATACTTTATCAAAGTAATACTTTTCACCATTACGAAGTAGTAAATAATCTTCACTGAATAAAAGATCACCACTTTTCCGTTTTAACCAAAATATTACCATAAACCCATATAAAGAACACATAACATCTAACGTTAACTTGGGACATAAACTTACTTAAATGGAGTAACCATAGGGTCAACTTCCAAACATATCACTAAATGGAATAGCCATATGGCCGACATCCATACCCAATGCATTGGAGGTTATAACGTAACCACCCATCCTGGTATTTATAGAACCACCCATCATATGGTTTATCACATAACCACCCGTAAAATGTCCATGTACCATTATAAAATCATAACACATAAAAAAATTATAATGAAAAGAAAACATTTCCACATTTCAAGCACAACATACCACATAAATATATTGACATAAAAAATCCACTATCAAAACCATTTTCAATAATAAAAATTAATTAATAATTATTTGGTATTTATTTACTTTTAAAAATATTACGCCTTGTTGAGGAAGCCAAAGATAAAATAATACTCGCGGCGGAGGAAAGGTAATTATCCACGCGTATGTTAAAAAGAAACATTAATTTTGTCATTTAGTAAAATTATTAGTATAAAAAATAGTCCTTTTGAATAAAAGTAGATGTCAGAGGTGTTTATGCAGCATATAAAAGAAAGTCTTGTATTAAAACAAAATATTCGTCAATGAAAGGAGATTGAGACGAAGTCCCTTACAAAGACAGTATCATTAGATTAAGGATAAATCAATGACATATATATGTGTGACAAATATAAAGACACCCAATATAAGTTGATATTAAGTGTAAAACAATCAGATTAAATCTCACATATTCATATAATGACATATTCAAGGAGTACAATTTTAACCCAAACAATTGAAATTGAGTTAATATGTTCCCATGCAAAAATTTGAAAGCCTAACGGCATCACATTAAAATTCATAAAATGAGTTTATGAGAGAGAAAATGGTATCTCATCACTTGGAAATAATATTTAAAACAATAAGGATATAAAAGAACATATCCCAATATAATAATATGTAAATTAAAAGACCCAACAAAAATAAGTCTTTTAACAAGAGGATGTTGAATGGTTCCCTTACCGATTTGGGTAACTTTCGAAACGTACACCCCATGAACGAAGGGTCATACAATGAAAATGTATATACCCATAAATTAAATTATATTAAAAAAATAATACAATCATGGGTAGTACATACACCACAAAAAATGAAATAGTGGAAAATGTATCATGAATCTCACAGGAACAAAAATTGAGAAAAAAATCCCATTATTAAAATTCGGCAGCCTAACGGCACCACATAAAACATCCAAAAATGGATTGATGAGATCAAATAGTGTCTCTCATTATATTAACATAAAATTTAAATAAATAGGAATATAAAATAACATCCCCAACATAAGAAATATTAGATTAAAGTAAGTTACATAAAAAAGTGTACTAAAAAAGAAAGAGAGAGGTAAGATCCCTTATCTCAAGTCTGACTTGTCTTGTTCGTTTCATTATATTACTCAATAATAAACATTGGTAAATTCATAATTTCTTAATTACATCTTTTAAATATTATTATTCAGTTAATATCACATATTATAATGTTATAATAATTGTTTAATAATGTGAGTTCATATCAGACGTTTTTGTCGATTTTAGGTACATGAGTAAAAATTGAACTTGTTGGAAAAGAATTTTCCATTTAGTTATAAGTGCATCATCTCCAGAATAGTATTAATGAATTAAATATCATATATATCCTGTATATAATCATTTTATACTATTCCATAACATTTGGAGATAAAAAAATGAAATCCACCATTCATGGAGACGGTAGGCCGTACGTACACCTGAACGCTACTGTCACGACCCGTCCTCGGGGCCCGTGCCGTGACAACCCCAAGCCCGCCTTCCATAGGCCAGGGGTTGGCGACTAGCAGCAAGACGTAAATCCCAACAAAAACGGAAGGCATTGCCTTTGAAAAGTAAACAAGCACCACAGAGTAAGCAAACGGAAAAGTAAACACTACGTAAAAACTGTACAAGCTGTGGTGAAAGTAAAAAGGGGCCGGAAATACAAGCCCAACTGTAAAGTACAACTGAAAGGAAAAACAACAACTGAAAGGAAAAACTGTAGTGTCGAGCCATCCTCTGGAAGTCCGACCTGAAGGGTAGGTACAGATAGCCTCCACTGCTCCTCGGGTCCACCTAACTGCTCCGAGTACGTCCCGCCCAGTGGTCCACCTCTAGGTACTGTCCTGCTCCACACGCCTCCTCCACGATCAGCGCTGTCCATCGTCTGCAACCAACACCACGAAGTGCGGGCATAGCCCATGCAGGGGTGTGTATAAGCTACTCAGTAGGGACCCCGAGACCCCCGAAGGTCTCCCGAAATCCACAAAGGATAAGCCACGAAGGAGAGATACAATCACGAAGTAACATCTGACCCGGCATAAGTATATGCCCATACATATACCTAAGTCATCAATTCCCCGATCGGCTCCAACGTCCGAGCCCTAGCACAACCCAGTCCACACAGGAAAGCAAAACGCATACCCACGCAGGATAGAACAATACAATCAACAAAGGAGAGTAAACAGTAAATCCACACAGGATAGCTCAACACAATCCACAAAGGAGAGAAACACAAGATTCTGCTCACACAGGTATACTTCTTCGGATGACGAAAAGATGATCTCTGATCCATATAAGTCGTCGGACCCACGAAGGATCGATAGGTAACTAATCTCTGCAGTGACCCACACAGGATCAGACCCACACAGGATCGGGCCCACGCATGACCTGTAGGAGTTGGCTCACACAGAACCACTGAGTGTTGACCCACACAGGATCGGATCCGTACAGGATCGGGCCCACACAGGACCGGGCCCAAGCAGGACCTGTAGCACTGATCCACGTAGGATCGCTGAGTGCAGTAGTCGTTGCAGTCCGCTGAGGATCTCTGCACAGTCATCACCGGAGTCCACTAAGGATCTCTGCACGGTCGTCGTCGGAGTCCACGGAGGATCTCTGCACAGTCGTCACCGTCGAGGAAGCAGTCGCAGCCAGCACTAGGGTTCCCGCACACAGAAATCTCGTTCGGGAGGGTCCGCTCCACGAGCCGAGAGGCTGATACATCAACTGTCACGATGTCCAGAGTTGATGTATCCAAAAGTTCCGCATCGTAAACGGGAACTCAACGCAACAGACGGCGCGTCGATCGGACGCCCTGTCTGAGAGTTATTGGTTTTTTCGTCCCAGGGGCCCGGTTGGTTTTTAATGACAAACCAACCCAACCGTACTCCACCTGCATCCAAACCACGGGCGGAGGGTGCCAAAAGATCCGTCTCACAACGAGGAACTCAACAAAGCTGACGACACATCAATCGGACGTCCGTGGCTCAAGATATTAGTGTTTCCGCTCCGAGGGCCCGGTTGGTTTCGTGTACGAACCAACCCGGCTAAACTCAAAGTATTCCGAATCCTTGAGTGTGATATACCTAAACGACCGTCTCGATCCAAGGATCGCGTTGCCGCTGACAGCGGGTCGTTTGGAGGCCCGTAGTTCAAGATACGACCATTTGAACGAAGTCTGTCCGAAGACGGGGGGTCCGGGCCCGGGACGACCCGGCCCGACCCCCCCTGGTTGGCCCGAACCGGGTCGGGTCCGACACAGTCGGCCAGGGCCGGTCCGGCTCGGCTCGGCCAAGCGGCCTAGCGGCCGACGCGGGGGAAAGCCGCCGCCCCGCGGGACACTCCCGCGGCACCCGCGGGGTGTCGCGCTGGACACCCGTGGGGTGCCGTGGGACAACCCCGCGGCACCCGCGGGGTGTCGCGCTGGACAGCCGCGGCACCCGCGGGGTGTCGCACTGGACACCCGCGGTGTGTCGTCGCCTCCGGCCGCCAGCGCCGGCGACCCGCGCCACCACCGGCTTCCGCGGGCCGCCGGAGTCGCTCCGGTGGCCCGTTTTCCTTCCCGTCTGTGCCGTTGTTCCTACCGGGTTCCGTTCTTTACTGCGGGATCATCAAACACCCGTTGCGGCATGTTCCGTCGTCGCCCTCCAAATCCGCAAAACACGAAGAACGACGGAGGGTTGCCGGGCCATGTTCGTTTGACCCGCACCCTCCGCGTTAGATAATAAAAAAAACAACGGGAGAAATTGTTCAACACATGAACCGACAATTTTAATAAAATAAAATTGTTCATTTGAAACCGGCTCTTTAATTTTTAATGAACGTTCACGGGAATATAATAGGGGTATTCCAAAATTATAAAATCCCTACCTCGTTGATCGTCACGCGCGGGCGTTCTTCGCGGAAAAGCTCGTCGCGGAAGAGAGGGATCGTCGCGTCGTCGCGGGGAGGCATCGCGTCGTCGCGGAATCCGGCGTTGAGTCAGCGAGCTCAACGGTCCAAGAACAACAGATTTAAATTATAAATAATTAAATCTGTGTTTAAAAACAAAAAGGAAGGAACCTTGTGAGGAAACCCGAAATCACTCACCTCAACGGTCGCTGATCGGAGATCGGGGCGGAGAAGGACGTCTCGGACGGAAGCGTCGTCGATTTATGAGTTCGGCGTTCTTCGCGTTCTTCGTGTTCTTCGCGTTCTTCGCGAGGGAGAAGAAGAAACAAGGATCCTCTCAAATCTTCTCCAAAGATTTTGGGTTGGTCTTATTTTATTAATATGCCATCACACGAAAACAGGTTAAGAAATGATTGAATTAATTCGTTGAATTAATTCAACGAAAAAAACAGGCCATTTAATTCATGAAATAAACCACCCAATTAAATGGTCTGTTAAGAATTTAGAAAACGCGTCAGTTGACTTTCATTAAGACGGGTTTTCACGGGTGCGTTTCTTAGCGGAAAGAAACGGCGGAGCTCGTGCGGGCCCCACCTCGCAAATATCCTACCAAGGGGGTAGGATATTTCTGGATAGCATCATGTCCAGTTCAACTCAGTTCAAGCCGCCTTTAAGTGGCTTCAAGTGGCTTCCAAGTGGCTTAAGTGAAATAAAATAAAGTTGTCGCAAAATTATTTTATTTCTTAACATTAAGCCCGAAAATTAAAAACCACAACTGAGCAAACGCAACTCCGGAAGAGGCGTTTCTAAGCGAAAATCGGCGCTGCGATTTCATTGGTGCCCTCAGAATTCGATTACGAGCACCAGTTCAAAAGTTAGAAAAACTTGCTCGCCCGTTCACTGAATGTACCCGAGCCAATCTTCGGAAAATGATTTCGGGCACTCCGGGCCTCGGAATCAGGTGCCGTCAGAAACTGCGCTCTTGTAAAATTCCAAAGAAAATTAAGAAAAAAAGTTCCTTGAAATTTATGGGTCTTTACATTACTCCTACATCAGGACTTTATGTCCCCGTATATATACATCAAAAACTAGGGAAACAAATGTGGGTACTGAGCACGTATCTGAGCCTCCCGCTCCCACTTCCACTCCGGGACCTCCAAGGGTTGTACCAAGCCTGTTGGTACCTGATGCTCTGCCTTCACCTGCTGGCAGGTGAGGCACCATGAAACGAACTCTGCCACAGCCTTCTTCATGCCCGGCCACCAGTGCTATCTTCTGAGATCCTGGTACATCTTTGCCACTCCAGGATGTACTGCTAAAGGAGAAGTGTGATACGCTCTCAACACCTCCTCTCGTAAAGCGACTGGTACCAAGGTACGTCCTCTGAAAAGGACATCATGATCTGCTCAAAGGGAGAAACCATCAGGTGCCTCTCCCGAGGATATCTGTGCACGCCGTGTCTCACAGTCAACGTCCCCATGCTGTGCCTCTCTGACCTGCTGAAGAAGTGGAGGAGAGACTGTGAGAGACTGAAGGAAGGCTTATCCGTCTCTATCCACGAAGGATATCTGCAAAGCGGATAGCTGCTCTGTCGCCTCCTCAAGTAGCTGGATGCCCGTCCTCCTGCTGAGGGAATCATCCACCACGTTCCCCTTCCCAGGAGTATAGACTATCTCAAAGTCATAGTACTGGAGGAACTCGAGCCATCGTCGCTGTCTCAGGTTCAGGTCCTTCTGAGAGAAGATGTACCTGAGACTCTAGTGGTCAGAAAAGGCTGTGAAGCGCTCGCCCATCAGATAGTGTCGCCATGTCTTCAGGGCAAAGACCACTGCTGCCAACTCCAAGTCATGGGTAGCGTAGTTCTGCTCATGAGGCCTCAACTGACGTGATCCGTAGGCAATCACGGACCTCTCCTGCATCAGGAAACACCCGAGTCCGGTCCCTGATGCATCGCAGTAGACTACGTATCCAACTCCCTCCTCAGGAAACCTCATGATAGGTGCACTGGTCAACCTCTGCCTCAGCTCCTGGAAGCTCTGCTGACATCTGTCTGACCACACGAAGGGTTTCCCCTTCTTCGTCAACGCTGAGAGTGGGGCCGCAACTCTGGAGAAGTCCGGCACAAATCTCCGATAGTATCCGGCTAGGCCCAAGAAACTCCGCACCTCGGTCACGCTCTTGGGTGGCTCCCAAGCTAGCACTGCCTCGATCTTCGCAGGATCCACTGCAACTCCCACCTCAGAAATGACGTGCCACAAGAAGTGGACCTCACGTAACCAGAACTGACACTTCGAGAGCTTTCCATAAAGCTGGTGCTCTCGGAGTGTGTCTAGTACAACACGCAGGTGGTAGGTGTGCTCCTCCTCCGTCGTCGAGTACACCAAAATGTCATCGATGAAGACCACGACAAATCGATCGAGGTATGGTTGGAAGATCCTATTCATGAGGCTCATGAACACTGCTGGAGTGTTGGTCACGCCGAAAGGCATAACCACGAACTCATAGTGGCCATACCGACACCTGAAGGCCGTCTTCTGCACATCCTCATCTCGAACTCTAAGCTGATGATAGCCTGACCTGAGGTCTATCTTCGAGAACCACCGTGCTCCCTTGAGCTGGTCGAAGAGGTCATCAATCCTGGGTAGTGGATACTTGTTCTTCACTGTCACCTGATTCAGGCGACGATAATCGACACACAGTCGCAAGCTCCCGTCCGCCTTCTTGGCGAACAAAATCGGGGAAGCCCAGGGCGAAACATTGGGTCGGATGAACCCCTTGCCTTGCAAGTCCTCCAACTGTACCCGCAGCTCTCGAAGCTCAGCGGGGGCCATCCGATATGCTGGAGTGGATATCGGGGTTGTCCCGGGGTACAGGTCAATATAAAAGTCTACCTCTCTGCGAGGAGGTAGTCCTGGAACGTCGTCGGGAAAGACGTCCGCGTACTGATCTACCACTACAGGAAAACTGGGACTCCGCACGTCAACTGCTCCCAGGATGAGGCTAGCCAACTGATGAGTGATGGGATGACCTCTCCTCTGCGTGAGTCCATCCTGTGCTGCTAGGGCTCCCTTCTCGCCGGTGAAGGTGAACCTGTTCCCGTCGGTGCGCACACATCGCACCTTGCGCCTAATGCAGTCAATCTGAGCATGGACCGTAGATAACCAATCCATGCCCAAGATGACGTCGTAAGGCCTCGACGCCGCTACAACAAGATCCCAGCCGAAGCTCTCGCCTCCTAGAGTAAGCTCACACTGCTGGCACCAGTGCGTAATCGTCGAGTCTGCTCCCGTAGGAGTCTCTAGCCGTAAGGATCGAGCCAACGGCTCTGTCAGAATCTCCGAGCTCCGAACAAGGGCAGTGGCTATGAAAGAGTGACTCGCTTCTGTGTCTATCAGAACTGCAGCAAGGGTGGAATAGACACAGATCGTACCTCGAATCATCTCTGGCGCACCGTGGTCATAGGCCTCCGCTGCGTGGAGCTGAGCCTGCCTCTGCCCGCCAGCTCCCTATGGTCGGGGCGGGCCTCCTGGTGGTGGTGGTGGCAGAGCCTCAAAGTGTCGCCCACCACCTGCTGCTCGGCCAGCTCCTCTACCTCGTCCGCCTCCTCCCCGCAGACCGCCACGGTCGACCCTCTACCTCTTCCTGGGTGGTCCCTCCACCGTCTGCTGACCCTCGGTACGACGGGTCGGGCAGTCACGAGCCATGTGGCCCCGCCCGCCGCACTCGTAGCACTGCCTGCCTCTCGGAAGACTGGCTCCGGGCTGGGTGCCCTGCACTGCTAAGCCAGTGTCCCGAGGTCGCTTGCCGGAAGGTCTGGTCTTCCTGGAACCCTGAGTCATCCGCCGGCTACCAGCTGCCGAAGACTCCGCTATCTGCCGCCCTGCGGTAGGTCTCGCTGTGGACTCAGCCAGGAAGCTCTCGATCAGGAGGGCTCGCTCCAGCACTCCTGCCTGGGTCGGGATGCTGAGGGAGATCAGTGATGCCCTGATCTCGTGTCTCAAACCCTGATCGAAGGTCTGGGCCCGGAAGAAGGGGTCCCGTACCATGTTTGTCGAGTACCGAGAAAGGTCGGTGAACCTCGCCGCGTACTGAGCGACCGTCAAGCTACCCTGCCGCAGTTGAAGAAGCTCCTGGATGCGCACCGCACGGAGGGTGGCCGGGACGAACTCTGAGCGGAAGAGGCTCTCTAATTCCGTCCAGATGAGGGTGGCCTCATCGTGTACCTGGAGCATGATGCTCCACCAGCGTCCAGCTGCTACGTGCAGTAGGCTCGCCGTGAGGATCACCATGAGGTCTGCTGGTGTCCTCACTAGCCTGAAAATTCGGACGACCGCCTCCAGCCAGTCCTCGGCTGCCTGGGGGTCCGACTCCCCACGGAACCTGGGTGGTCGCTGGCGTTGGAACTCATGCAGAGCTCCGAGGCGTCGTGCGTCATCAGCTGCCAGTGCTGGAAGCATCGGGGGCTCGGCGGGTAAAGGTACTGCCGGTGCCTCTGCTGTCAATGGGCCCTGTACCGAGGCCTCGTCGCTCGGCGGGCTGTCGTCGCGCACTACTCTAGGAACCCTAGCTGGCTACTGTCGTCGTGCCCTCCTGAAAAGGAAACAAGTGCACCATGGTCAGAACAGTATACCGGGTGAGCTGACACAAGTAATCACAAATAAAACTTGAAACACACATGCAATCAATATTTTCATGCATTAAGTCGGAAACCAGAAGTCAGGGTCCTGGTGTATGGATACGTCGGCCGCCGCACCAACACTGGACTCCCTGGACTGATAACCACACTTAATACGCTAAACACTATTGATTCACATAGAAGAAAGATCAGAGTCTGCGTTAGAACCGACCCCCTCTGATACCAATTTGTCACGACCCGTCCTCGGGGACCATGTCGTGACTACCCCAAGCCCGCTTCCATAGGCCAGGGGCTGGCGACTAGCACCAAGGCGTAAATCCCAACAATAAGGGAAGGAATTGCCTTTGAAAAGTAAACAAGCACCACAGAGTAAGCAAGCGGAAAAGTAAGCACTAAGTAAAAACTGTACAAGCTGTGCTGAAAGTAAAAAGGGGCCGGAAATAGAAGCCCAACTGTAAAGTACAACTGAAAGGAAAAACAGCAACTGAAAGGAAAAACTGCAGCGTCGAGCCGTCCTCTGGAAGTCCCACCTGAAGGGTGGGTACAGATAGCCTCCACTGCTCCTCGGGTCCACCTAACCACTCCGAGTACGTCCCGCCCAGTGGTCCACCTCCAGGTACTGTCCTACTCCGCATGCCTCCTCCACGATCAGCGTTGTCCGTCGTCTGCAACCAACACCACGATGTGCGGGCATAGCCCGTGCAGGGGTGTGTATAAGCTACTCAGTAGGGACCCCGAGACCCCCGAAGGTCTCCCAAAATCCACAAAGGATAATCCACGAAGGAGAGATACAATCACGAAGTAACATCTGACACAGCTTAGGTATATGCCCATACATATACCTAAGTCATCAATTCCCCGATCGGCTCCAACGTCCGAGCCCTAGCACAACCCAGTCCACACAGGAAAGCAAAACGCATACCCACGCAGGATAGAACAACACAATCCACAAAGGAGAGTAAACAGTAAATCCACACAGGACAGCTCAACACAATCCACAAAGGAGAGAAACACAAGATTCAGCTCACACATGTATACTTCTTCGGATGACGAAAAGATGATCTCTGATCCATATAAGTCGTCGGACCCACGAAGGATCGATAGATAACTAATCTATGCAGTGACCCACACAGGATCAGACCCACACAGGATCGGGCCCACGCAGGACCTGTAGGAGTTGGCTCACACAGAACTGCTGAGCGTTGACCCACACAGGATCGGATCCGTACAGGATCGGGCCCACACAGGACCGGGCCCACACAGGACCTGTAGCACTGATCCACGTAAGATCGCTGAGTGCAGTAGTCGTCGCAGTCCGCTGAGGATCTCTGCACAGTCGTCGCCGCAGTCCACTGAGGATCTCTGCACGGTCGTCGTCGGAGTCCATGGAGGATCTCTGCACAGTCGTCGCCGTCGAGGAAGGAGTCGCAGCCAGCACTAGGGTTCCCACACACAGCAAGCTCGTTCGGGAGGGTCTGCTCCACGAGCCGAGAGGCTGATACATCAACTGTCACGAAGTCCAGATTTGATGTATCCAAAAGTTCCGCATCGTAAACAGGAACTCAACGCAACAGACGGCGCGTCGATCGGACGCCCGGTCTGAGAGTTATTGGCTTTTTCGTCCCAGGGGGCCCGGTTGGTTTTTAAGGACAAACCAACCCAACCGTACTCCACCTGTGTCCAAACCTCGGTCGGAGGGTGCCAAAAGATCCGTCTCACAAAGAGGAACTCAAAAAAGCTGACGGCACGTCAATCGTACATCCGTGGCTCAAGATATGAGTGTTTCCGCTCCGAGGGCCCGAATGGTTTCGTGTACGAACCAACCCGGACGAACTCAAAGTATTCCGAAACCTTGAGTGCGATATACCGAAACGACCATCTCGATCCAAGGATCGCGTTTCCGCTGACGGCGGGTCGTTTGGAAGCCCGTAGTTCAAGATACGGCCATTTGAACGAAGTATGTCCGAAGACGGGGGGTCTGGGCCCGGGCCGACCCGGCCTGACCCCCCTGGTTGAGCGGCCGAGCGGCCGACGCGGGGGAAAGCCGCCGCCCCGCGTGACACTCCCGCGGCACCCGCGGGGTGTCGCGCTGGACACCCGCGGGGTGCCGCCGCCTCCGGCCGCCGACGCCGCCACCTCCGGCGACCCTCGCCACCACCGGCTTCCGCGGGCCGCCAGAGTCGCTCCGGTGGCCCGTTTTCCTTCCCGTCTGCGCCGTTATTCCTCCCGGGTTCCGTTCTTTACTGTGGGATCATCAAACACCCGTTGCGGCACGTTCCTTCGTCGCCTGCTAAATCCACAAAACATGAAGAACGACGGAGGGATGCCGGGCCTTGTTCGTTTGACCCGCACCCTCCGCGTTAGATAATAAAAAAAACAATGGGAGAAATTGTTCAACACATGAACCGACAATTTTAATAAAATAAAATTGTTCATTTGAAACCGGCTCTTTAATTTTTAAAGAACGTTCATGGGAATATAAGAGGGGTATTCCAAAATTATAAAATCCCTACCTCGTTGATCGTCGCGCGCGGGCGTTCTTCGTGGAAAAGCTCGTCGCGGGAGAGAGGGACCGTCGCGTCGTCGCAGGGAGGCATCGCATCATCGCGGAATCCGGCGTTGAGTCGGCGAGCTCAACGGACCAAGAACAACAGATTTAAATTATAAATAATTAAATCTGTGTTTAAAACCAAAAAGGAAGGAACCTTGTGAGGAAACCCGAAATCACTCACCTCAACGGTCGGTGATCGGAGATCGGGGCGGAGAAGGACGTCTCAGACGGAAGTGTCGTCGATTTCTGGGATCGGCGTTCTTCACGTTCTTCGCGTTCTTCGCGTTCTTCGCGAGGGAGAAGAAGAAACAAGGATCCTCTCAAATCTTCTCCAATGATTTTGGGTTGGTCTTATTTTATTAATATGCCAACACACGAAAACAGGTTAAGAAACGATTGAATTAATTCGTTGAATTAATTTAACGAAAGAAACAGGCCATTTAATTCACGAAATAAACCGCCCAATTAAATGGTCTGTTATGAAATTAGAAAACGCATCAGTTGACTTTCATTAAGAAGGGTTTTCACGGGTGCTTTTCTTAGAGGAATGAAACGGCGGGGCTCGTGCGGGCCCCACCTCACAAATATCCTACCAAGGGGGTAGGATATTTCTGGATAGCATCCTATCCAGTTCAACTCAGTTCAATCCACCTTTAAGTGGCTTCAAGTGGCTTCCAAGTGGTTTAAGTGAAATAAAATAAAGTTGTCACAAAATTATTTTATTTCTTAACTTTAAGCCTGAAAAATAAAAATGACACCCGAGAAAACGCAACTCCAAAAGAGGCGTTTCTAAGCGAAAACCGGCACTGCGATTTCATTGGTTCCCTCAGAATTCGATTCCGGGCACCGGTTGAAAAGTTAGAAAAACTCGCTCGCCCGTTCACTGAACGTACCCGAGCCAATCTTCGGAAAATTATTCCGGGCACACCGGGCCTCGGAATCAGGTGCCGTCAGAAACTGCGCTGTTGTAAAATTCCAAAGAAAATTGAGAAAAAAATTTCCTTGAAATTTACGGGTCTTTACAGCTACTTTCATTTTTTTGTCATATTAATGGAATTAAAGATAAAAGAGAGAGATATATATTATAATTACAAAATTATATACATAATTTAGATGTAATATATGACATATAAATCCATTATATATATGTACTTATAATAGTACATAACATTTGGAGATAAGAAATGAAATGTACCGTTCATGGAGACAGTAAGTCGTACGTACGCATGAACGCTACTTTCATTTCATTGGAACATTAATGGAATTAAAACTAGATGATAGAGATATATAGATTATAATTATATTATAATATATATTTTATATAGATCACATATTTTCATCAATTTCATTCATTATACATTCCATGTATTGCATGAACGAGTCACATCACTTAAGGGGGCGGTAGTCCACACTTCCTCAAATGAAATTATCGCATTTGTACAACATGCAAAGAATAAAGATATATATTAAATATAAAATACATAAGAATATAGGGGAAATAAAT
Organism: Viscum album; assembly: GCA_963277665.1. NCBI lineage: Eukaryota > Viridiplantae > Streptophyta > Magnoliopsida > Santalales > Viscaceae > Viscum > Viscum album. The sequence goes on from OY728120.1 coordinate 1,128,989,625, forward strand.
ATAATATATATCATAAGTAAATATATTTTCATCATAATGGCCACCATGAGATATGGTAGGAGAAGATAGAACAATCATCCTTTCGTGAGGCAGTAATTCGCCATCCCCGGAAAAAGTATGTTCATTAACCATTAGACGGATGTGTGTGTTAGTGTAGCTTGAATAATTCTCATAAAAACATACTAGAATATTGAAGATAATGGTGTTGTTACAAAAGAATTTATGAAAAGGAGATTAGGGTGTTGGAGAAGAAAAATAATACAAAAGAACGCTAGGGAAGACTTTACCTTTAAATCGGGTAACACTTTTTGATTTGAGATCAAAGGCTTCCTTGGAAAGACTTCTACCCAAAGTGAGGCTTCTAGGAGTAATAGAGGGATTTGGAGAGACAATATTAGTAGAGGATAGATGAGACAATGGCTTGAGTGGTGTGGGTAAGGAGGTATAGCTGGGATCCTTTTATAAGTGGGAGGAGGGTCACTCTTCGAATGTCTTGAAAAGTAACATTATTATAAAATGATTTTCGGATATCAAAGATCCAAAAATTATATATCTCTAGGATAAGGTGATAATGTATCTTAATACACCCATAAAATACGTTTTTGAGAAGTTTATGTCTTATATTTTACATTATATTTTCATTTTATTTAAATCGTTCATTAATGAGGTAGTCGCTGCATCATCATGGTGTCATAAATAAATTAATTTATTTAATGTCTAAAAATTATATAAAAAATACTTTTATGTAGGGAATCTTTTTAGCTTTACAATTAATATTTAATGTCAAAATTATGACTTGTATAACCCCATGTAAAAATTGTTTTAGTAAAATAATACATGTTTGTGACATTTTTATTTTAACTTTAAATTAAAAGTTATTAATGTCATTTTCTTACCGATGTGGCTCCATGGGGACCCCATGTTGATCCATGGATTGTATTGGTTGGCCATGACTCATCCAATAAAGTTAGGACATGTTTCAAGGTCATTTCATATTATTATAACATTTTATTTACCTTAAATTACACTAATTACCTTTAATCGCGATTAATAAAACTTAAAAGTTACTATTCACCAAAAAAATATTTTCATCCCATTGTACCAAATTTTACATCCTAATGAAAACCATGTATGTAGGATTTTTAAAATTCAAACCACATAGGTGGGAACATTTCATTTAAACGAAAAATCAGTTTTTTAACTACCACTTTGTGGTTTCACTATTCATAAAAAATTGACGTTTTTCAGAAAAATACCCAAAATTCACCATAAGCTATATTTGATATTCTGAATTCAAAAATGATGTCTATTTTACAAAATTCATAACATATAAGTTTCATTAATCAATTTAATAATTTATTCCTGTTGTCAAATCAAATAGCGTGTTTTTAAGATACAAAACATATCAAAAGATTGACACTAGTTTAAGTCCAATTTCAAAGTGATATTAATTCCAATGACCAAAATTGGAATAAATGGTAAAAATATATTATAATTGATCCTTAAAAAATTCAAAATATGAACTAATCATTTAATTAAATTATATTAAAAAGATTTTTTGAATTAAAATACATCATTTTTCTCTAATTTCTTAACAATGTACTTTAACGAAAAATATAACAAAAATATACACAAAGTAAATTTTGATGTGTCGATTCTAAAGAAGGATTATATTTGGTCCAATATAACATATGAAATTGTAAAGAAGTGGATTTAAAAAGGGTTATCCATAAAAGGTGGTTAATTTACCTTTTAATGAATAATAGAATATTTATGCTTAAAATTGGATTCATTCAAATTTTAAGCCTCTAACATTTATTGGATAAAAGTAAACATATTTGACAAACATATATAATAATTTTGTAGTTAGTTCTGTTTATTCCCTCCATTACAAAGTCTAGTCGTTAACTACCATTTAATATAATATTATTTTATTATTAGAGTGAAATATAAGAATTCCAAGAAACTTGTTGTTGCGTATTGGGTACATCATCGAGCATAGAATTCCCTTTAAATTAATATTAACATTTTATTCAAAAATATGGATAAATATGAAATTTTAATATTCTTTATTTACCTGGGGTGTTACATCCTTCCCCCCATTTGGGAATTACATCCTCACAATTTTAAATTGGGCTTGGAAACTTCATTGAAAGCCCCACATCGGAAAATGAGTCAATTAAATTGTCACTTTAAAAGAAAGAAAGGGAAGTACAAAGGTCAGCCGAGTTAACCCATACTAGGATTCCATGTAACAAAACATAGACATGGGAGAGATAAAAAGGGTCATGGTCTATTGGAGAGTGATAGAAAATATTATTAAGCGAAAGATAACCACAAGAAAATCAAAAACTCGTGATGGGTCAATTGGTATTCGATTCCCCAGTAGGAGAAGTTAACAAACCAAATTTTTGTTTTATGTTAAATTTAATTGAGGAATTTATTTATGAGCTTAACTAAATCCTAAGGAATCATATTTACTTGTCATGTAGACTTTCATCTCCAACTAAATTCCTTACAGAAACTCATATTTTCTCCAAAAGACGAGTATTTAGGATGACATGTTCACATTAAAAGAGATATAATAAACTTCTAGAGAATCAACTAATCCACAAAAGAGAAATATATATTTCCCATTTCTTTAGACCTTAACCAAAACCAAAATTGCTAGAACAAGATCAGATAATCCAAAAAATGACAATCCTTTATAAAAAGAAAATCTATTCTTAATCTTCAAAATTTGTCCAACAAAACCCAATGGTCAACGAAGACCATTCGATAAACAACTTGTCCATAAAATTCATCAAAGTAAACCAAAATAATATTGAAACTCAAATATTTTAAGGATTTAATCATAAAGTCATCCAAGGTAAAAGTTAACATTTATCTCAAAATAACATTAGTTTATCTTAAATTCTCATATTGAAAAGTAATTAACCTAATCATAGAACCTCCATGATAGGTCAATATTTTCCTAGATAACCCAAAATCTAATTATTCTTGATTCATAAAATGGTATTACTAAAAAGAATTTATCATACTAACCAGGGAATTCATGTAGTCCAGTGGTTGGCGATAAATACTAGTCACACTTTGGTTGTGGGTTCGATTCCCACATCTTTGTCCGACGCGACGGGTTGTCACATGGTCTGCGTGTTGTCCTTTTTCCAAAACAATATAATTCTTAAAACATTCCCAAAAAAGAGATAAACTATTCAAAAAAAACATAACATAATTTAACGTCAATTTTACCTCGTGCCTTTCATCTTCCATTATATAGTAACCCATAATTACCTCAAAAGTAAGGATCATATAAACCCGAATGGTTACCATTATAATTATTACCTAAACTTCCACATAGAGTTGGTTCTCTCATACATGATGCATCAGAGAACTCACCAAGGATCAAGTGGTTTATCATGACTCCTTGATAGTTGGTTTAGAATAACCACGAGATTCCTCATCGAATCCCCCATTTCATCCGGTATCTTAATTAGTAAACCACCATAGTTTCCATGAAACCCATTGTCACTTTGGTGCCTGCTAGATCCATCCATTTACTAAAACCAAAAAAATTCAGTGTGAGTATATAAACAAAATTATCATGTACTAATGAGGAAGATAATCACTAATATATACTTACTCATTCACATTATCTAAAAATCTAACTATTTCTGAAATCTTATCCACTATGGTAAAGTCACTTATGCTTATAGAATACACTAACCTCTAATGTTATCTAAACCTCCCTTTGATACCAACTATAAGACCCCAGAGTTAAAAATTACATAATATTTATTTAAATTAATAATTAACATTGAGGATCTTTTCAGGTTAGGAGTTTTAGAGAATTATATCATAACTATTACATCTCAAAAGATTACATAGTAGACACTTCTACAAAGTTTTATTTTTTTACAAAACATAAACTCTTAAAAAAAAGAGTCATGTCAGGTTCCATGTTTAAGACAGCTTGACTTTTCCTGGGTCCCATCCTTGACCCTATTCCACATTATGTCATGTGAAAAACATTTCAAAAAAAAATTGGGGTGAGCATAAAAAGCTCAATAATGGATACACAATTAAGGGAAACTGTTAGTTTATAAAAACAATAATTAAACCATGAATAATTTATAAAATTAATAATTTTCACCTTTACGAAGTAGTAAATACTCTTCACTGAATAAATGATCTCCAATTATACTTTATAACCAAAATATTACCCTAAACCCATATAATTAACACATAACATATAAAGGTAACTTGGGACATAAACATACTTAAATGAAATAACCATACGTTTAACTTCCACACATATCACTAAATGGAATAGTCATTCGGCCAACTTCCATTCCCAATGCATTGGAAGTTATAACATAACCACCCATCCTGGTATTCACGGCTCCACCCGTCATATGGTTTATCACGTAACCACCAGTCAAACGTCCAAGTACCATTATAAAATCATAACACATAAGCCAATTATAAAGGAACGAAAACATTTCCACATTTCAATCACAATATATCACTTAAATATATTGACATAAAAATTCCATTATCAAAACCATTTTCAGTATCAAAATACATTAAATACTATATGGTATTTATTTACTTTTCAAAATATTACGGCTTGTTGAGGATGCCAAAGATCAAATAATACTCGCGGTGGTGGAAAAGCCGTTGTCTCCGCGTACGTTAAAAAGAACCATACTTTTTGTCGTTAAGTAAAACTCTTAGTATAGATAAGATTTATTTTCAATAAAAGTATAAGTCAAAGGTGTTTATACAGCATATAAAATAATGTCTTGTATTTAAACCAAATATTCCTCAATGAAAGGAGATTTAGACAAAGTCCCTTACAAAGACAATATCCTATGATTAAGGATAAATCAATGACATAGTTACGTGTGAAAAATATAAATACACCCAATATAAGTTGATATTAAGTGTAAAAAAATCATATTAATTTACACATATTCATATAATGACATATTCAAGGAGTACAATTTTAACCCAAATAATTGAAATTGAGTTAAGAAGTTCCCTTGAAAAAATTCGACAGCATAACGACGTCACTTTAAAATTCATAAAATGAGTTGATGAGACAGAAAATGGAATCTCATCACATGGAAATAAAATTTACATCAATAAAGATATAGAATAACATATCCCAACATAAAAATATGTAAATTAAAATACCCAACAAAAATAAGTCTATTAACAAGTGGATGGTGAAAGGTTCCCTTACGGATTTGGGTAACTTTCAAAACGCACACCCCATGAAAGACGGGTCATACAATGAATATGTAAATACCAATAAATTAAATTATATTACACAAGGAATAAAATCATAGGTAGTACATAAACCACACAAAAGGAAATCATGGCACATGTAGCATGAATCTCACAGGAACAAATAGTGAGATAAAAAATACCCTTATGAAAATTCGGAAGCCTAATGGCGCCACATAAAACTTCCAAAAATCGATTGATGAGATCAAATAGGGTCTCTCATCATATTAAAATAAAATTTAAAAAAAATTTAATATAAAATAACATCCCCCAACATAAGAAAGAGGATCTTAATGCATGTTACATAAAAAAAAGTGTACTTAAAAAGAAAGAGAGAGGTATGATCCCTTACCTTAAGTCCGACTTATCTTGTTCGTTTCCTTATATTCTTGAATAATAAGCTTTGGTCAATCTATAATTTCTTAAGGACATACATTAAATATTATTATTCACTTAATATCACATATTATAATGTAATAATAATTGGTTAATAATGTGATTTCATATCAGACGTTTTTGTTGACGTTCGGTACATGAGAAAAAATTGATCATGTTGGAAAATAATTTTCCATGTAGTTATAAGTACATTATCCCCATAATAGATTTAATTATTTAAATATCATATATATATATTATATATTCAGTTTATACTATTACATAACATTTGGAGATAAAAAATGAAATGCACCATTCATGGAGACGATAGGCCGTATGTACGCATGAACGCTACTTTCATATTTTTTGTCATATTAATAGAATTAAAGTTAAAAAAGAGATATATATATTATAATTCCAGAATTATATCCATCATTTAGATGTAATATATGACATATATATCCATTATATATATGTACTTATAATAGTACATAACATTTGGAGATTAGAAATGAAATGTACCGTTCATGGAGACGGTAAGCTGTACGTACACATGAACGCTACTTTCATTTCTTTGACACATTAATGGAATTAAAACTAGATGAGATATATATATATATATATATTATAATTACAGTATAATATATATGTTATATATATCACATATTTTCATGAATTTAATTCTTTATACATTCCATGTATTGCATGAACGAGTCACATCACTTGAGGGGGCGGTAGTCCACACTTCCTCAAATGAAATTATTGCATTTGAACAACATGAAAAGCATAAAGTTAAGTATTAAATAAAAAATACAGAAGAATGGAGGGAAAATAAATATAATATATATCATAAATAAATATATTTCCATCATAATGGACAGTATGAGAGGTGGTAGGAGAAGATAGAACAATCATCGTTCCATGAGGCAGTAATTCTCCATCCATGGAAACAATATGTTATTTAACCATTAGACAGAGGTGTGTGTTATTGTAGATCTAATACTTCTAATTAAAAAATAATATTATATTTAATATAGTGGTGTTGTTACAAAATAAAGGAATAAAAATAGTTTAGGCTGTTGGAGAAGAAAAATAAAACAAAATAATACTAATGAAGACTTTACCATTAAGTCCTATAACTCTTTTTGATTTTAGCTCAAAGGGATCCTTGGAAAGACTTCTAACCAAAGTGAGGCTTCTAGGAGTAATATAGGTATGTGGAGAGACAATATGAGCAGAGTTTGGATGAGCCAAGGGCTTGATAGGTGTGGGTAAGGAGGTAGAGGTGGAGGGATTTTATAAGAGGGAGGAGGGGCACTCTAGGAAAGTCTTGAAAAGTAACTTCATTATAAAATTATTTTCGGATATCAAAGGTCCCAAAATTATATATTTCTAGTATAGGTTTATAAGGGTTCGAAATACACCCATCCAATAGGTTTTTGACAAGTTTATGTCTTAGATTTTACATTTTATTTACATTTTATTTAAATCATTCATTAATAAAGTAATCGCATAACCATCATGGTGTCATAAATAAATTAATTTATTTAATGTCTAAAAATTATAAAAAATAAAATGATGTAAGAAATCTTTTTATCTTTCCAATTAATATTTATTGTAAAAAATAATACTTGTATAACCCCATGTAAAAATTTTTTTCGTAAAACAAAACATGTTTGTGACATTTTTATTTTAACTTTAAATAAAAGGTTATTAATGTCATTGTCTTACGCAAGTGGCTCCATGGGGTCCACAAGTTGACAAATGGATTTTCTTGGTCATCCATGACTCATCCAATAACGGTAGGACATGTTTCATGGTCATTTCATATTATTATAACATTATCATTACCTTAAATTACACTAATTGCCTTTAATCGCGATTAATAAAACATAAAAGTTACTATTCGCCAAAAAATATTTTCTTCCCATTAAACCACATTTAAATCCTAATTAAAACCATGTATGTATAATTTTTTAAATTCAAATCATAGAGGTGGTAAAATTTCATTTAAAGGAAAAAATAGTTTTTTAACTACCACTTATTGGTTTCACTATTCATCAAAAAATGATGTTTTTCAGAAAAATAGAAAAAATTCACCGTAAGCTGTATTTGATATACTGAATTCAGAAATGATGTATATTTTAAAAAATTCAAAACATATAAGTTACATTAATATATTTAATAATTAATTCCCATTGTCAAAACAATTAGCGTGTTTTTAAGAAACAAAATATTTCAAAGGATTGACACTAGTTTATGTCCAATTTCAACGTGAAATTATTTCTAATGACCACCATTGGACTAAATGGTAAAAAAATACTCTAATTGAACCTTAAAACCAATTCAAAATATGATGTAATAATATAAAAAAAAAGAATAAAAAGAGGTTTTGAATTAAAATAAAACATTTTTCACTTATTCATTAAAAATGAACTTTATCGAAAAAATAACAAAAACCTACAAAAAGTGAATTTTGATGTCCCGATTCTAAAGAAGGATTTTATTTGGTCCATTATAACATATGATATTTTCAAAAAGTGTATTTAAAAAGGGTTCTCCCTCAAAACGAGGTTAATCCACCTTTTAAAGAATATTAGAATATTTAAGCTTAAATTTGGATTCATTAGCATTTTAAGACTCTAACATTTATTGGCTAAAAGTAATAATATTTGAAAAACATATATAATAATTTTGTTGTTAGTTCTGTTTATTCCTTCCACTACAAAAGCTAGGCTATAACTACCATTTAAAATAATATTATTTTATTATTAGTGTGAAACGTAAGATTTTCAAGAAACTCGTTGTTGCGTATTGGGTACATAATCGAGCATTATGTTACCTTTAAATTAATATTAACATTTTATTCACAAATATGGATAAATTTGAAAATTTCATATTATTTATTTACCTAGGGTGTTACATCCTTCCCCTCTTTTGAGAATTGCGTCCTCGTAATTTTAAAATTGGGCTTGGAAACATAATTTAAAGCCCCACATCGGAAATGGAGTCAATTAAACTGTCACTTTAAAAGAATGAAAGGGAAGTACAAAGGTCACCCGAGTTAACCCATACTAGGATTCCCTGTAATAAAACATGGACATGGAAGAGAAAAAAACGGGTCATGTTCTGATGGAGAGTGATATAAAATGTGATTAGGAGAAAGTTAACCATAAGAAAATCACAACCTTGTGATGGGTCAATTGGTATTTGATTCCCAAGTAGGAGAAGATAACAAACCACATTTTTGTTTTATGTTAAACTTCATTGACGAATTTATGTATGAGCTTAACTAAATCCTAAGGAAACATAATTACATGTCATGTAGACTTTCATCTCTTAATAGATTCCTTACAAAAACTCATATTTTCTCAAAGAGATGAGTATTTAGGATGACGTGTTCACATTAAAAGAGCTATAATCAACATCTATTGAATCAACTAATCCACAAAAAAGAACTATATATTGCCCATGTCTTTAGACCTTAACCAAAACCAAAATTGTTAGAACAATATCCGATATTCCACAAAAGTATAATCCTTTATAAAAAGAAAATCTATTCTTAATCTTCAAAATTTTTCCATCAAAACCCAATGTTCAACAAAGACCATTTGATTAACCACTTGTCCATAAAATTCAGCAAAGTAAATCAAACTAATATTGAAATGAAAATATTTTAAGGATTTAATCACATCTTCATCCAAGGTTAAAATTAACATTTATCTCCAAATAACATTAGTTTCTCTTAAATTCTCATATTGAAAAGTAATTAACCTAATCATATAACATCCATGATAGGTCAATATTTTCCTAGATAACCCAAAATCAACTTATTCTTGATTCATAAAATTGTATAATTAAAAATAATTTATCATACTAACCAGGGACTTCACGTAGTGCAGTGGTCGGCGATAAATACTAGTCGCACATTGGTTGTGGGTTCGATTCCCACAGCTTTGTCCAAAGGGACGAGTTGTCACATGGTCTGCGTGTTGTCCTTTTTCCAAAACTATATAATTCATAAAACATTTCCCAAAAAGAGATAAAATATTCAAAAATAACCATAACATAATTTAACCTCAATTTTACCTCATTCCTTTCATCTTTAATCATATAGTAACCCATAATTACCTCAAAAGTAAGGATCATATAAACCCTAATGGTTACCATTATAATTATTACCTGAACTTCCACATCGAGATGGTTCTCTCATACATGATTCATCGAAGAACTCACCAAGGATCAAGTGGTTTATCATGACTCATTGATAGTTGGTTTAGAATAACCACGAGATTCCTCATCGAATCCCCCATTTCTTCCAGTCTCTTAATTTGAGAACCACCACAGGTTCCTTCAAACCAATTGTCACTTTGGTGCCTGCTAGATCCATCCATTTACTAAAACCAAAAAAAGTCAGTGTGAGTATATCAACAAAATTATCATGTACTAATGAGGAAGATAAACACAAATATAAACTTACCCATTCACATTATCTAAAAATCTGACTCTTTCAGAAATCCTATCCATTATGGTAATGTCACTTATGCTTATAGAATACCCTAACCTTTGATGTTATCTAAACCCCCCTTTGATACCAACTATAAGACACTGGCGTTAAAAATTACACAATATGTTTTTAAATGAATAATTCACATTGAGGATATTTTCCGGTTAAGAGTTTTAGAGAATTAGATAATAACTATTACATCTCAAAAGATTACATTGCAGAAACTTCTACAAAGTTTGATTTTTTTACAAAACATGAACTCTTAAAAAAAGATTCATGTCTGGTTCCATGTTTAAGACAACATGACTATTCTTGGGTCCCATCCTTGACCCTATTCCACATTATGTCATGTGAAAAACATTTCAAAAAAAAAATTGGGTGAGCATAAAAATCTCATTAAAGGATACACAATTAAGGGAAACTGTTATTTTTTTAAAACAATAAGTAAACCATGAATACTTTATCAAATTAATACTTTTCACCTTTACGAAATAGTAAATACTCTTCACTGAATAAAATATCTTCAATTATCCTTTGTAACCAAAATATTACCATAAAACCATATAGAGAACACATAACATATGAAGGTAACTTGGGACATAAACATACTTAAATGAAATAAACATACGTTTAACTTCCACACATATCACTAAATGGAATAGTCATTCGGCCAGCTTCCATTCCCAATGCATTGGAGGTTATAACATAACCACTCGTCCAAGTATTCACAGCTCCACCCGTCATATGGTTTATCACATAACCACCTTTCAAATGTCCAAGTAACCATATAAAATTATATCACATAAAACAATTATAAAGGAAAGAAAACATTTTCACATTTCAAGCACAATATATCACTTAAATATATTGACATAAAAAATCCATTATCAAAACCATTTTCAATACCAAAATACATTAAATAGTATATGGTATTTATGTACTTTTCAAAATATTACAGCTTGTTGAGGAATCCAATAATCAATTAATACTCGCGGTGGCGGAAAATTCGTTGTCCCCTTGTACGTTAAAAAGAACCATACTTTTTGTCGTTTAGTAAAACTCTTAGTATAGAAAAGATTTATTTTGAAAAAAAAGTATAAGTCAAAGGTGTTTATACAGTGTATAAAATAGTCTTTTATTTAAACCAAATATTCCTCAATGAAATGAGATTGAGACGAAGTCCATTACAAAGACAGTATCCTAAGAGTCAGGATAAATCAATGACATAATTATGTGTGAAAAATATCAATACACCCAATATAAGTTGATATTAAGTGTAAAACAATCATATTAATTTACACATATTCATAGAATGACATATTCAAGGATTATTATTTTAACCCAAATAATTGAAATTGAGTTAAGAAGTTCCCTTGAAAAAATTCGACAGCATAACAGCGTCACTTTAAAATTCATAAAATGAGTTGACGAGATAGAAAATGGAATCACATCACTTGGAAATAAAATTTACATCAATAAGGATATAGAAGAACATATCCCCACATAACAATATGTAAATTAAAAGACCCAACAAAAATAAGCCTTTTAACAAGAGGATGGTGAAAGGTTCCCTTACCGATTTGGGTAACATTCGAAATGCACACCCCATGAAAGAAGCGTCATACAATGAACATGTAAATACAAATAAATTAAATTATATTACACAAAGAATAATATCATGGGAAGTACATACACCACACAAAAGGAAATATTGGAACACGTAGCATGAATCTCACAGGAACAGAAAGTGAGATAAAAAATACCCTTATGAAAATTCAGCAGCCTAACAGCGCCACATAAACCTTCCAAAAATGGATTGATGAGGTCAAATAGAGTCTATAATCATATTAAAATAAAATTTACAAAAATTTGAATATAAAATAACATCCCCCAACATAATAAATAGGATCTTAAAGAATGTTACATATAAAAGTGTACTTAAAAAGAAAGAGAGATGTATGATCCATTACCTCAAGTCCGACTTATCTTATTCGTTTCATTATATTCCTGAATAATAAACTTTGGTCAATATTAAATTTCTTAAGGACCTCCTTTAAATATTATTATTCACTTAATATCACATATTTTAATGTAATAATAATTGGTTAATAATGTGATTTCATATCAGACGTTTTTGTCGATGTTCGGTACATGAGTAAAAATTGATAATGTTGGAAAATAATTTTCCACGTAGTTATATGTACATTATCTCCAGAATAGTTTTAATGATTTAAATATCATATATATATATATATATTATATATTCATTTTATACTATTACATAACATTTGGAGATAAATAATAAAATTCCCCATTCATTGAGACGGTAGGCCGTACGTACGCATGAACGCTACTTTCATATTTTTTTGTCATATTAATGGAATTAATGATAAAAGAGAGATATATATATTATAATTCCAGAATTATATCCATAATTTAGATGTAATATATGACATATATATCCATTATATATATGTACTTATAATAGTACATAACATTTGGAGATTAGAAATGAAATGTACCGTTCATGGAGACGGTAAGCTGTACGTACACATGAACGCTACTTTCATTTCTTTGACACATTAATGGAATTAAAACTAGATGAGATATATATATATATATATATTATAATTAAAGTATAATATATATGTTATATATATCACATATTTTCATCAATTTAATTCTTTATACATTCCATGTATTGCATGAACGAGTCACATCACTTGAGGGGGCGGTAGTCCACACTTCCTCAAATGAAATTATTGCATTTGAACAACATGAAAAGCATAAAGGTATGTATTAATTATAAAATACAGAAGAATGGAGGGAAAATAAATATAATATATATCATAAATAAATATATTTCCATCAGAATGGACACCATGAGAGGTGGTAGGAGAAGATAGAACAATCATCGTTCCATGAGGCAGTAATTCTCCATCCATGGAAACAATATGTTATTTAACCATTAGACAGAGGTGTCTGTTATTGTAGATCTAATACTTCTAATTAAAAAATCATATTATATTTAATATAGTGGTGTTTTTACAAAATAAAGGAATAAAAATAGTATAGGGTGTTGGAGAAGCAAAATAAAACAAAATAATACTAATGAAGACTTTACCATTAAGTCCTATAACTCTTTTTGATTTTAGCTCAAAGGGATCCTTGGAAAGACTTCTGACCAAAGTGAGGCTTCTAGGAGTAATAGAGGTATGTGGATAGACAATATGAGCAGAGTTTGGATGAGCAAAGGGCTTGATAGGTGTGGGTAAGGAGGTAGAGGTGGATGGATTTTATAAGAGGGAGGAGGGGCACTGTAGGAAAGTCTTGAAAAGTAACTTCATTATAAAATTATTTTCGGATATCAAAGGTCCCAAAATTATATATTTCTAGGATAGGTTTATAAGGGTTCGAAATACACCCATCCAATAGGTTTTTGACAAGTTTATGTCTTAGATTTTACATTTTATTTACATTTTATTTAAATCATTCATTAATAAAGTAATCGCATAACCATCATGGTGTCATAAATAAATTAATTTATTTAATGTCTACAAATTATAAAAAAATAAAATGATGTAAGAAATCTTTTTATCTTTCCAATTATTATTTATTGTAAAAAATATTACTTGTATAACCCCATGTAAAAATTGTTTTCGTAAAACAATACATGTTTGTGACATTTTTATTTTAACTTTAAAAAAAAGGTTATTAATGTCATTGTCTTACGCAAGTGGCTCCATGGGGTCCACAAGTTGACAAATGGATTTTCTTGGTCATCCATGACTCATCCAATAACGGTAGGACATGTTTTATGGTCAATTCATATTATTATAACATTATCATTACCTTAAATTACACTAATTGCCTTTAATCGCGATTAATAAAACATAAAAGTTACTATTCGCCAAATAATATTTTCTTCCCATTGAACCACATTTTAAATCCTAATGAAAACCATGTATGTATAATTTTTTAAATTCAAATCATAGCGGTGGTAAAATTTCATTTAAACGAAAAAACAGTTTTTTAACTACCACTTAGTGGTTTCACTATTCATCAAAAAATGATGTTTTTCAGAAAAATAGAAAAAATTCACCGTAAGCTGTATTTGATATACTGAATTCAAAAATGATATATATTTTAAAAAATTCAAAACATATAAGTTACATTAGTAAATTTAATAATTAATTCCCATTGTCAAAACAATTAGCGTGTTTTTAAGAAACAAAATATATCAAAGGATTGACACTAGTTTATGTCCAATTTCAACGTGAAATTATTTCTAATGACCACCATTGGACTAAATGGTAAAAAAATACTCTAATTGGACCTTAAAACCAATTAAAAATATTATGTAATAATATAAAAAATAAGAATAAAAAGAGGTTTTGAATTAAAATAAAACATTTTTCACTTATTCATTAAAAATGAACATTATCGAAAAAAATAACAAAAACATACAAAAAGTGAATATTGATGTCCCGATTCTAAAGAAGGATTTTATTTGGTCCATTATAACATATGATATTTTCATAAAGTGTATTTAAAAAGTTTTCTCCCTCAAAACGAGGTTAATCCACCTTTTAAAGAATATTAGAATATTTAAGCTTAAATTTGGATTCATTAGCATTTTAAGACTCTAACATTTATTGGCTAAAAGTAATAATATTTGAAAAACATATATAATAATTTTGTTGTTAGTTCTGTTTATTCATTCCACTACAAAAGCTAGGCTATAACTACCATTTAAAATAATATTATTTTATTATTAGTGTGAAACGTAAGATTTTCAAGAAACTCGTTGTTGCGTATTAGGTACATCATCGAGCATTATGTTACCTTTAAATTAATATTAACATTTTATTCACAAATATGGATAAATTTGAAAATTTCATATTATTTATTTACCTAGGGTGTTACATCCTTCCCCTCTTTTGGGAATTGCGTCCTCGTAATTTTAAAATTGGGCTTGGAAACATAATTTAAAGCCCCACATCGGAAATGGAGTCAATTAAACTGTCACATTAAAAGAATGAAAGTGAAGTACAAAGGTCACCCGAGTTAACCCATACTAGGATTCCCTGTAATAAAACATGGACATGGAAGAGAAAAAAACGGGTCATGTTCTAATGGAGAGTGATATAAAATTTGATTAGGAGAAAGTTAACCATAAGAAAATCACAACCTTGTGATGGGTCAATTGGTATTTGATTCCCCAGTAGGAGAAGATAACAAACCACATTTTTGTTTTATGTTAAACTTCATTGATGAATTTATGTATGAGCTTAACTAAATCCTCAGGAAACATAATTACATGTCATGTAGACTTTCATCTCTTAATAGATTCCTTACAAAAACTCATATTTTCTCCAAGAGATGAGTATTTAGGATGACGTGTTCACATTAAAAGAGCTATAATCAACATCTATAGAATCAACTAATCCACAAAAAAGAACAATATATTTCCCATGTCTTTAGACCTTAACCAAAACCAAAATTGTAAGAACAATTCCGATATTCCACAAAAGTATAATCCTTTATAAAAAGAAAATCTATTCTTAATCTTCAAAATTTGTCCATCAAAACCCAATGTTCAACAAAGACCATTTGATTAACCACTTGTCCATAAAATTCATCAAAGTAAACCAAACTAATATTGAAATGAAAATATTTTAAGGATTTAATCACATCTTCATCCAAGGTTAAAATTAACATTTATCTCCAAATAACATTAGTTTCTCTTAAATTCTCATATTGAAAAGTAATTAACCTAATCATATAACCTCCATGATAGGTCAATATTTTCCTAGATAACCCAAAATCAACTTATTCTTGATTCATAAAATTGTATAATTAAAAATAATTTATCATACAAACCTGGGACTTCACGTAGTCCAGTGGTCGGCGATAAATACTAGTCGCACATTGGTTGTGGGTTCGATTCCCACAGCTTTGTCCAAAGGGACGGGTTGTCACATGGTCTGCGTGTTGTCCTTTTTCCAAAACTATATAATTCATAAAACATTTCCCAAAAGAGATAAAATATTCAAAAATAACCATAACATAATTTAACCTCAATTTTACCTCATTCCTTTCATCTTTAATCATATAGTAACCCATAATTACCCCAAAAGTGAGGATCATATAAACCCTAATGGTTACCATTATAATTATTACCTGAACTTCCACATCGAGATGGTTCTCTCATACATGATGCATCAAAGAACTCACCAAGGATCAAGTGGTTTATCATGACTCCTTGATAGTTGTTTTAGAATAACCATGAGATTCCTCATCGAATCCCCAATTTCATCCAGTCTCTTAATTTGAGAACCACCACAGGTTCCTTCAAACCAATTGTCACTTTGGTGCCTGCTAGATCCATCCATTTACTAAAACCAAAAAAAGTCAGTGTGAGTATATAAACAAAATTATCATGTACTAATGAGGAAGATAAACACAAATATAAACTTACCCATTCACATTATCTAAAAATCTGACTCTTTCTGAAATCCTATCCATTATGGTAATGTCACTTATGCTTATAGAATACCCTAACCTTTAATGTTATCTAAACCCCCCTTTGATACCAACTATAAGACACTGTCATTAAAAATTACACAATATGTTTTTAAATGAATAATTCACATTGAGGATATTTTCCGGTTAAGAGTTTTAGAGAATTAGATAATAACTATTACATCTCAAAAGATTACATTGTAGAAACTTCTACAAAGTTTGATTTTTTACAAAACATGAACTCTTAAAAAAAGATTCATGTCTGGTTCCATGTTTAAGACAACATGACTATTCTTGGGTCCCATCCTTGACCCTATTCCACATTATGTCATGTGAAAAACATTTCAAAAAAAAAATTGGGTGAGCATAAAAATCTCATTAAAGGATACACAATTAAGGGAAACTGTTATTTTTTCAAAACAATAAGTAAACCATGAATACTTTATCAAATTAATACATTTCACCTTTACGAAATAGTAAATACTCTTCACTGAATAAAATATCTTCAATTATCCTTTGTAACCAAAATATTACCATAAAACCATATAGAGAACACATAACATATGAAGGTAACTTGGGACATAAACATACTTAAATGAAATAACCATACATTTAACTTCCACACATAACACTAAATGGAATAGTCATTCGGCCGGCTTCCATTCCCAATGCATTGGAGGTTATAACATAACCATTCATCCTAGTATTCACAGCTCCACCCGTCATATGGTTTATCACGTAACCACCTTTCAAATGTCCAAGTACCCATATAAAATTATAACACATAAAACAATTATAAAGGAAAGAAAACATTTGCACATTTCAAGCACAATATATCACTTAAATATATTGACATAAAAAATCCATTATCAAAACCATTTTCAATACCAAAATACATTAAATAGTATATGGTATTTATGTACTTTTCAAAATATTATAGCTTGTTGAGGATGCCAATAATCAAATAATACTCGCGGTGGCGGAAAATTCGTTGTCCCCTTGTACGTTAAAAAGAACCATACTTTTTGTCGTTTAGTAAAACTCTTAGTATAGAAAAGATTTATTTTGAAAAAAAGTATAAGTCAAAGGTGTTTATACAGTGTATAAAATAGTCTTTTATTTAAACCAAATATTCCTCAATGAAATGAGATTGAGACGAAGTCCCTTACAAAGACAGTATCCTAAGAGTCAAGATAAATCAATGACATAATTATGTGTGAAAAATATCAATACACCCAATATAAGTTGATATTAAGTGTAAAACAATCATATTAATTTACACATATTCATAGAATTACATATTCAAGGAGTATAATTTTAACCCAAATAATTGAAATTGAGTTTAGAAGTTCCCTTGAAAAAATTCGACAGCATAACAGCGTCACTTTAAAATTCATAAAATGAGTTGACGAGATAGAAAATGGAATCACATCACTTGGAAATAAAATTTACATCAATAAGTATATAGAAGAACATATCCCAACATAACAATATGTAAATTAAAAGACCCAACAAAAATAATCCTTTTAACAAGAGGATGGTGAAAGGTTCCCTTACCGATTTGGCTAACATTCGAAATGCACACCCCATGAAAGAAGTGTCATACAATGAACATGAAAATACAAATAAATTAAATTATATTACACAAAGAATAATATCATGGGAAGTACATACACGACACAAAAGGAAATATTGGAACACGTAGAATGAATCTCACAGGAACAAAAAGTGAGATAAAAAATACCCTTATGAAAATTCAGCAGCCTAACAGCGCCACATAAACCTTCCAAAAATGGATTGATGAGGTCAAATAGAGTCTATAATCATGTTAAAATAAAATTTACCAAAATTTGAATATAAAATAACATCCCTCAACATAATAAAGAGGATCTTAAAGAGTGTTACATATAAAAGTGTACTTAAAAAGAAAGAGAGAGGTATGATCCCTTACCTCAAGTCCGACTTATCTTATTCGTTTCATTATATTCCTGAATAATAAACTTTGGTCAATATTAAATTTCTTAAGGACCTCCTTTAAATATTAGTATTCACTTAATATCACATATTTTAATGTAATAATAATTGGTTAATAATGTGATTTCATATCAGACGTTTTTGTCGATGTTCGGTACATGAGTAAAAATTGATCATGTTGGAAAATAATTTTCCACGTAGTTATATGTACATTATCCCCAGAATAGTTTTAATGATTTAAATATCAAATATATATATATTATATATTCATTTTATACTATTACATAACATTTGGAGATAAATAATAAAATACCCCATTCATTGAGACGGTAGGCCGTACGTACGCATGAACGCTACTTTCATATTTTTTTTTCATATTAATGGAATTAATGATAAAAGAGAGATATATATATTATAATTCCAGAATTATATCCATCATTTAGATGTAATATATGAAATATATATCCATTATATATATTTACTTATAATAGTACATAACATTTGGAGATTAGAAATGAAATGTACTATTCATGGAGACGGTAAGATGTACGTACACATGAACGCTACTTTCATTTCTTTGACACATTAATGGAATTAAAAATAGATGAGATATATATATTATAATTACAGTATAATATATATGTTATATATAACACATATTTCCATCAATTTCATTCTTTATACATTCCATGTATTGCATGAACGAGTCACATCACTTGAGGGGGCGGTAGTCCACACTTCCTCAAATGAAATTATCGCATTTGCACAACATAAAAAGCATAAAGGTATGTATTAAATATAAAATACATCATAATAGAGAGAAAATAAATATAATATATATCATAAATAAATATATTTCCATCATATTGGCCACCATGATAGGTGGTAGGAGAAGATAGAACAATCAGCGTTCCGTGAGGTGGTAATTCACCATCCACAGAAACAATATGTTCTTTAACCATTAGACAGATGTGTGTGTTAGTGTAGCTCTAATACATATCATAACAAAATCCTATTATATTTAATATAGTGTTGTTGTTACAAAATAAAGGAATAAAAATAGTTTAGGGGGTTGGAGAAGCAAAATAAAACAAAATAACACTAATGAAGACTTTACCTTTAAATCCTGTAACTCTTTTTGATTTTAGCTCAAAGGGTTCCTTGGAAAGACTTCTGCCCAAAGTGAGGATTCTAGGAGTAATAGAGGTATTTTGAGAGAAAATATGAGCAGTGGTTGGATGATCCAAGGGCTTGAGAGGTGTGGGTAAGGAGGTAGAGGAGGGGGGATTTTATAAGAGGGAGGAGGGGCACTCTTGGGAAGTCTTGAAAAGTAACATCATTATAAAATTATTTTCAGATATCAATGGTCCCAAAATTATATATTTCCAGGATAAGGTATAAGGGTTCTAAATCCACCCATTTAATAGGTTTTTGACAAGTTTATGTCTTATAATTTACATTATATTTTCATTTTATTTAAATCGTTCATTAATAAAGTAATTGCTTCACCATCATGGTGTCATAAATAAATTAATTTATTTAATGTCTACAAATCATAAAAAAATACTATGATGTAGGAAATATTTTTATCTTTTCAATTAATATTTATTGTAAAAAAATTACTTGTATAACCCCATGTAAAAATTGTTTTCGTAAAACAATACGTGTTTGTGACATTTTTATTTTAACTTTAAATAAAAAGTTATTAATGTCATTGTCTTACCCAAGTGGCTCCATGGGGTCCACAAGTGGACAAATGGATTGTATTGTTCATCCATGACTCATCCAATAATGGTAGGATGTGTGATAAGGTCATTTCATATTATTATAACATTATCATTACCTTAAATTACAATAATTACCATTAATCGCAATTAATAAAACATAAAAGTTACTATTCACCAAAAAATATGTTCATCCCATTGAACCACATTTTAAATCCTAATGAAGACCATGTATGTCTAATTTTTTAAATTAAAATAACAGTAGTGGTAAAATTTCATTTAAATGAAAAATGAGTTTTTCAACTACCACTTAGTGGTTTCACTATTCATCATAAAATGATGTTTTTCAGAAAAATACAAAAAAATCACCGTAAGCTATATTTGATATAATGAAATCAAAAATGATGTATATTTTAAGAAATAAAAAACATATAAGTTGCATTAATAAATTTAATAATTAAGTCTCATTGTCAAAACAAATAGCGTGTTATTATGAAACAAAATATATCAAAGGATTGACACTAGTTTATGTCCAATTTCAAAGTGAAATTATTTCTAATGACCACCATTGGACTAAATGGTAAAAATATATTCTAATTTATCCTTAAAACCAATTCAAAATATGATCTAATAATATAAAAAATATGAATAAAAGAGGTTTTGAATTAAAATACAACATTTTTCACTTATTCATTTAAAATGAACTTTATCGAATAAAATAACAAAAACATACACAAAGTGAATTTTGTTGTCCTGATTATAAAGAAAGATTTTATTTGGTCTATTATAACATATGAAATTTTCAAAAAGTGGATTTGAAATGGGTACGCCATCAAAAGGAGGTTATACGACCATTTAAAAAATATTAGAATATTTACGCTTAAAATTGGATTCATTCTCATTTTAAGACTCTAACATTTATTATCTAAAAGTCATAATATTTTAAAAACATATTTAATAATTTTGTTGTTAGTTTTGTTTATTCCCTCCACTACAACATCTAGGCCTTAACTACAATTTAAAATAATATTATTTTAATATTAGAGTGAAACGTAGGATTTCCAATAAACTCGTTGTTGTGTATTGGGTACATCATCGAGCATTGCATTCCCTTTAAATTAATATTAACATTTTATTCACAAATATGGATAAATTTGAAATTTTCATATTATTTATTTACCTAGGGTGTTACATCCTTCCCCCATTTTAGGAATTGCATCCTCGCAATTTTAAAATTGGGCTTGGAAACTTAATTTAAAGCCCCACATCGGAAAAGGAGTCAATTAAACTGTCACTTTAAAAGAATGAAAGGGAAGTACAAAGGTCACCCGAGTTAACCCATACTAGGATTCCATGTAAATAAACATGGAAATGGAAGTGAAAAAAAGGGTCACGTTCTAATGGAGAGTGATAGAAAATATGATTAGGAGAAAGTTAACCACAAGAAAATCACAAACTTGTGATGGGTGACCCGGTATTTGATTCCCCATTAGGAAAAGTTAACAAACAAAATTTTTTATGTTATATTTCATTGAGTAATTTATTTATGAGCTTAACTAAATCCTAAGGAAACATACTTACATGTCATGTATACTTTCATCTCTTACTATATTCCTTACACAAACACATATTTTATCCAAAAGACTAGTATTTAGGATTTGTTGTTCACATTAAGAGAGTTATAATCAACTTCTAGAGAATCAAATAATCCACAAAAGAGAACTATGCATTTCCCATGTCTTTAGACCTTAACCAAAACCAAAACTGTTAGACCAGGATCAGATAATCCACAAAAGGATAATGCTTTATAAAATGAAAATCAATTCTTAATCTCCAAAATTTGTCCAATAAAACCAAAAGTTCAACAAAGACCATTCGATAAACAATTTTTCCATAAAATTCATCAAGGTAACCAAACTAAGATTGAAACCCAAATATTTGAAGGATTTAAACACATAGTGTTCCAAGGTAAAAATTAACATTTATCACTAAATAACGTTAGTTTCTCTAAAAGTCTCATCTTGAAAAGTAATTAAACTAATGATATAACCTCCATGATAGGTCAATATTTTCCTCAATAACACAAAATCACTTATTCTTGATTCATAAAATTCTATAACTAAAAATAATTTTTTATACTCACCAGGGACTTCATGTAGTCCCGTGGTAGATGATAAATACCAGTCTCACATTGGTTGTGGGTTCGATTCCCACAGCTTTGTCCGACACAACGGGTTGTCACATGATCTGCATGTTTTCCTTTTTCCAAAACTAAATAATTCTTAAAACATTCCCCAAAAAGAGATAAAATATTCAAAAATAAACATAAAATTATTTAACCTAATTTTTACCTCATGACTTTCATCATCCATCATATATTAAACCATAATTTCCTCAAAAGTAAGGATCATATAAACCCTAATGGTTACCATTATAACTATTACCTGAACTTCTACATTGAGTTCGTTCTCTCGTACATGATGCATCAGAGAACTCAATAAGGTTTAAGTGTTTTATCATGACTCATTGAGAGTTGGTTTAGAATAACCACGAGATTCCTCATTGAACCCCCCATTTCATCCAGTCTCTTAATCAGAGAACAACCACATTTTCCTTCAAACCCATCGTCACTTTGGTGCCTGCTAGATCCATCCATTTACTAAAACCAAAAAATGTCAGTGTGAGTATATCAACAAAATTATAATGTACTAATGAGGAAGATAAACACTATGCTATACTTACTTATTCACTTTATCTAAAACTATGACTCTTTATGAAATCCTAACCATTATGGTAATGTTAATAATGCTTAGAGAATACCCTAACCTCTAAAGTAATCTAAACCTTCCATTGATACCAACTATAATCCCCGACCTTAAACATTACTTAATATTGAATTAAATGAATAATTCACATTGAGGATCTTTTCCGGTTTAGATTTTTAGAGAATTAGATCATAACTACTACATCTCAAAAGATTACATAGTAGACACTTCAACAAAGTTTCCTTTTTTAACAAAACATGAACTCTTAAAAAAAAGAGTCATGTCTAGTTCCATGTTTAAGAAAACATGACTTTTCCTTGGTCCAATCCTTGACCCTATTCCACATTATGTCCTGTGAAAAACATTTAAAAAAAACTTGGTGTGAGCATTAAAATCTCTGTAAAGGATACACAATGAAGGGAAACTGTTATTTTTTTAAAACAACAAGTAAACCATGAATACTTTATCAAAGTAATACTTTTCATCTTTACGAAGTAGTAAATACTCTTCACTGAATAAAAGATCACCCCATATCCATTATAACCAAAAGATTACCATAAACCCATATAAAGAACACATGACATATAAAGGTAACATGGGACATAAACATACTTAAATGGAATAACCATACGGTAAAGTTCCACACATATCACTAAATGGAATAGACAAACGGCCGACTTCTGTACCCAATGCATTGGAGGTTATAATGTAACCACCCATCCTCGTATTCACAGCACCACCCGTCACATGGTTTATCACGTAACCACCGGTCAAATGTCCAAGTACCATTAAAAAATCATTACACATAAAACAATTATAAAGGAAAGAAAACATTTCCACATTTCAACAACAATATATCACTTAAATATACAGACATAACAACTCCATTATCAAAACCATTTTCAATACCAAAATACATTAAAGAGTATATTTTATTTATTTACTTCTAAAAATATTACGGCTTGTTGAGGAATCCAAAGATTAAATAATACTCGCGGCGGCAGAAAGGTTGTTGTCCCCACGTAAATTAAAAAGAAACATAATTTTTGTCATTTAGTAAAACGATTTGTATAGAAATGATTCCTTTTGAATAAAAGTTGAAGTCAAAGGTGTTTATACAGTGTATAAAAGAATGTCTTGTATTAAAACCAAATATTCCTCAATGAATGGATATTGAGACAATATCCCATACAATGACGGTATCATTAGATTAAGGATAAATCACTGACATAATTATGTGTGACACATATATATACACCCAATATAAGTGGATTTTAAGTGTAAACCAATCAGATTAATTCACACATATTCATATAATGACATATCCATGGAGTATAATTTTAACCCAAAAATCGATATTCAGTTAAGAAGTTCCCTTGCAAAAATTCCACAGCCTAACGACGTCACTTTAAAATTCATAATATGAGTTTATGAGAGAGAAAATGGTATCTCAACACTTGGAAATAAAATTTACATCAATAAAGATATAGAATAATATATCTCAACATAACAATATGTAAATTAAAAGTCCCAACAAAATGAATTCTTTTAACAGGAGGAAGGATGAAAGGTTCCCTTACTGATTTGGGTAACTTTCGAAACGTACACCCCATGAAAGAAGGGTCATACAATGAAAATGTAAATACCCATAAATTAAATTATATTACACATAGAATACAATCATGTTCAGTAAATACACCAAACAAAAGGAAATATTGGTAAATGTATCATGAATCTAACCGGAACAAAAAGTGAGATTCAAAATCCCCTTATGAAAATTCGGCAGCCTAACAGCGCCACATAAAACATCCAAAAATGGATTGATGAGATAAAATATGATCTCTAATCATATTAGCATAAAATTTACAGAAATGAGAATATAAAAGAACATCCCCCAACATAATAAAGAGGATCTTAAAGTAAGTTACATAAAAAAGAGAACATAAAAAGAAAGAGATAGGTATGATCCCTTACATCAAGTCCGACTTATCTTGTTCGTTTCATTATATTCCTGAATATTAAACTTTGGTCAATTTATAATTTGTTGTGGACCACCATTAATGATTATTATTCAGTTGATATCACATATTATAATGTTATAATAATTGTTTAATAATGTGAGTTCATATCATACGTTTTTGTCGATGTTTGGTACATGAGTAAAAAGTGAACTTGTTGGAAAAGAAGTATCCATGTAGTTGTAAGTAAATATTCTCCAGAATAGTATTAATGATCTAAATATCATATATATCCTGTATATATTCATTTTATACTATTCCATAACATTTGGAGATAAAAAAAAGAAATGTACCATTCATGGAGACGGTAGGCCGTACATACGCATGAACACTACTTTCATTTTTTTGTCATATTATTGGAATTAAAGCTAAAAGAAATATCTATATATAATAATTCCAGAATGATATCGATAATATATATGTAATATATTACATATATATCCATTATATATATGTACATATAATAGTACATAACATTTGGAGATAAGAAATGAAATGCACCGTTCATAGAGAAGGTAAGTCGTACGTACGCATTAACACTACTTTCATTTCTTTGGCACATTAATGGAATTAAACCTAGATGAGAGAGATATATATATATATTATAATTATAGTATAATATATATGTTATATTTATCACATATTTTCTTCAATTTCATTCTTTATACATTCCATGTATTGCATGAATGAGTCACATCACATGAGGGGGCGGTAGTCTACACTTCCTCAAATGAAATTATCAGATTTCCACAACATGCAATGAATAAAGATATGTATTAAATATAAAATAAAAAATCATAGAGAGGAAAGAAATATAATATATCTCACAAATAAATATAGTTCCATTATAATGGCCACCATGAGAGGTGGTAGGAGAAGTTAGAACAATTATCATTTCGTTAGGCAATAATTCGTCATCCACGGAAACAATATGTTATTTAACCATTAGACAGAGGTGTGTGTTAGTGTAGCCAGAATATATCTCATAAAAACATCATAGTATATTTAATATACTGGTTTTTTTAAAAAAATAAAGGAATAAAAAGAGTTTAGGGTTTTGGAGAAGCAAAATAAAACCAAAGAACCCTAGGGAAGACTTTACCTTTAAATCAGGCAACACTTTTTGATTTGATCTCAAAGGATTCCTTGGAAAGAATTATGCCCAAAGTGAGGCTTCTAGTAGTAAGAGGGGGAAGTGGAGAGACAATATGAGTAGATTTTGGATGATCTGGGGGCTTGAGAGTTGTGGGTAAGGAGGTAGAGGTGGGGGCCTTTTATATGAGGGAGGAGGGGCACTCTTGGAATGTCTTGAAAAGTAACTTTATTATAAAAATGATTTTCGGATATAAAAGGTCCCAAAGTTATATATTTCTAGGATAAGGTGATAAGGGTTCGAAATAAACCAATACAATAGGTTCTTGACAAGTTTATGTCTTATACATTACATTATATTATCATTTTATTTAAATCGTTAATTAATTAGGTAATCGTTGCATCATCATAGTGTCATAAATAAATTAATTTATTTAATGTCTAAAAATTATAAAAAAATTAATAACATGTAGGAAATATTTTTATCTTTCCAATTAATAGTTATAGTAAAATATATGACTTGTATAACCCCAGGTAAAAATAGTTTATGTAAAACAATACATGTTTGTGACATTTTTTTTTTATTTTAAATAAAAGGTTATTAATGTCATTTTCTTACCCAAGTAGCTCCACGGGGTCCCAAATTTGACCCATGGATTGTCTTGGACGTCAATGACTCATAAAATAAGGGTAGGACATGTGTCAAGGTGATTTCATATGATAATAACCTTATATTTACCATTAATTACAGTAATTACCTTTAATCGCGATTAATAAAACATAAAAGTTACTATTCACCAAAAAATATTTTCACCCCATTGAACCCAATTTTACATCCTAATGACAACCATGTATGTCGGATTTTGAAAATTCAAATCACAGAGGTGGTAAAATTTCATTTAAACGAAAATTCTGTTTTTTAACTACCACTTAGTGGTTCCACTATTAATCAAAAATTGAAGTTTTTCAAAAAAATTCCAAAAATTCACCCTAAGCTATATTTGATTATTTGAATTCAAAAATGATGTCTATTTTACAAAATTCAAAACATATAAGTTGCATTAATCAATTTAATAATTAATTCCCATTGTCAAAACAAATAGTGTATTTTTATGAAACAAAATATATCAAAAGATTAACACTAGTTTAAGTCCAATTTCAAAGTGAAATTAATTCCAATGACCATAATTGGACTAAATGGTAAAAATATATTCTAATTGAACATTAATACCAATTTAAAAGTTGATCTATTCATATATATAAATTATATTAAAAATAGGTTTTGAATTATAATACAACAATTTTCACTTATTCATTAAAAAATAACATTATCGGAAAAAATAACAAAAACAAGAACAAAGTGAATTTTGATGTCATGATTCTAAAGAAGGATTTTATTTGGTCCAATATAACATATGAAATTGTCAAAAAGTGGATTTAAATGGGGTTCACCATCAAAAGGTGTTTAATCGGCCTTTTAATGAATATTAGAATATTTACCCTCAAAATCGGATTCATTCACATTTTAAGCCTCTAACATTTATTGGATAAAAGTAAAAATATTTTACAATCATATTTAATAATTTTTTATTTAGTTCTATTAATTCCCACCATTACAATGGCTAGGTGTTAACAACCATTTAAAATAATATTATTTTATTATTAGAGTGAAACGTAAGCTTTCAAAAAAACCCGTTGTTGCGTATTGGGTACGTCATCAAGCATAGCATTCCATTAAAATTAATATTAACATTTTATTCACAAATATAGATATATATGAAATTTTCATATTCATTATTTACCTGGGGTGTTACAAGGATACCATATAAAAACCCACACCAATGTACAAACCATTCTGGATGTGTATTTTAATAATTTGTTTCTAAATAAACATAATCCATGATCATACTTCACTTATAATTAATATCTTGCCTTTGATTAGACTCACCCATAAATCACTTCCAAACCCACCATGATCTAGGTTCCAATGCATTAAATATATCAAATACCATATCATTAGACAATCTCGTACATGTGTTTTACCTCATTTTCCCATCCACTATCAATTACCACTCATAAAAACTAGACATTACCATCCATCCCATACCAAAGAGTCAACATGAAACATTGATAGTAACCCATTCATGTCTCACCCGAAATGGTTTCATTAGGATTCAATGATATTACAACTATAAAAAGGGTCTCTCTCCCATTCTTCTAAAAGTTTCACCCCACTGTATGGTTTTAATTGCATCACTCTATGATTGAAATATCAATAAGTTCTTGTATCATATGCGTGTTGATCCACCCAATCCATACTCACCCACATGATCAACCCCTGACACCATCCATGAATGGTGTAATCATTATCATTGTGGAATAACCTCCAATTCCCATCCAAATCTAACTAGAAAAATTCTTATAAGTGTTTCACAATTATCTTCTCCATGATACATTTCAAGGGAAACTAACTTGTAAACCCATTTTCACGATCCTCATTCCACCCCAATGTTCATTTATTATAACAGTTTCCATGAACTCCCATTACTAATATATTCCTTATTCAAATAAGTGTACACCTAAATGTAACCCTACTATATCATTCATCATGGTAACCATAAGACTAGTATCATCAATCATAGGAATAAATGGATTAATTAATTTTAAATCTCATCAAAATTCAAACAAATCAACCTAAAAGAATATTACCTAATTTATTTTATCAAATAATATTATCATAACCAGAGACACAATATAGGGGGTGAATCATGTTGATCTCCAAATTAAATTTTTTACATTATGTTTCTTAAAAATCTTAGAGGATCTTGTTCCCATGTTTTTAGGAATTTTATTACCTTTTTATATTATAGGAATAATCATTGAAAAAAAATATGATGGAAATTAAATCAGGTAAAACATTTATATTTTACATGGTTCACAAGAATGTGGTATATTGAAGGAACATACACTGAAAATGTGTCGATGTGACAATATAAAATAATATTTACTTATTATATGGATACAATGTTTTCCCCTGGTCAGTGTAAACTTGTTACACTACAATTAAAAACATTAGTATTTTGTTACTCTTTATGAAAGGAACACTACCTCTTCATCACATCTATATGGTTATTCCTAAAAGGATCATCCACAATATATAATCATGTAGGTCTATACATCAGATATGGATCATTTTGGATTTTCTCTATTTTTACAAATTTTGTCCTTTTATAATAAATATGTATTTAAATATTTTTTTTCCGTTTTTTACTACAACATAACTATTTTACAGTAGATAAAGATAACTCCTAAGGGGGAGTTCAGACTTTTCTCTCCCTCTTTAAATTATAGATGGGTGATCTGACATCCCAAGTAAATGAAGAATAAGATATTTTAATATTTATTAATATTTGTGAATTAAATATTAATTTTACTTTAAATGGGTTTCTATGTTTGATAGTGTACCCGATACGCAACAATGGGTTTCATTGGAATCTTACGTTGCACACTAATAATATATTATTATTATTTTAAATGTTAGTTAACTCCTAGCCGTTGTATTGGAGGGAATGAAAAAAACTAACTACAATATGATTATACATGATTTTTAAATGTATTTAAATTATCCAATAAAATGTTAGAGGCTTAAAATGTGAATGAATCTATTTTTAAGCATAATTTATATTAAAAGGCCGATTTATCGTCTTTTAATGGGGAACCCTCATTAAATATAATTTTGGACAATTTAATACATTCTATTTGACCAAGTAAAATCCTTCTTTAGAATGGGGACCTCAAATTTTACATTGGTTAATTTTTCTGCATTTTTCTGATAAAGTTCAATTTCTAATGAATAGTTAAAAGTATTGTATTTTAATTCAAAAGTTTCTTTTAATAGAATTTATTTATATGGTTAGATTTTCATTTTTATTGGTTTTAAAGTGGAATTAAAATATATTTTTATAATTTAATCCAATTTTGGTTATTGAAATTAATTTCACTTTGAAATTGGACATAAACAAGTATCAATCTTTTGAAAGTTATTGTTTCTTAAAAACACGCTATTTTTTTGATAACAAGAATTAATTTTAAAAATAATTAATTCAACTTATATGTTTTTAATTTGTAAAAATTGAAATCATTTTTGAATTCTGAATATCAAATATAGCTTAGGATTAATTTTTGGTATTTTTTTGAAAAACATCAATTTTTGATGAATTGTGAAACCACTTAGTGATAGTTAAAAAAACTGAATTTTTCATTTAAATGAAATTTTACCACTTCAATGAATTGATTTTATAAAATCCAACATACATTGTTGTTATCAAGAAGTAGAATGTGGTTCATTAAGAAGAAAATAATTTTTGGTGAATTGTAACTTTTGACTTTTATTTACCACAGTTAATGGTAAATAGGGTAATTCAAGGTTAAAAAAATCTTATAATAATTCAAAATTACCATAACACTTGTACAATCCATATTGGTAGAGTCATTAACGACCATGGGCATATTTTCGTCGATTATGGGACCCCATTGAGTCACTTGGGAGTGGAAATGTCAATTTAGATTAAATAATTTAATGTGAAGACAAAATTGACATTAACACAAATCGTTTAGTAATTAATTTTGATATGGTTTTATATAACTCTTATTTTCTAAAATAAATATTATTTGGAAATATAAAAAGATTTCATACATCATGGTATTTTTTTTATAATTTTTAGACATCAAAAAATTGAATTATTTATGACACAATAATGATGCATTATTTACCTAAAAAAATGATATAAATAAATAAGATTATAATGATTTAGTTATTATCCAAAACATGTCCAATTATGATTGGATGATTTTATTTAGAATATGAGTCAACGTATCTTCAACCTTAATGATTTTTGGACCATTATAAAATGAATATCATTATATTATATTATAATATTTTCACACTTTCATAAAGAGCCCCTCCTCCCCCTTATAAAAGGAAACCATTCCTATCCAATTCCACACACCTCTAAAGCCATTTTTCTCGTCCAAAATATGCCCAAATAAGCTACCTACATACCTCTCCTCCTCCTAGAATCCTTACATTAGGCAGAAGGAACTTCAAGAAGTCCTTTGGTGAAATCCAAAGGGAGTTACCCAAATTAAAGGCAAGAGTTTCTCTTAAATTGTTTTCTTTTATTTTACTTCTCCAACAACTAAAATCTTTTTATTTACTTTATTTTGTAACAACAATATTATACTCAGTATACTATGATGTTGTTATGATAAATATCTGAACTACACTTACACACAACTCCATCTAATGGATGAAGAACATAATGTTTCTATGGATGGAAAACTAACGCCTCACAAAACGATGATTGTTCAATTACATATTACCACCTCTAATGGTGGCCATTATGATGGAACTATATTTATATATGATATATATTATTTTTATTATTTACATATGCTTCTATACTTCCCAATTATATCAACCCTTTATTGTTTCCATAGTGGGTAAATACTATAATCTCATTTGAGGAAGTGCAGATTACCACCCCTATAAAGTGATGTGACTCGTAAATTCCTTATGTGGGATGAAAAAATGATATAGTTAATGATATTATATATGATATTATACTGGAATTATAATATTTCTATGTATCATTATATTATAATTACATTAAATATGAATTTCGAAATGGAAGTAGCATTCATGCGTACGTACGGCTTACCGTCTCCATGAACGATGCATTTCATTCCATACCTCCAAATGTTATGTAAATACATGTACATAATGGATATATATGATATATATGATATATAAATGATGAATGCCATTCTGGATATAATGTACTATTGACCGCATGAACAACATGTAATTATAAGAAGTCCATTTTTGACTCAAGTACCAAATATCGATAAAACAAATATTATTAACATAAATGATAACATAATGTTTATAACATGAAAATAAGTTATATAAAAGCAATAATAAACATGAAAAATATTATTCAGCAAGTATAAATTAACATTAGTTTATTATTTAGGAGATTAAAGAACAGTCGAGTCTTGTCGGACGCGAGATAAGGGACTTCGTCTCAATCTCCTTTCATTGAGGCATATTATGTTTTAATACACGTCTTTCTTTTATACGCTGTATAAACAACCTTGACTTTTCAAAGGGAATCTTTTCTACAAGGTGTTTTACTAAACAAAAAAAGGAATTTTTCTTTTAATGTAAGCGGTGACAACGACGTTTCCACCGCAACAAGTTTTATTTGATCTTTGGCTTCCTCAACAAGCCGTAATGTTTTTAAAAGAAAATAAATACCATATACTCTTTTATGTATTTTGGTATTGAAAATGGTTTTAATAATGGATTTTTATGTCAATATATTTAAGTGATATATTGTGATTGAAATGTGGAAATTTTTTATTTCCTGTATATTTGTTGTATGTCTTATGATTTTATAATGGTACTTGGACATTTGACGGGTGGTTACATGATAAACCAAATAACGGGTGGTGTCGTGAATACCAGGAAGGGTGGTTACGTTATACCCTCCAATGAATTGGGTATGGAAGTTAGCTGTATGGCTATTCCATTTAGTGATATGTGTGGAAGTTGAATGTATGGTTATTCCATTTAAGTATGTTTATGTCCCAAGATAGCTTTATATGTTATGTGTTCTTCATATTGGTTATATGGAAATATTTTAGTTACAAAAGGGTAATTAATGATCTTTTATTCAGGGAAGATTATTTACTACTTCATAAAGGTGAAAATTTTTACTTATGTTAATGTATTCCTGGATTACTTTTTGTTTTGAAAAACTAACAGTTTTACTTGTTTTTGTATCCCTTACTGAGCTTTTTATCCTCATCCCATGTTTTTGAAATGTTTTTCACAAGACATAATGAGGAATAAGGTCAAGGATGAGATCAAAGAAGATTTATGCTATCTTTATCGTGGAACTAAACATTACATTTTTTTTCAAGAGTTCATGTTTTCTAAAAAATGGATACGGGTAGAAGTGTCTACGTTGTACTCTTTTTAGATGCAATAGTTATGTCCTAATTATATAAAACTCTAAACCTCAAAAAGATCCTCAATGTGAATTATTCATTTAATTCAAGATTATGCATGGTTTAAGGACAAGTCCTTATAGTTGGTATCAATGGTCGGTTTAGATAACATTATGAGTTATGGTACTGATAAATTAATTTCAATAAGGTAATTTTTTTTAATATTGATATCATATATCATTTACAGATTACCATGTTTCTTCGCCTATGATATTTCTTTGTTCAGAATGGGTTTCTGCAGAGGAAACATGGCAACTATGTTGGGATGACATTAGTAGGAAGACAACCTTCCAAATCAGCAACCTTATATGGGTGGAATCATACATGAATATTTTTTTGCAGTGATGGAAAATTAGACTCAGGATATAAATAGTGGTGGTATTCATGAATGAGATCATCCATATCAATCGCAGAAGAACATGTTAGTAGTGGAGCATTTCATAAGGAAACATCCCCCATCATTCAGAGGATCATCTGATCTGGTGGTAGCAGAAGGGTGGATTAATGAACTGGAAAAGATTTTCGATGGCATGGGTTGTTCAGAACATCAAAAGGTTAGTCTTGTTGTTTACCATTTTCAAGGTGAAGCTGATCAGTTGTGGTCGATGGTGAACAATATCAAGTATAGTGAGGAGATTAATTCTCTTGAATGGAAGGAATTATAAGGTATGTTTCTTGAAAAATATTTTCCTAACGTGGTTCATCTTAGGATGGAAAAACAATTCCTAGAATTGAGGCAGGATGATGACTTAGTGGCTGATTATGAAGCAAAGTTCACTCGACTGGAATGGTATGCACCAAATTTCATCCGAGATCTTGATAGTAAGATAAATCTATTTTACTCAGGACTAAAGCCATGATATCGAAGAGCGTTAACCTATCATGAGTTCTAATGTTATGAAAAACTTGTTCAATGTGCGTAGAAGGTGGAAATATAGTTTGTAGATGAGCATGTGTTCTTTTAAAAACAAAAGAATAAGTGGTCTAGTTGGCAGGAAAAGGGGAAGAATTCATCAAAGAAGCCTGGAGGTAAGAAAAATAAATATCCATATTGTGATAAGTGTGGTAAAAAGCATCCTGGATAATGTATATCAAAGACCATAAAGTGCTTCTAGTGTGGTAATTCTGGTCATATTGCTCGTAACTTTAAGGAAGATGAACAAACAGGCAATGAGAAGCCATCGATAAGATGTTTGAAGTGTAACGAAATGGGTCATTATGAAAACGAGTTTCCAAAGAAGAACTCAACTGAGGGAAAGCAGCTCGACTACAAGAAGAAATGGGTGGTGAAATCATTTGCAACTACTTCAACAGATATTGGGCCAATGAACGAGTTTTTGGTTCAGATTATGCCAATGTGTGGTTTGATTCAGGGTCTACACACTCATTCATTTCTGAGAAGTTTCCTAGTAAATTGGGAATTCCATCTCATGATATAAATACTGAACTTACAGTAAAAACACCTGGAGGAAATTTTGAGACAAAAATAAAACATAATAATATTCTTGTCCTTGTGTGTGGAATGAATCTACATGAAAACCATATTTTTTTTGCCTCTAGTAGTGTTTGATGTTATATTGGGAATAGATTGGCTTTCTGTTTATCATGCAAAGATTGACTGTAGAGGTAAAGAGGTTTATTTTCATAATGATTTTCAGTTTTTATTCAAAAATGAACCCTTTCAGTTGATAACATATCTGGAAGCTGAGAAACTTGTAAAATATGGTAATGAATTTTACCTTGCACATATAGTTGAAAACAAAGGGACTGTTCAGATTAATGATGTTCCAGTGTTAAATGAGTACCTTTATGTTTTTCTTGATGAGTTTCCTAGAATTATACCTGATCGAGAAGTTGAATTTACTGTTTACTTAGTTCCTGATTCTAAGCCAATTTGAAAACCCCCGTATCAAATTGCTCAAATTGAACTTTTCGAGTTAAGGATGCAATTACAGGAGTTATTCGATAAAAGATTTATTCAACCAAGCACATCACTATGTGGTGCTCTTGTATTGTTTGTTGAAATGAAAGATGGTTCAATGAGACTTTGCATTGATTATAGAGAATTGAATAACATCACTGTTAAGAATAAGTATCCTTTGCCTCATATCGGTGATTTGTTTGATCAGATCCAAGTAGCTCAGTATTTTTCATAGATTGACTTGAGGTAGGGGTACCATCAGTTGAAATTTAAAGAATAAGATGTTCCGAAGACTGTGTTTCATACTAGATATGGCCATTATAAATTTTTACTTATGCATTTTGAGTTAACCAATGAACCTAATATATTATTGGATCTTATGAATAGAATTTTCTATGAGTTCTTGGATATGTTTGTGGTTGTGTCTATTGATGATATTTTGGTTTATTCCAAATGTAGGAGAAACATGAATGTCATTTAAGGGTTGTCTTGCAAACATTATGGGAAATTTATCAAGTGTGAGTTTTGGATAAAAAAAATTTCATTCCATGGTCACATTGTTTCAAAAAATGGCATAACAGTTGATCCTGCTAAAACAATGGTTATTGATGAATGGACAAGAACGACAAATATAACACAGATTCATAGTTCTCTTGGATTGGATGTTTAGAAGCAAAGGTTTGTTGAAAATATTTCATGGTTATCTAGTCCAATGACTAAGTTAACTCTAAAAGGCATTATGTTCTTCTGGACAAACGAATGTGATGATTGTTTTTAAGAGTTGAAAAGAATATTGGTGAATGCTTCAGTTTTGGAATTGCCTTCTAGAAAGGGTGAGTTTGTTATCTACAGTGATGCTTCGTTGAAAGGACTGGGTTGTGTCATAATGAAGAATGATCAGGTAATTTCGTATGCTTCATGTCATTTGAAACCACATGAGTTAAATTACACTACACATGATTTGGAATTAGCTACTATTGTTTGTGCTTTAAAAATTTGGAGGCATCATTTGTATGGAGTAAAATTTGAAATATATACTGATCACAAATGTTTAAAGTATATATTCACTCAAAAATAATTGAACATGAGAAAGAGGAAATGGCTAAAATTAATGAAGGATTATGATTGCACAATCCATTACCATCCGGGAAAAGCAAATATAGGGGACGAGGCTTTGAGTGGAAAAAGTAATGTATCATTAGACATGATACGTTTAGAACAAGATCCTTTGGTTTTTGATTTGATGAAATTTGGCATAGAAGTTTTGGTGCAGTAAGTTCTTATGTTTTGTTTCAGGTTTCTGTGATATCATCTCTACAAGACAGAATAAATAAAAATCAGAAGGAAGATAGTGAGTCACAGAAAAATGTAGAGTTGGTTCATAAGTGTAAGTTTCCTAAATTTAACATTGATAATGATTGTGTTTTGAGGTTTGGAACGAGATTATGTGTGCCTTGTGATTCACATGTGAAGAATGGGTTGTTATGTGAAGCTCATAGATCTCTGTTATCAGTTCATCCTAGAAGTAATGTGATGTACATAGATCATCATGAGTATTACTGGTGGGATGGAATAAAATGAGATATTGCTGATTTTAATGTGAAGTTTTTGACTTGTCATCAAGTTAAAGAAGAGCGAAAGTTACCGAAAGGAATGCTTCAGCCTTTACCGGTGATAGAATGGATATGAGAAAATATATCCACGGACTTCGTTGTGGGAATACCAAAGACATCTTGAGGTAATAATGCAATCTGGATTATAGTTGATTGATTGACTAAATATGCTCATTTCCTTCCTATTAGAGATACTTTGTCTCTAGATCAACTTGCCCGGTTGTATGTTAAAGAGATATTCAGGTTGTATGGTGTTCCACTCTCCATTGTATTTGATCATGATCCCAGGTTCACTTCTAACTTTTGGAAAGGCCTTTACAAGTCATTGGGAACTGAATTAAATTTTAGTACAACTTTTCATCCCAAATCATATGGGAAATCAGAACAAGAAATTAAGACAGTAGAGGTTATGTTACGTGATTTCTCAATGGATTATCAGGGAATTTGGGACCAACATATTTATTTGGTTGAATTTTCTTATAATAACATCTTTAATTCCAATGTACTGATGGATCCATTTGAGGAATTATATGGAAATCATTATCGAACTCCATCTTTTTGGGATGAAGTAGGTGAAAGGAAGCTGATGGGACCAGAATTGGTAGATGAGATGGCAGAGAACGTTCAGTTGATTCAAAAGCACATGAGAACAGATTAGAGAAGACAGAAAAGTTATGTAGATCACCGGAGGAAGGATCTCTCTTTTGAGGTAGGAGATCTTGTCTTTTTCAATGTTTCTACATGGAAAAGTGTGATGTGTTTTGGTAAGAAGGGAAATTTTAGCCCGATGTTCATTATACCCTATGAAATCCTGGAGAATGTTGGATCAGTTGCATACAGATTGGCTTTACCTCCATGTTTATCCCACGTACACATTGTTTTTCATGTTTCGATGTTGAGAACGTATATTCCAGATCCATCTCATGTTTTAATTTTAGAGGTATTTCAGTTTGAAGAGAATATCTCTTAGGAAGAACAACCAGTCCAGATACTTGACCATAGAGAGAAAGTGCTGAGGAATAAGGTAATTCACCAGGTAACGGTTTTGTGGAAAAATTATATGTTTGAAGAGGCAATGGGAAATCTGAAAATGCTATGAGGGACTAATACCCCCACTTATATTGATAAGTGAATAAAAATTGTGGGGATGCAATATCAAAAAGGGGATAAGGATGTAACAACCCAAGTAAATGAAGGATAAGATATTTTCATATTTATTAATATTGGTGAATTAAATATTAATTTTACTTTAAAGGGGTTGTTATGTTCGATAGCGTACCTGATATGCAACAACAGGTTTCTATGGAATCTAACATTGCACACTAATAATATAATATTATTATTTTAAATGGTAGTTAACTCATAACTATTGTATTGCCGGGAATGAACAAAACTAACTAAAATAGTATTATACATTATTGTTAAATGTATTTACATTGTCCAACAAAATGTTAGAGGCTTAAAATGTGAATGAATTTAATTTTAAGCATAAATTACATTAAAAGGTCGATTTATCACCTTTTAATGGAGAGACCTCTTTAAAAATATTGTTTATCACTTTAATAAATTGTATTTGACCAAATAAAATCCTTATTTAGAATGGGGACATAAAATTTTACTTTGGATAATTTTTTGGAATTTTTCTGATAAAGTTCATTTTTAAATGAATATTGAAAAGTATTGTATTTTAACTCAAAAGTTCCTTTTAATAGAATTTCATTATAAGGTTAGATTATCTTTTTAATTGGTTTCAAAGAGAAATTAAAATATATTTTTACCATTTAATCCAATGTTTGTCATTTAAATTAATTTCACATTGAAATTGGACATAAACAAGTATAAATCTATTGATAGTTATTGTTTCATAAAACACACTATTTGTTTTGATAACGGGAATTTATTTTGAAATTAATTAATGAAACATAAATGTTTTTAATTTGGAAAAATATACATCATTTTTGAATTTGGAATATCAAATATAGATTAGGCTGAATTTTTGGTATTTTTCTGAAAAACTTCAATTTTTGATTAATAGTGAAACCACTTAGTGGTAGTTAAAAAAACTGACTTTTTCATTTAAATGAAATTTTACCACTTCTGTGAATTGAATTTCGAAAATCCAACATACATGGTTGTTATAAAGAAGTAAAATGTGGTTCATTAAGTTAAAAATAATTTTTGGTGAATAGTAACTTTTCACCTTTATTTACCGCGGTTAATGGTAAATTGGGTAATTCAAGGTTAAAAGAATAATATAATAACTTAAAATTACTTTAACACTTGTCAAACCATATTGGTTGAGTCATTAATTACCATGGGCATCTTTGAATAGATTTTAGGACCCTATTGAGCCACTTGGGAGTTAAAATGACAATTTAGATTAAATAATTTAATGTGATGACAAAATTGACATTAACAAAAATCTTTTAGTAATTAATTTTTATATGATGTTATATAAGTCCTATTTTCGACTAAAAATATCCTTTGGAAAGATAAAATGATTTCCTACATCATGGTTTTTTTTATTAATTTTAGACATCAAATAAATTAAATTATTTATGACACAATAATGATGCAGTATTTACCTCATAAATAAATAAGATCATATTGATTAAATTATTATCCAAAATATGTCCAATTCTGATTTTATGATTTTATTTAGAATATGAGTCATCTTATATTGGAACTTAATGATTTTTGGACCATTAGAAACCTAATATCATTATATTATAAAATAATATTTTCACAGTTTCTTAAAGAGCCCCTCCTCCCACATATAAAAGGAGACCATTTCAAACTAATTCCACACACCTCTTAAGCCATTTGGCTCGTCCAAAAACTTCCCACCTAAGATTTATAAATCCCTCATCTCCTTTTATAAGCCTTAACATAGGAAGAATACACTTCAAGAAGATCTTTGGATCAATCCAAAGGGAGTTACCCAAATTAAAGGTAACAATTTCTCTTAAATTGTTTTCTTTTATTTTACTTCTCCAACCCCTAAAATCTTTTTATTTTTTTTATTTTTTAACAATTACGGTATCCTAATTATACCAGGATGTTTTATGTGAAATATTTTAACTAAAATTACACACAACTCCATCTAATGGATGAAGAACATAATGTTTCTATGGTTGGAAAACTAATGTCTCACGAAACGATGATTGTTCAATTACATCTTACCGACTCTCATGGTGGCCATTATGATTGAAATGTATTTATATAAGATATATATTATGTTTATGATTTCATTATTCTTATTTACTTCCCAATTATATCAAGTCTTTATGGTTTCAATAGTGGGTAAATACAATAATCTCATTTGAGGAAGTGCGGACTACCACCCCCTTAAAGTGATGTGACCCTTTAATTCCATATGTGGGATGAATAAAGGATAGAGTTAATGATATTATATATTATATTATACTGTAATTATTATATAACAATGTATCATGATTTTTTAATTCCATTAAATATGAAATAGAAATGGATGTAGTGTTCATGCGTACGTACGACTTACCCTCTACAGGAACGGTACATTTCATTTCATACCTCCACATTTTATTTAAATATATGTATATACTGGATATATATAATTTATATGATATCTAAATAATGAATTTTATTCTGGATATAATGGACTATTGTCCTCATGAACAACAGGTAATTATAAGAAGTCCATTTTTCACTCAAGTACCAAATATCGATAAAACGAACGTTATTAACTTAAATGATTACATAATGTATATAACATGGAAATAAGTTATATAAAAGGAACAATAAACTTGAAAAATGTTTTTAAGCAATTATAAATTAACTTCATTTTATTATTCAGCAGATTAAAGAACGATCGAGTCAAGTCAGACGTGAGGTAAGGGACTTCGTCTCAATCTCCTTTCATTGAGGCATATTTTGTTTTAATACACGACATTATTTTATAGGTTGTATTAACACCCTTGACTTTTCAAAGGGAATATTTTTCTACAAAGTGTTTTAGTAAATGAGAAAAAGGAATGGTTCTTTTAACGTAAGTGGTGACAATGACCTTTCTGCCACCGCGAGTATTATTTGATCTTTGGATTCCTCAACAAGAGGAAATGTTTTTAATATAAAATAAAAACCAAATATCATTTTGTGTATTTTGGTATTGAAAATTGTTTTAATAATGTATTTTTATTTCAATTTATTAAAGTGATATATTGTGATTGAAATGTGGAAATGTTTTATTTCCTTTATATTTGTTTTATGTCTTATGATTTTATAATGGTACGTGGACATTTGATGGGTGGTTAAATGATGAAACAAATGATAGGTGGTTCCATGAATACCCGGACGGGTGGTTACGTTATAACCTCCAATGCATTGGGTATGGAAGTTGTCCGTATGGCTCTTTCATTTAGTGATATGTGTGGAATTTGATTGTATGATTATTCCATTTAAGTGTGTAAATATCCCAATTTACCTTTATATGTTATGTGTTCTTCATACATGTTTTATTGTAATATTTTGGTTACAAATGGGTAAGTAATGATCTTTTATTTAGTGAAGATTATTTACTACTTCATAAAGGTGAAAATTATAACTTATGTTAAAGTAATCATGGTTTACTTATTTTTTTGTAAAAATAATAGTTTTACTTCATTGTGTATCTCATTCTGAGATTTTTATGCTCATCACAAGTTTTTGAATTACTTTTCACAGGACAGAATGTGGAATAGGGTCAAGGATGGGATCAATGAAAATTCATGCTATCTAAAACATGGAACTAGAAATGACTCTCTTTTTCAAGAGTTCATGTTTTGTAACAAAAAAATGGGCACTTGGTAGAAGTGTCTACTTTGTAATATTTTGATATGTAATAGTTATGTCCTAATTTTCTAAAACTCTAAACCTGAAAAGATCCTCAATGTGAATTATTAATTAATTTCCAGATTATGTAAGGCTTAAGGTTGGGTCCTTATATGTGAACCCTCTTGGTTGAGGATAACATTATATCTTATTCAATAAACCTCTAATGATTATCAATTAAATGAGGATAATATTCCTTGTTAATATATATATTATTCATGTTCATTATTATTCATAAACACAATTTTTTGAATTTTACACTTTGAATAACATTTCACATTATAATTCGTAATTCCTTCTTAAAATGCACTATTATGTGGTAAATTTTTTAACATCATTTAAAGTACCCAATGATCTTGATTTTATTTTCATATTTAATTTTCCAGTTTCTAATTATATTGGGAAGAATTCATACTTATGGAGTGTTGGAAGAATCACATTTTAAAACTACCAAAATTGGATTTCTTACAAACAATATTGGAGAAGGCAGATTGGACACCAGTCCACTGATGAGAATGTGGGGCCCATCATAAATTCCCAATGAATCCCAAATACCATGGGATTATTTAATACATATATATATAAAAATAAATCTTCATTAGATAGTTCTAATTAGGCCTCCATGGGGGTTATTAAGGCGGCCCAATTTGAAGATAAAATTCTGGGCCAGATTCCGCAGCCCAGCAAACAGCCTACCAATTTAATCATATCTCGTCATCCCCAAATCCAAATGAGACCAAATTTTATAAGGGGATAGGATACATCTGGGGGATCCATTTGTTTCTTCTACGGACCAATATAATTCTCCCATCTATAATGACATCCGTGCGCCTCTGTTCAGTGGAAGCAAGCTGGCTGCAACTTTGGGTCAAGGGTGGAAAAGTCTCCTCTCCCTTACTTTGCACCACCCTAGGCCTACCATTCTAAAGTGGGATCCTTTTTACTATTGAGATATTGACCCAATACTCCTGAAATTATTATTTAAGGAAATGGTTTCGGAGGAGTTTATCATCTTTTGAGCTTTCTTTCATTGTAATGTTATGCTACGATTTTGTTTTCTCAGGTTTGTCATTCACATGTATGTTGTTTTAA
Organism: Viscum album; assembly: GCA_963277665.1. Lineage (NCBI taxonomy): Eukaryota > Viridiplantae > Streptophyta > Magnoliopsida > Santalales > Viscaceae > Viscum > Viscum album. The sequence goes on from OY728120.1 coordinate 1,129,032,445, forward strand.
TTCATCCTATTTTCTTAATAAAATTTCTTCATCTACTATTATTCTACTATTATATATATCATTTTGATACCTTCTCCTGAAGGTGTGAATTTATTCACAGCAAGCCTCGTGAGATTATTCACACAACGGTGGAGTGATAATATTCTTTTTATTGTTTTCTTTACTTCTTCAATTCCTCCCTCATGAGTCTACTTCCCGCTTCCATTGAAACCATAGAAAAAATAGAGGTCTAACCCACTTATGTGTTGATATATGGGATTAGAAAGGGTATGTATTGGATGTTATTTATTATCACATTAATTTCCAATCACATTTTTAATTGATATTTTTATTTGATGATTTTTAAACTCCATCATCATTTTTGAAATTAAGGCCACACACTTCAGGTGCTAATACGATCCATTATCTTGAAGTGATAAAAACTTTTATCCTTCAAGTATATATGTGATTAGTATTGAATTGTGTAGGTAAAAACTAGTAAGTGAGGATTTTGTTTGATCTTCTAAAATTAACCCATCTCAAATATGAGAAATTGAAATAGTTGAAAAAGATTTTCATCCAATCCACCCTGAGCGATAACCTAAGATCAAATCATTATTTTAAATTGAATTCATTAAATTATCTAATAGTTTATATAAAACCACATTAAATCAAAACTATTTTTCCACTTCATATACAAAAACAATCCATATAATTTATGTGTATGTAGGATACTTCTTAGGTCTCTAAGGATTCGACAACTCAAGCTAGACTACAAGGACCGTTCTACCTCCTTCTCTTGGGTAAATTAGAGAGTGAATAAAATTTGTGCAGCATTTCCGAGGACCCATGTAAGTAATATTAACACCCATTTTATTCTCCCCCATTTCTTCTGTTCTCACCCAAGATCTCTTATCTTGTCCCTTTCTCATTTTTATTTCTTTCGGCACATGCCAACCTACATTCGTGATCAATCAAACCGTCTAGTTAGGATGGAATGTCCTAGGGTTGGGGAGTCAAGTGAACTGTGAGGATTGTTTCTATTAGATCTTAATCCTCTTGATACTCTAGAGTCCAAAATTGATCCCATTTTGATGGAATCTCTTCAAAGAAACGAAGTCATAATCCTGGGTGGAAACCGAAAGGGAAATTTAAATGACACAGCCCCAAACATGGGGAATGCAGTCCATCAAACCACGAATGACTATCTCAAACCTTCCTGGACCAATTTCCCCTCTTTCATTAGCCACAATTACCATGGATATTCTAACTACATCTTTAATCCCCATGTCCTAAGCCACATTCCCACATTCCATGGAATGGAGTCCGAGATGCCCTACCTTCATGTTAAGATGTTCAATCACATTGTAGAAACCAGGTGTCCCCCACATCAACAAGAATCAGCTAAGTTGAGGATATTTACATTTTAATTAAATGTTAAAGCCAGAAATTGGATAAAAAATTTGAGACCATCATCCATCAACTCGTGGGACCAACTAAAAATAGAATTCTACAAAAAATACTTTCCCCACCCCAAAAAAAATTCACATAAAAAGAGTGTCCAAATTGTTTTTGAAAAAGATGGAGAGTCATTCGATGAAACATGGGAGAGGATAAAAGACACTCTAAACATGGTTCCACACCAAGGTTTTTATATTCCAAAACAAGTGATAATTTTCTATGAAGGGTTGGTTCCGGGAAACAAACAATTCATTAACATGATGTGTAATAGAACCTTTAAAAACAAAGCCCTAAATGATGCTTACGAGTATCTAGGAAGCCTTGCTGAAAAAAACAAACATGTTGAACTTCACCTTATTCTGAAAAGCCAAAAATAACTATTGGAATTCATAAACTTTGAGAAGAGGAAATCCTAGGGGCTAATGCCATAGCACCCTCTAAGATTGTTGAATAGATAGACCTAAGGAAAGCCCATGAAATCCAAATTGTAGACCCTGTTTGCACAATTTGTGACAAACATGACCATAAGACAGAAAAATTCATAATTATTCCATCCCTCAAGGATGTTATTTTAGGAGGACCCCCAATGGACGTAAATTCCTTGAACATTCAAAATCCTCAATACCAAAACACCTTCAACACAAGGTATAATGACCACCCAGTTTCCACTAGAAAGATAACCAATAACCTAGCCAACCACATGGAAAAAATCTTTACCCCCTTCAGAACAACCAAATCCATAACCAGATCCAAACCCAACCTATCGAAAACCAATAGCCACTGGTCCATTTTAAAAAAACCATCCCAACTCGAAATTATCCCCCTGGGATAAACCAATCTTCTTAAGAACCAACCCAAACTGTTCCACAAAGCCTACTAGAACAAATGAGAAAACAAATGGAAATGATGAAATCGAAAGTCTCTTACCGTAAACAAGAAATTAAAACCATCAAAACTAGAAAGGAACCCATGCCTACTCAGGTGGTACCATCCTCAAATTTAAGGGGATAGTCAAGTTGTCCTCAAACAACTCATTAAAAACTAAAGTCTTTGACTATTTTAATAAGTGGGAAATCATTTGAGAAACCTGAACAACTAATTCAGATCCCATGTGAAGATTCAAACATGGATGGAAATTCAAATGAACTAAATGATCAAACAAAAATACACGACAACATTTTCAATGATACAACTCTTCAAAAAACAAACCCACAACCTACACAATTTCATCAACGCGTGAGGGGGAAAACCAATCCTAAATAGAATGAAATATTAATGGAAATATTCTCAAAATTCATGGTGAACATTCCCCTCCCCAATTCAATTCAAACAATTCTTGCATAATCAAAATATGTTAAGTAAGTATGCACATTTAAAAGAAAATTTTAACATAAAAACCAAGTCAATTTGGCTGCTAATGTGAGAACCACCATTCTGGGGAGCATTACTTCTATGTTGAATGAAAAGAGATTCCATTATATCAATGTTAAAGTAGGAGAAAGAAATGTTTTCAAGGCCTTTTGGGGCCTTGGTTCTAGTGTCAATCTCATCCCCTATGTTGTGTACTACCAATTATGCCTAGAAGTGCTCCAACCCATGTCTATCACGCTTCAACTTGCTGATCGTAGCATTTGGGTTCCAAAGGGGATTTTAATGGATGTTCTGTTAAATGTTGATAACCTAATCTACCCTACCGACTTCATTGTCCTTGACAACCATCCAAACATAGGAGGTAAGGAACAAACTCCAATCATCCATGGTCTTCATTTCCTTGCTACAATCAACTTTGTTATCCGGGTTCGAAAGAGGAACATGACCATCGCCTATGGAAACATGATTATATACTTGAACATCTATAATGAAAGCTCACAAATTGGAGATGGCATGGTCATTAATGAAGTTAACACGATAGGAATAATTGATAATGAATCCATAGAACAGAAAGGAATATTTAATAGATGATTAAGTCAGGATGAGATTGATTTCCTTTGTTCACATGATGGATGTTTATATCCTTGGATTGAATCATTTTCAAATATCTCTTATGATGAAGTATTATGTCTAAAAATCAGTGAAACCTTTCAAGAAACCACTTTCCGGGAGACCACTCCAAATCCCTTCCCTAAATCTGATCAAGACAATCTAGTAGTTGAAACTTCTACATATGGGGAATCAATCCTATCTCAAACATTAGGAAAAAAAATTGAACTTGATCTAGTGTCCCAATATTCTACTGCAATTCTGGACCAAACAGATCCTATGTTGAGGGATCTTCATACTAGACTAATGTATTCCTTCCAAGTGGACAATCAAAAACATCTTATTGTTATTTATTTTTCTCTTGAATCCAATCATGAGAGGATGATTCTAGATTTCCTTAGGAAACATAAGAAAGCCATTGGTTGGACCCTATCTAATATTCCTAGGATTAGCCCACTTAATGAGACTCATAGGATTGTTCTGGAATATGATTCAAATCAATGGCGTCAACCTAAATGGAGTCGCAATCTTAATCTCCTGGAAGTAGTGAGAAAAGAACTTATGAAATTGTGAAAAGTTGGTATCATATATCCCATAGTTGAGAGTGAGTGGGTTAGTACAATTAAATTGGTTCCCAAGAAGGAATGAATCATAGTGATAACCAATAAGGATGGAGGGATTCTTCCAACTAGGGTGAGTAGTGGATGGAGGGTCTTCATTACTATAGAAATCTAAACTCATTCACCATGAAGAACCATTTCCCATTACTATTCATGGACCAAGTACTTGAGAGATTGGCAGGTCGTGCCCTATACTATTTCATAGATGGTTACTTAGGGTATAATCAAATCGAGGTCTCCATAGAGGATCAAGGGAATAATACATTCCCATGTCCATTCATCACCTTTTCTTTCAAACACAAGCCCTTAGGGTTAAGAAATTCCCCTTGAACCTTCAAAAAATGCATGATGAGAATATTCTTAGACATGGTAGGGTATTTCCTTGAGGTCTTCATGTATGAATGATATATCTTTGTGGATACATTTTAGGGATGTATTAGGAATGTGGAGAGGGTTTTGTCAAGATGTGAAGAAATGAATTTGGTCTTAAACTAGGAAAAATGCCACTTCATGGTTAAACAAGGATTAGTGCTTGGCCATATAGTCTCGGGTAGGGGGATTGAATTTGATAAAGAAAAGGTTGACATAATTCATCACCTTACATCACTGAGAACTATTATGGAAGTGAGGTATTTCTTTTCACATGATGGATTCTATAGAATATTCATCAAGGGATTTAGTTCATAATCTCGTCCCCTTTGTGCTCTCCTAGTAAAGGATGCTCAATTTGTTTGGACAAAAAGATATGAGGTTCATTCTAAACCCTCAAATACTCTCTCACCTCTCCTCCATTATGAAATCTCTAAATTGGAACCTCCCTTTTGAATTTATATGTCATGCCAGTGACTTTGTTGTAGGAGCTGTGTTTGGAAAATGTTGTAATAAAACTCCTTATATAATTTCTTATGCAAGAAAATCCTTTAATGATTCCAAAATCAACTACACCACCAATAAAAAGAGTTGATTTCTATTTTCTATGCCTTAGAGAAATTCAGGTCCTATCTCTTTAGATAACCCATAATTTCCATCACTGTCCATTAAACCCTAAAATACCCTTTTCAAGAAAACGATGCCAAGGGTAGGCTAATTAGGTGGGTCATTATCTTACTATTATTTGAACTCACAATAATGTAAAAAATGGTGTTGAAAATGTTGTTGCTAATCACCTCTCTAAGATGGAATTCAAAGACAACGCAAGTTACCTTTCTCGGTCTGATTCATTTCCTGATGAACACCTATACTTTGTGAGTGGCTACCCGTGGTATGCTGATATTGACAATATCTTAGTTGTAAGAGTAATTCAAAAATTCATAGGGACTCAAGATCAAAGGGAATTCCTTTTTTATGTTAGGAACTATGTGTTTGATGATCCATACCTCTATAAGTACTTCCCAATTTATGTCATTAGGAGGTGTGTCCCAGAATCTGAACAAGTGTCCATCCTTAAATTCTATCATAGTGAGGCATATAGAGGTCAATTTTCCTCTAAGAAAAGTTTTTTTAAGGTTCGTAGGTGTGTTCTATTCTAGACCAACCTCTCAAGGGACTCCTACACATTGTGTCAAAGCTATCCTAAGTGTCACCAAGTACGATCAATCACAAAATGGAATCAAATTTCACTCATTCCCATCTTAGTGATTGAAATGTTTGACTGTTGGGGAATCGATTTCAAGGGTCCCTTCCCAAACTCTAGGGGATACCTCTACATTATCTTAGCTTTTTATTTCGTCTCAAAATGGTTTGAATCCATTCCCACCATGTCTAATGACCATCATGTCTTGATTTGATTTCTGATAGAGAAAATATTTTCTCGATTTGGAATTCCTATGGCTATAATCAATGATCGAGGAACCCATTTCTACAGCTGTCTATTCTATTCACTCATGTCTTTGAATAGTAATTCTCTGAATGTTTCCACTGCGTACAATCCTCAATCCAATGGTCAAGTTGAGTTAGAAAATAGGGTGATTAAAAATATTCTTGAAAAAACTGTCAATCCTTATAAGAATGATTGCTATGTGAAACTCTTGGATGCTCTTTGGGAATATCATACAACATACAATATCATTATAGTCATGTAACCATATAGGTTGGTTTATGGAAAATCATTCCATTTACCTGTTGAATTTGAGCATAATGGTTTTTGGGCAATTAAAAATAATAATTTATGACCTCTCATTGGATGAAACAAAAAGAAAATTAGATATCAATGAACATGAGGAACTAAGGATGGAGGCTTATGAAAATTCAAGGATCAATGAAGCTAGAGTTCAATCCTACCAATCTTGGAATATTAATTTCAATCATTTTGAACAGGGAAAATTTGTGCTCTTGTATAGTTCAAAACATAATTTACACATGGGAATGTTATGGTATAGATGGTCAGTACCTATCATAGTGCATCATGTGTACCCCCATTGGGTAGTAATGCTTCAAGATACCACAAGTGGTTATATTTTAATGGTAAATGGTAAATGGTTAAAACCACTAATTGAATAATTCAATAAACAAGAAATATGGGTTGAGATTACTGAGCCATCCTATGAACCTAGAAAAAATGGATAGATTTAGGATTCGTGTCAGGCAAACGATGTTAAACAAATAGTTTCATGGGAGGAAATCCATGTTTTTCCATGTTTCCAATCATTTTGTTGTTTTAATCAACTTTATATTTTAAATAGTATTAATTAAGTATTTTGATAAATAAAAATAATAAAAAATATACTACTGACATGTTCTTCTATTATGAGTATGGATGGGTATGAAAGAAGAGCGCCATATTTATCCGAATCAGGTGGTGCGATCTTTGAGTAATACCTTACCCAGAAATTTAAATATAAGACAATGTATCATCAGTTCATTTTATTTTTATGTGATTTTAAGTTTAAAAAAAATTAAATAAAATTAAAAGTCCACAGCATAGGTCATGGGGAAAACCCCGTCACAACTGAAAAAACTGCAGGGACTCGATCCTGGGACCGAAGGGAGAGAGGGTCACGCGCTTACCACTGGCCTACGACTTATTGTGATACCTTATTCTATAATTTATATATATAGTTATATTTTACTTTATTTAATATATATATATATATTATATATTTTTTTTGTTTTGATTTTTTTGTTTTTCCTTTTTTCCACTATGGAATTCTCAGAGTGACATTGAGATTAAGGAATTAAAAGGGAGTAGCAAGAATTTCAACTTCAACCACCAGGTGACTTCATTCCATGATCCTCATTTTCAATTTCCTTTTTGAACTCTCATTCTCTGCCTCTACACCATTATAATTTTTTTTTCTTTAAACACTGGGGATAGTTTTATTTTACATTGGGGGGAGATGAAATAAAAATTTTATATTGTGTTAAAAAAATTCTTTTTTGGAAAAAAATGATTTGAAAAAAAGTGTCACATAATAGAAGGAAGAATTTATTAAACCTTGAACATGATAATAGATACTGTAAACTTTGAAACTAAATATCAAATAATTTAGAAATACATGATTATGATTTTAATCCATGTATATTTCATGAGCATAGATTTTGGAAATTGTGGTTGCCTAATGTGATAATTCATTGTTTATATTATTATCAAAATAAAAAAAGAAACAAAACGCACGTCCTTTGGATAGTGGGGTATTTTTTTGAGTTCATGGGGTCCCCCAAATAAATATCATAGGTTTGGAGATCATTTTATTTTTAATATGTGTAATTATTAAAAAAAATTAAAAAACATAATATTTGCTCGTAGAGCAATGAAATGACCAAATGCGTGGCTTTTGGCACTTGGGGATCGTGACTCCATAGTTTTCTGGCCTAGAGATAGTAATTTTATCTCTATTTTTGGTAATTTGAATTTGTTTTTGAATGAGTTAACTCAAGAAGATGCCCGAGTATGTGGGATTCACATGGTGCCCTATAGTCTTTGATCCTAGGAGTCATCAACAAAGTATCACTATATGGGTTGATTCTTTTGAGTGCAATTTCAATTACCATGGAAAAATTGAAAAAAAAAGTAAAAAAACAATTATAAAATTTGAATACTCATCTTAATATTGAAATGTGATTCCACATAGTGCTTCAATAATTTCCCTCTTCAATAAAGATGAGACCCCCATGTCTAATGCGATGCACAACACATCATCACCCTCAATTGATATTGGATGAAATATGGAAATGAATTTGAAAAAAAGAATGGGCTTGGGTTTGGGATCTTCTTATGAAACTATGATGTATTAAAATATTTTTATGGGTTTCATGATTGTTTGGTATAAGGGTTTTTGGTGATCATTGTGTATTAAAATGTTTTTGCAAAAGGGAATTGAAATTTCATATTGTTGAGATATATTTTGCTCGGGACTAGCAGAACTCAAGTTGGTGGGTGTGATAAGAAACTAAATAAAGCTAATATCCATAGTTATTATATATAATATTCATGTTATTTATTATTAATAAACACCATTTTAGTGCATTTTACACTTTGAACATCATTTCATATTATAATTTGTAATTCCTTCTTAAAATGAACTATTATGTGGTAGAATTTTTGACATCATTTAATGTAAAAAGGGATATTGATTTCATTTTATTATTTAATTTTAATGTTTATAATTATATTGGGAACAATTAATACTTGTGTAGTGTTGGAATATTTACATTGTAAGACCACCAAAATGAGATTTTATGGAAACAATTCTGGAGAAGACAGATTGGACACCAACTTACTGATAGGAATGTGGGGCCCAACATAAATGCCCAATGAATCCCAAATTCCATGATACACTAGAAGAAATATATAGTAACGTATAATTATTCCGAATCCAGCATTAATTATGCCTCTATGGTGGTTATTAATGTGGTTCAATTTGAGATAAAATTCTGGGCCAGATTCTTCCTCCTAGAAAATAGCCTACCAATTTAATCATATCCCGGCATCCACAACTCTAAACAAGGCCAAATTTTATAGGAGGTTAGGAAACATACGGGGGTCAATTTTAATCTTCTATGGACCACTCTACTTCAACCATATATAAGGTCTTATAGGTTCTTCCTTTCAGTGGAAGAAAGCTTGCTGCAACTTCGGGTCAAGGGTGGAAAAGTCTCATCTCCCTTACATTCCACCATCCTAGGCCTACCATACGAAAGTGGTATCCTTCATATAGTTGAGAGCTCGACCCAAGCCTCTTGAAATTCCTATTTAATGAAATGTTGGTGGAGGATTTTTTCATCTTTTGACCATTCATTCATTGTAATGTTATGCTGTGATTTTGTTGTCTCAAGTTTGTCTTTCACATGTATGTTTTATTAATTCATCCTAGTTTCTTAATAAAATATATTCTTCTACTATTTTTATGTTCTTATATATCTCAATTTGATAATTTTGTCTCATGGTTTGAATTTATTCACACCAAACCTTGTGAAATTATTCACATAACGGCGGAGTGATCATTTTCTTTTTATTGTCTTCTTTACTTCTTCAATTCCTCCCTCATGAGTCTACTTTACACTTCCATTGAAACCATAGCATCAATAGAGGGATAAAAAAATTATGGGTTGATACAAGGGAGTATAAAGGGGCTAGGTTGGATGTTATTTATCACCCAATTAATTCCAAATCACTCTTTTAATTGATATTTTTATTTTATGATTTTTAAACTCCATCGTCCATGTTGAATTTATGGCCACACACTTCTAGTGCTAATACGAATCGTTACCTTGATGTGCTCAAAATAGTGATCCATAAAGTGTATAAGTGATTTGTATTACAGTATGTAGGTAGTAAACTAGTATTTGATGATGTTATCTGATCTTTTTAAATTAACCCATCTCAAATATAAGAAACTGAAATAGTTGAAAAATAATTTCATCCAATCCACCCCGAGTGATAACCTAGGATCAACGCATTCCGTTAAATTTAATTCACTTATGTATATTAGTGTTCATTTAAAAACACCTTAAATCAACACATTTTGGATACTTCATAGAAAAAACAATGCATAGAATGTACGTGTCTGTAGGTTACTTCTTAGGTCTTTGAGGATTTGACAACCCAAGCTAGACTGCAAGGACCGTTCTACCTTCTTCTCTTGTGTAAATTTGTGCGTGATTCATCTGCACTAGCTCACATATTCTCCATAATAGGATAATTCCAAAATATAACTATCTTTTATAAGTATTCTTCCTTAGCACTAATGTGGAAATGAAAATTTATTCCTTCTTATTCTGTAGAAGCTAGATATGAGAATAGTATTTTATAATTGATTACACTAAAATAACAAAACCAATGGGTTTGTAACACTCGGGATTAATATTATAGGAATATAACCTCGGGGAAAATACCACAAACAAAAATACTGTAGAGAATAATATCCATGATCTTAAGACATATAGGAATAATAACAACTTTTGAAAGGAAACTTGGTACAAGAATTCTATGTGTATGAATTCTATCTCCTAACACCTATATCTTTACCTATATTTTTAACCTATTCTATATTTATACTTTGTTTAAAACTATACTCCATACCAACTCAACCAATTTCTTTAATTCAACTACTATACTATGTATCTCATTCCAAGAGACTGCTTAGTCACTATTCATTTGTAAATCTACTCATGAATTTAGGACTCGTAATTCAGAATCCCTTATCAATAGATATCTCCTCCAGCAGAAATTACATAATTTATATTTTTCTCTATCAAATAATATGAGTAGTGAGAAATTTATTGGCCTAATACAACACCATATTATTAAAAAAAATATATGTCCATATAATCATTCCATTACCTCCAATAATAGTATTTCATCTTCTATACTATAGAAACCCATGTTTTTAATGTGAAACCTTTGCAAACCCTATTAGATGTATATTGATGGTTGACTCAATACTTCGTTCATTTATAGTATTTATCTTTTTAATGGATTCATATATTCCCATTATAGAATAAAATAAATATCTGGATCATAAAATATTTTTCTAAATCGTGATACCTCTCTACCTCATAAAATGTCACCCACATTTTGTGATTCATGTAATCATGTTTTCTAATTCATTTTAACATATATTGTTTCATAACTCTATTATTGGTCACATTATTTATTTATTAATATAAAATCATCATGGAAAATATCAATCCTAACCCCTTTCTGATTATCATTTGATCACTTTATTCTTTGGTAGTTTCTTTACATTATCATATTACATAAACATGAAAATGTATTTCTCCAAATACTTATTGATTATAGTGTATTCTACTTTAAAAGATAGAAACATATCATTATTATTACATGGACGTAATAATTTTATATGAATATTCCCTCCTTGAAATTAATAATTGACTGTGATAATGCATGATCCATTGGAACTTATGTGATTTTACATTTTCCACCATATTTTACAAAAATTATTGAAATAAATGTCATATCCCCCATTATACATTAATTAAATGTGTTGGATTTCAAAAATATACTTGAAAAATCGTTAAACATATCAAATTCAAAATTTCATCTCATTTTTAGTTAATTTTCTTGAAACAATACTTCCTCCATGTGAGAATATTTACACACAAAAATTTTTATGTTTCATTCAACTTCAACATGGAATATAACATTCTCACATAAAAAATTATATTTTATCTACCATTATCTAAATCAAATGTTGATATCTATGTATCAACTCATGATATTATAGTGAATTTAACTTCCTTCCCTAAAACATCTATTTCAAACTCCCATCATTATTGAATCTGGTATTACACATCCTCCACCATTTTCTTATATTTCAACAAATACATTATTCAAATTTCTTAATACACCAATTATAAATAAATCCAAAACTAATAATAGGTCAAGATCCATCATTCATACAATATTAGTATTATTGTTAATATTATCGTAAATACATACTTTTTAAAATATTTATCATATATATATATATGATCTCAAATTTTCGGATTCAATGGATTCATGATTTCATATTTTCCAAGGAATTTTACATCAAAATGAAAAGGTAATTCCAAAAACATATATACCGTTACTGTATATTTCTTTTTTCCTTTTTATTTTAACTCACATTTTCCCATAGAATTATATTAGGGATTCCTTCCACAATAGATCAACTTCCCAAATTTATTATTATTCATATACCATATTTTCAACTATATTGAGTAACCCATGATTGGGAATTAAATTTTCCCTCAAATTCAAAAATCTAGATGTAAATATATTGTTCTCCAAAATTTTTAAAAACCTATTCTCATACCATGTGATATTTTGTGTTAAAATATTAAGACCACATAGTAATGAAAACAATTTTCAAATTCCAGTCCAAAACATTAGGTTGCTTATTTCTTCATCGACTCTATATATCAATTTATACATGATTCATTTTTCTTTTTAACACTATTTAAGAGTATAGATAGATTAATAATTTAGTTTAAAATTACTGATTTATTTTCAATGAGGAAAATTAGATCCCAGAATTATGTCCCAGAAAAAGCCTATGGGCCTATTGAGATGGAATGTTTTTAAAGAAACAAGTGATTTATCCAATAAACCCCAAATATATGTATGTAACTTCCTTAAATCCATGGATACTACTATAATAAGATCCAATTTATGGTAAAATAATATTATAATATCAATAAAATATCATAAATAAGTTAGTGAATAATGAATTATTTATATTTTACTAAGACATAACAGATGATAAACCAACATAAACAACTTTTTAAATATAACATCATAGTACCGCTTCGTATGTGTGACATTCATTTCATCATGGGAATCAGTTATCATTTGGCACTATACATCTTAGAGAACATGTCACCAAATCTCCATGAATATCTACAACTGTGGAGTATTAATAATTATTGATACTATTTTTTGAGTTAAATATATATATTGAATTACTCTTCATAATAATAAGATCCCTAGTTGAGATTGGTATTGATTTTATATTTGATTATTTCTATAATAAAAATAGTTATATAATATCACATTGTTATAAAGAATATATTAATAGTAATTAAATTAATAAAAAAACTTATCCAATAATCTATATTCTCTTGGTAGTCCAACACCACTCAAAATATGGCTTCATACCAATAATTTATTGTTCATTATGACTTGGAACCACTTGATCATAAAAATCAATATTGAACATAGGTTTAGATTCAGATTTGTATCTTCGGGATATGATTTGACCATTTCTATAGTGACCTAGTATTGACATAAATTGACATTATTTCACTTTATATGAATATTATGAACATTACAAAAATAAATTCTTGCGGACCATAATTGTTTAGTGACCATGGAAACATGTAATATATGATTCTAGTTTCATGAATGATCTCCTCATCTACCTTAGATATCTTCCCGTTTATTACTCATAAATAAAACATTCCATCCTAACCTAGGGAAAAGATATATAAGAAATGGAAGATATTGAATAATCAGTAAGAGTAAATAAATTGAATACTTAAGTATAACATTAGTATAAGGTTATGAGAACATGATCCTAAAATTTTAATATGATACCGTACATATAATGATTATAATAATTAGATGTGGAATAAATATTGGTATTTTACAAGACATGAATCATAATATAATCTAGATAATTTACCATGTGATCATATTCAATAAATAACAAAAAGAATTTATGGTGTATATATAAACATCAAAACTCATTCTCTATAAGTAAAGTTTGATTGATAAGAAAACATATCAGGGATCTTCATGGATACTACACATACATGGTGGGACACACCTACAACCCAAATAAAAATCATTTATTTATAAGTTGTTAGGATTCCCCATCTTCTCATAGTATATAGGGTTTCCCCATCTTCACATAATGGACCAGGAAACACCTTTTTCCAATTCTGGATTAGGACGAACCTATTTCCCATTTTTATCAAGATATTCATCTTGTTTTCTGTCATTATCTCAAGTTATATACATAATTACCTAATGCGTTGGGGAAAAAATAGGTCCCACTTATCCCATAATAAAATCATGCATACATGTTCCACATGATAATAAAACATGAATCATATCACGACACAAAAAATGAGATGGTTTCATAAACATCATATCATAACCATTGAAATAAAATGGTTTTTATAAACAATTCATCATTTCATAACCTAAAGAAAATATATTGGTCTCACAATAATTTTATAAAAGAATAACACATGAAAATAAGTGGGATTCAAGATCATATAACTCGTAGAATAGAAACATGTGTCATAAACATCATTACATATGATCATAAAGCATTAATTAAATAATATGAATGTTATTATTGGATAATATCCCCAATAAAGCATAACTCTAAAAAATTATCTCATCATATATGTAGAACTATTTTGAAAGATCATATGAAAAATTTATTAACTAAAATATCCTTTCCGTGAAAATATTATTTTTAAACAATTTCAAAATCATTTTCATATAAGGAATGAACTAAAATTTCATTTAAAAAATATTATGAGTAAGATTTATCTTATTTTAAAAAAAAATTATTTTTAAAACCCAAATCATTTAGAAAAACATTTCTTTTAAATACCATCGAAAATCCTATAATTTAATCTTTATAATATTATGAAAACCTTTTTTATTGAAACTAAATTGAAAATGGAAAAATAAAAGTTGAAATCATTTTAAAGACAGATTAATTGAAATTTTCATTGAAAAAATATAATGAAATATTGAAATACTAATATAATTTTCATTGAAAATAAAATTATGAAAACATATAAAGGAGGATTGGAAAATCATTTAAAATAATTTTTAAAGATACAACATTTTAAAAAACCTCTATCTTTGAAAACGACATTAAACTCAACAAATTTTTAGAATATGATAAAAATTATTTTAAAAAATAATCTTTTAATGTTATAATAGAATCTCCAAGTAAATGATGGTAATAATGGAATGCATGTTTTTAGATGATGAGTATTACTTTTTCACTCCCAAAAACTAGAAAGGTTCTTGGATCAAAAAATTATATTAACATTCCTTTTAAAATAATTTTTTAAAATGTTAAAACATGGGTAAAAATTTTGTATAAACGTCATTTGATATTTTTAATCATTTATGGAAACATTTTTTTATCATATTATGTTTTGAAAGAACATATATTTTTGAACTAAATGAGAAATATAGTCATATGTTAATAAAAAAATTTATAATTATCTTATATACCAAGGAATGGAAAACTGAAACTATAAATTTCACATAACATGAATAATAAAAGGGTATGAAAATTACTAAGATTTATTGAGATATTTTTCACAATATTTCATCAATGGAAGAAAAATCACAACCAATCTCAGTAAATGAGGAGATTATAGCAATAAACTCTTACCACTTAGGTAAATTTGAATCATAATAAAATGGAAAGAATAATTTTTTAATAAATCATAAAATATCATTAACAAAATTATATTCATGATATAACATTTCACTGTCAATTTATACACCACCTAGAATAATAAAGGTGAATAACATGGAATGTGTCTCGAAGTAGGAAAATTGAGAGAAAATCTCAATTCTAATTTGGTAAAATATGAAACATAAATCCCATGAAATAAAATTAATACAATGGATATGTAAATACCAATAAATATAATTATAAGATTCATATAATAAATAAATCATAACTATTCACACCATATATAGGAAATAAGTGTTAAACATGGTTTGTGTCTTATGGAAAATAAAAGTGAGACCATAAAAACCATACTACATGAGTAAATTTTGGATCATGAACCCCATTAAAGACTAAAAAAATTAAAAAATATAATCAAATTATATAATGGAAATTAATGATATATAATTTCATTTTTCATTATATATACCACACAACATAAGTGAGTGGCGAATATGTCATGTTTGTCACAAAAATAAAAAGTGAGATGAAAATCACTTATCGTAAGTCATGACGTTCTTCATATAAATTCAAACCTCCTACATAATAAATTAAATATTAATATAAAAATAAAAAGTAACCATATTATTATATCTAATTTGATATATTATTTAGTTATAATTTCCCGATACTCATTAATTAACAACTCCAAGTTATTGTTACGTTTTGGGTAATATCAGCATTATTGTTCGTATATGTTTTGGAAGGTTATTATTAAAAAATATTACTTATATAATGATTTAATTATTTAAATAATTTTAATAATGATATAAATTTCACATATATTCATTATATATGTATAAATTTTAATCTATAGAATATAGAAATATGAAATGGACTACACATTTCAAGGAGATGATAGGTCATTCGTATGTATGAAAGTTGTTTCTATTTTATTTTCATATTGAATGAAATTAATTAAATGAAAAATATGTATATGTATAATAATTTAATTATAATAATTAGTAAATATATATATATATCATAAAAAATCATTAATTCATTCTTAGTACATTCTATGTACAGTGTGTAAGAATAATATCACTTTGAGGAGATGGTAGTCCAAACTACCCCATACGAAATAATCATATTTTAATAAAATGGAAGTCCTGATGGTATGTTTTATATAATAACTATATAAGAATAATATACCATATATATCAAACAAAAATATATATTCCATCATAATTCTCAACCAAGAGAGGTGGTAAATGAAAAACAAACTTATCATTTCGTGAGGCGGTACTTTGTCACACACAAGAACTGTAAATTCATTACCAAATAGATGGATGTGTTTGATAGTTTTTCTATGACCCATATAATAAAAAATATCAATATATTTTTGAAACTATTCTTATTATATATTAATTTAATATGAATAATTTATTGGGTAGATAATGAAATTAAAATAAAAGCGTTTTAGGAATCTTGTTATCTCTTCTTTGGGTAACTCCTTTCGGTTTGCACCGAAGGGCTTTGTTACATGCCGTTCATCCAAGAAATTGGATTATATGATGAATTGAGGGATTTTTGGTGATTATTTTATAATATATTGCTCTAGACAAATGGATTCCAAGGTGTAAAGAATTGTGAGTGGTAAGATCCTTTTTTGTGGAGGAAAGTCACATTATTGTAAATTTTTTAAAATGGAAGTAAATAGATGTTTCAACTATAAAACATCACTCTATTAATTAAAAAATTTTAGTAAAATGGAATATAGGTTATTAATATGACCATAAAATGGATTTTTTAGAATTTTATCGGTCATTTTTTCCCTAAACTGAAATGATTAGTCCCTAGTTAAGTTATTTTCCCTCTAATTCATTGTATGTAATTTTAATTACATTTAATAATAATTATTTTTTAGAAAAAAACAAATTTTTTTTAAATTATATATAATTATGATTAAAAATATTTAATCCATTTTTCGAAATTTTAATCACAGAAGTGGTAGAAATTAATTCAAAATTAATCCTGTATATGGGAAGATGAAGCATATTTGTTATGTAAAAATGTTCAAAAGCATGGTATGTTTTTATAAACAAATTTAATGATAAATTTATTCCAATGAACTAAATTGGATTAATTGATGTATTAATTATCTAATTTATGTTTAAAATCAATCAATAACAAAATTTATCCTTCATAACAAATAATATGAAAAGAAGTTTTGAATTAAAATCATGTACTATTCATTATTCATCAAAAAATGAAACTTCACAAAAATTATAAAAGTTTTAAAATAATATTTTAAATGGGTTCTCTATTAAATAGTTGTAAAATTTCTTTAGAAGAATACATATTTTTTATTTATAAAACTGGATTTATTCATATCTTATAACTTAAAAACCTCTTGTATGATTATGAAAAATATTTAATGATTATATAATATATAATTTTTCTTGACAAATTTAATCAAGATTGGTCTGTTTAATTTAGTGAGATAAATTGTTTTGTACACTGAAAATTACATTTCCTAAAAAAGTGAATTCTTTATTTTCAAGAAGTTATTACATTCACTTATTGTAATTTATATTAAATATATTAATTTTATATACATTTTTAAATCATATTTCACAATATAGATAGTTTTATTAATTACATCGATTATAATCACTAGGTGGTAGATGCAATAATATTTTAATACTATTATTAATAGTATATCGTAGTTTAGAAAAACATGGCCTTTCATGTAATGATAGCTAACAATGGGACTTGGTATTTTGTGTAATATAATAAAAATATAGTGATGTGTGTAAGAATATCTAGAATTGGTTTTTTCTATTGAGCATTAATCAATTAGGGTTGTGTATAACATAATAAAACTTAGTACTTTCATATAAAAAGTTTATATTTAGTATTGTGTGAAATTAAAATTATCAAATGAATTAATTAATATAAAAAATAATAATTCACAAAATCTTTTATAGTGATATTATACCCCCTTAAAATTAATATCACCTTTGAAATTTCTCTGCGTTATTCAATTTCAAATACTTGAATAATCTTTCTATAGAAACCCACATCATAAAAATGAATACTAAAATAGATTTTAAAATGGGATGTTGAAAAAATAATGGTCACCCAGTATATCACTTTAATAGGTTTCCATATATAATATCATAGGTGGGATTAGAATATTGGAAATTGAAGAAAACAATAAATAGTTATGGTGATTAATAAATATCACAAATCACAAGAATATTTATGATCTAGAGAAAGTTATTAATCCAAAAACATTAATGTGAATAATTATGAAAAAGGTCATTAATTTCATAATAAATTAATATAATTGGAAAATTTTTTATTTCATGATCATTTTCCTATAGTAGAATATTTTATTCACAATAAGATGTATTTACATGATTTGTTTCTTTTTATTATGTATAATATTAACCTATGTGCTTGTCTTTGATAATTTCCACATCATCTCTTTCTCCAAAATGAATGCTAATTTTTCATTCCTAAAGCACTAATAGTTCATGATATCCATAATAATTCATCTCATATGTCTTCAGTTACTATTAAAAAAAGTTGTTGGAACATGTTATTCAATATGCATAAATCCTCATGTGGTGAGTTATAACATTAATATCAAAAATATCATCTAATGTTTAACATAAACATTCCATAAATTGATAAACTTATAAACCATATAAAATATGAAATTAGAAAACATTAGAAAGAAGTTCAAGAAATCAACATTAAAATTATGAAATCATATATCATAATTTTCCCTTCGTTGTCACATTCTAAACATGTGAATTATAATATCCCTATTTCTAAAATGATAATAAAAACCCTCTTGTGTTAAATTATTAATACCTTAAGTTGGAGAAAATGATTTATTAGTGAAATATCATAATAATATTGTAATGGAAGTTCATAATAGAAAAACATCAATTAACACATTGAAATATTCAATGGAATATTTTTGGAGTCAAACACCATGTTAGAATAGGATTATTGGGCCAAAAAGACTTGGAGAAGATATAATATAAATATTAAATATATTATTTTAAGTGCTCCCAATTTATTCAAAATAATTGAATTACTCCAAAATGGTGTGTGGTATGAGAAATATGATAGCACTGTTAGGTCCAAAAACATGGTGCTTACCCTAAAAGGAGTGTAATATTCAAATGCATGAGAAGTTTGTATGCCTCACTCATGAGATAATGTTATTAAATGATATTTAATAATTTAATTGAATAAAAATAATTAAATATCATTAAAATAGTTTGTCTTATTTGAAATATGTGACCATCGATAGGTTCGAGATGCGGTTTTTACCCTAAGAGGGGTATAACATTTGAAATCATCAAACGTTTGGATGTCTCAAACTTGAAAAAATGAATTATTATATTTAATTAATTCTTAATCTATTTTTTGAATATTAAATATTTTATATCACATAGATGGTGCATCAAATGAAAAATCTAATACCATGGTTTGGTATAGAATGGTGGTTTACCCATGGCAGGGTATAAACTTCATGAACATCGGGTGTGTGACAACATTTCAACTCATGAAGCACTTTTCATTTCAAATTAATTAGTTAGTACATTTTTTTAATAATTATTAATTAATATTTCCCAAATGATGCATATTTTGGGAAATCAGGGACCACCATTAGGTATGGACTGTGGGGTTTAAACAAAATGGGGCATAACTTCTATGCATTATATGAGTAAGGTATTATTTAATTTTGGCGTTAAATAAATAATTTTATATAATTTTTTAAATTGAATTTCACTCTTCTCTAACCTTATGCAACAATCACCATTAGTTTCCACCAAATTTTTTTCAAAACGTATATTTACACAATTTTGACTAATTTAAAATATGCAATGCCTTTTATTGATGAATTTAGACGCTCCTCCACTGATTTTACGTTGAATCATTTATTAAATGGGTGATTTAAATTTATGGTATTTAATGACGGATTTTATTGGAATGTAAATGGTGACAATGATTTGAGAAAACTAATAATATATATTTATTTATTTGTTATTATTATTAATTATGAAGGATGATATTTTAATTCTCTCTTAATAATAATAATAATAATAATAATGTTGTGTTATTGTTATTATTTATAATATTAATAAAATTTGGAATAAATAAATTAAATAAGAATGAAGAGGGGCATGTAGATAGTTTTTACAAATAAAAATATGAAGGGGCGCCACCTCCTTCATGACTTCCTAGAGACGTGGGGATTCAATATACCAATTATTTGATAATATCAAAATAATTTAAAAGTACTAATATTAAATAAATTAAACTATAAATGTTTTTAGTTAACATGTAGTTCCCATCATGGATTGGTTATTTTTTTCTAAAAAATATTAATAATAATGTTATAATATTATTATTATTTTTGTTACTGTAAAAATCTCATTTTCGATGTACCTTCTTTTTACGATGTCATATTGACAGGCGATCAGCAGCAACATGACCTTAAAATTGAGGTAGTAATTTCAAGACTAGTTTTTAATATTTAATTAGGTCTTGAATTATAGTTCTATGAAGAACCCAATATCATGATGATTTGGCGAATGAAATTAAAAGAAGTATGTAATAAATAGGTTATGAAATTAATAAATGTTACTAAATTGATTGATGAAAAATTATTGTAAATTTGATATGGGGATATGTGCATGCAATCAGTTGGAATCCCATTATTTTTCATGCCACTCCCCTATCTCTTAATTTTTCTCTCTCTCTCTCTCTCTCCATTTCTATTTTATTATTCAAAATTTATCCCCTCTATATCTTCCTCGATATTGATTAGATTGATGTGCCATAGATTCCATTGGATTCATATCAATGAGTTGAAATTTATTCATAAGAATGTTTTTGATGGAGGGAAGGTATTTTGTTTATATTTAATTAATATTTTTAAATTATAAAAGATAGAGATATTTCTAAATAATGTTGTAGTGGGGATGGTTGAAGGGTTCGTTGGAATGAAATCATCTTTCGGTTAGGAGTGAGTATGGTTTGGGTGATGAAAACATTTGAAAACCACAATGTCAACATGGAAAACCACAATGTAGGAGGTTCCTTACATTTTTTCCATATATATATATATGATGTCATCATGTTGTTATGTTTTTGTTCGACTAACCCATTCTTGTGATGAATTCCATGTGGCTATGCAAGTAGTCATGGGCTTACTTTTTTATGTGGGGTTATCTTGATTTTGATCTTGGTCTGACTTATCATCACATAATATGAACTTTTTACTATGTTGAGTAGCTTGTGGAATTTCACTACATGTACAAATATAGGCAGGTATAACATTGAGTATGGGTGTATGAGGATACCCAGCCTTACGCGGTCCAAATATTATTAATGGTGGGAATGGGTTCCCTTATAGAGGGGAAACATATTGGCTAGATAGTGGATACTAATATAAAAAGTTGAAGCATTGAGGGTTGGATTCATGTGGTCCAGTGGTCGGTTACCTATACAAACATAGTCCTTACATCCTTAATGATGGATGTGGCTACCCATATAGATGGTTAATAATAGAGGATAGCTGGTTGGTACATAGATACACAAGAGGAGCCATGATGGTGTGAGTTATGTGATCAAGTGGCCAGTCATCCATTTTGAAGTAGTCTTAATTTCCTTAATGGTGTATGGTTCTACCCTTGTAGAGGGGAATGCATAGTGGCTTACTGGCGAATGTTGTTCATGGATTCTGACGAACATGGGTCATGGGTGATTAAAAGGATGATAAAACCAAAGATATTCCAAAAATAACATACATTGATTCTATAATAACAACTAGAAGGGTTGGGTGAGCAATGTGGCCTTGATATAGGTATGTTTGTTCTTGACTTTCTCACTGGAATCAAGCCGAAGAAGGTGGGCCAGAATTTGTGGCGGCCAGGTTAGCACACAATGACTCAGTAGATGTATGTTTATTGATAATTTACATATTTTATGATATAATATGTTAGATATTTATATTTTATATTTTATGGTACGGATATATTAGTGGTGTCTTAATGAGTCTTGTACTCACACCCTACTTAAGAATTTATGTGTGCTTATAGATTTCCGGACCAAGTATCTGACGAAAGGAAAAGGCCCAATGGAAGACAGTTGAGTAGTGGACCATGGAGCTAGAGCGGTCCAAGATAGAAACCTGAGTACCCCGATGAGAGTTTTTTATATTCTATTATCACGCATTTTTCAACTGCTTTATTCTCTGGATAATCGTACATCTTTAAGAGCTCTTATATGTTTGTCATTATTCTATTTCCTCCTTTACTATAATAATTTATTATTTTTATTTTTAATTATTAACAATCCTATTACACGATACATAGTATATAGTCTCTCCATAGTTTCACTTCAGTCCCTCGATCCTAGATGGAATACTCCTGCATAAGGGGAGGCATGCATGAGGTCATGTAGCATTTCAGATCAGACCTGGTGGTTATGGTCGGGATGTTATAAAATGGTATAAGAGATAGGTTAGAAACCACTAAATTTCATCTTCTATTTTGATGGGCTTTGAAAGGTTAGACAGGAGATAGGGAATTGTTACTCAGGAAGGGGAACTATGATAATGGATATCCAATACTGAATAGTAGTCCTCTGAGTTTCCATAAAGTGGGTAATATATGTTCTGTACTTACTACTGATTAACCTAGGGTGACAAAAATTATTTTATATGTTATTTATGATATTTCATGTATGTTCATGCATAATAACTAGGAAAATAGGTTCATATTTCATATATATTCATGTGGTTGTGCTACGTAGTAGTTCAATAATTAAATGTCAGGATTTAGTCTATTTGTTCGGGATAGTTTCTCTATATGATATAATTTTGTTTCCACGTTGTGTGATATATCCTTTTAGGAACTAATTAGTTTAACAAAGAATGATTTTTTGTTAGTGTATATATAATGACTCTAACTAAAGTGTATGGATTAAAACATGGATTAGTTCTAGGAGGGGTATACCTTGGGTTAAGGGTAGACTCCTAAGATTTCCATGTTTGATCCCATAGAATGATAGGAATTGGTGTATTCTTAATTATCATTTTTTATAGATGTGTAACCTCAAATACATCTAATGGAACAACATTATGTTGTAACTAAGGATTCTCCCATGCCACCAATAGTGGTACAGGTGGATATACCACAACATGATAATCTACCAGTATAGGTAATCTAGGTCATACACCATACTCCATCAAGAAATTTTCTATTGTTTACAAACCATGGTGGGGATATTCTAAGGACATTGGATGACCATTATAGGAATTTCCATCTTCAGAATCATCTAATATTATATGGTATTGGTGGCCCATAGAATGTATAAGGTTGGAATCACTATTGAGAGAATTTTTGAGATAATCTAGACCATTGATTAAGGATAGTAATTATGAAAACCTTTTTATTCCAAGGATCCACTAGGAGATGGTGGACTACTATAAATCATGTTTGGAGAGGATAATTTAATACATGGATGACCCTTAAAGTGATTTTTTTAGAACAGTACTTCTATGACCGAATGAAGTTCTACATTTCCCAATAGTTCATGGAATTACCATGAGGTTCTTTTACTATCACTACTTACTCTTAAAATTTTATGGAGTTTCTATTCATTGCTCTATTGCTTTCTAGAAATAAGGCACATAAATCTTAGATGTTTTCGATAGGTCTGTGATCATATATCAGACATATTGTTAGGGGATATAACCTGATTACACACACACAGGTGCTTTAGAAGCCCCTGACCACCGAGAAGGGGCTAAAGGAGGATAAGGTTATAGGCATACATACAACTCATGGTAGGCTAGTGATTTATTTTCCCCTTAATACTATTGTATTCCCTTAATATAGTAGGAAGAGATAACTATTGCAGGAGTAACAGAGTGATATAGTACTGGGTCAGTATCGAACATCTTCAGACATGTGCTATAATTGCGGGATTTGAGGGCATTATTTAAGCACTTAATGTATGCCAATGTTGGATTTAAACCTATGTGTTAATACTATTATTCTTAGATGATTTTCTCTGAACGAATTCCCAGAGGAGTTCAAGGAGTTCAAGACATGCTGGTAGTTGAGAAACCTAATGAAGGATATAGACTCCCCTGAGGATGATTGCTCAATAATGTCATGAATAAGTTCATGAAGGGGAGGAATACCATATATATGGTAGATATATGGAACTAGAAGAATGTGATAAGGAACTTTTTAATGTATGAGGTATGGAATGGATAATATCTTCGCTCATATGTCTTGTTTTAATGCTGTTGTTTTTCGTATATCTATGTTCCATGTTTGGAAATGACTTAATGAAGAGTTATATTTCCCCAATATAACATACTCCAATACATCATTAAACGATGACATAAAACCCTATTATACAAGGTATCAATGTTTAGTGCTTCATTTAGTGATAGAATAATGAGATACTCACTTTGTGGATAGGGGAAGTAGTGTATCATCTCGAAAATCAATCTCACTATCAAGGTATGCATGATGGGTTACACGTTTCATAGCTTAATAGGTACATGAATGATCATGTACATATTAAATATTACAAGGACATAGATATGGAACCTATTTAATTTTATGATGAGTTTCCTATGGGGAATATAAATTGGAGTGAGAAAGGACTGCAATGGAAAATGATACTACTCGTCCTTTTTCAATAGACAGATCTAGGAAGAGATGTGAAAATGTGAGTCTGACATTCAATATTATTGGTCTCAGTTGATTGATCAAAACAACTAGAGATGATTATTGGGTATGAGAAGTATATAGAGGGGGAGAATTGTAATATCCATTTTTTTAATGAAAATAAAAACTCCCTTTTGATAAATTATTAATACCATATGTGAGAAAAATGATTTATCAGTCAAATAAATTAATAATCTGTTAAATGTTAAGAATAAGAGAAAAATAATAGTTATCACTTTGAAATATTCAATGGAATATTTCTGGAGTAAAAAATAGAGCTAGTACAAGATTTTGAGGCCCAAAAAGGCTCAGTAAAGAATAATTAAAAAATATTAAATATATTATATTAAGTGAATACAATTTATTCAACATAATTAAATAACTCTCAAATAATGCATGGTATGAAAAATATGAGACAAATGTAAGGTATGAAACATGGGTTTACCCTCCGAGGAGTATAAAATTCAAAGTTATTGGATGTTTGGGTGCATCCCCCGTGTGATAATGTTATTTAAGAATATTTAATATATTATTTTATTGAGAATAATTAAATATATTCTATGAAGTGAATCATATACAAAATATGAGACCACTGATAGGTCTAGGACATGGTGATTGTCCTATGTGGGGTATAGCATTTGAATGTGTCGGACGATTGGATGTATCACTCACAAAAATAGCCATTTCTCTATTTATTTATTTTTAATCCCTTTTTGAATATTAAATAATTAATATCTCACAAATGTTGTATCATATGAATAATTTTGGAACAATGTTAGATCATGAATGGGGTGTTTACCCTTGGAAGGTATAAATTGTATTCACTTCAGGTTTTTGGAAAAATCACATAGCATAAAACATTTTTTTATTTTAATTAATTATTTAATCTATTTTTAAATAATAAATAAATAATATCTCTCAAAAAATGTGTCGTTTGAGAAATATGTGACCACCGTTAGGTTAAAAAGGAAGGTTTTAACCTAGATAGGGCATAACATCTATGAACATTGAGTTTTAGGTATTATTTATTTATTTTGTTAAATATTTAATTTTGTTAAATTATTTAAAAATAATTTCACTCATCTTTAACATTATACTGAAAAATCCATTATTTCCCACCAAATGTTTTTTCAAAACTTCAATTTACCCCATTTTGACCAATTTAAAATATGAAACACCATTTCATGTTTAATTTAGGCACACCACTATTGACTTTACAATGAATCATTCATTAAAAGGTCATTTTCGATTTATGGTATTTAATAATTGTTTTTGTTGAAATGTAAATGGTGACAACGATTATAGGTAACTAATAACCAATATAATTATTGTTATTTTTATTATTATTGTTATTAATTATGAAATTCAATATATTAATGTTGTGTTATTATTATTATTATTATTAATATTGTGTAATTATTATTTTTTATAATATTTAAAAAATTATGAGTAAATAAATTAAATGGGAATGAAGAGGATACTTTAGATAGTTTGTTCATACCACAAACATGAATAGTATCCACCTCCTTCTTGACTACATAGAGATATTGGGATTTAATATCTCATTTATTTGATAATATTATAATAACTA
This sequence comes from Viscum album, assembly GCA_963277665.1. Classification (NCBI taxonomy): domain Eukaryota; kingdom Viridiplantae; phylum Streptophyta; class Magnoliopsida; order Santalales; family Viscaceae; genus Viscum; species Viscum album. Next base: position 1,129,059,227 of record OY728120.1, read on the forward strand.
AAAAGTGATAATATTATATAAATTAACATGTAAATGGGTGAAATGCACCTGGAGATCCCATGGTTCCATGGATTGTGTGTTTTCTAAAAATATATTAATAGTGACATTAAATAATAATAATAATTATTATTATTATTTTCAAAATATCATTTTCACTATAACTTCTTTCTATGATGTTATATTGACATGCCATCAGCAAAAGCATGACCCTAAAATTGAGCAGTCATTTCAAGACCAGTGGTGAATATTTAATTCAATATCTTGGTACAACTCCATGGAACACCCAATATGATTATGGTTTATCCCATTAAATTAATAGAATAATGAAATAAATATGTTATTAAATTACTAAATCATACTAAATTCATTGATGAGAAGTATTATAAATTAGATCTGGGGTAGTGCACATGGAATGGGTAGGAATCCCATTTTTTCACACCAAACCCATATCTCTTGACCGTCATATCCTATTCTATTTTATTTTTCAAAAGATAAATCCTCAATAACTTTTTTGATATTTATCTTATTGAGATTCCATCAGTTCTATTGGATTCTCCCCAAAAATTAAAAACATATTCCAAATATTTTTTTGAAGGAATAGAGTTATTTATTTTATATTTAAATAATATTTTAGAATTATAAAAGATAAAAATAATTCTAAATAATTTTTTAGTGGGGATGGATCAAGAATTTTTTGGCATACGATCATCTTCTGGTTAGGTGCGATCACGGTTTAGGTGATAACAACCTTTGAAAATCTCAATATTGACTTGGAAAACCATGAGGTAGGAGGTTCCTTTCCATTTTATCCACACACACACACACACACATATATATATATATATATTGATATCTTGATGTGATGTTTGTGTTGGACAAAGCCATGCTTGTGATTAATTGAATGTGGGCGTGTGAGTAGTCATGTGTGTACTTGTTTATGTGTGATTTCCAAAACATTGATCTTCGTCTGACTAATAATTCCTTGTTACAAAAAAAAATTTTAGTGCGTTGCATAACCTGTTGTAGTGTCCCTTACTTTTCAAACATTAAAATTAAATTACATAAGTGGAATACTTTAACAGTATAAAAATACATTCTGAAAGACAATAGTTGGTATAATTACTTTGGAAACATGGAAACATAAACATCGGTACATAAGTGAAGTACATTATCTCCCACCAGGTTCTTCATGAGTATCACCATTATTATAAAAATCAAGAATAATAAAAATCTTCATAACATGGGGATGGAAACATGAAAATGGGTGGCCTAAAATACTCACTAACGGTAAAATAGGGAGACATGTTAGAATAAAGATGAGCATAAGGGTATGAGAACAAGATCATTAAAATATATGATCATACCTTGCATATCAAAGATCATATACATGAATACTGGAATAATGCATGGCTGGTCATAAGATATAGATCAAATGGAAGTAAAGGAAACAAGTCATGAATGCATAACATAGGAGAAAGGCATGGAATTATGGAAACACATAAGCATATAGTAATTTCCATAGTATCTAAGGCATCAATTCCAATTCCATATTAGTGGAAAAAGTCCTTTACGGAACTGGGTGAACCGCCATTCTATCCCTGTATTACTGAACCGAGTAAACCCTCATTTCATCCTTGTATTACTGAACTTAATAAATCCTCATTATATCCTTGTATTACTGAACCAAGTAAACCCTCATTCAGGAACTATATAATTGAACTATGTAAATACTTTTTTCACCCCTAACTATCTCATGTGATATAACACTTTACCCACTACATTGGAGGGAGACATAGGTCCCACCAGTTATAGAATAAAATCATACATACATGTGCCACAAGATAAAAAATAATGATATCATAACCCGTTAAATGGAATTGGTCTCATAACCAAGTAAACATACCATGACATCTGGAATGAGAAATGTTTCATAATCATTTCATCATTAACATAAATCTTTAAAAGAAGTGAGTTTCAAAAGCATACAGGATGTGAAATAGAAACGATCTTTGTAAACATTATTATATAAAAACACAATCCATTCAGAGAAATAATATGAGAGGAAAAATTGAATAATTTTTCCCATAATATTATGACAAACACCAATGTATGTTATCTTAGATCGGAATTAATTTTTACAATTCTTTAAAAAAAATTGTGAGGAAAATATTCTTTCTTCTATGAAAAATGTTTTTTATAACATAAAATTGCTTGAAACTAATTTTCATTGAAAATAGATATGAAAATTTATAATGAAATCTTTGAAAACAATAAAACATTTTTAATATATGATTAATTTGAAATTGATATAAATTTTTTTTGAAAACATTTTTAAAACATTTTTTAAACATTTTTTATAAAAGATTTTTGAAATATAATGGATTTTCGGCCGAAGATAGAGATGGTCAAATTTTTATAACAACATTAAGTTATGTACCAATGAGCGGAAATTATTTTTCAAAAAAATTATTATATCCTTAATAAATATAGGTGAATGAAACTCATGAATATTCTTGATATATTTCGATAAAAGAAGCAATAAACCTAAAAATTCGTAGAAAAGAAATAATATTTTTACAATTAAATCTCATAACTTGGTAACATTGCATCATAATGTCCATTTAAGAAAAGTAAATTACATGAATATTTTGATATCATAAAAATAATTTTATTCATGAAATAACATGTACAATGAAATTATATAGTCCCCAAATAAGAGTTTATATGCATAACAAAACAAGAGTCTCCTATTAGGAAAATTGAGACAAAACTGTTTTACCGATTTGGAAACTTTTAAAAGTCAATCACCATTAATGGATAATAATATAATGGATATGTGAATAAACATAAATATATGTAAAATATACCTTTGATACAATCATTTAAAGTAAATATTCCACCTAAAAGGAAATATTGGCGATCATATCTTGTATATCACATAAATTAATAGTGAGATAAAAATTCACTTGCATTGTGTCTTGACTCTCTCCGTACTCGTACAAGATTCATGTATCATAAAAATAAGTTTATTATAAATACTTTAAAATTTTATTTTCTTATACATAATACTTTATATGTTTTTATTATTACTCTATATTACCCACTTGTTAAACATACTATGTTATGTTTTCACTTTTTGGGTAAATTTTTTTTGTTCTTCGTATGTGTCATAAATTGTTATAGCATTGGTACTTATACTAATAAAATGATTCCATAATGTAAAACATGATATAAATATCATTTATATTCAGTATATTTATATAATAATAATCTATATCATAAATAAGCAATAACTATAATACACCGTTCCAGGAGACGGTAAGTCTTTCGTACGCATGAATGATGTGTTCGCTTTTATTATCAAATTGAAAGAATGTATGTGAATGAAATATGTATATATATGTATGAATATATATATTATTACTATTCCAGTATCAATAATTTTCATATATATCATATAATTTCATTAAAACCATCCTTAATTTATTCTTTGTGCTGTGTGAACGAATCACATCTCTTTGAGGGGCGGTAGTCCACATTTCCACAAAGGAGATATTTGTATTACCACCAGATGTAGGATATAAAGAAGTGGGATCAAAAAGCAAATCATACACTTAATGACATAAAAAATATAATATATTACAAATATAAATATATTGTTCATCATAATGGCCAACATGATTGGTGGTAAAGGAGAAATGAAAAATCATTGTTTCATGGGGCAGTAGTTTCCGTATATCGAAACAATATGTTCATCATCTATTAGATGGAGGTTTGTGTAATTTTAGGCCATAAAATTCTCATAAAACATCCTATTATATGTAATATAATGTTTTATCACATAGGAAGGTGTTAAATATAGTGTAGGGGGTGTAGATGGAAAATAAATTGGAGGATCTTGAATGAAGGCGTTACCTCAAAATTGGGTAACTCCTTTTGGTTTGGGCCATAAGGATTTATTAAGAGGGTTTATACCTAATGGTTGGCTTAAATGTAAAATGAGATATTTTTAGGAAGAAATTTTGGCAGGTCTCGCTGATCTTATGAGACTTTAGAGGTGCCAGGAATGGGTGGAGGTGGTGGACTTTTATATGGAAGAAAATGGACTCACATTTAATTTCTTATAATCAAATTTTGTGTGAACATGTTCTTACCTAACAAATGTATTACCAAAAAAACAGTACTCAATAATGGAAGGTTATTGTATGTACTATTGACATCATATTGGTGTTTTACAAGTTTCTAGGTCATTTGGTACATTAATTTTTAGATTTAGTCTCTAAGTAAGCTTAATTTGGCCTTAGTTGTTGTGATTGATTTTAATCACTTTTATTGATCATTGAGGTCAAAAAATTAACATGGTATTATTAGAATCTAAACATTAGACCAAGTAAAATAGTTTATGTTATATGTTTTAAATTCCAATCACATAGCAGAAAAATTATGATTAGTGCAAATCTCGCATATATGACAAAATAACAGTGTTTTTATGTAGGAAAATTTTCAAAAGTTTGTAACAATATTATTTTCAGTTTCAAAGTGAAATTGGTCCTAATGAATTAAATTTAACTATTAGATGTAATATTTTTCTAATGTTACCATAAGATAGATATATAAAACAATTTAAAATTAATAATTAATTAGACAACAAAGAAGTTTTTAACTAAAAATGAGTATTTTTCACGGTTTATCAAAAAATAATGTTTCTCAGAAAAATCCCAAAGATTTACCCAAATATAATTTCTACATTTGGAATTCAAAAAAGAATTTATTTTACCAAATTAAATTTCTATATGATTCGAAAATTAATCTAATATTTAGATTCAGTTCATTCGAGGAATCAATGTTTTTAAACAAAAAAGGACTTTACTAGAAATCATATGATTTATTTATATATAAAAATTATAAAGAATATTTGGAAAGTAGTTATTACAATTCATATTACAATGGTTAACCAGGATTTTATTCCTATATTATTTAAATAGTATAAAAAATAAATATAGATATTTCATATAAACTCATTGTTGCGTGTATCATACGCCACCTCAGTGTTGCGTGCATCATACGCCAAGTCATTGCTTCGTGTAACATATGCCATATCAAGGTTGCATGTAATGTACACCGAGTCAGTTCTATGTGAATATAATATTTGACTTAGTTAAGTGAAATATTTAATTGAAAATGTAAATTTATTTGAAAAAAACAAGTCCATAAAAACTTCATGTGTTACATTCTTCCACTCTTAAAATGAATTTCTCCCTTGAAATTAATCACTTGGGTAAAAAATTGAGTATAATTATTTTTTGTAATATCCTCAGGATCCCATCTATCTTCCTCTAACTCGTGATTTCTCCACAAAACATTGACCAATCTAGTGGCATTGTTTGATATATCATTCTCTGATCTATCCATTATCTCAACAATTTTCTCATCATAATAATGATCCTTTTCTAGCTGTATGACCATAGATTTTAGTAAGTGTGAAGGGTATGATATGTACTTCCATAGGAGTGATTCATGGAATACATCATGGGTGAGAGAGAGATTTGGAGGAAGTTCCAAGTGATATTGTACTGTCTTGATACGATCAAAAATTTAAAAGGGGATGATATAGCTAGGCCTTTCTTTATCATTCTTCGTGAATCTCATAACTCTATTCGAGTGTGAGATTCATAAAAACTCATTTACTCAAATTAAAATTCTAGATCACACCTACGGTTATCAAAAAACCATTTCTATTGATTTGAGTTTCTATGATATTCTGTTGAATGGTTATATCCTTATCACCATTTCTTTTGCGATCTCATGAACTTATAACATTTTTTTAACCAACCTCATCCCTGAATGGTTTATCTCTACATTTCTTCTCATATAAGGATTCATAAGGTGCTCTATAAATTCTTGAGAGTATGACATTTTTGTATAAAATTTTAACTAGAAGAAGGTGTTGATCCCAACCACCTTTGAAATCATCAGAACAAGATCTCATCAGTTTTTCTCTGGTTTGATTTTTTTGATTCATATTGACCATCATTTTTGAGGAGGATAAGAAATGCTGAATCTCAATTCTGTATCATGTTCTTTTAGAAGACATATCCAGTACATTGAGTTAATACTTGGATCCCAATATGATACAACGGAACGTGGTACTCCAGAAAACCTGACCACTTCCTTAATGTATATCCTTTAAAACTGTCAATGAAGTATGCTGACATAGTAAGGTCATTGACTACAACCCATATAGCATTATGCCCTTTAGTGTTTTTGGTTATCCCAATGAAAAAAAACATAGTGATGTTCTACCATTTTCATTCTGGTATTGGTAATGGATTCAACATCCCTTTATAATTTTTCCTTTAAACCATAACATTCTGGTATTGAAAACACCGAGATACAAAATCCATGATATCCCTCTTCATTCCATCCCACCAGAAGTATTCCATTAAGTCACATTAAATTTTTTTATTTCCTAGATGAATATAGAATGATGAGATATGAGCTTCCTCAAAACTCACCATCAGATATTGCATGGAAGGAATACATGTATGGTCCATGAACCCTATCATTCCATCTTGATAAAGGTTAAACTCAAGATCATTTCTATCCTTATTTTTTATCTCTTCACCTTCCTTCTTTACCTCCTTAATCTTTACTTGGATATATTTATGAACATTCATTTGAAAAAGATATGATTTTCCCCTTCCTTCAGGATTTCTAGATCCATTCTTTTCAAGTCTAGAAATATTGGATCTTTTTTTATTCTCATCATAGAGAAGCAATCATGATCCTTTCCACTGAAATCATCGACCACCTTATTCGTTTTCATAGGGTCGTAATATATTGAAGAGTTATAATCCATTATTAATTCTATCCAACAACAATGTACCATAGTCAAATCATTTTTTGTGAATATTGTTTTTCCGACATTAATGATCGGTATATATAAAACACTTTTCACTATAATGATAATGTCTCCATATCATTAATCCAAAGATTACCACCGCTAACTCTAAATCATGAGTTGGGTAGTTATTCTCATAAATATTCTATATCGTGAGTAATAGGCTATAAAATTATTATTTTTCATAAGAAAACATCGAAATTCCCTATTCGATGAATCCTTATAGATTACAAACCATTCCCAACAACAAGGTAATGTATGCACTTGTCCACTGAAGAAACCTCTCTTTAGTTCCATGAAATTTTCCTCACATTCTTCTATCCAGGGGAACTTTACACCCTTCTGAGTTAACATGGTCGGAGCATTAGATAGTCTTGCGAATTTCTCAAAAACGTTTTGATAATATCCAGATAAACCATGAAAGATAAGTATCTCAATCACTATAGTTTTTCTAGGAATGAATTCAATATCCTTTGTCTTTGTTGGATGTAAGGTTATACCATATATTGAGATTTCGTGTCCCAAAAATGAATTATATTTTAGAAAAAATTCAAATTTTCTAAATTTATCCTAAAAATAATCCTTCCATAGGTTCTTTAGTATAATTATCAAGTGGTCATCATGCTCTAGATTTCTCTTTGAATAGATTATAATATCATCTATAAAGACTAAAACAAACCGGTTGACGTAATCTCTAAAGAATCTATTCATTAAATCCATGAAGGTAGTATGGAAATTATAGAGACCAAAAGGAATCACTATATATTTAATGTGACCATACCTTTTAAAGAATGTTATCATAGGAATATCCTCCTTGTTGGCCCTCAATTAATGAATTCACAAACGAAGTTCAATAATGGAAATTATTTATCTCCACACTGTTGATCAGAAAAGTCATAAAAATGGGGAGATAATAGTTATTATTCATTGTGATCTTGTTTAAATCCTGATAAGTAATGAAAAGTTGCATTGATCGATATATATTATTCCGAAAAGGAACTGGTACACCCTAAGGTGACACACTTGTTAGAATGAATCCCTAATCAAGGTTTTCAAGGATTTTCTTCTTCAATTCCATCAACTCAATCAGGGACATTCTATAAGGACACTTTGAAATTTGTGTAGAACCAGGTATAAGTTCTATTGAGAACAAAACATCCTATTTTGGTGGAATACTAGTAATGTATTGTAAAAAGACATCCAAAAAATCCTGAACTACAATCATAACATAAATGTCGATCTTCTCCCCAACCATTTACGAAAAATAACCCATTTGAATGGGAATTAAGACCCATACATTTGATGAAATCTTCACAGGAAGATTAGACTTATCATCACATTGATGTATGATCATATGATGGTTTGAAATATCAAACATAACATCTATTTTCTAAGAATTGATGTGGAATTTATGTAGAGAAATACAGTCCATACCTAATATGACATTGAATTCATCCAAAGTAAGAATGGAATGATCTTCAGGAAGCACATTACAAAATGCTTCAACTGGAGATGATTCATAAAAAAGAGGTGCAATCATCATACCATTAGGTGTTTCACTAAAAATTTCACCATTAATTGTTTTATAGGAATCTTAACACCCTTAGAAAATTATTATTATATGAATGAGTGTGTAGATACAGAATAAAATATGAAATTATAAGATCTAGAGTGGATGGTATGTATAACTTTCATCACATAATTATCACACCCCTCATCATATATAATGACTGAATGAGATTTCCCCATATCCCTCAGCATAAGGGGTTACAGATGTCGATCACCACCACTAACCCTTCTGTTTGGGAATTGTTTTCAAAATGTCCATTCTACTTACACTTGTAGCACTGATTAGTGGAGGTGCATTCTGTGTGTCTTTTTCTCCATTATAATTTTTAGAAAAATTATTCTCATCACCACTACAATCAATTGCTTGATGGCCTTCCCTTCCACACTTGAAAATTTTATTAGATACCATAAGGCTATTTCCTCGATGGTTATTCCCACACATAGACCATAAATGAATGTTATTCTTCTTTTCTGCATGGTTCTTATATTTTCATTGAACTCAAACTCCCTCTTCATTTCAAAGCCATGAGATTGATATGTGACCCCCACCGCCATTTCATCCTTGATTTCACAATGCACAATCTCTTCATAGCTACTAAAGTATCTTATGGAAAATTAAATTCTATGAATTTGATTTAAACGACCAAAGAACATATCAACATTAAATTCAAGTTGGATGATAATTCATTAAGTATACCTCACATGTCTCATGAAATTATCATCATCGGTAACAAAAAATCATCATCTCTTTTATTCAACTCAAGGAACACTTTTTCAATCTTAGTATGACAAATTTGTGGAATGTATGTATTGAAAAATAAGTTCATGAACCTATACCAAACCATTGATTCAATATCATCATTCCGCCTTATATTCTTTATTAGATTCCACCACTGGTCTTCTTTTCCTTCCAAGTGATAAACATGTAGAATAAATTTCTCATGATCCGAACAATAAATAACTTAGAATATATTTTCAGTGGTACTAATCAATTGTTCAGAATCAAGAGGATCAAATGATGCTCTGAATGAGGATGGACATTGACTCATGAAAGGATCAATATAATGTTGTTCCCTCCTTTTCTCATTTGGAAGTATTCCATGATTCATAGTGTAAGAAATATGTATGATCATATCAATGAGATTTTTCATTCCATCTCCCAATGGAATTCAATTGCATAGGTAGACAATCGTTACATTGTCCATTGAAATAAAAATTAATGTGGTTTATTTGGGTTCCAACCATTGAGTAAAACAAAAAGCACAGAGTAAGAAATACATTTCATACTGAGGAACCACATAATCATGAAAAATATCTTATAAGATGAAAAAATTCTGGCACCATACATAATCTATGACACCACAGTTTTATCCTAGTTTATTCATAGTCAACATAGGCTTAAACCCTTCAAAATAGTTCATGAAGATTTTTTGAATTCCCAAAGCATATCCCCAAGGAGTGTCCAACCAGGAATGTAGAAACACACAGTATTGTGTACTAGATTACCCTAAGTCAAGCCTGGATCATCTTATCCGAGTTGTTACCCCTAGGTACATCTATGAAAATGCCACATCCACTTGTATTATCCAGACATGGATTTATATATACAAAACCACCCACTCTATCCTTCACCAAAATTCTAGTTTACTTTAATATACAATTTATGGTCCTCATATATATCCTTAGACATGTTTCTTAGTGTTCTTACTAAGGTTTTATCATCCTACATTTCAATGGTTATCTATAAATTTTCTTTGATACCAACTATAGTGACCCTGACATTTCAGAAATTAATATTTCTATACCTAAAAGGAATACATAAAAATTTTACAAATAGAAACCAAAAGACCATAGTTGGTATAGTTCCTTCAAAAACATGGAAATATAAACAGTAGTACATAAGTTATCTTCTTTATCTCCAACTAGGTTCTTCGTGACTACCAACCTTCGTTGACACATAAAAAATAATACATATATTCATTACCTGCGAAAGGAAACATGAAAATGGGTGAGTTCAAATGCTCAGTAGAGGTAAAAAAATGAGAAATTTAAGCATAAACATGAGCATAAGGTTATGATAACATGATCATGGAAATATAATATCATAACATTTATATCAATGATCATATACATGAATCATGGAATGAAGCATGACAATCCATAAGACATGAATAAAAAGGAAATAAAGGAAATAATCCATGATATCAAAACATAGGAGTATGAAATGGAATTTTTCCAACACATAAGCATATAATTATTTCTATAGTAGCCTAGTAACCAATTGTAATACCATCTTATTGAAAATAGTCCTTTACTAAACCGGGCGAGCCCTATTCCAACCATGTATTACTGAACCGATTAAACCCTCATTCAACCCTGTATTACTGAACCGATTAAACCATCATTCTAGCATTGTATTACGGAACATAATAAACTCCCATTCCAGCCCTGAATTACTAAACTAAGTAAACCATATTTCCATCCCTTTCTATGTTATGATATATAAATCATCACCCAATCCAATGAATGGAGATATAGGTCCCACCTATCACTTTTTGAAATCATCCATATGTGTCTCAAAATATTATAAATAATTATTTCATAACCAATGAAATGAAATGAGTATCATAAACATTTAACCATATCATAACATGTAGATAGATATGGGATTCATCATCATTTCTTCATAAACAAAACCCTTGAAAAGAAGTGGGATTCAAAATCATATAAACCATGAAAGAGAAACGAGATTCATAAAAATCATTACATAAATACATAATCCATTCATATGAAGAATATGAATGGGTAAATTGAATAATTTTTTCTATAAAGGTCTTAGAAACACTAAAGGATCTTATCTTTGTTGGGATATATTTTAAAAGGCCTTTTAAAAACCTTTCATGAGGTAAATATCCTTTCTTCATTTAAAAATGATTTTTATAACAAAAAAAATTTTAAAAAAATTATTTGAAAATAGATTTGAAATTATATAGGGAATATTTTAAAAATATAAAGCATTTTTTAACTCTATTTTCCTTAAAAATTATCATAAAGGATCTTTTAAAAACATTTTTGAAAACATTGTTTTTTTGGAATACAATGGATTTCCGACCGAAGAGAGAGATGGTCCAATTTTACTAAAAAAGTTATATTAAGTATGAAAGTGTGGAGAATATTGTACTAAAAAATGTGGATATATTGAATAATCCTAGAAAAAGTATACTCATGACCATTATAGAGATATTTCATCAAACTATTCATGAACATAAACAATCTCTAAAGAACGATAAGACTGTCTCTATACACTCTTATAACTTTGATACGTGGGATCATAATATCCATGTAAGATAAGTAAATTACATGAATATTAGTATATCATGAAAATAGTGAGATTCAGGATATAACATGTACAATGGAATTATATGAACCTCGAAAAAGAGTTTTGGTGCATAACAAAATATGAGTCTCAAATAAAGCAAATTGAGAGAAAAATGTTTTAATAATTTGGTAACCTTTCAAAGTTAAACCCCATGAATGAAGAATCATAAAATGAATATGAGAATAAAAATAAACTTATATAAAATGTACATATAATAAATTCCTTATTATTACATTCACCACACAAATGTAAAGAGTTGCAAACATAGATTATATCTCCCTGAAGGTAATTGTGAGATTAAAATCCCCTTACCTTGTGACTTGATTCTGTCCGTACTCATACATGATTACTTTATAATAAATATAATTTTATTATAAATATTTTAATAAAGAATATTATTATTCATATACCATATATGGTTTGATTATGACCTTATATTACACCATTTTTAAGGATCCAACGTTATTTTTTGACTTCGGGCAATATTTGCTTTTTTCTTCGCATGTGTCTTAATTTGTTATAGCTTTGGCCCTTATACATAAATCATTATTCCAGATTTTATATCATATATATACAGTATTTTTATATTATCATAATTTATAGCATAAATAACTATGAAATGGAATAAACCATCCATGGAGACAGTAAGTCATTCATATGCATGAATGTTGTTTCTGCTTGTATGGTCGTATTGAAATAATGTATGTCAATGAAATATATATATATATATATATATATAGTCTAGTATCATGAATATATCATATAAATAATATAATTTCATTAATCCCATCCTTAGTACATTCCATGTGGTGTGTGAATGAATCACATCTCTTTGAAGGGGTGGTAGTCCACACTTCCTCAAATGAGATTATCATATTAGCACCAAATGGATGATTAAAAGATGTGTGTAAAAAGGAATAAGAAAGAATAAATAAGTAATAAATATAATATATTAAATATATAAATAGAGTTCCCATCATAATGTTCACCATTATTGGTGGTAACTGATAAATGAATAATCATTGTTCCATGAGGCAGCAGTTCGCCGTACACAGAAGCAATATGTTCAACATCCATAAGATAGATCTCTGTGTAAGTTTAGGTCATAACCATTTAATAAAGACTTAATTTTATATATAATATAATGTTTTTTCACAAAATAAAGCTATAAAGATATTTCAGTGGGTGGAGAAGGAAAATAAAGGAGAGGATATTGAAAAAATAGGTTACCTCTAAATCAGGTAACTCCTTTTGGTTTACGAAACAAGTGTTATTTGAGAGGGTTTCCTCTCAAAGGAAAGCATCAGATTATAATGAAGGAATTTAGGGAGAAAGTTTTTTCAGGGAATTTCTATACATAAGAGGCTTGATAGGTATGATTAATTGGTAGAGGTGGTCTCCATTTATAGTGAAGAAAAATTAGTCATGTGGAATTTTTATAAAAAAAATTATGTTTTCACATGTTCACAAAAACAAATTCTTAATAAACCAACAAAAATAAATAATGTAAGGCTTATGGTAGATATATGGACATCCAATGGATGTAGTACAAGTATCTAGGTCATTTGGGCCCTTAATTTTAATGTCTACTCCCCAATTAAGCTTAATTTTTCCTTAATTGTTGTTATTAATTTTAATCACTTTTTATAATCATTTTGGTCAAAAAATAAAATGGTCTTATTAGAATGAGTAAAATTTTTTATTTATGATATTTTTAAATTTCAGTCATAGAAGTGACAAAATTATTATTAGTGCTAGTCCTGCAGACGGGACAATATAACAGGGCTTTAAAGTTGGAAAACGTCCACAAGTTTGTTAAGGTTTTATATTTAGTTTCAAAGTGAAATTGATCCTATTGAAATTCATTTTATTAGTAGATTTAATATTTATATAATTTTATATTAAAAAATATTTATAATATCAGTGATAATTAATATTTAATTATACAAAAAGGATGTTTTTTAAAAAAATCATTATTTTTCACTATTCATCAAAAATGATGCCCCTTAGAAAAATCCAAAAAATATACCCTAAGATAATTTTGACTTTCTGAATTAAGAAATTAATTTTATTTTATCAAATATAATTTCTAAATTTGTAAAAAATTACTTTCACTATTATATGTAGTTCATTCGAGAAAACGATGTTTTTTTACATAAAAATAACTTTTCTAAAAATCCTAGGTTTTGTTTATATAAAACAATTATAAAAAATATTTTAAAAGTACTTATTAATAATCATGTTACTATGTTTAACATATAAGTTATAATTATCTTATATAAATAGGTAAAAAAATAAAAAGATATATTTTATAGAAACTCAATGTTGTGTGTATCGTACGCCAACACGATGTTGTTTGCATCGTATGTGAATTTGATGTTGTGTATAATATACACCATGTCAGTGTTCTGTGTAACATAAGCTGAGTCAGTTCTATGTTAAAGGAATATTTTTCAAAGTTCATCACAAGATAAAAATGAAAATTTTAATTTATTCTAAAAGAACAGGTCCATAAAAACTCGGGGTGTTATATCTTTAAAATTACGTTGCCGGTACCAAGATAACCAAGTGGAGCCTTGAGGTAGGGTGTATGAGGTTACCCAACTAGGATCGGTCATAACATCCTTAAAGGAGCTTGTGGATACCCCTGTAGAGGGAAAATCATATTTTCTAGATAGAGGATACTATAATATATAGGTAGATCTTTGAGGGTGGGATTTACGTTGTCCAGTGGGTAATTACCCATCATGACACAGTCCTAACATCCTTCATGTCAGATGTGGCTACCCTTATAAAGGGGAAATAATAGTGGCTACCTAAAGGATACTAAGACTCATAGGAAGAGCCTTAAGGTTTAGAGCTATGTGGTAAAGTGTAAATTTACCCATTCTAACGTAGTCCTAATGTCCATAAAGGCTAATATGGATACCCCGGTAGAGGGGAAAGCATAGTGGCTTACTGGAGGATGTTGGTCATGGATTACTATAGACATGGGTCATGGGTGATGAAAGGGATAAGAAATATAATTTGAGACCCGAAATAATGTATAGTGTTCCAATAATAACCATCAAAGTGGGGGTGAGCTATGTCACCATGATGGAGGTAGATGTATTCATTTATTTCATATCAGCAATGAGCTAACTGGAGGTGGGGTTGGGATTCTTGATGAATTAGTCACCTAAATATGACAAAAAAACAAGTAGTTTTATAGAGAATTAAATTATGTCATGATATACACTATATGAAATATATATTTTTAGTTATTGTAAGGATGTATTGGTGGTTTCCTACTATGTCTTGTACTCACACCCTAATCAAGAATTTTGGGGCACTTGTATATTTCGTGACTAGAGATCTTGTGAATGGTAATGTCCCTATGGAAGATGGTTGAGTGGTGTTTTATGGATCTAGAACAGACTAGGACAGACACCAGAGTACCCCACAATCAATGTTTATTTACATTTCTCTCGTATTATTCTTCCACTTTATTCTTTGGATAGGACTACAACTTAGGGAGATCTTATATGTATTTTATGGTTTGATTATTCAGATTTACTTTGATTGTTTATTAATTAGTTTATATATTATTATCAATCACATGACATGATACATAGGGTATATTCTCCCCAAGGATTTACTTGAGACATACAATTCAATTCCAAAACCTCTAGTGTATGGGGAGGCATGCATGAGGTTATTTATCATTTCAGCTAGGACTTACTGGATTGGGTAAGGATTGTACATGAATATTGTCATCATATATTCTCTAAAAAATTTAAACAACCAGAATATCCATATATACTTTTGGAAAACAATAATTCTTCTTTATTCAAAAGATTACTGAATATATTATATAAATCCAAGTAGTTTTAAAATTCATCCATGATGTCATATACCAATTTATCATCAAGTCAATAATCATTTCTATGGTAATCATTATTATAATATTTACTCTATCTATATCAATCATCTCACAAAAAAAACACAATTGTCTCGTCATCTTGAACACATTAAGGGTTATCTTCAAATATTTCAAAGTATCATCTTTCTATTAAATAACCATTCAAAATAACATTTTCAATCCTTAATGAAAAACACATATTGAAAATTATTATATATTTCATGATTCATATACCAAAATATTTGATTCGCAAAACTTATAAACATCAATAATCCAAGTTTATTCTTAAACTATTACTGTGGCTTGATCATTCAATTCCTCAATACCCATTGTCCTAGATTTGAAATATGAATCGTTTATTATGTTTCTCCAAACTCAATATAATCATGCATCTTAATTTTAATTTAACCAATATACTTAAAACATACCATACCGTTCATATTTCATTTACTGTATATTTATCTTCATAAGTATAACCAATAATCATACAACCTCACAAGTTCCCTTTAAGGGATCTTATTTCATCAATTTTTTAATTCGCATATTTTACACATATTGAAAATTCAATGTTAAATCAGTTCCGACTAGTATATTATATTTACTAAAACCAGAAGTCATACTATGAGAAACACATATCATGGCGGGAAACTAAATAATCATGGAAAAAATAATTATGGGATGTAAACTTCATGAAACCTTTTTCTGTAATCTATAAAAACATTAGTTTATACTTATCTATTAATTTTATTATTTTATTTAACTCCTTCATGATTGTTCATAATGATTTTTTGAATTACAAATGCATATCCCGCAAGAATGTCATACCATGTGTGTAGAATCTCTAGTTGTTATACACCATTTCCAGATTGATTCTAGCTCAATACGTAGGTTTTTGGTGTTTTTACCACAATGTCCATATGTTCTAGAAAGACATCCACATATAGTATCCAGATAGGGGTGTATTGAAAGAAACCAATCCCTCTACCCTTTACCAAAATTTGAAAACATTTTATTATACTTTATCTTATACTTAAAACCATCCTTAGAGACATCTTTATACATATCCACAGAAATATTTCTACGGATCTCAATATTTTTTTCATTATTGTATCCAAAGGATGACTAAAAATTTCCTTTGATAACTATAGAAAACCTGGATTAACATACATGGATATTACATAATTTTAGATAAATATTAATCACATTATAAAAATGCATTCCCTAAGATTATAATAGATTTGTTTCTTTGAAATAATTGATCAAATTATTCTAGTTTGGTGAAATATATTGAATGTCTCCATTAATGATCTTATACTTTAGTAATCCTACTTAAAACACTCCATTATAACCAGGGGCATGGAATTAAAAGAAATTATGGATCTCTAATACTGAGTAATGGTAAATAAAATAAATATGTAAGAATAACATGAGCATAAGGGTTTGAGAACATAAGAATAATATATTAAGATCATACCCCACATAAGAAGGTCATAATAATGAGACATTGTGTAAAGATTGGTAGTTCATATGAAATGAATCACAAGATTATCAATAACATGAACCATGTGTGAATATCAAAAGTATAATACATATATTATTGAGAATATAAATAATCAGTTAACATCATTCAATATATGTCATGGCTCATTTCGAAATACTTATTTGGTCACTTCATGGGGACTACACCTACTAGGTATGACACACGACCACCCCCAGTTGCAATCTTTTCTATATAAGGGATTAGGTTTCACCATCTTCCCATAGTGAATCAATATTCCCCATCTTCCCATAGCGTATGTGGTTTTCCCATATTCCCATAGTGGTTTAGTTTTCCATGTCATCCTATAATAGATCCAGACACACATATTTCTCATTTTGGATCTAGACACTCATGTTTCCCATTTTAGATCAAGCACATCGACATGTTTCATATAATTATATAATTATATAAATATCGTTACCTGGTAAAATGGAGGGATATATATGTTCAACCGATCGCATAATAAAATCATGCAAGCTTTTTTAGAAAGATAATAAAACATTCATAATATCAAGACCCATAAAAAGTTATGGGTTTCATAAGAATCATATCATAAACCAAAAAAATGAAATGGGTATCATAAAAAATTCCTCAGATCATCTCATATAGAAAGGACATAGGTCTCATAACTATTTCATCAATGCATAACCCTTGAAAATAACAGGCTTCAAGAGTATACAACTCATGGAAGACAAAAAGGTTCCATAAACATCATTCTATCAAAACATTAACCATTGCAGAAAGAATATGAATGGTATTCTGGGATAATATCCCGAATAATGATAAGCTATAAATAATAATGTTATGTAATATGGAGAAGTATTTTTAAATATCACTTGAAAATTTTAATCAGAATAATGTCCATTCATCAAAAATATATATTATAAAACCATTTCAAAATAATTATTTTATAAATAATGATTTACAATTTCACTGTAAAATTATTCTTAAGGATGATATATTTTTGTCTAAGAAAAACTATTTTTAAAACATAAATAATTTTCAAAACCATTTAACTTTAAATTGCCTTTGAAAATCCTATCAAGATGACGTGAAAATATTTATCAAAAAATTATCATTAAAGATAAATTAAATCCAAAATATAAGACATGAAATAATTTTAAAAACCATTTTCTATAAAATTTATTTTAAAACATATAATTAAATATTAAAATCATTGATATAATTTCTTTTAAAATATTATTTAAAAATCAAAAAATGATATCTTTGAAAATAATATAAAACACTTTTTAAACATAACACTTTTTTGAAAACCTTATTATTGGAAATCCATATTGAACTCAAAAAATTTTCAAAATAGTCGGATAAAAATAAATTTAAAAAATATAAAATTTTAAATAGAAACAGGACTCTCCATGGTAATGATCATCATTATGTGGGTAAGTCCATCTATGATGAGTATTCTTTTAGCACATTAAAAGTTTACAAAATTTTCATGATCAGAAAATGAACAGAATATTCCTTTTAAAATTGATTTTTCAGAAGCTAAAACATGAGTAAAAATGTACTATAAACATCATTGGATAATAGTAAAAAAATTGGAATCATTTTTTGAAATCATGGATTTGAAGGAATAAATATTTCAAACCAAAAGGAGGAATAAAATAAGATTTTAATAAATACATTTTCTTAATTATCATAAGATACAAGGAGTGGAAAATGATACTATTATAAGTATATAAGATTAATAAACATCATGTATAAAAATTCATGATAGTTATTGAGTGATGGATCATAGTATTTAATCAATGGAAATATATTCGTGAACAATCATGATAAATGATGAGAATGTAGAAATAAACAGTTACCATTATGCAAAAGTTGAGTCATAATACAATAGACTAAATACAATTTCATGAATCTTAAAATATCATTAAAAAAGTACATTAATTAAATTACATGTTAAATTCATTATATACGCCTCATAGAATAATTTTTTTTCCCTATCATGGCATATGTCTCAAAGAATGAAAAATGAGATAAAATGAATTTACTAATTTGGTAACTTTTGAAACATAAAACACATGATACAAATATCATAACATTGATATGTAGTCACCCAAAAATATACTTATAATAATAATATAATACATCCATGGGCATTATACACACCATATATGGGAAATAAGAGGTGAACATGTCTTGTGTCTCATGGAATGTTAATGTGATAAAAGAAAACCATTACTACTTGGCTAAAATTTGGATCATGTTCCCCATAAAATAATTACGTCAATTTAAAAATATAATTTCATTATATAAATGAACATAATTATATAAAATAACATAGTGTGTTATATAAATCATTCAATAGAAGGGATTCATGAATATGGAATATATCTCATAGAAATAAAAACTAAGAAGAAATTCCCAGACCATAATTATTGACTTTCCTAGTAGACATTAAATACTCATATATAATAAATATATGTAAATTATAAATCTACCAAATAACCATATTTTCATAACTAATAAATTATATTATTTTTTAATCACATTATATTTGTTTTTTATTAATAACTCCATGTTAATGTTATATTTCATATAATATCTGCTTTTTCTTTTCGTATATGTTTTGGCATGTTATTCTTGAAACACATACATAGATCATGAATTTTTTATTTAAATATTTTAAATAAATATATAAATATCATATATATTTAGAATATATTTAATTATAATAATCAATAGAATATAAGAATATGAAATGGAATACACCACTCATAGAGACTGTAAGCCGTACGTAAGTAAGAAATTTTTTCAATTTTATTATTATATTGAATGAAAGTATTTATTATATATATAATTAAATTATAATTATTATTTCATATATATCATAAAATTTCACTAAACCCATTCTTAATTAATTCTATTTAGAGTGATAACAATTCACATCTCTTTGAGGAGGAGGTAGTCCACACTTCCTCGAAACAAATTATCATAGTTAGAAAAAAAGAATCAATGAAGGTGTGTGTTATATTATTTTTACAGATGAATATATATATATATATCATATAAATAATACAATAATATCTTTTTCATCAATATTCCTAACAATGTTAGGTGGTAAAGGAAAACCAAAGAACAAGATTTCGTGAGGCGGTAATTCTACATACACAGGAACAACAGCTAAATTAACCATTAGATAGATGTGTGTGTAAGTGTACCTATAACCCATATATTAAAGGAATATTATAATTTTTATGATAATTATTGTATTTTATAATTATTTATTATGAATACTTTAGGGGTTCAATAATGATAACAAACAAAAGAGAATGAGGAAGGATGTTACATCTTCATTGGTTAACTCCTTTTAGATTTCACCAAAGAGATTCATGTTGTGGATTTAATCCAAAAAAAGGATTATAAGAATATTTTAGGTATTTGGAAGCTTAATAGATAAGGTTTTGGTTAATCCAATCGTATTTATATGTGTGAATGAGTAAGAGGGTGACTTCCTTTTTATAGTTGATAAAGAGAGGCATTACTATAATGTTTTGAAAATGGAATTCCTCCCAAATTTTTCTGATGATATGTTTCTCAAATAGGGATAATGATTAGATAAAATATAGTATAGGGTCATAATATGGCCATAAAATGGATTTTGGATAGGTTTCTAGGTCATTTAGACCCTTTTAGTTCAAGGTATAGTCCCTTATTAAGTTTATTTTTCTCTTAATCATTGTACTTAATTATAATTAGATACAATAATATTTTTTGTCAAAAAATAATTTGACCTTATATTAAATTATACACTTTACTGATTCCAAATATGGAATTTTCTTCCAAATTACAATCAAATATGTGGAACAAATTAATTCAAATTTAATCTCACGTATGGGAATACAAAGCTAGTATTTAAGGTAAAAATGGTCTAATTATTTGTATGTTTTTATATACAATTTCTTTTTGAAATTGATTACAGTGATATAAATTGGATTAATTTATGTATAATTGATCTAATTTAACATTAACACCAAAGAAATACATAATTAAATCTTATAAATGAATTATAGAAGAAATAAATTTTTAATAAAATTCATTATTATTATCTATTCATCAAAAAATGAAACCTCTTAGAGAAATTAAAAAAATCAAACCAATCTAATTTTTTATTATATATTATAAAATGATGTATAAATTTTCAATTTTTATTATTAAAGGGTCAAAAATCAGTTTTAAAAAGGATTGTAAATTAAAAAGGATGAGAAATTACCATTTATAAGAATACATATCTTTATTTATAAAATTGTATTTTATCTCATCTTATACAAATCAAATACGTTGGAAGAGTAACAAAAATATTTAATTAATATATAATATATATTTTATTGAAAACATTAGTCATAATTTCATTGTTTAACTTATTGGGATAAAATATTTTTTGTACATAGAAAGGTAGATTTCATTGAAAAGTAATTTCATTATTTCTAAATAGATATTACATTAAAATGTTGTAATTGATATCCAAATGAGTAATTTTATATAAATGTGTATATACTATAGTCAATATTATTCATAACATCCATCCTAATGGGTATGAAGTAACTGTAATAATAATTTTTGAATATTATTAATAGTATATAGTAGTTTGTTAAAACATGGTCTTGCAAGTAAATTAAATGACATGAGGGATTCAGTGTAGTGTGTAATACAATCCAAACATAGTGTTGGGTTTAATGATTTCTAATATAAGTGTTTCTTGTGCATTAATATTTAGTTTGTGTTACATATAAATCAATCCATTCTTAGTGATTTCATATAAAAAAAGGTATATTCAGTGTTGTGTTCAATGAATAATATCAAATTAATAAATTCATTCAAAAAATAATAATTCGAAAAATATCAGTGTGTCATATTTTACGTAACAATAAACGTTAATAACCATATATTTTCATTAAAATGATTTCTAGAAGCCACTTATTACATCTTGATCAATATGTAATTATTTAAAAATCAAATTATTATTCTCACATGTTTCTCTATGAAGTTTATATACCTTTTTTATTGATTCATACACACCCAATTAAAAATATATCCACCATAAACATGTAAAACATCAACAATATTTTATAATTAATTAATGTCATGGTGATAGGTGTACATCTAGAATCCTAAAACAATGGTTTGTGGTCATGCATGATGGAAAATAACTTTTATCCTATTTTATTCTAAAACATCATTATTGTTTTTCAGAAACTACATATAAAAATTTCTCTTTTGATAGATTATTTCCAAATTACATTAATTGGAATAGGTTTATTCTTCATTTTCTATAATGAACCTTAGTTTTTTATGTCTTATTAACACCTCCTTGGAAATTCCAGTGGATCATATATATCAATTAATCATTATTTTCAAAAAAACTCAGTCTTATTTTAGTTTCCAACATTCATGGGGTTATTCTTCTTCACTGTCATGCTATTAAACCCATTAATACAAATTATATTCATTCATATCCAATCAACCGTATTCTCACACTTCCCATTTCACTAGGTAGCTCAGTCTCTGTCCTTCCCTTGATTCCTTGTAGAATGACTTGTTAAATCCCCATTCCATTCTTTATATATCTCCCTTCTTACATCCATAAAATCCGAACTATATTTTTTAAAAAATGGTGTGAATTTCAAAATCTGAATATCATCCTTAGTCCAAAAGGTATAATATTCTCACATTATCACAAATACTTTTCTATTTTCATTAAAGAGTGTAGTTATAAATTTAATATAGTAGGTTATTAGTAGAAAATTCATTAATAACATTGTATTTCCTTCGAGGAATATTAAATGTTTCGTAAATTAATAGATTATATTCCAATATATAACCCCTTGTCGAATTCCACATGATTTACGGACCACCATATCATTGATTTTTCCATCCCTACATTCTTCAAGAAAAAAATATCCCTCAAAAAACAAATAATTACAAAAATGAAACATCTCATGATAAAATCATACCTTGTTTCATTATTTATTAGTTCATATATATTTGTAGCAAGGGATATTATTCAGATGATGACCCATTATGTTTCTAGAAACATACTCACGGTGTGTCCCAATCATCCGTAATATCATTATTCCATAGTTACATTCTTCTTAAAGTCTTCACATTCACATTTTTCTAGTATCATATACAAGTTACTAAATTTTAGGAGTGAGAAATATATATTTCCTTACCTTCTCAATGACCATATGCATTCTGTTATTTTAAACAATTTTATCAATGAAATCACATTATTTATTCATAATATAACCCATAATCTATTTGAAAACATTAGGGTGAACTATTCTCATTTTTTCATTTTCTCTATGAAAATATCTAATATAAATTCACATTACACTTATTATTTGATATTATATTAATCTATCATCACATATAAGGATTTGATGTCTTCTTGAACTTATTACACACTATCACTAATTGGATGATTACACAACATATCCACTACATCAATTTCAGTGTTATCGTTCTAGGTGAGTGGTTTTTATTCATTAACAAAGTAAAAAAATTTAATCCCATACTCAACAACTTCAAATTCATCACTGAATATTTTTCTTTTCAATAAATTAACCCTCTAAAAATAATTTCCTTTATTTTATTCATCAATATATACCATTATATTTTTAATCATCATGGTGTACTCTTTAGTTGTCCATGTGAGTTTTACTCCCTATTTTGAGTTCACTTAGTAATATGGTTTATCATTTAACATTTTCTAAATTTGTTCTATATTTCTATCATTATCAAACATAAACTCTATATATTCATTCAACAGAGCACCAATAATTTTAATTTTAATATTTGAATATCTATTTCTTTTACAGAACCAGCATGATCTACATGGGTTGTCAACATCACCATTTGGTTATTTTATCGTGTAGTTTAATTTGAAAGTTATTGTTTCATAACAAAATTCAATACAATGATTAGAATCTTATGAAATATTAAAATTATAACCATTCACCTCGATTTAAGTACATGATCATTTGGGTGACTTCTTCTTTGTTTTTCCTTCTTATTTCCTTTTGTTATTAGACTTTCATCCCCAAATAATTTACTATGATTTCATATATTCTAATTTGAAAACCATCACATAATGTTGAAATAATAACATGACTCGTCTCTATAGTGATTAAATAAATAGAAACTATATTTTTCAATAATGTATATGCACTAGAATAATTTGTGGTTTTATTATAAAAATCATCAGACAAATATCTATTTATAATCTCCACCATTTGAGCATTAACGATTCAATCATTATGATTTCTAATTTAAAATATAATAATATATATTAAAAGATTTCCTCCACAAAAGACTATCAGAACATGAAATTTTGAAATGAAATTCATTAATGTCAATTCCAAAAAAAAATATGTCCTTTATCTTTGAATCATTGTGCAAAAATCAGAGCACTACTTCTTAATTTGAACAATGATATTGATCATTAACAAATAATATACAACTTTTTGCATCTGTAGAATCCACATAATAGGGGTCAAATAATATAGATGATAGAATCAAACACATAAATTATTTGTTATAACTCAATATTTGTATCTTTTTACCACTTCTTCAGGAACTATGCTCAACCTATTACTCTCGTAATCACAATCACTGATATAATAACAAATATGATTGAATAAAATAATACAGAGAAAATAATTTTTTTTTATGATTAACCATTAGGGATATGTCTATGAATCACACACTGGAAATGATTTTATGATCCACAATCTACTAATCTTTACTATTTATTTGGTTATAATGATTTGGATAGTGTTACATTGTTCTATGTGCGCTGCTATTACAAAGTTTAGGATTATATCTCTCCTCAATGAGGGCACAAATCATCCTATTCACTTATGAATACTATATCCATGAATGATATGAAAGAGTTTATATACATATAGTACTTTTCAATAAAAAGGAAAATATTTTTCAGTCCCTATTCATCATGGAACACATCTTGAATCCTAATTACAGCTTTGACACTCCATTGCTGATCTTCTCGATTATAATTTTATTCTTCACTACCTGATTAGTCTAACTCTTTATGGGGATGTCAGTATTTTTCCCTCTTCTTCAAATTAATTATTTTTAACCCTATTTTGTGAGGATAACATCATGTCATCTCAGATAAATCTCATTATCATCAATCACGTTATAAGGAAAATGAAAATTCCCACATATAATTATCATATTACTGTCATTTAATTCAACTTACATGCATAATTGAAAACCAATTCTATATTATATAAAAATATGATATAGAAATAGTATTTTTCACTGATAATGACCTAAATTAAATAAATATCAGTCACATAACCCTTGGGAGAATGACAATCGACACATAACCTATAGAATTGGACCACTAAAAGAAGACCCATACTGGAAAGAAACCTAGGAACAACACCCATTAGTGAAAGAAATTTAGGTGAAAGACACATAAGTGAAAGACCATATTAACCTTAAAACTCCTTATAAACCAATGTATGTTATATATTCTCTATTTCTACATCAATTAGTACATTCCACCTAGTTAATTCAACTAATGCCTTTTATGTTTCTCCTTGAGCATGCATCTTCTTATGCTGAACCAATTATACACTACACCATTTTGACCCCATTCATGAATCCCAACACACCTCATCCTCTCTCCCTTGCCAATAAATGTGTGATATAGAATAAATATATAATTTATATTATTATCCATCTAATTAAACGAGTATTGTGAAATATATAGGGATAATCTACCACCTTATTCTCCAATAATTAATCCAATTGATCAAGACACCTCCTCAAAAAATTTGTTATAACTTCTTGGTATTATAGCCCATGTGTTTCCTCTGAACACTTTATGAACCACATCATTCATATATGAAGGTCCAAAAATACTTTTAATATGATATCCAATGTGTTTTTCTTCCTTCATTTCAAAAGTTCCAAACACAAAATATCTTCACTTTTTAACTCAAAAAAACCCATGTAAAGCATGATACATTTATAATTCAGATAGTTTCACACCCACCCCACCCAAATAACACGATTCACATGATCATGTCACATGATTTATTCAAACATATGGGTTCACCTAAATCCTTATTGAATTCTATTATTAGTTCATGATTACGGACCGAAACAAAGTCCGATTCATGGTGAACTATGAATGATGGGATCTCCATGTCATCACATGTTCAATTCATGCTTAGGTAGACACATAACATTATACTGATATTAAATAAATAAAAAATTTATACTAGTACCATAACATTAATATAATATTCTTCTTAACATTTTTTCATGATCCTCTAGTGCTTACAAGACTCCATGACTTCTTCATGCCTATAAACTGCATGTGATCTATACTAGCCTATACAACCTCACAATCTTGAAGAACTTATGTGATTTGAGTAATTTACCTTCTATTTTTACATTAATTGTAGAAAAAACATAAACTTCTACATTCTACTTCAAGTAAAAGTTTTGGAATCCAGAAATATTTTTGAGATATCATTTGACATATCAACGTCCCTATTTCACCTTGTTTTTCATCTCAAATTTTTGAAATAAAACTTTCTATAGATGCTAATAATTACAAATTAGAATTATTTTATTTCATTCATATTCTTTATGAAATAATATCTGTGACTCAAATAAAATTATATTTTATACAATATTTCAAAAATAAAATTATTCAATCTTCCCCGCCTCTCCTAATCTTGATTTCATTGAAATTTCCATCTCTCGAACATCCATGTCAACCTCTCATTATCACATCATCTTGGATTTCAGAACCTCCAATCATATATATAATTTCATTCAATACATTTTCCATATTTCATTGTACACTGACAGATATTAATCCTAAACAAAACATAGGAATGGATCCAATAAAAATAATATTATCCAACTTAATAAAAGATAATCACATGATCACCAATCAACTCACGAATAAACATAACAAAATAGAACCATCTACCCAAAATCTACACATCCTAGATACAACTGTATGGGACCATGATCGAAAATATCATCAGGATACCACACCCTCAATCAATATTTTTTTTCATATAATAGATCATATCCTCCAAAATAAAATCCAGATAGCAATGAATGTGAAGTGATTTAAATCACAAAATCCAAATGAACATCCTTTCCTAAACTATATTATAAAAATAACCTCCGATTACCCAATCAAATAATCCAAATCATAGTCCCATTCCTATCATGTATATCACCCCCAATATTATTGGATAACCCCTCTCTTGAGTTACCCTTTAATATCCCAACTCAACACAACAATATCATTAAAATTCCATTTCATACAGTCACAAAACTCCAAAAACCAAAACCTTGTTCCACATCCCAAAGCCTCGTGGATATCTCATCTAAAGGATAAATCAGTTCTCATATTGGTTATAGATTAGAAGGAACAAACCTTTCACTCATCTCAAATATTTCATGTTTACTGTAAAGACCTGTAAAATTCAAGGAAAATTTTTTCTTAATTTTCTTTATAATTTTACAAGAGCGCGGTTTCAGACGGCACCTGATTCCGAGGCCCGGAGTGCCCGGAATCAATTTCCGAAGTTTGGCTCGGGTACGTTCAGTGAACGAACGAGCGGGAATTCCTAACTTTTGATCCGGTGCTCGGAATTGAAATCTGAGGGCACCGATGAAATCGCAGCGCCGATATTCGCTTAAAGAGACCTTTTCGGGAGTTGCGTTTGTTGCGGGTTGAAAGTTAGTTTTGGAGATTAAAAGATAAGTAAAATAAAAATTTGTTTGAATTTTATTTTATTCGTGGTGGTTAGACTCTCTCATGGGAAGTTGTTGGTGGGGCCCACAACCACCCAACTTCCCATGTGTGGTTATGAGGGAGGTGGGGCCCACACGATCCCCCACCTTTTCAAATTCCCTAACCCCTCTAAACCCCCTCTTAATTTATGTGACACTCCCCTACTTTAATTCTTGCCAACTTAACTCTTCTTTTAATTTTTGACAACTCTAGATTTTAATTAATGTGTTGAATTCAACTTTTGAATTTTGAAAAGTTGGAAAAGTGAAAATAAAATAAGGTGTAGCTTATTTTATTTTGGGAGTTGCTGTGTTGTGTGGAGATTTGAGAGAAGAAGTGTTCTACACATTGAAGAACTTCATCTTCCTCCTTGAAGAACGCGAAGAACACCGACACGCCGTTCTATCTTCTCTCCACGTCAAAGAAAGGGAGACACCGCTTCCTCCTCGGTTTTCCTTCGTCGACTTGAGAAGTTTCGCCAACGACGTATCGCATCGGACGCATCCCTTCGTCAACGGATTTGACGAACGACGACCGCGACTCCCGACCTCCGCGACGTCGTCTTCCGCGGAACGTAGACAAATCTTCGAACCTTATACCCGAGGTAGGGGTTGTTGATTTCTTTTTGGTTTAATTATTTTATTCTTGATCGTGAATTTAGCAAGTCTAACGAGTGTCTTTGAATTATTTTTAAAGTTGCATTATTATTTTAACGTGAGGGGGCTGGACCGCACGAACACGGCCGAACCCCCCTCCATCGTTCTTGTTTATTCTTGCGGGTGGAAGCAAAGTGGCGTGGTGCCGTCGCACCACGCGGATAATCGTGCAATTATTTTACGCGGCGCCGTCGCGCCACGCCGAGGAAGAATCTTCAAGAACGCGACGCCGTCGCGCCGCGTTGAAAGGAATCAAGTCACGGCGAAGGGGCGCGATGTCATCGCACCGCGCCGGACGACGAACACCGCGGCCGGTTCCGGGCCGCGGCGGGACGAGGAGACCGCGGCCGGTTCCGGGCCGCGGAGGAAGAGAAGACCGGCGGCTGGGCCGCCGGCGTCGGAAGCCGAAGGGGGGACCGGAATTTCCGGTCCCGATAGAGAAAACCGGCCGGCCAGCTGGCCGGCCGGATACCATTAAACCGGGGGAATTAATCCCCCGGCCAACTCATAAAAACCCCCATCTTTATGAGGGGGGCGGTTCTTTGAAGGGAGGGGGGCAGCCGGCCCCCCCGGTTCCGCACCAGCAGGTCCCCCACTTGGGGGGGGGGGGGGCGCTTTTAAAAAAAACGGCGCGGCATAGCCGCGCCGCCACTTGAAAAGCGGGGGAATTGATCCCCCCGCACGGCCTCCTCGTGGCGACAAGCCGCCGCGGCCCCCGGGCCGCCGCGCCGCCGGCCGTTTGTCCGGCCGGGCCGCCCCAGGGGGGGGGGGTCGGGCCGGGTCGGCCCGGACCCGGACCCCCCCGTTTCGAACCAGAATTGGTTTTTGGCCCATATCTTGAGCCTCGGACCTCCGAATGACGAACCGTCTGCGGAAACGCGATCCTTGGATCGAGACGGTCGTTTCGGTATATCGCACTCAAGGTTTCGGATTTCTTTGAGTTCGGACGGGTTGGTTCGTTCACGAAACCAACCGGGCCTTCGGAGCGGAAACGCTCATATCTTGAGCTACGAACGTCCGATTGACGCGCCGTCAGTCGCGTTGTGTTCCTCTTAGTGAGACAGATCTTTTGGCATAATCCGCCCGAGGTTTGGACGCAGGTGGAGTACGTTCGGGTTGGTTTTTCCTTAAAAACCAACCGGGCCCCGGAGACGAAAATGCCAATAACTCACAGACCGGGCGTCCGATCGACGCGTCGTCTGTTGCGTTGAGTTCCTGTTGACGATACGGAACTTTTGGATACATCAACTCTGGTCTTCGTGATAGTTGATGTATCATCCTCTCGGCTCGTGGAGCGGACCCTCCGAACGAGCTTGCTGCGTGCGGGAACCCTAGTGTTGGCTGCGACTGTTACTGTAACTACTACTGCTACTACTGCTACTGTGACTGCGACGACGACAGTACAGAAATCCTGTGTGGATTCGACGACGACGACTACAGCACTCAGCGATCCTACGTGGAACAGTGCTTCCGAACCTGTGTGAGCTGAATCTTCTGTTTACCTTGGGCGGTGGAGCGCTTGGTTGTAGCAGCATATCCTTGGCAGTGGAGCGCTCGGTTGTAGCGGCAGACCTGCGATACTGGAGACGAGCGTACAGAGTACGGAGACCGTGAAACCGGCTGAGACCTGAAGACTGCTCGACCGACTCAACTTGGAGTGAGTCGACTAGCCCAGTGGACGGAGCGCCCGGTATTCGGCGACAGACCCACGGCGGACGGAGCGCCTGGTAGTTGGCAGCAGACCCGCGGTACTCGACTGGAGGAGTACCTCTGTAGGCTATCTGGGTGAGCGCCCGGTATTTGGCAGCAGACCCTCAGCGGACGGAGCACCCGGTAGTTGGCAGCAGACCCGCGGTACTCGACAGGAGGAGTACTTTAGCAGTCTTAGGTTAGTGAGCAGTACCTCAGAGTCGTGACAGGACCACTGTACACTTCAGAGATGGGACTCTTCAACAGTTACGGTTTCGTTAATGAAAATCCCGGTTGAGCTGAAACCTGTTGTTTTCCTATGTGGATTGTGTTGTGCTATCCTGTGTAGATTACGTTTTGCTTTCTTGTGTGGAATACGTTTACTTTCCTGTGTGGACTGAGTTGTACTTGGGCTCGGAGGTTGGAGCGTATTTGAATTTGATGACATAGGTATATGTATGGGCATATACCTAAGCAGTGACGGTTGTTACTTCGTGATTGTACCTTTCATCGTGATTTATCCATTGTGTATTTGAGAGACCTTCAGGGGTCTCGGGGTCCCTACTGAGTAGCTTATACTCACCCCTGCACGGGCTTTGCCCGCACTACATTGTGTTGGTTGCAGACGACGGACAGCGTTGACCTTAGGTGAGGCTTGCAGAGCGGGACGGTACCCGGAGGTGGACCACTGGGCGGGACGTGCTTGGACCAGACGGCGAGACCCGTGGAGCAGAGGAGCTATCTGTACCCACCCTACAGGTGGGATTTCCAGTGGACAGCTCGGAGTAGCGGCTTTTACTTTTCAGTTGTTGTTTTCCCTTTCGAGTTGTACTTTACTTTCAGTTTGGGTTTGTATTCTGGCCCATTTACTTTTCCGCACTTTCAGTTGTACTCTGCTTTTGTTTAGTGTTTACTTTCCGCTTGCTTACTCTGTGGTGTTTGTTTACCTTACAAAGGCAATGCCTTCCCTTTTTACCGGGATTTACGCCTTGGTGCTAGTCGCCAGCCCCTGGCCTATGGAAGGCGGGCTTGGGGTAGTCACGGCACGGACCCCGAGGGCGGGTCGTGACATTTACCAACATTCTAAAAACACAAATATCATGTTTTCACACATACATATCAAGTATCTCATGTAAAATCCACTATAAAGATTATGTAATCAATCCTCATTAAGAATCTAAAGATTGGACATCCCCCTAGAGGATAAATATCTCTTCCATCAGTATATATAAGTATCAACATATAATATTTTTTCCAAGTAAAACCATTAAAAAATGTCTGATTTAAGTGATAGACACGAAGAAGCAGCATTGGAAAATAAAATATTGGTAATTCTTGAATCATTAGGTAACTGAAAACATAGCTCATAAATCAAACTATAGTTTATCTTAAATTATTCAAATGCATGTACATACCCATAAAGGGTCATAATAAATCTAATATAAGGATGGACGATATAAATATTTCTATAAAATGTTAAACAATGGTATCCATATGACCAATATTTAGGGTATAATATTTTCATTCAAGTATGTATTATTAAACCATTATGTTATATATAAAAATACCATATAAGTTTTATTGACACATTAAACAAATAAACCCTCAATCATTAGATATTTCAATCGTAAATAATCATCGTTATTTCATGTAAATCCTATATTCCATGAGTGGTGCATTCATAGTGACCACTTTCTAAATAGGTTGGTGCCAAACCATTATAATAATATTAATAAAGATGTCATATTAAAAATATATCATCATTTTAAAACATTAATAAAGATGTTATATTACATGAAACTATTATATTATTACAATATCCTTAAATTATAGTTCAATTGAAAATATTCTCAGATAAAACATTATAAAACCTCATTACATTTAACCACTAACATGTGTCTGATATGTTGGGTTTAAAAGACCTCAGGAAAACCTCCATGTATACCATAATATGTCAGTAAGTAGCATAATTCTAAGGTATAACCATTGGCACATTATACCCATATATCCGAATAAAAACATCAATATAATAAAAAACAACAACCACAATTATAGTCAAAGTATTTTTATCCAACAAATATATATTATGACACCATTAATGAAATGGTGAAGCATACATCAACAAATAGTGAAGGATATATAATTATTCTAATGACATGTAAATAATTAAAAATAATAAATATATATCATAGGATCTTCTATAATTATAGAGACTCATTGTGTCATAATATGTAAACTACACACAATCCTTCTTTTATGATCATACAAAACTATCCATGTTCCCTAACATAACCTACAAATAATGAGTTTTGATCAGGTACCCAATATCCATGGAATACAGAGCATGGTGTAATTATTGCCCAACAGGTCCCCACTAATGAGTTCTCTAGAAGAAAAATTAAATATTATATATGAAAATGTGATATTTTTGAAATAAATAGATAAATGTGGATGTGAAATAAAATTTTCTGGGCCAATACTCGAGTTGTAAGGTGGCACCCATGGTCGACCATACATTCTTTGGCCTATTCTATAGTGCCTTTAAGAATAATAATATTATATAGAAACTAGGTGAACATAATATCTCTACTTGGATACATCAATAAAATCCTCAATAAATTGGGGAACAACTACTCGGGACCAAGAAATTCATAATAGGTCATATAATACCCATGTGAATACTCTCCCTTTAGGGATGAAATATAAATTCATACAAAACAATTTGTGGGAAGACTCTCCCCACTGGGAAATATATATCATATTTTGGAAGCACAAATAAATATCCACACACTACCATGAAAAATATATCATAATATTCAGAAACTCAATTGTGATATTGTACCATCATGGGAAACATATAACATCACACATTGAGGGAACCCAGTCTCCCTGGAACCGTTATATCAAACCACACAAGATTGAATCCTACCCATATTCATCATACATCTCCTCGGATATCCTCTTGATAATGCAACTCAAAATCATCATGAATTATGTTCTAAGTGATCACCATCAGTCCATGGTTACTAATGCGAGACACATGATCGATGAATCCTACCTCAAATAACGACCCATATCTATAGGTAAAACATTATATGGGGGAAAACACAATTGGTCCCTTGACCATGTGATTGTATGAAACCCCCATATGGTCTCCTATATCTTATTAACATTTTTAAAAGACAATCTCATCCCAAAAAATTTCATAACAACCCTCAATATAACCATAATCATATTACGAGGTCATGGGCCTAATAGAAATGACATAGAGGAATAACCCCAGATATATGGAATAATAATATTCTTTCCTTCCCAAGTCATACTAGGATATAACTCTCACACCCAACCTATAAATAACAATACCAGATTATACCATACTAGGAAAATAAATTCTAGTGATAGTGGAACACCTGCCTCACACTCTAAATTATCCACACATATTTATTTAAAGAATCCCATATTTTCTATATGGCCTACATGGGACAATAATCTCAAATCTATATGTCACCACTACTCAAGTGAGATAAGGAAAAAAAACAAATCTCACTAAAATATTCCAAAAAGTCAAGTACTCTTTCATGGTTAATGTTTCTTAATGTACATGATTACACTTAAAACTTCAGTCAATAATGATGGAGGCACCAACTAGTGTTTGAAGATCCATCCTGTACCATGAAACACCATTTTGTCAAAATTTAATCATAGAAAATATCATTTAATTATATTTTGATCAACCATAAATGTTCTGAAAACATATAATATGTTAAAAAATTCAAAAATATGGGGATATATTTCTGGAAAACATGCTTGAAACACATAGTTATCAGCCTCACCAAGCCCTCTCATCCTTAGTAAAGAATAATATAATATCTATAGCAAATATCTCATGACATAATACATAATTCAAATTATTATAAAACATTTAATTAATTATAATATTTAAATCAAATAATAATAATTTATTATTATTAAGAGGCTCCTTTTTATTCCTTATTTTTTTGATACATACATCACCATATTTTATAATGTATGATTTACATTAATTTTTTTGATTTGTTATTAGTCTTATAAATATGTTATTATCCATTAAATATTATTATTTACTTCTTTATATGTTATTATATATTATTGTGATTTATAAATATTATTGTATACTTTTTTATTATTTTTGAATTTTTCAAATTTTATTTTTTAGGTATGGTTATTTGAATGGATTCTATTGATTAGAGAAAAAATAAGAAATTATATGTTCTATTTTTATTAATTAAATATATATGGGTCATAACATGAGTTGAGGATATCAGAATTTAACAAAAATTGGTAAATTGGACATATAATAATTTTTTCTACATTTTATTCAACTATTTGGATGAATAAATTGGTTATTTAAATGTTTTAGATTTGATCCAAAATAACATCATGGTTTCTATAATTCATTAGTTTTTAATATTTTATATTCTAATCAATTTAAATGATATATCAAGATTCATATTTCAGATTGAGGTGATATTTTATGGGTTAATATGATAGAAAAATTCTATGAATATTTTTCATATAGAAGGATATGAAAAATATTTAATTTACAGGAATAAGACTCACTTCATTATTTTTATATAGCAGTGTTTGGCTATTTATATTAATATATTTATTACTCCTAACCTGATATAACTTCCCATTTTCCATCATTACATCATTACATTCATTCCATTGGGGTTTGTGGTATGTGTGAACTCTTTTGTTCTTGGTATCCCTTTTATTGGGATCCTTGTTTTTCCTCCCAGACTATAAACCATATTCCAATTTAATTATGTTTTCATCTATATAATACTCTCCTTTTCTATTCAACTGAAGATAAGGACTACCTTATGACGCATTTTCCTTCCCTAATATGATCATGTAGTAATATATTGAAAATTTCCCACGATTAGAACATATGAGAAATATCCCATCAAAAACATACATTGTGTTATGATTTCAGGGCTATGTTGTGGGTTTGATTAGTGATATTGTTTATACATTGATCCCTTAGAATTGAAATATACAAACACATAAAGAATTAAAGTATTATATAATAGTATAATGTTATAACCAATTACTTCTAATAGTCTTTACTATCATATTTTTCAAATACATTATTATTTATTTCATATATTCAAAATAATCTTTTAGTTTGGGAATTTTTTATTTTAAGACATTCATACTCTACTCAAAAACACATATCTTTAAGAAAATTCCGTATTATACTTTATCATAGAAAATCAATATTTTTTTCTCATCCTCCATGACCTTATTCTAGATTTTATTTTGAGCATAATACATGTCCATTATTTTGAAACAATATTTATTTCTATATTTTCACAAATACCCTAGTTGTTTCATGAGAAGGGGGATTCATTATTTCATCTAATTCTCTTTGAGTATATTATTTATGAAATTATATGTCATTTTTTGAAGAATATAAATTTCTTCATTCATCATACAACTCAAATTATATATGTCAACATTTATGGGTTCCCCTTCACTTTTCATCCACTTATTCTATACTCAAATATGTTTGATGCTTTTACAATCCACTAATTTTATGGACTATCATTGATCCATATATTCTTGTAAGGTTTAGATCTCTTATTTAAAATTTCTGAAAATATTAATGAAATGATGACTCTACACTATAACAAATTCTTCCTTGTTAAAGTTATCATTATTCATGGGTGGTTCAGTTTCAGCAATTAATCCTCCAAACCACATATTCTCAATCTCATCAATTTTAAATGGATCCTTTTTTCGTTTCAATTCAATAATTTCATCATATATTGAATCAGTTCATTTATTTTATCTCCTCAATATACGATTTCATATTTTAAAACACCATGGTATTCTCATTAGTTTTCCATTTGATCATTATTACATCACTTGAGTACACCATTGAAAATTATTAATTATAGCGAACTTCCAAAACATGTTTAGAATCAGATGAAATAGATGAATTAAAACAATTTAGGTTGATTTAAAAACATGATTTCCTATGAATATTTTTATTGTTTTCCCTAGTTTATGTCATATTGTCTATAATAATTTCTTCACAAATCTTGTTAACTAAAATATTATCTTTTTCGATTTTGAACCCTTCTCTTAATGTTGATTCGAAAGCATGATTTTCTCTTACAGTGTTTCCATAAAATACTTTAGATTTATCTAAATATGATAATATTTATATCAATGATTATTTTTTATGAATATAATAATAAAATTAAGTATTTGTAATCTTCTCCAATTAATAGTTACCCATTATGTCATAGTTATTTCTCAATTCATCATCTCTTTTGATATCAAGTGTAACTTCTTCACCATAAAACATTCCAAACATGATAATTTGGTTGTGTCATCGATCAATGACTTTTCCATAATGAAACATAGGATTTATCATAGAATATATGTGCTTAAATACAAGCATTATTATTAGATTGAACACTATGTTTAAACCTTTAGGATCTTTCACCACATGTTTCATCCCAATACACCCAACTATGACAGTGAGTCAGGGTGATAGTTTAATTATTTATTTATACTAAGATAAAAAATTCACTATTATGATCTTCTTAAAACACTAATAGAAACATTTATAATCATATTAATCTTGTAACTACAACCTTTGAAATAAACACAACAATACAAGAAGGTAATGCTTGCATCGAACACATAGATGTTACTTAGTTTTCCTAATAACTCTATATCAAAATAAAAACATTGGGGATGATTAAATTTTATGAAATATAGTATTCATAGCTACCTATATTGATATATTGTCTCATTCTTGGTAACCTTATTCTAAGTGTGATTTCTTTACAAATATTATGTGTTAGTCACTCCCCACCCAAGGGGAAATATCACTTATTCAATTACATGCATTTCTTCCTTGAAGTATCGTAAATATTTTATAGAAATGATGGTATTGTAATTGTATAAAAAACATATTATTATATCCTTGATATCTATAGGGAGCTTTATGAATAATAACTCAAGATGTGATGATTTATTTCATTAACTTTTTGTGGAAGAAAAATTCATTTATACAAGATAATATTTGATCGTTATGGGAAGGTTAGCCTTGTGCATTCCTCTAAAACATTAAGATTAGTGAATGATATTGAGTGAGGATACCATGTGTTCTTATCAAGAAAATATTAGTTTCTTAAATTTTCATCTCCATGTAAAAATAAGCACATGATGTAATTATTTTATTACTCTCTTATTATTCAATATAGATGTGGTAGTAATACCCTCTTCCATATACATCATCAGAAACTAGATATTATATTGGTATTATTCACTACAGAATAACTCAATAACATAACCCCATGGAAAATACCCTCTTGGAATGAGGCTCTATGCATGTAACCTGAACTACAAGACTAGTGATCACTATACTATTAGAAACATAACCCCATCCACAAGACCCATAGTTACTAGAACCCTAAGAACAATATTCTGGAGTGAAATACACCTAATCACAAGATTCCTTATGATTAAATCCTCTACATGTACCTATATGTGAAAACGGGTTTCCATATTTACTTATTCTAGCACTTTCTATTGTTGAGTCAAAAAGGTTTTCCTTATGACTTTTCCATTCCTTCTTGTTTTGAAAATCACAAACACCTTATCTTAAGGAAAGTTGCTTTTATAAGAAAAATTTCTTTCTTAAGGAAAATCACTTTTATAAGAAAAAATCGTTTTCTTAAGGAAAATTGCTTTCATAAGAAAAATGCTTTCATAAGAAATTGCTTTTATAAGCCAATTCTATTTTATAAGAAAAATTATCCTTATCTTATTTTCATCCATATTTTTCTTAAGTATGAGATTCAGATTCATTTCTATTTTATCGGAATCATTGAAACTTTGATATAAAGCATTCTGTTTTAGGATTCAGATTCTGGATAAGAAATATAAGGAAGTTTCATTCCGAATTCCGGATATGAACTCTGACTAAGTTCTATTCCAGATTCAGGATACGAATTCTAAAGAAGAATTCTCATTATGAATTCCAATGAAGAATTCTCATTACGAATTCTTTTGACAAATTCTCATTACGATTTATGATGACGAATTCCAATTCCGAATTCACATTCCGAATTCACCTATTAAACAGAATTTGAGTATCTTTGTTTTATACACTCTGAATTAATTCAGACTCCAAAAAATATCTTTTTTAGACTCAGAACTTTTATATTGCTTACACTTCTAAAATTTGTTTACTCTTATTATTTTAATTACACTTCGAACCTTTACTCCGAAGCGTTCATTCCAAACCTTTGAGTCAGAATTAAAACGATGTCGTACATTCTGTTACACTTGTTTTGTTATAAAATGATGTCGTCTGTTTTGTTATAAACTAACCGTTGTCTAAGTGACACGTATACAGGTCCCTCCGATCTTTAAGGAAAATATGACCGTTGGAGAAGGAGCCGACCTTACCTATAAATAGGAGCTCATTTGAAAGAGCTCATAGCTGTTGCAAGTGCTGAAAGGATGACTAATTTGCTTGAAGTGATTTCTAGAGAGAGAGACTCTTATTAACTCTCAAAGATTCGTGTGACTCCGAATGTTGGTGATTACATTCGAGGGATTTCGGGGATAGAAAGACAGAGGTTGCCGACTACCTTGAAGTTCGAGGGCTTCCTTGCTGAGGAAGACAGAGGTTGCCAACTACCTTGAAGTTGAGGGCTTGCGGGGATAGCAAGACAGAGACTCCGGTCTTCGTATCGAGGGCTTACCCTGGTTTGGGTAAGACAAACTTGCTTGAAAGTATAAATCAAGGGACCCTTTATCCAAGGTTGTTGGATACACTTCTCTTTTGGTTAAAAGACTTATATCTTGTTTACTTGTAGTTCTACTACTAGTTTATATTCTGCTGCATCTTGTATTATAAGGAAAGTATAACTTTCTTATACATCCTTATTTGTACTTTGTTTCATTTGGATTCTATATGCTTTAAGGTAGAATCTCACTTTGTAATCTTTTGTTATGTTTCAATTGTCGGAACCATATTTCAGGAACCTACGTTCGGAATCTCTTTTCAAGTTTGCTTTTGGAATTAGAGGTGTTGTGAATCTACTTAGTTTAACATTGCTAAACATAGCTCTTTCCTTCTCTTAAGGAAAACATATTTATTATTAACTAACTTTAAAGGTTCCAAAGGAATTTTTAAAGTATACAATTCACCACCACACCTCTTGTATATTGAGCATCTATAACATTATTTCGATCCTACAATTGGTATCAGAGGTTGGAAACCTCTTACTCTATACCAATCTTACATTTGGTATCAGAGCAGGTCTCTGAAATACTTGTACTCACATATAAGTTTTTCTTGCTCACTTTATCATTCCTAACTTTCCCATTCTGGAATTTTTCCATTCCGAACTTTCTCATTCCGAACTTTGTTATTACGAATCTTTTCTACTAACAAGTTTGTCTGTCAAAGGATTTTTCTAGTATGAAACGAATTAATGTTGGTTCAATTGACAATCTAAATCCGACAAGACCACCTATCTTTGATGGTAATGATTATGAATATTGGAGAGATCTTATGAAGACTTTTGTTATCAATACTGGAGTAGACAACTTTGTTATGCTTACTGGTGATTATAAAATTCCTGACAAGGAAGTTAGAACCTTTACTAACCAGTAAAAGCAAGAATATCAACTCAACTATAAGGTACGCAATACTTTACTTTGTTCAATGACTAGAAATATATATAGCCAAATTTCTTCTTGTGAAGAATCTAATTTTATATGGAAGAAGTTAGAGGTTACAAACTTTGGAACTTCTAAGGTGATTGAAACTAGAAGAGCTATGCTTAGAGATGAATATCATTGCTTCAATTTTCATTATGGAGAATCTATCTGTAAAGTTCAACAGAGATTTATGACTATCGTCAACAGTATACAATCTATGGGAGAGAAAGGTCTAGCTGATGAAGCTCTTGTGGATAAGATAATTGATATTATGCCCAATGAGTGGGAATCCATGAGAATAGCTATAGATGAGAACATGAAGGTAACTCAAATTACTCTTGATGAGATTTTTGGAACTCTTCTACAACATGAAACCAGAATGAAGAGAGATGCTGACAATATCAAGAAAAAGAATGGAAATGGTACTGTTGCTTACAACAACTTCAAATCAGATAAAAGCCAAGACCCCTGAGAGAGTAACCAGATCCAAGTCTAAGAAAGTTATTTTCCAATCCGAATCAAGTGAGAGTGAAGTCTCTGAAAATGAACTAGAAAATCTTGCCCGATGGATGAACAAGATAGTTGGACAGAGAAATTTTCAATCTAAGTATAAGAAAAAGGAAAGGAAAGATAAGAAAGATGGAGAAGTTACTTGTTATGAATGTAAAAGAGATGGAAATATTAGACCAGATTGCCCTATGCTCAAAAAGAATGAAAGGAAGGAAAAACATTCAGACATGAACATAGAGAAGTATTATAAAGCCAAAGATAAGAATGTTCTAAATGTTAATGACACCTAGAGTGCCAGTAGTGGTGACTCTTCAGATGAATCTTCTGATTATGAATCTTCAGGACAAAAGAATCTTGGTATAATATCCATATTACCTATTGATAATCATTGTCTTATGGCTAAGGTATGAAATGATGAATCTTTGACCAATGTTTCTTTAAACTCTAATGATAGTAATTATTTTAACTCTTCTGAGGAAGAATCATCTTCTGATGAAGAAAATACTTTACCTACATATGAAGAAGTCTCTAGGTTTGCTGAACTTCTTGAAATTAAGAATTCCAAACTCAATAAGAAACTTGATAAGGCAAACTCTAGGAATTCTATTCTTACGAAAGAGATATCAGATCATTCTTAAGCTCTTGATAAGAAAAATGCTGATTTTGAAAATATTTCAAAAAATCTTGAGGAAGTAAGTTCTGAGAAGAACAAACTTTCTAAAGAATTAGAAAAAGTAACTTATAAGAAAAATGTTTTGGAGCCAAACTCTAGTTCTAAAACTAATGATTTTGAGGATAAAAACTTGGTTGTAAAACTCAATTCCGAAATTTTTTCCTTAAAGAAGTGTTTATCAAACATTACCCATGGTAAGCAAAATTTTGATAAGATGTATTCCCAAATACGACCTTTAAGAAATAAATCTGGATTTGGTTATACCCATGCAAAACCTACTTTCAGTAACAATTATTTTGTTCCTCAAAGTGCCCCATTTTGTACCAAGTGTCAATATGGTGGTCACTAGGAAAATAATTGTTCCTTAAACAAAATCCAATCTCTAGGATTTCACAAAGCTGACTTTTCTAAGAAGATGCGGATACCTAAAATTTTATTGTCTGGAAATCTCGGATCCAAACAAGTTTGGATTCCGAAAATCTAATTTTCTCATTAATTTCAGGAAAACAAAGTGAGTACCAGCAACTATACATGGTACATGGATAGTGGATGTTCCCGACACATGACTAGTAACAAAAGTTTTTTTGAAAAGATTATCAAAACAAAAGGAGATATTATTCTTCAGTTGATTCGAACGCAAGATCAAC
Organism: Viscum album; assembly: GCA_963277665.1. Lineage (NCBI taxonomy): Eukaryota > Viridiplantae > Streptophyta > Magnoliopsida > Santalales > Viscaceae > Viscum > Viscum album. The sequence continues at coordinate 1,129,101,252 of OY728120.1, forward strand.
CTGCTGATATTTTCACAAAATCATTGCCTTCTGATAGATTTGAATATATTAAACAGAAGTTAGGAATGATAACCATAAGGTAATCCTCCTTAATTAACATTCTATTGAAAAATCCTCCTTACAACAATACACTCCTTTTTATAGGGGGAGTACATTTGTTTGATAGAAAAACAATGTTTTTCAAAAATTTGTTTTCAAATTTTTCGGAACGAAGATTTCCGGAATGGAGATTTCTGGAACTACAATTCATCTATAATGAACATGTTCGTACAGAATACTTCTGGAATGGAAGTGTTCGTATTGAAAATTTCCGGAATGGAAAATTTCGTACTAGAATTTTCATAATGGAATTTTCATACTAAATTCTTCGTAATGTGTTTTTCGTACTAAATACTTTGTAATGTCTTTTTCGTACTAAATTCTTCGTAATGTGTTTTTCGTACTAAATTTTTCGAAATGTATTTTTCATACTAAGTTTTTCGTACTGATTTTTTTACTAAGTTTGTTTTTCATACTGAGTTTTCCGTAATGAATGTTCCGTAATGAGTTTTTCATACTAAGTTTATTTTCTATAGTAAATTTTTTGCGAAATCTGTCTTCTCATAATAAAGTTTATTTTCTAGTCTTTGTTATATAACCCATTACGAATAATCCTCCTAATCCAATCCAAAAGGTATGATTACCTTACTCAAGTTTTCGTAGTCATATTTTACTTGCTGGCATTTTCTTGTATTATGTTTTCGGATTTTAATTTTCATAATTCCTTGTTTAAATAGAAACCTCAAAAATATCGGATTCATGTTTTCAACTGTCAGATCTGATCTCATCTTATCACAATCGTTAGATCAACCGTGGAAGTTGAACCGTCTTTTCATTTCTTATATAAAGGGGACCCAAATACTCATCCCACATCGATTTCAAGCTCTCACGTCCCGAAGCTCTGTCCCTCTTTTTTATGGCCATTCCGAACTACAGTTGTCTCCGTTCCGAACATCTCAGAGGATTACAGATCCGAATGTCTGCAGAGTTAGCGTCTCAAGAAATGTCATCCACTAAGCCTATTTCGCAATGGTTAGTTTACAGAGAAAGGTTAGTCCATCCGGATTTTTCTTCAACAACTATGATTCTCTTATTTCAAAGAACATTAAGTTGAATGGCTGGGAAGATGTTGATGTATCCAAACCGGGGACTCAAGACGATGTTTTTACAGAGTTACTTGTTGATTTCTATGAAACAGTTTCCTTCTTTCAGGAAGATAATAGGGAGAAGTTTTCTTTTAAGTCTTATGGCAAGACCTATAAGCTTTCTTATACCAAGGCTGAAAGCTTGGTAGGGATGTACTATGAAGGAGATGCCGAATTTATTTCTCATGTTTTGTTGGACTCTAAGGGTAACTTCGACAAGGAAAAAGCCTTAGAAACTCTCGGACTGGCTGATGACAAGGCTCCGAAGATTGCAAGTCTATCCACAAACTTTCGGATTCTAGAGTTGTGGGTGCAAGGGCTTATCGTACCGAGGAAAGGTGATAAAGATAGCTTGAAGAAGAGTGAGATCTATATATTATATTTTCTGATAAATCTAAGGAAGTTTAACTTCATGAGGCACATTATTATAACCATTGAGAATCATAAGAAAGGAAATCTCAGAGCTCAGATCGTAATGTACCCAGCAATATTATCAAAGTTGATAGTTCGGTGCCTTGAATATTTCAAAGAAGCTTGCAGATCTAAGCCAAGGGTTTGTAAAATTTTTTTGGTTAGTGATGACACCCTTAAGAGGATGGATGTGGATTTCAACAAGGAGATTGGTGAGTTCGTTGATTTGCCTAATCATTAAGAAACGGATCAGAAGGCTGCTGAACCGGAATCATCCAAACCTGTAATGAAAAGAAAGATGAAGGAAGATGCAGCTGAAATTGAAGATCCTAAGTCTAAGGAGGTTCAAACCTCTCCTCCCAAACCAATGAAGAAGAAGGCCTATTCTGATGAGGTTGTTGCGAAGTGGATAGCAGATAAAGATAAAAGGAAAGAAGGGGATCCGCAGTTCGGATTGGACCCTGCGGAAGCTAAGGCCCTGAAGGAGAAAACTGCTGATGATCTTAAAAAACTAGTAAAGGAAAATAAGCTTAAGAAGAAGATGTCAGAAGACGAGGTAGTCCAAGCATTGTTGAAATTTAATGAAATAGTATCCGGAAGCATTCCAGTTCTGAGATCTTTCTCCTTAGAATCTCTACCTGAGACTCCAGGAAGAAACCTTGATTTTCCGGAAGAGACTACAGCTGAGCATGTTGAGCAAATCGAGCAGATTCAGCAAGTGGGTGAGGAAGAAGAAGTTGCTAAAGGAAGTGGTGAAACAAGAGATCTTTTGAAACAAGTGGATGATTATAAAGTATCACCTTCGGAACATCTATCACTCCGAAATTCAGAGGCTGAATCCTCTAAGCTAGTAACTCCAGAGAAGGATAAGAATGAGGAAGATGTTGTTCAAAAAATTGTTGATGATATTATTAACGTGTCTACTGGCAAGCAGAAAAATCCTGATCAAGAATCGATTCCGAAAAAAGACAAGGGAAAGGAACTCCTTGTTGAAACTCTGAAATCAGTGGCTAGCAAGAAAAGAGAATTTGGTGATTCATCTAAAAGGAAGTTGGAGCTTATTGAGGGAGAAAACTCTCCAAGCAAGATTTCAGATTCTGATTCATCCTCGTTTGGGCATGACTTTGTTGTTCAATCCTTAAAGAAGTTGGTGGGAACCATTCCAAACTTCTCAAGTATTTACTCAAGGTGCAAGATGCTCCAACATGCTCTAAATCAGAAAACTGACTCCGTATCTATGGTTATGGACAAGTGTGTTGAATTAGAGGCTCAGTTCAAAACGTTTTTCATTGGCTACGAAGCTTATAGAAAATCTTGTAAGAGGATGAAAAACTGGTCGAAGAAGACTGTTGAAGAGATGAGGTTATTCGATGAGATTCAAGACAATGTTAAAGATGCCTTTGAGACTGAGGACAGGAAGATAAATGAGTTAACTTCATCCTTTGAAGAAAAGCTGACAGAAGAAAAGAACTTCCGGATTCAAGAAGTGAGAGATCTGAATGGGAATCTGAATTCCGTTTCTCAAAACTGGAAGTTTGAAAGGGATCATCGTATTGAATTTGAATAAAGGATGAAGGTTCATGAAGAAAAGATCAAAGCTCTGGAAGAAAAGCTGAAAGCCCAGGAAGAAAAAATTGAAGCTCAATCCGCAAGAATAGTTATCTTAGAGAAGAAAGCTGAAGAAGATCATAAAGACTTGAAGATGATCAAGACTATTCTAAAGGGGATCATGTCGAAGGTAAAAGATCCGAAATAACCAAATCCGATCTTTTTGTTGTATTCTTTTTGTTGTTGATATTTCAAATTTAATGAAAGTCGTGCTTGTAGTTTCTATTGTTGTCGTTACTAATTTTTCAGGTACTTTGTTATTTTTTTTCCATTCCCTCCAATTATTTTTGAAAATCACAAAGGGGGAGAAGGAAAAGATCCTTAAGAAAAAGAAGAACTCTAATAAGAGTTTATCAAAGGGGGAGAAGAAAAATATCCTTAAGAAAAAGAAAAACTCTAATAAGAGTTTGTTTAAGGGAGAGATTTTTTATTAAAGAAGTCCTTCTTATTTATCACTCCGGGAATATGAATACGATCCTTAGAGTTTCAAAGCCTACGGGGGAGTTAGTTGTATTCATCAATATCCTTAAAGAAAAGGGAGATAAGCCTTAATGTTTTTCTTTCTTCGTAATTTCTTTTTCGTAAGGATGATTGTGATTTCCAAAAAGGGGGGAGATTGTTGAGTCAAAAAGGTTTTCCTTATGACATTTCCATTCCTTCTTGTTTTGAAAATCAGAAACACCTTATCTTAAGGAAAGTTTCTTTTATATGACAAATTGCTTTCTTAAGGAAAATCACTTTTATAAGGAAAATCGTTTTCTTAAGGAAAATTGCTTTCATAAGAAAAATGCTTTCTTAAGAAATTGCTTTTATAAGAAAATTATCTTTTATAATAAAAATTATCCTTATTTTATTTTCATCCATATTTTTCTTAAGTATGAGATTCGGATTCATTTCTATTTTCTCGGAATCATTGAAACATTTATATAAAGCATTCTGTTTTTGGATTCGGATTCTGGATAAGAACTATAAGGAAGTTTCATTCCGAATTCCGGATATGAACTCTGACTAAGTTCAATTCCAGATTCAGGATACGAATTCTGAAGATGAATTCTCATTACGAATTCCAATGAAGAATTCTCATTACGAATTCTGTTGACGAATTCTCATTACGATTTCTGATGACGAATTCCTATTCCGAATTCTCATTCCGAATTCACCTATTAAACAGAATTTGAGTATCTTTGTTTTATACACTCTGAATTAATTCAGACTCCTAAAAATATCTTTGTTAGACTCCGAACTTTTATATTGCTTACACTTCTAAAATTTGTCTACTCTTATTATTTTCATTACACTCCGAACCTTTAATCCGAAGCGTTCATTCCGAACCTTTGAGTCAGAATTAAAATGATGTCGTACATTCTGTTACACTTGTTTTGTTATAAAACGATGTCGTGTGTTTTGTTATAAACTAACCGTTGTCTAAGTCACATGTGTACAGGTCCCTCCGATATTTAAGGAAAATATGACTGTTGGAGAAGGAGCCGACCTTACCTATAAATAGGAGCTCATTTGAAAGAGCTCGTAGCTGTTGCAAGTGCTGAAAGGCTGACTAATTTTCTTGAAGTGATTTCTAGAGAGAGATACTCTTATTAACTCTCAAAGCTTTTTGTGACTCCGAATCTTGGTGATTACATTAGAGGGCTTTCGTGGATAGGAAGACAGAGGTTGCCGACTACCTTGAAGTTCGAGGGCTTCCTTGCTGAGGAAGACAGAGGTTTCCAACTACCTTGAAGTTGAGGGCTTGCAGGGATAGCAAGACAGAGACTCCGATCTTCGTACTGAGGGCTTACCCTAGTGTGGGTAAGACAGACTTTCTTGAAAGTATAAATCAAGGGACCCTTTATCCAAGGTTGTTGGATACCCTTCTCATTGGGTTAAAAGATTTATATCTTGTTTACTTGTAGTTCTACTACTAGTTTATATTCCGCTGCATCTTGTATTATAAGGAAAGTATAACTTTCTTATACATCCTTATTTGTACTCTGTTTCATTTTGATTCTATATTCTTTAAGGTAGAATCTCACTTTGTAATATTTTGTTAAGTTTCAATTGTCGGAACCATATTTCTGGAACCTATGTTCAGAATCTCTTTTCAAGATTGCTTTTGGAATTAGAGGTGTTGTGAATCTACTTAGTTTAACTTTGTTAAACTTAGCTCTTTCCTTCTCTTAAGGAAGACATAGTTATTCTTAACTAACTTTAAAGGTTCCAAAGGAATTTTTAATGTATACAATTCACCCCCCCTCTTGTATATTGAGAGTCTACAACATTATTTCGATCCAACATCTATATGATCAATTAAACCAATGCCTTCTCTGAAACTCCATTAGCTTGTGCCTCATTTTGTGATACCACTTATTCATTACTAATTTCTGACTATTTTTATGAATCTTAATACCCCTCATTTATCCTCCATTATTCATGGAATTCAACTCCAAATGAAATCAATTATGAACTATTAGTCCCTATATAGGGACATGAGTAGTTGGATATATGCGTAGGAATAATCCACCACATTATTCTCTAAAAAATAATTTCCATCCATTCGTTCCACTACCCCAAAACATAAGCTTACTAATTTATTACAATAATGACCCATGTGGTTTGATTGAACCCTTTTAAACCCCCACTATCATGAATCCATGTCATACTAATGTTATTGAACATTTCATGTTTATTTTTATTAATTTGAATCACATGACCCCATAGTGTAATGTCATTAAGAATTTACTCACAAAACATACATAATATGTGACACATCTCTACCTTAGAAAACATCACCTCATTTACTTGACTCATGGGATCACATCACCTGATAATTTTAGACATAAAAAGTAACCAAATTCAATAAAAAACTATCCTTTCATGATTAATATTATCATATGAAAAATCTACCTATAGAACTCTGAACATCAATAAGTTTATGAAATTTCATGATTACTTCATTCATTTCCAGCGGATTGTCTTTTCTTCCTAACTAATTCACAAAATTTTTATTCTCCCCATACTTTATACTTGAAATAATATTTTTCTTCATGAAATAACAATTTTCACAATTGATTATGTGGTCGTTTGACTATATCATGAATATTTACTCCATGCGATCAATAATGGCATATGTTATTGTGTGATCTACAATAACATATTTGATTTCGCGTCTTTTTCTGATGATTATTCTCTATGTCTAGAAATAAATTCATTATTATACACTAAAATTCAAGGAAATATTATCACTCGCATAGTTATTATTGAAGTATCCTTAGATATATCATCACCACAATTTGGAAACATTTTTTCAACCATATATTCTGGAAAAAACACTACTTCTATATGAAAATAATTCTACACTAGAATTATTTCATAGCATTAATCATTATCATAGAATTGTATATTTATACCGAATACAATCATATTTTATCATCCTTTACCAAAAAGAAAATTTTAAATTTTCTCAGGATCCTCTTTTCATGTACATAATTTCATATCCTTCTCTTAATTTATAGTTTCCACCTCACATCATTATATCATCATGCATTCCACAACCTCATACAATGTCATCAATATCATCCAATATATTGTTCATACTACATAGTACACACATTACTTGACCAATAGTGCATGGTTTAAGTACAACTAAATAGGTACCCAAAAATAGTGATCCAAACATATCAACTAAATAAAATGTATGCACATGTGAAATTCTAAAATCAGTAATAACAACATTCAAATTGAATAAAAATAGTAATTATTAATCCTTAGGTTTTAAGATGTAACCTTGGATTAAATATACATTATTGGTTGAGTTTAGGAGTGCCTCATAGTATAAAGACATTATATAAAATCTATGGGAGGAAATTCATCCCATTTTGATATATAAATAACCTCCCCTAGAAACATTGATGAAACCTCTCCCATATAGGAAACACATACATGGCCACCTAGAACCTAGGGGGAACCTCTTCCTTCCAATAAACACATATCGAACCATATAAAAAAAATTAGACCCTCCTCGATGAGAAACATATATCATTATCTAGAAACATATGAAATAATCACACCATACCCTAAAACACAGTGAATATATTCAATATTCTCTATGGAATTTGATGAGACCCGAAGCTTAACTTACATGGACATTACATTACTTTTGTGGAATACTTAGTACATAACAAAAACACACACACAAGGATAGTAATAGTTTAGTGTCTTTGGAAACTCGGAATATAATCTTCTAATTGTGGTGAAAGATCTTCAACATCTCCTATACAGATCTTCCTTTTTTTTACCTAAAACCTTTCATTATATCCTGGAGAAAAGAAAACATAAAAGGGTGAGCTCAAATTCTCAATAAGGGTAATCAAAAGGAATATCAATCACATCATATTCATAAGAACATAACATTTTGGAATCCTTAACCTAAAAAAGAGTGCATAAGTTCATAACATGGGATAAATCATAGTAGTGAAATTAAATCACAATAATCATAACATAAATCATGAAACTTTGTGGAATACACACATAAACATAGAGAATCATTCTTGTTAGTCAAGACTCATTTCCAAGACTATCTTAGTGGACAAAGTCCATTTTTGAACCGAGTTCACTCCTCGTTTCAGTCTTGTTTCACTGAACCAGTTTAACCTGCCGTTCCAGCCATGTCTATCTCATGAGATATAAAATCATTACCCAATACATTAGAGGGAGATATAGGTCCCACCCATCTCATAATGATACCTTTTTTATGTGTGCCACAAAATCATAAACCATACATCATAGCATAAACCATGTAATAAAAATGGGATTCTTAAACATCGTGACATCATAAAACAATTCATATAATATAAAGGAATTCATAAAAATAATTTCATCACAACATAATCAAATTTATGTAATAATAGGGATAGAAAAAGAACCCTTTATTATCTTAGATGGTAAATAATTTTGACAAAACACTTTAACCCCATTCTTGAGGAAAATATCCTTTCTACTTCAAAAACATTTTTCCTTTCCTAACATGTCATACAATTTTAAACTAATAGAAGTTGATTAAAAATAAACTTGAAAACTTGTAAGGGAAGCTTCTTGGAAATAATTTTTTAAAAATCCATTCATTCCGTATAAGTTAAAAGAAAACATTCTTCTCGTAATTTTGTCGGAAAAGTCAAAACGTACCTCGTACAAAAATGACAAAAGATTCCTTTCATATATTTTACTAAAAACTCACCAAAGGGTAATATTTATATAAACTATTTTATAATGATATAAATAATACATATTGAGGAAACATTGACGTGGATGATAAAATACACCCCAATAAATACCAAAGTATAAACAATCTTGGATAAAAATGAGGTTGTGATATTTCCTTTACCATAGGTCTGATTTGCTTCGTAAGTGTCCGAACCTCATGTATAATGATTTAAATAATGTCATTGAATTATTCCAGAATCATACTCATTTTTATGATATCATATATGGTTCTCTTATGACTTTATATTAACCATTATTTTGTAAATTCCATGTTAAAGAGCGTTTTGGGTAAAATCGTTTCATTTGTCATCCATGTTTTGACTTGTAATTATTCATATGATTACTTAGATCAAGATTTATTATTTCCAGAATATAAAAAATGATTTATATATAATATATATTCATAAAATACATATATATAATAAATAATTAAATGGAAAGAAATACACCATTCATGGAGACGGTACGCCGTACGTACGCATGAATGCTGTTTTCGTTTCCTTATTGAGTTGAATGGAATTTAGTAGATAACATACATATATATACACATAAATGCAGTATCATTATTATTTCATATATTTCATTATTACTTTTTATATATTATTTATAATCATTCATGAATGGTTAATCATTGAGAATGAATCTCATCGCGTTGTGGAGACGGTATTCCGTACGTACGCATGAGCGATGATATCGTTCTCATGATCGTGGAATTTTATTGGAGTGTATGTATACTATTACAGAATCAATATCACTTTACAACAATCATATATAGTTATTATTTACACCATTATACCCATCCAAGTAAGGTGGTGGTGGAAAATAGATTACACCACGGCGTGGAGACGATATTCTATACGTACGCACGCGCGGTGATTTCGTTTTCCATAGGATGGATAGATGGTGAAATAGTGTTGTTTCATACTTATAATAACATATCAGTATATGATTGATACTGATGTTATTAATTCATAATGAAACAACCTTATAAGAAGAAGTGGAAGAGGAAATAAAGGTGAAAGAATCGGTAACGGAAATTACCTCTTCTTTGAAGCGCCTCTTTGAGACCTCCTCTTAGGGCACTAAAATTGGTATTTAAGGAAGACTAGAACCACTAGGATGTTTCTATGGAAGTGAAGAAGAGAATTTGGTAGATTTTATCCGAGATTTAAGGCTCAATGTGGTGTGAGGAAGAGAGGGAGGGGGTGCCCTTTTATAAGGGAGGAGAGGGGAACCTTTGGAATAACAAAAAAGATTATTTTATTATGAAGCCAAATTCGGTTTTAAATAGCTCAAAATTGATTTATTTCGAAGCTAAGGTGTGTATGTGTCTAAATCCTCTCATCCAATAGAATTTAGACAAGTTTAGGTTCCTATTTTATCCTTATAATTTATATTTAACTTTAAGTTAGATAATTTTACTTTTACCATGCCTTCTTGTTTTTTTACACTATAAGGATAATAAACATACTATATCAAGCCAAAAGAACCCCAGGATGTTTATTATTAATATATATAACCTTAGATAATTCATTTGGCCAAACCTTATATTTTTAGGAATAAAATAACAATTAATAATATAATATTTGTTTTAAAAACTATTTTATGTCAAATTTTACACTATTTACTAATTGATTTTTGTGAAAATCATAACAGAATTATTAGTTCAAATAAAGTTAATTAAATCAATACTAACATGTCTTATTAACCTATAAAATTAGTTTTATTCATAAAAAGTATCAAATTACATTTATTTGGGTATTTATAACATCAATTATGTCAATATTTCATTAATAAGAAAACCACTGCATCATCTTTGTGTCATAAATAAATTAAAATATTTAATATATAACAATTACAAATAAAATACCATTATGTAGGAAATCTGTTTATATTTCTAATGATTATTTATAGTCGAATTTATCTTATGTATAACCCTATATTAAAAATGATTTACTTATTAAACGTTGATTTTAACTATTTTAACCCTTCTTTAAATAAATTAATAATAAATGTCCTAATCGAATCCAAGTGGGCCTAAATGATCATATTTTATTTATAAGGTTGTTTTTGGTCGAATTACAGTTATCTAATATAATTAGGACATGTGTTAGGGTAATAATAATAACATTTTTACCCTTAATTACCCTATTTACTTTTAACTGTGGTAAAAAAAGTAAAAAGTTACTATTCACCAAAAAAATATTTTCATCTCATTGAACCACATTTTACTTACTAACATCAACCATGTCACTCGGATTTTTGAAATTCCACTCACAAAAGCCGTAAAATAATGTTTTATGAAAAATTCATTTTTTTAACTACCACTTAGTGGTTTCACTATTCATCAAAAAATGAAAGTTTCCAGAAAAATACCAAAAATTAGGCCTAAGATATATTTGATATTATGAACTCAAAAATGAGGTCTATTTTACCAAATTCAAAACATATCAGTTGCATTAATTAATTTAAAAATTAATTCCCGTCGTCAAAACAAATAGTGTATTCTTAAGAGATAATAACTATCAAAAGATTGACACTTGTTTATGTCTGGTTTAAATGTAGAATTACATCCAATGACCAAAATTGTATTAAATTGTTAAAATATATTCTAAATATACTTTAAAACCACTAAAATTAATAATTTATCATTATTAATTTTTTCAATTAAAAAGGTTGTTTTTAATTAAAATTTAGTAATTTTCTCTATTCATCAGAAAATGAAAGTTATCCGAAAAGTACCCAAATTTCACCCTAAGCTAATTTAGATATTCCAAATCCAAAAATGAAGTCCATTTTGAAAAATAAAATTTACAAAATTTCAAAAAGTGGTTATTACTATTCATAACGGCTAGTTTTAAGCAAATATTTGTTTAGTGAAACTCGGTATTGCGTACTACACACGCTATCGAGGAAGGTCATGATTGCATTTAATGCAAGGCAAGTCAAGGATGTGTGTTGTGCAAGCTCCTTTTGGGTTAGCGTACAACACAAGACCTTAATGAAATTAAAAAGAATATTTTTCATAAAATCTCGGGGTGTTACAATCTACCCCCCTTAAAATGAATTTCGCCCTCGAAATTCATCGGGGTTATAAATGGTTTTCTATTCGAAAGTTTCTTTGATAGAAACCCACATCATAAAGAGGAATATCAAAACCAATCTTTAAAAACAAAATTATGAAATGTAACAGTTACCCAAATAAACTAATCACTGGGCTTCCACATATGTGAAAATATGGATATGGAAAAGAAATCTAACCATCATGTTGTAATGGAGAGTGGTAGAGAACATGGCCATGGAAAAGCCAGAAATCACAAAGCCATAAATTTGTGACGATCTAAGGTACCATATGATTTATCAGATATAAGAGCACTAGGACAACATTTTTGTTTTTCAAGATCGTTTCCCTAAAGTTGATGAAATTGGAATTAGAAGAAATACTTTCGTGATTTTGGTATAGTCTCACCGTGAGTCGTTCTTTGGACAATTTCCACTTCATATCTTAAATAAATGAAGTTGAATTAGTCATTCGTGATGTGTTAGAAGATCATGTGATAGAATGATGGGTCATTCCATCTCATTCTAAAAAAAGGTTAGAAAAAGTAATAAGTCCATCTTATGGTTAGATTTATCATATAAGGTTCCAAAAATGAACTTATACTTCATATATCATACTGCTTAATAAAATAAAACTGGTTTCCACTAACCAGGGACTTCATGTAGGCCAGTGGTAGGCGATAAAGGCCAGTCACACTTCGATTGAGGGTTCGATTCCCACAGCCTTGTCCGATACGATGGGTTGTCGCCCGTCCTACGGGTTTTCCTTTTTCTAAAACTATATTACCATATCATCCCATCAATAATATTGAAAAAACTTCTATCCTTAAACAATAATAACTTATGTCCAACATAATCCATTCCAATCTTTAGGCTTATCCATAACACTGCAGTCCACTTTCATAATATAGTGAAAACGATTACAAGAGATTTAATACCATCATTGATACCCATATATCATAAGATATGTCTTGTTGGTCACATTTCAAACATTATAAGGCCTTAATCATGTATTCTCTTCAAAAATGAATACCCATTGAACCTTAGTGAAAACATGAATGCAGTTAAAAGTTAACATTTTCCACATACCAATATCCTCAAAATTCTATATACTCAAACCATGACATCACTTAGTCCTTATATAAATCATGAGCTAATGAATACTATCAAACATATTAGATTCTCTTTATCCCTTCATTATGTGCATATCATCTGCTTTCCAAAAATATTTCAATCACTTTTCATGGTTACCGATTCCATAAAATTATGGAAAACCACAATAGACCAATACATAAATATTCCAATATTTCACGATACTATATACAACATTATTCTGTAATCCCATTACATAAACACTTAATAATTCCACCACATCGTTGTCACATTAAACATCACCAATGGTGATTGAATTTGACTTCCCTTTGTCCTTTTCCATAAGTGGTTGCTCATGTCGATCATCACTAACCCTTGGATTAGGGCATTTATTAGCAGAAGGCCACATTTCCTTGCACTTGAAGCATTGAAGTGTAGTAGTTTCATTCTGTGTATCCCATCCTTTGTTTGCATCATTAGACATCTTCTTCCCATCATTGCGGCATTCAAATGCCCGATGGCCTTCCTTTCCACATTTGAAACATTTACTTGTCCCTTTAAGACAATCTCCACCATGCTTCTTTCCACACATTGATCATAAGGAAACATTCATCTTCTTTTCACCATTATTCTGAGATTTCCCTTGAACTCCCTCTTTCGTTTCTTGTCAAAACTATGCGATGGACAAGTAACACCAACATACATTTCTACCTTGATAGCACAACGCACAATTACATCATTGCTACTGAAGTCTCTTATAGCTAATTCCCTTGGAATATTTGGTTTTAAGCCACTGAAGAATCGATCAACTTTACTTTCAGGTTGGATGATAAATCAAGATGCATACCTTGCAAGCCTTGTAAAATTCTCTTCGTATATACCAACAGATTCATCATCCTTTTGCTTTAGTTCAAGGAACTCCTTCTCCGTCTTTGTTTGAAGAATACTAGGGAAGTACTTATTGAAAATTATGTTCTTGAACTCGTCCCATTCCATGGAATCAATTTCATCTCTTTGCCTCGTATTCTTGATAAGATTCCACCAATGATCAGCTTCACCTTCCAAACGATATACTGCTAAGTTGAATTTATCATGTTCAGAATATTGAAGAACTGAAAATATATTTTCAGTGGTACTGATCCATTGTTCAGAAACAAGTGGATCAGAAGACCCACTAAAAGAAGGTGGACATTGCCTCATGAAGGACTCAATAGAATATTGTTCTCTTATCTTCTCATTTGAAAGTCCAGAATGATTCATAGCTTGTGTAAGTATACCAATAAGATTTTGCACTCTATCTCCCAAAAAATTTGTTTGTTCAGGAGGACAATCATTGCATTGTCCATTTCATTGATCAACATGGTTCTTTCGGGTTCCAGCCATCGTATAAAACCCAAAAAGAATAGTGTGAGAGGCAAAAATCATGCTAGGGAAAACAACATAATAAAGGGGGATTACCTTCAATATCTAACATATTAGTTTTAATTCTAAGATCATTAGCGCAATTCTTGGACTATAACCTATACTTATACTTAACCTTAGGGACATCCCTAGACATACCTTAGAAATATCTCTAGGGATATCACTAAAGTTCTCGCATCCTAGTTTCTAAAGGCTGACTAAACCTTTCCTCTGATACCAACTGTAGAGACCCGAAGCTTAACGTACATGGACATTACATTACTTTTGCAGAATACTTAGTACATAACAAAAACACACACACTATGATCGTAATAGTTTAGTGGCTTTGGAAACTCGGAATATAATCTTCTAATCATGGTGAAAGATCTTCAACATCTCCCATAAATATCTTCGTATTTTTACCTATAACCTTTCTTTATATCCTAGGGAAAAGAAAATATAAAAGGGTGAGCTCAAACGCTCAGTAAGGGTAAACAAAATAAATATAAATCACATCATTTTCATAAGAACATAACATTTTCCAAATCTTAACCTGCAAAAGAGAGCATAATTTCATAACATGGGATAAATCATAGTAGTGAAATGAAATCCCAATAATCATAATATAAATCTTAAAACTTTGTTCCATACACACCTAATCATAGAGAATAATTTCTTGTTAGTCAAGACTCATTTCCAAGACTATCTTAGTGGACAAAGTCTATTTCTGAACCGAGTTCACTCCTCGTTTCAGTCCTGTTTCACTGAACCAGTTTAACCTGCCGTTCCAGCCATGTTTATCTCATGAGATATAAAATATTTACCCAATGCATTACAGGGAGATATAGGTCCCACCCATCTCATAATGATACCATTCTTATGTGTGCCACAAAATCATAAACCATACATCATATAATAACCCATATAATAAAAATGGGATTCTTAAACATCGTGACATCATAAAAAAATTCATATAAGATAAAAGAATTCATAAAAATAATTTCATCACAACATAATAAAATTAATGTAACAATAGGGATCGAAACAGAACTCTTTATTATCTTAGATGGAAAATAATTTTGACAAAACACTTGAACTCCATTCTTGAGGAAAATATCCTTTCTACTTCAAAAACATTTTTCCTTTCTTAACATGTCATACATTTTTAAACTAAAAGAAGTTGACTAAAAATAAACATGAAAACATGTAAGGGAAGCTTCTTGGAAATAATTTTTTAAAAATCCTTTCATGCTGTATAAGTTAAATGAAAAAATTCTTCTCATACTTTTGTCGGAAAAGTCAAAAAGTACCTCGTATGAAAAACAACAAAAGATTACTTTCATATCTTCTACTAAAAACTCACCGAAGAGTAAAATTTGATATAAACTATTTTATAAGGATATAAATGTTACATATCGAGGAAACATGGATGTGGATGATAAAATAAACCCCAGTAAATACCAAAGTATAAACAATCTTGGATAAAAATGAGATTTTGATATTTCCCTTTCCTTATGTACGATTTGCTTCGTAAGTGTCTGGACGTCCTGAATAATGATTTAAATAATGTTATTGAATTATTCCAGAATCATACTCATTGTTATGATATCATATATGGTTCACTTATGACTTTATATTAACCATTCTTTTGTAAATTCCATGTTAAAGAGCGTTTTGGGTAAAATCGTCTCATTTGTCATCTATGTTTTGACTTGTAATTATTGATATGATTACATAGATCATGACTACTTAATTCCAGAATACAAAACATGATTTATATATAATATATATTCATATTATACATAAATATAATAAATCAGTAAATGGAAAGAAATACACCGTTACTGGAGACGGTAGGCCATATGTACGCATGAATGATGTTTTAGTTTCCTTATTGAGTTGAATGGAATTAAGTAGAAGACATACATATATATACACATAAATCCAGTATCATTATTATGTCATATATTTCATGATTACATAATATATATACTTTATAATCATTCATGAATGGTTAATCATTGAGAATGAATCTCATCACGTCGTGGAGACGGTATTCCGTACGTACGCACGAGCGATGATATCATTCCCATGATCGTGGAATTTTATTGGAGTGTATCTATACTATTACAAAATCAATATCACTTTACAATAATCATATATAGTTATTATTTACACCATTATACCCATCCATGTAAGGTGGTGGTGGAAAATAGATTACACCACGGCGTGGAGACAGTATTCCGTACATACGCACGCGCGGTGATTTCGTTTTCCGTAGGATGGATAGATGGTGAAATAGGATTGTTTCATAATTATAATAACATACCAGTATATGAGTGATACTGATGTTATTACTTCATAATAAAACAACCTTAGAAGAAGAACTGGAAGAAGAAATAAAGGTGAAATAATCGGTAACGGAAATTATTTTATTATAAAGTCAAATTCGGTTTGAAATAGCACCAAATTGATTTATTTCGAAGATAAGGTGGGGATGGGTCGAAATAATCTCATCCAATAGAATTTATACAAGTTTAGGTTCCTATTATAATCTTATCATTTATATTTAACTTTAAGTGAGATAATTTTACTTTTACTGTGTCTTCTTGTTTTCTTACACTATAAGGTTAATAAAAATACTATATCAAGACAAACGAACCCCAAGTTGTTTATTATTAATATATATAACCTTATATAAGTCATTTGGCTGAATCTTAGATTTTTAGAAATAAAATCATAATTAATAATATAATATTTGTTTTAAAAACTATTTTATGTCAATTTTGACACTATTTAGTAATTGATTTTTGTGAAAATCATAACAGAATGATTAGTTCGAAAAAAGTTAATTAAATCAATAATAAATTGTCATATTAACCTATAAAAGTATTGTAATTCATAAAAAAGTCTCAAATTACATTTATTTGGGTATTTATAACATCAATTATGTCAATATTTCATTAATAAGATAATTACTACATCATCTTTGTGTCATAAATAAATTAAATTATATAATCTATAAAAAATAAAAATAAAAAAACATTATGTAGGAAATCTTTTTAGATTTCTAATGAGTATTTATAGTGGAATTTATCTTATGTATAACGCTATATTAAAAATTATTTACTTAATAAACTTTGATTTTAACTATTTTAACCCTTCTTTAAATAAATTAATAAAAAATGTCCTAATCTAATCCAAGTGGGCCTAAATGATCACATTTTATTCCTAAGGTTGTTTTTGGTTGAATTAAACTTATCCAATAGAATTAGTGCATGTGTTAGGGTAATAATAATAACATTTTTATCCTTAATTACCCTATTTACTTTTAACTGTGGTAAAAAAAATTAAAAAGTTACTACTCACCAAAAATTATTATCATCTCATTGAACCAAATTTTACTTACTATCATCAACCGTGTCTCTCGGATTTTTGAAATTCCGCTCACAGAAGCAGTAAAAATAAGTTTTATGAAAAATTCATTTTTTTAACTTCCACATAGTGGTTTCATTATTCATCAAAAAATGAAGGATTCTAGAAAAATACAAAAAATTAGGCCTAAGCTATATTTTATATTATGAACTCAAAAATTATGTCTATTTTACCAAATTAAAAACATATTAGTTGCATTAATTAATTTAAAAATAAATTCATGTCGTCAAAACAAATAGCGTGTTCTTAAGAGATAATAACTATCAAAATATTGACACTTGTTTATGTCTGGTTTAAATGTAGAATTACATCCAATAACCAACATTGTATTAAATTGTAAAAATATATTCTAAATATACTTTAAAACCACTTAAATTAATAATTTACCATTATTAATTATTTCGATTAAAGAGGTTGTTTTTAATTAAAATTTAGTAATTTTCACTAGTCATCAGAAAATGAAAGTTATCCGA
This sequence comes from Viscum album, assembly GCA_963277665.1. Classification (NCBI taxonomy): domain Eukaryota; kingdom Viridiplantae; phylum Streptophyta; class Magnoliopsida; order Santalales; family Viscaceae; genus Viscum; species Viscum album. The sequence goes on from OY728120.1 coordinate 1,129,119,172, forward strand.
AAAGTACCAAAATTTCACCCTAATCTAATTTCGATATTCCGAATCCAAAAATGATGTCTATATTGAAAAATATAATTTAAAAAATTTCGAAAAGTGGTTATTACTATTCATAACTACTAGTTTTAAGCATATCGCTGTTTAGTGAAACTCGGTATTGCGTACTACACACGCTATCGAGGAAGGTCGTGATTGCGTTTAATGCAAGGAAAGTCAAGGATGTGTGTTGTGCAAGCTCCTTTTGGTGTAGCGTACAACAAAAGACATTAATGAAATTAAAAATAATATTTTTGATAAATTCTCGGGGTGTTACAGAATTTATGTACTATCAATAGAAATATATAACATCACACATTAGGGAAATATTTTCTCCCCATCTTAATCATTTCAAATCACATAGGTCAACCACCTAACCGAATTCATCATTTATCTACTATGCTATGCTCTCAAGCACACAGTCTAAATTCTGTTATGGCATCAATGCTAAACATTACCCATTGGTCCCAATATTTTAAGGATATACAAGATCGATGATACTAGCCTTCCAGAACCACCCCACTCTCCATGTTAATCATACTGCAAGAGTTCCCTCTTTGGGTCCAAATGTTTATATCATTGTCTGAACACCATACATGGTCACCTCTTGCTCATTCAATTCACATTAGAAATGAATGTCCCATGGACATCGTGACATACAATATCATATGTGAAATCATATTACGAACTCATGATATTGGTTATAAAAAAATAGTGGTAACACACTAATTATTGGGAATAATGCACTTCATCATTCCCATGTCATCATATCGTAGTCCTCAAAATACCATCCTATCCAAAATTCTACCGGTGAATAACTACCTAGTGACCCAAATTTATGGGGGAAATGAAAACTCTCAACATTCTCTTAATTATCCACCCTAAGGATTTGAAGAACCACATAGTTATATCATGGCATAGATTGGTGAATCATCTCAAATACATCAATCACATATACTCAATGGTGATGTGAAAACAGTCATAGTCCCACTACATTATTATAATAATACGGGTACCCCTCTAGGGTCCATATATCATGGGGAACATATATTTCATTAATCCCACATTCCCTATTTATTGATACAGTAACTAGTGTCTAATGGTCTGTTTTGGCTCTATACACTTCTTTCTATCTCAAGGAAATTATAAACACATTAATTAATTAAATTCCAATCACCTATATACATATAGAGACATCATATAATATCCCAAAATACAAATTAATATATATTATGATATGCTCAAGGACCACATGCATTATACCTGGATTTGTCACCCTTTCCATGACTATTCATCCTTGGACAAGAGTCAAATATTCTCATGAGATCATATCTAAAACCTGAATTTGCAATAAAAGTTATTATAAAAAATTAAATAAATTATACATCTAAATTAAAATAGGAATAATTGACTACTATTGAGTGGGAATTCTTCATTACAAATTTATGTTTTGATACCCAATTTACCCTCTATTATTTTATATGATTTACCATTATTTTTATTATTTTTATTATTCTAAATGTTTTGTTTTTATTTGTTAACTAATGTTATATATTATCATATGTGTTATTGCGTGTAAATTATTTTTTAGAGTTATATTTATTATTATTTAATTTATTAATAGTTATGATTGAGATATGAAGCTTAGAAAGAAATATAATTATTTCTCAAGAAATATATAATATTATGTTTGTTGTTTTATTATCTCATATTAATATGGTGGAAATTAGAGTAGATCACATCATAATTGTGCATCTATTATTTCCTTGGATAGATAAGAAGTTATTTTTTATTGTATTCAAATAAATTATTTTATGAATTGGGTATTTAGATATTTTTAATTTTTTTTGATGTAACAAAATGATTTCAATAATTAATTATTTTTTCACATTGAATGTTATGATGTATTTAGATGATATAATGTGTTTCAGAAATTAGATTTATGTCATCATTGATCTAATATAGTAGATAAAAAAGATAGGGTTTTTTCTGTAATTTTCTACGATATTATTCAGGGATCATGAGAATGATCCTTATGGAAAAGTGAGATTAATTTTATAAGTGTTACTAGGATTTATATTAAAACATCATGGGAAAACAACCCCATAATAATTATGAATTGGAAATAAATCATTTAAATAATGTTTAAATGTAACCCTTATAGGACTCGGAGGCCCAATTTCTCAAAGACCGATTAAAATTTGATTCCCCAATGTAAATATAGATTAAAATGTGAATTAGATGACATTAGGGAATAATATGAGCATCCAAACTTCATATCATAGTCTTAGTCACCATGTGGTCATAATGGATAACCCATATTTTAACCCATTTATAGATAGATGGCCACATTATATGTTATATAGAGCCGATTTATCATTATATATACATACATATAGTCGATGTTTATCTAAATTTTGAATATTTATTACCCAGATATAGTATTTCCCTTTTGGGGATACCCCACACCCAAGAAAAATTATTAAATTGGGCATGGTAGAAACATGTTAACAAAGATGGAGGTGACAAACTGCATGACATAGTGTGGAGATTAGAACTGCATCATACCCAAACATGGTTACAATATGTAGGAACACGACTCTCATACAGATTATAAATACATAAGATGAATTAATTGTAATTGGGAAATACACTAAAAAATAGTCACAACATATGAAAAACATGACGAATGGAACATGAATAACATGATAGGATCGAACATTTGAAGGAACTAGTGACACTTCATAAAGATGAAATTCATGCCTCAAATGAAATATGAGTTTTAAGAACCCGGTTCTTATTTTTGAGGTACGAGTTTCTTCTTTTCTATTTTCCTTAAGTGTTTTTGAGAAAATATGGAAAATGGGGAAAATCCTAAATTTTGAATCTACACGCCATGTACTTTTCCACATGTCATGTAGTTTTTTCCATTTGGGATGGGTACATGGGGAGTGTAGCCATGTCGGCGACGAAGGGTGTAGGAACTGACTACACGTCGTGTGGTGGTCCTTTACACGCTGTGTAGTCAGTCGGCATGCTAAAACAGTAAGGTAGTGGAGCATCCACCAGCTAGGCAATAGTACACGCCTTGTACTCAAGAGTACATGCAGTTTACTCAATTCGGAAGATGAACAGTGTGGTGGTGCCGCCAGAGGAACAGTTAAATGAAGGAAGTACACGCCATGTACTTGGAAGTATACACTGTGTAATTTGTTTTTTCGCTTAAATGGGTAGTAGCCTCCCATGTTCATAGGTAAGGCTTAGAACCAAATGAGACGAGATGGAGTGGACGACCGAGCCTTTGGAGATCCGTCAATCGCGAACCGAGAATCCGATTCCGCCTCGGATGATCTCGTTGGAACCGCGCCGGTAAGCCCGCCATTCTACTAGGGTGTTACTTACCAATTATTCTCCTAACGGGAGTTATTTTAGGTTAAATGAAAGTATTCTTACCTCAGATCTACGCCACTCTTTGGCGTTTCTGTGATCGACGATCATGTATACCGCTCGTTGACGTAAAAGGTAGGTGGATTGGTGTAAATTTTTCCAACTGTCGTGTGTTTTGTGCGTGTTTTTTTCCATGGACCCATATTGGGGTGTCGTGTGGCTAAGACCAATGCTATATTAAATACCTATAATTGATTATGTAATTTAAATGTGATATTAAAATGCTGTTTTAGATCGTTTCTTGGATTTGGAACAACCCTGGTGTGTGTTCCACTATTTTTCCATTTGGCCAGGATACCCGAGTGTATGCCTTTAATTTAGTAATTGGTTAATTGCCCCGAGAGTAATTTTTTGTTTACTACTTGTTTACATGTTGGGCATGGCCCGATTACCTGTTTAACCTGAGGGCGTTGTTGTGATTAGCCTGTGGGCACTGCACTATTTATCCTGAGGGTAGTAGTTATTTCGCATGAGGGAATCCTTTCGTGCCTGAGGGGTTCACTTCTGTGCCTAAGGGAGACACTTCATACGCCTGATGGAAAAATTCTGTTATGCCTGAGGGCTATACCTACAGGTTGGATTCTGATTACATGAGGGTTGGGTTTGCGTGTATGAGGACACTGGTTATTTACATAGAAATGTACTTTGGTGTTTTCATATATTAAATGGACTAAAAAGTATATTAAAATAGCAATATAACTAGTTAAGTTAGTTACTTTTCAGTAATTCTTACTTTATTGAATTTTACTAATGCGCACTATTGTTTCATGTTTGCTTGCAGTTGGGCACGGGCCTTTCATGGGTTCATACTGAGATATATTTCTCACACCCTATTTGGGTCATGCTTTTCGGCCCAAATAGATTATGTTTCTGCTGGTGTGGATAGGGGCAAAAGTCCCTATTCCGGTACTTGACTGGGGCAGAGGTGTAGGGGGCATGGGACCGAGCCTAGGCTCGCAATGCCGTTGCTAGCAGTTCTACTTTGTTTTTCTATACTCGGTATTTTGTTGTACTGTAGTGACATATGACATGTTCTGGCTATTTTCATAGAATTGATACATGTTGCATCATTATTTCTTTACAGTTGGTTATATCTACTGTAGTTGTTTATTCAGTTGTGTATGGTTTATTGCTTCCAATGTCATTTTATGTTTTATTTTTATTCCGCTGCGCTGCACTTTGACAAATGAGGGCATAGTTTCCCCACTATCAGACCTGGGCCCTCGCTGCTACTCGGCAGCCTCTGGCATTTGGGGAAATGCACTTGAGGTCATGTGGCGAACCAGGTTCAGGGCACCTGTTGAGTGGAACCCGGGTTTGGGACATTAAAAAGTGGTATCAAAGGCAGTTCATTTCTTTGACTTACTATTTGGAGCCGTATTCAGGGATAGGACGAATGGTAATTAGTAATAAGTTGTGCCCGGGCATTACAAACCCGTGTACATGGAAAATCCAGTCTACCTCGTATTTTTCAATTCTTCTATTTTTTCAATTTTATAGTTGATTTGATTTCACTGTTAGGTGACGCACATGAGATTGTGCTGTTTATATTTTTTCATATTGGTTCTATTTAGTTGCAACCTGATGAGATGAGGGTATGCCATCTCAGGCATCATATAGGCACATGCTAGATATCACATGCTATTCATAGTTTCCATGCCATGTAGGTGAATTAGAAATTGCATGTTGTTGTGATAGTTGTTGAGCTAGAGAACCATGCTGTTGTGATAGCTGATTTGATAAAATACATGCTATGTGATAGGGTATTTTCTTGTGTGAGACGGTTGATATAATGGACTCCAAGATTTGGTTTTTGGGTAGTATGTGCCCCCATTGACCATAATTTGGTGGATCATTAGTTTTTTGTATTGTTATGGCACATATAAGATGTCAAACAATGATTCGTGGGGTGTATGGGCCCTCACGGGTCAGAATTTGACACTTAGGTGTTAGTTTTCAGTATTTTCTGGGTTCTGGGGAAGTTTTAAAGGCATACTATCTGGAAACCCAGAATACACTCCGTGTAGTATTTTTTATACACGCCGTGTATGTTCTTATGTTTGGGAATAAAAATGAACTTTTTGCTTACACGCCGTGTATCCGGAGTACACACAGTGTAGTGTTGACCCGGAGTCCGGTCGTGTAACTAACAACACGAGTTGGTGAACTCATTTACCGAAAACATCGTGTCAATGATGAACACACAGTGTAGTGTAACCTGGGGACTCGGCCGGGTAACTAATAAACATGGGCCGGTGTCACCTCTCCTTGAACACGATGTGTACCTTTGGGACACGACGTGTAGTCTTGTGCGAGGAAAGACCATGTGGTGTTAGCCGTGCGGTGGTGAAACAGAGTGGTGTACACGCCGTGTGTGGGTGTAACACGCCGTGTAGTGTTAAGCTGAGTAGTCAGCCATGTCACAGATGACATGGGAAGTTGAAAAATAACATCATACACATCGTGTATATATTGTACACGCCGTGTAGTTTTTGTTCAATGGAAGTTGTGTGGCTTATCCGTGCAGAAGGACTTGAGCAGAGGAGGAGATGTCAAGTACATTCCATTTAGTCAATATACACACCGTGTAGTCTTGTTTTTCAAATCATTAAATTCATTCTTCATCTTTTTTCTTTTGTGGTTCCATCACTTACGATCTTAATAATCTTGAATTGAAGGTGTGATTTAGACCTTGTACTGTCATACCGCCTAGACAACTACACGTTTTTGGCCAGGAGAGCAGCGACGAATATACTCCAAAGATGTTGGGCCATGGGATACCAATTGATCCTCTATCAGAGCCAGATACGGCGCTAGCTGTTATACTAGACACCGGCACGGAGGCACAGTTCCGTGAAGGCTTTATGCAGTTCATGCTGACCTTTCAGGGAGCATCGCAGGCTACCACATCTATGGCTGAGCTGACAAAAATCTTCCAGCAGTAGCATCTACCTACGTTTTCTGGTGATGGAAGACCACATGCTGTAGAGTCTGGGTTGGGGTCGATGTAGACTATTTTCGAGCATCTTGAGACGCCTCCAGGGCGGAGGGTCAAGCTCATGACATATATGCTGCTTCATTCCGCCAAGTGGTGGTGGGATGTCACCACCCAGTCATAGAATCATAGAGACATGGCTTGGGAAGAATTGTAGATAGTCTTTTATGAATTCTTCTTTCCAGAGACACTAAGGGAAGATAGGGCTCGATAGTTCATGAATCTGCAGTAGGGAGCTATATTGGTGATGTACTATTCTACTCACTTTATGGAGCTTCATCTTTTTTAACACGTGCTGGTGGGTGATGAGGCGTTGAGAGCCAGAAATTTTGAGGATGGTCTTCCTGATGACATCGGAGAGTTGGTGAATGTTTTCAAGTTTCTTACTGTACACGCTATTGTGAACCAGGAACTCGTTACATAGAGGAACCTGTAGAAGATAGTGGTGTGGGCCATGGCGGTTTAGCATGAGTTTCTGGTACTATTTTTACTGGCAAGAGGAAGAGATAGATGGACTTCTCTTAGGGTGGCAGAACCAGCCATCCAGCTTCTTCAGGGGGCCCAGTCAAGTGCTACCAGTGTGGTAAAGAAGGTAACAAGAGACCACAGTGTCCACAAGAACTAGTGGAGTGTGTCACATACAACAACATTGGTCATCTGCAGTGCTTTTGCAGGGCGTTTGCACTAGTGGCTAGTGAGAGGGGTTATGTGCAGACTCCATGTGTGGGAGCAGGACCAGTGGCTTCTTACCATTCAAGGAACTAGAATGCATCAGGGCATGCTGGAAGAGATGGTGGTCGTGGCCGTTGTATCCAGACACCAGGATCTTAAGGGCAGTAGGGCAGGATAGCTCAGGGTAGCCAGGTTGTGTCGCAGGGCCGCGACACTGGGCATGCATATACAGTGCAATAGACCCAGCAAGAGCAAGATCCCAGAACTTCTACAATCATAGGTACTACTCTAGTAGGTTTTGCCTAATCATTAGTGCTTTTCAATATGGGTTCTACCCATAGTTTCATTTATGTACCCGTTGTGGAGGGACTTGGGCTATTTGTTTCTACTTCTTCTGATATCGTGATTCTAGACACTCCGTTGGGAACTAGAACGTCTGGTGTTCATCAGTGCAAGGAGTACCCCTTGAGTTTGTAGGGTGTCACTTTCTTTGGGACCTCTATGTCTTGGAGATGACATGATATGATGTCATTCTCGGAATGGACAGGTTGGTTCCCTTCTGATCCTTTGTAGACTGCTATCGTCGCAGGTTGAGTTTCACGTCACCAGGGGGAGGAGAGTTTCTATACAAGGGCGAGTGGGATGTTCAGGCAAGTCGAGCTGGACCAAAACATCATGGGTGAGGTGGAGTGACAACCCAGATTGTGAGCTTATATCTAGATGATCAGTGGACTTGTCATATGGATTTCCCTCCAGTTGTTGATCGTTTCAGGAATGTCTTCCTAGACGACATTTCAAGTCTACCTCTGGTGTGAGAGGTGGATGTATCTATTGAGATAGTTCCCAAAGTAGAACTAGTGTTCATTTCTCCTTATAGGATGGCTACACATGAGTTGCAGGAGCTCAAGAGGCAGTTAGAGGAGTTGCAGGCAAAGAGATTTATCCGACCCAGTACATCTCTGTAGGGTTCGCCGGTCCTTTTTACGAAGAAGGCAGATGGTATCCTTAAACTCTGTGAGGATTATCTGAAGCTTAACCAGTTGACAGTTAAGAACCGATATCCATTTCTAATGATATATGATCTGTTTGATCAGCTTCGTGGAGAACGAGTGTTATCGAAGATTGACCTGAGATCAGGATATCATTAGCTGTGCATGAGGCCATCAGATATACCGCTTACAACTTTTCATATCAGATATGGTCTATATGATTACATGGTTATTCCATTCAGACTCACGAATGTTGAAGCATTTTTCATGGCTCTAATGAATCGTGTGTTCATCCGTATGTTGATTCTTTTGTGGTAGTATTAGTGGAGGACATTTCGGTGTACTCTCACACTCGACATGACCATGCCACACATCTTGATATCGTACTTAGTACACTGAGAGAGCATCAGATATATGATAAGCTCTCAAAGTTCCACTTTTGGATGGACCAGATTCACTTCCTGGGTCAAAATATCTCATAGTTAGTAGTTGCAGTAGACCCAGATAAGGTGAGAGTAGTAGTTTCCTTGGAGAATCCTCAGAATGTGTTTGAGATACGATGTTTCTTAGTGCCAGCTGGTTACTAATGACTCTTCATACATGACTTCTCTCGGATAGCAGCACCGTTCACATGTCTAACTAAGAAGGGTGTGATGTTCTATTGGTCAGAAGCTTGCAAGGCAACTTTTCAGGACCTGAAGGGAAGGTTGACATCCGCACCAGTCCTGATACTCCCAGAGTAGGGGATGAGCTATACAGCTTACTGTGATGCATCAGTGATTGGGCTGGGAGCATTTTTGATGTAGGGTGACCGAGTTGTTGTGTATGGGTCTCGGAAGTTGAGGCCACATGAGCGGAATTACCTGACACATGATCTCGAGTTGGATGCAGATTTTCTTGCACTGCGCTTTTGGAGACACTTTCTATTGAGAGATAATTTTGTGGTTTTCACCGAACACAAAAGCCTCAAGTATATCTTTATTCTGAGTGACTTGAACTTGAGGCAGAGGAGATGGGTTGAGTACCTACAGTCCTTCGATTTTGAGCATTCTTATACTCCTCGTAAGGGTAATGCTGTAGCTGATGCACTGAGAAGGATGACTCGGATACAGGTGGTGCAGGAGGCCAGTGGTGAGTGGGAGCTCATGGCCTTGTTCTCTGAGATGCATCTGGAGGTTCATGACAGTCAGGGGAAGACTTATCCTTCATCTTTTCCTGTGACTTCAACTCTATTGGATAGAGTGAGGATGAGGCAGCTATCAGATTCAGAAGGCCTAGTCATACGAGAGTCGATGGCAATTGAGGACCCTTCTCCTAGTTGGAGGATAGGCGATGAAGAAGTTCTACATTTCCATGGATGAGTGTGGGTTGTAGAGGACATACACAAGGAGCTGATGTAGGAGTTTCATGCTTCATCTTGGGCATTTCATCCCTAGGTTACCAAGATGTACCATGACTTTAGACGTCAGTACTGGTGGTCGGGTATGAAGAGAGAGATAACTGGTTTTGTTACGAGGAGTTCTACCAGACAGCAGGTGAAGGCGGAGCATCACAGACCCACTGGACTGTTACAGCAGTAACCCATTCCAGAGTAGAAATGGGATGATGTCATGATGGATTTCATGATGGGATTGCCGAGGTCACCTAGAGGCAATGATGTCCTATGGGTTGTTGTGGAAAGACTCATGAAGGTAGCTCACTTCTGTCCAATAAAAGAGACCTTCGGTGTTGATGAGCTCAGACGGCTGTATATCCGAGAGATCATACATCTTCATGGGGTTCCATGTTCTATCGTTTCAGATAGGGTCACCCGATTTACATCTTGTTTCTGGATGTGTTTTCAGAGGGCACTGGGTACACAGGTTCTCTTGAGCACATCATACCACCCTCAGACCGATGGCTAGTCAGAGCATATGATACAAGTGCTAGAGGACATGCTGCGTGCATGCGTCCTAGACTTTGGGGGCTCTTGGGGGAAGCATATACCCCTAGTTTAGTTTTCCTATAACAATAGTTTTAAGTAGACTATTGAGATGGAATCATTCGAGGAATTATATGGTAGGCCATGCCAATCACCCTTGTGCTGGTTAGAGGCTGGTGAGGCAGCTTTAATGGGACCACAGCTCATGCATGAGTCTTCTGAGCAGGTCCAGTTGATTCGGAAGTGGATGGCTACTGATTAGTCTCGAAAGAAGTCATATGCTGATCGCGATAGAGGACCTTTGGAGTACTTGATCAGGGATCTGGTTTTCATGCTTATTTCACCGAGTCTGGGACACAAATGGATCAAGAGACAGGTGAAGCTTTCACTGAGCTATGTGGGGCCATTTGAGATTCTGGAGAGAGTTTTGATGGCTTCCTATCGGTTGTGGTTACCGCAGCGGTACCAAGCCGTGCACGACGTCATCCACGTATCTCAGTTGTGAAGCTAACATTCAGACCTGTCTCACATCTTTCAGCCCGAGGAGGATGAGTTGGAGGAAGATGCGTCCTTTGAGTAGCATGCGATTCGTATCATTGACAAGAGCATGAAGGTTCTCTGAGGCTGGTCAGTTCCTCTCATACGGGTACTATGACAGCATGGCCAAATGCTGGACGAATCCTGGGAGTAGGAGACTGATGTACGTGCTCAGTGGCGAGATCTGTTCTGAGATATATCTTCTCCACCCTTGGAAGGCCAATTCGAGGACGAATTGCTATAAGGGGGGAAGTTTGTAAGAATCTGGTTCTTATTTATGATGTATGGACTTCTTCGTTCCTCTTTTCCTTAAGTGTTTTTGAGAAAATATGGAAAATGAGAAAAATCCTAAATTTTGGAACTACACGCCGTGTACTTTTCCACATGTCGTGTACTTTTGGCCGGGTGGGATGGGTACATGGGGTGTGTAGCCATGTCGGCGACGAAGGGTGTAGGAACCAAATACAATCCATGTGGTGGTCCTTTACATGCCGTGTAGTCAGTCGGCATGCCAAAACAGTAAGGCGGTGGAGCAGCCGCCAACTGGGTGACAGTACACGCCGTGTACTCAGGAGTTCATGTCGTGTACTCAAGTCAGCAAATGAACAGTGTGGCGGTGCCGCCAGAGGAACATTTAAATAAAGGAACTACACTCCGTGTACTTGGAAGTACACATCGTGTACTTTATTTTTTTTCACTTAAATGGGTAGTAGCCTCCCCTGTTCAAATGGAAGTCTTAGAACCTGACGAGAGGATTGGGAGTGGATAGCCGAGACTTTGGAGATTCGTCGATCGCGAACTGAGAATCTGTTTCAGCCTCGGATGATCTCATTGGAACCGCACGGGTAAGCCCTCCCTTCTCATATCATGTTGCTTAAGAATTATTCTCCTAATGGGATTTATTTTATGTTGATTGAAAGATTTCTTACCTCGGATCTAGGCCGTTCTTGGGTGTTTCTGGGATCGACGATTGTGTATACCGCTCGTTGACGTATAAGGTAGGTGGATTGGTGTTAATTTTTTCAAATGTCGTGTGTTTTTTGAGTTTTGGTGCCATGAACCCATGTTGGGGTGTCGTGTGGCTGAGTCCATTGCTATATTAAATACCTATAATTGATTAGGCAATTTAAATGTGATATTAAAATGCTGGTTGGGATCTCTTCCTGGATCCAGAACCACCTCGGGGGTGTGTTCCACGGTTTTTCTGTTTGGACAGCATACCCTAGGGTATGACTTTAATGTAGTAAGTGTAGAATTTCCTCGAGAAGAATTTCTTGTTTACTACTTTTCTACATGTTGGGCATTTCCCAGTTACCTATTTAGCGTGAGGGCGTTGTTGTGATTATCCTGTGGGCACTACACTGTTTAGCTTGGGGGTAGTAGTTATTTCTCTTGAGGGAAACCTTTCGTGCCTGAGGGCATGACTTCTATGCCTGAGGGCGACACTTCGTATGCGTGAGGGAAAACTTCTGTTATGCTTGAGGGCTATACATGCGGGATGAATTCTGATTACTTAAGGGTAAGGTTTGTGTGTCTGAGGACACTATTTGTTTACATAGAAATTCACTGTGGTGTTTTCTTATATCAAATGGAATAACAAACATATTAAAATGGCAATATAACTGGTTATGTTAGTTACTTTTCAATACTTCTTACTTTATTGCATTTTACTGCTGCACATTATTGTTGCATATTTGCACGTAGTTGGGCACGTGCCTTTGGTGGGTGCCTAATAAGATATATTTCTCACACCCTGTTTGGGACATTCTTTATGCCCGAAACAGATTACGTTTCTACAGGTCTGGATAGGGGTAAGCTTCCCTATACAGGTACATGACTTTTGCTGAGGAGTATGAGGGAATGGGACAGAGCCTAGGCTCGCAATACCGCTGCCATCTATTCTGCTTTGTTTTTTTGTACTATGTATTTTGTTGTATTGTAGTGATATATAACATGTTCTGGATGTTTTCATAGAATTTAGACATGTTTAATCATTAGTTATATACAGTTGGTTATATCTACTACAGTTGTTTATTTCAGTTGTGCATGGTTTGTTTCTTTCGTAGCCGTTGTATGTTTTATTTGTATTCCGATGTGCTACAGTTTGAAAAATGAGGGAATAGTTTCCCCTCTATCAGACCTGGGCCCTCGCTACTAGTCAGCAGCCTCTAGAGTTTGGGGAAATGAGCTTGAGGTCACGTGTCAAACTGGGATCGGGGAACCCGTTGAGTGGAACCCGGGTCCGGGACGTTACATGAGAATTACACACACATGTTGAGTTTAGAATGCATGATCTCATCTCATTCAAAAGTGAGGGTAATTTCATATATTAATAAAATCAATGTTACATGAAACAAGCAAGAAGGATAGGAGATACAACATTCGTAGATGGAGTCTAATGTTATATTCCTAAGGAATTTCATGTTACATTACTCAATAAAGATAAACCTCGCAGCATTGATACATAACAAAAAAACAACCTAACTGTGACATATAGGGATGAACAACGTAGGATGGTCACCTTCAAGGTAGTTTTTTATGACTGTTAAAAAAATATGATAAATGCGATTAGGGTTTTGGTATTTAAAAAAATGGAGGGAGTGAATTGTGATCCTATTTCATGAATTTTGGTTAATGTATAAGACTGAAAGAGGTTTAGAAATCCTTAGTACTGATTGGACAGAAGACACGAATAATGTTCATACCACCTTTTCAGTTTTATCGAATCTCAAGTCAAATTTTATTATATTCATATATATATATATATAAATTAATTAGAAAATTTATGATTTTAGTAAATCATAATTAGTAATATAATTATATAATGATAAATACATAATCTATTACTCAAAAAATTATGATAATTAATAATTCATAATAAAGTATCTATAATTAGTATTTAAAAATATATATAATATTATATTATATAATAATTATTAATAAATAAATCTAAAAAATTTAATTATTGATAATTACTTATTGAATATATTAGTTAGTATTTTTATAATAATGAATATATAGTTAATATATTAATAATTTCTGTTTAATATATAATATAATATATTAATAATTATTTATTAATATATTATTAGTATATTTAATAAATATTGTGAAATGCATTATTAGATAATATATTTATTAATTATTAAATTTATTTTGTTTAATTATTTAATAATATATAAATAATTTCCTATAATTATTAGTACATTACTAATTAATAATTATTATTATCAATTAAAATAATATATTAAAAATTAATATATATTAATATATATTAAATATTTTTGTTAATAATTATATTTTTAGATATTTAATTAATAATTTGAAACATTATATTAAGAATTACAAATTATATTTATTTATTAATAGTAATATTATCTTTTTAATTATATAATAAAAAATATATATAATAATGTATACTATTATAATGATAAAAAATAATTATGTTCTTAATATTATTATTAGTCATATTATTAATAAATAATAATAATTTATTAAATTAATATATTTTATATAATGATTTATCAATAATATAATTAATATAAATTGTAATTATTGTTTTTAACATGCATGAATAAATAAATTATATATTAATAATAATAATAGAATTTTTTTAATTATGTTAACTAATTATAATATTTTGTTTTTTAAAAATGTAAAATTGAGAAATTAAAAATAATAAACTAGAAACCATAGTTAGATATTTATGAACAATGAAAAATGTGTCACCCTCGTGTACATCATTGTCTCAAATGATCTTATGTTCCACAACATTTTGTATAAATAATGTGTCTATATCTTTTTTGTCAATGTAAATACTCTAGCATATGTACCTCTAATGTATTATCTATTTTAGATGCATCCCCATAATCCTTTATGATAGGTGGTTAATCAAAAGTACCATCATCCATAACCTATCTTGGCTTGAAGGAAATTTCAAGTTGGCTCGAACTATCTCCCCCATTGGAATAATGTACAACCCTGACCCCAAAATCCCTAAGTTGATGCATTACCTTATTACATAAGAATGATCATAAGGAATCATATCCCGAATATTTTAACAGTATAGATGTTTTGGAAAACTAGAATACAAACCTGATACTCATAATACATCAGGAAAAGAGAAAAATATCATAACATAAGTAAAATCTCAACATCCGTTAAACTCATTAAATGTATTACTCTTCAAAACCTAGGTTTATAAAACATAATAAGTGATAGATCGAATTATTTTTAAGGGAAAATAATGTTGAAGTGATAATGATTTCATAAGAATAAATCAACATTGGAAGGTATGTAACAAATTAAAGATTCTATTTAAATAACTCGATAAGGCCTAATAAATATGAAATGTTAAATAACTAAAAAAACCATTTAATTATTTAAATGAGAATGAAATGCATCAATAAATTTTATCATTTGAGAATCCAATGGATTATGAAATTAATTACAAAAAATATATATGATGGATATGCATAACTACTGGACGTCATGTCTGAGGCACATGAAAACCTATACTGTCAAGACCATTGAGAAGATGGGATAAAACTAAAGGTAGAAACCTATATAGTTTGGCCACCATAATTGACTCATGAGAACTTGTCGATGCATCGATGGTCTATGTAATGTCTGACACCCACCAGTCACTACTAGTGTAATAATTTTCACATATATCAAGTAATAAATTTAATTAATAAAAAATATTCCTTATCAAATTTTCATATTCAGTAAATAATAAAAATATATCAAAAAATTTCTAGAAAATAAAATAATTATCAATGTAAATACCTTATGTAAAAATGGTATACAGTTTTTGAAATAAACATATCAATGAAAAAATATATGGATAATTATAGAAAATTTAATATATAATAATTGAAGGGAATTTAATTATTTAAATGGACTAAAAATGAATCAATAAATTTAATTTCAATTCTATAATGGTTGAAATAAATCAGAACATGTTAGGAGGAAGAATAAGAATGGTATCAATTCAAGATATCCCAATTGGAGTAAAAATAAATGGTTTTTGTTATTGTTTAACAGAAACAATATAAAAATATCTTTTTAAAACATTCATGAGAAAATATACATTTCATTTACAAAAATTAAAATCATTTTCTTCAAAAATTATATGTATATTTTTTAAAACAAAAAATCAATCTTTTAAATATCCAAAGGAAGATTAAAATAAATGATGATGGGTAATTCATTATATTTCCCATTATGTAAAATGGTTAAAAAATTTCATTATTTATAAATGTATAGAAAGGATCAATTGAAAAAAAGTGTAAATTCTCATTAATAAATCATTTAGGAAAGGCTAAACAAATTTTGATACTCTTTTTTGAAAAAATAGGTTTTTCTGTGAAAATAGGTTGTCCCCCAAACGATAGAAATTATGTTGGGTTTTTATAAACACATTTTCACAAAATATTTGAGTACCAATTTGTGGTAAAATGATTCTATTACTTTAAAAAAATGTTCATAATAACCATAGGATAGTAAAATTAACGGTTAAATTTAATAATTATCATATAAATTCCTTTAATGTATTTTCAGTAATGAGTAATCTCAATTAGTGATATTGTGAAATAATCCCTTAAAATTATTATAATGTTAAAGTGATAAATAATAAATGAAATGTTTATGTGTATCAAATATAAATCTGCATATTATAATTTTAAATATATCAATGTATTTTCAAATTCATTATACCCAAAATCATATAATATTAATTTTAATGAGTATGTAATATAACCCAATGAAAATGAATTGTGTTTTGAAATTTCGTTTAGACTTGGTAATAATAAGTTCAAATCCCCATAGATTAAGTAATTAAAATTCCAACTCAAAATAAGATGAATAATGATTTATTAATAGTATTAAATGTAAAATGGGATTCATATACACCCTAAAAAGAAAATGGATTCATAACATTACATGATTCTTTAATTAAATTAAATTGAGTGGAAAACTATTACCTTGTGTTTCCTTTTTGATGAACATCCCTTAATATCATATATAATAGTTTTCAACAAATTATAAAATTGTTATATAACCATAATAAAATTTATAATATTTTATATTAACTTCTTATAATATCTTATTACCCATTTGTTAACAATATTCTAATATTTTCACTATTTAAGGTGCTAATTGACTAGTTTTCCAAGAATATTTTGACATAATATTTTTTACTTCTTATGTTGATGATAATTTATCTATATAACTAATTTAAAAAATGATTCAATTATCATATATTATCAGTATATATGTATTAAAAATAATCCATAATATTTGGAGATATCAAATAAAATGCATCGTTCATAGATATAGTAGGTTGTATGTATGCATGAATGGTACTTCCATTTTTTATCATATTTAAAAGAATGAATAGTAAATGATATATATATATATATTATAATTCTAGTATCATTTTTATTTCATTTATGTCACATATTTTTATTATGTTCGTCCTTTATAAATTCTATGTATATATTGAACGAATCACATAGCTCTGAGGAGGTAATAGTCCACACATCCAAAAACGATGTTATCTTATTCCTTCAAAATGGAAATGATGAAGTTATATGTTATAAAAGAATCAAATATTAATAAATAAACAACAAATATCATATTTATTATATATTAACTATAAATTCACCATTATACCACCCTTGAATGGAGGTAATGGAAGAACGAATGACCTCAGTTCATGAGGCGGTAGTCTATCGTACAGACATATGATGATTGAGTATGTAATTTTATTGATGTGTGCGAAATTGTAGGTATAATATTTATATTAAAAATATCATTATACTTAAGGTTCATAGGATATTATATTATCATTATATAAAATGCATTCCTGGGGTGGAGAATCAAATTAAAAAAATTTGTTCATTATATAACGTTTCCTCTTATTCGTGCAACCCCTTATGATTTATAACAGAATTCTTCTTTGGATTTAATTTTTCCAACATTTAGAATTATAAGAGGATATATAAACGTTTTTATATTATATTGGATGATATAGACTGATCTAAAGGGCTTGATAGGTGTCGTTAAATGGGAGTCGTGACTGACTTTTTACAGTGGGGGATTATTTGAATTCTTGTAAATATAAAAACATAACACTATTGAAAGGTCTACCATACATAATGTCCTAGAAATAATGATTAATATTCAATAAAATGGAGTATATTTTCAGAATAGGTCCATACAATAGGTTTTGGACATTTTTCTTGTTCATTTCCTCCCTTATGTGTATGCCCCATTTCCTTGTAAAGACAATAATATCTCTTTATCGATGTATTTAATTTTAATTAATTTTTTTAAGATTTCTATTCAAAAAATATTTTAACATTATTTTAAATTATAAATTATTCAAATTAAAAATATACTATCCATTTCCATAATTTCCAATCACATAATTGGTAGACATTAATTTAAAATTCTTCACAGATTCGAGATGACAAATCGTGGTTTTAATGTGAAAATGATCAAATATTGCTATGATTTTATATCCAATTTCATTGTGATATTGATACAATGACTTAAAATGGATTAAGTTATATGTAATTTAATTAATTATACTTTAAACCCAATTTTAAATATATTTTATCCTCATTATACATTCATAAAAAAAGACAGTTTTTAATTATAATTCAGTATTTTCATTATTCATCAAAAAATGAAACATCCCACAAAAATATAAAAAATTCACCATAACATATTTTTGATGTACCAATATAAAAAAATATTTTAATTATTTCATATAATATTTATATTAGTGTCTAAATTATTTTTTACAATAGGTGCATTTTTAAATGTAGTAAAATTTCCTTTTTATAAAAATAATAATTTTAAGAGAGAAATTTGATCTCTTCTTATCTTATTCCTATCAAATAAATTTTATGAATATGAATAATATTTTATTGAGTATATAATATAGATATATAAATAATATCATTCACTAATAGTAATAAATTTAATTTATTATGATAAAAGTCATTTTGGTTCATAATGACTGTCCTTTATAAAAATATATTCTATATGTTGAATTTTTTTTATTTTCATTTATATTTAGTAGTTTACAAATTAATTAACCAATATTTTTATAAATTAGTTATTCCTCTTTATAACCATAAATTTAATGGATTCATATAATATTATTATATTAAAAATAAACATCTTAATAATATATTATTGTTTAGTAAAACTCAGTTTTGCGTGTAACAAAATCCACTTATCACATTCTCTCTTGCTTCTAAGTCAAACTAAATCAGTTTTTCATTCATTTCAAGACACCAATAAAATTAAAATTATTCTAAAAGGAAAATATTTAAATTTATTTGGGGTTCTAAATTCAACCCTCATAAAATTTTTTCCCTCATAACTTCTAGGTTATTAATGTCTTAAAATATAAGGGTAGTTATCCTTAATAATATCATATGGTTCATATGTTGATTTATCACGTTTGTGATTCCTCTTGAGTAACTTTTCCCTAAAAGTCACATGATTAATCAAATATTTCTCTCTAGTATAAGCAATTTGGGTTGGTTTTTTGTAGTACGATAGATCAGGTTCCATATTCATTTCATATGAGATGATTTCATTTGGTGGGTATGGGATGAACTTCCTTACCATAGGTATTTGGAACACGTCATGTACCTTTGAGAGATCTGGTGTAATTTTCAAACAATAAGAAGAAACTCTATGTCTTTTATTAATACTGATGGTCTTGATGTACCTAGGATTTAGTTTCCCATTCTTAACAAATTATATAACACCCTTATATAGAGATAATTTCAAGAAAAAATTATATCCCACTTGGAAAACTGAATATTTCACCCAATTATCATCATAAATCTTTTACCTACTTTCATTTTCTTTAACATGAGCCTCAATAGGCTAACCAATTTTCATCATTTCATTAACATGTTTTGGGCCTATGAGTTTCCTTTCATAGAATTTATATGTCCCTAGACTTAAGCATTATATAATTTTGAGTTATGTACTGAATTCAAATTGAGGATCTTTTTAGGTTTAGAGTTTTAGAGAATTGGCCCATAAATATTAAATTGCATTTAAAAAATTTAAAATTAGACACTTCTATTCAGTTTCCTTTAATTCATAAAATGATATATCTTAAAAAAACATCTCTACTTCCATATTTAAGACAACTTGACTTTTCCATGATCCCATCCTTGACCCTATTCATCTTTATGTCCAGTGGAAAACATTTCAAAACATGGGATGAGCCAAAAAAGCTTATTAAGGGTTATATAATAAATAAAAAAACATTAGTACATCAATACATACCAAACATAATCTCTTTAGCATAACTCATGGAATCATATGATTTATGAATAACACATAGATATCATTAATCATAAAGGTTACTTATAGAATTTATAACATACATACATTGTAGCTTTCAAAAATACATAGGGAGTTACGTTTGGAATACCCATCACAGTATATTCCAAAATTATCTTAGGAGAAACATTAACATTTTCCTCCATCACATTACCTATTAAATTTGAGAGCTATCTCAGCCTCACCCACCCTATGTTTATCATGTAACCACCCATATATGTAAAAAATTCCCAAGAACCATAACTTGATCACAACACATAAAATAAGTATAAAAAAAAGATAACATCTCCAGGTTTCAAACAAAAAATAACATTTCAATATATTGACATAATCAATCTTTTCCCAAAACCATTTTCAATACCAAAATATATAAAAATAGTATATGGTATTTATTTTCTTTTTAAAAACACTACATATTGTTAAGGAATCCAAATATCAAATAATTCTCGCGGCAGCGGAAATGTCATTGTCACATCATTTTTTAAATAGGAACAATTTTTTTTCATTTTGTAAAATACTTCGTTGAGAAACTTTTACCTTTGAATTAAATTAAAATCAAAAGGGGTTTATAAACAATATAAATGCAAGTCATGAATAAATCAAAATATTCCTCAATGAAAAAAATATTTTGACAAAGTCCCTTGCAAAACTTCTTTAACATAACAGCGTCATATTAAAATTCCAAAAATGAGTTGATGAGAGAGAAAAGAGTATATCATAACTTGGACATAAAATCTAAAATAATAATGATATATAAGAATATATCCCAACATAAGATAATGGAAGTTAAAATACATAACATAAAATAGGACTTTGACAAAATGAGGAGGGTGAAAGGTGCCCATACAAAGAACATATTATTACATTAAGGATAAATCAACGACATAAATATGTGTGAAAAAAATTAATACACCCAATATAGGTGGATAATAATTTTAAAATAATTATAGGTCATTCACACATATTCATATCACCACATAATCAAGAAGTAGAAGTTTAACCCAAGGAATGGAAATTGGGTTAAGAAGTTCCCTTTCCTCGTGTCCGACTTGACTCATTTGTTCCTTGATATTCCTGAATAATAAATTTAAGATAATTTATACATTCTTGAAAACCATTTGAAATATTATTAGTAATTTTATATCACATATTACCTAACAATTACAATTATTAATTCTTTGAGTTCATATAATACATTTTTCGACGTTTAGAACATGAGTAAAAAAATGAACTTGTAATAATTATAAAGTCTCCATGTGGACAGAAGTGAATTATCTATAAAATGATATTAATGATTTATATATCATATATATAAATTATATATATATATATATATATGTATTTATTACAGTACATAACATTTGGAGATAGGAAATGAAATGCACCGTTCATGGAGACGGTAAGCTGTACGTACACATGAATGCTAATTTCATTTCTATTTCATATTTAATGTAATGAAAAAATAATGATACATAGGTATATTAAAATTACATTATAATATCATATATAATTTCATTATCTCCTTAATTTATATGTTCCCCGTAGGGCACAAATGAGTCGTATCACTTTGAGGGGGTGTTAGTCCAAACTTCTTCAAATGAAATTATGGTATTTACCAATTATAGAATCCATAAAGGTATACAATAAATGAAAAAAATACAGAAGCATAGAGAAAATATTCATATCATATATATATCATATATAAATATAGTTCCATCATAATGGCCACAATGATATGCAGTTGGAGATATTTGAACAATCATCCTTTTGTGAGGTAGTAGTTCACCATCCACAGAAACAATATGTCTGCATCTATTAGATAAAGGTCGGTGGAAGTTTAGTTTGAATAATTCTCATAAAAACATAAAAGTATATTGAGGATACTTGTAATTTTAAAAAAATAATGGAATAAAGAGAGGTAAGGGGGTTGGAGAAGGAAAATAAATAAAACGAACTTGAGAGAAGGCGTCACCGTTAAATCGGGTAACTCCCATTGGTTTGTATCAAAATATTTTCCTGAATTTCATTGTTCCTAGGGTAATACATGTAATATAAATAGAGGGATTTTTGGATCATATTTGGGTATATTTTTTATGAAACAAGGAGCTTGAGAGGTGTGTGTAATGTGTTAGAGTTGGTGGCATTTTATAAGAGGTAGGAGGGGCTCTTTAGGAATGTTTGAAATTATTATTTTATAATAAAATTATTTTCATCCTAAAAAGGTCCAAAACATATTTAATTCGAATATAAGGTACATAAAAGTCTAAATAAAATCATCCAATAATAATTGGAAATGTTTTGGTTATTTTCTAATCATTATTTCGGTTATTTAATCCTTTATTAACTTATTAAACTTTTACCATGTCTTCTTATATATTCATACTATATGGTTAATATATTTAATATAAAATTCCAAGATACCCAAAATGGATACATTATGAAATATTAAAAATTATTTACTTCATTTGGCCTAATATTTTATTTTTATTATTATTTTATCATTTCATAAAATAGTATTCATTTTAAAACCTCATTTTTGTCAATTTATAAACTATTCATATCAAGAATTTTTAAAAAAATTAAAACAACTTGATAATTTCAAACAACTGAAATTAATTCAAAGATGAAAAGTTATAACCATCCATAAAATTCATGGATGGAATAAAAATGTTAAAAGTAAATTTAATTCAATATTTATAATATCATTTATTTTAATCCTTTATTAATGAATCAATTACTGCATCCCTATTATGTTATAATTACATTTATTTATTTAATGTCTAAAAATTATAAATTAGATACCATTATATAGGAAATATTTCAAGATTTCAAATTAATATTTATAGTATAATATATCACTTATATAACCCCATATACAAATTTGTTTACTAAAAGATATATGTTTAAGTCATTTTTGTCTGTACTTTAAATTAATTAATATAAAGTGTCCTTAAAACTCCCAAGTGGCTCCATGGGGTAACAAAATCGACCCTAGGATGCCCATGGTAGGACATGTTTTATAAAATAGGGTTTGGACAAGTGTATAAATAATTTAATATTATTATAACATTATTTTCACACTTATTTAAAATATTTACCCTTTAACCATGGTAAATAAAAAATTTACTGAAGTAAATATTCATAATGGCTAAAAATAAAAGTTAATGATTTACACAAATTGGACCATATGATTCCAAATATAGAATCCATTTTACTAAATTCAAAATACAGAAGTTGCAGAAATTAATGTAAAATTAATTCGCGTTGTCAAAACAAAAAAACGTTTTTTAAGAAATAATAACTATCAAAATATTGACACTTGTTTATATTCAATTTAAAATTGAACTTAATTAAAATGACCAACATTGGATTAAATGGTAAAAATATAATCCAATTACACTTTGAAACATATAAAAATAATATTCTAACTATATAAATAAATTAGATTAAAAGACACTATGGAATTAAAATGTAGTATTTTCACTATTCATTAAAAAATGAACTTTATCATAAAAAACCAAAAATTTATCCAAAGTAAATTTTTATGTCCCTATTATAAAGAAGAAGTTCATTTTCTCAATGGGAAGATATAAAAGTTACAAAAACTAGATTTAAATGGGGTTCTCCATCAAAAGGTGGCTAAACAACCTTTTAAAAATATTAGAGTATTTATTCTTAAAATTGGATTCATTTTCATTGTAAGACGGTGAATTATATTGGATAAATGTAAAACAACTTAACAAACATGTGTTATCATATTTTATTTAGTTCTTTTCATTCCTTCCAATACAACATCTATGAATTAACTAACATTTAAATTAATATTATATTATTATTTTTTAGTATAACTCAGCCTTCTGTGCAATATGAGATTTTGGAGAAACCCCTTGTTGCGTGTTGGGTACACCATAAAACATAAAATCCCCTTTAAAATAAATTAATATTTAATTCACAAATATTAATAAATTTGAATATGTCATATTCTTTATTTACCTGGGATTTTACGTCCTTCCCCCTTTTGGGAATTGAGTCCTCAAAATTTTAAAATTTGGCTCAGAAACATCATTAAAAGTCCCACGTCAGAACAAGAGGCAATAAAACTATCACATTAAAAGATATAAAGAGAAGTAAAAAGGTCACCCAAGATAACACATACTAGGATTCCATGTATGAATACATGGATTTGAAGGAGAAACTAAGTGTCATGTTCTGATGGAGAGTGATATAAACATGACATGGAGAAAGTTAACAACACGAAAACCAAAAACTGGTGATTGGTTAAATGATATATGATTACCCAGAAGTAAAATTAAATGGACAATGTTTTTTTTGTTGTATGTTCCCATTCCTAATGATATAGAATTTATTTATGATATTGACTAAGAATATAAGGAAATATACTTACTTTTTAGGAATAGTTTCATCATTTAAAAAGTTTCTACCAAAAACTCATATTTTATCAAAACAATTATTATTTAAGATGACTTGGTCACACATGAAGTTCTAGAATCAACTTCTAGAGAATCACATAGTCCATAAAGGATGAACTATATATTTCCCCTATCTGTAGATAGTAACAAAAAAATGGTTAGTAGAAGATCCGATAATCCCCCAAAAGATAATTTTTATAAACAAAAATACTACTCTTAATCTCCAAAATTTAAAAAACTATACCCAAAGTTCAAAAAAGACCATTAATTATAAAATTGTCCTTTAAATCCGTCAATATAATCCAAACTAATATTGAAACCCAAAACTCAGAAGAATTTAATCACATAGTCTTTGATTATCCTGTAAAAGAGGATAATATTCATTATTTATAATATAATATTCATATGATTTATTAATCATAGACACCATTATTACTGAATTTAGAAACTTAAACATTATTCAACATTATGATTGTAATTCCTTTTTAAAATTCACTATTACATGGTAAATTCTTGAACATCTCTGACTAACTGAAAATGCTTTTTTATTTTTATAAAATAAAGGAAAAAACCTTACATGAAACCATCAGGTCATGATGGTCTAATGTGATGAAGCCCTAAGGCATCTCCTTGAAAGAACAAATTAAATTCCTAGGGTTATGAGCCAAAACTAGAAAAGACCACTAATGGTTTGTTTGGTCTACCACCTCTCGAAAGAGAATCCGCAACAAAGTTGGCTTCCCTTGAGAAATGTCGAACCATACGGCCTCTAGTTATCATTAAGATGTCGCTACAGATTAAATAAAATAATGACCACAATATCTTGCCCTTATCCATGATTTCCTGACCCAGCACCTCCGAATCAGATTCAATTTTAGCTCAATCCATAAAAAATATGCTACACAACATAATCCCAGTAAGTAGAGAATGAGTCTCTACATCAAGTGAGAACCCCAATCTGTGGTAGCTACTGATGGCCTGCACCACATAACATTTCCCATCACGGACAAGACATCCTCCACGCATTACTCCATGTAGAAGGGACCCATCCATGTTGAGTTTAAGTCCATTCATTGGAGGATTCCAGCTGATCCAGGATCCATTAGATCTTGGAGGCGCAACCGGACTTTTGGGGAAGTTGCAGAGGGTGGGTGAGTACTGACCTATCTATATCACAGAACATAGATCATGGACCGAACTTCTCATTCAAAGTTGTAGTGGGAAAATCAAAGGTCAGATCTTTGTTCGAGACATGTTCCTAGCTTCCCAAATAGTCAAAATAAACTACCATAACATAAATTCATGGAATCCTTGCTTTAATATGTTCAGACTCCGAAACTGAGAACCAGATCCAGTAGATATCCTTAAAATAATTGCATGTCCCAACCAAGAATCCCCCACTAGCCATGCCGGACCAAAGCTCATTAGACCATTCTCTCTGAAAAAACTTGTTTGAAACTGACTCCACATGAGGAGAGACATAGTAGAAACATCTTAAGGCCATCTGGACCCCATTCATTTGGACATTGTCATCAGTAGGGAATGCAGAATTTCTGGAACACCAATAAAAGTACTATAGAGGACAGGATGCAAGACTAATGATTTTGAAAATTTAAATTATGATAGAGGATATTATGGGGAACAATTTATTAAACAGTGGTCCATGCTAATTGAAATGTTGTAATGGTGTTCCAGGCGGCTCAAGTGGATGATGAAATTTTTGGCAAGATTCTAAGGCCAAGACAAACATCCCACCATTATAATCATATATCTCGAACAACTAATTATTTTTGCCAGAATGTTTACAGTATTTTAGGATATATCCATGGCTACATTCAATCCATCTACTTCCCACTCTAATTCATCCATCTAGAAGGTCCTTTTGGCGCATCGTTTCGGTGGATGCAAGATGGCTTCCACTTCGGGGGACGAGTGAAAAAGATTCATCTAAATTAATTTTCCACACACCTAGGCCCACCAAAATTAATTAAAGACACATGGGAAGATGTGGGATTGTCCAAAGGCTTCTTAAATTCCTATTTAACACTGTAGTAGTGGAGGATTTTTAGATATTGGAGCTTTTTTCATTGTAATGTTATTATACCAATTTGTTTTTGTAATGTTCTTCCTTCCCATGTAAGTTGTTCGAATCACCTTACTTTTCAATAAAAGTTATTATTATTCTCTTATTCTATTTTTATTCATATCACCTTGATACCGTTTCCTGAAAGTGTGAACTTTTTCACATCAAACCGTGTGATTTTGTTCACAAAACGGTGGAGTGATCGTTATTTTGTTGTTTTTACTTCTTCATTTCCACCTTCGTAAGTTTAATTCCTGCTTTTGTTGAAAAAATGTCATCAATGGAGGGATAACTCTTTTATGGGTTGATCCAAGGGAGTATCAAGAGGCTAGATTGGATGTTATATATCAATCTCTAAATGTTATTAATTTCTTTTATTTGAGTTTCTTTCATTCAATGATTTTCTCTCTTCCCCTTATTAAATTTATTTACCCCACTTTTATGTGATAATTAGATCCATTACCATGGATCGATCATGAAAATGATCCTATAAGTGTATAGGTGATTAGCATGTGTTTGTGATGGTGTTTAATCAGAAATTAATGAGGTTTCTTTGAATTCATTCCATGAACCCTTCTCAAGTTAATTAAATTTAAATTGTAAAAATATAATACATCCTACCCCCCGATCAATAACCATGGATCAATTCATTTTTCTAATAATTATAATTTACATAGATATCTTATTGCTCCTTTAAAACCATATAAAATCAACCCAAGCTAGCCACTTCATAGCCAAAAATACATCTCTTTTTATTGTGTGTCTAAGGATCATCTTAGGTCTCTGAGGATTCGACAACCCAAGCTACACTGCAAGTCACCGCTTAACCCTTAGAACATTGGTAAATTTGGGTGAAGATGCATTTTGGCACCATTTATGGGGGCCAAGTAAGTTTTTTTGAACGAAAACCTCCTTTTCTCGCCCCCATTCTTCTATTCTCACCCATGTTCTCATATCTTATCCCTTTCTCACTTTTTTATTTTGGCGCATGTCTTCCTACACCCGCGATAACTCAAAAATATAAATTAGGGTGGAAACTCCTAGGATAGGGGATTCACGTTCATCTAAGGGTTTGTTTACATTTGATCCAAATATTCTTGAAAAATCCAAATTCACCAATTAAAACAATTCCAATGGAGGGTCTTCAATGAAATACAATGGTAAACCCTATGGGTGATCAAATGGGAAGCCGAAACCAAGAAACTACAAACATAGGAAATTCAGTCGATCAAACCATGAACAACTACCTCACTCCAGCATGGAACAATGTCCCCAAATTAATTAGACACAATTTATTAGGAGATTACAACTATATCATTAAACCCCATGTCCTAAACCACCTTCCAATATTCCATGGAATGGAGTCTGAGATGCCTACCTTCATGTTAAAGAGTTTAATTTAATTGTAGAAACCATGTGTCCCCAACATCAACTTGAATCATCTAAAATGAGGCTACTTCCCTTTTCATTAATGGATAGAGCTAAAAATTGTCTAAACAATTTATGAACATCATCCAACAACTCTTGGGACCAATTACAAAGGGAATTATACAAAAAATACATTTCCCACCTTGAAACAATACCTCTTAAAAATTTCATCCAAAACATTTTTGAAAATGTGGAAGAGTCATTCTATGAGACATGGGAGAGGTTTAAAGACACCCTAAACATGGTTCCACACCATGGTTTTTCTATTCCAGAGGAAGTGAGAATTTTTCATAAAGGGTTGGGCCCAGGGAACAATCAATTCATTTACATGATGTGTAATGGGACCTTTAAAAACAAATCCCCAAATAATGCTTATGTGTATCTAGAAATCCTTGCTGAACAAAACCAAACATGGAGAAAATCACCTTATTCTGAAAATCCACAATGAACTACTGGAATGCATACAATTAGAGAAGAGGAATGCCTCATGGATAAACTCTCAGTAATCACTATGATGTTTGAAGAGATATTCCTTAGAAAAATCCATTAAATCCAAAATGTAGACCATGTTTTCACATTTTTTGACAAACATGACCCCAAAAGAGACAACCTCCCAACCATTCTATACATCAAGGGTTCTATTCTAGGAGGACCACCTGCTGAAGTCAATTACCTAAACATTCAAAAATAACCAATACCAAAACACATTCAACCCAAGGTATAATGACCACCTAGGTTTCTACTGGAGATATAACCAAAAACCTATCCAACCACCGGGACAAAATCTGTACCCCCATCAGAACTACCAAACCCAAAACCAGTTATAAACCCATCCTATCCAATACTGAAAACCACCAGTCCATTTTCAACAAACCATCCCACCTCCAAAATATCCCTTGAGATGAACTAATCTTCTCAAGCACCAACCCAAATTGTTCCACAAACTTAATAGAAAAACTATGAAAAAAAAGGAAAGCATGAACACAAAAGTCTCTTCCCTAAAACATGAATTTCAAATCATCAAAACTAGAAAGGAACCCATGCCTACACAAGTCATTCCACAATAAACAATAAGGGTATAGTTAACATTCACTCGAACAAATCATGAACAACTAAAGGCTGTGACTATTTTAAGAAGTGGGAAATCAATTGAGAAACCCGATCAATTTATTCAAAACCCATATGAGGATGAAAATTCAAATGAACCAAATGATCAAACTGAAAGACATGATAACATTGTCAGAGAAACAACTATTCAACAAAAAACCCCACAACCTGCACAACTTCCTCAATGCGTGAGGGGGAAAACCAATCCATAATTGATTGAAACATTAAGGGAAATATTCTCACTGGTAAAATTGAACATTCCACTCCTAGATGTTATTCAAACCATTCATGCATACTCAAAATATATTTAGGACATATTCACATTTACAAGAAAAATCTCACATTTGAACCAAGTCCTTTTAGAAACAAATATTAGCACAACAATTCATGGGACAATTCCTCCTAAGTTGAAAGACCTAAGTTTCCCTTACTTCAATGTTGAACTAGGAGAGAGAAAAGTTGTCAAGGCCTTGTGTGACCTAGGTGCTTGTGTCAATCTCATCCCATATGTTGTGTACTGCCAGTTAGGCCTAGAAGAGCTCCAACCAACATCTGTCACACTTCAACTTGCTGATCATAGAATTATGGTTCCAAAGGGGATTTTGAAGGATGTTATGGTAAAGGTTGAAAACTTCATCTACCCTGCCGACTTAATTTTCCTTGACAACCATCCAAACTTATTAAATAAGGAACAAATACCATTAATCCTTGGTCGTCCTTTCCTTTCAATAATCAAATCTGTTATCCGAGTTCGAAACGGCCACATGACCATTACCTTTGGAATCATGAGTAACATCTTCAATGAAAGCTCACAAAGAGGGGATGATGAGGGAATTTATGAAGTAAAAAGGATAGGAAGCATTGATAACAAATCCATAGAACATCAAGGAATATTTGATGGATTTTACGTCAGGATGAGATTGATTTCCATTGTTCACATGATGTATGTTTATCTCATTGGATTGAATCATTTTCAAGTTTCTCTTATGATGAAGTCATAGGTGCAAAAATTAGTGAAACCTTTCAGGAAACCACATTCATGGAGACCAATCAAACTTCCTTCACTAAGTCTGATCAATCCAATTTAGTATATGAAACTTCTACATGTGGGGAATCAATCCTATATAAAACTCTATTAAAAAAATATAATCTCGATCCAATATCCCAATATTTTGCTGAAATTCTGAACCAATCTGAGCTTGAATTTAAGGAACTTCCTGCTGCACTCCTGTATGCCTTCCTAGGGGACAATCAAACAGATCATACAATCATTTCTTCTTCTCTAGAATCCAATCATGATATGATGATACTAGATGACCTTATGAAACATAAGAAAGCCATTGGTTTGATCCTGTCTGATATTCCTGGGATTAACCCACTTATCGGGACTTATAGGATTGTTATGGAATCTAATTTAAAGCCATTTCGTCAACCTCAATGGCGAATGAATCCTAATCTCATGGATATATTGAGAAAAGAACATATGATATTATTTAAAGTTGGTATCATCTATCCCATAGTTGAGAGTGAGTGTGTGAGCCCAATCCATGTAGTTCCAAAAAAGGATGGAATCATAGTGACAACCTATGAGGATGGGGAGATTCTTCCAACAAGGGTGAGTAGTGGATGGGGATTCTGAATTGACTATAGGAAGCTAAACTCATTTACCACGAAGGACCATTTCGCATTACAATTCATTGACAAAGTCATTGAGACAGTGGGAGGTCATGCCTTCTACTATTTCTTATATGGGAACTCAGGTTATAATCAAATACATGTCTCCCTATAGGATTAAGGGAAGACCACATTCACATATCCATTCAGAACCTTTGCATTCAAACACATGCCCTTGAGGTTATGCAATGACCCTGGAACATTCCAGCGGTGCATGATCAGAATATTCTCAAACATGGAAGGATATTTTCAAGAGGTCTTTATAGATGAATTCTTTGTTTTTGGGGATACATTTGAGGGATTTCTGAAGAATATAGGGATATTTTTGTCAAGATGAGAAGAAATGAATATGGTCCTGAACTGGGAAAAATTCATTTCATGGTTAAAGAGGGACTAGTCCTTGGCCATCTTGTCTCGGGTAGGGTAATTGATGTCGATAAAGCCATGGATGACAACATTCTTCACCTTCCATCACCGAAAACTGTCAGGGAAGTGAGGTCTTTCTTAGGACATGATGGTTTTTATATAATGTTCATTAGGATCATTAGTTCAATCGCTCGTTCCCTTTATGGTCTTTTTGTAAAGAATGTTACATTTTTTTGGATAGAAAGATGTGAGGATTCATTATCAACCCTTAAATCATCTCTCACCTCTCCTCTAATCATGAAATCCTGAAATTGGACCCTTACTTTTGATATGATGTGTAATTCCATTGACCTTTCTTTAGGAGTTGTGTTAGGAAAACGTTGTGATAAATCTCCTCATGTAATTGAATATGCAAGAAAATCCTTAAAAGATTCCTAAATCAACTATACGACCACTGAGAAGGTGTTACATGTTGTTGTGTTTTCTTTATAAATGTTTAGGTCCTAACTCTTTGGATCCCCCATCACTGTGTTCACTGACCATTCTACTTTGAAATACCTTTTCTAGAAACAAGATTCTAAATCTAGACTAATTAGGTTGGAACTTATCTTATAAGAATTTAACATCATAATAAAGGACAAAAAGGGTCTGGAAAATGAAGTAGCAGATCATCCCTATATGATAGAATTTAATGACAAATTATCTCACCATTATGTGTCTGATTCATTCCCTAATGAAAATCTATACATTGTGAGTGATTTCTTATGGTATGCCAATATAGCCAAATTCTTAGTTACATGAGTGATTCCAAAATTCTTGGGGACTCAAGCTAGAAGGAAATTACTTTATAATTTCAGGCACTATGTGTTTGATGATCCATACCTCTATAATTTCCTCCCTAACCAAGTCATTAGGAGGTGTGTCTCAGAATTTGAACAAGATTCTATCCTTAAATTATGTCATAGTGAGGAATGTGGAGGTCTTTCCCCAAAAAAAACATTTACTAAGGTTATTTAGAGTGGTCTTTTTTGGCCCACCCTCTCAGGGGACTCATATTCATTTTTTCAATGTTGTCCTAGGTGTCTACATGTAGGGTTCATCACAAAAATTAATCAAATGCTAATCACCCCCATCTTAGTGATTGAAATCATTGACTGCTGGGGAATCAATTTCACGGGTCACTTCCCAAACTATAGGGGATATTTGTACAATATTTTATCTACCGACATTTTCTCAAAATCGGTTTCGGCGATTGCTATAAAATATAATGATCACAAAACAATGTTTATATTTCTAAAGGAAAACACCCTATATAGATTTGAAATTCCCAGGGCTTTCATTAGTGATCGTCGAACTCATTTTTGGAATCTTCCATTCTCAGAACTCATGGACATGTTTGGAATTTCTCACAAAGTGTCAACTAATTACCACCGACAAACCAATGGTCATGATGAGATAGAAAATCGCGAAATCAAAAAAAATTCTTGAGAAAATAGTTAAACCATCTATGAATGAGTGGTCAATCAAACTGTTAGATGCTCTTTGGGCCTATCAAACTATATTTAAAACCATTTTTGGAATTTCCCACTTAGGTTGGTTTATTTTAAAACATTCCATTTTCCAGTGGAGATTGAACACAAGGCCTTGTGGGTAATTAAGAAAATGAATTATGACCTCTCATTAGACGAAACAAAAATGAAATTAGATCTCAATGAACATGGGGAACATATGATGGGGGCTTATGAGAATTCAAGGATCAATAAAGATAAAGTACAAGCCAAACATTCTCAAAATCTTAAAGCTAAACACATTTTACTAGGTAATCTTGTTGTTTTTTATAGTTCCAAACTTAATTTACACCTGAGAAAGTTCAGGTCCAGATGGTCTGGACCATATATAGTGCATAAGATGTAACCCATGGGGCTGTAGAAATTCAAGATCCCGCCAATGGTCAAAACATTAATATTAATGTCCATAGAGTCAAACCAATACTTGAACCATTTCAAAAACAAGAATTTATTGAATACTTGTGTGAAACAACTTTAGATGAAGAAAATTGTTATACAATTAGGGGTGTATGTCGAGCTAGCGATGTTAATCAAAAGCGATGCACGAGAGGCAACCCGTGGTTTTCATGTTTCCATTCATTTAATTAATACCTCAAAACTATTGAGATGTTTTTTTTATGAGTAAGGATGTATACGAATGGGGATAACCATATTCATCCGTTTCCCGTGGTGTGATCCCTGAGTAATACCTTGCCCAAAAATTTATGATTAGACAATGTATCATCAGTTTTTTATATCTATGTGTTTATATGTTAAAGGAAAAATACAAAAAAATATCCTTATATGGTTGACCTATTATTCTTTTATGAGTATCGATGGGAATGAAAGGGGAGCACCATATTCACCCATGTCATGTGGTGTGATCCCTGAGATATACCTTCCCATGAAATTTAAGAGAAGAAAATATATCATCAGTCAATTTAATTTTTATGTTTTTGTAGGTTAAAAGAAAAATAAAAAATTAATAATAATTTATATTGTTGACATGTTCTTCATTTTTGACAATGGATGGGTATGAAAGGGGAGCACCATATTCATTACTGTCATCTGGTGTGATCCCTGAGTAATACCTTACCCAGAAATTAAAGAGAATACAATGTATCATCATTTTATTTAATTTCATTTTTTTTTAGGTAAAAAAATATACAAATATATATATATATATATATATATAATTAATGACATGACATAGGTCATTGGAAAAATCTTTTCACAATTGTCCAAGACACTGGGACTTGAACTAGAACTGAAGGGAGACTGGGGAATGGATTTCCAACATCAACCACTAGGTGACTTCATTCCGTAATTTTCATTTTCAATGTATTAGTTGAACATCACTCATAACCCATCTAAGATTTCATTTCTTTAAACATTTGGGACAGTTTTATTCAATGTTGGGTGGAGATGAAATAAAGTAATTGATTTTGTTTTCATTATAAAATGTGTTG
This sequence comes from Viscum album, assembly GCA_963277665.1. Classification (NCBI taxonomy): domain Eukaryota; kingdom Viridiplantae; phylum Streptophyta; class Magnoliopsida; order Santalales; family Viscaceae; genus Viscum; species Viscum album. The sequence continues at coordinate 1,129,153,251 of OY728120.1, forward strand.
AAGGAAAATTTTAATAAACCTTGAACATGAAAACACACATTGAAAACTCTAAAATTGGATATCAAATAATTTTTCATTCCTTGATTTTGATTTTAATTAATGTTTAAGTTCATGTGAATATATTTTGGAATGTGAGGCTGTCCGATGTGATTTTTCACCATTTATATTTTCATCCATTTATTTAAAAAACACAATGCTCATCCTCTATATTATGGGGAATTAGTTTGAGTTTTTGGGTTTTATAACAAATTGCATAGGTTTGGTGATCATTTTAATTTTAACTTGATTATTCAAAAAAATTCAATTGCGCATAGAGAAATGGATTGAACTAATGTGTGACTTTAGGCTCTTGGGAATCATGACTCCATTGTTTTTTGGCATGAATATGGGAATTTTATCTCTATTTGTGGTAATTTTAATTTTTTTTTATTGAGTCAACTTGAGATGATGCCTGAGTATGTGAGCTTCACATTGTGCCCTATGTTCTTTGAGCCTCGGAGTCATTGACAAAGTCTTGCTACATGGTTTGACTTGAGTGAGTTCAATTTCAATTAATATGGAACAATTGAAAAAAAACAAATAAATGAAACAAATTAATACTCATATTAATATATAATTTTGATTCCTCCTAGAACTTCCAACTTTTCTCCCTTTAAAGAAAATGAACCCTCATGTCTATTGTGAGGCAAAACACTACATCATGCTAAATTGAAATTGGATGAAATATGGTGATGAATTTGAACAACGGGATGGATTTGGGCTTGGGATATTCCTATGGACATAGATTGTTTTAAATGATTCTTATGGGTTTTATAATATATTGGTATGAGAACTTTGGGTGAGAAATGAATATTAAAATGTTTTTTGAAAAGGGAATTCAAATTTCATATTTTTGAGATATATTTTCATTAGGACTAGAAAAAATCAAGTTGGGGGGTGTTATTGGCCTCTAAAAGAGTCTAATATTCATTTTTGAAAATATAATATTCATGTGCTTTATTAATCATAGACACAATTATTAGTGCATTTAACACCTTGAACATTATTCCACATTTTGATTGCAATTCCTTTTAAAATGCACTATTACAAACAACATTGTTGGTCATCTCATAAAACATGAAATGGTATTAATATTATATTCATATTTTATTATCAGGTATCCAATTATATAAGGAAAAATTCATTATTTTGGATCACTTGTAGATTCAAATTGGAAGACCAAAAAAGTGGGCCTTGAACCAATAAGGTTCTAGGTGAAATGAACTAGACAACAACCCAATAAAAGTACTATAGACATCACGATTCATGAAAAATGATTCTAAAAATTTAATTAAAGATATAGGATATTATGGGAAGAATTTTATTAAAAAGTGGTCAAAGCTAATTTAGACGTTTTAATGGTGTTATAGGTGGCCCAAGTTGATGATGAAATTCGGGTCCAGATTCAAAGGCCCAGAAAAACAGCCCACTATTGTAATCATATCTCTAGAACCGAAACTTATTTTGGGCTTAAAATTTACAAGTTATTAGGAGACATCTGGATATAAATTTTAACCTTCTATGGCCCATTATATTTAGTCCATAAAGATGGTCCTTTCGGTGCATCTTTCTGATAGATGCAAGCTGGCTACCACTTCGGGGGAAGAGTGGAAAGTTTCATCTACATTAACTGTCCACCGACCTAGGCCCACTAAAATAAATTAAAGAAACATGAGAAGATGGGGGATTGTCCAAAGGCTTCTTAAATTCCTATTTAAGGCTGTATTTGTGAAGGATTTTGTGATCTTGGAGCTTTGTTTTCATTGCAATGTTATTATGCCAATTTGTCTTTGTAACGTTATTCCTTCTAATGTAAGTTATCTGAATCACCATTGTTTTCGATAAAAGTTCTTCTTATTATATTATTATATTCTTAATCATATCACCTTGATACTTTTTCCTCATGGTGTGATCTTTTTCAAACCAAACCTTGTGATTTTGTTCACATAATGGTGGAGTGATCGTTATTTTGTTGTTTTTACTTCTTAAATTCCACCCTCGTAACACTACATCCCACTTCCATTGACAATATTTCATCAGTGGATGGATAAATATTTTACGGGTTGATCCAAGGGAGTAGCAGTGTGATCGATATGAAGTTATTTATCACTCTCTAAATGTTATTAATTTCTTTTATTTGAGCGTCATTAATTCAATGGTTTTCTCTCTTCCTCTTCCATATTGAATTTCTTCACCCCACTTTTATGTACTAATTTGATACTTTACCTTAGAGTGATCATGAAAATGATCCTACAAGTGTATATGTGATTAGAATGTTTTTTTGAAGGTGTTTAATAAGTATGTGATGATTTCATTTTGAATTCATTGCATGAAACCTTCTCAAGTTAATGAAATAGAAATTTTTAAAAAATAATTCATCCAATTCACCCCGAGAAATAACCTAGGATCAACTCATTTTCTCATAATTTGAATTCACATAGATCACTTAGTTCTCTTTTAAAACCATATAAAATAAACCCATGCCTTCCACCTCATATCCAAAAATCTATATCCTTTTATTGTCTGTCTAAGGATCTTCTTCGGTCTCTGAGGACTCGACAACCCAAGCTACACTACAAGTGACCACATAACCCTTAGAACATGGGTAAATTTGGGAGAGAACAGTCTTCCACAAATATCTTAACATTTATATCCAAATAACATTGTTTACTCTTAAAGTCACATAATGAAAATTAATTAACCTAAACACATATTCTCTATGATTGGATAATAATTTCCATAAATAACCAAAATTTCCATATGTATAAAATAAAAACATAGATTCTTCCAAAATATAATTTCAACCATTACTCCGCAAAAGAGATCCCAAAGTATTATTTTTTCCGTAAGTATATAATGTTCCCCAAAATAGAGAATGTCCTATATAATAACTTTTATCACATATCCACCAAATCATTTTCCTATATTGAGGATATCAATTTGATAAAACATAAGTTCCAAAAATAAACTTATTCTTGATATATAATATAATTAAACTAAAAATAATAATTTATAATAATAGGGGACTTCAAGTAGGCTAGTGGTAGGCGATATACCCTTGTCGCCCTTTGGTTGTGTGTATGATTCATGCAGCCTTGCCAGATGCAACAGGGTTTCACCCATCTTACTTGTTTTCCTTTTTATAAAACTCAAAAATAACTCTAACATGTTTTAACCTAAAAGGTTTTATTATACCTTTAATTTTCATACCAACACATTAAGGCGTCAACATATTATGTATTTCAAATTTTCACCTCCATATGATAAAATAAAACAATTCCCAGCAGAAATGAAATCATACCTTGATCATAGTGTCCATATGGATTCATCACCATCTTGTTCACATACGTAGAAGGTCCATGCTTTGCCAAAATGATTTAGAGAGCATTAAAATCATTTTCTTCCTTTATCCAAATACACCTTGTACAACTTGTCTCATATAGGCATTCACAAAAAAATTGTTTCAGAAAATAATCATATATGACATATTATTTCAAAACAAATGATAAAACATGATTTTTATAAAAAAGTCAGACCGAGTTTGAGTTGAAACATTCAATCAATGGTCCATTTAAAATACCATAAGTATGTTCTGAGATACTATATTGTAAAAGAAAATATAAATTGGTTTCTCAAGGTTCTACTTCTTCAGCACCTTTTTCAAAATCATAATATGCTTCAAAATCTTATGATAAGGTAAAATATTTGAAAATTCCTTGATAATATTTAAATTTCTTGAAAATATGAGAATATTGTAAAAATAGGATTTTATTAAACACAGCCCATGATCCACGATGATATCGAGGTATAGTGGAGGTGTTTGATATCTCAAATAACTTCTTACAAGTGAGTTGTATGCTACAAAAAGTTTCACAATCATCTGAACATGAATTTTTAACAATTATTGCAAGCATGTCATCAGGAAGAGATATGAATGTTGTTTGAGGTCCTCCTCCTTCCATTTTTAACCAACATTCCTTAATCTGGAAAAGTTATAAAACCGGGATTTTACTGAAATAATAGACTAATGGACTAAGCATGTGTTTAATGAAAAATCTTATTTCATAAAGTTGTGTAAAATGTCCTCCGATACCAACTATAAGGCATCAACCTTAAACATTACATAATCTTGAGTTATGTTATGAATTATCATTGAGGATCTTTTCAGGATTAGAGTTTTAGGAAATTAGCCAATAATTATTATATTACATTTCAAAAATTACAAAGTAAATCATTTTAATCATTTTCCTTTTTATTCATAAAATAAAAATTCTTAAAAAACCTTGTTCAGTTCCAAGTTTTAGATAGCATGAATTACTATTTATCCCATCATTGACCCTATTCTTTTTTATGTCCTATGAATAACATTTCAAAACATAAGATGAGCATAAAATGATTAGTAAGGGCTATAAAATAATGAATGAAAACAATAGTCCATCAATACATTCAAAACATAATCACTTTTACATACGTCATGAAATCATAAGATTTATGAATAACACACAAAAATCACAAACCCTAAACATAACTTATGGCTTACATAGTATACATACATTGTAGATTTCATAGCTACATAGGGAGTTACGTTTGGAATACCCATCATAGTATATTCCCTAAATCTCTTAGTAGATACATTAACGTTTACCTCCGTCATGTTACCCAATGCATTAGGGAGATATCTCGGGATCACCTACCCTAGATTTATCACAGAACCACCCATATACATAAACAATTACCATGAACCATAACATGATCATAATACATAAAAGAAGCATAAAGGAAAGATAAAATTTCTACATTTTACTCACAATATAACATTTCAATATATTGACATAATGAATCCATTCTCAATAACATTTTTAAAACCAAAATACGTAAAAATATTATGGTATTTATTTTCCATTTAAAAACATTATGGCTTGTTAAGGAGGCCAAGAATCAAATAATGCTCGCAGTGGCGGAAAGGTCGTTGTCACCATGTTTGTTAAAAAGGAACATTATTATTTTTTTCAATTAATAAAATGCTTCATATAAAAAATATTCCCTTTGAAAGAAATTAAAATTCAAAGCGATTTATACACCATATAAATGAAGGTCGTGTATAAATCAAAATATTCTGAATGAAAATAGATTGAGACGATGTCCCTTACAAAAATTCGACAGCCTAACGACGTCACATTAAAATTTAGAAAATGAGTTGATGAGAGAAAAAAGGGTATCTTATTACTTGGACATAATTTTTTTAGTAATAACGTTATATAAGAACATATCCAAACATAATATAATCGAAATTAAAATACATATCATAAAAGAAGCCCTTGACTAAAAGAGGGGGGTGAAAGGTTCCCATACAAAGAACATATCATTACATTAAGGACGAATCAATGACATAAATATGTGTCAAAAACATAAATACACCCCATATAAGGGGATATTAAGTGTAAAAAATAAGAGTTCATTCACACATATTCATATCACCCCATAATCAAGATGTAGAAGTTTAACCCAAAGAATGGAAATTGGGTTAACAAGTTCCCTTACCTCATTTCCAACTTGACCAGTTTGTTCCTTGTTCTTCAGGAAGAAAAACCATAACTAAATTTCTAATTTCTTCAGAACAATTTTCAATTTTATTATTCCTTTTATATCACTTATTACTTTACTATAACAATTATTAATTATTTGAGTTCATGTTGTACCTTTTGTCGATGTTTAGAACATGTGTAAAAAAGAGAACATGTTATAATTACAAACTGTCTGTGTGGTCAAAAGTACATCATATACAAAATGATATTAATGATTTGGATATCATATATATAATATATATCTAGTATATATATTTATTTATAACAGTACATAACATTTGGAGATAAGAAATGAAATGCACCGTTCATGGAGAAGGTAAGCCGTACGTACGCATGGACACAACCTTAATTTATATTTCATATTTAATGGAATTAAAAATAATGATACATAGGTATATTATAATTCTAGTATAATATCATAAATAATTTCATTAACTCCATCCTTTATATGTTCCTGGTATTGCATGACTGAGTCTTATCACTTTGAGGAGACAGTAGTTTGCACTTCCTCAAACAAAATTATTGTATTTACCCATTATTGAAACCATAAAGGTATGATATAAATGAAAAAATACAGAATCATAGAGAAAATATAAATAATATATATATATAACATATAAATATAGTTCCATCATAATGGACACCATGATTGGTGGTAGGAGTTATTGGAACAATCATCGTTTCGTGAGGTCGTAGTTCGCCGTCTATAGAAACAATACTTTCATATCAATTAGATACAGGTGTGTGGAAGTGTTGTTCAAATTATTTTCATAACAAAATCCTAGTATATTAAAGATACTCGTTTTGTAATTAAAATATTGGAATAAAGAGAGTTAAGGGGGTTGGAGAAGGAAAATAAAAGAACATAACTTGAGAGAAGACGTTGCCTTTAAATCAGGTAACTCTTTTTGGATTTAACCAAAAGGTTTTTTTGAATTTACTTATGCATATGGGAAGTATTATAAAAGTAATATATAGATGTTGGAATATTATTTGGGTAGATTTTTGATGAGCTAAGGGTCTTGAGAGATGTGTGTAATGGGTTAGAAGTGGTGGCATTTTATTAGAGGGAGGAGGGGCTCTTTGAGAATGTTTGAAAGTATTATTTTATTATAAAATTATTTTATTTTTCAAAAGTACCAAACATTATTTAATTAGAATATAAGTTATATATAATTCAAAATAAAATCATCCAATAATAATTGGATAGGTTTTGGATACTTTTTAATCCTTATATTTTTTATTTAACCCGTTTTTAACTTATTTAACAATTACCATTTCCTTTTATATATTCATAATATATGGATAATATATTTACATAAAAATTTTAAGAGAACCAAAATGGAACATTTTTCAAATTTTTATCATTATTTATGTCTTTTAGCCGAATATTATATTTTTAGGATTATTTTATCATTTAATAAAATATTATTCATTTTAAAAACACATTTTTATAAATTTGCAAACTATTCATATAAAGACGTTAAAACAAAATATATATCAACTTGATTCTTTGAAGTAACATAAATTAATTCCAATATAACTAGTTATAATTATCCATAAAATTAATTTATGGCATAAAAAGTTTCAAAATAAATTTATTTTAATATTATTAATATCATTGATTTGAATCATTTATTAATGAAGCAATTACTCCATCACCATTGTCTCATAATTAAATTTATTTATTTAATGTATAAAAATTATAAATAAAATACAATAATATATGATATAGATTTATATTTCAAATTAAAATTTGTAGTCAACGAGATCACTTATATAACCCCATATAAAAATTGTTTTAATAAAAGTTATATGATTATGTCATTGTTGTCATCACATTAAATTAATTAATATAAAGTGTCGTTATCACTGCCAAGTGGCTCCATGGGGTCCCATAATCGACGTAAGGATTCCCATGGTCTGAAATGTATCAGAAAATAGGGTGAGGACATGTGTATATGTATTTTAATATTATTATTATATTATTTTTCACCCTTATTTACAGGATTTATCTTTTAACCATGCTAAATAAAATATTTACTAAAATAAATTTTCAAAAAGTCTAAAAAAAGTTACCTATTTACACATTTTTTACCTTTTGATTCAAAATATGGAATTCATTTGTCTAAATTCAAAACCCATAAGTCGCAGAAATTAATTTAAAATTAATTCTGGTTGTCAAAACCAAAAATCATATTTTTAAGAAATAATAACTATCAAAAGATTGGCACTTTTTTATGTTAACTTTCAAAGTGAAATTACTTCCAGAGACGAAAATTGGATTGAATTGTAAAACTATAGTCCCATTACACTTTAAAACAAATAAAAATAAAAATATAACTATATAAGTAAATTTTTTTAAAAGGGATTTCGGAATTAAAAGGCAGTATTTTTCAGTACTCCTAAAAAAATAAACTTTATCAGAAAAATAACAAAAATTTACGCAAAGAAAATTTTGATGTCCACTTATAAATAACAAGATTATTTTATCAAATCGAACATATAAAATTAACAAGAATTATATTTTAATGGGATTCTCCATCAAACCGTGGAAAACTTACCTTTTAAAAATATTAGAGTATTTATGCTTAAAATTGGGTTCATTCTCATTTTAAGCCTGTAAAATTTATTGGATAAATGTAAAAAAATTTAACAAACATGTGAAATAATATTATATTTAGTTCTATTCATTCCCTCCAATACAATGACTAGGCATTAACAACCATTTAAAATAATATTATATTATTATTTTTCAGTATGACTCTGCCTTGTGTGCAACATGAGATTTCAGAGAAACCCATTGTGGTGTGCCGGGTATGACATAGAATATAGAATCCCCTTTAAAGTAAAATTAATATTTAATTCAAAAATATTAATAAATATGAAGATTTCATTTTCTTTATTTTTCTGGGATGTTACAGAATTCATCCCAGTAAGATGGATTACGACACAAATTTCCATATAATGATCTATACGACGCCGATTTAATAATAGATTGAAAACTATTATTTTAGGAAAACAATACTAATGGTATGTACTGATCCAATACTCCATGAATGATGAATTTTCCAGAAGTAAAAATTTATTCCATTGTTTGAATTGTTCTTTCTAACTGTCCTTAAATTTGAGGATGGTAGGCAGTCCTCAAATTATGCATGGTGTCAAGATCCTTCTAAAGAGTTTCCTAGAATTTTTATGTATAGCATAAATCTAAATAAAAAATATTTATAGTGGTTCTCCATAAAGTCTTAAAAATTCATTAATATAGATCCTTTTGAGGATCTCAAAGATCTAGTCTTCTCTTACGAAAAAGAAAATGTGCTAATTTAGTTAGGCGGTCAAGGATAACCCATAATGCATCATTATTTATAAGTGTATTTTATTGTCCTGTGAAAAATTCCATAGTAATTACAATACATTTCAACACATGAATTGTACTATTTTGTAGGACTCCATTTGGATGTTACCACACAATATTAACTAATTAAAAAACCAATCATTTGGACACATAATCATAAATTTCTCACTTCATGTTATTAAACTGAAAATGTTCCTTGCAGTCTCTATACATATTTTTTCTAGAAGAATTTATAGAGAAATTAGAGCTATGATTATAATCCAATAATAAACTTTTCATTACATGTATAAATGGAACACATATCATATTTCCAACTTTTATAGCCCCATATAAAAAATATGCTCATTTTTCTTCCGATCACACCTTTAATTTTATTATGATGTTTCTCACCATTTGATTGAGAATTCTATATCACCTTAAATAAATAATGTTTTGAAATCCTTTGAAACATTAATGATTTTTTCCAATCCTTAAAAATTCCCAAATACATCATTACTTGGTCCATGAAAATAGGATAATTCTCAATACTCATTTTTTATAACTCCACAATCCATTATACATAATGAATATACTACCATATTTTCATTCCTTGGGTTGTAGAATATTGATAAATCACAATCCTTGAGTAGATCAAGCCATTTAAATTGTCTCATGTTGATATCCATCAATGAGAAGTTGTATTTCAGGATTTTTTGACCCATGTATATATCAATTATTTATCTATAAAGATAATTTAGCCATATTTTCAAGGTTAATATTATATCTATTAACTCAATATCATGTTTTTGATTGTTATTTTCACATGTCCAAAATTAAATTGATTCATATGAAACAACATTATCATTATACATTAGCATTAAAAAGATTCCCATCGTTAATGCATTGCAATATATGACAAACCCATAATTTCATGATGGTAGGGTGATAATTGGATCATCGGAAAATTGTTTATTTAATTTATAAATTAAATCATAATATTAATTTATCCATAAAAACATAACCTTATTACTTGTAGACTGGGTAAATAGCCTATCTAATTAGTGATTTTTTTTAATGAATCATAAATTGTAATGCACAAATCCAATGAAACGACGTACTTAAACTATGTTTGATGGTGTAGGAAATTATTTAACTAAACAGGTATTTAAAGGATCAAATAACATTCAATCTATGGTAATAATATTCACAAGAAACAGAAAATAATGATGCCAATAATTTCACTTACTATATTTCTTGTATACCTATTCCATTTTAAGATTGTTAATAATGATCTACAAGTGATTCAAATTGTCATAATATCATTTATAATAAACATAATATCATTAATTATTACCAAAAAATAAATTAATCAAGATATTCCTTGAAAACTATGTTTATTAGGTCTATAAAAAATAGGTTTCATCAGCAAATCTAAATGGAATTACTATACACTCAGAATGTCCATTTATTTTCCAAAAAGTGGTATTCAGAATTTCTTTCATATTTAATCATAATTGGTGGGATCTATAGAGAATATAAATATTTGAAAAATATTGTGCACTATTAAGGGGATATAAATTCATTAATACAATGTATGTGATACTTGTTATTTGTTGGAATAACTTTGATTTCCTTATAATCAATGCACAACATCATGGATCCAACGTTCTTACTAATTAAGAGAATAAAGTCACCCTATAGTGAAAAGATAGTATTGATAAATCAATTATTACCAAACACCACTAGTTTTTTCATAAATTAAACTAATTACATAGTGTTTATTCTATAGGAATTTATTGAAATTTTCCTTGCATTGGGAATTAAATAAATGGAAAATTAAACTTCACACTCTAGGGGATTAAAATGTAATTCCTCAAGAAATAAATCAATTTTCTCATATACAATAGGTACATATAATTATTTAATATTACCTTCTCCGTCACTGGATTTTTTTTGTTCTTATTCCCCATTAATTTCATTCATTGGTGCTACTTGGTATGGATCTAAAAATAAATTATATGGGGAAGATTCTACTCTATAGATAATGAATTATACATCGTATTCAAACATAAAAATTTCCTTCTTCTAGTAATTACTATTGAAATAATTTTTTGAGAGACTATATATCCCTATGATAATAAAAAATTCAACCATTGGAATGATAATTTGGTCATCACATAAATCACATTTATGTGTCATAAGGGGGACAACCCAACAGATCTATGTTTCAATGTTACTTTCCTTATGAGTTTTTTTTGAAAACACACGTATTAAATAAAAAGATAAATGTCTCTTTTTATTAAAAACTTTGGTAGATATTAATAATTTAACTGATCAAGAAGAAAATAATTCATTGGATAAATTTTAATATAGGATTAATTTATCGACAACTACATCATTGTGTACCTCAACCTCAGTTGTTGTGATTGTATGAGCCTGACCATATCTCCTAGTCCACTTCTATGATAGATTCCCTTAATGAATGGGTCATTAATATCCATAGTGATCGATTTATATAAATTTATAGTACTATAAATAATTTATTTTTTTATTTCCCATGAATTCATGAGTCTAGAGATCCATATAATCACTATTATAACAATATCTCTGTCAATTCAATAATTACCTAGAGTGATTTCCTTCTTCTGTTTTCATAATATTGAAATTGAGGAATCTTATTATTATTATTTTATGCATTCCCATTTTCATGGTGATAATATGGTGTATTCATGACTTTTTTTCCATGGGTATATTAATTCAAAAAATTCTCTTCTCCAACTTTTTGGCACGTAAAACTATTTCATCATATGATGGAAAATTTTGGGAGACTGATCCCTTTCAGAGACATGGGTAATTACCATTTAAAAAGTGATCAATAATGAACTATATATTTCATATGTATACCATATCATACCTGGAAATTGATATAGTGGAAGATTCATAATCATTAATACTCTCCCAATCATTTTTCTTTTATCTATGGACTATTATCTTCATCCCCATTTTTGATCTTGAGAGTAGTATTTATCAAACAATTTCTCCTTAAAAGTTAACTATTCCATGAGTAAAATTCATTCTTCTACCATTTCATTATTTTTACAGTTACAACATTGATAATTATACCCTTTGAAGAAATTGAGTGCATGTATGAACTTTTATATATCTATACATCCCCCGGTCGTAACTATCTTCTCCATTAAATTAATAAATATTCCATATAAAATTGGATTTATAGTAAAAATAAATTATAAGGGATTATATCTCATAATTTGATATAGAATAATAGGTTCCCTCTATTTAGTAGGTAAATCCATTCGGGAGAGGTTATTTTTCATGAACTGGTTAACTAGCCCTAATATTTCTATTATTTTATTTATTAAAATAACAATTGTATTGTTTCCTAAAAAGGGAAATCTATAACTTTTCTATCACTATTGATAGCATTCTTCCTTCGAGGTTACATTTACAGAAAATGGAATATAGTGTATTAGATCATAAAATCATAATGTATAATTCAGAAAATGTTATATAATATTGCATAAATTTATGAATCATAAATAGTAGAATCATAAACATTGTTTTCATTGTGGACATATTTACCTTCAAAACTTACATAATTATTTTCAAAGTAAATTTGAATTATCCTAAGCTTATCTCCCAAGAGTGTCAATCTAGGTGTGAATTTAGACCTGTCATCATGTACCGGGTTATGATTGGGCTATTCCCAACACACCTTTTTGGAGTTGTTACCCCTAGGAACATATCTACAAGAAAAACATCCACTAATATTATCCGAACATGGATGTATTTCTAAAAGTACAGTCATAACATCTAACATACTAAAACTTAATAATTTTATTCTATAACTATCAAAAAATTATACATCTATGTTATGTTCCAAAATCTATTTTCCCTAAATATAGTTTCCAAGGATTATATTAAATATACTCTAATAAAAACTATATCTCCCCAACCCCAAAAGCTCAGAGATGGTTCATTATTTTTTTTAATGTCAGGATTATAGGGAATAAAATCCCTATGGATTGAACACTTTACTAGTTATTAAAAAATATATTATATACATGATACCAATAACACATTTGGAAAAGAAAATAAATAATATCATAAGTAAAAGCGATGATACCTTGAAAATTATTCAATGGATTCGTCTTCATAACATGTGTAAATGAATCATAATAAGAGTGATCTAAAATGCTTATTAAGGATATGTGATGATTAATTAATAATGAGTCCATAATACTAAATTTACATATAAATGTAAATAACTAAGAACACATGAAATTTATATAAAAGGATATGCCATAATAGATATGGAAATGTAACTAACTAAAACATGTTTCATTTAATAAATAAACTAATAATTAAATTTATCCATAGATTTTATCATATGAAACTCTCATGGATAATAACGAAAATAACAAAAATATCTATTAATGTAATTTTTAATTATTATATTTCATGTTTGAGGATCCTGGAAACCTATAATAACAATACATTTCATAAAAAGGTTTAGAAGTAAATTTATAAAACTATTTATATTTTATAACTGATTTCCCGCTTGAGAAAATGTCAATGCATTGAGGGGATATATATTTTTTGTTCCCACTCATTATTTCTAGTCCAAATCATTACTCACATATTGAGTAATCAATTTAATTAATTAAAAATATTCCATATCAATGTTTTCAAGTGAGTAATGAAAATAATTTTATCAATATATTTAATATATAATAGAAAAATATAAAATTGAATATCATCTCTGAAAATGCATATAGTTTAGAAAATAAAAATTTCCATGACAAATTATATGGATAATTAGAGGAAATTTAATGAGCAATGATCATTGAAAGTAAATAAATCAATGAGGACACAAAAATTATTAAAGGAAGTGAATGTGAATAATATACTCTATCAATGAAAAGATAAAACTTACAAGTTTTGAATATAGATTGTTTTAATAAAATGTATCCCAATTGGAGTAGAAATAATAGGTTGTTGACATTGATTAATGGAAACACTATAAAAGTGTCTTTAAAACCCTCTTGAGAAAAAAATAATTTTTATTTTGAAAAAAATATTAATAATAATTTTCTTGGAAAATAAATTTTAAATAAATTTCATTTAAAAATTATCCTTTTAAACATTCAATGTAAACTTCAATGAAAGGATGGAGTGTCATTCAATGCGTTTCATACAAGGTAAAAATATCATTTTTTCTTAAAGGTAAAAATTTACAAATAGTGTATTGTTGAGAAAGAGACAATAAGGTTATATTGAAAAAATTTGTAAAAGAAAAAATTGTAATTTTTTTAATAAATCATTTTTGAAATGATAAATATATATTTTAAGATATTTTTTATAAAAATATAGTTTTTAGAAAAAAAAAATCATCGAATAAAGAGTGAAATTAAGTAGTGTATCTTAAAATCAATTTTGAATTTTTTTTGAGTGGATAAGAGTATAAAACTAGTAAAATTAGTTTAAAATTGTTATTAATAACCATAAGAAAATACAATTAATGATTTTATTGAAAAAATATATTATAAATTATTTTAATGCAATCTTATGAATCAGAAATCTCAATTACAATGATATTTTCAAATAAACCCTTTAAAAGATCGCAACCCTGAAGTGAAAATTAATCAAAAAGTTGATTATTTTTATTAAATATGATTATAAATATAATAAGTCTAAATAAATCAATATATGGTAATTTTAATTACACACATGATCATAGAATATTACTGAAAATGGGGATGTAATATAACCCATTGAAAGGAATTGTGTTATGAAATTTCATTACAACTTGGTAACATTATGTTCAAATCCCCATTAGTTAAATAACTCATATTTAGACTGAAAATACCATGAGTAGTTATTTAATAAATAAATTAAATTTAAAATGGGAATTATATACACCATTTAATTAAACTTTGTTCATAACTCTACAATAAGCCTCAATAAAATGAAATTGAGATGAAATACTTTTCCTTGTGCTTCAATTTTGGTGACTGTACTGTAACATAATTTATAATAGTTTTATTAATATTATTATCATATAACATAACTATAGTAATATTTTTAATATATTATATTAACATCATATAATATATTATTAACTGTTTTCAACAATTATTTATTATTCTCACTATTTTGTGTGTTAATTGCATTGTTTTTCGAGTATGTCTTTACTAGTTATTTTTGTTCTTGTTATATTGATCATGAATTATTTATATAAAAAATTTAAAACATGATTTAATTATCATTATAATTCAGTAAATATATATTTAAAATAATCCATTATATTTTTTGATATAAAATGAAATGCACCATTAATTGAGACATTAGGTTGTACGTACACATGAATGCTACATCCATTTCATTATCATATTTAAAAAAATGAATAGGAAATAATATATATAAATATATAAAGTAATTTATTAATACCATTATTCTATTGATTTAATATATGTCAAAAAGGTTTATTAAAAACATTTTTATACATTCCATGCATAATTTGAATGAATCAAAATGCTTTGAGGAGGCTGTAGTCCACATGTCAACAAATGATGTTATCGTATTCCAAAAAAATGGAAAGAATAAAATTATTGGTTATAAAATAATTAAATAAGAATTAATAAATTATAAATATCTTAAATATCATATATAATCTATAATTCCTTCATCATTCCAAAATTTAAAGGTGGAAATGGATAAAACTATCATATGGGTTCATGAGGCGGTAGTTCACCGTACACAAAAATGATGATTGTGTATCCCATTTTTTAGATGTGTGTGAAAGTGTAGTTGAAAGTTATAACCTAATAAAATATAGATATATTTATTATTTTTATTTTATTTTATAATCTTGAAATAAAAATAATTGATATTGTGGAAAATAAGAAGAACGAAAAGTGATCAATAATGATGGTTACCTATTATTCGGGAAACTTATTTTGGTTTATACCGAAAGATATTTTTTTGGATTTATTCAAAAAGTGAGTCTTATAGGCGTAGTGGTGTTAGTTTGGAGCGTATTTGGGTATGATATGTATGAGAAAAACTTCTTGAGAGGTGTGAATAATAGGGAGTGGTTAATTCCTTTTTATAGTTGAGGAGAAGTGTCATTCTTGAAAATAAAAATATAAAAGACTATTGAGAGTTATCCCTTGAATAATTTCCCCACAATATTGGTAAAAATATTGTAAAAGGGAGTATAATGTATATATATTTATAGATAATAGGTTTTTGAAAATTTTCTAGGTCATATTATCCCTTATGATTAATGTTTAGTCATGTTTGAATCAAAATTTCCATTTAATCGCTATAATTAATTTTAATTACATTGACAAATTTATTAATCGAAAACAATGATTACACTATTATAAATTATTGAATATTATTTTTATTAATAATGAATAACTTTTTAAAAATCCAATCACATAAATGGATTAAATTAATATAAATTTAATCCCATAGAAGGGACAAAAAATTTAGTTATTAATGTGAAAATGTTCAGAGATTGGTATGTTTTTATATCCAATTTCATAGGGAAATCAATTAAAATGACCTAAATTGAATTAATTTTTGTATAATTTATAAAATTATTCGTTCAAGAAAATTAACTATTTAATTTATCATTATAAATTTTTGAGATAAAAAGATCGTATTCTATTGAAAATTATCATTTTTAACAAATAATCAACTATTTAATCTTCTCTGAAAATTGGAAAAGAATCACTTTAAACTAATTTTCCTATTAATATATCAAAAATAAATATTATTTTATAATATTATATTTAAAATTTTTAAATTTGAGTTTTAAAATTGGTGCACCATTAAAAAGATGCATAATTTCCTTTTTAGAAAAATATAAAATTTAATCTTAAACTATGATTTATTCTTATCTTATGACTATCAAATATATTATATTAATATATAAAATATTTTAATAAATATATAATATAAATTAGTTTAACAAATATCATTCACTAATAGTTATTAATTTTATTTATTAAGATAAATATCCTTTGAAAGCATGAAAATGGTTCTTTATAAATATATTTCTTACATATTCACTTGGTTTTAATTTTCATTTATATTTAGTTGTTTACTAGTGAATAAATAAATATATTTTGTAAATTAGTTATTTCTAATTATAAAAATCCAATTAATAGAATGCTTGTATCTTATTATATTAAGTAATAAAATCTTTGTAATTATTTTGGTTTAGTAAAACTCAATCTTATATGTAACAAAAAACCCAAAAGAATTTGGTTCTTGCATGAATATCAAGATGATTAAGTGTTGCATGAATTGAAAGATATCAAAAAAATAAAATTTATTATAAAATAAAAAATATGGTAAACTCAAATGGTGATACAAATAAAATAGAATTTTTGTTAATTGTATTAGCTCATTATATAAAATTGTAAATAGAAACACACACAAGCCACCCATTGTGAATATATAATAATCAAAATGAGTAAGATATTACATAGCATAATTATATGAAGATTCATTTATTACCTATATATGTATAACTTTTTTCTATGTATCATCTATGATTGGAAATGGTGGATAATCTCAGTAACCAAGCGGAAGATCCTCCTCCTATTCCCCAACATCATTTGTCACATCCATCACTGTCTTGTCACCTTTTAGGATATCCCCAACAGTCTCATCAACCTCAAAATAATATTTTACATTAAATTAAATATCTTCAAAATTCCTATCCAAAGGTTTAAATAGCACTATAACTACTTCATGAGAATAGTCCTACTCAAACAAACCACCCGCTATGGGAATGGAAAAGTGAATTAAGTGTGTTAGAAAAGTATCCTATAAAAAATTATACACTTAACTATCATTAAAATGAAAACCATTATAATTTTGAAAGAGGAACTGTTACCAACTCATGATAGACCCATTCATGTCATGAAAGATATAAAATTTAGTACATTCACTACCAAGATAAATAATCTGACTAATCTGATAACTAAATGTGAAATTATTTACCCTTATAATAGGGATCCAAGATGATTTTATGAAAACTAAATTTTGTTTTAAAGATAACTCATCAAGTTGAGTCCTTTCCTAACTAAAAGATATAAGGAATGAAGTGGAAAAAACATATTGGAATCTATGTGGTTTAGTTGATATATGTTTAACTTCCTCCTAACATTATGAAAAAGGTTCTACTTATCCTTATGAAAAAAAATAATAGGTACCACACATGTTATGCTAGCAGACATCATTGTACCATATGGTTGGAGAATCATGAGGATAGGAACAATATATGGTGTTTATTAAGTCTTCATTATCAAAAATGTATGTGGAATTAATAAATGAAATAATGTCCAATACACTCTAATAATTATTCTATATGGTTAATAATCATGAATATCATCTGGAATAAGACAATCCATCACAAATTTATAAGCCTGGACATCATGATTTATGGTATCTGAATGTAAATGGTCCTTACTCCACCCATATATAACATTTTCACTTATAGTTTCATAATAAATATTTAAATATTTTTCTAATATAATTAAAACCATTTCATGGTTCATGTGGAGAATATAACAATATATCGGTAGGCAATGGTTTATAGTCATGATTAGAGTAGCGAGGGATGTATTCCTATACCCACATCTGAATAAAAATAACACATCCTATAATATGAATCTTTTTAAGAAACATGCGATACATAGTGTGTTGAATGTTCATGTATGATATTGAAACCCCTTGTTGCAACTCCATGATTGGTCCAGGTCCCCCTGTAATGGTAAATATATCTAGTGAAAAAATATGGTAGAATTATCAATGAATATGATGCCATATACAAGTCCCATAATGTATCAAAATGTCAATAACAAAATGGCGATCTAATTATCATCGACAAACAAATTCATAGACAAAACGTCTATATGTGGCATGTGTAGTAGACTCCTGACAATTTTCATTCCATTTTATAAGATCCAAATGCCTTGTTTTCTCTGAATAAAATCAAACCAGTTTCCAACAACTCATCCAATCACAGATGCACCCACTATAGGTCATCCAGACATAAATGAAACATCCTCTAGAGTAATATATGTATCTCCCTATTGTGGATGAAAATTGTGTTACTCTAGCCTCTAATTATCTATAGGGGTTATAATGTTTTAATGATCAACAAGGGTGAAATCCCACATCACTATTCCTTAAAAACACATTCACAGAATATAATTTATAATAGAAAGAAGGGTGCACCATTATTAAAGTGATGTGACCTCCATACTCTCATATCATGCACATGATGACCCACTATGAAATGAACCAAAATCATTCATTATTGGAATGTGAGAAAGGTAACATCTTCCATATCTATATATGATATAATGGCAATGAGAGATAATTGGTTTAGTGTTATTTGTTGACATAACAAATTCTTGTGTTTGTACTTAACAAGATTCTTAATTCAATAATTCATTATTTAGTTATTTTAAAATTAATTTACCACACATTTACTTTTTATTTAATTATTATTATTAAATGATCGATTTTTTAACTTTTTTCTTCAATAATGTCAATTTAATGTTTTTTTATTATATTTTTAATTTATGTTTACATTTATGTAGTTATATTTTACCTTTACATGGGAAAATATTATCTTTTAACAACCTCAATTTACCTCGACATAACTTATCAAATTTTATTTTTATCATTATGAAATTTCTACACAACCATTACATAATATTTTTTTATTTTAAAAATATATTTCAATTATCTATTTCAATAACATTTTAATTGTTCAATTTACTAAAATATTATATCATACAATTAAATTGTTTTATTTATTTTTAAAATATATATATATATATATATATATGATGTTAATGAATTTTATTAAATGTCTAAATCAATTTATTTTCATGATATTCAAGAAGGAGAAATAGAATATCATTTTAACCAATAAAGGGACCTTTTTTATATTTTCAAGAATAATAAAGAAATAAATTATTTGATTCTCATGATGATCATAAAATATAAAATCTCAGAATTTTTTTTATTATTAGAACTACTTTCTATATTCATTATTTATATTATATGAATGTGAAAACACCATTTTAATTTTTCAAAATTCAAATATAAAATATTCATGTTTCATGATGTACTGAGAAACATTCTAATTTTGAAATTGTATATAATAAACATTTTTGGGAATATCACGCGAATCAATAGAAATTCGATAAAATTATAACACAATCATGATTAAAATATATAAGCATGATTAATGTTTTTGTGACATGGGTCCCTTTTCTTCAACATTGGGATATTTTTTAAAAATATGAATTTATATATGATATATGAAAGATTATATTCACACTCCCTATTATTGAGGATAGTCCATACCTTTTCAAATACTTGTTTTATTTTTCTATCCTCAAGGGGACAAATGTGTAACATTAGGGACCAAAATCTGATAATTATTAGGCATGGTAAAATTATGAAAATCACCAAAATGCATCTGAGGTTTATTATGTTAGTCAATAAGACTTCTCATGTGATATGCTTGATAAACTAAGGGTTTTTTGGATATTTTTATTTATTATTAAGAATAAATTACATATTCACAATGATACCTCAATGCACGATAAGAAGCACAACCACCGTACCTGCTTTCAATTGATACCACTATCACATTGTCATTATTTCCAATGAATAGTCCATGACATAATGTCACCTAAATGAGGCTACATTCCCTTCTAATGAGATAAATATTAAATTATGTTGTCTTTAGTAACATCTTATCAATGTCTATCTACATGTATTGACCAAAGCCTACTCCATGTTTTTGTCCCATGTTAAGACATTTAAGAGTGTTCAAAAATGTACTTTAGACATCTATAAAATGTATCATATACAAATATTGTGATTTATAGATTCAAAATAGCCCTGAAGAACTTGTTTATTCACTTCAAATTATTTTTTATTATATTAAACTATCACCAACACCCATCATATGTAACAAACCAATGATATTTCCAAATTTTCGTTATATAATCATAGAAATACGTATTAGTTAATAAAATTACTTCAAAATCCTCATCAAAATTTCCATGTTGTGGCCCATATTATGATATAAGAATAAATCAATGTATTTAAATGGATAGAAAAACTATTCAAATATAAATAAGCCTAAGGAAACAAAACCATGTTTATGATCACCTTATTTATTTCTTATTCAATAAACTACTTTTTGATGTTACTATAAATCATCCTTATGGAATCTCAATGTTAAGAATTTGGTTCTATCCAAGAAATTATATCATAGTTAATAACCTATATAATCAGTACATGATAATTATATATCGATAATAAAGCTTGGATTTGTGGAACATGGATGGGTGTTCAATCCAAAAACAAACTCCATGATTCTAAATGTTCATTCAAATAAATGGAGAATTAAAGTGGGATATGAGCTTTAATTCCACACGGTGATTCTATAATGAGTATTAAACCTATTTATTTTCCAAAAAATACCCTTTAACCTAAATTAATTTCTCTCAATAATTAAATAATGGAAAACATGAACTGAATGCCTATAATATTCTATGGAATGTCACCTTTATTAAATAAACGATATTTTATTGGGATCAATAGTCAATTGTTTCATCATTATTAATTACATTAAAATTTCAAGAAAAAAATTACATTATTTGTGGAAAAATATGATTTATCCCAATCCCCATACAATTTTATAATTGCCAATATTAATTTCAATAATTTCGGTAGGATATCACATAATTTTACCAAATTTGTATTCATTCTTTTATAAGTGATGCATAAATGTCCTGACATGTTATAATCAACGTAACAATAATAGTCAATATAAAATCTCCTTTTATTATATAATATTCCTATAATAATATTTCCATAAAATTATAATGTGAGCCTTCAAAATTATTTATCTTCCAACATGCATAAAATATTTCTTACATTTCATGATTTTCAAATTTAAATAATAATATATATTTGTAAAAAAAATTAGTTATTTTAATATATTCAACCCATCAAACTCAAATAGAAAATATTTCCCTATGGTTAATTTTATAAATAGAATATTCAGTGAAATTTTAAAATAATTCTATTTTCGAGTATATCAATTTTTATTATTTGAGTAATATCTCTTACCTAAAAGTACATGGAATTTAGAACCTACTGTAATTATTATACATTCTACTATATTATGTATCATTGATGGAAAAAAAACATATTTGTTTTTTTATTGATTTTATTTTTATCATTTTAGACATATTTTGATGATAATATTGGACTAATCATATGTCTTAAGAGGACTGAAGAAATAATTTTTATAGCCTTCTAATTACACCTTCAAGAGGATACCTAGTGGGATACCATAATATGTTAGGTAGAGCATATATATAATACATGTTCTGTCTTGCTACGCCTAGTTAGCCTATGAAACCCACTATAAACATGGTTGTATGAAAGTAAATAAAAACTAATACCAATCGATAGGGCCTAACATTCTATAATTTTACCCAAAATTCTATTTACGAAACATAGAAGTTTTCGAATGATCTAAAACCAATTTGAGGCTGCAAATAAATAATCAATGTTCTATGGATTGTACGAGTTCCCATGAAGATAAATTATAAGGTAATTTTCTTCAATATTTTATCTTTCATGTTCTATCATACAATTATATAACCTTCTCTCATTTCATTATTATTATATCTTGTTGGATATGTATGAGTGTGATTCATTGGACATCATATAGAATTTATCATTTTTTCTTTTTTCAGGTGTTTTTTGACTATTATGTTTGAGGGGGATGGGTTATAAATACAATTAATGTGAGGTATTGAGTTAAAACTACAATTAAGTGTGAGGGTATAAGTGATTATTACATTAATAGTAATGATGATTGAGTTTCTATAATCAAATAATAAAATTCTATCCATTTATTTTTGTTTATTTGGAATATCCCCTAAAAAATTTTATTACTTATTATAACATGTTTCATTATATAAATTCTAAAAATTGAATTATTTTCAAGCTAAAACAACTGGAATGATTTTTAAATAAAACCCCCTAAAAGGTTACATGGTTCGATGAGACAAAGGGATCCCTGGAGAATTATTTCCAAATTCCATTGTAAATTTTATATAATTTCTAATTTGAATTTAAATTTCTGATATTTTTGACACTAATATTATTTCATTATAAGGATAATTTATTTAATTCCTATATTTTTAATTAAAAACTTAAATTCACCATTTTTTTGACATTTACTATTGAAAATAATTAGTATTAGAGACAACATTGACATCAAAAACATAAAGAGTTTGGTGGAGTGATCAATCAAAATATAACATCTAAATTGAATTCATAAGGTGATGTGGAAGTACAGTTGATGGATCGAGGAAGATAGTTTAAAGATATGAATATAATTTTTATAAAAAAATAATATCTACTTTTCATAAAACATTAAGATATATAGTCTAGAGAATACGTATCCATGGCTATACCCCACCCAAATAGAATATAAAAATTGACCCATAATTAATAAATTTCTATTAATATTGATGGAAAATTCATTATTAATATACATTTCTGGTAAAATATTACTGCCTTGAATAGTGTTCTGCGTTTTAAAAATACTCTTAAAAAATTGAGTATACTATAAATGTATTACGGTTGACACATTGAAACCAAAATTTCCCATTCTGAAATGGAAGAAATGTAATTATTTCAATGTATCAATATTTAGTACATGGGAAGACTCCCTCTTTTTATCTTAATCAAGTAGTGGATGTCCCAGAATTATAATTTCCAAAAATTATGTAAGAAAAGAGGTAAATTCAACTCCCTAATCTAATTATTATATCCACCTTAATTATGATGATATATGATTTAATAGAGGTCAATTTCAATAATTATTTTTCAATTTTATCTCCAAATTTTATGAGAATATTAAGAAATATAGTCCATTAGTTAGTAAGGATGACAATCATTTTAATGAAAAATATAAATTAAAAGATTAATATAAAAAGGGAAATAATTTTCTCCCAGAATATTATGGGAAAAAAACTAAAGATTTGATTTGTAGTTAAATGAAATATTTGATTTCAAAAAGGATTTAGATAAAACTAAATGAAAAATGATTTTTCTAATTTACCAACCCAACTTTGGAAAATAAGAAAACACAATAAAATAACTAAAACATTATCTGGAATGGTTCATCTAATGTTTGAGAAATTGGAATTTCATTTTATATTCACAACTTCAAGGAAATTGAAAATATTATATTGGTTACTATAATAAATAAAGAACATCCTAATTCCAATAATATAACATCTATTAAAGGTATATCTTAATATAATAATTTTAATTATTATATAATTATTGTGCAGGTGATTTTGGAATGAAATTTTGAAATTGAACATTATAGAAGACCCAAATCCATTAAGATTAAATGATTATTTATTATAGAAATCATTCTACAAATTAATTATTGTATACAAAATCCATATTGAATCAAATTTAGGCACCCAAATTTTGGTTACTAATCACTAAAGAGACTTAAATTCTTTTTTTGATTGATGTGTCAATATTATTTCCCAATAAACTACATAGATGTTGAATTCATGAAGATCATTTTCAATACAACATTTTTATAGGAACGTCTAGATTAAAATTATATTGTTAACATTATATGGATCTAATGTTTTTTCTATCGTATATAAATTTTATGAAAATTAATTATTTCCAAAATATAAATATAATCTTATTTTATTTCATGTATTGTCATATTATTTATTAGGAATATTTATTTCAATGATTTGATCCTCATTATTTGGATTCAAATTCTATGATACTAATTATATAGATTTTTTAGAAAATTATATATTTATTTTATGTGATATTTTGATTGAGTATTCATTTAATAAAAACCACTTATTTAAAATTTTCTATTTCTTCTATCATGGTAAACACTACCTTTATGGTTGAACCTCACCAAGTATTTTGTGTTTCATAACTGATCCTTGGATCTAGAATTCTCATACTAGAAAACTGGGGTCACTCATCAGATCATCGATTATGTTAAGTCAGTGTAATTTATTCTGGCCTAGTGATGGTCTCTTATAAAAAATACAACATCTTTACACCTAATATTTATTCCATATTTTCTCTACTCTATCCCTCATCACTATCCTCAAGCCATGGCCTCTTCTCACCTCTTGATCTTCACACTTGGTTATGTTTCTTGAATATTATTCGTCTTTTCCATCAATCACTTCTTGTGTTATTTTGTTCTTTACCTTGTTCTTCACATCCAAGAATACCATCCCATATTTTTTTATCATTTTTATGTGGATAAATAATGAACTCGAGATTATTATTACAATTATAAGGAAATGAGAACAAAATCATAACCCCTTCCTCTGAATGATTATCTCATTATTATTATGTATGAAGGAATAATTATTCATTCTGTTATAACTAATTATATTTGGATATAAAATCCCAATATTAATCTCCAAATGCATATTTATTTCCAGGTTGGGTGTTATTTTTTTCCAGCATCTAAAGATATGATTTATATATCCTCAATTAAAGAAATCTATAACCATATAGGGTTTGAACATGAATATGTTATTGATATCATCACATCAAATGTAAATGGAAGACCAATTAGGATCACATATCATGATAATTCTGAATTTGTGGGCATCCCACAATTGGGTCCTTAATCATTAACTCAAATAGAATTTCCATTAGATTCACAATTATATCTATGAGATTCCCTTAAATTTCTATTTACTAAAATACTCACCATATATTATTATCCTATAAAATCTCCCTTTTAAAAACAAAAACATATATAGATTTATATAATCCTCTATTTCCTCTCAACATTGAGATAAAGATAAAATAACGTATATTACAATTTATGTCATCTATTTCAAAATAATTTATTTGAATTTTATTTACATATGATTTTCTATTTGATAAATGTACTATACAGCTTCTCACCCATGATGATATAAAGATTTACATTTTATCCACTAACCCCCACTTATTTTTTAATACACGAGGATTGAAATTAATGGAATATGATTTCATTATACATGTAAAATTTGTATTTTGAACCATTTTATTGATGAATACATGTTTATATCTGGGAATCCTTAGTGAAAATAGTTTAGAAAGGATCGTCATAGTAACCTTACAAATTATTCCCCTCAAACTAAATTCGATGATATTATGATTGCTCCTATGATATGAGTGGTTTATCCTCCTGACGAGGAAAATATATTAGAATATTAAGAAGGTTATAAATATGATTAGGGCAGTGAGCAGGGATAATATGTGGATGATGGTGATGAATAACAAAATTTAGATGCTATGGTTGAGGCTGAGCCTCCCCAAGATGACATTGCTACTGAGAGGAAGCTACCACATGGTTAGTCATATATCACTGAGGAAATGAGATTATTCATGAGATCATTGAACCTGATCTCACCTCTATTTATAAAACCATGAATGGAATAGTCAATGAGATATAATATGATACATCCTCACACCCCAAGCAGAATAATTGGATGAATGGGGAGATATGTGCTGAAGTCTAATCCTTCATCTGTGACACCACATATTTAGATCACTACTCTCATTCTAAAAAAGGTTATTTTTATTAATTATTGTGGGGTATTTCATTGGAATTATGAGTTGTATAACATTTTATGGATATCTCTTAGTATGGTATGTTTTTTCATTAGTGAATTTTTTATATACGCATTCTTCATATTTTATCTAACCTCTAATTATAAATTTTTTAATAATCATAAATTGATAAAAATAGATTTCAATTAATAGTTTATTTAATTTTATCTGCAAAATTTTTATATTTTTACATAATTATATGTAATCATGCATTTAATTTTTTATTTAGTCTTCAATGATACATATTTAATCATATACCAATACTTTTGTTTAAATGAAATTTTTAATGTAATTTTTTTCTGATTTGATGTAGGTCACGATTGAAAATTTAACCCCAATATTAATTTTTCAACTCTTATGATTTTTTGAAACAAACTTTTTTACACCTTGATAATTTCTGAATTATGTAATTTATTTTAATATTGAATAGTGTTGATATATTTTATCATTTAATTATGAATTTATAAATCATATTCTATTATCTGAAAATAATTTATTCAATTACTCTACTATTGGATAGATTGTTCTATCTCATACACCCACTTATGTTTTTTTCATGTTTTTAGTGGTTCCCTTATACATATGAAAATATTCACTATTTTAGGGGGATTAAAAACTATTAAAAATCAATAAAATTATGATTTAGATAAAAATAAATTTTTGAAAGAATAAATGCATGATAAAATATACTACAGTAGTTCCATGAAATTTAATTACAAAGAACAAGGGTGAGTATTTTAATTTTCAAAAAAAAAACTTATTGTTTGAATATTTTTAATATTTGAAAATTTATATTAAAATGTTTTTTTTTGAATATTGGAATGTGGTTTTAATATTGTTTTAAATAGGGGTAAAAATATTTTTTAACTCAAAATCAATTATTATAGAGACATCACTTCCAGATTTAATTAAAAGAACTCAAAATTATATTTTTTTATACATTTTCTTATAATAATTACATCTTACCCAAAAAGTACCCCCAAATGAAAAGCTTCTGAACATTTTTTAAAAGTAAAATAAAAGTTAGACAAGATACAAATGACGTCAAATTAATAGTGTTTCCATCTTCCATGAAACAACAGAATTACATATCATAATAAGGAAAATCATTTTGAAACACATAGTCATTAGTAGATTTCCATTCCGAATGAGTATTATCTCAATTTATATAGATCTCCTAATACTTCCTTCTTAGAGAATTGGATTATAATATAGTTTTCGCTGTTCTGGGTTGGTTATAATAATCCTTTCATGGATTACTCTTAGTAGGAATATGAATGAAACCATAATTGTCGATCACCTTTTTCATACTCTGAATGAAAGAATATTTCAATGAGGTATGAGTACTATATATATCCTTATATAATGTAATATCACTCAATATTTCACCATCATATAAGATCCCCAATTTTTCATATATTTTTTTTATGTGAATATGTTCAAGAGTTTTTTTAAAAAGATCTACATGTGTATTGTGAGAAAGAACATGGGGGTTCCCTGATTGATGACCCTCACGTTTGGTCTGAGAATACATCACCATATTTAGGAAAACCTCCACATTTGTGACCATCCTAGATCCATGCTAAATCCTAGCTCAAAAATCACATGGGGAATCTTCAAAGGTTTCGTAATCTGAGGATTTATATACTTCAATGAGAGATTTAAACCCCTGTCAATTACATTTGGCCCCTATAGAGAAGGACTTCCCTTTAAGAGTATTCTCAAAACTAGTAAACCCATGATGATTTAGCAATAATCAACTATAGGGTTATCAATAATAGGAAACATCCAAGATGTCTTCTCATTTTTATCATTGTTAGGGAGTCCCTAAAACAGAAATAACCTCTTTCCTAACTAGTCGATCTCTTCCCTATAGAGGCATCCTGCCCAATATTAAAGCAATTTTAGGAGATTATAGACGTCCTCCATGATTTCATGGAATAAAAATCCTCCTTTCATGAAAAGAAAAAACCCTGGATATTTTCAAAAACCATTTGAATTTTTAGGTCATCTATCTGTGTAGATAAATGCACATTCTTAGTTATAATTGTACTCAGATCAACATCCACTAGTAATCTAGAAAAACAACCAAATCTAGCCTCCTATATCTTTATATCCATACTAATTGGAACTATAATTAAATAATATTAATGGAAAAAGGTTTTGGGATGCCAATATATCTTAATAACATATAATCATACCCAAAAATGAGGGATAGGGTTCTTGACAATAAAGGGTCAATGCATGAGTTCTATACATGAATTCACAAAACACATGGATTCAAGGAAATTGAACCAGAATCCCATGGCACCTTCATCATGTATTAATTGGGAAAATAAAAATTTAAATAATCCATGACCCACTAGATTAAATTTCAAATTTAAATATCCCCAAATAAATGATAGTGTGCTCATTAGATCACCTGATTTCCATGGTTTCTACTCATTGGAGAGAACCACACTTCAAATAATGGACTTACGCAAATCCCAAGTCTTTACTAGATTGCATCCGGACAAGAAATAACATTATTTTGTCTCCATGTTTGAATATCTGACTCAAATAATCCTCATAAGTGGAAGGAAAAATCATTTTGAACTCTGAGAACAAGACATGAGGAATCTCTTTGGAGGAAAAAACATTAAGGGCTCGAGGACTCAAGATCCAGTCATCATTCCTACCCCCAGGCGCCGATCTAGCTGCCTCTCCTCCACAAGTGGAATCTAAATTCACCAGTGGGGGTTACAAGGAACTCATGCCAAATCCATCATTACAATGATTCATTTACTTTTCATAAGATATTCCCACCTCAAGGGAATTTAAAAATAGAAAATTATTGCAACTCATTTCTTCTTTCCTATTTTTTAATGAGACATCAGATTGTTTGTTAAACACATATAACTCACCTAAATCACATATTATCGCATTATCATTTACTCTGTCATCCAATAATTACTCATTCATTAAATTATGATCCTTAATTAGGATAAATCACACATTTTTATTATATATTTTCATCATATTCATTATAATTAGTTTCTATTTGAGAATTACATTAAGAATACACCGAATGATAATGTTTTGAATGATGGAATATAATAGATCTCATATAACATGGTTCTATATTTAGAGGCCCTACCTCATAAATAATAGAAATATCTACACATAATTACATTATTTAATTAATGTATTATTTCCTAGAAAATGATGATTCTTCAACAAAATATTCATCATTTTGTAGAGTATACACAATATTCCATATACAATCAACATATTGAAGATATCGATATATTATTGAAGTAATTATTGGATCAAACTTTAGTCTTAAGGGATTATAAATCTTCCTATGAACATCTTTTAATGCCATGCATTTAGGAAGATTAGATTCTTTTATAGGTGGTAAATGGTAGATTAAACATGGATCATTATAAATTACATCCATATCGAAGTTTATAGATGCATGCATGACTAACGAGAAATTAAATTTACTAAAACATTAAATATAAATTTATACCATAACATCAAATACTTAATATCATATAATTTTTTTCATAATAAACTATGACGTTATGGTGATAAATTTTCTATGGACATTTTTAGTAAACCATAGAAAAACAAACCAACTAATTTGGGGAAAACCCATTATCTTCTATATATCATTGTTTAAAAACTATCAATCTATTTTATTTTATGGTACTGAAATCAGGAAACGAACATTAATGCCTCATGTAGAGCCTCCTTTTTTTATACTATTACTCACATGCATGAGAGGGGTTCTATTGGTTTGGGATAAATAAATTTCTAACATGGACATGAAGGGTCAAACATTCTAATAAAGAGGGATGACATGAAATCCATCAATGGTGAATCTAAATTAATTTTTATAATGTGTAAAACTAAATAAAACATATTTAAAATACACAATTTCTGTCAATCATTAGTCCGTCATCTCAGGATCTGTCATCAGTCTGTTCACTTACCATGGTTTGTGTGGATAATGCTTATTTTCTACATACTATAATTGTATATAAATAAAATTTATAAATATAATTTAATATTTTACCATTTAATTAGGATTTATAATATTTTTAAAATGATATATTCAAAATAATAATATATATATATATTATGTAATTAACGATATCCATTTCTTTATTTAATTAACAACGAGCATTTTTTAATCAAAAATAATTTTTAAATATGAATAATAATATCATAAAAATTAGTTATTAATACTTATATATATAATAAATTATATGCCTTTTCATTTAATTGTATTTTTTGTAATATAAAAAATTTCAGTTTATATATTATTATCCATAATAAGATACTCATATTATTTAATATATTTTATAAAAATATCATTATTAATAAAAAAAATCAATTTATTTAACATTGATGGAATCATTTATTTTTATATATGTTAAATTATATTACTATGTTTTTATTTAATTTATACGTAAAACTTATAAATACTTATACATTGTTGTATTTAATTATTTTTATCAATACATTATTAACATAATTATATGTAAACATATAAGTAATAAAATATATTTTATAAAATATTGATAGTTATAATTTACACATAAGAAGTCAAAATATTATTTATTTATGACTAATATTTTTGGTAATATATTTTTTATTGAAAATAATTTTTAATTTAACTAATAAAAATTATTTTATTTTAATATATATTTAATATTATATTATAATTTCAATTGAATTTAAATTTGATAAACATAATAATATCCATATAATTATATTTTTTTTAATAATATATAGTTATATAGAAAATATTTTTATTAATATAGCTAAAAAATATTTATCAATAAATATTTAACTAATAAATATATATAGTAATATATTGTAAATTTATTTTCATAGAAATATAATTATAATATAATATATATTTTGAAAAACTGTTATTAATATTTTAAAATATAATTAAATGTATAATTTTTTTAATAAACTATACCTTCATAAATAATGTTAGTAGTATTTTATAAACGATTAATAATTATAATAAAATATTCAAATTATCAAAAAAATAATATTTAAAATTACGAACACATTCAACATAATTTAATCATTCAAAAATTATAAAAAAAATCATACATTCATATAATCATAAAAACTTAATAAATTAACGAAACAAAAAAACAAATAAAGTAATTGCAAAACTAAAATTTTAATATTGAAATTTTACAGTCTTGATATCTACAATTTATTATTTAAAAAACGGAAACGAATAAACTAGAAATTGAATATATAATTTTTGTGGTGGGGGTAGTATGAAAATGACATTATGGATGTGTTTATATGAAAATATCCTACAAGGAGGTGTTGACCCCTTTCACACCCCCTTTTAGTTAGTTTCAAATGAATCATTAAACAAGTCAACGCTTTTTTCATGTAAAAAATTATAATTATCCTCGTTATTTATTCCAAATGAAAGGTAGAATTGTGAATGAGTATTACACATTAGAATACCCATTTTTGGAAATAACATAAAACATATCACTTTTTTTATTTTTTTCAAAAATCTGACTTTGAAAAAATATCTGAACTTAACCTACAATATCATGATACTAGAGAATCATATATTTTTTCATTTAAGTATAACTAAATTTGATTATTATAATGTTTTATTTTTTAATGAATCAGTATTCATGAAGATAAATATCATCACATAAGTGAATGAGAAGTCCAACTAAAAGTAGTTAAATAATTTTATACGGCGTGAATCGCAAATCACATATATATGGGATGCACCATAAAGAAGGATGGATTACTACATAATATTATATCTTATGTTAAAAAATATGATTTAAATTATTAGAAAATATTGTAATGATAAGATAGAAATTCTTTGTTTTATTGTTTTATGCCTCCCAGACACAGGTTACAAAACAAGTTTTCTCTATGGTTTTGGTATTTTTTTCAACGAAAAATATATCTATTGTATTGTATTCAAATTATGAGACCAATATTCATCAAGATATTACAACATACCTATGTGATTTGGTTGGGAATAGTTTTTTATGAATTAAGTGAGTTGTATGTTAAGATGATATAATCAATGAATTAAATTATTATAATATTGTTTTATGATGTGAAATTGATAATCTATGTTAATTAAATGTTATGATTTACAAATAATTGTTTAGGATTTCGATATATTTTTCAAAATATTTATAATATATAATTTATGGTAATAATTATTGACTGAGTTATTCAAATCAATTTTAAATTTATCATTTCCATGAATATATTCTAATATTTTTATATAGAAATTATTAAAATTGGTTAATTATATTTATTTCTATAATTAATTTTACGGTGGAAATTTGCAACAAGAAGTATTCATGGTATATTTGGAGTTGTTATTGTCATAACCAATAATGGATTTAAATCATGTTATTTGGATATATCCTCATGACTAGATGAATGATTAGCCCCTCAATCCATGAGATGTGATAACAAGAAAGAGATTATTATTAATTTATATTGGTTAAGATTTATATCATGATGGAATTATTTATCAATTGATGAATCAGTTGACCACTTATTAGTGCGTTGTGAT
Organism: Viscum album; assembly: GCA_963277665.1. NCBI lineage: Eukaryota > Viridiplantae > Streptophyta > Magnoliopsida > Santalales > Viscaceae > Viscum > Viscum album. The sequence goes on from OY728120.1 coordinate 1,129,186,561, forward strand.
TGAAAGGAAATTATTTATGTATAGAATTACATTAGAGGTGATGAACATGGTCTAAATAATAATATCAATGTGATCATAAAATTCCCTTTGATATTTCATGGAATATTCTAAAATTTTCACAACTCGTTCACATTCAAAATTAAATTCCATAAGTAAATAAGGAATTACTCTACTGATCATTAGACTTGGATATTGATTGAGAATGATCACCCTTAGTTATTGAGAAAATTATTGCATAAAGTATCCCTAAGTATAAGGTAAATATATTTTATAATTTCATTATAGACAATGATTAATTGTTTTAGAAATTAAATAAATAGTTTTACATATATCTAGGGATAAATAAATAACAGTTCCACTCATTCCCATGTTATTTTATAAATCCCAAGAGAACCTTATGTCTAAATAAAAATAATAATACTATTATTATCTACTTGATATGTGATAAACCCATTCATAATTACATATTATATTCTTTGGTAAATAAATTCAATAAATTCAAATAACAATTGATATAATATTTCTCAATAGGCCATTAATCATATTCCACCAATCATCCTCAAATTTATCATAACATATGTATGTAAAATTTATATTAGTAAAAACATAACACTACATTATTGACCAACAAATAACTTATTATTATATTCACTAAAATACTAAATTAATAATTATTAAATATTAAAAAATCAAGTAAATAAATATTTTTTACGTTGTATGTAAATAAAGATAAATAAAGATATTATATTATAATAATAAATAATTACCTAAAAATAAATATTTATTTAATATTTAACACACTTAATATTCTATTGAATAACTGATGAGTGAATATATGAGATTAACAAAAAAATTATTAATTATAAATTTTTTTATGGGTAGTGTATTTATTCAAAATGTAAAATTCAGAAAAAAATATAACTATGGATCATAAATCATTTATTGTTAGACATTTTAAGAATAGTTTTCAATGGAATTAGGAAGAACTACCAACTATTCAGTGTTAATATTTAGAAATGCACTATATAATCCCAAAATAAATAAGTTAAATAAATAATTATAATAACCACATATAAACATGCATTGTGTAATATAATAACTTTTTCTTGATATATATAATCAAGAAATTTTAAAACTATTATCATTAGTATATGTTCTTGATGTGCAATTCATTATATTTTCTTAAATGAATTTTATGAAATAACTTCATCGCCCTAAAAATCATCAAGTAGTTCTATTTCGATAAATGGAACTGGGATGTCACCATTAATTAAATAAAAGAGTGTGAAAAATCATTTCTTACATTATTTTTTAATCTAATACCATTAAATATTTATAGAATCTGTATTCCTACACCCCGAGAATACATTATTTTGTTATTCAAAAAAACAACAATGTATTTGACTCCTTAAAATCACTTATTATAATCATAAAGTACAAGGACCATTAAAATATTCCAAAAATTAGGATTAGGAAATGGAACATATAGGTGGTATTTACTTTTTCTATGTCACGTATTTATATTCTCTATTATTGATTTTACTTAGGGAATACACAATGAGAAATTGTATCAACATCCTAAAAGTCTCCACCCTGATATAATGTATCATTTTTATCAAATAAAATGATATCATTTCACAATATTATACATATTAAATAAAAGTTTCTTGGAACATTAGGATTCTCATCATTGTTGGGAACTAAAATTTCATTATAGTGTGATATGTTCCTATACGACATTATCACATAAATATCATTAAAAATAATAATTATCATGCAATTAGATATTACTAAATATTCAAGACCCTAAATATTATTGTAATTTAATATACAATGTAGTTGATTCAAAATAACCAACTCCATTAGTCTCCCAAATTCCAGTAGAGCCAACTATTAATAACTAAATGGTTGGCATCATATTATAACCAAGATCTTTCATAGATATGGTTATAATTGGTGTGCCCACCACACTACATGTAGCTAATCTACATAATGTGACTTCATATCTATGATAATATTCATCATGATATTATATGAACATGTATATACTTTTTCACCATTATCCATATATGATGGATAACACCACAGTTGACGGTTCTCCAAAATTTAATTAATCATCAAACAATAATGAAAAAAAAGATATATAGTGAAAAATGTTTCTAAACAAACTTCATATGTTTCATCATAAGATGTAGAAAAACACAGCGCAATTTATATATCGGGTAACTATCAGTTGTAATATTAGTAGAATTTATATCTCAACAATTCTTTAATATTATACAATATTAACTAATCTTATAGATCTTATTTCTATATTCCATAAAAAACTCATTCTCTTATTTCTCTAATTTTCTAATCACATAAAAATGTTATTCATCAAGAACTATTAGATAGATAAGACTTACATCCAATGATATTATAATGGTAAGAATCCATAATTTAATTTTATAAATCATTCATAATAAATATGATGCATGTGTATAAATCATGGCATGGGAAAAAATTTCCAATAAACTATAAATAATTTATAATCTATAAATCCTAAGAATACCATGTAATAACAGAAATGTTTGTGTGTATTTTTAATTATTTCATTTTACAATACCATGTAATCATTATATAATAACATTGATTATGTAAACCCATCAATCAAGGGTAGTATCAAATTTTTAATATTAAATGGGTTTCGACTTATATATTTTAAGATAAAATAACTTTTTTATTAATTATTAATATAAAAAATCACTTATTTCCTATATTTTATAAAATATAATTATTAGGAATAATATAATGCTCTCACTATCATCTTATTGAGTCATGGTAATATATTTATTTAAAATTAATTTTCTATGATCATTAGTTATATCAATGTAATGATACCTGAATCTTATATATCAAAATGGAATTTAAATATGACTCTAATATTTGTGTTCATGTAATACAAATATCTCCCCTAAGGATTCCATTAAATTTTTTGGTATTAAAATTTAATAACTAATAAATTGACCATAGAGATTCTATGAAATGTATATTTTCTATGTAATTTTTTATGATGATTAATGAGATTTTATTAGTATAGAATATTTATAGATATTATAATCTTTTCATTAATAATATATCATTTATTAATTCAAACCTGACCATCCATTTAAATTTTATCTTGAATACCATCCAATGGATATAATTTAGTAATTAAATATCCAAAATGATGAGTGGTACTTTGGTATAGTTAATAAATCATTAATTTCAAATGAAAATGTCAACAATAACTATTTTTAAATATACTAATTCCAAAAGAAAAAATTATTCTTACCTAATAATATATATCACCATCCATTGGAATTTTAAACCCTCATTATGGTTTTATATTTTTTATGAAATATTTGTCTCTGGATAAATTATTCCCACACATACATATGGGGTTCATTGTTCATATTTAAACTTTTTCTCCTAGATTCATGATTAAATGGAATCCTTCCCAACATACACTCTGTAATAATATATGTCATTAGGACATTGAAATGAATTTGGTGTGATTAATAAATTTCTATATTATGAATTTTTATATCCATATTGGATATATGAATATAAAATAAGAGAATAATTTATTTTCCATTGATGTAAATTTAAATTTACATCCTACCAGACAAATAAATCCCATCAATGCTCTTTAGGTTTTGACATAATAGACTCTCATTCCATTATACTTTATATGAAATCAACTAGTCAATATATTTTGAATATTTTTAGTAATTACAATATTATTTTACAATACATTTGAATAAGTAATCATAGAAGATATAGATTATATATATGATGCATCATATTTCTACCTTGAATTATCACTATCAATCAAATGTGACTAAGGTAATGTAATTTATGAAAAACATTCACATTATATTTAAGTATACCAGAATACATGGTAATGATAAAATACAATATATTATCCTGATGGATCTTGTATATTTTAACATGTTCAACAAATACATAAATTTATTATTTGAATCATTTCTAAAATTTAATTTAATGAAAAATATATGACATAGCCTCTAACATAACATTGAAATAGTTAATTCTCTATAGTTAAACTAACTCTAAATGCTTTGTGGAATACCATTTTTTCTAAAGATTTATTTTTTTTAAAATATTTTAATTATGTTCATCAATATATCTCGTTTTTTATACCAAAGAGAGTAAAAACTCATAATCACATAAAACTCTCAACAAATATTAGATATAATTGATAGATAATTCTCTTTATATTTTTGGGTATGAGTCTTATATTTCATATCTAATAACCTATTTCTTTGTTAGATATATGTGATTCATGAAATAAAAAACTTTTCATTATTTACCATTACAAAATTTATTTCATAAATGAAATTGTGTCTCGTTATGACCAATAGAACGTTGATATAAATTTATAGGAAACACATAATGAAGAATAATATTTGAACATGAATGATTCCATTTTTAAATAAGAATTTGTGAAATTATCACTATTGGTATATATGTAAAAATTTTATCCATTCGAGCAATTCATCTTTACTTATTGAATTTATGTGCCTCTCATAACTAACATATAAATCACTATTCCACATAACCAAGGAGAAGAAAACTTAAATCTCATATTATTTCCATATTTATTTGTATTTGAATAAAAGGTAATATTTAATACACATTAATTGAAAAAAACTTTATATTTTATAATTAATAATGATAACCTATATGATATATTTAAAATTAAGACATTAATTATTAATTTCATATCATTTTAGTAATAAAGAATTATCTAAATGAATTTTATAATTCAGTATATTGAATTAAATTTCAATGATTATGTACCATATTCTATTTTAAAATAATATAATTTAGTGAAAATATAAATTTTACCGCAATATTTATCGATCTAATGATATACGAAATGATATTTCATGTTATATAAATAAATGTACTAATATTTTATTATTAGTTCTCAATACGTACTTGATATCCTAATACACTATTATAACAAGAATACCCATGCACCTACTATATCCATTCTTCATAACAGCTCTTAATGTTTGAGGTGGTTGAACTAGTAAAGGGGATTCTAGTACATATATGTTATTTTACTATTTTAGTTTGGTGAATAAATAACAATAGCACATTTTGAAATTTATTCTGATGGGGACATGGTATTCCATAAATTTCTGAGATATTATGATGTTTTCCCTTTCCATATTATACATTACTTAGTAGAATATTTTATTATTTATCATGATTATAAAATACATGATAAAATACATTATTTTTATTAATCTCCCACTATATTATCACAACCAATTATCCTTAACCGTAGGATTTATTATATCTTTTCACATGGTTATTATAGTTTGTATGATTCATATAATATATATCATAACCCATATTGAGAATTGACTAGTGATCCAGGGTTTTTTTGTAGGTATTGTTTACCAACTACATTAACATTGATCCATTGATTGGAATTTCCAATCATATTGTTCTGGTCTATGTTTTCTATATCGCATCTCTACTATTTGTTCTAAGTATCATGGAGGTCATCAGAAATTAATGGAATAATGCTTATGTTGAAAAAAAAACAATGGATATATGTTATGTTTTAATTTAAATCATCCCAACTAATGTTGGTCATGCACTATGATCAATGATTAAATTTCAACCACTATATTAGAATGCTTTTTTGACATAATATTTTAATTTGAGGTAATTTATATTTTTCTCTATTTAAACATAAATTTATCATTTTTATATTGTACATGATTATCAATATTTAGTTGCTTTTTATTATGTAAAAAACCATGACTAGAGAAAAATTACACTTCGTGAATTAATTTATTTATATCTTTCATACTTTTTAATTCATTTACGTAAATTGAGAACAACCTATCTAAATAAAAAACTCAACAAGAAACTAATAGAAATAATTTAACAAAGTGGTATGATCATGATCCTTATATAAAAGTTATCTTATCTAGAATATGATAGAACAACTCAAACACTAGAGGAAAATCACCTTCATTATTTAGTATATTGGACTACAATATTTCATTGGTCCACCTATAAACTATTTTGTTTGGTTTCACCTCAACTCCATATTGAACCGACACCTCACATTAGGGGCTCGATCCATTATGTATTCTTTACTAAAACTCTCGTGAGGGGAGATAATGTAATTGTTAAAGTTGATTACATATTAGAATCTATGGGCACACATGATCTTTTGAAATTATAGGAGGGAATGAAAAATATGTCATCATATAATATAATAAAAATATTTCAATAACCATGTTTTAATAATTTATTATGAGAAACCATTCAATCATATTGGCCTTATAATGTTTATTATCATCCATACACATGTTACAAAAAAAAGAAATGTAAACTAGATAACATTAATTTAAATTATTTCTTTGATATTTATATAAGCACACCTAAATTACATAAATTATTTAAATAATTGATTTTTTAATTTCTCTTAATAATCATAAAACTGGTATTTTAGTTCTATTCAAAGAAATTTTAAATAAATAAGATTAATTTCTCATAGGGTAAACATTATAAGTATATTTCATAACTACATGAAACCTTTTACGGTCATTTATGGTGTATTTAATAGAGAATATAACATAGACAATGAATGATGTAATAAATTATGTGTAGTGTATGAAACTATATAAATTCCATATATTTATGATACGACACATATATAATACTGTTACATGTAAAACATTATATATTAAATAAAATATTTTTAAATGAAAAATGTGCCTGATATATAGAAATTAATTTACATTTTAATTGATTAATTATACAAAATTCATTAAACTGTAGTACTAAAATGTTTATACTAGCTAAATTTCATATAGTTTGGATTAATTCCCAAATTAATATATTACTTCAACATAAATAATCCACATTTTTAGAATCTATAGGGAGTATAATCCACATAGATATGTACCACTTGTGAGTCATGTACAATTAGCTACTTGCTATGTTGTTGTTTCAATGGAACACACATAGAGAATTTATGTGTATCTCATACCCTGGATATTATTTTAGTACAGAAATTCTATACAAGAATAATTAAATGTGACCATATTTTTTTGCACCTTCCAATAATATCATGTAAAAAATAAAATTCATTCTTTTGCTGATTAATATTCTATTAGGATCACTGTGAATGTGAACTAAATACAAAATGAGTATGTGAGAAACATTTATTGTAGTTCAAAAAAAGTGGGTTAATATTGATTTTTCAACATGTGGTGTATTTAATACAAAATTTAACAGCATATTATCATATATTATTAATATCATCATGTATTCCACAACACATATTCGAATGATAAACATCATTACATGAAAGGAACATTCTACATGCACACCATTTAACCATGTCTAATGTACCAAAACATAAAAAACTCCTGGTGAAATATCTAATCATTATTCACATGTCCATTGTATGATTAAAATCATATAATACATGAATAGGGAATATTAAATATCGATACAATTTCTTTTAAATTGGAATCACATAATGAATAAACTAAAAATGAATAACTAACACAAATGTGTAGAATTGATCAATGGGTAATAAGTAATTATAAATAAACATGTGACTAATATGATACCATTTGATTGTTTTGGGAGAATAGTTTTAGAAATAACAGCTACACCAAATAAATGGATTTCATCAAGATCATTATATATATCCTCATATCAAGAGTAAATGGAAACCCTAAAATCTAAGCGACATGACTGTCACATATAATCTATAATTAATTTTTTATTATTAATGATTACATTTTGATGGAATAATTTATTTTTTGATGAATCAATTTTACAGTTCCATGTGTACCATTATATCAATGTGATGAATTAAGGGTAGAATCACATAGTGGTGAAACACATCCGCAGTGAACCATGATACAGAATTTTAGAAGTGAATAAGTTCTGGCATAAAAAGATACTAACACTTGCATCATTCACTATTGATTACAATATATTAATTTGAGGTTAGAATAAATTTCTATTGTTTACTCTATAAATGATAGAATGGAGGAGGGTGATCTTATTCTATTATTGAGAGCATTATATGATGGAAAATCTCCCAACAGTTATTCATATTTCTTTCTAGACATTAATTTTTCACAAAAGTGATAAGGTATATAAATTACATAATTTGGATTATATAGATCTAGGGTATGAAACATAATAATTTCTGTTAATCCCATATTATTTACAAATTCCCCTATTAACCCAATGTCAAAATTATATGGGTAATATTTTTATTTACATGACATGTGAGAAATTCGTGGATAAATAATTACTATTGTATTGATTATTGTAATTTATATTTAATAAAATCATATTTAATTCTCATTTCGTAATGGACCATTAATCATAGTCTCCCAATCCACCTCAATAGTTTTGAGGCCTTGAATAAAGTCAATTTATTTGAAAAAAATTATATAATTCCACTATTCACTAATAAAAAAGTATAATTACATTCACAAAACTAGTGAACAAATATATATAAAATATTCACATATTCAAATATATAAATATGTTTCACCTTGTTATAAAAATATAATAAATTTATATTATATATTCACATAATTAATAATTACTTGGAAATTGAATATTTCATTAATATTCAAGTCATAAAAAAATTATCTCACATAACTAATGAAAAAATATATGATATCAACCAAACATGAATAATTATCAAACCATGTCCAAGAATATAATTTCTTTACTATGTTAATAATAAATATAAATTTATGGAGTTTCAATATATAGTTTTTGTGGAACGCTATATGTACTTTTCTCATTGGAATTATGCATAATGGTTTAAGTTTCAATGTTATATTATAGAAATTTTCCAATACAATCATAGAGAAAAAAGGTAAATTCCACAATTACAATAAAAAAATATAATGTATACTATATAATATTATAAAATTGTATTAATATCTATAATAATGAAGGATTCATACTGGTTTCATAATCTTATGTGCTCGATGTATCATTCTTTGAAATTAAAAAAATGTAATATCTAATATTACTACGTGATCATGTACATAAATTGATAGTTCCATATATATCAAGTTGTTTTATATATCAACTTTAATTAATTAATTAATAGATAAAATTATTTGTCATATTAATCACTATTTCAATATCAAACATGATCCTCTCAATATATCATACCTACATACGAGCATATATGACCACAATTTTCATCAATTTATTAAATTAAATGACATATGACTTGAATTAATTACAATTATAATTTATGATGACCATTACACAAATTCATAAATAGGAAAATCAAATGTCACACACACACAGAGATATATATATATATATATATTGATTTCATATTTCTTTTTCTGGTCCCATTAATAAATTTTCATGAGTTTATCAAGATATTAAACATTGTAATAATGTCTAATTTTAAATGAGTCTTCATCCAAGATATCCAATATCATTATTTCCCCATGAAATTACTACATCCATCTATAATATTATAATGGCACTTCAGATCTCTCAATATTTAGGACAAAACAATTACTACTTAGTGCTATAGGTACCCTTAAAAAATTATAACATGTATGTCACATAGAATAATGTTCATAATGTTATATTATACAAATTAATATCCAACATCATGAATATTTAGGTAATTTAATATATATTGTAGTTGTTTCTTGGCCACAAAATCTAGCACAGTTACTGTTAAGAATGTATATCAGAATTTAGGGATTATTTTTATCATTAATATTATTTTATATATTTGTAAGGAATAAATATGAAATATTTATATTAATTATTTCCTATTTATGTGTGTCTTCATGAGAGAGAGTTTCATTTACAGATTTCTAGGAAAATATTTTTGTTGAAACTATTTCTCGATCTCAATTCAAAAAATGGTGGGAAATATGAAACATATTCATCAATTTCTCTCATTCCTATTGATATAACTCCACAAAAAAATAATTTTAAAATTGTATATTTTTTATTCATTTGATATTATTAAATAACAATGCAGTGAAGGATCACTTCAAAAAATATGCAACATCGTGAGGAATTATTTTCTAAATGGATGAATTGTATATATTCTATCATATGTCAATATAAATATGTGATGAATCTATGCTCAAAATAGATTTTATAAGTTTTTATTTTATATTGAAGTAATATTTAAATTACTATGGAGTTATTTGGAACTCATTATACTCAATATTAATTGTCCAAAGTAAAATGGAAAAAATCATAGCGAAAAGATTATTATTTCTGTTGTTTTCTGCATTACCTTAGATGTGTTAAAAATAGGATATGTGTTGTTATAAAAATAAGCAAGCTCACATTAATCATTGGTAGAGTGGACATGGGGAGGATATTATGTCTTTAAAATAATATAAAAATGTTTTGTTCCATATTCATTTTTTCTTTTCATGTTCAATGATTTACTCTATTGTAGAGAAGAAAGATTAACTTCCTATAACTAAGATGTTTTAAATCTAAAATATTTTTGAAAATGGATCAATTAACTCCCCTATGAAGTATTTTTATTGTTTAATGTTTGAAAAAAATAGGTATAAGAGGATGAATTTTGAAGTGGTTTGATCTTGAAGCATATTATTCATAGTTTTATATTTTCATCTTTGAAAGGATTGAAATAAGGATCCCAGAAACCATAAATCATTTTGTGTAGAACATTTAATAATAATCATTTTTATAATCTAATTTACTTTTTTCCATCATGATAAATATTTCTTATGGAAATGTATAATATTTTTTTACTTGAAAAACTTGTTTTAAATTTATATTTGATCATAAGAAAATATTATGAAATCTATAAAGTATAACTTTGGGTATTAATTCTAGATTAAGAATATGAACCCGATCAATAATCATGGGAATTGATTTTCAATATTTATAATTTTGGACTAGATGAGTTTAATAGAGTTTCTCAATTTCCTATTTCAATTGAAATCCTTGAAACAATAGATTTTTTATAAATGAACAAACATTTTAATAGAATTAAGTTACAATACTTCTAAATAAAAATTTTATATAATCAGAATGCTTGATGGTGTAAGTATCACTAAAGTGGCTTGAAAAATTACCTAAATTATTATTATTTATTCTACCTTAGGTTTTTTAATTATATAATCCAATTATTCTTTAAATTTATGTATAGTTTTACCTTCTTGATTGTGTTTGATTTTTTTCATCTATATAAAACTCTACACCCTTCAAATAGTTGAATATGAATTGTTTTATAGGAACACTATGATGGATGATGTTCTCATTCAATATATTAAAAATAACAATAACCAACTACAGTTTCCTAGGCCTGATTCCTTGTTACATTATATTTTTATGATTACAAGAATGTTGTGTCCTGAAGGAATGAATAGTTTAATAGATTCAAAAATCCAGATACATAAATAAGTTCAAAATTACATCATGAAATGTAAATAAAAAAATAAGTTCCATTAGGAACATACACTACTCTATGATTATCCCAACTTGTAAATCAAAATATACATCTTCATGTCCAGGGAATAAATGAAACATAAGAAGGGGTTAGCTCAGGTGCTCAGTAAGGGTAAGCGATACAGTGAAATATATCATATACATAAATATTATGTATGGTTAATAATTTAAAACTCATTCAACTAAAAATAAAAAACTTCAACCTAATATGGTAGGAATATGAGCTCAGTAATTACTACAATAATAAAACATAATCATGTGTATTCTGATAGTCAAATAACCACATGAACATTGAATTTCTTGCTTCATAAGGAGGGAAATGCATATTCCATGCATTCTAAACACTACCGTCAAGGCCTCATCCAATACATCTAAAAAGGAATAATGAATTTTCCAAAACTATATTAAAAAGGGGAATGTCCTCATCCAATTCTATATCAATTGGTCTCAAGATACCTACCGATGCATCGAGGGGCTATAGCAGGCCCCTCCGTCACATAATAAGCCCAATTAATTCCTCATATGAATATGGATAGATATAAACACCATATACATTTATATTTAAACTAACATGTGAAACTCAAATAACTTTCCCCCAGATATGAAGCATAAACACTAACCATTCATGGTAAATTGGTGAATGGATTTATGATAGCTCATCCACATTCAAACCAATATTAGTGTTGAATTAGGTTAATATACTCTTATAATATCATTTAATAATTCTTGAGATAAATACTGTTTTACTTTGAAAATAAGAGTTATTTTGGAAATGTGATTATATCAAACTAGAAATGAAGGTAGATATTATTTTAATAATAAAATGATTTATTTTATAAAAATAATGGTCTCTAAAAACATATGATATATTGACCTTGAATATAGGTGGGAATTTGAGAAATTCCCTTGAGTCAGGCTAGTATATCATGAAGATTATTTTGAAGATCCTTTTAAAACATATAATTTACCCATAAATGAAAGTAATATTCTAGCTGGTACACATATAAAAAGAAACATATAATTTATCTGGAATACATATTAATTAATAATAATTTAATTTAGGTAAGTATATAACAAACGTAACCCGAATGAAAATGGAGGTTTGGGTGAAAACCGTTACATTAAGACCAAAGGTGTTCGTTACATGATCATAATGACATGAATAATAAAATTTAGGTTCATAAATTTATTTGTACATAAACAATTATACATGTAACTTATTTATTATAAAATTATTAGGTTCATTAAAATCCATTTGATGGGTTAATAGATTCAATTTCATTGTTTTGGAGCATTTTCTACCTTGGTTTTCATGATCGATTAACTTATTGTCATGTATAGATAAACATTTAGAATGAGAATTGTTGAAAAAATAGAAGTTTTATTTTATTAGTGAAGAACATAAAATTAGATGGTAATACAATTCATTTTTTAATTTGGAGTGAATATCAATTATTATATAAAACATAAATGACAATGGTATTGGTAAATTGGAAGTTTTTATCACAATGAAGTCATTTGGACATTAAAATTAATATAATGTGTACAAAACGATTAAAGAAACTAAAATAATTTTAATACATATATTGTAGTCTTTTTCAACCATCAAAATTGTTTAATGACAATAATTAAAGGCGATAATAGAAATTGAAGTCTCATCATCCTTGAATATGATAAATTAACAGAGCTTGTATGGTGTTTTCATTTCTAGTATAAATGTAGGGAAAAAGGGAGATGATGAATAATTATTAATTTATCATAAAAACATTATAGTAAATGTATGTTGTTATAGTCATCGTACCATTTGGATAAATGGAGGTTAGGAATGAAAATTAATAGAATGGAACATGATGTAAAAGAAATAAACGAGCAATTTACCTTTTCAAGTAATCTTCCTTAAGGACCTCTTTAGGGGAGTGGTTTGGTTTTTTAAGAGAAAAAGGGATTCTGGAGATGGGGAGAGTGATTGGGAGGATATTTTATCATAATTTATACAAGCCATTAGTCTTTAGAGGTGTGAAGAGAAGACAGATGGGGGGGGGTACAGCCGAGAAGAGGCGAGCTTTCCAATTTTTTAATGATTATTTTATTATTTTTCCAAACACATCCAATCGTATTGATTATTATGACCATGAATAGTAATATGTGCATGTGAGTTCAAACCAAATGTGATTACATCATACATGATTTTAGAAATTTTGAATTTAACTGATAATGTAGATATATAGTAAATTACCATATTTTACTATTCATAAAAATTTGAGTATTTCACAAAAAACCAAAAAATCATCATAACCATTTCTGAACATGTAGAATTTAAAAATTATGTAAATTTATTGAAAATAATTTATTAAATATTATTATTTTTATTTTTAAATAAAACAACAATTAATTCTTTAAATAATAATTTTTCAACTGTAATTAATTTTATATCACCTTGAAAAATTAATCATGATCTCATTATCTTATATCCTTAGGAAAATAAAATAATAATATCACTTACTATTACTCATGTTCATATTACTATTCATAAGGTTATGTTACTATTCACCAAATATTATGTTTTCCTTATCAGACTCTAAATATCTTACTGAACACAACTTTGTTTTATCAATTTTTCGAAATTAATATTTCCAAGGTGAAAAAATAATATATATTGGCTTGGTTATAACAATGTGGTGTTTTTTAGAGACTCAGTGATTCATATATTCAATATTAAATTTCTTTTCAAAATCTTGGTGTGTTACCATATACGTACATTAAAACATTTCTTCCTTGAAATTACCTGAAGGTTACCTCATAAAAATATTTGGGCATTTCTTCATCATAAGATCCTCAGGATCCTATTTTTCCTTTTCAATTTTATGATATTTGAAATTTATATTTACCATTCGAGTCATCTAATTCCTCAATACTTGTTCTTTAGTGTGATGAATCTGGATAGAATCTTCATAGTAATATAGGTCAAGTTCCAACTCAATACCTTCATAAGTGAGGTTTCGTGTTGGGTCTAGAATTTAATTTCTCAGAAATGACACATGGAACACATTTTCCACTTTATACAGTCATGGTATTAGAGCCAAATGATATGTAATGGATTCCATTTTATCTATAATTTGAAAAGATCATATGTACCTAAGGATCCATTTCACTTTCTTCCTAAATATTATAAGACCCTTCCATGGAGATATATTTAAGAAAACATGATCTCTCATAAAAAAGTCTCAATTTTTCCATTGATTTTCAACATAATTTTTTTATGCTTTGAGATTCTTTGATATGGTATTTAATAGTCTATTCCTTCACCGGTTTTTCCTATATAATCTCTAGGACCACAAGATTACTATCTCAAACTTCATCCCAACAAGATGGAGTACGACATCATTTTATGTAAAATGATTCATATGTATATATTTGAATACTTGAATGGAAACTATTATTTTAGGAAAACTCCACTAATGGTAAATATTTATCCTACATTCCTTTAATTTCATGTGAACATCATCTCATCATTTCAAATATTTTTTGGACCATCCTTTTAAATTTCACATTAGTTTGTGGGTGATAATAAGTACTCAATCAGAGCTCAATATCCAAAGATTTCTAAAGAATTTTTCATAATTTCAATGAAAATCATGAATCACAATCAGAGAATAAATAAGATATATGCTCCATAAAGTCTCCCAACATCATTGAAATATATTATTTCTAGGTGCTCTAATGGAAAATCCTCAATTATTGTGATGAATTTTGATGATTTGGTAAGTAGATCAACAATTACCCGTATTACGTCATTATATCTCAGAGTTTTGGGTAATCCAGTAACTGAATCTATGGTGATGCCTTCCCATTTCCATTTAGGAATATGTAGAAGATTCTTTACTCCTATAGGATGTTATTGTTCGAACTTCACTTGTTGAAAGACTAATTATCTTGATACATAATCAGTAATTTCCCTCTTCATGTTATCCCACCAGAAATGTTCTTTCAAGTCTCTATACATTTTTGTTCTACCATGGTGTATTGATAAATTTGAAATATGTGCATTATCCAATAAATCCATTTTCATCTTAGGTATAGAGGGAAAACATATCCTCTTCCCAAATTTCATAATTACATCTTTACACAAGATGTAATCCAACTTCACATCTATCATAGCATTAATTTTCGTTTTATTATTCTCTTCATAAGACTAAACAATTAATTCTTTCCAATAAAGACGGTTGGGGAATCATTTGAAAAATTACAATGTTTTTCCTTCTTTACCATATCCATCCACACTATATCCATGTTCAAAGGATCCTACTCAATCCTCATTTTTTTTGAAAACTCTATGGTTTTTCATGCTCAATGAATTAACTACATTATTTTAATTTCATGGGTGGTAGTGTATGGGACAATCATAATCCTTGAGTTTTCTGATCCATCGCCTTTTCCTCATGCTGAGTTTATTCTATGAGAAGATATATTTCAGACTCTTATGATCTGCATATATCTCGAATTTTTCTCCATAGAGACAATGTCTCCATTTTATTAGAGGAATGATTACCACTGCTAACATTATATCTTGAGTAGGATAGTTTTGTTCATTAATTTTTTACTTCCTTGATGCATATACATTAACTCTATCATTCTGTATAAGGACACAATCATGTGTATTATTTTATGCATCACTATATATCACAACCCCATCATTCCCAAATAGAAGAGTTAATATCATATAATTTACTAATATTCTCTTTAATTCTTCGAAACAGTCCTCAAATTCATTTGTCCATAAGAACATAACTCCTTTACGTGTAATCATGGCGATTGTGTAGGATAAATGGGAAATTTTATAAATTAAATGTCAATAATACCCTACTAAATCAATAAAGCTATGTACCTCAGTTATGTCTGTTAGGGTAGTCAATTCTTGCTCAGACTTTTCCTTCATAAGAACATAAAATATGCTATCCTTATAGAAAATGTGGCCATGAAAGGAAACTAATAGAACACAAATTTCAAAATTACTAAACTTCCTACATTATTCACTTTTTCTAATATTCGTCATAAAAGTGTGCATGTTATTTTCGTGATCTTCATAGATTTTGTAGTATACCATGATATCATCAATAAATACCACCACAAATCATAATTCCCATACCTAGTTCGAAATGTTGAATTTATAATATCTTCTATCCTCACATACTACATGTGATATAAAGATCGAATATCAGTCTTCATAAAATATTGAGCTCCATTAATGTGATCAATCAATTCATCTATGTGAGGTAGGGTATACATGTTCTTTATTGTTATAGCATTTATCTCCCTGTAGTCAATACAATAACTTGTAGATCTATCCTTCTTCTTAATGAATAACATAGGGGCTCATCAAGGAGAAACACTATATAGATTATATCCTTTGATACTCAAACCTCTAGATGTTTCTTCAGTATCACTAATCACACAATGGCCATTCTATAAGGGGTCTTCAATCATGAATTAAGTCAACTGAAAACTAAATTTCTCACTCTGGGGGATGTCTATAAAAAGCATTTGGAAACAGATATACATATTCATGCACAATAGGCACATACTTTATTTGGAAATTCCATTCCCTATCCATAATTCTGAATTCTCTTCCTCCACAATAGTTAAATTCAGTAGATCTACAGGGGGTGGATGTATACGACAATCAGAAGGTGATGTTTCTTCTCCAAATATAACGGATTCCACATGATTATCGAAAATTCTATCCTCATTATTCTTGAAATAAATTTTTGCATCATGGTTCAATAGACAATCCATACCGAGGATTATATCTAATTCAATCATTGGTATGATAATTAAATCAGTAGATAAAACACTTTTATATTCCATAATAGGGATGACCAGAGACCACTTTGTTTCAATGATACATCCCATATGATCTTTGACTAATAACATCATTATTAAATCAAATTGTAAGTATCTAATTTTCATGGAAAATTGGGGGGAAATGTAAGAATGTGATGATATAAAATTAAATAATGCATTGGCTATGTTTGGTGAAACAATAAAAGTATATGCCACCACATCATTTGAAACTTCAATATTAATAGTTGTGATCACATAAGATTGTCCCTACTCCCTTGGCCTTCTTTGAGTCATGATTCCTTAAATCATTGGAAAATCATTAGAATAGTTTCCCATAACTCTAAAATTATAGCATTTAACATTAAGATATTTTTTCATCCCATTTCAAACAACAGCAAGATGGCCTTTCTATCCATACTTATAGCCCACCCCTATCCCTTTTATGTAGGCACCATGGTGTTTCCATCCACAATTATCACTAGGGGATATTTAGATATTCCATTATTCCATATTCCCTTATTTCATTTTCTAATGTTTTTAAAAACCCTCTTATTTTCTTGATTTTAATAAATTTCATAAGAATTAGAGAACTTCTTTTCCATCTTGATAGCACATGAGGCTATATCTTCATATGATGAGAATGTTTAGCACACCAGTGCCCGCTGGAGGAATGGAATTAGGCCACCAACGAATTGATAAATGATTCTCCACATGTTTTATATATAGTCCACAACATTTCTTGTAATCCTTATGAATTTAGCTTCATACTTTTCAACATTATGACATTCATTTTGCCTCAAATTCAGAAACTGTCATTCCATATTTGCTCATTGTTCACGAGGAAAGTATTTATCCATAAAAAGTTATTTATATTCACTCCATTCCATGTTTTATATCTCTTCCTCATTCTTTGTGTTTTGAATTTGTGACCACTATTTATCAACATCTCCCAATATACGAAAAAATTCCATGAAAAACATCTACGTTTGGTTACATCCCAAGAGGAGAAATATCTTCTCAAAGGAATATATCCTCTACTCCGCTACGAATGGGTTTGCAATCCCATTAAAAAAATGAAGGTGCTTGTCACACAAATGAATCTAACAAAGAACCTCCACATTGTGCGTCCATATGCTCTATATGGGTAAGGTTATTGTTCATACCCTAATGATGTTGTTCTAGTATAGTTATAATTTTTCCTCCAACAGTCGCATCTCCATATCCAAATCATTATCATGCATAGGATGAAAATCCCTACATGGGATACATAGGATCATGTGGTTTCCATTCCTTCCACTATTTACCATTTCTAATTAATGGCATAAACTAGACTAAGTTATGAATCATTAACTACATTCTCAAATTAGAAAAAAAATACTTAACCTAAATTGAAATATTATGCATGGATAATCCCATAATCATATTCATGGTTTCTTGGGGGAAAATTATTATTTAAATCTATCATAATTGTTTGTAAAGAAAATGTGAGATGTACTAATAATATGCCCTTGGAGTGTCAAACTGGGTGTACAGTATAGCCCAATTTCATGTACCAGGATACCCCGAGTCAAGCCTAAAACTCGTGGTTGAAATTTTCACTCCTTGGTACATTAGTGGATGAACCACATCTTCTTGTAGTATCCAAAGAAGAATGTATTTTATAGAAATATCCACATAATCTATTAATTTAAAAAATTCTAGGATCTTCGTGTATGTTTATCCTCAAATATTATCATAGGGGTTAGTTCCGAAATCTAATTTTTATAAATTTAGTTTCCATGTTTTCTAGTAAACATCCTCATAAACCAATTATAAAGACATGACCCCAATTTCCCAGAACTAGTTCCTTATTAAATTACATTGGCATGATTACAATAAACTGTTAACATAAAGGAATGAATATTTTTGTAGATTTGGAATTATATATACATACATAAGATCAAAATTATGTAATAAAATAAAATACAAAAAATAAGTTCCATTGGGAATATCCACCACTCTAATATTATCCCTAAAATTCAATCATAATATACCTCTTAATGTCACGGGAAAAAATTAAACATAATAGGGGGTGACGTCATGTGCTCAGTAAGGGTAAGAAATACCACATAATATATCATAAACATAAATAGTAGGCTTGGTGAATAAATGAAAACAAATGAATTTAAAAACAATAAACTTGAAAACATTTTGGCATGAATATGAGCTAAATAATTATTTATATAACAAAACATTACCATGGGTATTGTACTAGTCAAATAAACACAAGAACTATGAATTTATAGATTTATAATGAAGATAATGAATATTAAGGACATCTTAAAACACACCATCAAGGACTCTCTCAATAAATCTAAAAAATATTAAGGCCTTAGCCAAAACCATATCTAAAAATGGAAAGACCTCGACCAAGTACATATCTATTGGTATCATGAGACCTACCGATGCATCATGTGGCTATAGATAGACCCACCCATAAAATAATAATTCCAATTCATTCCCTATTGGAATTAGGATAAACTTAGATAACATATACATTCATATTAAAACTAATATATAAAACGTAAATAACATTCCCTAGACATTAAGCATAAAGACTAACCATTTAGAGTAAACTGGTTAATGGTTTTAGGATAGGACATCCATAGTAAAACTAATCATAAACCATTCATTAAAATATTTTAGATTATATAATATTTATTTATCACAATAATACATAATATTAAATAGGATTTTTGAAACATATGAACATATTCTTATAAAATAATTGAGTATTTCTTGAGATAAATACACTTTTACTTTGAAAATTAGATTTCTTTGGGAAAAGTGTTTTTTTTAAATAGAAATGAATTAATATAGTATTTTTATAATAAAATTACTTATTTTATAAATATAATGGTTTCTAAAAATATATTATAAATTTCCCTTGATGATAGGTTACATTTTGAGATATTTCCATGAGTCAGGCTTGTATTTCAGGAATAATTTTTGGAAGATCCATTTGAAATATATAATTTCCCCACAAATAAATGTAGGATTATGGTTGATACACATATATAGAGCCTTAAACCACAATTTATGAGTATTAAATATTAATGAATAATAATTTAATTGATGCAAGTAGATAAAAAAATTAACTAAAATTAAAATGGATGTTTGAGTGGAAAACCCTTACCTTAAGTCCGAAGGTTTTCATATTTTCTAATTAATGAACTGAATAATAAAATATATGATCTTAAATTAATTATTAACTATCCTAATATACATTTAACTGATTTATTTATACATTATTATATTCACTAATGGAGTTTTGATGGGTTCAGTAATTCAATTTCAATATTTGTGCCAGTTTTCATCCTTCGTTTTCATGTTCGATTTAATTATATTGATGTACAGATTAACATGTAGAATGAGAAAGGTTTTCCCAAAAATGATAATTTTTTATTAGTGAAAAAATTGATGACAACATGGTTATATAAGTTTTATGGTTATTGGGAGTGATGATAAATCATTGTATAAATCATTAATGATAGTTGTTTGGGTTAATAGGAGGTTCTTTGATCACCACGAAAAAAAAAATTATTTTTAAATTAATATCATTTCTAAAAAATGATTACAAAACCATAAATAAGTTATAATACAAATATTATATTCTGGTTAAGCCATAAAAAATGTTTCATGACCATAATTAAAGATGGAAATTGAAATTGAAGACTTGTCAACCATGAATTTGAATAATTACCACATCTCAACTGGTGTTTTCATTTCTTCTATAAAATTAGGGTAAAAGAGAGATGATGAATATTTACTACTGTATCATAGAATAATAAAATTACATTTAAGGTAATGGATTCATCATTACATTTTGATGAAAGGAGGTGATGAAAGAAAAATAAAAAAATGGAATATGAAATAAAATAAATGAAATGAGGAATTTAGCCCTTCATGTATTCTTCCTTGAGTGCCACATTAGGGGAGAGATTTTGTTCTTTTTATGAGACCAATGGATTATTTTCATGGGGGAGAATCTTGGAAGGATATTTGACAAAAAATATTCATGGAACAAGGCATGAGAAGAGTGAAGTGAAGAGGATGTGACGGGGTTTTTAGAGTGGAGGAGACAAGAGTTTTCCCAATATTTTACTCATTATTTTACTATTTTTGCAATGAAAACCAAATGAATGGATTTTTATGACTAATAATATTAATATTTTAATGTTATTTCTATCCAAGTGTGTTTACATCAACCATGATTCTAGTAATAGTTTATTTATAGATAATGTATGTATACGTTAAATTATCATACTTTACTATTAATAAAAACGATGAGTATTTCAGAAAAATCAAAAAAAAAATTAACCCTCACCATTTTTTTATGTGTAGAATTTAAAAACAAACTCCATTTAGTGAAAATTATTTTTTAAATATTAATTATTTAATTTATCAATAAAATCATAATTTATTCAAAAAAATTACAATTTTAAAACTATATTTATTTTTATATCACCAAAAAAATAATTATGATCTAATTATATTTTAACATTAAGAAAATAAAATAATAATGTGATTTTTTATTCATATGGTTCATATTACTATTCATATTAATATTCACATGGGTCATATTGTTTTTAAAATCTTGGGGTGTTACAAAAAAGATAACATTATTTAATAAAATTTTTAATACTAATCTAAAATATTCTACTAAAAATAAATAATATCATAATTTAGATAAAAGTGATTTGTATTTTAATTTTATTATATCAAAGATTTAAATAAATCTAATATTATTGTATAATAAGATAAAGGATAAATTGAAGGAGGATGACGAGAATAAATTAGGTTCTATATATCCCCAAAATGATGTCATTTGAGACCTCACATCCCAAATATAATACAGATATGAAATATGAGGGAAAATTTCAAATTAAAAATTAAAAATTTAATAAAAAGAAATAAATGAAGGAACCATAAAGTGCATCTCGGGATTCTTGTGATGAATCAGTATCTAAACGTGATGATGTGGAATTAAATAAGAATGATAATTTATGACTTACAGAAAAATATAATGATGTAAAATCATCTTTCCAAAATAGTTATAATGGTTAAAATATTTCATTTGATAATATATTTATGTATTTTATTATTCATTAACATAAAATTTATTATTTGAATAAAAAATATATATATATTAATAATTTTTATGATTTGGTTTACATTAAAAAGCATGATTTAGCCAAACAAAATTTATAATTAAAGCCAGTATATCAAAAATATAAATCCACTTAACTATTTCATTATGATAATGATACTGAATTATTACTTTATAATTATTTTATAGCTTTTTAAACTAGTTTTTATAATAAATATTAATGTTATATGAATCAAATACATGAAAATAATGATTCAAATAATGGAAATCATGTAATTTATTATAATGAATCAATCATTTAAAATTATATATATTATTTTATTTTAATAAAAAATAGTAAATGAACATGTGTTGTTAAATTTTTTCTCTAGGGAATCACTATACATTATTTTATTGAATATTATTTTAAAATTATAAGGCCCTAGACTTAAACCTTACTTAATCTTGAGTTATTAAAAGATTACACATTGAGGATCTTTTCAGGTTTAGAGTTTTAGAGAATTAGATCATAAAACTTGCATTACATTCCACATTTATACCAAGTGGTTACATAAAAGACAGTATTCATTCTTCCCATCAACGGAAACATATTTAAAATAAAACATGGATTCTTTCTTAACACATCCTTGACACTATCATCACATCATGTACCCTTCCCTTGACCTATGAAAACATTTCAAAAAAACTTGGGATGAGCATAAAAAGATCAATAAGGGGTATAAAAATATGGAAAGGAAACATGAGTACATGTATACATAAGAATGAAATCATACTTTACCCATAAAACATAATCACCTGAAAATACCTCATAAAATCATGAATAAATCATATGACATAAAGGTAACTTGAGGCATTGATAACATTCTTACGTAGGGAGTAACCCTCTTAGTTAGGTTTGGAATACCCATCACAGTATATTCCCTAAATCTCTTCGGAGAAACCTTAACGTTTCACTCCTTCACATTACCCAATGCATTGGAGAGCTATATCGGGATCACCCGCCCTTATTTTATCACGAAACAACATGTATTCATAAAAATTCCCAATAACCATAACATAAATGTATCACATAAAACATGCATAAAGGAAATATAACATTTCCACATTTCAATCACGATATAACATTTTAGGATATTGAAATAATGAATCCATTAAAAAACAAATTTTCAAAACCATTTAAAACATTTAATAAAGAGATTTTTGAATCAAAGTGTCACATACCACCTTGAAGCTTTTAACATTTTAAACCATTAATATCCATATAAATAAATCCTTAAAACAATTTTGAAAACATGGATATTAATAAGAATAAATCATTAAAACATTTAAAGTGATATTTTGGTTAAAGGGTTTTTACCAAAATTAGAGACACTTGAATACAATAATTTAGGAATAGCATTTAATTAGAACTTTATAATATCATGAGAATAAATGGATTCATGATATAATATTCCAAAGGATAGTATATACACCATATAAGAGTGAATTGGTTCATAACAACAATGAAGTCTCAATAGAGAATTAAAATGTGATGAAATCCCTTATAAAAAAGGTATCCTTAAATTATGGATAAATCAATCTCGAAATTATGTGTGAAAAATATAAATACACCCAATATAATTGGATATTAAGTGTAAAACAATAAAAGGTCATTCACACATATTCAAATGATGACATATTCAATAACTACATGTTGAACCCAAAGAAATCGAAATTGGGTTAAAAAGTTCCCTTGGTAAAATTCGACAGCCTAACGGTGTCACATCAAAAATTCATAAAATGAGTTGATGAGAGATAAAAAGTGTATCTCATCACTTGGAAATAAAATTTCCATCAATAAGGATAAATGAGAACATTTCCCAACATAACAATATGTAAATTAAAAGACCGAACAAAAGAGGTCTTTTAAAAAAGAGGAGGGTGAAAGTTTCCCTTACTGACTTGGGTATCTTTCAAAACATACACCCAATGAAAGAAGGACAATAAATCATTGATGTAAATACTCATAAACGAAATTATATTACACAAATAATAGAATAATGGGCATTACATACACCACTCAATGGAAATTGTTGCAAATGTAGCATAAATCTCACGGGAATAAAAGTGAGATGAAAAATCCCTTACGAAAACTCGACAGCCTAACGGCGCCACATAAAACTTACAAAAATGGATTGATGAGATCAAATAGGGTATCTCATCATATTAACATAAAGTTTATAGAAAGAGAAATATAAAATAACATCCCCCAACATAACAAAGAGGATCTTAAAAGAAGTGACATAAAGGAGAGTACATAAAAAGAAAGAGAGAGGTTAGATCTCTTACGAAAATTTGGCAGCCTAACGGCGCCATTCAAAACTTCCAAAATGGATTGATGAGAGAGAATAGGGTCTCTCATCACATGAACATAAAAATTACAGTAAGTTTAATATAAAATAACATCCCAATAACAAGAAAGATGATCTTTAAAATGAATGACATAAAAGTGTGTACTTAAAAAGAAAGAGTGGAGTAGGATCCCTTACCTCGGGTCCGACTTGACTCGATCGTTCTCTAACGTCCTGAATAATAAACTTGAGTTAATTTACACTTTATTAAGAAAATTTTTCTAGTTAATTATTCCTTTTAGATCACTTATTGCAATTTTAGAAACATTATTTAATCATTTAAGTTAATAATGTTTGTTTTGTCAATATTTGGTTCTTATGTCGAAAGTTGAATTCTTACAATTACATGTTGTTTGTGTGGTCAATGGTACTTTATATCCAGAATGACATTCCTGATTTTGATATCATATATATCATATATATCTATAATATACATGTATTTTTAATATCACATAATCATTTAGTGGTAAGAAATGAAATGCACCGTTCAAGGAGACGGTAAGCCGTACGTACGCATGAACGCTACTTTCATTTCTTTGTCATATTAATGGAATTAAAACTAAATGAGAGGTATGTATATTTTAATTCCAGAATTATATTAATCATTTATATGTATCATTCATCATATATATACATTATATACATGTACTTATAATAGTACATTACATTTGGGGATAAGAAATGAAATGCACCGTTCATGGAGATGGTAAGCCGTACGTACGAATGAACGCTACTTTCATTTCTATATCATACTTTAATGGAAAGAAATAATAATGATATAGAGGTATATAATAATTCCAGTATAAAATCATATATAATAACAACAAATCCATCCTTTATACATCCCACGTATGGCATTAACGAATCACATCACTTTGAGGGGGCGGTAGTCCGCACTTCCTAAAATGAAGATATCGCTTATACCCATAATGGAAGCCATAATAGTAAGCCACAAATGAAAAATACAGAAGATTAATTAAAACATAAACATATAATATATAGTATATAAAAATAGTGATAACATAATGGCCACCTTTGAAGGTGTTAAATGAGTATTGAATAATCATCGTTTCGGGGGGTAGAATTTCGCCATCCATGGAAACCGTATGTTCTTTAACCATTTGATGTATTTTTGTGAGAGTGTAGCTAGAATAAATCTTATAACAACATCCTAGTATATTGAAGATACTGGTGTTGTTACAAAAGAAGTAAATAAAAAGAGTTTAGAGGGTTGGAGAAGCAAAATAAAACAAATGAACATGAGAGAATTTATTACCTTTAAAAGTGTAACTCTTTTTGATTTGAGCCTAAAGGCTTCCATTGAAAGGTTTCTTCCCAAAGGGAATCATCTAGGATGAGGAGAGGGCTGTGGAGAGAGTAAATGGGACGGGTATGGCCGAGCCAATGGCTTGAGGAGTGTGTGAAATGAGATAGAGGTGGGGGCCTTTTATAAGAGGAGAGGAGGGGCACTTTTGGACATGTGTAGGTCTGAGATTTTATATTATGGTTTCATTTTATTTAAACTGTTCATTAATGAGGTCATTGTTCCATCATCATGATGTCGTAATTAAATTAATTTATTTAATATATAAAAATTATAAAAAACTACTATGATGTAGGAAATCTTTTTAGCTTTCTAATGAATATTTATAGACAAAATTTGGACTTCGGTATCCGCATTTAAAAACTGTTTTAGTAAAACAACTCATGTTTGTATCAATTTAATTTTAACATTAAATAAATATATATTAATGTCATTTTCAAACCAAAGTGGCTCCATGGGGTCCCCAAGTTGACCCATTTGTTTTCATGGTCGGCCATGACTCATCCAATAGGGGTAGGACAAGTGTCATGGTGTTTTCATATTTTTATAACATCATTTTTACCTTAAATTACACTAATTACCTCTAATCGCGATTAAAAACTTAATAAGTTACTATTCACCAAAAAATTATTTTTATCCCATTGAACCACATTTTACTTCTTAATGACAACCATGTATGTCGGATTTTTTAAATTCAAAACACAAAGATGGCAAAATTTCATTTAAACGGAAAAATCAGTTTTTATAAGTACCACTTAGCGGTTTCACTATTCATCAAAAATTGATGTTTTTCAGAAAAATCCCAAAAATTCACCCTAAGCTATATTTGATATTCCGAATTCAAAAATGAAGTCTATTTTACAAAATTCAAAACATATAAGTCACATTAATTAATTTAATAATTAATTCTCACTGTCAGATCAAATAGCGTGTTTTTATAAAACAATAAGTATCAAAAGATTGACACTGGTTTAAGTCTGATTTCTAAGTGAAGTTAATTCCAACGACCACTATTGGATTTAATGGTAAAAATATATTCTAATTTCACTTTAAAACCAATTCAAAAGATAATCTAATCATATAAATAAATTATATTAAAAAGAGGTTTTGAATTAAAATACAACATTTTACACTATTCATTTAAAAAAATGAACTTTATCGGAAAGATACCAAAAATTAACACAAAGTAAATTTCGATGTCTCAATTATTAAGAAGAGTATTATTTTGTCCAAAAGGATGTATAAGAGTGAACAAAACTATATTTAATGATGGTTCTCCATCAAAAGGTGATAAGTGAACCTTTAGGGAATACTAGGGCATATACGCCTAAAATTGAATTATTTCTGTATTTTAAGCCTTTATCTTTTTTTGGATAAATGTAAAAACATTTAAAAACATATATAATCATATTTTAGTTATTTCTATCCATTCCCTCCAATACAATGGCTACATGTTAACTGCCATTTAAAATAATATTATTTTATTATTAGAGTGCAACGTAAGATTCCCAAGAAACTCGTTGTTGCGTGTTGGGTACGCCATCGAGCATAGCGTCCCATTTAAAGTCATATTAATATTTTATTCACCAATATGTATAAATATTAAAATGTCATATTCTTTATTTACCTGGGGTGTAACATCCTTCCCCCCTTTTGAGAATTGCATCCTCGCAATTTTTAATATCGAGCTTCGAAACATCCTTGAAAGTCCCACATCGGAACAAGAGTCGGTAAAACAATCACTTCAAAATAATGGGAGAGAAGTACAAATGTCCCCCGAGTTAACCCATACTAGGATTCCAAGTATGAAAATATGTATATGGAGGATAAAACAAGGGGTCATGTTTAGATTGGGAGTGATAGTAAACATGTCTAGGAGAAAGCTAAAAATGAGAAAATCACAAACTTGTGATGGGTTAAACGGTATTAGATTCCCCAGTAGGAAAAGTTAGTAGACAACATTTTTGTTTTAAGTTACTTTATATTGAGGAATTTATTCATAAGGAAACATAATCAGTTATCATTTTGACTTTCAACTTTTACTAGATTCCTTAATCAAACTCATATTTTTTTCCAAAAGATGAGTATTTAGGGAGACTAGTTCGCATTAAGAGTATTATAATCAACTTCTAGAGAATCACTTAATCCACAATAGAGAACTATATACTTCCCATGTATTTAGACTCTAACCAAAACCAAAACAAAAAAGGTTAGTACAGGATTAGATAATTTAGAAAAGGATAACCCTTTATAAAAAGAAAATATATTCTTAATCTCCAAAATTTGTCCAACAAAACCCAAAGTTCAATGAAGACCATTCGATAAACAATTTGGCCATAAAATTCATCAAAGTAAACCAAACTAAGATTAAAACCCAAATATTTTAAGGATTTAGTCACATAGTCTTCCAAGTTAAATCTTAACATTTATCTCCAAACAACATCAGTTTCTCCTAAAGTCTCGTATTGAAATGTAATTAACCTAATCACATATCCTCCATGATAGGTTAAACATCTTCATAAATAACCAAAAATCAACTTCCTCTTAATTCAAAAAATCATCTATCTTAAAATAATCGGTCAAACTAACTAGGGACTTCACGTAGTCTAGTGAGAGGTGATAAATACCAGTCACACATTGGTTGTGGGTTTGATTCCCGAAGCTTTGTGCGACGCGATGGGTTGTCACACGGTCTGCGTGTTGTCCTTTTTCCAAAACTATATAATTCTTAAAACATTCCCCAAAATGAGATAAAATCTTCAAAAAAAATCATAACATAATTTAACCTCAAGTTTATCTCATGCCTTTCATTTTCAATCATATCATAGAGTAACCCATAATTACCTCAAAAGTAAGGATCTTATAAACTCTAATGGTTACCTTTATAATTATTACCTAATCGTCCATATCTATTGGTCATCTCATACATGATGAATTACAGAACATACCAAGGTTCAAGTGGATGATCATGACTCCTTGATATTTGTTTTAGAACAACCACGAGTTTCCTCATTGAATCCTCCATTTTATCTAGTATCTTAATCAGAGAACCACCACAGTTTCCTTCAAACCTGTTGTCTCTTTGGTGCCTGATAGATCCATCCATTCACTAAAAACAGAAATCTCAGTGTGAGTATATCAACAAAACCATCATGTACTAATGAGGAAGGTAAACACTAAGATACAATTACTCATTCACTTTATAAAAAACTAGGACACTTTCTGAAATCCTAACCATTATGGTAATGCCACTTATGCTTAAAGAATACCCTAACCTCTAAAGTTATCTAAACCGACCTTTGATACCAACTATAAGACCCCATCCTTAAACCATACTTAATCTTGAGTTATTACAAGATTATACATTGAGGATCTTTTCAGGTTTAGTGTTTTAGAGAATTAGATCATGAAACTTGTATTACATTCCACATTTAGACCAAGCAGTTACATAAAAGAAAATATTCATTCTTCCCATCAATGGAAACATATTTAAAATAAAACATGGATTCTTTCTTGACACATCCTTGACACTATCATCACATCATGTACCCTTCCCTTGACCTATGAAAAAATTTCAAAAAAACATGTGATGAGCATAAAAAGCTCAGTAAGGGATATAAAAATATGGAAAGGAAACATGAGTACATGTATACATAAGAATGAAATCATACTTTACACATAAAACATAATCACTTTAACATACCTCATAAAATCATGAATAAATCATATGACATAAAGGTAACTTGATGCATTCATAACATTCTTACGTAGGGAGTAACCCTCTCGGTTACGTTTGGAATACCCATCACAGTATATTCCCTAAATCTCTTTGGAGAAACCTTAACGTTTCACTCCTTCGCGTTACCCAATGCATTGGAGAGCTATATCGGGCTCACCCGCCCATAGTTTATTACAGAACCACCCGTCTTCATAACAATTCCCAAGAACCATAACATAAATGTATCACATAAAACATGCATAAAGGAAATATAACATTTCCACATTTCAATCACAATATAAAATTTTAGGATATTGAAATAATGAATCCATTAAAAAACCCATTATCAAAACCATTTAAAACATTTAATAAAGAAATTTTTGAATCAAAGTGTCCCATACCACCTTGAATCTTTTAACATTTTCAACCATTAATTTCCAAATAAATAAATCCTTAAAACCATTTTGAAAACATGGATATTAATAAGAACAAATCATTAAAACATTTAAAGTGATATTTTGGTTAAAGGGTTTTTACCAAAATTAGAGACACTTGAATACAATAAATGAGGAATAACATTTAATCAGAACTTTATAATATCATGAGAATAAATGGATTCATGATATAATATTCCAAAGGATATTATATACACCATATAAGAGTGAATTGGTGCACTACAACAATGAAGTCTCAATAGAGATTTAAAATGTGATTAAATCCCTTATAAAGAAGGTGTCCTTAAATTAAGGATAAATCAATCTCAAAATTATATGTGAAAAATATTAATATACCCAATATAATTGGATATTAAGTGTAAAACAATAAAAGTTCATTCACACATAATCAAATGATTACATATTCAATAACTACATGTTGAACCCAAAGAAATCGAAATTGGGTTAAAAAGTTCCCTTGGTAAAATTCGACAGCCTAACGGCGTCACTTCAAAAATTCAGAAAATGAGTTGATGAGAGATAAAAAGTGTATCTTATCACTTGGACATAAAATTTACATCAATAATGATATATGAGAACATATCCCAACATAACATTATGTAAATTAAAAGACCCAACAAAAGAGGTCTTTTAAAAAAGAGGAGGGTGAAAGGTTCCCTTACCGACTTGGGTATCTTTCAAAACATACACCCAATGAAATAAGGACAATAAATCCTTGATGTAAATACTCATAAACGAATGTATATTACACAAATATTAGAATAATGGGCAGTACATACACTACTCAAAGGAAATTGTGGCAAATGTAGCATAAATCTCACGGGAATAAAACTGAGATGAAAAATCCCTTACGAAAACTCGGCAGCCTAACGACGCCACATAAAACATACAAAAATGGATTGATGAGATCAAATAGGGTATCTCATCATATTAACTCAATGTTTATAGAAAGAGGAATATAAAATAACATCCCCCAACATAACAAATAGGAGCTTAAATGAAGTGACATAAAGGAGAGTACTTAAAAACAAAGAGAGAGGTTAGATCTCTTACGAAAATTCGGCAGCCTAACGGCGCCATTCAAAACTTCCAAAATGGATTGATGAGAGAGAATAGGGTCTCTCATCACATGAACATAAAAATTAAAGTATGTGTAATATAAAATAAAATCCCAATAACAAGAAATATGATCTTTAAAATGAATGACAAAAAAGAGTGTACTTAAAAAGAAAGAGTGGAGTAGGATCCCTTACCTCGGGTCCGAGTTGACTCGATCGTTCTTTAACATCATGAATAATAAACTTGAGTTAATTTACACTTTATTAAGAACCATTTTCTATTTCATTATACCTTTTAGATCACTTATTGAAATGTTATAAACATTATTGAATCATTTAAGTTAATAATGTTTGTTTTGTCGATATTTGGTTCTTAAGTCGAAAGTGGACTTCTTACAATTACATGTTGTTCGTGTGGTCAAAGGTTATTTATATCCAGAATGACATTCCTGATTTTGATATCATATATATCTAGAATATACATGTATTTATAATATCACATAATCATTTAGAGGTAAGAAATGAAATGCACCGTTCATGGAGACGGTAAGCCCTACGTACGCATGAACGCTACTTTCATTTCTTTGTCATATTAATGGAATTAAAACTAAATGAGAGGTATGTATATTTTAATTCCAAAATTATATTCATCATTTATATGTGTAATTCATCATATATATCCATTATATAAATGTACTTATAATAGTACATTACATTTGGGGATAAGAAATGAAATGCACCGTTCATGGAGACGGTAAGCCGTACGTACGCATGAACGCTACATTCATTTCTATCTCATAATTTAATGGAAGGAAATAATAATGATATAGAGGTATATAATAATTCCAGTATAAAGTCATATATAATAACATTAAATCCATCCTTTATACGTCCCACATATGGCATTAACGAATCACGTCACTTCGAGGGGGCGGTAGTCCGCACTTCCTAAAATGAAGATATCGCTTATACCCATAATGGAATCCATAAAAGTAAGACACAAACGAAAAATACTGAAGATTAAGTAAAACATAAACATATTATATATCATATATAAAAATATTGACATCATAATGGCCACATTTGAAGGTGTTAAAGGAGTATTGAACAATCATCATTTTGGGAGGTAGAATTTCGCCATCCACGGAAACCGTATGTTATGTAACCATTTAATGTAGTTGTGTGAGAGTGTAGCTCGAATAAATCTTATAAAAACATCCTAGTATATTTAATATACTGTTTTTGTTACAAAAAAAGTAAATAAAAAGAGTTTAGGGGGTTGGAGAATCAAAAGAAAACAAATGAACATGAGAGAATGAATTACCGTTAAAAGTGTAACTCCTTTTGATTTCAGCCTAAAGGCTTCCTTTGAAAGGATTATTCCAAAAGGGAATCCTCTAGGATTAAGAGAGGGATGTGGAGAGAGTAAATGTTAAGGGTATGGACACGCCAAAGGCTTGAGGAGTGTGTGAAATGAGGAACAGGTGGGGGCCTTTTATAAGAGGAGAGGAGGGGCACTTTTGGAAATCATGAAACTATAATTTTATTTTAAAAAGTGTTTAGAATTTATATGGTCCCGAATTGAAATATTTCTAAGATAAGATGATAAGTATTCGAAATATTCCCATACAATAGTTTTTGGACAAGTGTAGGTCTTATATTTTATATTATCGTTTTATTTTATTTAAACTGTTCATTAATGAGGTCATCGTTGCATCATCATGATGTCGTAATTAAATTAATTTATTTAATATTTAAAAATTATAAAAAAAATACTATGATGTAGGAAATATTTTTATCTTTCTAATGAATATTTATAGTCAAAATTTGGACTTGTGTAAGCCCACTTAAAAACTGTTTTAGTAAAACAACTCATGTTTGTGTCAATTTAATTTTAACATTAAATAAATATATATTAATGTCATTTTCCAACCAAAGTGGCTCCATGGGGTCCCCCAGTTGACACATGGGTTTTCTTGGTCGGCCATGACTCATCCAATTGGGGTAGTACAAGTTTCATGGTGTTTTCATATTTTTATAACATCATTTTTACCTTAAATTACACTAATTACCTCTAATCGCGATTAAAAACTTAATAAGTTACTATTCACCAAAAAAATTATTTTTATCCCATTGAACCACATTTTACTTCTTAATGAAAACCATTTATGTCGGATTTTTGAAATTAAAAACACAAAGATGGAAAAATTTCATTTAAACGGAAAAATCAGTTTTTATAAGTACCACTTAGTGGTTTCACTATTCATCAAAAATTGATGTTTTTCAGAAAAATCCAAAAAATTCACCCTAAGCTATATTTGATATTCCGAATTCAAAAATGAAGTCTATTTTACAAAATTCAAAACATATAACTCACATTAATTAATTTAATAATTAATTCCCGTTGTCAGATCAAATAGCGTGTTTTTATGAAACAATAAGTATCAAATGATTGACACTGGTTTAAGTCGGATTTCAAAGTGAAATTAATTCCAACGACCACTATTGGATTTAATGGTAAAAATATATTCTAATTTCACTTTAAAACCAATTCAAAAGATTATATAATAATATAAATAAATTAGATTAAAAAGAGGTTTTGAATTAAAATACAACATTTTAGACTATTCATTTAAAAAAATGAACTTTATCGGAAAGATACCAAAAATTTACACAAAGTAAATTTTGATGTCCCAATTCTTAAGAAAATTTTATTTGGGCCAAAAGGATGTATAATAGTGAACAAAACTATATTTAATTATGGTTCTCCATCAAAAGGCGATAAGTGAACCTTTAGTGAAAACTAGGGCATATACGCCTAAAATTGAATTATTTCCGTATTTTAAGCCTTTATATTTTATTGGATAAATGTAAAAACATATAAAAACATATATAATCATATTTTAGTTATTTCTATCCATTCCCGCCAATTCAATGGCTACATGTTAACTGCCATTTAAAATAATATTATTTTATTATTAGAGTGCAACGTAAGATTCCCAAGAAACTCGTTGTTGCGTGTTGGGTACGCCATCGAGCATAGCGTCCCCTTTAAAGTAATATTAATATTTTATTCACCAATATGGATAAATATGAATATGTCATATTCTTTATTTACCTGGGGTGTTATATCCTTCCCCCCTTTTGAGAATTGCTTCCTCGTAATTTTTAAAATTGAGCTTCGAAACATCCTTGAAAGTCCCACATTGGAACAAGAGTCGGTAAGACAATTACTTCAAAAGAATGGGAGATAAGTACAAATGTCCCCCAAGTTAACCCATTCTAGGATTCCAAGTATGAAAATATGTATATGGAGGAGAAAACAAAGGGTCATGTTCGGATGGAGAGTGATAGTAAACATGTCTAGGAGAAAGTTAACAATGAGAAAATCACAAACATGTGATGGGTTAAACGGTATTAGATTCCCCAGTAGGAAAAGTTAATAGACAACATTTTTTCTAAGTTACTTTTTATTGAGGAATTTATTCATAAGGAAACATAATCAGTTATCATGTTGACTTTCAACTTTTACTAGATTCCTTAATCAAACTCATATTTTTTTCCAAAAGACGACTATATAGGGAGACTTGTTCGCATTAAGAGTACTATAATCAACTTCTAGAGAATCACCTAATCCACAATAGAGAACTATATACTTCCCATGTCATTAGTATCTAACCAAAACCAAAACCAAAAAGGTTAGTACATGATTAGATAATTTAGAAAAGGATAACTCTTTATAAAAATAAAATCTATTCTTAATCTCCAAAATTTGTCCAACAAAACCCAAAGTTCAACGAAGACCATTCGTTAAACAATTTGTCCATAAAATTCTTCAATGTAAACCAAACTAAGATTGAAACCCAAATATTTGAATTATTTAGTCACATAGTCTTCCAAGTTAAATCTTAACATTTATCTCCAAAGAACATCAGTTGCTCTTAAAGTCTCGTATTGAAAAGTAATTAACCTAATCACATATCCTCCATGATAGGTTAATCATTTTCATAAATAACCCAAAATCAACTTACTCTTAATTCATAAAATCATCTAACATAAAATAATTGGTCAAACTAACCAGGGACTTCACGTAGTCCATTGGTAGGCGATAAATACCAGTCACACTTTGGTTGTGGGTTCGATTCCCGTAGCTTTGTCCGACGCGACGGGTTGTCACACGGTCTGTGTGTTGTCCTTTTTCCTAAACTATATAATTCTTAAAACATTCCCCAAAATGAGATAAAATCTTAAAAAAAATCATAACATAATTTAACCTCATGTTTATCTCATGCCTTTCATTTTCAATCATATCATAGAGTAACCCATAATTACCTCAAAAGTAAGGATCTTTTAAACACTAATGGTTACCTTTATAATTATTACCCGAACTTCCACATCGATTGGTCATCTCGTACATGATGCATATAGAACACTCCAAGGTTCAAGTGGTTGATCATGACTCCTTGATATTTGGTTTAGAACAACCACGACTTTCCTCATTGAATCCTCCATTTTATCTAGTATCTTAATCAGTGAACCACCACAGTTTCCTTCAAACCTATTGTCTCTTTGGTGCCTGCTAGATCCATCCATTCACTAAAAACAGAAATCCCAGTGTGAGTAAATCAACAAAACCATCATGTACTAATGAGGAAGGTAAACACTAAGATACACTTACTCATTCACTTTATCTAAAACTAAGACTCTTTCTGAAATCATAACCATTATGGTAATGCCACTTATGGTCAAAGAATACCCTAACCTCTAATGTTATCTAAACCGGCCATTGATACAAACTATAAGGCCCCAGCCTTAAACCTTACTTAATCTTGAGTTATTACAAGATTACATATTGACGATCTTTTCAGGTTTAGAGTTTTAGAGAATTAGATCATGAAACTTGCATTACATTCCACATTTAGACCAAGTGGTTACATAAAAGACAATATTCATTCTTCCCATCAACGGAAACATATTTAAAATAAAACATGGATTCTTTCTTGACACATCCTTGACACTATCATCACATCATGTACCCTTCCCTTGACCTGTGAAAATATTTCAAAAAAACTTGGGATGAGCATAAAAAGCTCAGTAAGGGATATAAAAATATGGAAAGGAAACATGAGTACATGTATACATAAGAATTAAATCATACTTTACCCATAAAACATAATCACTTTAACATACCTCATAAAATCATGAATAAATCATATGACATAAAGGTAACTTGAGGCATTCATAACATTCTTACGTAGAGAGTAACCCTCTTGGATACGTTTGGAATACCCATCAAAGTATATTCCCTAAATTTCTTCGGAGAAACCTTAACGTTTCACTCCTTCGCGTTACCCAATGCATTGGAGAGCTATATCGGGCTCACCCGCCCTTAGTTTATCACAGAACCACCCGTCTTCATAACAATGCCCAAGAACCATAACATAAATGTATCACATAAAACATGCATAAAGGAAATATAACCTTTCCACATTTCCATAACAATATAACATTTTAGGATATTGAAATAATGAATCCATTAAAAAAACCCATTTTCAAAACCATTTAAAACATTTAATAAAGAGATTTTTGAATCAAAGTGTCTCATACCACCTTGAAGCTTTTAAAATTTTAAACCATTAATATCCATATAAATAAATCCTTAAAACTATTTTGAAAACATGTATATTAATAAGAAAAAATCATTAAAACATTTAAAGCGATATTTTGGTTAAAGGGTTTTTACCAAAATTAGAGACACTTGAATACAATAATTGAGGAATAACATTTAATCAGAACTTTATAATATCATGAGAATAAATGGATTAATGATATAATATTCCAAATGATAGTATATACACCATATAAGAGTGAATTGGTGCATAACAACAATAAAGTCTCAATAGAGATTTAAAATGTGATGAAATCCCTTATAAAGAAGGTATAATTAAATTAAGGATAAATCAATCTCAAAATTATGTGTGAAAAATATAAATACACCCAATATAATTGGATATTAAGTTTAAAACAATAAAAGGTCATTCACACATATTCAAATCATGACATATTCAATAACTACATGTTTAACCCAAAGAAATCGAAATTGGGTTAAAAAGTTCCCTTGGTAAAATTCGACAGCCTAACGGCGTCACTTCAAAAATTCCGAAAATGAGTTGATGAGAGATAAAAAGTGTATCTCATCAGTTGGACATAAAATTTACATCAATAAGGATATATGAGAACATATCCCAACATAAAAATATGTTAAAACACACAACAAAAGAGGTCTTTTAAAAAAGAGGAGGGTGAAAGGTTCCTTACCGACTTGGGTATCTTTCAAAACATACACCCCATGAAAGAAGGACAATAAATCATTGATGTAAATACTCATAAAAGAATTTATATTACACAAGGAGCAGAATTATGGGCAGTACATACACCACTCAATGGAAATTGTGGCAAATGTAGCATAAATCTCACGGGAATGAAAGTGAGATGAAAAATCCCTTACCAAAACTTGGCAGCCTAACGGTGCCACATAAAACTTACAAAAATGGATTGATGAGATCAATTAGTGTATCTCATCATATTAACTCAAATTTTATAGAAATAGGAATATAAAAGAACATCCCCCAACATAAAAAAGAGGATCTTAAAAGAAGTGACATAAAGGAGGGTACTTAAAAAGAAAGAGAGAGGTTAGATCTCTTATGAAAATTCGGCAGCCTAACAGCGCCATTCAAAACTTCCAAAATGGATTGATGAGAGAGAATATGGTCTCTCATTAGATGAACATGAAAATTACAGTATGTTTAATACAAAAGGACATCCCAATAACAAGAAAGATTATCTTTAAAATTAATGACAGAAAAGAGTGTACTTAAAAAGAAAGAGTGGAGTAGGATCCCTTACCTCGGGTCCTACTTGACTCAATCGTTCTTTAACGTCCTGAATAATAAACTTGAGTTAATTTACACTTTATTAAGAACCTTTTTCTAGTTCATTATTCCTTTTAGATCACTTATTTCAATGTTATAAACATTATTTAATCATTTAAGTTAATAATGTTTTTTTGTCAATATTTGGTTCTTAAGTCGAAAGTGGACTTCTTATAATTACATGTTGTTCGTGTGGTCAAAGGTTCTTTATATCCAGAATGAAATTCCTGATTTGGATATCATATATATCATATATATCCAGAATATACATGTATTTATAATATCACATAATCTTTTATAGGTATGAAATGAAATGCACCGTTCATGGAGATGGTAAGCCGTACGTACGCATGAACGCTACTTTCATTTCTTTGTCATATTAAGGGAATTAAAACTAAATGAGAGGTATGTATATTTTAATTCCAGAATTATATTCATCATTTATATGTATCATTCATCATACATATCCATTATATACATGAACTTATAATAGTACATTACATTTGGGGATAAGAAATAAAATGCACCGTTCATTGAGACGGTAAGCCGTACGTACGCATGAACGCTACTTTCATTTATATCTCATACTTTAATGGAAATAAATAATAACTATATAGAGGTATATAATTATTCCAGTATAATATCATATATAATAACATTAAATCCATCCTTTATACGTCCCACGTATGGCATTAACGAATCACATCACTTTGAGGGGGCGGTAGTCCGCACTTCCTAAAATGAAGATATCGCTTATACCCAAAATGGAAGCCATAAAAGTAAGCCAAAAATGAAAAATACAGAATCTTAAGTAAAAAATAAACATATTATATATCATATATAAAAATAGTGACATCATAATGGCCACCTTTGAAGGTGTTAAATGAGTATTGAACAATCATCGTTCCGGGAGGCAGAATTTCGCCATCCACAGAAACCGTATGTTCATTTACCATTTGATGTAGTTGTGTCAGAGTGTAGCTAGAATAAATCTTATAACAACATCCTATTATATTGAAGATACTGATGTTGTTTCAAAAGAAT
Organism: Viscum album; assembly: GCA_963277665.1. Classification (NCBI taxonomy): domain Eukaryota; kingdom Viridiplantae; phylum Streptophyta; class Magnoliopsida; order Santalales; family Viscaceae; genus Viscum; species Viscum album. The sequence goes on from OY728120.1 coordinate 1,129,226,007, forward strand.
TAAATAAATGGAGTTTAGGGGGTAGGAGAAGAAAAATAAAACAAATGAACATGAGAGAATGAATTTCCTTTAAAAGTGTAACTCCTTTTGATGGGAGCCTAAATGCTTCTTTTGAAAGGATTCTACCCAAAGAGAATACTCTTGGATGAGGAGAGGGATGTGGAGAGAGTACATGGGCAGGGTATGGCCTATCCAAAGGCTCGAGGAGTGTGTGAAATGAGGTAGAGGTGGGGGCCTTTTATTAGAGGAGAGGTGGGGCACTTTTGGAAATCATGAAACTATTATTTTATTTTCAAATGTGTTTAGAATTTATAAGGTCCCACATTGATATATTTAAAAGATAAGATGATAACGCTTCTAAATATTCCCATACAATAGTTTTTGGGCAAGTGTAGGTCTTAGATTTTATATTATCGTTTCATTTTATTTAAACTGTTCATTAATGAGGTCATTGTTGCATCATCATGATGTCGTAATTAACGTAATGTATTTAATATCTAAAAATTATAAAAAAAATACTATGATGTAAGAAATCTTTTTAGATTTCTAATGATTATTTATTGTCAAAATTTGTACTTGTGTAACCCCACTTAAAAACTGGTTTAGTAAAACTACTCATGTTTGTGTCAATTTAATTTTAACATTAAATAAATATATATTAATGTCATTTTCCAACCAAAGTGGCTCCATGGGGTCCCCAAGTTGAACCATGGGTTTTCTTGGTCGTAAATGACTCATAAAATAGGGTTAGGACAAGTATCATGGTGTTTTCATATTTTTATAACATCATTTTTAACTTAAATTACACTAATTACCTCTAATCGCGATTAAAAACTTAATAAGATACTATTCACCAAAAAATAATTTTTATCCCATTGAACCACATTTTACTTCTTAATGACAACCATGTATGTCGGATTTTTGAAATTCAATACACAAAGATGGAAAAATTTCATTTAAATGGAAAAATCAGTTTTTATAAGTACCACTTAGTGGTTTCACTATTCATCAAAAATTGATGTTTTTCATAAAAATCCCAAAAAAATCACCCTAAGCTATATTTGATATTCCGAATTCAATAATGAAGTCTATTTTACAAAATTCAAAACATATAAGTCACATTAATTAATTTAATAATTAATTTCCGCTGTCAGATCAAATAGCGTGTTTTTATGAAACAATAAGTATAAAAAGATTGACAGTGGTTTAAGTCTGATTTGAAAGTGAAATTAATTCCAATGACCACAATTGGATTTAATGGTAAAAATATATTCTAATTTTACTTTAAAACAAATTCAAAATATAATCTAATCATATAAATAAATTAGATTAAAAATAGGTTTTGAATTAAAATACAACATTTTACACTATTCATTTAAAAAAAGAACATTATCTGAAAGATACCAAAAATTTACACAAAGTAAATTTCGATGTCCCAATTCTTAAGAAGAGTTTTATTTGGTCCAAAAGGATGTATAAGAGTGAAAAAAACTATATTTAATGACATTTCTCCATCAAAAGGCGATAAGTGAACCTTTATTGAAAACTAGGGCATATACGCCTAAAATTGAATTATTTCCGTATTTTAAGCCTTTATCTTTTATTGGATAAATGTAAAAAAATTTAAAAACATATATAATCATATTTTAGTTATTTATATCTATTCCCGCCAATACAATGGCTACATGTTAACTTCCTTTTAAAATAATACTATTTTATTATTAGAGTGCAACATAAGATTACCAAGAAACTCATTGTTGCGTGTTGGGTAAGCCATCGAGCATAGCGTCCCCTTTAAAGTCATATTAATATTTTATTCACCAATATGGATAAATATGAAAATGTCATATTCTTTATTTACATGGGGTGTTACAAAAATTATTCAATCCATTACTCTTCATAATTTCTAAATTTCAAAAGAATTAATGAACATTATATGTTGAATTTTTACATAATGTTAATAGTTTCGGATACATATGTATTTAATTTCTAACATTTCTAGACCAATAAGAATATTATTCCCAATAAGAACTTGTATTTTTTATTTTTTTGGAATAAACAAAAATGGCCTCAATATAAAATCTAATAGGGATAACATATAATATGAATGCATCTAAAATTATTTAATTTACTGAATTCATGTTACATTTGTTGATATAGTAATCTTAATAACATTGGAGATTAATCTATTGGAAATCCATGAAGTCTTTATTTCATTTATATTTTTTAAATATTTTTCCTCGATATGAACTTAATGATTTATACATGGGTAATCTTTTAAAAAATTATATTTATTTGCCCATCTACGTTATTTGATCCAATTTTTAGTTATTTAATACAAGATATTATCAAGTGACTTTATATTATTTTACATTTGGCAAGTGCATCTGCATCACTCTACGATTGTTTCATAGATTGTTGTAATTCCTTCTGTGATGCAATGTTACCATTTTTATTATTTTAACATTTCGAAATCATGCACCCACTTCAAAGATATATTTAATAGTATGCAGACTAGAGATGTGTACTAAACTATTTAAATTTAAAAAATTGACGATATTTTATTTTAGTACCCGTAATTACCTTATTCAATGTTATGTAGATCATTGATTAATAATTGTTTTTTCTTTTTATATTATGTATATATTTAGGGGTAACTACTCTATATTCATGTTTAATAATTATTTCCATTTATCAATGAAATAAATTGATTATGGGGGTCTCTTTTTCAGTACTAAATAAAAGAAATGATTTATTGAAACTTCACTAGGGTTAAAAAATTCACCGATAAATGTTTCCCCTTCAATAGAACAAACAAAAAACGTATTCATAAATGTTACTTTAAAATATTAATTTACATATCCATATTAATGTGTATTATGGAATTATTTAAATAATATTTATATATATATTTAGTGAAACAAAATATATAAAAATATTTTAAAAAATATAAAGTATGATATTATACGTCTTCCCCTATTGAACATATGTAGAACAACTAAATACTCTTCCAGAATAGATCCAGGGTTAGCCACCCCCGACACTCATACAACTATACGTATATATAAATGATTTATATAACAACATTTACATAAATTTATATAAATATTAATTATATATTATTATCAGAATATATAATTTTTTCACAATATTTTTTAAATAATTTTATATAAAAAAGTTTCCAAAATAATGTTAATCAATACATTATTAATAATGTATTTACAATCCTTAAAAAATGAATATATATATATATATAATATTATAATATTATTTAAATAATTGTAATAATATAAAAATGAATGTATATTTAATTAAATAAATTAATAAGATATGTTTGTAAATATATATATTAGGTTATGAAGGTTACAAATACATTTAATCACACACAAATAATATACAGACAGGCAGAATCGGATGGTCATAACTTTCTCCCCATCAAGTTATAACCTACTCATTTACCCCCTTTATTTTTTTTATATAGTGCCACATTCACCTTGAATTTTTTTGGCTTGAAGACCCATACCTATTTTAAGGACATTTGGACCCCTAATAATATACCCATGTGGTTGTGGCCAACCAAGACCCACTTTTTTCACAATGTCTTCGATAAACATCCATGTATGATCAAATAATCCATTGGCTAAATCCATCATCGTGAAAATCCATTCTCCAATGTAGCACCCATGTCATAGCACATGAGGTGGCCATCAACCATATTATTTTTCTATCCAAATACTCTTACCTATATGGATAAAATCTACATGAGAATTACATCTCAATGTTCTATGTGAGAATACATCCGAAGGATCACTAATGAAAGACCCAACCATCATTTTCACTAGCCCATACCCATACATCCTTTCATGGGATCTGCATGAACAATGGGCTTGTTGTTTTCCTTGCATGTATATTATCCCTTGTGGCAGCACCATCTTCAGGTCATCATCTAATAGATCATTTGATTTCCTCCCAAGTCGTCTCCACCATATCTATTCACCATAGTTCTTCTGACAACCACCAAACCCCCCACTATGGAAAACCCACTGGTCAGGCCCCAAATACCTGTAATTGCCTCCACTCAGATGCCTCTATCAAACTTATTTCTCTACCATTTAAATGGGAATCACCTTGACACTACATGCATAAAGAACAAGATGATCCAACTCTAGATTCATTGGAAGACATCCAATATGATTAGAACCACTTTTTGTGTCATCTACTATAGGTCATCTTCCATTAGATCATTTGACCACCCCCTGTGTTGTGTTACCCACTTCACATCACTAGAGTGTCATAGACTAATATCAAACACTGATTATAGAAAAACCCTATTAGTCATGCCCCTCGTCATTGGATGCCCATGAGTCTATATTTCAACATCACACCAATAGATGTCATGTTGAACCAGCCATCGACTGCAGACATCCAACATGATGCACATACCTGTGTATTACTGGCATTATTGGATGACAACATATATAATTGGAACCCCAAAATTCAGTGGGAACCATATTGTACAATGGCTGGGTTTCAAAACCAGACTGCCGAGATGTATTTGGAGCTGAATTACGACTAAGTAGACACCCCATCTGCAAAAAAAAGTATTGGTGGGTACCAAAACACTCATATATTGGGCCCAAACCACTACATATTAGTTTCTCATTCCCAACTAAATTTGAGTGTGTCATGTCTTGAACATACATGAGTCTTGTTTTTTTGGATTTTCTACTCAAAATGGAATTAATTGATCAAGCCATGGCTAGAAAATTTGGTATTTCTTGATGAGGTATTGGTTGGCTCCACACTATACATGTCTTAAGTGTAACCCAACACCTATATTCTTCTCATCCCTAGAAAAATTCATGTGTGACTGGTCTCAAACCTATGCCATTTCGGTTACCAAGGGAGTTTCCACCTGACACGGAAGCACATGACCAAGCCCTAGTCATTAAAGTAAATATATATATATATATATGATTTTTAAATACATTCACATATAATATTAAATGTGATTTATATAATAGAAAATATTTTAACTTTTGTCTACTATTTTATAATTAATTATTATAATACATATAATTATAATTACACCGAAAAACATACACACATATTTATACCCCCTCACTATTTTTTATGGTATTAATATATAGTGATATGATATATATATATATATATATTAAACAATTTATACATATTAATTTACATATATTTATATTCATATTATATAATTTAAAAATATACTTATATATTATATGTATTAGTATGTATATGGATGTGTGTGTAGATAAGTATGTGAATATATATATGTGTGTGTGTGTGTGTGTGTCTATTTTTGTATGTGTATGTATGCATATATATGTGTTTGTATGAATATGTATATGTTGTATGTGAATTTATGTTATGAGTATGTGTATGTTTATATATATGTGTGTGTGTGTCTTTTTTATGTGTGTTTTTATGTGTATATATATGTATGTCAGTTTAGGATTTTATGTGTAAGTTTATTTCTATGTGAATGTGTATCTATGTGGATGTAAATTTAATTTTTATACGATAGTACTAAAATTGATTTTTATTATGAAATCAGAGAGATCTTTATATCAGTGTAAATGGAGACCCATTAAATGGAAAATATTCCCAATGCCATGTGATCTATGAACATGGGATGAAATATCTAGTGCTTGAAATCCCTAATTTTTATGCTTGAATGTCCTTTTTTCAAAGGCCTCTCCATTGAATATTAATGATATAACACTATGGATGATACAAGGCCATCTATATAACACCACCTCATCAGTCTTATCACTACTCCTATACTCCTATAGTAACTCGGGAAATCACCCCTGTCCAATTTTGATCCTAGGACTTTTGGATTGAGGATTACAGGTTTTTCCACATAGAAGCCACCCCGACAGCAAATGGATGAATATGTCTGTTTATATATAGTGTCAATGTTTATATAGTTTGTGTATTTATGTATATAAATTGTTATTTTATTATATGTTTTTGTATGTGTATATTGGTATAAATGTTTGTGTGTGTATGTGTGCGTGCATGTATGTGTATGTGCATTAATATTCATGTTTTTGTATGTGTATGTGTTTGTGTATATACGTGTATGTATGTGTATTCATGTGTATGTAGGTGAATATGTGTATATATGTAATTACAATGCCTCTCTATTTGTAAATTAATATATCACTATATTATATGAAGGATCATATGTTTTTCAATTTGACATATTTCATCATAGTATATATATACTAATATACGTACACACAATCCTAGAAAAATTCATTTGGATTTTCAAATGTAATTAATTATATTATATATATATTAAATAATTTTTTTATATTTATTTATAAATTTTTACTTATAAATATTTAATATTTTTAACATGTTTGTAATTTATAAAATTAAATTTTATTAATTTTTTTTCATCACATTTGTATTTAAACCATTATACAATTATTAATTATTAATATTGAGTTTTTATTTTTTGAGTGATATATTTTAATTTATTTTATTATTATTTTTATATTTTTTAATATTTTATTAATGAATATAATGAATACTATGAAATGTTTTTTTCTGAGATTTCTCAATTTTAAATATTTTCTTAAATTTATTCATTTAATATTTTTGTTATTTTTTCATTTTTTATAGATATTTATATATATTTTAAAAATATAATTAATCCAAATTTTTGATATGTTTGTAAGTTAATATTTAAAATTTTGGACCTACATTCCATTGGTCATTTAGACCATGTAAGGGTCTTCAAGAAATTTATTTAAAAATCTTATGTGTCGTGGAGCATACGAGCAATGTAATTGGTTCCCTTTGAACTATGTTAAAAATCATGTCTTAGTTATTTAATAATGAGGGGCTAGACAACCTGACATATACATTTAATTTTCTATATAATTAAAAAAATTAATAGTTAATATTTATTATTTGTTTTTGTTCTATTTAAATCTATATATAGATATAATTTATTCTTTTGTAAACAGTAATTTTTTGTTATATTTTTAGTTAAATGAATATTTTTTTAATTTTAGAATTTTATATTAATATTTATACACTTATATTATTCTTATAATATGTATATAATATAAAATTCATTCACATATATATTATTCCAATTTATTTAATTAATATTAATTTTTCTTATTGAATGTATTTCTTCTAATTTATATAAATAATATTTTTTTGAATTTTTAAAATTATTTTAATAGGTAAAATTAACATTATTTATTTATTTTATATTACCTATTCATTTTTTTTGTATTTAATTATTTTTTAAAATATTTTATAATGTATTAGACTGTTTGATTTGCCTTTTAATTATAAAATAATATTTTAATTTATATAATTCATGTTTATATAATATGAAATTTGATGAATCTTTTATATTTAATTTTTAATATATATATATACACTAGTTTTTTTAGTGCTCAATTTTTTCATTATCAGTGCTAAACCAAGTACTGATTTGTTAGAATTATATCAAAAAAAAATTTACTACTGATGACATAATAAATGAGTACCAATAATGTATTGATCATCCTCATAGAAAAGTATCTAAGCCTCACTTTAGTATAGAATCACACATATGAATAAGTATTCTGATCTTACCCATGAGGAAAAAAAATAATCAATGATAAATTTAGCAGTATTATATCATAACTTTATCACTACTAAATTTAGAAATGATAAAGTAATAAATTAGTACCGATAAAAATTTGATTTCCATTTTATCACTCATAACTATATCTCCTTTCAATGATTTAATTACTAATGATAATAAAACCCATTATGTTATTTTAAAAACCCCCAATAAGGATCAATTCTTATTAGTTCATTCTAAATATCATGGAATCTGGACCATTTTTCCTCCTCCAAATTCTCTGTATGAATGAAAAAATTACATAAGGTATGTTTTTTAATCATTACTATAATTTGAATCATTCTTTCATATTGCTTTTAATTTTTATAAACTTCAAATAGAATCACATTCACAATTTTATGTTCATGTTCTCTATGCTTCAATGAAACATTATAACCTTTTCACTTGATATAAAATTCCCAATTTTTACTGAATCTTACGCAATTTAAATGAAAAATATTTTACCATACTTCATATTTGTTTTGATGAGATGATATTTTTGTTAGACTGAGTCTATGATGGAAGTGTGTTAGGTTCTGGACCCATCCCAGATTATATGATATCTATTTTGGGTTGCTTTTTGGAATATTTTCTTTTAGATTACATAAATATAACCCTCTCAAGATACCCAAATAATGTATTTTATTCTAGTACCCTGTTTCCCCACAGAAATAACCATCTCAAATATAGGACATAATTAAAATAATTCGTTTTAAACCAGCTTACAAATGTTTATGTATAGTTGTTTTGGGAATTAAGACTACACAATATCATACTAAGATGATGTATTTTTCAACAAACAATCATTTTCTCCACTACATAAGAATATAATTAATCCACAACAATTCTTCTACATCTCCCACAATTTTTTTTAAAATTTACTCTTCTAGAAACATCATATGTAGCACTTTTATTAATAACATGTGAAATTGAAAACATGATAAAGGGTAGATCCAATATTCCAATTATGGTTCAATAAATTAGATAAAAAACTAATGAAATTAAGTTAGAATAATATGTAAAAATGAGTATAATTTAAATAGACTTTAAAATATTTCCTAATAGAGAATAAATAAATTTTCAAGATCCATGACATAAATCATAGAACATTATATGATATAAATCAAATGTGCTAAAACATATTCCCCCGAACATGGATATGCAAGGGGATTCCCCGGGTTTTTATGTGAGTCATCATCATATTTTAGAGGATATCTCTGCATCGCCTCATTTGGGTAAATGACGCATGCAACTGCTGAAATCTAATCATTCATCCCTATAGGACGAAAATTTCAATCAAGGTGATGCACAAAAACATTATTATTGTCATTAGGAGATCTAGAAAATCATTAATTTCTATTAAATCTCTGATAGGTAGTAAAATATATCTCTAGAAGAAGGTTGGATAATATTACCCCATGATGGAGTTGGGGAGAAGTTTTCATTCCCCTTTTAGGGATTAAATTGTAAATGGAAAGAAAAATGTGGTTGAAAGTTTTTGTTTCACTCCAACTCCTTTTAAGAGAATTCCACAGAATTACAATTCCAACCTACCACAAACTGTGTATACCAGATCATTTCTATGTTGTTATAGAAGTCCAATGTATAAATCATTAAAATCTTCCAAAATGTAATTATCAATATAATAGTGAAACTTCTGACAATTATGAATAGTAAAACAATATGTCTTACTATGATTTTTAAATATATTGTTTGATGGTTGAGGGAATGAAACTTTTATTGAATCCATCAATTTCCTTGTGTAATTTTTTATTTCATTTTTAATAAATTGTAATAAGATTTTTTTATGGAAATGTTTGTTATACATAGTAAAATTAAAGGCGCATCCACTTATGTTTATAATAATTAAAGGTAAATACCAATTAATTATAATAATAGAGCATATGATTTTGAAACAATATGGATAAATAGTTTACAATTAATTAAAAAATTAAAAAATATATCTATAAATGGAATATTATTAAACATATTTCAATGAATGGAATGAAATAAAATATATACAAATGAATGAACATGGTTGAAAAATCATAAAAATTCTATAACGATTAATGTAACATCCCATGTAAGTAAGGAATAATAGATATTTTTATCTATGTCTATTAATGATTAATATAGTGTTATAGAGGCTTAAAATGAAAATAAATACAATCTTATGCATGGAATACACTAATATTCTAAAAAGATTGTTTTACTGCCTTTTGATGGCAAACCATTTTTGAATCTATATTTTGACAATTTTATAAAGTATGTTTGTCAAAATAAACTTATCCTTTATGATTGGGACATCAAAATTTAGCTTGTGTGAATTTTTGGTATTTTTCTGACAATGTTCATTTTTTAATGAATAGTTAAAAATACTGCATTTTACATCAAAACTGCTTTCTAATCTAATTTATTTATATGATTAGATTATGTTTTGAATTGGTTTTGAAGTGAAATTAGAATATATTTTTACCATTTTATCCAATGGTGGTCATTGGAATCAATTTCACTTTGAAATTAGACTTAAACTGGTGTCAATCTTTTGATACTTATTGTTTTGTAAAAACACGCTTTTTTGCTCTGGTAGCGGGAATTAATTATTAAATTAATTAATGTGACTTATATGATTTGAATTTTTTAAAATAGACTTCATTTTTGAATTCGTAATATCAAATATAGCTTAGGGTGAATTTTTGGAAATTTTCTGAAAAACTTCAATTGTTGATGAATAGTGAAACCACTAAGTGGTAATCAAGAAAACTGATTTTTCAGTTAAATGAAAGTTTACCACTAATGTGTATTGAATTTTGAAAATCCAACATACATGGTTGTCACTAAGAAGTAAAATGTGGTTAAATGACATTAAAATAATTTTTTGGAGAATAGTAACTTATTATGTTTTTAATCGCGATTAGTGGTAATTAGTGTAGTTTAAGTTATAAATAATGCTTTAATAATATGAAATGACCTAGACACATGTCCCAACATTATTGGTTGTGTCATGGCCGACCAAGACAAGCCATGGGTCAACTTGGGGACCCCATGGAGACATTTTGGTTGGGAAATGACATAAATAACTTTTTATTTAATGTAAAAGTAAAAATGACACAAACATAATATGTTTTACGAAAATAATTTTTACATGGGGTTATAAAGATAAGATATTTGATTATAAATATTCATTGGAAAGCTAAAAAGATTTCATACATCATAGTATTTTTTTTATGATTTTTAGACATTAAATAAATTAAATTATTTATGACATAATAATGATTCAGCGATGACATCATTATTTGACGATTTAAATAAAATGGAAAGACAATGTAAAATATATGAACTAAACATGGCCAAAACCAATTGGATGAGTGGATTTCGAACCCTTATCACCTTATCGACGAATTATATTAATGTGGGACCTTTTAAAACCTAAAAACATTTTCAAATAAAGTAATATTTCTTTACTTTCCAAAAGTGCCCCTCCTCTCCTCTTATAAAAGGCCCCCACCTCTACCTCATTTCACACACTCCTCAAGCCTTTGGATCGGCCAAAACCTGCCCATTTACTCTCTCCACATCCCTCTCCTCATCCTAGAGTATTTCCTTTGGGAAGAATCCTTTCAAAGGAAGCCTTTAGGATCAAATCAAAAGGAGTTACACTTTTAAAGGTAATTCATTCTCTCATGTTCATTTGTATTATTTTGCTTCACCAACCCGCTAAACTCTTTTTATTTACTTATTTTGTAACAACACCAGTATCTTAAATATACAAGGATGTTTTTATAATATTTAATTGAGCTACACTCTCACACAACTACATCAAATGGTTAAAGAACATACGGTTTCCGTGGATGGCGAAATTCTGCCTCCCGAAACGATGATTGTTCAATAGTCATTTAACACCTTCAAAGGTGACCATTATGATGTCACTGTTTTTATATATGATATATAATATGTTTATGTCTTCCTTAAGCTTCTGTTTTTTTCATTTTGGGCATACCTTTATGGTTTCCATTATGTGTAAACACGATATCTTCATTTTAGGAAGTGCGGACTACCGCCCCCAGAAAGTGATTTGATTCGTTAATACCATATGTGGGATGTGTAAAGGATAAAGTTAATGATATTAAATATGTTATTATACTGGAAGTATAATATACTCTAATATAATTATGATTCCATTACAGAAAATATGAAATAGAAATGGAAGTAGCGTTCATGCGTACGTACGGCTTACCGTCTCCATGAACAGTGCATTTCATTTCTTACCTCTAAATGTGATTTAATATTATAAATACATGTATATGATGAATATATATGATATATATGTTATCCAAATCATTAATATCATTTTGGATATAACGAACCTATGACCAAATTAACAACATGTAAGTGTAAGAAGTCTATTTTTGACTTAAGAACCAAATACCGACAAAATGAACATTATTAACATAAATGATTACATGATTTTCATAACATGTCATAAAAGGAATAATTAACTTGAAAAAGATTCATAAGCAAGTAGAGATTAACTCAAGTTTATTATTCAGGAGATTAAAGAACGGTCGGGTCAAGTCGGATACGAGGTATGGCACTTTGTCTCAATCTCCTTTCGTTGAGGCATATTTTATTTTATACACAACTTTCTTTTATACTGTGTATAAACCCCTTTGACTTTTACGTTTATTCAAAAGGTATCTTTTTTATACGAAGCATTTACTAACCGACAAAAGGGAATGTTTTTGTCGTACGTATGCAGCGACAATGACTTCTCCGCCGTCGTGACCGTTATTTGAGTTTCAGCTTCCTCTACAAGCCATACCTTCTTTTTAAATGAAAAATAAATACCATGTTTTATTTTAGATGTGTTTCCATTGATGGGAATGAATAATACTATCTTTATGTAACCACTTTGTTTATATGTGGAATGTATTTCAAGTTTTATGATCTAATTCTCTAAAAATCTAAACCCGAAAAGATCCTCAATGTGTAATCTTGTAATAACTCAAGATTAAGTAAGGTTTAAGGCTGGGGCCTTATAGTTGGTATCAAAGGTCGGTTTAGATAACTTTAGGAGTTATAATTATATTAAATGATTATCCAAAAATATTTTTTTTTCGAAATGATATAGCATTTAAAGATTACCATGTTGCTTCATCTACGACATATTTGTTCAGAATGGTTTTCCGCAGAGGAAATAGGGAAGCAGTGCTAGGAAGGCATACAGAAGGAAATAACCTTCCGAATCAGCATCCAGAAATGGTCAGAATTAGAACTGAACAGTTTGTTGCACTAATGGCGCAGTTGACTCAATCGATAAATGGCAGTGGTATCCATGCACGAGATCAACCAGATCAACTGCAGAGGAACATGTCAGTGGTGGAACATTTCATGAGGCAACATCCACCATCATTCAGAGGATCATCTGACCCTGTGCTAGCTGAAGGGTGGATTAAAGCACTGGAGAAGATTTTTGATGTCATGGGGTGTTCAGACAATCAAAAGGTTAGTCTTGCTATTTACCGTTTGGAGGGTGAAGCAGATCAGTGGTGGTCTATGGTTAAAAATATCAGGGACGCCGATGAGATTGATGCTCTTGACTGGGATGAATTCAAAGGTATGTTTCTTGAGAAGTATTTTCCTAAGGCTGTTCGACTTAGTATGGAAAAGCAATTATTGGAATTGAGGCAAGAGGAAGACTCAGTGGCTGCCTATGAAGAAAGGTTCACTCGATTGGAAATGTATGCTCCAAATTTTATCCGGGACCTTGATAGTAAAATCAATCGTTTCTACTCAGGATTAAAGCCAATGTATCGAAGGGCATTAGCTTCTCGTGAGTTTAAAAGTTATGAAAATCTTGTTCGATGTGCTGAGAAGGTGGAAATGGAGTTTTCCGATGACCAAGTTTTATATAACAACCAGCAGAAGAAGAGACCGAGGTGGAAGGAGAAAGGTAAGAATTCTTCAAAAAAATCTGATGGTAAGAGAACTATGTTTCCAGTTTGGGATAAATTTGGCAAAAGGCATGCTGGGGAATGTCTTCTGAATTCTGGGAAGTGCTACCGATGTGGTAAGATGGGACATAAGGCTTGTGATTGCACTGAAAAGGATCATGGTGAATGTAAGAAAAAATTTTATTTACAGTTAGTGAAATGTTATAAGTGCAATGAGATGGGTCACTATGAAAACGAGTGTCCGACAAGGAGCTTGAGTGATGGGAAGCAGTTAGACTACAAGAAGAAAGGGGTGGTGAAATCCTTTGCAACTACTTCAGCAGATTTCGGGCCATCAAATGAAGTTGTATCAGGTACTTTGTTTGTTTTTTCAGATTATGCATGTGTGTTGTTCGATTCGGGGTCTACACATTATTTCATCTCTAAAACCTTTTCTAGTAAAATGGGAATACCATCTCAAGAAATGACTCCTGGTCTTTTGGTAAAAACACCTGGGGGAAGTGTCGAGGTAAAACGAATTTATAAGAATCTTCCTATCCTTATCTGTGGAAAGAACCTACTTTCAAACCTTATTGTTCTACCTCTAGTAGAGTTTGATGTTATCCTGGGTATGGATTGGCTCTCTATTTACCATGCTAAGATTGACTGTAGAGCTAAAGAAGTTTCTTTTCAGAAAGACTTTCAGTTTGTTTAGAAGAATGAACCTTTACTTTTGATAACATATCAAGAGGCCGAGAAACTTGTAAAAGATGGAAATAAATGTTACCTTGCACACGTCGTTGAAAATAAAGGAACTATTCAGATTAATGATGTGCCAGTGGTAAATGAGTATCCTGATGTTTTTCCTGATGAGTTTCCTGGAATAAAACCAGATCAGGAAGTTGAGTTTACTGTTGACTTAGTTCCTGATGCTAAGCCAATTTTCAAAACCCCCTTATCGAATGGCACAAATTGAAATTTTAGAGTTGAAGGAGCAATTGCAAGATTTATTAGAGAAAGGTTTCATTAGACCTAGCACATCACCATGTGGTGCACCTGTTTTATTTGTTAAAAAGAAATATGGTTCTATGAGACTTTGCATTGATTATAGAGCCTTGAATAATATCACTGTTAAGAACAAATATCCTTTACCTCATATCGATGATTTGTTTGATCAGCTCCAGGGAGCTCAGTTTTTTTGAAAGGATGACTTGAGATCGGGGTACCATCAGCTGAAGGTATAGGAGGCATATATTCCGAAGACTGCGTTCCGTACGAGATATGGCCATTATGAATTTGTAGTAATGCCTTTTGGGCTAACCAATACACCTACTGTATTCATGGACTTAATGAATAGAATTTTCCATGAGTTCTTGGATAAGTTTGTGGTGGGCTTCAGTGATGATATTTTGGTGTTTTCTAAAAGTAAAGAGGAGCATGAAAAACATTTAAGGGTTATCTTGCAAACCTTAAAAGAAAAGAAACTGTATGAGAAATTCAGCAAGTGTGAGTTTTGGTTGCAACAAATTTCTTTCCTTGGTCACATTGTTTCTAAAGATGGAATAACTGTTGATCCTGCAAAAACAAAAGTTTTGGAAGAATGGCCAAGACCCACAAATGTAACCAAGATTCATAGCTTCCTTGGTTTGGCGGGCTAGTACCGAAAGTTTGTTAGAAATCTTTCACGGTTATCTAGTCCAATGACTAAGCTAACTCGGAAGGGTGTTAAGTTTATCTGGACAAAAGAATGTGATGATTGTTTTCAGGAATTGAAAAGAAGATTGGTGAATGCTCCAGTTTTTTAACTACCTTCCAGGAATGGTGAGTTTGTTATATACAGTGATGCTTCATTGAAAGGACTTGGTTGCGTCCTAATGCAGAATTATCAGGTAATTGCTTATGATTCACGACAGTTGAAAACTCATGAGGTAAATTACCCTACACATGATTTGGAATTAGCTGCTGTTGTTTTTGCTTTAAAAATTGGGAGGCATCATTTGTATGGAGTAAAGTGTGAAATATATACCGATCACAAAAGTTTAAAGTATATATTCACTCAGAAAGAGTTAAACATGAGACAAAGGAGATGGCTGGAATTAATCAAGGATTGTGATTGTACAATTCATTACCATCTGGGAAAAGAAAATAAAGTGGCTGATGCTTTGAGTCGAAAAAGTAATTCTTCATTAAAAATGTTGCGTTTGGAACGTGATCTTTTGGTTAAGGATTTGATGAACATTGGCATAGAAGTTGTTGGTACAGGAAGTCCTTCTGTTTTGTTTCAGGTATTAGTGAGATCATCTCTATCAGATAGAATCAAGCAAGCACAAAAGCAAGATAGTGAGTTGCAGAAAAAGGTAGAGCTGGTTCAGAAAGGTAAGTTGCCTGAATTCATCATTGATAATGATTGCGTTTTGAGATTTGGGAAGAGATTGTGTGTGCCTTGTGATTCACAGTTGAAGAGAGATTTGTTATGTGAAGCTCATAGTTCTCCGTTTTCAGTTCAACCGGGCAGTACTAAGATGTATAGAGATCTGTGGGAGTATTACTGGTGGGATGGAATGAAAAGAGATATTGCTGATTTTACTGTGAAATGTTTGACTTGTCAGCAGGTTAAAGCAGAGAGGCAGTTACCGAAAGGGATGCTTCAGCCTTTACCAGTGCCAGAGTGGAAATGGGAGAATATATCCATGGACATTGTTGTTGGATTACCGAAGACATCTCGAGGTAATAATGCAATCCGGGTTATTGTTGATCGCTTGACCAAATCTACTCATTTCCTTGCTATATGAGATACTTTCTCTCTCGATCAACTTTCCCGTTTGTATCTTAAAGAGATAGTCAGGTTACATGGAGTTCCTCTCTCTATTGTATCGGATCGTAATCCTAGGTTTACTTCTAACTTTTGGAAAGGCCTTCAGAAGTCGTTTGGTACTGAATTAAATTTTAGTACAGCTTTTCATCCTCAATCAGATGGGCAGTCAGAACAAACAATTCAGACATTAGAGGATATGCTACGAGCTTGTTCTATGGATTATCAGGGAAGTTGGGACCAACATCGTTCTTTGGTTGAGTATTCATATAATAACAGTTTTCATTCCAGTATACAGATGGCACCATTTCAGGCATTGTATGGGAAGCAGTGTCGAACTCCAGCTTTCTGGGATGAAGTGGGTGAAAGAAAGTTGATGGGACCAGAATTGGTAGAAGAGATGGCAGAAAAAGTTCAGCTGATTCAGAAACACATGAGAACAGCTCAGAGCAGGCAGAAGAGTTATGCGGATAACCGGAGGAAGGATCTATCTTTCGAGGTAGGTGATCATGTTTTTCTCAAGGTTTCTCCTTGGAAAAGTGTGATGAGATTTGGTAAGAAAGGAAAGTTGAGTCCAAGGTTCATTGGACCATACAAAATTCTGGAGAGAGTTGGGTCAATTGCATACCGAGTGGCTTTACCTCCGAGTTTATCTCAGGTACACAATGTTTTTCACATTTCGATGTTGAGAAAGTATAAGCCAGATCCATCTCATGTTTTGAGTCCAGAGGTAGTTCAGCTGGAAGAGAACCTATCTTATGAGGAACAACCGGTCCAGATTCTTGACCACAGGGAGCAAGTGTTACGGAATAAGGTGATTCATCAGGTAATGGTTTTGTGGAAAAACCACATGATTGAAGAGGCGACATGGGAATCTGAAAATCAAATGAGGGATAAGTACCCCCATTTATTCGATAAGTAAATAAATTGCGGGGACGCAATTTTCTAAAGGGGGGAAGGATGTAACATCCCAAGTAAGTAATGAATAATAGATATATTTATCTATGTCTATTAATGATTAAGATAGTGTTATAGAGGCTTAAAATGAAAATAAATACAATCTTATGCATTGAATACACTAATATTCTTAAAAGATTGTTTTACTGCCTTTTGATGGAAAACCATTTTTGAATCTATATTTTGACAATTTTATAAACTATTTTTGTCAAAATAAACTTATCCTTTATGATTGGGACATCAAAATTTACCTTGTGTGAATTATTGGTATTTTTCTGACAATGTTCATTTTTTAATGAATAGTGAAAAATACTGCATTTTACATCAAAACTAATTTTTAATCTAATTTATTTATATGATTATATTATGTTTTGAATTGGTTTTGAAGTGAAATTAGAATATATTTTTACCATTTTATCCAATGGTGGTCATTGGAATCAATTTCACTTTGAAATTAGACTTAAACTGGTGTCAATCTTGTGATACTTATTGTCTTGTAAAAACACGCTTTTTTGCTCTGGCAGCAGGAATTAATTATTAAAATAATTAATGTGACTTATATGATTTTAATTTTTTAAAATAGACTTCATTTTTGAATTCGGAATATCAAATATAGCTTAGGGTGAATTTTTGGTAATTTCTGAAAAACTTCAATTTTTGATAAATAGTGAAACCACTAAGTGGTAATCAAGCAAACTGATTTTTCAGTTAAATGAAAGTTTACCACTAATTTGTATTGAATTATGAAAATCCGACATACATGGTTGTCATTAAGAAGTAAAATGTGGTTCAATGAGATTAAAATAATTTTTTGGTGAATAGTAACTTATTAAGTTTTTAATCGCGATTAGTGGTAATTAGTGTAGTTTAAGGTATAAATAATGCTTTAATAATATGAAATGACCTAGAAACATGTCCCAACCTTATTGGTTGTGTCATGGCCGACCAAGACAAGCCATGGGTCAACTTGGGGACCCCATGGAGACATTTTGGTTGGGAAATGACATAAATAACTTTTTATTTAATGTAAAAGTAAAAATGACACAAACATAATATGTTTCACGAAAACAACTTTTACATGGGGTTATAAAGATCAGATATTTGATTATAAATAGTCATTGGAAAGATAAAAAGATTTCCTACATCATAGTATTTTTTTATGATTTTTAGACATTAAATAAATTAAATTATATATGACATAATAATGATGCAGCGATGAAATCATTATTTGACGATTTAAATAAAATGGAAAGACAATGTAAAATATATGAACTACACATGTCCAAAACCAATTGGATGAGTGTATTTCGAACCATTATCACCTTATCCACGAATTATATCAATTTGGGACCTTTTAAAACCGAAAAACATTTTCAAATAAAGTAATATTTCATTACTTTCCAAAAGTGCCCCTCCTCTCCTCTTATAAAAGGCCCCCACCTCTACCTCATTTCACACACTCCTCAAGCCTTTGGCTCGGACAAACCCTACCCATTTACTCTCTCCACATCCCTATCCTAATCCTAGAGGATTTCCTTTGGGCATAATCCTTTCAAAGGAAGCCTTTAGGCTCAAATGAAAAGGAGTTACACTTTTAAAGGTAATTCGTTCTCTCATGTTCATTTGTTTTATTTTGCTTCTCCAACCCCCTAAACTCTTTTTATTTACTTATTTTGTAACAACACCAGTATCTTCAATATAAAAGGATTCTGTTATAATATTTATTTGAGCTACACTCTCACAAAACTACATCAAATGGTTAAAGAACATACGGTTTCCGTGGATGGCGAAATTCTGCGTCCCGAAACGATGATTGTTCAATAGTCATTTAACACCTTCAAAGGTGGACATTATGATGTCACTATTTTTATATATGATATATAATATGTTTATGTTTTCCTTAAGCTTCTGTTTTTTTCATTTTGGGCATACCTTTATGGTTTCCATTATGGGTAAACACGATATCTTCATTTTAGGAAGTGCGGACTACCGCCCCCTAAAAGTGATTTGATTCGTTAATACCATATGTGGGATGTGTAAAGGATAAAGTTAATGATATTATATATGTTATTATACTGGAATTATAATATACTCTTATATCATTATGATTCCATTCCAGAAAATATGAAATAGAAATGGAAGTAGCGTTCATGCGTACATACGGCTTACCGTCTCCATGAACGGTGCATTTCATTTCTTACCTCTAAATGTGATTTAATATTATAAATACATGTATATGATGAATATATATGATATATATGTTATCCAAATCATTAATATCATTCTGGATATAACTAACCTATGACCAAATTAACAACATGTAAGTGTAAGAAGTCTATTTTTGACTTAAGAACCAAATACCGACAAAATGAACATTATTAACTTAACTGATTACATGATGTTCATAACATGGTATAAAAGGAATAATGAACTTGAAAAAGATTCATAAGCAAGTGTAGATTAACTCAAGTTTATTATTCAGGATATTAAAGAACGTTCAGGTCAAGTCGGATACGAGGTATGGGACTTCGTCTCAATCTCCTTTCGTTGAGGCATATTTTATTTTATACAGAACTTTCTTTTATACGGTGTATAAACCCCTTTGACTTTTACGTTTATTCAAAAGGAATCTTTTTTATACTAAGCGTTTACTAAATGAAAAAATGGAATGTTTTTGTCGTACGTATGTGGCGACAACGACTTCTCCGTCGTCGTGACCGTTATTTGAGTTTCGGCTTCCTCTAAGAGCCATACCTTCTTTTTAAAAGAAAAATAAATACCATGTTTTATTTTAGATGTGTTTCCATTTATGGGAATGAAGAATACTATCTTTATGTAACCACTTTGTTTATATGTGGAATGTAATGAAAGTTTTATGATCTAATTCTCTAAAAATATAAACCCGAAAGATCATCAATGTGTAATCTTGTAATAACTCAAGATTAAGTAAGGTTTAAGGATATGGCCTTATAATTAAAGGACTATGAATTAATGGATTAATA
The DNA here is from genome assembly GCA_963277665.1 of Viscum album. NCBI lineage: Eukaryota > Viridiplantae > Streptophyta > Magnoliopsida > Santalales > Viscaceae > Viscum > Viscum album. The sequence continues at coordinate 1,129,246,380 of OY728120.1, forward strand.
TGGTTTTTAATATCCCAAAAATTTAAGAGATGTTTGATGGTAAATCCTGAATTTGAATATCCATTAAATAAAATCAATTTGAGATAAAGAGGAAAATTAAAACATTTTTCTGTCTTTTGATTTTTTTGACATTTTATTTAATAAATGTTTTTTGTTCACATTTTATTAATATTTTGTTTAAATGTGATTTTAAAACTTTTCAAATCATTTTTCTTTTAAAATAATCCTCGATATATAATCCTTGAAAACAAAACATGATAGGTTTCTAAAAGATATGTGGAGTGTAAGATATAATTTATTTTGAGATTAAGGAAAACCTTTTAAGATATTTTGAAAATCCCTTTTAGAAAAACCACATAAAAAACATATAACAAAATATTATTTTGAAATGAGGATAAGGGAAATGGGAAGTTATTAATAAATAACACAAAATTATGATTCCAAATATAAAGGATGACTCTGCAGGTAAGGAAAATTTTTACATTTAGTGGAAATCATCATTAAAATGAATGATATTTATTCACAAGAATTATTTAATTTTCTGTCATAAATTTAATGAAGGTAAATAATGTGATTAAAATTTAATTTACAACCTGAGAGGAATTTAATGTAACATTAAAAAAATCATATATATTATTAATCCAAACATTTATTAAATAAGTTTAATAATAAGTATTTTACCCCAATAAATGGATTTGATAGTAATAACCTTTAATATAATTTTAACACAAGAATCAAAATAAAATTTTAGAATTAATATTAATTTGAAATTAAAATACCATGATAAAAATTAAATTCAATATACCTAATGTATATAGGGTAGTGAAGAAAAATATAAAATAAATTTTTGTGTGGAATATCAAACTTGTCTCATGGAGTTGAAAACGAGGTAATAAAACCTATATAACTTTTTTAATTATAGATTCAATCCCCAAAGAGATAATATTATCTGAATGGAATATTTAACATTATGAAATGTAAGTTAATCATGATAAAAAATATTTATGGTGTTGTAGATAAACCATTTCCACTAAAACATGGTTTATAATATGAAATATATATCACGTGTTTAAAATTTAGATAATAAATCATTAACTTTTTTCTGATTCATTTTGTGAAAGTACATAATTTCTTGAATAATCCAATTTTTTAGTAGATAACTTCTCATAAATCATATAATTATATATTAAATTAAATATGGTTCAATTATTATCTTACGTTATTTATTTATTATTGATTTTTTTTGTATATTTACCTAAAATATAATTTGATTTAACTTAATTCTATAATTCTAGTGATCATTAATTATATTGTAAATATATAATATTAAATTTCTATAACGATAAACAAATCATGATTATTTTACTTAATTTTGATAAAAATAATATTTTAGTTCTCATTTCCATCCTTGATAAAGTTTGATTTCATCGTTCATGTATTTTGTTAAACCACCCAAAACAAGAACATATTATTACCCATTTAGTGAGTATAGTAGAGAAAGTGTATAATATCATTTTAATATAATAATAAGGATATTATTTATATTTTACAATGTTGTCAAATATATTTTTAATTTATTATTATAATATGTATAAACAATATGAAAAATGAAAGATTTTACATTATGGACATGGTAGTATGTAGAACATATTATAAACTTTTTCATTTCCCACTAATGGGAGATAATGAAGAGGAATTGTAATTTTTATATTCAAAATCATAAAAATGTTATATATTTTAAATTTATATTATAATTAAATCCTTATTACCTGTAAATATAAGAAATGATGAAAAAATTTATATTCCACTTTGTGGAGGCATTAGCCCACACAAATTCAAGGAATATAGTACTATTTTTCAAAGAGGTTCAATATGAATAAATAAGGGTTATTTAATTAATATAGTTATACTTTAGTATCATGATGAAAATGAGGTCATTATATTACCATGGTTATGGAAGGTTCGAATGAGATGATTAAGACGAAAATGTAAGGAGTATGTAATTTTTACATTGAGACCTTGAACATTAACGTGATGATTAAATTGGAATTTATGGAAGTTGGATATTGTTATTGAATAGGTTATTCATTAAATGAATATTATTTTCAAAAGTGGATAATTGGGTGGTGGTGAAATAAAATTTCAATGGGAATGTGAATTGCGAAGTTGGTTGGACTGATCCCCATTTTATATGTCAAGAATAGTGAACTTCGATGAAAACCATTTATATTTCAATAATTTAATGAATCTATTAAATGTTTAATGGTTATAAAAGAGATAAATAAATGATTTATAGGTGTTAAAATTTTTAAATGTTATCATAAATAAATTTATAAAATTTTTAAATATTATATCATGCCTTCTATCATATTTTTTTTAAAATTTTTCTAATTGGGTTTTTACAATGGAAATTAATTTTTATTTGACATGTTTAAATTTTATTAAAATTAAATGATAAATGTTATAACAACATTTATATTTTAAGAACATAAATTTATACCCTATATATTCAATATAAAATTTCCAAATAGTAAAAAATGAATAATTTAACTAAATCATTTTACATATAGACAATGTGTTTTGTAGAAAAACATTTTTTTTACCATTATGAGTTCTTAATATTATTTTGTGTTGAATTCCATTTAAATTTGTTAAAAAATATATATAAATGGTTAAAAATATATGTTTTATTTTAATAAGATCTGAATTATTTTACTAGAATAGATATATATAATGTAAATAAAGAAATTGATCAAAATAGATGTTTTAGCATTATTGTGGTAATTAACATTAATCCTATTAAACATATTTTTATTCCTAAAAATAATATTTATTTTATTCAATAATGTGTAAATTTTTATATAAAATATTACTCGAATTTAATTATATATAATTTCTAGATTTGATGAAAATTAATTTCTTAATGTTTGCCAATAGAAATAGTTTATAGTGTATAATATTACTTATGTTTCCAAAATGATAAAAAATATTTTTATTAATTCAGCATAGTACTTTTGAATGATTTCATTTAAATTATATATATAATTTTTTATTTACAAAATTTCATTTGTTTTATTATTATTATTAAATTTTAGTAATTATATATAAGTGGCAGTATTAGAAAAATACGTATTTTTTCACTATTTAACTAAAAATAAATTATTTTATAATAATATAAAAAATTATCCTAGGATAATAATTAATTTTATAACAAAATATTTATGTTATTTTTCCGAAAATAAAATTATAATTTTAAAATTTTTTATGTCAATATAAGAAATATAATAGAAATAATATTTTATTAATTAAAAGCCTTTTTAAAAAAATCAAGTGTATTTAATGTTATTACATATAAATTTATAAATAAATAATTTATTAAAAATTAGATTATAATTAAAAATATTACCTATTATAATAAACTATTAATTATGATCAATTTTATTTGGTAATGTAAAAAACACCCCTCTAAAATAAGTTCAATAAATTCCATCCTAAGAAAATCCAACTAAATATATGTGATTTTTTAATTAATTTTTATAGTATTTTTATATTTATTATAGTGATAATTTAAATTTTTTTCACTTTATTAATTTTGGCCATGTGTTTCATTAGTTCAGTGTTGTGTGTGACTTAAGAAAGTGATGATATAATTAATTTAAAGGGTCCAAAATCTCAAGTCTTAAAATTTTCAATCCCTAAAATAAATTACATCTCCAAAATTTAAAGTATTATACACTTATGTAATTAGGTATTATTATTTTTAAAAATTCACCATTTCGTATATATATTCTAATATGAAATCTACATTAGACACTTATACTATAATAATTTACTTATCTTACCCCAATCAATATTCGTCTTTTGTAAAATCATATAAACAAGTGTGTATATTCCCTAATTTTATATTATCTATAACATATCTTTACAAAACCAATTTGAATCTCTAATACATTAAACCCTATTGATATAATACATTTTTTATAAAATTAACTCTATCAGTAGCCTCTATGTATATTAATAACATGATGAAAAAAGCCACAAACTAATCAATATATATCAACATCCCAAAAAATTACACAAACATAACCAAAATTATCATGGATAATTTTTTCATTATATAAACAATTAATTATATTTCATTCAATAGTATCTAAAAATAATTTCTCATAACGAATCTACCTTTTATTAATACATCCTTAAAAATATACTAAACCTATGAGTTTTATATACCTCAACCATGTGTTATTCAATAGTTATCTCAAAAAATATAACCTTTTCATGAAATCATATTTCCATGTTTATGAAAAAATTTAATAAAAGTTTCCAATCAAATAAAAAACCCTCAAAAGAATTAACATTAGATGTTTCAAAAAACCATCATAAAATTTTTACTATAAATTTAATTTTCCTGATCAATGTCAGGACTTAAGTCACAAATACACTAATCACAAGTCCATTGGCTAGGGGTAGCGACAAACATCAACGGCATAACTAACTCAGGGTGGTCTTTTCAAAACTACCTCTACACACACAAAGACAATTATATGAAAAAGTGTAATGGTAAGGAAATAAAAGATGAATAACTTGTATAAATAAACCAAACATGCATGGACATATAAAAAGTAAATATTATTGTAGTCTATACTAAAATGTAAATGGGAAAAATACACTCCCAACCAAAAATGTTTCAAGACCTGATAGAAAACTAGAAAAATAAATAGTTGAGAGAAACCGGCTCCTGATTCACATGTTATGACCACTTTATGTGGTCCATGTACCCAGTATCCACAATCTACAATGAATTCATGGTCAACCTATTAGCTGTCTTTATGAGACACAACTTGTGCGGGTAAATCCCATGAAAGGGTGATTATAAGCTTACCCAATAGGAAACCCTGAATGTTGAAAGGGGATATTAAGAGGTAAAAAAGAATATAATGATATCATATTTAATATTTATTGTGAAAGAGTCTATCTCAACCCAAAAAGAGCGTGATGATAACAATTTACATGCACAAGGGGATAAACACCTTTAGTGGATAAACTACCCATTGAGCCTTGTCCACCTTTAGTGGGATAGTAGACTCATCTAACAACGAGCAGATAAAAACAGAATGCATGTGGAATACCATGCGCATAATCACCTCTCCAAGAAAGATAGTATCAAAATTAAAGGTGCAAATCAAGAATAATGAATATATATACATTCTCAATTAATTAATCTCAAACGAGAGAGTAATGGGATCTCCATATCACAAATCATCCCAAGAAGATGTGTCACCAACAGTTCCAATAGTCCATCATCATATCCCATTATCCCAACCATCTTATCCAATCAAAAAAGCGTATGGAACTCAATAAATACACATTGATACTACCCCCTTTGGGGGGAACTGACTAGACCACACATTTTTGGGATGCATCACAGAAATATGTATTTGTGAGGTATGAGTTTCTCTTTATAGTGAGTCGAAGGATACATCAAACCACATATTGTCAATATGCCAAAAAGTTCAGGGGACACAATCTCTAGGTAAGGATTCCATGCACTAGTATGAGGGGAGGGTCACACAATACTAGTCAATGTGGAACTCCACTACATACCCCCACTAGAGGGTAACACTCGAGAATATCATCAGGGAACTCCATCACCCATCCCTACTGGAGGGTAAAACATGGAAAAAACATGGGCATAAATCACCACATCCAAAAACTATTGGAGGATGAATACTGAAAGCAATTTTGGTGGAATGCCACTACTCAGCCCTGGTGGAAGGTAACACCTAAAGGAAACCATCGAGGAACTCCACTACCCAGCCCTGCTGAAGGATAACGCATGAAAGAGCCGTCAGGGAACTCCACATCCCATACCTACTACAGTGTAACAGTAGGAGGTGTATTTGGAGAAGTCCACTACCTAGACATACTTGAGGGTAACCCCAAGAAAATCACTTGGGAACTCTACAACCCATCCCTACAAGTGGGTAATTCCCAGAAGAAAATTAATCTAATGATCATTCCTGATCACAATCATCATTAGGGTAGCCTTAAAAGGTGTCTTTCCTAGAAAATTTCACATCATATATTGAAAGCCACAAATTATAGAACCATTACAATCTACTCATAATGTTACTAAGAATATGGTACTTCTGGGAAAAATATGAGTTCAAATGAAGGATATACAAATGATAAATGTTTTCTTTAATGTATCATTAGAGGAACATGGTATTGGAGAGAACCTAGATGATGTGTAGTCCCACTTCAACACATGCCTATGAGTCGAGCTAGTGCACATCTACATATTATTATGTCAATATACACTATTCATGTGGACTGCACATCATGTCCATGTAGCAAGGGGTTAGGTAATGTCTCCGTGGTCATGTCCATACGTTCGACCACAGGGTCAGGCCATTCAGGATGAGAATACATGACATGTGAGGGATGTTGAGACATCATGTCATCCTTACCTTCCTTAAGACAGCAGAACCATTGAAAATATATCATATATGTAATGTTGATCCTCCTAAAAAAAAATTTATTAGGGATTTTCATATAAACTTCAGATCCTGATTTCAAATATCATTCTGATCAAACAACTACAGATCCCTCCATGAATATTTTTTAATAAAAGTAATCTCTCAATATATTGCACTTTCTAACCTTTTTTCATTGGGAAATTACTGTAGTGAATATTTGGGGAACCAATATTTATTCCACACACCATTTTTCCTCTATCAGTCATGATCATGATGATTAATCAATAGACCAGTCATCCTATCCTTACAATGATCCCAGATAAAAATTTCCCTCTCTAAAAAAATGTTGTTTCATAGATCAACAATGGATATCGGGGCTCGATCTATCTCGGTGCCTCCCAAAAATCAATTAATTGAGAACCAAGGGGAATTAATGGTGAAAACATGAAGCAACGAGGGGTAAATTACCAAGAATATACTTTTAGACATTACTGACCAAGTGTTCTTGACCGACAACATTGAATGGGAACCGAGGTAAGATAACCAAAAGATAACAAATTGAAATATGGTAAATGGGGTTATGAAAAGGCCAATACAAGGTGCATATCAAAGAATCAACTACAATATACTAAAGAATCATATTATAGGGGCGTAAAATATAAAATAATGAGTCATTCGTTAGATTGGATCACTTTTTGATAAAGAATTTGGGTGCCAAAATATATGGGAGATCTGTTTCATTTGTTGTGATTTGATTCACATTGGTGTAAGGATTCATTGTCAACCAATATATGTTTTTTAGGAATAAGTGAGAGCTCATCTAGTGTTGATAGAATTATGACTACAACCCTAGTCGAATAGAGGTGAAAATATATTTATAATCGTTTTAGTTTAGGTAAAGTATGTTATTTAATTAAGTAAATAATAAAATAAATCCACATAACACACTATCAAAGAGCTAGGTGTATGAACATCCCACACTGAATAATTTTATTTCGTTCTTAGTGTAATCAAAACATTTTAGACTATATTTTGGTCTCAGGTTTTTGATCTGATCAATAATTTAATATTTATTACCTTTCCATTGAGCTATCAAATGTGCATAATATAAAAATATATAATATTTTTATAAAATTAATTTTGGGAACATCGAGACTCAAAATATCATTTTTTCTGAGCACCTAACTCTAGAAACGAATATAGACATACTTAAACATTAAACAAGAAAGAAATATGTCTCTAAATCATTCCATCCTTCATGATTTTTATGCCTGAAAAACAAAACTAGTAGGATTAATTGGGATATTGAGCCTACACATGGATGCCACACTCCAACAAACTCTTCTTCACATTTATATTCTTCCATAGCATGTGAACTAAATATATGGTCTATCTATATAGGGTCTCTCTACCTGGTCCTCGATCACCACTAAATGCTAATCAAGTTTGATCCATCCTTGATTTCTAGCTCTCTCTAGTTGATGATGTGCATTGGGTAAGGCACTTATCTCCTTATATGTGACACTTAGAAGACTCTGCGAACCTGTTCCAGGTGTGAGGGTCGGGCAAGGTGGTAACAAACCTCTCCAAAACTGTTCATTATCGTGAATCACCTGATGAACCATAAGGATTGCTTTCCCCCTGGCCAAACTACTATATTCCTCGACATGGAGATTCATGGATGAAAACATTGTCTCCATGATTGAACACCAATGGTGTACCATGGTGGTCTGAGTAGAATTTCTATATACTCTTTTCCATCCTCATCTTCTCACAGATGACCTGCACATTCTTTATCCGCTCCAACACTAACTATAGTTCCACAAAATATGACTTGCTGATATCATTATAACATAATGTTAACCTGTAGGGTCTCTTGTACTAGGCACCAAATGGATTCATGACAATGGTAGAGAGGTATATTTTTTTTACTCAAAATCTACTAAGGTAAAGTGATTATGCCAGATCTGTCCAAACACCAACATGAAAGTCGTCGCTATATCCTCTAGCACATTGAATGTGATCTTGGTCTACCCATTAGTCTAGTGGTGAATGAATTTACTCATATTCAATAGGTTCTCTAAATAATCATACATGGATCTCTATAAATGTGAAATAAACCACACATCACGATTAGAGACAATCGCTTAGGGTAATCAATGAATAGAAATTATCTTTTATATGTATAGGTACCCTAAACACTCAACTAAAAACATCTCCATGATAGAAAAGAAGTGTGCTGACTTCCTAAGTTATTCTAATATAACCCATATGTAATTGTGTCGCTTCTGTTCATGTAATCAGTCTTAATATGTCCTTGGATATTCCATTCCACATCCACTCTAGGATCTTAATAGGATGAAATAGACTAGCCGAAACAAGGTGATAATCCATCACATGTCAAAAGGAGAGGCACCGAGAGACAAAGTCAGCTATGTTCCATATCATTATAGACCACAATAATTGATGTGAAAGGTCTTCATACATATTTCCCATGTGGGTATGTACAACTATGTGATAATTATGGAACTCCCGCATCACGTCCTCTCACAACATGACTTGAATAACTTTTCACCCATGAAATAATATGGTATGATTCCATCCTTAATAATATCTATGTGGTGTGTCACCTATTGATATCTAATCAAATAAGACCAAATATTTGATGTCTCCAAGTTGTGAATCCGTCAAAATCTCAATGGGGGATAGATTCAATGCCATCTATTGAAGAAAAATTGTACGCTCTTGCACCACTAGGGTCAACCGGAGGGAAGATAACTGCTCCGAAGCTTCCAGTACTGGGAGAGATAGTAACTTCTAATTAATGGAATATTATAAAATTTTTTTCTCTCCATGAATATTTAATATCTCAAATTCATAATCCATGAGGAACTCCAATGTGTCGTTGTCTCAGGTTTATTTATCTTTAAAAGAAGATATACCTGAAACTATGGTCGTCTAAGTAAAAGACAAAAACAATCATTAGAAATAAAGTGTCTCTACATCCTCAAGTAAAAGAATACTACTTATGTATCTAGGTCATAAGTCAGATAGTTCTACTCATGGGGTCTCAACTACCTTGAACTCTAAGCACTGACTGTATGTCACGACATCAATAAACAACTGAGCCCAGCTCTTGAGGAACCACAAAAACAATATGAACTCAACACCTTTCTATGGAAGTATCAACACCAGAACACTTTTCATCCTCTTCCTAAACTCCTCAATGTCTCTCTAGAACTTCTCAAAAAGGGTAAATTACTTCCATTTTTGTGTTAGTGTGGAAAACAGGGCTATGATCCTAGAGAAGTCTACCACAAATATGCAATAGTACCCCATCAAACCATGAAATCTCTACAACTCTAACACATTCATAAATGGATATCAAGGAATTAATTATTCAATATTCACAATACCCATGTCTAAATCATTCATTGAAACAAAATTACCTAGAAAATGATCGTCATGTATCCATAACTAGAACATCAAGAGAATTCTATATAGCTTTTTCACCCAATGACAATCCAGAATCATCCTCAAGTTCTCTGTTTGACCATCCTCTGGTGCAGAGTAGATGAGTATTTTTTCAATGAAGATAATAAAAAACTAATCCATGTATAGATATAAATCCATGTTCATAAATTATATGACAACTGCGAGGTAATTTATCACATTCATGGGTATTAAAAAGAACTAATAGTGTCTATTGAGACATAAAAACAATAACATTGGAAAATAATCATCCAAAACCCTTAATTGGTTGCCATAGGAAAATATAACAATCTTCAAAAACCATCTACACCACAAAACTAGTCAAAGAGTTCATCAGTACTATGCAAGGGGTACTTTTTATTTATCATTATCTGATTATGGCGACAATAATCCATGCAATTCCATAAGCTCCTGTACACCTTTTTCACAAATAAGACTAAAGCTTCCAAGGTGGAGACACTAGGTCTGATGAATCATTTCTATCAATTGTCCTCCAACCTCAATGGTAGATCTCAGATCACTGTAGATTTTCTCATATATGCCACGTAATTTATTAGGTATCTCCTTGGATTCATGTCGATAAAAAAATCCATCTTAGTCCTCGGAGGTAGTTTTAGAACGACATAAGGGAATAAATACATAGAATCCTCCACAATTGAATGAAACAATATGCATTAATATCCTACATAACCAAGGGATACACTAAAAAATTTATGGTTGGAAAGATGTATCCTTATTCTCGCAGCAACCAAGTATCCTTCCATGAGATTTCTCTTGCCCAAAAATATAATCTTTTTCATCAATGAGTATGCATTTGACTTGTATATGGTAATATTAAATCTATTATTATACAATTTAAATCTAATAAATACCCATTATGAAATCACATGTTTAAATTATGGTGAAAAAATCTATCATTCAAACCTCTCCCTTCTAAATGATAGCTCGCACTGCCAGCAGATGGAAGATACAGAAGAGGTGTTCCCTATAGGAACATCATGAAGAAGCTATTGTGCTAGCATCTTAACTTGGATCACTAGTTCTCAAACTAGGATTTAAGAGGTAAAATAATTAATAGAAATTTTTTCTACAAATATTGACGCTACTTACAAATAAACACACATTATACCTTGTATAAGTTCATGTCCAGTGTTATCATAGACATGCAAAGCACACAGTTGTCTATGTCCCCGACCGACACCTCCGTGAGCCTAATGTGGGATTTCTGCAGTTGTGGTGGAAGGACTGCATCATGGTGTACCCCATATGTGGCTCGTCTTACTCCTCATCAATCATTGCCTCACTGGGGACCACCCTATCAACACATGTGAGATCCCTGACAATGACACTACCTTGGTCATGATGGTCTATCATCTATCTACCTATGCTTCTTAGTATTCTTGGTTGGGCAGTCATGTTCTGGTTGACCTAGGTTATCATAAGAAAAGACCTCCACCTCCATAGGATTCTTTTTTTCATCTATAATTCCTCAACCACATATGACTATGTGTTTGTGCCTTCTCAAAAATGGTACTCCTAATATGAGATCTCATCGACAGTCACCTACCAAATTTTGCATATGACTCACCTCCACGAGACCCACTACCAAATAAAATAGTGTGGAATCACTCTAACATAAATATCTCTATCACTGGTTCCCTCTCCAACACCCTGACATAGGCGGGGATTCACAAGGGAGAAACGATGGCCTAGATCACTCTACCGAGTCACTTATCAAACTTCTATGCTCAGAAGTAGACCTCTAGGATCATGTCAAATAGAGTAGAGAGTATGATGTGTCAAACTACCTAAAATCCCATACACCTTCATCCCTCAATGATGAATCTAATGAATCTCACTGTTATGGACTTCACATAAGAAGAAGGGGTAGTACTTCTCATGGAGAATTCAATAGAAGTCATCCCACAAAATTGTTGACTCATCATGCATCTTAATAAATAAGATCAACCAATTAAAAACTTATCCATGGAAATGGAAGCCAACCATTCCCACCATATAATGTTTCTAGGAAACAAATCCAAGATATATGTACCACATACACTATACAATCCTCAACTACTTGAGGGTCTAGCTTTCCACACATCCTTAATGGTCTATGATACTAGAACACACATAACATTCTGAGAATATGTGTGTCCTCATCCTGCTCAACTGGGTTGATCTGTTTCTCTGTAGTTTTAAGTGATGCGACCTCCCCACTTAGGGGAAGCGGGTTGAGGTATGAACCATGAACTAATGCCTCAGGGTGCATTTGGTGGTTGTCATGAACCAAATCCTATATCTATAATTTTTTCATTAATGAGGAATCCTGAATGTTTTCAAGGAGTATCGAGGTTATATGGGAATATATATACATATCAACAAAAATGGGGATCTGACTCTAGAATGAAATTCATATACTCAATCCTATATGATGTGTGTACTGTTGAACCCTACAAAAAATTTCACATAATTTTGAGTCGAAAAGAAAGTATTCGAGGACCTAGTGAATAACTACTTTGATCAACACACCATCAATGGATTCCCTATCCTAAAATCCAAAATCGAGAGACATAGACACTATTTCTATAAATTCCAATAGAATATTTTCTAGGGAATTTTTGAAAAAAATTCCATGGATCCAACTACCTCATACACCAATATTTCATGACACAACCCATGTCGGGGCCTTAGTCACAATAACCCCAAGCATACCTTTTTGGACCACGGGTGGTGACAAGCGCTAATGGAAAAACTAACTTAGGGTGGCCATTGACTAATTAGCTATATGAAAACACATACCAACATCAAGAAAATGTTTAGAGGGAATGAAATAAAATATTAAAAAATACTATAAATAAACCAAACATGTATAGACCTCTAAACCGTAAAAAAGTGTGGTAGAATATACTGAAAAATAAAAGGACGAAATACATTCCCAACATGAAATGTTCCCTAACCTGATAGAAAAAAGGAAAAGTAAATAGTTCTGAGAACCCAGCTCTTAAATCCCAAGCTACATCCACCATCTATAGTCTACGTACCGAGTATTCCTAATCTCATATGATGTCACAATCAACATGTATGTCATCAGCATAATACAAAATGTGTGCAAGAAAATCAAATTCATGGAGGAGTATAAGCATACTCAGTAGGAAGCTCTGAATGAAGAAGGGGGATGATAGAGATAAAAAAAGAAGAGAAATATAAAAGATTCAAAAATTGTAGTGAAAGAGTACAGATCAATCCAATACGAGATTAAAATTATGCTCATCCAAGAAGAAGGGTCTAATAATTTTGGGTTGATGAATGAATTATCAATGCATCGCCAGTTATGGGAGGAAAGTGGAATCATCCACCACTAGATAAAAAACATAGAATGAATGTGTCATAACCCACACAACATAACGTATTTTGGAAAGAGAGTTTCCAAATACAAGGATTCATTTTTGAAGAAAGAATATATTCACATACTCTTTAAATGAATCCAAAATTAGATTGTAAGGGGATATATATCTCACAATTCATCTTAAAAAGAATTATCACCAACATTTTTGAAATTCCGTCAATAAATACCAGCATCCCATGGGTCTTCCAAAATCACACATTTATAACAAACTCAATAACCACACCATCATAATATCTTATTTGGACTACACTAGCACACCAACATTGTTTTAGGTCATGTCATAAGAACACATCATGGTGGGTAATGAATTCCTCTTCCTCACGAGTGCATGGAAACATCAAAGGACATATCATCATTGTGATGCAAATTTATGGTGTCACAATCATTTTGTATGGATCTCATGACCTGGTGCAATAGGAGAGTCTCACCATAAAATTCATTGAGGAAATCTACCGCTCAACACCACTAGAGGGTAACACTAGAGAATATCATCGGGGAACACCCTTAAATAGCCATATCAGAGAGTAAGTCTCAGAAACAAGGTCATTAGGGAACTATACATTCCATACCTACTCAAGGTTAATTCCAAAAAAGAAGCTATTGGGGAACTCCACTATAGATCCCTGTAGAGGGTAATGTTGAAAGGAAACCATCAGGGAACTCCACTGAGTAGCCCTTCTTGATGGTAACTCCCTAAAGAGCTATCTATGAAATTCACTACCCAACCCTGTTGGAGGGTAAATCCTAGAAGAAAATTTGAGGATCTACACTACCTATCCCTTCTAAAGGGTAACACCTGAAAAAAAATTAGGTAACTCCATTTCCCAACCCTAATAAAGGGTAACTCCAAGAAGAATATACATATGTTGATCCTACATAAACACTTTCATTATTAAGATCACCTCATAAGGTGTCATTCATGGAAAATTTCCCATCATTTATCTAAATTCACAACTGAGGGAACCATTGTTTTCTACGTGCAATATAATTAATCATAGGCCAATTAAAGGAAAAAATCTGAGTTCAATCAAAGGAAATTCGGAAATTTAAGGCCTTTTAAAAGGTTCTCAAAGGGAACACTATTTTTTAGGTGACCCACATGGAGTGTGGTCTGACTTTATCTCCTACCCATGTACCTATCTGCAACATGAATCCCTATATTTGTATTACTATATGACATATAGGGAGACTACACTGTGTGTCCTTGTAACATGAGACTGGGTCGTTCCTCAGTGGCCATGTCAGTGTGGTAGGCCACACAGTCGATCAAATTGTGAATAGAGTACACAACATCTTGGGGAATCATATATAAAATGACATCCTCACATTCCCTCAAGCCCAATATGTTTAGTTGAGGGAGGATATACACCCTGTTTCTCATCCTGGACATTGTGAGTGGTCATGATTTTCAATGAAATGTTATATCCCTAGTTTCACATTGAATCCCGTCAACCCACCATTGATTCTACCACGATTCTATCAAAAAAACTTTGATTTGGCCATAAATTTAACTTGTTTTCCATTTCCCACTGGAAAATTCCTTCGATGATGATTTTTCAAACCACCTTTTGTATTTCACACCTCCATACCTCTGTTCATCGGGATTATATTGTTTAATCAACAGATTGGTCACCCTCACCTCAAAAAGATTCTGGATACATGCTTCTCTTCCCAACCAGTTGACATTTTATAGATCCTCTATAGATATGGAGCCATGATCGATATTGGTTCCACCTAGAAATCATCAAACAAAGAATCATATAGATTTGAATAGTGAAAAATGTTATATAGTGAGGTGTAAAATCATCAATAACTTAGTTTCAAACATATTAGGCCAAGAGTTCTTGGATGCTGATCAAGAACTGGAACTAGGGTTTGATTGAAAATCTATAAAAAATTGAAATCTTGTACATTGCCTCATACAATGTCCAATAATGGGAATCAATCAAAAAAAGAGATATATACTCAATAATATTATTATAAGTGAATAAGATCACATATAATGAGTCATTTCTAATATTGGATCTCTCAATGATGAAGAATGAAAGCGCCAACATAGAAGGGAGATCTGTTACATTCTTCATAATAGGATTTTACTTGATCCAAAGATTAATCATCATTCGATATTGATTTGTTAGAGGAAGATGATAGATATATACCGGTGTTCATAGGATTGGAAGGCCAACCCTAAACATATTGCTATAACAATATATTTAAAAACTTTTCAATTTAGGTTAAATGTCTTATTTAATAAATAGAATAATTAAATAAATCAACTTAACCCATCAGTAATGATTGATGGGTCAGAACGACCCATGTTGAACAATTTTATATCGTACCTAGGGTAATCACAAAATTTCGAACCCAACCATTCTCCCATATTTTTAATCGGATCAATATTTTAAAAGTTATTCCGTTTTCATTGAGGAATCATGCATGCATAATATAAAATATATTGAATATTTTTATAAAATTAATTTTAGGCACAGAGGGACACAAAATTACACATCATGTCAGCCCCTATCTCTTGAAATATATATTGAAATATTTAAAAATATGACAAGGAATCTACCCGATTTTTACAGTACTACAATATTGTTGATAAATATCACTCACTAATGAAAATGAATTAGAGTCTCATATATTAATTTATATTAAGATATCAATCTCATTATCTTATATAAATCGTGGAAACTAATATTTTACACCACAACATGCATTTAAAAATTTTCAAAACCATTTCTGTATTTTCTATAATTTTGTTATAATACATTTTTGTTTATATATCCATACCCTTGTTATATTAATTTTCATGATATTGATTGACCGAAATATTAAAATCAGAATAGGTTTTCAATAAAAATATGTAAAATGATCATATGAATATTAGAAATCAACACAGAATGATTTTTTATAGTGTTACCTTTAATTAAACCTTTTATACATTAAGTTCAATATTCTATTGTGGATGATAACTTCTATGGTAACAAATTGCCTAATTTTAAAAAAAATCCAATAATTTTCATGAAATTTATTAAAATATTTAATATGTGAAAATCAATGAATTTTATTCATTAGATGTATGAATTACCCCTTATCTAAAAAATAACATATCAATTAATATATACCTTAAGTAATGAATATATCGGTTTTAGTACATAGTATCCAAAGTCACTCCCTATGTGGTTTTCTAACCTATATATTTTAAAATCTCGCATATATTTTTTAAAGAGAATTCGAATTATCCAAATCATATCACTTAAAACATTCAATCATTTTTTGAAGTCGTATTCCCACAAAACATGCACTAGATTGACTATTGAGTTGATACTCAAATGTAATTATTCAACGTGATTACACCAAGGTGCATCTATGAAACAATCATTTCCACTTCCTGATATCCAAATTTTGATGTAATATTTTTTGGAAACCACACACTCACTACATTAAAAAAACATTAGGATGTTATAATTTCAATATAGATTAGAAATTAATACAATTATGAACCAAATGATAAAAGAATCAAATCCAGAGTAGTTTTATTTTCATAGGATTCTATTTGACTAGTTGTGCGTAAAACTAACCTATGAATAAAATTTTATGATTGTGTAATTATATGTTTCTGAAAACAGAAAGTAATGGATATTCTAGAAAAAAGTATAGAATTTTATAAAATTATAATTTCATGAAAAACAATAACCCATGAAACTAAAACATTCATGACACTCAATAATTAATTAATGGAATCAAGTGTTCAACAAAAATCATTGTTACATGCTGATGGTAAATTTCAAAGAATACAGCTCTGATGTCCCTGGGACATGTATATAAACCCAAAAAACCATCATTTTGCTGGGGGTATCATCAAGATAGAACACTATTCCCTCAATTCAGGAAAACTAAACTGTTTTTTGAATTCATTAAACTAATTTTCCAAATCTAATAGCCCTTTATAAATTCTATCATTTGAGCCCTTTCCTATTTTGTGTGAGTATTTGATGATGTTTTTGGAAACATCAATATATGAACTGTACAATTTTCATAAGATGACCATGGATTGCAATGATACATTTTTCAAGAAACTCTAATGTTTCACAAAAATGTGTTTTCTAAATCCATATAGATCCATCTATTTATTGAAAAAAAATTAAAAAAATTTGAGAACCTCCATAAACCCCATATGATTCATGAAACATGTTAACCTAGGTCTCTTTAATTCAACCCATATGGTCCATACCGTGGGTGTTTATCACTACAACACTCCCTTGAGATTAGTTCTACACTGTAGTCCCATGCATCTAGCCCGATCCCTTCCCAAAACATATTAAACCCATGAAATGTTTTGAATCTCAATGTTTGTTTCTGAGTAATGTTGGGGTTTTTCTGTTTTATGATATATAAATATACAATTACAAAACCATTTATTTAAATGAGTTGAGGTACACCTATACACTTCTTGAAATACCATGAGTTGATATACTCCACATAGCACCATTCCCATGCCATTATATGACATTATCCCCTTCTCTTATAAAATACATTGAGTCGAAATTATCCTTAGTAAATTCTTTATGTGTCCCCACCTGACTCCAATGCTAGGCTGAATAATAAAGGGTCTCTTTGATTTATTTTAAACAACATCCATCTCAAATAATAACTTTACTTCTTTTCCTTAGAACTTGAACTGAAACTATAATATACTCTATGTGAGGGGAATAGAATGATTCCTATGAGAATAATGTGATTCATTTTATATCAAGAATAATATGCCTCATGTAATTATCCTGAGACAACCCCTAATCAGCCACCATGGGACTCCTCCTAAGGATTAGGTACCACAAACAATGCCCGTAAACATTATTTTAAATTATAATCTTAACCTATAAAATTAAAATATGATTCTCTATGTGATATGTTCCTGATTAATTATGTGATGAACATGAGTAGACTCATGTGATTATAATGAGATGATAAAATCTTCTACTATGAATCCCCTACATGTCATCCTCGACTACACAACCACTTCTCCAATGTGGCACCTATGTATCCCAACCACATAATCCTTATTCATAGAATTTATTCTCCATTGATTCACATAATACTCATAGATTTTAAGCCATTTAATTACATTTGTTTACCCTAGAACACCCAAACATACTAGCTGCATAAGCCCCATTCATTCCATTTTTTCCCCATAGCGGCACCTGACAAACACAATTGTATATTCCCTATTCATACCATCACTACTCTATAAAATCCCATAGTTTACTCCCATGTGTAATTCCAAATCATATAATCAAAAAACCATAGAGTCACATGAGAAACCCAAGTATAAAAAACACATTCATCGCATCAACGATATAGTGCATCAACCGATATCCCCAACCCCGCAAGCCACATTAATACTATTACTGCACCATTGTAGTACCCATGTATCCCCACTACATAATCCCTAGACATTAATCATTTATCCTAGAATCAATAAGGTTTCTCCCATGAATAAGACCTATATATTCCACCAGTAAAACTAAGAATTACTCAATAGACATCCACAAGTAATCCCCAATCACCCTATCGATACACTACAACAACACTAGGGTTTCTCCATGTGTAAGTCTGCACCATGATTTAGGAGTAAGACTTTAAACTATATAACTCAACATCCTAGATTTATGAAGTTAAAATACATGAGAGCCTCCTCACCACATTACATTAAACTACATCCTTACCATGCGTAATGAATAAATGACTCCCTTTGTATGGCTTGAATGGAATGACACTTCAACCACACCGTCATGGGATGATCCTCCCACACCAGGAAACCCATATGTGTAATCCCCATAGTATCATGGTATAATCCCTAAATATTGGATATATCTTATGTTTAATACCCATAAAATCCCATTTTCAACCCATCTATGATACAATAATCTACACCATATGTTGAAAAACATCATAAAACATTTACGGAACATTAATAAAAATTGTACACTCAAACTACATGGTTTTTGATCCCCATCTCATTATAGTGTATTTATGAGGCCTCTATGTGGAAAAATCCTGACAAACAAGGGTTACCTCACTAGGAATCAATGATGAAACCCCATTATAAACTTAAAAGTTTCATGCATTTTGCATATATGATGGAAACACTTAATTCTGATCATCTTCCCAAAGCATTCACCCAACTACCCTCCTACTTCACACAAGATATATAATATGTGACTGACTTATCCCCAAAAAATATATATCACATGACCAATTAATCCCTACAATGATTTAAACATATAACATAACTCTCCTCGAAAGATGTTAAACCCATAATACATTAAATTTGTGACCCCTCTTGATCAATAAGAACATCTACCTCATGCAATGAACATGGGATACCTGAGGTAAGTAATCTTAGGTGTCTTATGCACCTAGATAAATTTTAACATCAGAATACATAGGATGGCTCAACTTCCACACCTATGATTCCACAGACATGAGAGGACCCTAACATTGAAAGAAGGATATTTTGTTGGTTCACATCACATCCAATGTTCACCGATGTGAAAATGGGTCCAACATCACTATTATCTCTAGTTACAGGCTATTACCTAGTCATGATAACATATGTTTAATTGAATGGTGTCCACCATAAGATGGAATCATGAACTATCCATAATAACATGAATTAAATCTATATGGGAGACCCAATCTAGGAAAATATACCTATAGATAAATACATGGAATGAGTAATATACATACCATTATCAAATTTCAATCAAAGAGATAACATCACTAATAAAGGTGGTAAATACCACCCACATTTGGAAAATAAGAATATCGGGAAACCAACCAACCACTCAAGAGTTGGAGAAACCAAATAAATGTAAGAAACCCACTTCAGAAGAGATATAAAAAGAATTTATTCAATATCAAACCTGATGAATTCCCCCATGAAAATAATTGAAAAACCTATATACTTTGAAAAATACCCCAAACAAACCACTATGTGTTTTTGCTAATGATTAATTATCCTAGTTCTTATAATATCAGATACTTCGTCAACTAAAATAATTTTTATCACATTAAACATAAAAATAAATATTATATAATCCCTAATATTTATAGTATTGAAAAAAGATATTATAACATTATTCCTCAAATAATACTTCATAAAAAACATAAGGGTAATATTTTTCTCCTCAAAATAAAACATCTCCAAACTATCAATAGCCAACATAATATTCAACCACCTAAAACCAAAATAGTGATTGTATAAGACTCAAAAAATATGGTCATACTAAAACTTATGTCACCATGATTATATATATAAATCTTAAGTTAAGATCTTATGATAACATACTATTATACAATTCAATCTCAACCTTGGTATGATACCAAAGGTCGCAACCCCAAATCCACACTCTTGAATTTGGTACTAAAACCATTAAAATTATATTTATGTTTTTGATTCCAATATATGTGGACAAATTTTTTTATCAAAATATTACAATGTGAAAATTAATTATTTGAAAATATTCATAACATAGATTCTTTTAGGTTTAGGGTATAAAATATTAGGAAAAATCCATTATGGAATGGATTCATAAACAAATTGAACATAAATATCATCATTATCTAAATCTATACCCACAATTTCTTATTTCATAGGTGATCATCACCATTGTCTTTGTGTAATCCATCTTTAAATAATTCATCTAACATATTTCATCATATCCTATGGAAAAATATACATAATAATGGTGAGGAAAAATGATATGTAAGGGTAAATAAGTGATATATCAATGATCCAATACGAATAACATGAGAAAATGTGTGTGAGAACATGATCTTCACATTTGAAATAATTACCCTTTAAATTAAATATCTTATTATTGAGTGTTGAAATAAATAATTTTAGTTCATAAGTCACGATTCATAAAGTATGTAAATAATTTGATCTATGAGAATAAAACATAGAAATAAAATGTTAAATTATGAGAGACGCATCAGAATAAAAATCCTTAGGGGATACCCCTCCTTCACTAGACCCACCACTATCCCTAGTGGTATCCCATTCTTCATAGAGAGATAGTTTCACTACCCAAACAATCATAGTACTCATGTTTCACTCTCAAGACTATTGTAACATTCAAATTCACCTATGAAACCGAGTTCACAACCCATTAATGTAAATTCTTTATCAAGATATATAAATCATTACCTAAAGAGTTAAAGAGAGATATAGGTCCCTAAAATCACATAAATAAAACCATACATATGTGTTTCACATGAACAGAAATTATTCAGCATACCAGAACACAAGAAAATAAATGGGTTTCATAAAAATTTAATCCTACCATAAACCATTTGAAACAAAAATGTTTAATAAATATCATGTCATTATAAATATAAACTAACAAAATAAGTACAAATTATTGTATCCTTGGACCATTTCTCTATTAAATCACTAGTAAAATCCACAAAACTATAATATAATGAATTTGATTTTGAATGATCGATTGAAATAAATATTATGGAAAATATACATTCTATTTTGAGTTAATTTTTCAAAAAATTTCCGAATTATAATAGGAAAAAATTATTTTAAAAGAAAATTAAATTATTTTAATGTAATCATAAATGTATTATGTTTTTATAATGTCACAAAAATACACTCTTTCTGTATATTTTAAAAATCATTCCTCCTAATTTTATTCCTGAAATGTAAAAATAACCCTTATTTTGAGAATGAAAAAAATATTACATTGAAACCATTTTTGTAAAAATTGAAAAAAATTAAAAATGGGATTACAAAATATAAATAAAATATAAATAACTGTTCAGGAAACCATTTTTTGAAAACATGGTGTAGGAATATATATTCTCTATTACGGATATAAATATAAACAATCAAAAAATAATGACGAGTTTTTTAAATACCCCCTTAACACTTGTTTATTTTTTTTGAATCATGATCCACATTAAAAAAATATATTCAAATAAAACATTAAAATACCATTATTTATAAGATATTCATGATTTAATACATCAAATATTCAATATTTACATGAAAGAAAATAAATATGTGTTGAATATGGAATATGTCACATAGAAGTAATAAGGAAATAAAAAAACCTTTACCTTATGTCTACCCTTTACTCATTTACATTCAAACCTTCAAATTGGAAACTATGGATTAATTTTACATGTATTTCATAACTATATCAATATATATTAATCCATTTCTGATTTTTTATAACATATCATAAAAAATTTATTAATAACATGCTATCAAAATCATTGTTTTGGGTGATAACTTCTTGGTTTTCCAAGCATCTTCTTGTTTAAAAGTCTTGGTCCTTATACATTTATCCTGATCCAATAATTTATATATTTTAAATAGTTGTATGAAAATTATATATATTGATTGTATACCTACTTATAATATTTAATAAAAATTAGAGATAGAATAATTAATTACATCGTTCGTGGAGAAAGTAGGTTGTACATGTTCTTGAACATTTTATTTATTTTTTTGAATGGTGGAATGAAAGATTGATGATGAATAATTTATTATTATAAAATTATTATTATATAATTTATGATATAAATTTTCAAAATATCATTACTCCTATATATCAAGGTAAAATATAAATGGAAAACAAATCACATCGCTTCACTAAGGTGGAAGTCGACACGTACACAGAACCATCGTTATCATTTTACAACAATTAGGAAGGAAAGAAGGTAGAAATTATATTGTTTCAAAAAGAATTGTTATGTAATAAGTATTATATATAATCATATAAACCAACATATTCCTGATCAATAAAATATTGTGATCAATAATGAATTTTATAACTATGTAGAGACGGTAAGTCATACACACATGCAAGGGGTACATTAAATTCATATTTTATGCGAAAGAATTTTTATAAGTTATGTTGATAATCATAATAATATTTCAGAATACTAAGGATACTTCTGTTATTATTTTATGATGAACATTATTGATATGTGAGATGAAAATAAAAGTAGAAAAATAAATTGATCAGTTAGAGAAATTACTTCTTCTTCAAAAATACTCCATTAAATCTCCACAAAAGGGCTCAAGGGTTGGTAATTTTAGAAGAAAAACCCATAAGTAATGAGGATTATTTTAAAAAAAATAGAAATTGATAGGGTATTGTTGATATATATGGATCAATGTGGTGAAGTGAGATTAAGAGGAGGATTCCTTTTAAAATTGAGGTGAGGGGAACCTTTTGACTTTAACCAAATATTAATTTTTATAAACATAAAATATCAATGAAAATACCAAAAATAGAATAGTATTATACGATTAGGAGGGATAATGTTTTATTACACTAAAAAATTATATTTTATATTTTCATTGGTGTAATTATAATCCTTATAATTCTGATTAACCTTTACTTAACCTATATTAATTTTAACTATGATAACCGATGATTCGATATTAAAATGTTTTAATTTTAACATTCAATGTTTCAAAGGGACCATAAATGGAAAATTTATGATAATTTCGGCCATAAAGTATTCATTTTTCTGTATTAAATATATTAATTATTTTTATATAATTTCCTAAATTATTTTTTTCATAAAAATATCATTAATGTCAATTTTAATTTTAATCATTACGTTGAATTTAATAACATAAATTAAAAACATCGAATTCAAAACTATTATTTTAAAATATATCCAAAAAGTCATGGTCATATTCAATTTTATTTTATGAAGATAATTATAAAGGCTCAAACCTTTCATAGATAGATATTACATATAAATAGAAGAATACACATTTTACAACATTACAAAAACCATGTGAGGAATGTATAGGTTTTGTGAATTTTAAACTATAAAATATAAATACCAAGTTTATAAAACATCTATATCATCTCCCACTTATTCCATCATTTATAGAACCCATTTTTTGACATATCATACATCATAAAATTCATCATATCCAGGGGAAAATAAACATAAGATATGGCCATATTAGCTGATCAGTAAGGTTATATATAGTATAAATCAATCATATCACAATCAGATGACATATTAACATAATAATAACATATTAAAATTAAAAACATCATATTATGATATTGAAATCATATCATAGGATGAATCCTAGAATTTCATCAAAGAACATATTCCCAGAGATCATAACATATGAAATAGAATTCAAGGAATACACATTATCATAGAAAATCACATCCATATTAGTCAGGGCTATATCCTAAGGCCATCATAGTGGAAAAATTCATTTACATAACTTGTTTCATTGCATGTCCGACCAAGTATTACTGAACAAATATCATTTCTTATTCCAGCCCTATATTATTGATCCACTATAATTTCACATTCGAAACCCATCTATATAATGAGATATAAATATTCAAAAAATGTATTTGAGGTAGATATGGTTCCCACCCATCACATAATTAAATCCAAACATATGAATGACACATGTACACAAATCATTAATCATGTAATATCCCATGAAAATGAATGGGTTTCTTAAACGTCATTCAATCATAACAGAACCCATGTAAACGAAATGGGTTTCATAGTCATTATTCCGTCATAAAAATATACTGACCATATGAATTATAGGGATTGTAATCTTGAAAAATATTACCATTGAAACTTAATTAACATCAATGAATTTTATCATAGATGGAAAATAAATTTGGGACAATACTCGAAAATAATACTTGTGGAAAATATCTTTTCTTATTTTATAATATATCTTTTTAATAAAAGTCACACCAATTTAAAATAAAACAATTTCCTAGATAATAACATTTAAATAATGTAAGATAATATTTAAATACTTATTGAATCATGAAGTCATAAAAATCCATTCACATAGTATATATTAAAAAATAATGTCCCCATACATTTTTCAAAATAAGGAAAAAAGTACACCATTAGGTAAATGATAAAAAATTTGATTAATACAATTTTTTAACTATTCATAAATGGGTTTAAATTACATGAAAAATAATATAATAATACTAAAAAAATTGAAAAATACTTTTAAGAATTATGGACATTAATGGTAAATGATCCCTAGTAAATACTTAAGTAAAAACAGTGTCGTAAAATAATGATATTGTGAAATTTACCATTACCTAAACTAAAATTTCCATTTTACATATAAAATACATGTGTATAATGGTTTATATAATGTTAATAATTTCTACTAGAACCATCTATATATTTATTATATCATTGAAGATTATCAGATTACCCATTTGTTATTAATATTTCATTACAACCCATATTTTGGGTATTGAGTTCTTTATTTTCCTACGCATGTTTTAATGTGTAAGTAAAAATTTTTGTGAATAGGACATAGATGCATCAATTATATATTGAATTTTAGATAATATATACATAATATTTATTTATTATATACATTTATATAAAAATTCATAAATGGTGTTCTAAGTGAATGAATATTTATTCATTATATACATTTATATAAAAATTCATAAATGGTGTTCTAAGTGAATGAATATTTTCGGTTCGTGACGACGGTATGACATTCGTACGCGTGATCGATGATATCATTCCCCTAATTGGGAAATGATATGGAAGTGGATGGCATATATTTTTTCCATAATCAATATAATTTTACAATTTTAATATATATTTATTATTTACATCGTTATTTGTATCTAGATAAATTTGTTATATAAAACAAATTACACCATGTCGTGGAGAAGATTAGTCGTACTTATGATGAGTGGTACATTAATTTTTCATAGAATTGATGAAATGTAGAATTTGAGTATTCCATAATAATATAAAAATATCTGAATATATATGATACATTATTAATTACATTATAATGGTTACAACATATGAATAGTATGTTGAAGAAAATTGATCCTCATAGAGTTAGTGAAGGAGATTACCTATTATTCGTTGAATTCCCTCTAGATTAGCATTTAAGAACACTATAGGTGGTATATTTAGATGAACAAAACCTATAGATTGTGAATAAGGAAGATGATATGGTAAATGGTTAGGCTATGGTGAATATTTGAGGCTTAGAGGGATGTTAAAATGTGAGGGAGGCAGTGCCCTTTTGTAATAGAAGAGAGGGGAACATTTGGAATTTCAGAAAAAACTAATTTATAATAATTTCAATATTAATCATTATACCTAAAAAATTCCACGTAATTTAATATAGGTGAGTTGATATTTAATATCATAAAAAAATATTTTTGAGATATTTTATTATTGTTTTAAACCATATTATATTTGTTAACTCGTGGTTAAACTATTTTAATTTTATATTAGGTATCAAATTTTTCAATATTAAAAGATTTTGACAATAATTATTTGATTTAATTTATACAATAAATACAGAAAATAGAAAATTTTATAACAAAATATAAATATTTTTTAATTTTAAATATGTTTGATTATTTTTATATTATATAAAAACACATTACATTGATAAAATATCAATACTGCCAATTTTGGAACTATTTATTTCATTGATTTTTAAAAATATCAAGATAACAAGTTGACTTTAACATTTTTAATATATCAAAAATTTATTAAGATAACATATAAAATTAATTAATGAGATTAAATAATAAAATTTTAATTTATTTTAATATTTTTATTAAAATTTATTTTGTATTTCCATTAATAAAATAATTACTACTTCAGCTTTGTGTAATTTGTTAATATAATTATTTAATTACTAAAAAATAAAAATAAAATAGCTTGATGAACATAAATATTCTAGATATAATAATAATATTTTTATAATAATTTATCTACCTTATTACATGATAATATAAATGATATTATTTTCAAAATCATGAATGTGACAACTTTAAATTCTTATTAAGTAAAATATTATAAATTCATTAATTCCACACAAGTAGAACAAAGATTTAAAAATAAATATATTTCATGAAAATATTTTTATTATGATCAAAATTTAAATTCATATTCATTCATAAGATAATTTTTTTCCCATTTGGACACATAAGAGATACTAAATGCAATGAAAATGGCATTTTTTTTATTTACATATTATATATTTAATTTTAATAGAAAATTTCAATTAATTAACATAATTTATATAACCATGTTTTAATGTCCTAATTTACTTCATCCATGAAAATTTCATAATATTTAAGTTCAATTTATTATATTTATAATTTTATTTTTAACACAAATTATTAAATTTACCTTTTACAGTGGTAACAAAATTTCCCCTTGGTTACTACTCATATTGTCCAATAATAAAATTGATATATTTATTAAATTTGGACCTTCTGAATAATATTTTAAAATTAATTTTTGAAAAAATAATGACACATAATTTACATAAATGATTTTATATTAAAAATAGAAAAAATCCATAAAAAAGATTTTTTTAAAAAGCCCTTTAAAATATAATATGTTTTTACTATAAATTTGTGTATTATTTTTTTAAACTATAATTGGAATAAAAACCAATTAAAATTTAGAATGAATTGAAAACCAAAATTTACATTTTATATTCATTAAGATAAAAATAACGTTTCCAATAAAAATCAGTATTTTCACAATTCCTTAAATGTTTTCATAAAATTATGATAATTTAATTTGTCATTATTTTTTGTTCGATAAAATAAAAAATTAATTTAGTTTTATCTAATAAATTTTACATAACATCATTAATTAATATTGACTCATAAAAATATAATAAACTTATTTTTGATGAAAATGTAATTTGAAAAATAAATCGATTTTACTAAAAATTATGTGATTATTTTCACAAAACATACAAATAAATTTATATTTATTTTTTAAAATATATTTTAATTCATAAATTAGTTATTAAAAATTATTCTCACAAATTTTATGTCTATGTTATAATGGATATTTTAGACTAACAGTGTCTCACACTTTTCTTAAACTCTCAATTACACGTAATAGAAGATATTGATGATTTTAAATTTTTAAAAGAAAACATTTTATTAAAATATGAAGGGGTTATATTATAACCCAATTAAAATGTATTTATCCTTTAAAAAATTGATGACATGAACCCAAATAGATGAGGATACCTCTGCCTTATCACATTTTTAGGATCCCACGTAGCTTCCTCCAATTAGTGGCTCTTCCATAAAACATTTACAAAGAGAGTGATCTGGTTTCATAAATTTTGTTCACTATTATCGAGAATCAATATAGGTTGGTCTTCATATAAAATGTACTTCTCCAGTTATATGAAATCATAGTTTATTACTTGTGAAGGATCTGCTATGTACTTTCTTAATACAGATACATGAAATACATCATGAACATTAGAGAGATTCAGTGGAAGTTCCAATCAATAAACTACTTTTCCCACATAATCTAGAAATAAAAAATGAAGTTTATACCTAGTGTTTATCATTACCTTATTTAAAATTACCAAAAATATATGTCTATGAGGTATTAGTAGAAAAAACATGTCACCTACTTCAAATTCCAAGTCATTTCATCGATTGTTAGCATAACTCGTTTTTTTGACTCTATGCTACTTTTATGCATTGTTGAGTAGATCTATCCTTCTTTTCCATCTCCAAAACAAGATCAAGACCCAATAGATTTATTTCCCCAACTTCATATCATCATGTTTGGTTTATACACTTCTTACCATAATGGTATTCATAAGGCACTATATGTGTACTAGAGTGAAATATATTGATTTATTAAAATTCCTCCAAATGTTGGTATTGATCCCAACCACCTTTGTAATCCATGTAGAATTCTCTAAGGATGTATTATATAATTCAAATTTTCCTCTCGAATTGACCATATTAATGAGTATGATAAGTAGTATAGAAACATAACTATGTATCCAGAGCCTACTGATGACTTCCCCAGAACATCAATGTAATCCTTAAATCCCAATGAGATATAATAGAAAGTGTAAAACCATTAAATATTACTACTTAATTAATATATATTTGGTAAGGATAATCAAGAGATAAATAACATTCAATATTAATGATGTGTTCCAGCTTTGTAAGGTGGTCAAATATAACCCATATATAATATGGCCATTGAATTTTTTTGGAAGTCCAATGAAAAAGTCTGACGTGATGTTTTCCCAATTGCATTCAGGTATGGTTAATGGTTATAACATCACCATAGGCATATATCTATCATCCTTAACATGCTAACAAACCAATTATTGAGAAAAATATTCTACTATATCTTTCTCATTTCCATCCCTCCTCAAATACACTTTCAAGTCACTATACATATTTATACATCAAAGATGAAATGGTAATGATGATATGTGGGAATCATTTAACAAGTCTTCATTTAATTATTATATGGGAGGAATACAATAAAATTTACTAAAACTTGTTATTCCATCTTAATCAAGGCCGATCTAAATAACACTCCTCACCTTATTTAGTAGTTTCATGTCTTCCTTTTATGCCACCATAATATTCACTGGTATAGTTGGCCGAACATTATTTTGAGAAATAATATATTTATCCTATAACATTATGATTTCCATATACAAGATATGAAAATCCATATACATTATATTTTTTTGATTATTATCATATATTGGATATGTAATTCCCTAACCCTAGTTACCTAGATTCAGGTCATTATTACATAAAATTGCCATGATCACAAGAGATCATGTCCCAAAAGACTGATTAGTTTCATAGCCTTGGACGTACTAGACACATACATAAGTTTTACATTTTATCATTAAAAGGAAAAACAAAAACATTGTGTCCCCTTTGAAAAAACTCATATCCCATATCCTATTCATATAGTAAAAGTTAGACAAGTTTTAGGATCATTGTCGAGACCATATCATTTAACTATTACCTTTAATCACCCGATTTACCTTTACTGTGGTAATGAAAATTACTAAAGATATTATATACAATTTTTAACAATAAAATTGTTATATTTAATAAATTGTGTCCTCTATATTCAAATATATAATCAAATTTTCAAATTTCAATTCACATAATTTTCAAAATTGAATTTAAAATTAAATAGGATAAATGCAACGAAAAATAATGTTAAAAAAAATACATTTTAAGTATAATATTTTATCATACTAAATTTAACTATAAAATTAATTTCAAAGAAGAAAACAAGATTCAATATAATAAAAATAACAAAAAAAATTAAAAAACTAATACATAATAGAATTTCACACTATTATTCATTAAAATATTATACATTTTATAATAAAAATTAGTATTTTTGATTATTCCAAAAAAACTCAAACCTCCCATAAAATTATCAAAATTATATC
Source organism: Viscum album (assembly GCA_963277665.1). Taxonomy (NCBI): domain Eukaryota; kingdom Viridiplantae; phylum Streptophyta; class Magnoliopsida; order Santalales; family Viscaceae; genus Viscum; species Viscum album. The sequence goes on from OY728120.1 coordinate 1,129,277,074, forward strand.
ATAAGAGAATTTAAAAACACTATATTAAAAAATTAAATAATAATTTCAAACACTGTTTCTAAAAATTCTATAAATTAATTAAAATATTTACCCATAGAAAACAAGATAAACCATTTTTATAGAAAACATACTTTTGAAAAATAATATCAATTAACTAAAAATTTTGTGATTATTTTATAATGATTTACCAATAAGTTTTCTTGATTATAATGTTCATGTTGGTTTCATAAACAATTTATTCTTTTCCATGCCTACAAATTTAACATCTAAGCAATAACAATGATGTGTATATAATAATATTTCATAGTTCATTTACGCTCGTTGTTGGGTATTTTACTCTCCATCTACCGTAGTCATTCCATATAAAATAATGTGATATTAAAATTATGTTGTAGTGTATTTATATTAATTATTTTATATATCATTTAATTATTATTATGTAATGTTCCAAAATTTCTGAAACTAAATCATTGAAAAAATTTAATTTCATTACTATATCTTACCTATTTCATGTCTCAATTTAGTTAAATGCTTTATTTGAAGGAGCTAAATTTAATAAAACACAATAATGTATGTTTTATTGTCAAAAACGATTATATTATAATGTCAATTTTAGATCTCTTCAATCTTTTGAATTTATATCTAGCTGATACATCTAAATTTAAGGGGTGTTATCTATTTAAAATACTTCATTATATTGTATAATCAGTGTATATGATTTGAAAAAGAATGATGTGGATTATTTTAACTATTTGATGCGTGATCATGTTATATCATTTAATATAATTGAAGCAGGTTTGTTTAATTGTTTTACATATATTTTAGTATTTGATGAAGAATGGATTATTGTAGTTATAATTGATAAATGTCATATTGAATGTTTTTTAAAAGGGGGAGATGGTTTTCACATCCCTTGTGCTTATTTCATTTATTCTTAAAAATGGTGAGTTGTTAATGTTTCATGCTATATATGATCCAATAAAACATAATTCATTTTAATGTGTACATCTAAATTATATTTTATTTAATAATTTAATGAATGGGAGACTAAATATGTTTCTTAGATTTTTATTATTTATTTCTTGAAATGGGTAACTTTATGTAATTTATTTTTTTACGAGATCCACCCATCATTGTGTAAACCTATTTGATACTTACTAAACACAGATGGCTATTTTGGTAATTTAATTAGGATTTTTAAATTATAAAAATGAATGAATATTTAATATCTCCTTTACATTCATCATTTATTCTTAGATAATTTCTTTATCATTATAATATTTATATATTTTACAATGATTTTTACTATTTGATGATATTCTTCTTAATATATTTTTATCTATTAACAATTATTATTAATTATAAAATATTTTATTAAAATTTATTATTATTTCATAAATTAAATTTTAAAATTATTATTATTCTTGATGATTATATATTTTATTTTAAATAAACAATTCTTACAATTTATTTTATGATTTGAGATGAAATCATGAATTTTCTTTTTCTTGTTTTATTCACTCTCAATATTTTTGTAATAACATGCACTAAATCCCTCATAATTTAATGAATATATTATTTAGATATAGTTAATATATTTATCTAAAATTTGTTCCATTAATAATATGGTCGAATCATTCATTTAATTATTATCAATTTCAATATAAGTCAATGATAGATTTATAAAGTTTTGCAGTTCTTCAAATTTTATATTCAATTGTATCTCAATGATCTCTTAAGATAAAAATCTAGTTGTGGACATATATTTTAAATGTTTTTATAGTATGAAAATATATAAATATATTCAAATTAATCTAAAAAATAAATATTCTGTTTAGATACTCTAAAATTTTATAAAGTATAGCCTATTAATTGTTTTAGTTTTCTTGAAAGAACTCTCAAAGGAAATTTATACGTAATGTGTGAGTGATCTTTATAGAAAATATCAATTATGATTATAAAAATGACTCAGATGATCTTTATCTAAATCTCAAATTATTCTTATTCAAGTACACTAACCCATATACAATCCATAGTTTTTGTTTCCAAAATTTAAAATGATCCTTCTATTAGAATAGAATTCATATCTATAGAGATACACTATACTCAACAAAATGATTAATATAGAGATGCTCAACTTTGGTGGATAGTAGATGGCGGTTAAAACCAATTTCATTACATATGATAAATTCTGATAGGACATGAATTATATATGTTACCATAGAACTATTAAAAACTAGATGATCATTACTCCCATCCTGATCAATTTTTCACATTTTGAATTAACATTACTAGATAAATGATATATAAGACTCTCATAATATTTAAAAAAATTAAATAATGGAAAAACTAGAACAATACTAAATATAAGAGATAATATTATATAATATGTTTTGTTGAGATGAATTTTTTTCAATGATGTTTTCTTGAGGACTACGATACTAGATGATTGAGTTAAATATGTTGGTAGAAAAATCATTGGATCTTATATGTGGTAATAATTTAAATATTAAAATAATTTTAAAAGTGTTGAAATTAATGTACACTTGATGTAATTTTGAAAAACATACAAAATAAAATTGGTAAAATGAAATGGGGAAATAAAATAATTTCATTAGTAAAAGTAGGTATAGTCACTCTCTATTGATTACACAGATAAAACAAACTGGTGAAAATTTTGTATTCTATGTTTTATTTTTTTATCATCTAAATTGAGAAATCATTTTTAACATTTGATTTAAATATATTTTGTAACATCTATTATATTTAAGAATCAAGTACAATCACATTCACATTAATTTCCAAATAAACCATCACTAAAATTAGTAACAAAATGATGGATAATAAGGATATTTCACATTGGTTAATGTACATTTGTTGGGAAACACAATTTATCATATTTCATTTTTAAAATAACTATTGTGAAAACCAATTTTTTACATTATAAAGATGAAAATTATGTAAAATACAAATTTTATTTTAATTTATACATCATTTATAAAATAACCCAAGTAAAAAAAGTTATTATTTTTTGATACATGACCCTAACAATAACATAATGTAAAATAGAACTAGAAAACAACACACTCATAACTAAAAAATATCATCATAAATTATGTTTCGTAAAATAATTTACATATAATACATGTTGAAATAATTTCCTCATTATAATTTGATATTTAATATTCAAAATATATATTACAAATAAACTAATACCAAATCAACCTATGAAATATTACTCCCTATCTCCCTGAAAATGAATAATCACTTTTAAGAATAAGGGTTAGGGTTATAAAAAATAAAAATATTATGAATTAATATTTTAACATTTATTCAAAATATAATTTTAGGTTAAATGAAATTAATTAATATACTAAAAAAATCTGTGTATAATTTTTTTATTATCCTGAAAATTCCTCTATTTATTAACAATGGTACACTTCATTTTGATAATTATTATTTTCTTATATTACCAATTGGATGTTCATAAAAAACTATTATAAGAAAAATATTAAAAGATATTTAATAATGTTTATTACAAAATATTTGACAACTATAGGGATATAAAAACCCATTAATATAGACAAAGAAATGGTGTACCCTATATAGTTTAAAACTACTAGAATGATTAAACCATCCATTAAAATTTCTAATAAAGTTAATGTTAGAAATAAAATTCACATTTTTAATGGAATTATAAAAACCATTGGCAAAGAATTAGTAAATGTAGAAAAACGGTATGGTATATATATTGTATAAAGAGATTTGATACCATCATGATATAATCATCACAAGACCATTAGTCAGTATGACTATTTTTCAATATGGTGGTGGGTGTACCTAACTACTGATCGAAATGACCGTTGGGCACTATAACTCTAGGTAAAAATGTTACCATTAAAAAAGTGTATATATAGGGCATTTAAAAATGATAATTTATGCATAAAAATGAAATAATTACCTCAACTAGTAGAGTCATTCATTTTGAAGACAATTTTTTAGAATATGGGAGGGAGTTAGGGTCGTAGGGGTTCACCATTGACCATGCATGTGAAGAGATTATATATGTGATACATGATAGAAATCACCTATGAGAGAAGTTCAAATTTGTGGAGATCATCACCACATCATTATTAACTGAGCTATCCCATGAAACTACCACTATAGCACACCATATACTTAGGGTGTACACTCGTGTAATAATTTGTTGGTTATATTGAAATTTGTATCATAAAATCGCAATTTGATATTTTTAAATGAAATTGTTATATCATCAATATAATTTTTAGGATTATTTTATTTAATAAAATACTTAGGAATATATATGAATTCGATAAATATATTTTTTTGATAAAATTAAGACATAAATGTATTTTTAAAAAATATATACACCATTATAATAAAATTATTTTTTCTAAATAATATTTATTTTTATGAAATATTTTTTAAATGTAGATTTATTTAATTATAAATTATTACATAATTTTATAATGTCCCATAAAATTTATATAAGTGTCATTGATTTGAAACTACTAAAAAAATTTAAAATTAAATAAATGTGATTATTTATTTTAAAAGATAATATTATAATATTTAGGAAATTAACATGATAAAATAAATATTTTATTTTAACTAAATATACTAAAATTATTAGATTTTGAAATTTTATGTTTTTTTAGAAAAGATTATTTTGTAAGGAAAACTAATGTTTTCTATTTTGGGTACATTTCATTAGTTCATATATTTTTAATAATGATTAAATAACTAATTAAAAAATTTCCACAACCAAAAAATATGGTATTTTCTTAATACTGTTTTTTTAATTCATTTAAATTGAATTTATAACTTTTAAATTAAATTCCAAGTAATGAAATGAAAATAAATACATTCAAAAACTTCATTTTGTTGGAAATTATATTTTCAATCTCAAATTTAATATTAATAAATTAATTTCGATTCTAGTGGATTAAATATTAAAAAATCAAGAAAAAAATTTCTAAGAACATTATAAACAACCATGATTAATAAAAGTAATTTGTATTTTCCAAAATCTAGAATTCAAATACCAATATTTATATATTATTAATCCCTTTATCCAATTTTACTATATATACCCACCCATTCCACGCATTTCTCTACACTCTAAATCCCATAATAATTAAATTGAACTCATTTACCCTATATTTTCCCTATAAGGTGTCTTAAATGTACAATATATTCCCACAAAAAGCTTTAGTATGTTACATTACAAGGTAAGTGCTCTGTCCTCTTATTCTTTTCAATTCAATTACTACTTTTATGTATATATTATAAATAATTTTATATATTTTTTCAAGAACATATTATTATACCATTACATCAAAAATAACTTTTTATCAGTGGATAACATAGTTTCCTCCCATTATTCCCTTTAATTTATCAACATTTTATAAGAGTAATGTGGCCAAATTCATTTCATTTCTCTTTAATATTAAATATTCAATACCTATGAGTACTCACCCCATATCTCAATTCATAGGAATTCACTTAGATGTGTCAATGAATCATTTATTGGATAATTCAATATATGAATCATACATTCCATTCATATGGGTTAAAAAATATATATATTGCACATCATTTAAGGATTTAAAAATTTAATGGCCTTTATATAAAAACCGTTCAATATTTATGATGGTTTATTAATTATCAATTTTTTATTATCCATGTGGAACATATTAATATATATATTCTAATAGTGAAACATAATAGAGATTTGATGTATTAGGTAAAAAAATAATCTCTACTATTGTCATGTTTCATGATAACATTTTGACTTACTTCGATAATTTTACATTAGGACACCATACTTATAAACCATGGTTATATTCTTATGATTTTATCAAATTTTTAATGTGTCCAAATTTCCATGTTATTATACATCATGATTTTATAATAATATGACCAGTGTTCTTATAGTCATGGCCTATTTTTTCATTATGATCACATGATAATTATCTCCTTCTTACTCCCTTACTAGGCTTAATTATCACCCCTTTATTTTCATTTACGTCCCATGTATATAAGGTGAAATAAAATTAACCAATTATGGATCTATAAAAGATCCATTTAAATATATTACAAAAATGTTTTTTTAAATTCAGGTACTGGGTTCCAAATTTACAAGGAAATAAACCTCAAAATATCATCAGTACTATTAAATGATGTTCAATGTATATTATGTTTAATGGAATAAATCATAGATATAATAGTATTTATTAATGTTATGTATATTTATTTTTAGAAATTAGGACCATAAAAATTTTGTAAGAACCCTTGGAATATTTCATTTTATAGTAAAACATTCATAATTTATTAGTAAAGTATTAAGTGAGTGGATTTAATGAAATCAAGTCTTTATGTTAATATTACAAGTGGATGTGGATCTATAATATTTATATGTAGGGTAAAATCCCAAAAAAACATTCATATTTTATTAACTCAATGATCACTTGGTGAATAAAAATAATTCAATTTTCACACTTGGATTAACACTCCTGGGGATGTTCTTTACTTAATGGTATTTTTTTTAGAAACCGTCATGAGGTATATATAGATATTGTAAAATTTTATATGTGTGAAGTATAATATCCAAGTGGAATGATATTATAAAATAATTTAATTATTAGCTCCCTTAAATTTAATATATGATTTCTAGTGGAATCAAATTTAACACCTAACATTTCTGCTCTATGAAAAAAATTCAGGAAATATAAGGACTTATGTAAATAATTGATGTAATAGACAATGCTATGGTGGAAATCCCAACATGATAGGATTTGGAATTGAAAAAAAATGATGTGGAGGAATCATTTATCTCAATTATTGAATAACAACCTATACAATGTGAATCATCTGACATCAATAAGAAATATAAATTATAATTTGAATCCTTATGTTTCAATTGACTAACTGTTTTTCATGGAACCTTTTTTCCAATGATCATAGAGAAAAAATATATACTATAGAAAATATGTTTTATGTTAATTATTGTTCATTCCATGATAATGTTATTTTGGAACTACATAACATCTATAGGGAAAGAAGGTAAGCAGTGGACACATATTAATAGCATGAATCCAAGGTAATATGTGGAATCCATGGAATGGGAAGACATACAAATATTTTTTAAAAAATATTATTTTCCGCGTACAATCTGAAGAATGATAAATGTGGGATTACACGAGTTGAATAAAATGTGAAAATTAGCTTTTTTATAGTTATAAGATAAAATTTACAATGCATTCACGACACCCTTGAATATTTTTCATCAATTCTAATGGTAAGATAGATTGTTTCTTTGTCCAACATGGATCACATTAAGATAAAATATTAGAAATCCATGATAATGGGAATTGTGAATAGATAGAACTATGTGCACTAAACGTTTATATGGAGTTTAAATATTCCAAGTGGATTATGGAAATAATTACCTGAATATAAGGTTGAATAAAATTTGTGAATGAATATGTATGAGAAGAATGAAAAAAACCCCATGAGTAACAAATTTATGAAGGATAATTTGATAAATTATTTGTAAATAAGTATAAATTGATAAATTTATAGAAGAAATGGTTATAAAACATGAAAATACAATACATATATTCAGCCTAAACATCTATATATAAATGGAAATGGGATGATTCTATAATAACACGCAATTATTCAATTAATAATGTGTGGGGAGTATTGGTAGTTAACAAAAAAATGTCCAAAAAGAGATGATAGTGGAGGGGTACCACCATCAACCCCAGTAGAGTCCATAGTAGCAAGTTCATTATATTGAAATCACAACATTTGAATTCAATAATCCTAATGATATTATTTTAGGTAATATCGTCATATACTAAAATTATGATGGTAAATTGTTTTATTCAAGTTCAATGTGTTGTTATATTTTATTCACATTTATAATGATAATAATGGTAAATCCTGAGCTACTATTACAAATTTTGTGGGATAAGAATCCTGGATGAACTGATCAAGAATCAATGATATTTCAGAATTCACCTATTAACAATACTGAATATAATCCCTCCACAAACCTAGATTTCATTCACATAGTTTAATTTGACATTATAAATTGGATGTAATGGTTGTAAATGTATAATTCAAACCATTACAATAAAATAAATTATATTTCTATTATCCTAAATTAAAAACGCATAATTATCTATAAGGAAAAAATAACCCTACCCAAGTATCACCAAGAACCGCCTCCAATATTCTAAATTATTAAAATAATTTTTCAATAAGGAGAAGAAAAATAATATATAATGATTGGATATGTATACATATTTTTGGAATATATTATTGTACTTTCTAAATAATTACATATATCTCCCTTAGAAAAAGTGGTGGAGTTTTTAATTTAACTCATAAATGGATCCAAGATAATGTCAAATATCTTATATAGAATGGATGATGTGGAGTTATTCGAAAGAAATAAATCAAATAAAGATATTTTGGAGAACTATTAAAATTGATTAGCTGTGTTTACCAAAAAATAACCTATTATATTTTTTAAAATTAAAAAGAACGATGATACTATTAATTGAATAAAGAGAGAATAATGGGATATCTATAAAGAAGAAATACAATATCCCAATAATTGATGATATGTTGAACCGAATTTTATGGGATGAATTGTTTTATATGATTGAAATCTAATTAGAGTATGACATATTGAGTGTAAATAAATAATATATCCAAATTAAAACCTTACAAAAAAGATATGATTATTGTTATTTATTAGTATACCCTCTATAATGAATAATTTTCCTCCAATATTTTTGTATTTTATGAATAGAGTCTGTAATCACTACCTTTTGAAACTTTTGATTATATTTATTGATTATATTCTTATATATTATAATATTAATGTGGTGAATTACAATTATCTACGGTTCATATTACAGACACATAAGAATGGGAAGTTGTTTGGAAATCTTAATAAATGTGAGTTCCGGTTACAAAAATATTTCATTAGGTGCAATATTGTAACTAGTGATGGAATCTCTGTTGATATTACAAAAGAAAAGGATATAGTATAGTAGCCTCATCCAACCTAAAAACTAATATTCATAACATCCTTATTTTAGTGGGAAATTATAGAATATTTTTGAAAACAATTTCATGAATTTAAAATAAACTAAAAATGTAAACTCACATAGGTGTTATGTTCGTCCATAAAATGATAGTAATGAATGTTTCCAAGAACTAAAAAATAGGTTCATTAGTGCACTAGTGTTAACTCTATCCACTTTTTGAGATGATTCTCTTACTATAGTGATGAATATTTGTAAAGAATTTGGTTCTTTCTCATGTAAAATGATAATGTGATCACATCGTCATATCGATAGTTAATGTATTATTAGTATAATTATAATCCTTGTGACATGGAGTTATATGGAACCATGTTTTCCTTGATGATATAGAGACGCTATATTTTGTGGGGAATATTGTGAAATATACACATTCCAAAAATTATTGATGTATATATTCACATTGAAGGAACTGAAAATTTGAAAAAGGATAAAGTTGGAGCTTCTAAAAAACTAATTATATAATTAGTTATCACCATATAAGAGAAAATAATGTTTTTTATGAATTCAGTAAGAATGATCCTAGTTTTCTTGAAATGATGTTGATTGATGGAAGTCCATTGATCAAGGAACTAGAATGGTTGGAAATAGGAAGAATAAGATAAGGGACATCATCAATCTTATCCAAAATAGTATCTCATCCATAATTTATAGAGAAGATCTATAAAATCAAAGAGGTGATCCAATGATGAAAATAAAGATAGAGGATACAAAAAAAATGAGTTTTCCGTAATTTAATATTGGTTGAGAAGGTTTACTAAAATTTCACTAGAAATAGTTTGTGAATATTTAACACTAGATTTTATCAGTGCTGGAGAGAATCCCGAATAAAGGATTACATTATGAGCACTAAAAAATGATAATAAAGGGTAACTTTTATCAGTGTTAAAAGGAAATCCCTCATAAAAGGTACAATTTATTAGCATTTTCTTTTCATACTCATTAAGGGAGCCTTTATTTTCTCTTTATTTATAGTGCTATCCAAGGGTAACAGTTAACAGAAAATGTTATAGTGATGACACGGGTAACAACATTGTGTGTCAGTCCCACATCATAATAGTCGACGTTTTTCCGCTGGTTTAAAAATAAATTACACCACATCCAATGTTTAGAAGCATATTGCAGGGACCAGCTCCCACATCCACTATCTACACAAACCTATATGGGATCGTGAATACATTCATGGTCCAAAGAATCTATTGGACTACCCTATGCATCCCACGGGCTTTATACCACACGGATACACATGGGTCGGGTCCAAAATGATCTGCACCACCCACCCTCCATTTGGGCCTACACACGACACAACAAACCAGCCCATCCGAGATATGACCTCAATTTCATTATATGTAGCAATACAAATTAATCTACAAAATCATCTAGTTTTGAAAATATTCAAAATTGAAATATTGAAAAAATTAGTAATAAAAAGTGAATAAATTTAAAATATATTTTTTAAAAAATATTAATTAATTAAATATCAATAATTTCACTATATATATAAAAATTATAAATATTAATAGATATTATATATTAAATATAGATATATAATAATTATAAAAATTTAAATAATTATGTATATCAATATTAGTAAAGTGCAAATATCATAAAATATGATCTATTTTATTAACTGAATAATTATTAATAAAAATGAAGAAATTAAATATAAATATTAATAATGTTTAAATAAAAATAAATATTATATTTTAAATATATATATACATATATAATATATAAATTGTAGAGATGAATATGTAAAATTAAAAATGAATAAATTAAAAAATTATTACAAAAATATGAATAAAAAAGCTAAAAAATAAAATAAATTTTAAAAAAATAAAAAATTAAATATTAATTAAAAATATAGTAATATATATATATGTTAAAAATAAATTAAAACTGAATAAATATTAAGAATTAAAATCATATTGACGCCTTTTTCATTTTAAATTATTTTTAAACACAATTTTTCATTAATAAATTTAATATTTTTATTATCAAAATATATTCATAAACACACACACACACACATATATATATATTCATAAGTATATATAATATATCCTAAAATATGATAAACAAAATACAACATATTTTTATTACCTTTAATAATTCATATATTTATTGGAAAATGGTTTGTGGTTACAAATTAATAATAAATAAAAATATTGACTAATTGTATAAAGTAAATGTCATTTAGTTGAATTTTGATTAATTTTTTAATTTAAAATACATCAGTCTTGTGTTACATTGATTTCACATATACATATATGTAATTAATGAATTTTTATATAAAAAAGAATCAAATAATATTTCTATAATTTATTCAATTTTTGATATTGATTTTAGAATTGTTTTTACAAAAATAATTTATTTAATATATATTATCTTTATAATTAGTAAATTTTTTTATATTGTTTATTTTTATTCAATATATACTATTCGTTACTTTTTTTTAAATTTTATTCATCTACCATATTATATATTCATAATAATCTATTTTTTTAATATTTTAGTAATTTATTCATTTTAAAATTTTCACTGTTCAATTTGTTTAAAATTTTAAAATTTTTAATATTTATTTCTACGTGTTATTCGCTGACATTTAATTTTTTAATATTTTTGAAATTTATATAATTAATATGAAATCATTTTCATTTTAAAAAATATTAATAATAATTTTATTTTTGAAAATTATCTATATAATTTATAAGAATTGTTCATTTTTTAAATTTATCCATTATTGTTATTATTTGTTTCAATAACACACCCAATATATTATATAAGGTCATTGTTCAATTTAACATATACAATACATCATTATATATATATATACATTAATTTCAAACATGCAAATATTTACATGATTAAAGTAATATCATATAAAAAATATACACCATATATATATAATATTAAAATTTTAATATTCATTTTAGAACTTATTTTAATAAAATAAAATAATTAATATATTATTTTTAGAATGTAATTTTATTCATTTATTTTTAATATTATAACACATAGTATTATTTATTAATTATTAACATTTATTTAGAATATAGTTATTTTATAATATTTATTTTATTTATTTATTTACAATGTTTTAATATTTTCCTTATATTATCACATTTATTTCAATTAAAATATATTTTTATATTTTAAATATTTTATTAAATACAAAAATATATCCATTTCTTCAATATTCTTAAAGACCACATTTTAAATTATTCAACATCACTCATTTTTCACATTCATACATTTAATATTATATATTCATTTGTAATGTTAAAAATATTTTTTAAAATAGAAATTTATAAATAAACATATTATATAATTTTTTTACTATATTTATAAGATTATATATTTCTAATAAAAAAATATATATATAATTTCCAAAACAATTATTTATATTAAAAAATAAATTATATATTTAGTTATTTATAAAATTATACATAATATATTTAAATAATGAATATATTTAGTGTATTTATTTTTTATAGCTATTTATTATATATTTATTTATTTATAGAAATCTATATGATGATATAACTCTATATATAATTATCAAATTTTAATAATTATTTTAAATAATGAATATATTACCAATATTTATATGTATATTTATAAGTATTTTTTAAATATATATAATCATATAATTATAGATATTTATTTGAGTATTTTTCTAATTATAAATAAATAACTATAAATAGTTTTTAAAATATATTTGATTAATGATATATTTATAAATGCATATTTACTATTTTAATAAAATTATATATATATATATGGTGTCTCAGGGGAAAATTACATTCAAACATTGACACACCTCACATACATGATATAAAGGACGACCATAGACCACCCATTAGGGTATAACCAACCCATTAAGCCTTATTTATTCATTACATGGCCCATTGGCCCAATGGGCATGAATCCCATTATATGTCCCATAAGCCAAGTGGACATGAAGCCCATGTTTTTAGCTTAATGGACCTTCGGTGAATTGTGTCGCTATAGCAATGGGGTTGCTATAGTACCGGTTACAGTACCACCACAACTATTGTTCCAGAAAAAAGTTCTGACAACTACTATAGTGTCTCCGGTGCAACAATTCCAATGCTATAATATATTTGATACAGTAATGCTACAATGCTCCTACAGTACCAAACACCCCATTGGTTTTGAACCCGCATCTACGATGTAATATTACGGTGTGCCTAACATTAAGCCACGTCCCAGCTAATAAGTTATATATTTATAATTGTAAATAAATAATGCTAATTTTTAACTAAATTATTTGAAAAATTATAAAAAATTTCTTATATATTTAAATAAATACAATATTATAATAAATATATTTAAATGATTAATATATTTATATTTTGATATTTAAATATTTATTAAATATATATAACTATATAATTATTTATATTTAATATAATTATTTTTAACTAAATAAATATATATTATTTTTTAAATATATATAATTATATAAATATATTTATAACTATATGAAAATATTTATAAATATATTTTCAAATATATATTTATTATAATAATAATAAATCATTTTCACCACTAAAGAACATTGATAAAATCCATATTTATCGGCTATAATGTCTTATCACTAATCAAAATATCTTTTATTGTCCCTTTCCAAGTAGTGAGCATGAAATATCATTATGAGTGCTAAAATAGTGATGATGAAAAATATCTTTCTTCGGGCTAATAAATTCACACTGATGAATATGGGTTTTATTGGTTCTAAAAAAGTGATACATATGTATTTTAATAGGTATTATTGTTTCAGCATAGATTAAAACTAAATTTATGAGTACTATTTTGGAAGCGCTGATAAAAACCTCCTTGACCATTTAGAAATATCCCTAATCGAATTGACTTATGTCATTTTGTTCAAGTTCTAATGAAATTTCATCTCTATCACTACTTCCACTCAATATTCTCTCATGTGAATAAACTCTCACATCATTTTTATTTTATTTTTTTATCCTCCTATCTTATTACATTATTTTATGGAATTATTAGTTTGAGATAGTGTGACATTATCATGGATCATTCGTCTCATGGTTCTTCATCTGGGATCCCTATAAATGATATACCCAACATCGTTCAACCTCCCATGATATGTCATAGATTTTTGATATCTACGTTCATTATTTTACCCTAATACGGCTCATATAGGTCATTATATGATGACATAAGGTTCATGGTGTTGTGATTTAGAGTTTTTGTTTCCCTATTTTTTCTTCCTAGTTTCTCATGCACCTCCTCTACCTTGTAGTCTTATCCCCTTCAGACAGGCCCTAAAGTCGGTTATTCTCATAGGCATCAAGGACGATTAGGATGGATCCTGGGGATCATGTGCTAGAAATTTTATATAAGGTTTTATTTACGTAGAAGATAATTATCATGTTTTTTCACTTTTATAAGCCAAGTATTTCAATCGTTGAGAGAGTTAGTTAGAGAGTGAATTTCATGGATAATAACCTTTTAGAGGGTGTTCAAAAATGGAAAATAAAAGATGAGTTAGTAGTGTAGGGTATGTGAGAAATTTTTTTCTATTAATGTATCTTTTCAAAATTATAATTTTATTTATATAATAATTTTATTTTCTAATTACTATTTTTTGTTAGATAAAAATGTTTCCAAAATTCTCATTTTAAATTTTGAAAAAAACTATTGTAGGTGGATATAGTATTATTGAAATTAAAGTTTCCATATAGTGATATAAAAGTTTAAATCAAATCATTTTGTTTGTACATGGGAAAAAATACCATGTTATCATTTCATTGATTTTATTATTTAATTTATTAAAAATATTCCTCCCTTTTAATGGATTCTTTTTTTTGAATATTTTGTGCCCAAAGGGATTCAAAAACAATATGTTACTCTCATGTTTTTTAAGTAAAATTATTGAATATGTTTTACCAAATTATGTTCATAATTTTTATTTATATATATAAATTTTATGATTTCCATGTATATTTAATTAAAAAATTATAACTTTTTAGTATTAAGGTCACCTAAATTATTCCTTAAATGATTCATACTGTGCAATTAAATCATTAAAGAAATTGTTGAAATTTTTTGTTAATTAAGTTAAATTATAAAGTTACTTTTTAATTTGAGTGAATTTTATTATTGTTCAATATAGTCTCAATGCCACATATTAATCTTTTTACTATTTACATATTTTTTTATATAATTGTTTTCTAATGTTATATTTGTATGAAATATGATGTGTTAAAAAAATAAATTAATTGATTAATTTCTTGTTTGGGACAGTTTTTTTCAGAATAAAAACATCATAAGGATTTGGAAGATTAAACTTTTCATGTTTAATTAGTATTAAAGGTTTTATTTGAAGTAAATGTATTTTCATAAAATTTATGAAAAAATGGTATTTCTATTAACCCTTATTAGATGTAATGATTTGTTTAGTGAGTTTTCATTTAAAAAATGATATTATGACTTTTTAAAAAATAGAGTACTTTTTTGGATAATATAATTTAGTTTTAATTTTTATTATTATATGAAAATGGTTTGGTTTTGATTTCATTCATTATGTTGGTGTCTGGTTTTGGTAAAGATTTCAAATATGTACGATGATGCCTATAGATAGAGTGTTTTTGGGTAACTAAATTTAGTATGGAATTTATTTTTTTAAAAATAGTTACATGATATTTGATGGCTATAGATTGGTTCGAGTTTCATATATATTTGAAAATATTAATTCTGGGTTGGACCATATCAAATATGATTAAATGGGTATACTGTGTATCAGTTTGATTGATTTTTCTTATGAATTACAAAAATGAAATATTTAGTAGATCAATTTACGTAAAATTTAATATATTTTACAAATAAAATACTGATATAATGATTAAAATTTTTTTTGATGAAAATTCACTCCATTAATAGGTGGGTTTTTGTAACGCCTCGACCTAGGTTCCACACAACTGTGCCTTGATCCATTTCACCACATGACCTCAAGCACACATCCCGGTACTCTAGAGGCTACTGACTATAAGTGAGATTCTAGTAAGTCCATCATGGGGAGACTATAACATCATTTATTATTGTAAAACACATGAAAAAATATATAATCAAACAAGGAATCATATATAACAGGAAAAATTCTCAGGTCATGATATAGTAAAATAGGAAAAAAAATACTCAACTGAATTGGAAAACATGATATTCCAATATCAAGATCACATGTCCTTGTTGGAACTAAAAATAATGATTACAACTTAGTAGGCCAGCACCAACAGGGTCTAAAACCATTACAGTCAAAATATTGTGTATGAAATTCTATAAGAAAAAGGTACAATTCATATATAACCATTTATTACCTTATCATTTATTCTTATCTAACTATATTAACTCCATGGCTCCCAAGTAGACCCATTACCCAATACTATCTTTTTTCCTTGCCAAAGCCCGAAGTGTTCCTTAGGTAATACCATATCATAATACATGCTTCTTTCCAGATTTTGAAGTATTCAAATGCACTATGATATCTCAATACTTGATTCAATTATGGCCTGAGTTTGAAACATTCTCTTGTAAGGCCATAAATCAGAGTGCCATTATTTCCATTATTTGATTTCACATTTATAAGACTCATTTTAAAAGTTACCAATATCACAAAATTAAGTAAGATGAGAATGTAACTATTCGTACTCTTCAATAGAATGATCATCTTCTGATTCTCTTAATCTTAAGTATAATGTTCATTTTACTATGTATACTTCTCATTAGAATAACCATGTTAACTTCACATACTCATAAGTACGATGACCATGTTTCCAGTTATACTTATCAATTTTGAATTTCCATGTTCCCTTTAATTCAAACTAAATTACTTAATAATTAATTGTCCACATCAACCCCATCACTAATTCAATAATTAGTTACATACAACAAATCCCTTAGTTAACTCAACAATTAAACAAAAATTTAAATCATCATTAATTAATTTAATAAATTAACTAATCAATGTCGAAATTAATATCCAAATAAATAATTTTTATATAATTAATTATGTCATTCTAAATCTCAACTCTTCATAATTAAACCAACAATGATTTATCTAGATCAAAATATTAAAGCATACAATTAATTCACAATTAATAATCTAAACTTAAAAAAATTCAATATATAATAATTAATCTATTTATTAATTATCTATATTATAATCCCCAAATATTGTAATCAATTCCCCAAATTAATTATATAATATAAAATCCCATTTTTCTCATGATTAATTCCTAAAGTAATCATTTAATTCAATGATGCTTTGATAAGTTAATTGGTCTACCTAATTAACATAATTTAAGAAAATCATTTCCTAAAGGATGCTAGTAAGTATAAAAATTTTCATATATGTATCGAATCCATGAATATGGAAATTAAAATTTTTATTACCTATATAAATACATTGATAGACATTTACTCAAAAAATCCTTAATATTCGAGATGCACAACAATGTAGATATGAGTTCTGGATTTAAAACCCAAATCCAAAACCAAGATATCAAGATCTATTCAATATAGATCTAGATCTACAATATCATATCTATATATAACCAAATTAGTTTAAATCATAAAAAATATAGGATATCTTCCATTAAATGATCTAGGGAATATTGGTGAAGGAAATGGAAATGAATTTGGATGAGATCCACTAACTGTGTGAAGAAAGAATCTTTGATTCAGGCATTGAATATTGAATAAAATATGTAATAAGGACTTGGAATCACTTCTAGTAGCTCTATAATTTCCCAAAACATTTAGTCCCGAGTCTAGTATGAATATGAGGTGTTTTAGGGGTTCGTGAGATTTTAATGTAATATTTTAGGTAATTAAAAAAAGCATGCACGGTTTTCTAGGTTGGGGTGCACGACTAGGATAAAAATGTGCCAACCTTGAGGACCTTTCTTTCTGAGGTTGCATTGTAACCTATGTTCAGTCACATGGTATTTAAAACCATGAAAATTCCATGCGATCCTCTATTTTTTGGGTCCCCAAGGTTAGCTGGGCTGGGTGTACAATTTAACTTAACAGTGCTCCAACATTGCACAAACCCTATTTCTAAAATATTCTTACAAATTATAGCCAAAGACAACCCAATTCACAACTCCAAACAAAGGTAATTAAATAATAATTAAAAGTACCTAAATTCATTCCCAATATAACACTAGAAAATTTTGAGATCTAACAATCTACCCACATGATAACAAATCTCCCTCAAGCTGCACTTGCAAGCCTTTCTAAGACTCTGTGACAAATTTATTGGTACATTGATCCCTCATATCTGCTTCTCTTTCCCATGTTTCATCTTGTTAAACTCAATGATTCCATAATAGGTGAAGTATTAGCATGGTGTTTTCCCACAATGCATTCTCACTCTAATCCAAAAGATGTATTAGATGCTCTTAAAATGATGTATCTATCTCAAGCTCAACTTTATCCACATTGATCAAATGATAAGGTTAGGGGTGATTTGCTGTAGTTTTGATACATGGAGAACATAATAAAAAGTTTTTTATCTCAATATTGGGGAAAATCTATATTCCACATTCCCAAATATCTCATCTATCTCAAATAGCACAATAATCTAGGGCACCAACATGCCCTCCCTCAATATCTTGTGGTGACCCAAGCTAGGTGATACCAAAGGAACTCAAGGTCACATTATGTAAACTCTAGGGGTCACCTCCTTTTAAATTCATTTGAATTATATATACTCTTTATTGTATCTATACATTTCGGAATCAACTGTACCTACTCCGATGTCTCCTGCACGAGGGTTAGTACCAATTAATCTAACTTACCTGCCTTCATCCACCATCACAGTGAATTAAATGGCCTACCATAACGAGATGTGTGTGGTTCCATCGATATAGTTTCATAAAAAATGTTGGTATAGGTGAACTCCACTAAAACCAAGTTCTTTTTCCCCAGATCCCCTAAATTCATTCAGAAATTCCCATATCATATCCCCAAGGACCTATATAGTACAATTAGATAGCCCATATGTTTATGGGTGGAATGTTCTACTCAATAGTACCTATGTTCCAAGTGAATTCTTCTAGCCCTTCTAAAATCATAATGTGAACCATCAATCACGATATAAAAATATTTTCTATGGATCTCTATGGAGATGGTCTATCTCCCGAAGATACAGTTCTCTCGATAGTTCTACTATAATGGTTTCTCTTATATGTAGGAAATATTCTTCCATTATCAGTCGATCCACAATGAACCTAGTAGAATCATTCTTCATAAGTATATTTTGGAGATGTAACACAAAATCCATTTTCACATCATCCCAATTCCATTATATAATAAGAAACAATTGTAGTAAACATCTATTCCATTGATGCTCTGCATTCACCTACATACAAGTGAAACAATTTGTCACAAACCATGTTATCTCATTTATCATGATTGGACACCAAAAAAGTCCGCATGTCCATGGAACATTTTTGTTAAACATGGATGCACAACCAACATTAAGGAATGAAATTCTCTCATGAGCTCCTCTCATATGTTCGTAGGTACAAAAACTCGATTCATCAAATATATGATCACATCCTCATCTATCAACCATTTTGAAGTTGTCTCCCCACCTTGAATGCTTTTCCTCAAGGTTAAGCTCTTCAGGACATTATACTATCTATCACTAATCCGTCTTAAAATTGTGGACTCCACTAAAACTAATTGTAGAGTCGTCTACCTTGAACTCTCCTGAACAACCATGTTAATTTCATCTAGCAAGGTCATCATCATCAACTCTATACTACAATCCTAAACCATCTTAGTCTTTGTTTTTAAGCTCTTGGAATGAGCCATAATATTTTCCATCCGGGTAATATATTCATGATCAATATCGATTGATTTCATATAATCAACCTATCTTTATAGCCAATGATTCAATTCATGCATTGAAAATATATAAATCACAATATTGGGATCTGTAAAAAAAATAAATTTTTCTCCCAAAAGATAGTGTCTCCAACACATAAGAGAACAAAACACAAATTCCAAATTGAGATCTTTCATAGGTTAATTCCATTCATGACGCCACAACTATTGAGACCCAGATTACACATCTTGATTTCCCTACATCAGCACAACTCCATGTCTGATCCCAAAAGTGTCTCAATAAATCGTATACTCCTCACTTGCCTCATGAAGGATCATAATCGGTGCAGATATTAAGGTCTTATTCAACTCATAAAAACATCTCTCACAAGACACTGAATATTCAAACATAATACCATTTTCTCATGCCAGAATGCAGTTCTACCTAATGGGTAAAGTCCTAGATGAATCTTCTGTAATATCTAGGGAATCCTAGGAAGTATCTGAAACGAAAAATAGTCATATGATGATCCCGTGAAAGAACTTTCTAAACCCTCCCTTTGTCCACTAAAACACCTTCCCCTAAGATGATGTTCCCCGAGAAGTGTACCTGGTCAATTCAGAACTGATCATTATCTATCTTGGAATATAATTGATGCTCTCTCTTTTTACCCATTATGATGAAAAGATGTTGAGAATGATCGTCATGAGTCTGGGACAACACCAATATGTCATCAAAAAACACTACCATGAACTGATCTTTATATGGTTTAATGGTAATAGACATGAAATAATTAAGCAATTTTAGAGCCTCTTTTAACCCATAATGCATTACGACATACTCATAAAGGCTAATCCTGCTTTAGAAAGTATTCCTTCATATATGAGAAGTCTTTACAATCAAATGATGATACCCTGATCTCCAATCAATCATTGAGAACACACAAGCTCCCTTCAATTGGTCAAATAGATCATTGTTAACTAGAAGAGGATATTAGTTCCTCATGGTAATTATGTTCAACATCTAATAATTGACACAGAATCATAAACTCCAACTAGACATCTGTGTGAACAAAATAGGTGATCCCTAAGGTGACGTACTTGGATAGATAAATCCCTTATACTCAAAATCCTCAAACTCTGTCTTATTCTCGTGAAGCTCAATCAGTGTCATTATGTATTGTGGAATATACACTTTCTTAGTCCTTGACATGAGGTAAAATGTGAATTCAACATCTATATCAATCGATAGCTTTGTTATGCCCTAAAAAAAGACATCTAGAAACAGTTCCACTGTGGGTGGAACGAAATCTTCCCTAACACACCCATCATCCTTAAATAGACTTGAAACATGGGTTGTTATCTGTCCCACCTCCTGATTAATTGTCCCTACTCGGCCATCATGGACATCCCGCTCTCCATGATGATTATACAAGTAACACTTAAGAGACACCAATGACACTCTCCTATTATAAAAATCATTGTGGGATCTTCAAGTGATTATCTAGTCCATCTCTATAATCAGGTCAAAGATCGTCATATCAGGAACATGGATATCCCATAAAAATGATATTTCATATTCTCTAGTAAACATCCCTTCCATAGATAGATATCTCTAGACTGCACTCCAAATGATGTATCTATAGTTAGTACCCCGCTCAAAAACTCCACTATCCAGATCAAACAATCAATAACTTTTGTAGATATAAATGATTGAGAAGAAACAATATCAAATAAATAACATTACAAATTAGATGCTTCTAGAATAATACATGTCATAATCAATGTTCAACCCTCACTATCCACAAGTATAGGTTGTAATGCATGTAACTATATTTCCCCTCTTCCATGTGATGTTTTCTAGCTCCCCTAAGATGAACCACTATATTGATATGGGAAATCCTACGCAAAAATACCACATCAACTACCTATAGTGCCTCACCCAGTAGATCTCTAACTTCTATCCCGATATGGTGTAGAAGATCCTCTTCCCATACTCTGACTCTACCCAACTACTCTTTAAGTACAAATCTGTTACTACGACCTACATAATTTTTGTAGATGTTACATCTTTTAACAAGATTGATACTCTACTGGTGGTCCGGATCAATTTTAATGATAGTGTCCCAACCTACCAAATAGATGAAATATCACCCTAGTAAGGTTCTATCCAAATAACCATCTTGTATACACAATCTTCTTCCTAATTCATTGGATGAGATTTTCGTAATGATGCTTCCTTCTCTCAGAAGTTTCACCTCTTGATCATCTAGTAACAACTACTTGTAAAAAAGTAGAAGCATCCCTTATGCTCCCATCAACAATGATATACAAATCCACCACTTCAATAAACATATTCATCATGAAGGTAATCACCTTGGACTTAATTTCACACTTTTTTCTATCCTAAAAAAGTTTCACCATAGCTTCCTCATCTCCTGCTAATGCTGCAGCAAAGCCTTGAATATATATGTATAGTCCAACATAGTCCATGATCGACATGTTCCCCTATGTTAGATTCACGAACACATTATATTTATCTTGTCTCAGTATCTCTAGATAATAGTTATCTAGTAACCTCTCAAATAATTCCTTCTATAACATATTGTATGTATCTCCAATTCATGCCTGAATGCCCCACCACTGCTTCATTGTTCACCATAGCATATAAGAAACTAAGACGACCCTCCTCTCATATGGAGTCTTTAAATGATCATGTATTTCATCTAGGGACAAAAACCATATATCATATCACTCAAGTCCACCCTCTCAAGTAAAAGTAAGAGGGTTATCAAACTAAAACACCGTTGTCAACTCATAAATCATTTAAACAATTCACCATATTTCCCTTTCCATTAATTACATAAACCAAGTGAATTTTTCATGAAACTACTCCAATTCATCTTAAACATTCATGTTTTGTGCCTCAAGTCCCCTAAATATAAAATCATTCAATGGAACACCCGTTAGTCATCCCTTCAAAAAAATTCATATAGTCATACTCTCTACAATACCAAAAACACTTCTTAGGTCTCATAATCCAAAATTATAACATTTACATAAGGGGAAATAATCACAATATGTCACAACATGTATTTTCCCCCAAATCTTTCCACACAGTAAAACTGAGGCACTATCACTACCTTTAAACATCATACTCTTCAGTTTCAGTCAATATGTGTAAACAGACTATCATAATCATGTTTGTCATTTAGAATCCAAATTTTTCTAATTTACCACATTTTAACATCCTTTTTTTATTCATGTTAGGAACAATTTTTCTTTTTAATCTTAAAAGCAAGGAAAATAGTTCATGTTGAACAACATATCTATAACCCATTTTCTCATGCATTCCTTAAATTATTCATGTCACAATAACATTGATTTCCTAGAATGATGCATACATACTCGAATTTCGTGACTTTTGGGACACAAATCAATAAACAAAATTCTCATAATCAATAATCCCATTAGACCACAATTGCAACACCCAAGGCGAACTAATATTCAACTATAAGGGTAATCACAAATATGAAAAATCACACCTTGAGTACATGTGTTTTCCACGGTACAAGGGTTTTCAACTCCTATGAATGAGCTCATTTACAAGCCCAAACACAAAAATTCTTCTATCTACATTTCCCAAAATAATAATATAAATAATGAGATAGAAAAATGGACCTCAGATACCACATTGTAATGTCCCGACCTGGGTTCCGTGAGATGGTTCACCACAAGACCTAAAGTTTCCCACCTTATAACCTAGAGGAATCCGACTTATTGAGAGGTTATGGTAAGTTAGTCATGGGGAGACTATACCCTCAAATATTAGAATACACCAATAGTGAAAATAAATAATCCCATTTTGAAGAATATATAACTAGAACAAAATGAATTTCACAAGATAATAAAATAGGAAAAAAATACACAACTAAAAGGGAAAGGTGATATTGCAATATAAGTGTCAAGGTTCTATAATGAAATTGAAAAAAAATACACCATGACTACCCAAATAGGTTACAAACAATATATGTCCCCCTCAGCCAAGCTCTATCCCAAACCAGAAATCCATCCCAATTCCTTTCCATTATCTTGTCTTGTGACAATAAAATCTATTCAGGTCCTGGTCAAGAAGCCCGAATAGGATGTGAGTAAAACTAAATAAGACATAACCAACATTGTCTAAAACTATTCCAGTCAAAAGATAGTGTCTATAGTTCTATATGAAATAAGTATGATGCATCAATAACTAGTTTATACATTATCATTTATTCATATCTAAATACATTAACTCTACGGTTTCCATGGAGACATGTACCCCAATATAATCTTCATCTCTTGTCGGAGCCCGATGTGTTCCTTATGTAATATCATATCTTAATACCTTCTTCTTTTTGATGCATGATGTATTCAAAGGTTTTATGATAACTCAGTTCTTGAACCGACTCATTTTGGAGATCAAATAATTCTCATGTGAGGCCCTAAATCAGGGTTCCATTATTTCGATTCTTTAATTTATCATTTTTAAGCCACATTGAAAAAGTTACCAATATCACAAAAATAAGTAAGATGACCATGATACCATACGTACTCCTCAACAGAATGATAGTGTTCCCATTCTCTTACTCATATATTTAATAACCATGCTACTATGTATACATCTCATTAGTAATACCATGTTACCATTGTCTTCCACATTTGAATGATGACCATGAAACCATTTTTACATCACAATTTTGAATTAAACTTTTACCATTCATTAACACATAATTAATTCATAGTTAATTATCCACATAAAACCATTACAAATTCAATATTTATTTAAATACAATAAATCCATTACATAACTCAATAATTATATAAACATTTCAATCATCATAACATAATTCATGAAAATAATTAATCAATGTAAAAATTAATATCCCAATATTAAATTTTTCTGGAATTAATTTTCCCATTATAAATCTCAACTCATCATATTTAATCCAACAATAAATGATATATATCATAATATCATATCACATAAATAATTCCCAATTAATTATATCAACTAAACCTACTTGATATCTCATAATTAACCCGCTGAGTAATTATCTATATTACAATACCAAAATATGATAACCAATTTTCCAAATTAATTATCTTTTAGTAAATCCCATTAGTCTTATGGATAATTCTTTAACTACTAATTTAATTTGACAATGCTTCGATAAGTCAATTAGTCATCCAAATTAACCCATTTTTTAAAAATAATTTTGTAAAGGATGTTATCAATTTTAAAATTGTCATATATAGATCAAATAAATGAATATAGCAATTATATTGAAGAAAACCAACCTCAATTCATTGATAGAATATTTTCTCTCAACATAAATACCCAAAATACGAGTAGCGGAATTACATTGATATGAGTACTAGATTGAAAACCATAAACCAAAACCACGATATCAAGATATATTATATTTATAACTGGATCTAAAATATCCGATATAGATCTCACCAAATAAGTACATATCTGAATAAAAATAGAATATCATTCCTCAAATGAGCATTGGAAGAGAAGATAATAAAAGGGAATGAAATTGGGATGATATCCAAATACTCATGAAATAGTTAATCTTTGATCCAGGTAATGAATATTGATGAATGGAGGTCGAACGACCTTGAAATCCCATCGGTTATCTCTATAATTTCATAGAAATGTTTAGTACCAAATATATATTGAAATGAAGGTGTTTTGGTGGTTTGGGTAATTCTAAAATAAATTTTCAGGTAATTAAAAAACCATGTACATGATTATTTGGGAAGGGGTACATTGTTAGGAAAATTGTGCCCCATCCATGTAGACCTCACTATCATAGATTACATGGTTACCTAGGTTTGGTTATATAGTGTGTCCAACCATGCACATGATTTTAAAAATAATATTCATGGGTTCAAATGGTTAGTTAGGATGGTACATGGTTTAGCCCATCCTACACAAACCGTGCGTAAACAATTTTCACTAAATTTCTTAAAAGATCCAGCAAATCACACCGTAAGTCATAAATCAAAACAAATGTTACATAAATAAGAATGAAATGTTCCTGAATTCATGCCTGAGATAACTGCATAGAAATTATGGATCTTACAGTTTTAGTATGCAATGTTTCTCGGAAATGTTTAAACTTAGAATAATTAAATACATGCATCACCTTGGTATTTATAGTAGATGCATCTTATGTTGGAAAAAATACATTGTTATTTTTCATTATTTATTTTTATAATTACATTTAAATAATAATATTATTATTTTTATCTATTGTGCATAATTAGGATTGGTTTGAGTGTAAACAAAAAAAATTAATTTAAAAACCTTTACCTTGGGCACATAAAAGATTAGAAGATAGAGGAAAAAATTTATAAAGTGTATTATAATTTCCCCTAACTATTGTTTTGATATTGATATTTTTATGATTGATAGTACTCTTTTAGACATAACTAGGATGGTTTCCACTTCTAGATGTGGAATATATCTTAATGTGATTAGTTTCATTGTTACAGGCGGAATCTGAATGTGTTGGATCTCAATGATGTGAAATCCATGATAACTGGATTTTTTTTAATGGATTGAACTTGTGATGTTTTTAGTGAAATTGAGTAGAGTTAATTGATATTATAGGATATGTAAAATATACTTAGGACTGATAAAACATTATTTTTTGAAATAAGGGTCCATCAATGGGTTATAGTGAATATATATTTATTGGCAATCCTATATTATATTATTTATAATAAACATAATAATTAGAGTGTATCATGAAATATAGCTTAAATTATTTTGTCTTTAAGAGTATCATCCATTTTTTCATGAAATTCTAATCTCCTTATCACCATTTTAAATTATGCTAGTAACATGATCATATATGTTTTGAAGAATCATATTATGAAACAAGATTTAGAAATCAACCACACAATAAAATTACATTAATGAAAAACAATTTACAAGGGATGTTATCTATCCAATAATAAATATTTTTATACTAACATTTTTATTACCATCCTTATCCCACAAAACCTAAATTTAAGGACACTAACCAATAACCAGATGTTTACCATAAGTTTTTCTTTTTTCCTACATCATTTTCTAAAAATATTTCTTTTCAGGAAATAGTAAGAATAAAATTAAAATGATGGGGTCCCCTTATTAGAATTATATAAAATACCAATCATTGATTATGAATATCAAATGAGTACTTATTTAATTTTAGTACTAAATTAATATTTTATATTCCTAATTGGATGAATGTGAATCAAAAATAGATTCAGTCTAATCTTATGAAAAAATAGAAAGAATATGGATTTAAAGAGTTCATCATGTATTCAATAGAGCATTCATACGACCCATATAAAATCTATTTTCCTTGTTTACATTGTTTTCATTAAAACTATATTGGAATAATTGTAAGAACATTTTATTTTTCATAGAAAAGATCAAAGATATAAATTTTAGACTAACCCAGGGGAAAGCTGAACATGCACCCCAATTATGATGAAACTATAGTTTATGGATCATTTGATATGAACACCAATAAAAAGGTTTGGTTATGATCATATTGGATTACATATAATTAATAATTATAATCATTTTTGTGGTTTTCCATATTTTATTCAGAAGATAAATAACTATTCTAAGATAACAATACAATACCATTTTTTCTAAATACTAAAAAATTTTTTTTTAATGATGTTATGTTATTTAAATGTCGTCAATGTATGGAGTGAACCAAGCTTTACAGAACTAAATGTACCCTTGAATGATATTCAACGAGAAAAAAATAAATCTCCCTGTCAAACATATGATTCCAAAAAAATTCTAAAATCAATAGTTATGATCTATAACAAATAAATTATTTTACAGATGATTCCATATTTTTTCACAAATACCATGAATCAATGACTAAATTCCCTAAGAGTGGTGTAATTCTATATAGAAAATATGAAACAAGTCATTTTAATGTTGTATGATAATTTTTTTTTCATTCTGTGGTTTAGAATACATTATGGATTTTATGAAATGATGAGATAATTGACCTTGTATATAAATACAAGAATTAATGTTGGGAAACTAAATCACCTAGAAGTCTTTCCTTAGTTGAATAAAATTTATTTTGAGTATTCGAAATTTGTAAAGGATCCATGAAGGATTTGTCCTGAGTTATATATAGATGGAATAAATTCATTTGGATAATGTAGTAGTAATCATAATACATGGATATTTATATTGGTAAATTATAGCATTCCTCCATTGTAATGCATGAATCGAAAATACACTATATTGTATCTGATTGTATATATATTCCAAAATGAATTGGTATTTATATTGATGTATATTTGCATACATTGATCAATGATATGAAATTGATGTGGGATACATGTGTTGTGATTTATGATCCTCATCAAAGTGAAGAATTCAAATTATGTTAAATTTTTAATGGGATTGAAAATGGAATCCCTTCTTCCAAAAAATTCTCTTTCTATTCTAGTAATAGGATTTTAGGGTGTCCAATTTAGGAATAATTCACAAACTCAGTTTGGTTGAAATATTCCTTGATGATTTTATTTCTAGTACTTATTAATTTTTTACCTCAAATATATAAATATTGATCATGGATGGAATTGTATGATAGTAATACCGAAGAAGGTATATCCCCTATCAACTAAGGGGTGATCAGATGTCTGATAAAGTAAAATCTATTGAAATTTATTTAGGTTAACCATTTTTGAGAAAGATTATGAATCCAGGATTGAAAAAGGGAAAATTTTTAATGAAATTACCTTATAGGAAATGATTAAATGACCAAATATGTCTTCATTTGAGCAATTTATAAAAAATGTATTTTATAGTGTTATTGGAACATCAATAAATATTCCTTGAAAAAAATATTCCATTTAAACAAGGTTATACATGATTGACACGGGGTTAAAGGGAACAGATGGGACCAATTAAGGGTAAGATTCATAATTTTCTTTCTCCATTAGCATACACAAAATATAGATAAGAAAAATGGGTAAATTTATTTTTTATTAATGGTGAAAAATATACAATAGTATATTCAGAAAATATATATAATTTCTTGTTATGGAGTAATTTTTAGTAACATTTATTTAAATCACATGACACCAAAGTTTTTCTTCATGATTTGACGCATATTTCTTTACATTGATTTTTTCCTAAAAATATACTACACACATTAAATAGAATCTGCTTATTTTTCAAATCAATATGCAACAAAATATGAAGATATAATTAATTTTAAAATAATTAATTAGTTGGTTTTTTTCATATTAAGTGAAATAGATATCTTCATTCCACCATCACTATTTGATATAATGGTCCACCCCATGTTTCTTTTATTTATAGGGCCTCGAAAATATGATCCTGTCCATTAATGATCAATATACCCCACCCAATGGTATATGAATTTTTTTAATCCATACATAATTAATATAAGGTCACCATAAGGTTTTATTATAAAATAGTATATTGTTCAAAAAGAATTTGAATTATCTACTGATTTCCTATCAGATATATATGGTATCCGTCTCCCGAAGGCACGTAACAATGGCATCCTTATAATTAAAGGGATTTCCAGAAGTGATATGGTTACAAATACCATCATAAAGTGCAAAATCCCACATTTACATTTTAAATTATAGTAGATATGTTGATCAATGTGTTTAATCCAAAAAATAAAACCATAGACATTTGAATCTATCAATTGATGATGGGTAGATATCAAATACACAAAATAATCAATTTTCAATACGAATCTGAGATCAATTTTATATGGAGTTATTTGAAAATAAAAATTAAATTCTGAATAAATTCAATGGTTAATTAGGGGGAAAATGAAATTTCATATCTAAAACTAGTTTTGTAATTAATATTTTTTTTCTATATAAAATAACAATATGATCGTAGTATGATGTAAAAAATTAGAGTTACACTTTTGGGGGAAGCGATGCACATTTCTTGTTCTAAGGATAGAAATACAATTTATGTGAATATCTCGTATTTTCATATGATCAAATAGATATATGTGTTTGATAATACAATATTTCATGTACCAATTTTCCATTGAAAATGTGATGAAAAGATAAGTTCATTGAATATTGATAATGTGGTCTTTGTGATGGTGAATTACAGCATGGAAGGGGAAAATGCTGAGCTATTTGTAATTGAGTCTTAAAATGTGTATATATTTAATATATTAGATCAAGTATAAATGAATTGGTCAATTATCCTGTGGGTAACAATATTGGCTATAGGGTTGGAAGAATACATAATTGAGGGAGACCCTTTTTTCAGGAGATCAAAATCATTTCGTGGTGGTCCAAATGTATATAATTTATTGTATGTTAGATGGTATATTAAATATGGGATTTGGATTCTCGATGTAAGAGACAAATTGATTAAATAATTAATTAATTTATAGTGATTTAAATGAGTAGGTTCAAGTGTATTTTAATATACTATGATTTTCATCATAATATTAATGGTTTGTTACGTTATTTAATTAATAAAAATTAAATGTTTGAAAAATCATGTAGAAAATGACTTCTACGCATGATGAGGTTACCATAATCAGCGACAGACATATGATTGTTTTTGAAACTATATAATTTCTATCGGTTTAACACCATGTGGAAGAAAAATTATAATTATTAACAATTATTATATTGACAAAATTATCATACTATGAAGTACAGGTATAAAACATGTGGTTAGCTGGAATCAACATGACCAACCTATTAACGCCAGTAAGTCAATGTTCATTGGTTATAATGGATTCAAAAGGATTATGATTGTGCTGATGGATATAGATTCATGGAGCCATGTAAAACCTATAAAAATGAAAAAGTTTGGGGTGATATTAAGGTAATGTTACGATATAATTTCCCTATTTATTTTAAAAAAATTATATGAAGAAATATTTATTTAATTTTCATAATCCTTTGAAGACTTTGTTTATTTTAGACAAATATAGAATAAAATATGTCTTAATATCCAATATAAATGCTCATATATATTTTTATAGACATTTCATACAATGTTTCATCTTATGGATGAGGAGGAGAAACTAAATCCCCACACACAATTTACTTGTATATAGATTGATATATGAAAATCAAAATCCACTTCCA
Organism: Viscum album; assembly: GCA_963277665.1. NCBI lineage: Eukaryota > Viridiplantae > Streptophyta > Magnoliopsida > Santalales > Viscaceae > Viscum > Viscum album. The sequence continues at coordinate 1,129,308,294 of OY728120.1, forward strand.
TCCAATGACATGTGCAATCGATTGTGGACCACATTAATATACAGTGTAAAGTAGTTAATAGGAAAAAAATAAATAATGATAAAAATGTCTAACTATTACATAATAGTAAGTTATTATTATTTATAATATTTTATCTATACTTTTAGACAAAAAGATTGAAATTATTCATTTCATAGCGGGAGTGAATGAAAACACTCACCTGACTATTGTTCCTACTAATAATGATATTAAAGAGGCTATATTTAACTTAAAAAATGATATTTCTCGTGGTCCTAATGGTTTCACAAATTATTTTTATAAAAATATTAGGATATCATCCAAGATGATGTTTGTAAACTGATTAAATCCTTTATTTCTAGCAGTAACCTTCCTTTCATTATTAATGATCAATTTCAATTCCTTGTCCCAAATATGGATAATGAATCAAAAATTCATCTCTTCTGACTAATTTAACTCATTAAAATTATTTATAAAATCATCTCTGAAATTTTAGCTAATTACCATTCTCCTATTTCTAAAACAATTGTCTGAGGGAACCAATTTGGCTTCATATGCGAAGAAACATCCATGATTGCATCTACCTTGCCTCTTAAAGTTTTAACTTGTTAAAAAAGACTAAACGATGAGGAAGATTTTTCATTAAACATAACATTAAAAAAAAATTTACACTATGGACTTTAGTTTTGTATTCATGTTCATTAACAAGTTTGGCTTTGGTGAAATTTTTGTTAACAAAATGAAAACAATTTTTGGTTCTGCTCACATTTCTAATTTGGTTATTAGTGTTCAAAATAGATATTTAAATTGTAAAATATGCATAATATTGGGGGAAAATATCTCTTCCATCCTTTTTTTCTTTAGTAGGAATAACCTAGTTGGCTTATCACCAATCTGGTTAACCAGGATAAAATTAATCCTATAATTACCTCTAAAAACCTAATTTTCTCTCTCATCTCATGTATTATATTATTATTATGATATTACTTCAAGGGGACAAACATAATGTAAAAAATCTCAATGATTCCCTCTCTCACTACGAAGAGGTTTTTGGGAAATCCATAAACTTAATCTAATCATCCATTTTCTTGGGAAGAAAATTTCTAATAACTAGAAAATCCAGTATTATAAATAACCTTGGTATAAAAGTGGGATCCCTTCCATTCATGTACTGTAAAGTTCATATCTTTTTGGGATAGCCTAAAATCACTCAATTCTCCAATATTGATGACTAGATCAATAAATAACTCTCCACGTGGAATGAAAAATCCATTTGGATGGCTGGTGGAATTTGTCTTGTCATATACATCATTTAAAAAATGGTTTACTCTATAATGGTTTATAAATTTCCGATTTATTTAATTAAAAAGCATAGTATTAGAATAAAAATAATTATCTCGAGTGGAATTAATCTTGAGAGTAAACTTGTCACTATCCCTTCGAATAATTGTTGTAAACCCCTACATAATTATGGCCTTTGTATTAAAAACCATTGCCTCTTTAATGAATCCCTTAAAGTTGAAATCACATGGAACTATATGAAAAATAATTATCCAGCCATGAATTTACTTATATTAATATTTTATGACAATATTTTTAGAGGTATTACATTTCTCATTGACTCCCCTATCTGTCCTTTCAACGAGAACTCATTTTATAAAATATTATCTCACACCAGATGGATTTTTAATAAAGCATATTCTTTGAAATTGTGGTTGGACAACAAGAATGTTTACCATCTTTTTATATGGTGGATTCCATGTAGTTATATACTGATTTTAATATATGTATAAATGACTGCTTACTCTCCTCATATATGTATTTCCAAAATGATATCAACACTATTATTACCAAATTCCCTTTTTCCAACACTGATGATTTTTTAGTTTGGGAATCATCTAATAGTGGTTTTCTGAAATATAAACATTACTACTATCATAATTTCAATAATATAATCAAATAATTTTCTAGAATTAAATTTATAAAAAATCCATGGTTTAGACCCTATAGATTCAAATTGGTCTATAGAATAGACCTCAATAGAGCTCCCACTGACTGTTGTCATCAATTATTTGGTATTGAAGATAGTTCTAAATTTCATATGTGTAATCAGAATAATGAAGATTCTTGCCACATGTTCTGATCTTATACTAATGCTTCTCTATTATTATATATATATATATTTTATGTTTTATCCCATATAAGTATGTTTGGAATCCATTCATCTTCATCCTTAATGATGCGCTACTCTGGATGCCTCTCCTCAAGTTGAAAAACATTTTGTTGCTGCTATTATTGAATTGATTCAAGTCATCTCGTATGAGAAAAATTCAATCATTCAAAATGATAATACGTTAAATAATTTCGTAGCTCATTTTATGATCATCATTTCTCTCAAGTAATATGGAATGATGAAAACATGCACCTCCAAAAATTATGTCAAGGGTCTTGTTGTTCTTCATTGGATCAGAATCAAAGAATGTTTTAGGAAAATGAAAGGTATGTTGGATGTTTTTTGGAAACCCCCTCTCACATGATGGAAAAAAATGCGTATAGTTCCACAAAAGGAACTCTAGTAACTAAGCATATGGGTTTGTCTGCCGTAATCACAATGGGAATATTTTCAGATGCAGTTTTGGTACGTTTGTTTTTGCCTCCTCCTTATATAAATATGTAAAACGTTCTTATCGACATTGGTCTCATCAAAAAATATATAATGTAATAATATATGGATTGAAAATGACTCCACTACCATTTTATTATTGATTAGACATGGGGTGGTTCACATTTCCTGGAACCTCGTAGTAAGATAATTTGTGTACCTCCAACATTTATAAGAGATGAATCATATAATCACCCATGCATACTGTGAGTAGAAAACGGTGGAAGATGGTCTTTCCATCAAAGGAGTAAACAATGATATTGTGCAGATGGACGAACTCCTAGTATATCTTATCCCTCTTCATGAAAAATATTTTAAAAAATTTCCTACTTTCATATGTTGGTAATCTTTTATTACATCTTTATATATTTCAGTTCTTCTATATTTTAAACAATGCATTGTCATTTTCATAAAAATAGTAATTAATAAAATATATTAATGTTCATATAGTTTTTTATATAGTTTATAAATAATAATCAATAATGTCTTTTTTTAATAAAAATAACATTTAGTAGATTTGTAGTGGTTGGAACGATATGGATGATTTAGAGGTGTAGGGTTTTGGAGCATCTGCTCGATCATATTTCTAGATGAAATAACTACAAGAAGATACATATCAAATGATGAAAGGATATCAAGAAAAAAATAAATTATTTTCAAGATATTATTTTCTATCTTGGTTTGGCGGAAAACTATATGTGAAATAAATAAAGTGAACCAAAAGTGGAACAAATATCATTACATGAACAAACAAATGGCCACACTAGCACCGAGGCCATTAATTCCCCTCAACCATATACAATACATGTTATAATAAATTTTTTCATTAATATTTATCATAAATATGATTCAAGAATCTTATGATAAATTTAAATTAATAAATTTCTATGGGGTATAGTTATATGTGACTTCAATCTATCAACACTCACACACCACCATGTTTCGAGGTGTATGGTGTATATTATTTTGAGAGACAAGAAAAAAAATTAATTAATAATAAATGATCACGTGGGAGTGTAGATTGATGATCTCCAGATCAAAGAACTTTTTTTCTTATTCCACTTGATGAATCATATATTTCAATGGTCAATGATTCTATTGGAACATTCATAGCATGACCGTATAACATTATAATGATACATGAGGTATATCAATAAAAAATTCCAATTAAATACCAATGTTTTTAATGAAAATATGTTTGAGGTAAGGTATAGTATTACATAAGGATAAAGAGATGGGGAAATAGATAGTCAGTTCCTAAGAATCAAGTGAATTGAAATAAAGGCCTTCTTGGTGTACCTCCTCCCGACTACTTCCACTACAATATATATTTTAATTTAAAATCCTTGTTGAAACCACATTAAAATTATAATATGTTTCAAACATTCAATATAAAAAATAAATATTTTAAATTTTATCACTGATGTAGTTGTTCGCAATTTTATAAATGATATTATTATTTCTAAATGGAAGGTAGTCATAGTTTTGAATACATACCAATGGTACATTTTTATAATACTTATATCCAAAAATGATATTATATTTCCATTAATGTTAATAACTATTCATATTTTATACATTCATTTATATTAGTATTATATAAAGGTAAATCCCTACGAACCACAATTTGAATTCATTAATCCTGGTATTTTTTCTACAGAATTAATTTATTTAGTGTTGAAAGAAATTGATAAGAAAAAAATCCATGTGGGGAATTTGAGAAAGAAATTACAAACAGTAGAATCTTTTGATGCCTATAATGAATGGGTAGAACTCAAGAATCTAATCATATACATTATATTTTTATTTTCTTTATTACATATTTGATATTTTTAAGAATCACTAGATGTTGTTTGAAATCAATTTGAATACCCTAAATTTTTTATTTTTATATACAATGCATGGATTTCCATCAATCCAGCCATACACGATGGGTATTTTAAAATTTTAATACGTCTTAGTCAACATATTAAATATAATCATTGATAAATATGTATCAGTTTTTATTTTATCATTAATTTGGTAAGGACCAAAATATATTTAAATATATGTTTTTTCATTTCATGAGGTTGGTGATTAAAAAAAATAAACTTATAGATTAAATAAAATGGAAACAATTTTACGTATATGAAGACATATTTACCAATAATAACATATTTTAAAACAATATACTAATTATTCTCCATTTTTCAATTTCTGAAGTAAGATAACAACAACAATTGTTGATATTTTTTATGTAAATTTATGAATGATATCATATACCTTCAAAAGACTGACATCCCTGAATAGGTAATTTCTAAAATAAAATAAAAAAATTTCTTAATATTTTTCTTTTTATATTTTCTCAGCACTATAACGATTATTGAATATTTATGTAATAAAAATAAGATGTAAATATATTTAGAGATAAGTGGGAAATATAAACGGTGCCAGAATTTTTGATGCCAACAAATTTTTGTGATTACCTACTATATTTGTGATCTAGTGTGGCATATGAACATAGAAATATATTTTAGGTCTAATGAATTAGTATTATAATTATTATATATAATTTTTCATCAATTTCTCAAAGAAAATTATAATGGGTTAAAACATTTTCTTAGAAACAAATAGTAATTTTACATGGGGTCAGAATGTATATGGACATCATGAAGAGGATAGTTTCTAATACCTATTTTGTTAATTTGGTCAAAATTTTAGCTATTTTTTTAGTTAATTTAATTATACGTTTTAACTACAGGTAATTTTGTTAAATCAAAAAATTAGTTAAAAATAATCATCACATTCTTCAAATAAACAAAAACTAGTCATATTATTTTGATACTTTAGGAAAATGATCCCTACATAATTTTTAATGTGTTCTAATTGACTGGACATCAATAACACCCAATATGTGGTTAGTCTGTGTCTATGTGCATGATTTGATTATAAATGTTTCATTTTAGTTTGTAACATGCTTCACAAATCCAAAACTGAGATAAAAAATTCATATTGGTTTTTACTATTAGGAAAATGATCTATAATTCATTCTTCATGAGTAGGGAATTATTTCATGCCAATATGAAACACAATAGTGTTTTTATGATCTAAAGTAAATATATTCCTTATAAAATAATCATTTTAGTATAAATTGCAAGTGTCATTAACATAACCAAGAAAAAGATAATCGATTATTTTCAATAATAGAAAATAATACAGAATTCTTTTTCATCTGTATCATTTGACCACACATCATTCCAACACTAAATGTGGTTATGTCAATTTGAAGTTATTTTTTCCATATGAAATTATCATTTTAGATTAAAACAAAAATAAATTATCATAAATAAGAAAATGATATTGTATTGTTTTTAAATTATTTATAAAATAGAAAAGATTTAATTTTTGAGGTATATGTATTGACTAAACAACAATATGGGGCACATTGTGCTCAATATGACTCAAAGTTCTTATTTTAAATAGAAAGGTTCCATTTTTTAAACTTGGGTCACATCACCAAAACTAATAAAAAGACCTCATAATTTTTTAAATCATTTGCAAAATGATCCATAATTTATTTTCACTCTTTAGTAACTGGCGGGATTCCAATCAGACACATGATGTTCTTGACATGACTAGAAATATATATTTTCCATATAAAAGTGATATTTTAGTGTAAAATGAATCACAAATAAAATCTGGGAAAAAAGATCATATTATTTAAAAAAATTAGTAAAATGGTTCATATTTAATTCTTATCCTATTGTAATTTCCCCAATATCAATCTGACTCTCTTTGTGGTCGGTATGACTCGAAGTAAATGTTTTCAATACAAAAGTGTCATTTCCTTTTATTTAAACGCATGAAAAAGTAAAAACTAAAGAAACAATCATGTATAATTGTTAAAAAAATTAGGAAATTTTATATAATTTTATGTTTAAAAATTAACCTCACATTAATCTGAGAAACTATGTGACGGATATAAGTCAATTTTTACATATTGATGAAAAATTATTCACTTTAGTTTAAAATGCATGTCACATTAGCAAAACTAATAAAACATACATGGATTGTTTTAAAATAATAAGATAATGATCCATAAATAAATTTCCATTTGTATTAATTGATCTCATGACAATATGATTCAATATTTGGTTAATATGAATTGATGTTTGTTTTTTCTATATAATTCTTTCATTTTTTTAACACACATAAGATAGCCATAACTGAAAAAAATGTCATATTGTTTTCTAAAATTGTCAAAATTATCGATAATTAATTTTTTATGTATAAAAATTAACAACATTTGAATATGACACCTGATGTGGATGGTATAACTCGAAGTGTGTATTTTCAATACAAAATTATAATTTTAGATTAAAAAAACCACAATTTGGAAAACAGAAAAAATGAGATCAATTTTATATAAAACATTTGAAAAAAATAAAAATAATTAATTTTTAAAATGTAATAAATTATCTCACATCAATTAGATATATTATGTGAATAATATGACACAAACTATGTGTTTTCAATATAAAGGCTCTATTTTTGTCTAAAATGCATGTCACATCACCAATTTTGAGAAAAATATCTTGGGTTATTTTCAAATAATTGTAAAATTATTAATATATTATTTTTAAATTGGAGGAATTAACCTCACATAAATCTGACACATTATGTGTTTGATATTTCTGGAAGTGTGTTTTTTAAAACAAAACTGTCATTTTATTTTTAAACACACATGAAATTGAAAAAACTAAGAAAATATTTTGGATTTTTTTCAAAATTTAATTAAATGATCCAGAATTAATTTTTTATGTATAGTAATTGAACTCAAATCTATATGACAATCATGTTTTGTTGATATGAATTGAATATTGTGTCTTTTATAGAAAAGTGACATTTTAGTTTATAACACACATCAAATATCCAAATCCATGAGAATGAGCTAATATTTTTTCTAATACTAAGTAAAATGATCCAATTTTTTTTTTTAAATGTACGATATGATCTCATAAAAATAAAATACATGATGGTATGATATTACATAATGTGTATTTTTTTATTACAAAATTGATATTTTATTATTAAAGATACTTCAAATAGTGAAAACAAAGACAAATAGATCATATTTTCTTCAAAACATTTATAAAATGATCCATAATTCATTTTTAGGTGACAAAATTAACCACACATCATTACAACACAAGATGTGGTTGATATGATTCGAGGTTCTAGTTTCTAATAAAAATTTACCATTTTAGTTTAAAACTCTCATCATGTTGAAAATAATGAGAAACCAATACATGATTCTTTTCAAAAAATAGAATAAATTTCCCAATTATATTTTCTTACATTTACTAATGGACCTCAAATAAATCCAACAAGTTATGAGGATGATATGACTCGATGTGTGTGTTTGGAATATAAAAGTTACATTATAGATTGAAAAACACACAAAATATAAAATGCTAATAAAATGAGATAAATTTTTTATTTAAACCATAACAAAAGCATCATTAATTCATTTCATGTGGGATAAATGACTACACATCAATATGATACATGACAATGTCAATATTACTTGAAGTGCATGATTTCACTAAAAATGATATTATATAGTCTAGAACGCACATGGAAACAAGATCATATTGTTGTAAAAAATTAAGAAAATTAGACATAATTTATTTTCCACAAGTCGGAATTTACCTCACATAAATGTGACACATGATATGGTTGAAATGACTTGAAGTTCATATTTTTAATTAAAAAGATCCATTTTAGTTTAAATCACACATCAAATAGCCACAACAAATTAAATGAGTTTTGATTTTATTAAATCATTTGGGAACCAATAAAAAAATATATTTCACATATAGGAATTAACGACACATTAATATGACACACAATGCGTTCGATATCACTCGAAGTGTAAGGTTTTAAAAATAAATTTCTATTTACACATCAAATAGACAAAAAAGAGGGAATCAACTCTTATTATTAGAGAACTTATATAAAATTATTCATTATTCAATTTTCCTATGATGTATTTAAACTCACGTATATTTGATACATGATGTGGTTTATAAGAATCTATGTGTTTATTTCCAATACAAAAGATCCATTTTAGTTTAAAACACACATCAATTTACACAAACCAAAAAAACAATATTGAATTGTTTTCATTTATTAGGAATGTGATCCCTAATTTATCTTCCATGTTTAGGAATTGATTGTACTTAAATCTGAAACATTATAGGGTTAAAATTTATTAAATATCCAATTTTCAATAGAAAAGTTCCATTTTAATTTAAAACACATATTAAATAGAAAAATATGAGAAAACGAGATAAAATTGTTTTAATAATTTGGGACAATAGTACAGTGGTCATTTTTAACATATAGAAATTATACTCACATCAATATGAAACACGATGTGGTGTTTATTACTTGTAGTGTGTTTTTTCAATTAAAAAGTTTCATTTTAGTTTAATAAACATATCAAATGAAAAAAATGAGAAAACAAGATCATTTTTTTCCATCTATAAGAAAATAATCCAAAATTAATTTCTCACATTTATTAATTCACTACACATCAACCTGATGCATGATCTAGTGTATTTTACTTGGAGAGTGTGTTTTCTATAAAAAAGTATCACTTTTTTTTAAAATTCAGATAAAATAGAAAAAACAGAGAAAATATTATCAGTTAGTTTTCATAAAATAATAATGAGATCCATAGTTCAATTTAACATGTATTAATTGACATTAAATAAACATGACACATGACCTAAATGATAGGACTCAAAGTTCTTTATTTCAATACAAAAGTGACAATTTAGTATAAAACACACATCAAATATCCAAAAAGTGAGAAAAAGTTCATGGTTTTTTAAAAAAAAATTGTTAACATGATCGATAAATCATTTTCACTGTTTATTAAATGTATATTCATCAATCTGACACATGATGTGGTTGGTATAACCCTAAATTCATGAATTCAATATAAACATAAATTTTGGTTTAAAACACACATCAAATATACACAACCAAGAATATGAACTCAAATTATATTTAAAAATTTAAACATTTATTGATGAATCACTTATTAGCTATACGAATTTACCACACATCAATCTAACACAAGATGTGGTCGATATGACTCAAAGTGAGTGTTTTCAATAAAAAAATTTCAATTTTAGTCTGAAACAAACATTAAAATTCTAATATAGAGAAAATGAGCACGAATTTTATTAAAAAATTATAAAAAAAATTCATAGTTGATTTTTCATATGTAGGAATTGACCTCTCATATATCATGCATATGATGTGGTTGATATGACATGATGTGTTTTTTTTCATTTAAAATCTTCATCCTAGTATAAAATAGATATCAAATATCGAAAACCACAAAAATGAGCTCATCTAGTTTTAAAACATATGGAAAATGATCTATAATTCATTTTTTGCATGTTGTAACTGCCCACACTTCAATCTGACACCTGATGTAATAAAATAACTTGATGTTCATTTTTTAATACAAAGAATGATTTATGTTTAAAACAAACATCAAATATCCAAAAGATAAAAAACAGGCTCAGATTATTTCCAAATATTTGGAAAATGATCTATAATTCATTTATGAATTCCAATATTTAAACGAATCAAAATATGATTGTTTTTGGCATTTAGATGATTCGATGATTGTGTATTCAAAATGAAATATCAATTTTAGATTAAAGTAAAAATAATAATTTCTAGAATAGAGAAAATAGATAATTTTATTTTCAAACACTAGGAAATTGATCTATAATACATATTTCATGTTTAGCAATTGAAAGAACATCAATATCATTACACGATCTATCCAACTAATTTATTTTAAAATTTCTTTGGCCTTAAATAAATTTGTTGGGGTTTGGGTTGAGTCTCAAATGAAATTTTTGTAACTTATATTAAAATGATCTTGTTTTTTAGTTGATTTCATTGGATGATTGGGTAGTGGAAAATTTGGAAACCCCACATGGCTTCGCCCAAAAAACTGTGTGACCCATCCATCTTCAAAAAATAATTAAATAAAAAATTGAGTAAATTTTGTAATTTTCCTTTTCATTTATAAAATTTTATTGTTGTTAAGAATTTTATTATTATTAGAATGGCGTGAATACTTTTGTTATTTTGATTTTTATCATTTTTTTATTATTATAATTATTATTACTATATTATTATTACTATTAATATTTGGGCTGGTGTGTGGGAATCACATGGATAACGGGATTTGTACGGTTAGCCAAGGAACCTAAATGGTTTCGGAATTTGAATCATCCAAATAAAATAAATTGAATGAGTTGAAAAAATAAAATTTAGTTAAATAAATAACTTACCATTCTACTGATAAAATTATTTTGTCATGAATATTGATATTATTTTATTGTTAAATAATTTTTATTATTAAAATTAAAATTATTATCAATTTTTATTGTTGTTAAAGTTATTATTATTATTATTATTTGTATTATAATTAATATTATTGATATTAATATTAATATTATCATTATAGATTAGTGTTATTATTATTATTAGTATAATTATTAATAAAATTTTTGTTTTTGTTTTTGATTTCCTTTTTGTTTTGTTTTTCACCAAACCATAGATCCCCCCCTTTCTTCTCCCCCACTATGTGTGTGTGGCACGAGCAGGCCCCAACATCACCTCCCTATGTATGGATTCCTCCCAATGTGGTGGTTTGCTTTCCGCCCTCCTCTCCTTGCCTAGGTGCCGCCTCTACCTCATACTGGCGCCGATCAGTCACCCCTCACCCTTCAGTTGCACACACTCTAAACTCACACCCTCCAGCCAATGTAACTCATGCCATCGCTCACCCTACCCAGTTGGCCCCACCTCACTAGCACACCCACCTATTCTTCCACCACGACCGGTGCCTCTCTCTTCTTCCGACACCACCCATGCCGATGGGTCCTCCCCCATGCCGGCCACTTTCCAAAACAACATCCCATCTTCCAGCCACTTTCCTAGCCATCAACCCCTCTTCAGGACTATTTTTTGGAAGGAGACCCTCCATGCCGATGCCGCCACCCCTTTCTAATTGTCGAGCGACCCCACTAATCGAGCGCACACCTACACCAACATCTACCTCATTTGTTCACAAGAAAAACAATTCTCTTTACTCTCAATTGGGCTCACAATGAACGACCACCACCTAAGGAAAGTGGTTTGTGTTATTTCTATTTTTTGTACACCGGAGATAAGGTGGGACTTGTTAAGTTTATTCATTTGGATTATTTTATTTCTATGTTGCATTGTTTTTAGTTGTTTTGTGATTGTAGAAGTGTGTTTGCAGGAAAATCTATGACACTGCGGTCAGTAGGCTATACGTACTTGTGTGCAAGTACAAGACATGTCACGTTGTCATGATCGAGTTGTGAGTCGAGGTAGGTCCCTTAATGTTCATTCAATTGAATTTATAATTTATTTATTACATTTCATTTCATTTATTTTCTTTAAATGTAACATAATATTAAATTATTATTTTTTGAATAATGAATTAATAGAATGAAAATTTTTATTCCTGTTCATTGCTCTAGAAATACTCTATGGATGGATTGTTTCATAATGGTGAAAAATTCATGTTTGGCCTTGGATCCTAATTCAGGAATTTTTATGTTTGGTTCTTGTTATATGTGAAATGTTTTTTCCAACATAGGATCAAGGTTTTCGGTTTTTCATAAGAAATCGTGTTTCATTAAGATGTTATTTAAGGCTGGTTTGTCCCTTGATTAATGTGGGGTGTGTTTGGATATTTGAAAATTGTTTTACTTGTGATTCAAATGTAATGATTTCTTTTATAAAAGGGTTGGCTTCTCGAAGGGTTCTTACTGTCCATTTGGAACATTAAAAAATGGTTCTATGGAAAAACTCATCATGGATAATGATCTTTCCATGGTTACATTGAATATGGTGGGAGGCACATGATAAGTTCCTCCCTCGTGTTCTAAGGGTTAAAAGGGAAGATGTTATTTCATGTGGTGAATCTGGTGTTTCCTGTTGTCTAAATTTGTTTTTATATTGTATGTGATTTGATGCCCGGTTGGCATCGGTTGGATCAATATTTTTGTTACAAATGTTGACATGGGAATGTGGCATAAAAAGTTAATTTTATGTGAACTATTTCTTCACTATTTTAGATTATGCACTAGTTAGTGCCCCATAGCTGGGAATGTTTTCTTATTATTGCTATGGGAGTGGGCCCCTTGAAAAATTCAGGTAGGGAAATGGTCTAGAATTATGGTTTTATGGCATCATTGAGTAGGGAATTCCTTCAGGATGAGTCACATGTATAATAAATTCTAGATTGTTCACAATCTCTTAGGTTCAACTCGTGTCCATTGGATTTTTGTTTCCTGCGGTGATGAATATGATGCTTGTATGTATACCTGTGTTCCCCTAGTTGTGTGATTACTATTGTGCCTTATTTTATTGTTTATTCTAGTTGGAAATTAGTGTGATTTTTTTGACTTGTTATCTTAAAATAGCATTCAAATAATACTGTTTTATTTTCTTTTTTAAAATATGAAAAATGAAAAAATCACATTCCCTTTAAAAATTCTATTGGCTCAAATGAAAGGACTCTAATTTTGAAACTGGTTAAGGGAAATGGTTTGTGCTTTGATTTTATGGAAAATATTTTGAAAAGATAACTTTTATAAATTGTAGTTCAATCTTGGAATTAGTGAATTATTTATTTATTGGATGTGCATTTGAAATAGATTGTTGGGCATGCCTATTGAGTTTTAATACTCATTCATATAGTGTTTACCTGTTTTTTGTTTTTTTGTAGGTTTGATTCATGCTCGTCCACTGTTGTGAATAGTTGGTTGTTAGTTGGAGAGTTACCCTCGAGGCCACGTGGATGTGTCTTGGGTGTCAGGTTGAGTTTGGTTGTTAAAATTTCATTAGTTTTTCAGTTTTTTGTTTCATTAATTGAAAATAATGAAATGTTCAGAAATGTCATTGAGTATGATTTGCACATTTATTTATTCAGTTTCCTTGTTTATTTTCAATGGGTGAAATCATTCCCAATTGTACTCTATTGATTCCCATGAACATGTCCCCATCAAAGGAGGATCTGGAATGCCACTCGGGCCATGCAGCATATTGGCTTGGGTAAATGGTTCATGGTCAACCAAGGTATGTTTGTGAAAAAATGGTATCTGAGCAAGTCAGTTCTTACGTTGACCATTATTAATTGAATACCAATCTGTATTTTGGGTTTACATGGTAAAATAAGTATAATTTTTGGGACTCGAGGCATAGGGATGGGAAGAATTTTAGGAACCCATGCTCGTTCCAAACCCCATGTTACCATGGGATGTCCCAATTGTTGGTGTCTTTTTGGTTCCTTTGAGTTTTTTATGTTGGGAATGAAAAGGGAATTGGGAAAGGGGTCTCTATGAGAACACATAGCATGGGAGGCCATGTGGAACTGGAGACATTTCCTTAGAATGCTCGATGTGGAAGTAGCGTGACTGGCTTATGGTCTCCAATGATATTTCTGAGTCATCCATCCACACTAGTTTCCCTCCAGCGACGTTTTAGGGTCATCTTTATTTCTAAAAAGAATTTGAAATTTTTTATTTTCGAAATGGTAAATTGTTGAATTTAAAATGGAAATGACCATTTTTTGACCAAGCTATTTGTTTCCTTGTTCCATACTATTATCCCCCTTGATGGTTTTATGGATGCCCAAGGTCCATCTTTACGTGGTAAATCCTTAGAAAAACCTCTAGTTGACCAGCCCAGAGACTATGTCCTCGAGTTTCAGAAGTTAAACCCTCCCCTCTTTTATGTTCAAGTAGATCTTGTAGGGGTGGAGATGTGGTTGTGGAAGATTTAGAGGAATTTATATTTTCTTGTGCAACCAGAGCCACTAGAGGTAAAATTGGAAACTATTATTCTTGAATGTCCATCCTGTAAATGGTGGAAGTATGTGTCTCAAATCAAGCCTCGGGAAGATCTCACCAGGGTGTTCTTCAAGTAATCATTTATCCAACAATGAATTTCTGAGATGATGAAGCCGAGGAAGAACATAGAGGTTTGTTGTCTTCAGAAGGGTGTTGTATATGTATTATAATTATATTGATTCATCATAGACCTAGTTCTATATGACCAATGGGTTGTTTCAAATGATCCCGATAAGGCACAGAAATTTGAGTTTGGGGTCTGACTGTAACAATAGTAGAAAGTGGCAGATCTCATCCTAACTGTCTTCTCATATGTTGTGAGATAACCCTTTCATGCTGAAGCTAATTTTGAAGGAGGACTCGGGATGGTGAATCCTCATTCGGATTCGGGGAGTGGTGTAGAAGATAGGGGTAGGAAGAATGGGAAGTGACTTGATGCTGGTGGCTGTAATAGTGGAATCAAGAGGCCTTATGACCTTCATGCATCCTATTCATATTGAAATGTCATTATCGGTCACTGGTGTAGTAAACATGGTTACAAGATCACGATGTGACTAAGTGCTCAGAGACCATGCCACACCTGTGGGCATCTAGAACTCCTACAGCGATTCTACCAAGGCTTTTACTAAAAGCACACTGATTCCAGAACTGGGGCGCCTAATGTAACCTCATCAAGTCAACAATATTAGAACAATGTTTGGGATCAGTTTGGGGTTTTCTCTTTTTAGTTTTCCCTGAATGTAGTGGTCCTCTTTTGTTATATTCTGTGGTGGTTTTTCCATTTATTTATATTAATGGTTTTTGCCGAACATATTTTAGACCATTAATTATTTGGAAGCCTATTTGGTCATATTTTTTGTCAGTTATGTTTTGGAATTTCTAAAGATTGACTGTGAGGAAAGAGATGATTCAATCATCGGTGCTCTGGCCATAGATCCTGGAGGGAATATGGTGTATAATCAAGAGAACTCCAACTGTGTAAAAAGGGTATTAGATTATTCTTTGTCCTTAGTGTTACATGGTTTGTGTTCTTATATGGGTGTGATGTTGTTGATATAGCGATGGTGGTAGTTTTGAAACTCTATCAGTTGGGCCATTCCCTTCTCCCCCTCATGGTGGTGGGTTTTTTCTTAGCATTGGAAGTTTTCAAGTTCAGTTAATTTCCACAGTTCTTATGGTTGGGGAATGCATAGTGGGACTCTCAGAGTTATATATGAAATAATTTAGTGTTAGCCTAATACTTAGGGTGGGGAGTCCATTCGAGCCTCCTTATGAGAGTATCATAGTTTATTTTCATGTATTGTTTGGTGGTGGCTGGCTTCGTGAAGAAGCACTGAATCCTATGTTCTTCCTTTTGAGTAAAAGTTGGGATTTGAGTATACCCAATGGTTCCATTGGACTAAGTTATAGGAATATATATTGGAGGTAATTTAGGATCGTTCTATTGTTGAAATGGATGGTCTGGTTTCTTCTTGGTAGTGGTTAAGTTGTTCATCTTTTGAGGATGAGTTGTGATTCAAGGGAGTTTGATGCCTGTTTGGATCGATCAACTAGAGTTGGGTAATAATTATGAAGTATTATATTTTGGTATAGAACTTTTGGAGTATTTTTGTGGGTAGAAAGCGTTATGGTGGGAAGAATTGTCACACCATGACCTATCCAACTATTTTATTTTATTATTTCTTCATACATAAATAAATATTATTAGGGTTCGGGTTGAGTCACGAAGGAAATTTTTGGAGTTTATGATAAAAAGTTCTTATTTTTTAGTTGATTCCACTAGCCCCATATGCCGAGCACATTTTGGAAACGCCACCCATCTTCTCCTAGGAAGCTGCGCGACCGGTCTATCTTCAATAAAAAGTGTAAAATTAGTAATTTTTTGTGTCATTTATAATTATTTATGGTTGTTAAAATTTTTACTATTATTATAATGATGTGAATAATTTTACTATTTTTTTATCATTTTTTATTGTTATTATTATTGTTATTATTATTTCTATTAATATTTGGGTCGATGCGCATGAACCACATAGCTAGTGGAAGCCATGCAGTTAGCCTAGACATCTATGAGGTTGCGACATATGAATCGACCAAATAAAATAAATTGAATGTCCAGATAAATTAAAATTTAGAAAAATAAATAACTTACGTTTTAATGATAATATAAAATTTTCATGAATAGTGATATTATATTATTATTAATGAATTTTTATTAATAGGATTATTTTTTTTATCATTTTTATATTAATTTTAATGTATTTTATATTATTATTAGTTTTATTATTATTGATATGAATATAAATATTATCTTTATAGATTAAAATTATTAAAATTATTAAAATTATTATTATTATATTTGTTTTTTATTTTATTTCCATTTTATTTTTGTCACCTGACCCTAGTTATCCCCCTATTTTTCTCTCCCTAACAATGTGTGCGGTATGAGAAGCACCCCCATCACCTCCGTCTAAGTGGAATCGTCCTAGCATGGGGGTTCGGTCGCCACAAATCATTTTCGGACTCATCGCCACCTCTACCTCGTACCGGCGCCCTCTGGCAGCCCTACACCATCCGAACACACTACCTATAGAGGATGCTGCTCTTACCATCACTCTCCACCCCTCGGCTGGCCTAACCTCACCGGTGCACCCTCCCCCCCCCCCCCCCTATCTGTCTTCTGTGACCGCTGCCTCCCTCTTCAGTCGGTTCTGCCCCTACTGACATTTCCTCTCCCTTCCAAACTCTATCATGGCCAAAAACCCATCTATCGGCCTCTTTCCCATCCAACAAACCCACTTCCTGCCTCTTTTCCAGTTAGGGACCCTCCCTTCCAGTGTTGCCACCCCTTTCTAGATGTCGTGTGACCCCTCTGATCAAGCTCACCCCTGCGCTGACCCCTACCTCGTTCATTTTCAAGAACAACCATGTGCATTAGATTCAATTGGGCGCGTAAAGAATGCTCGCCTCCAAAGTCTAGGGGTTTGGGTTTGTTTTATTTCACGTGCACCAAAGCTGAGGTGGGATTTTTATTGTTTATTTGTTTGGATTATTTTAAGTGTATGGTGTTGTTTTTTCGTTGTATTGTGATTGTTGTAGCATGTTGGAATGAAAATCCACGACATCATGATTAGCACGCTGCACATACTTGTCTATAAGTGAGAGATGTCTCACGTTTTCATAATCATTATATGAGTCAAGGTAGGTCCCCCGCTACACCTGTCTATGAATTTAGAATTTATTTATTTATTTTCATTTCATTTATTGTTGTTAAATGATAAATAATATTACATATAATTTTTAGAAAAATGATTTGATGAAAATAAAACTATTTATTCCAGTGAAATGAACTGGAAATATTCTCTGGATGGATTGTTACACAAATGTGAAAATTCCCATTTGGGCATTGAACATAATACAGGAATTTGAAAGTGTAGATTTGGTTTGACGTGAAATGTTTTTTTCTGTCATGTGATAAATATTCTTGGTTTCTCTAAAGTAATATTTTTTCTTCTAAATTTTATTTAAGGCCTTTTTGGCTCTTGATTAATGTGGGGTGATTTTGTATATTTTAAATTGTTTTTACTTGTGATGAAAATGTGTTGGATTCTTTTTGAAAAGTGGTAGTTTCTATAAGGGTTTTGATATACCTTTTGGCACTTTAAAACTAAATTTTTTTGAGGAAAACACTTCATGGATAATTCTCTTTCATCATTACATTGAATGTGGTGGGAGGCCAAGGCTATGTGGCTCCATTGTGATTGAATGGATAAAAAAGAATTATGATGTACCAAGTGGTTACTCAGGTTATGCATGTTGTCTAAATTATTGTAATATATATTCATGTGATTTGACACTCTGTTGGCACCGGTTGGCCTAACCATTTTGTTAAACATATTGACATGGGAACCGTGCATAGAAAGTGAATTTTCTCTAAATAATTGATGCACTAGTTTAGATTATGCAATAACTAGTTTCGTATAGTAGGGGAATCTGTTGTTATTTTTTCTATGGGATTGGTCCCCTCGACCAGGACAGTTAGGGTGATGGTCGGGCGTTAGGGCGTTATGATGTCATTGAGTATAGAATATATTTGGGACGAGTCAAAAGTATAGTACGGTCTAGATTGGTAACGAGCTACTATGTTTGTCCCATGTTTATTGGATTTCTATTTATTTTGGTGATGAATATGATACTTGATTGTATACTTTCATTACCCTGTGTGTCTGATTACTATTGTGCCACTTGTATTTTTTTCTTCATAGAAACAGGTTGGATGGTTTTGACTAGTTTTTAGAAAATGAATTTTGAATAATTTGTTTATTACCTTTGTTAAAACCCAAAACTCTAAACATCACATGCCCTTTGAAATTTAGAGTGACCCTAAGGGTTACGTGGAGGTGTCTTGGGCATTAGGATCAGTTTAGTTAATCATATTTTGTTAGTTGTTCAGTTTTTTGTTTCTTTAATTGTAATGAATGTAATGTTCAGAAATCACAATGAGAATGATTTGTGAATTTAATTATTCAGTTTCCTTGCTTATTTCCATTTTGAGAATTCATTCTCAGGTGTACTCTATTGATAACCTAGTGATTGTCCCAAGCCCAGGATACTGAGGAACACCTCTCGAGCCTTGTTGCAGATCGACTCGGGTGACGAGTTCATGGTCGACCCCGGATGGTGCATTAAGCATAATATGACAACAAATGTGGGAGATATGACTTGAAGTGCATTATTTCAAAACAAAATACCCATTGTAGTTTAAAACACATAAAAATTTTCCAAAACCAAGAAAATATTTTCCAATTGTTTTCAAACATTAGGAAAATGATACATAACTCATTTTACATTTGTTCAAATTGGACACACATCAATCTGGCATCTGATGTGGTCGATATGACTTGAAGTGCATGTTTTCAATAAAAAAGTATCATTTTATTTTAAAACACATATAAAAAAGTAAAATCTATGAAAATGATTTCTATAATGAGCCAAATCCATTTTGACTGACCCAGTGTGGTTTTTGAGGATTCTAGTGCTCAAATCATGATGGGATGTTGCATAAAGGTGTTGTATACTAAAAATACTAGAACATAGTGATTACACAACGTGAAATATTTACACACCGATTTAATAAGGTACAAGTATTATTTTTCCCTATTCACGAAATAGTGCGTGATGTGTAAATTATCAATATCAAATATTATA
Source organism: Viscum album (assembly GCA_963277665.1). Taxonomy (NCBI): domain Eukaryota; kingdom Viridiplantae; phylum Streptophyta; class Magnoliopsida; order Santalales; family Viscaceae; genus Viscum; species Viscum album. The sequence goes on from OY728120.1 coordinate 1,129,328,124, forward strand.
AGGTTTACTTTTTTGAAAAAATTTACTCTTAACATTTTTACACCATATAATTGGTTTATATGATCTATAAATCCTTTCTGTAGCATTTAAATTTATTGTGCAATGAATGGGTGGGGGTCAAACCACATGCTTCCATCCTTTCAGCATACTGCGGTTCCCTGCTAATCAATTTTCAGATACCATCAAAAAGAATTGATCCTTCTGTGTCCTTAATCGATTCATGGAGATCAAATTTGATTTATACACCTATTTCTTATGGGTCCTTATTTTTTGGTCTCATTTTCCTATTATTCTACTATCCACGAGATGGAGGATGATCAACATTGATTCTAAAGGGATTTTTTTGTTTTTTATTTGGTTGGCTGTGCAGTAATGTCCTCATATGTATGTCATTCTTGTGGTATAGGTGATCATAGATCCACAACGTGGTGCATTATCATGTGGAAAATGTTGATAGAATTTTAGTTTGTGGTTCATTTCATCTCCACTTATTGAGGTTCAATATTGATGCAATCATGATTAATCCCTTTGAATGGAAATGAAACAGACCTATTAATTATTGAATTAGATTAATAAATTGGATATCATTCTCTTGTTGTTTCTTTACAAGGTGATATCAATTTTGCTCAGGATTTGAAATATAGTGTGTTATCTTTGCCATTATTTTTTTACATGTTAATTTAATCTACATAGAAACATGTTGAATTAGTAAATAACATATATATCCAAAATTTATGGATAATATATTGCAATAATAATTATAGAAGATACATGTTTGTCATCAGGTGGTCAATTTAATTTCATTATAATTATATTAATGCAAGTAGCATGGTTAATTGGATTTTATCTTCCATGTGATTTGCAGAAATGATAAAAAATATGGAAAACATTAACAGTTGTTGGTGATAAATTAAAATTAATGTTACTCGAAAATGACACATATCTAGGTAATTGAAACTAGGAAAAATTTTGAGAGCATGTTATCCCTTTGTTTCCCTGTTAGAGAGTGATGCATAGGTTTACCATAGATAGAACTTGTAGATGAATTAATTAGTTATTTCAAGATGGAATATGATTCTGCTGTGTGATAATGATAATTTCGTTTTCTAGGGCCTTAGTTGACAATTATAGTGAAAAGTACGAGTTGTTTGTTTTGGAGTATTGAGATCTTGTTTTCATGATAAGGATGAATTTTTTGTTTTGAGGGACCAGTTTTCGTTTTGATATATTATTTTTCACAGATCATTTGTGGTGTGGTATTGGATTTGAGCCTTGTGTTTGGAACTTGTTATAGTTTATCCGGGGATGGTGGATATGTGGGTAGTGAGGCCTGAAAGGGACGTGATCCTTGGATAGATCATCCAAGGATAGATGATTCTATATGTGACAGGGAGCCTTTTATTATGACGACCCGTACCTCAGGGACCATGTCATGAAAACCCAAGCCCACCTTTTATAAGTAAGGGGTTGGTGACTAGAACTGAAAAGGAATACCCAAAATGGGAAGGCATTGATTTTAAACCTATAAACAATGTGACCGGGAAAATACAACCTCCATAACATAAAAGGGTACATTGAATGAAAAAAGGGGCTAGAATAGATGCTCCACTGGAATGAAAGTACAGTAAAGGAAGTACAAGCTCCATAAGTCATCCACTAAGTATCCTACAAGAAGGGTAGGTACAAATCAAGGTTAGAAGACAGTAAATCACTCTATGTCTGATGAACCACCTATAAGAACCATCCAGTCCTAACTCCCCACCGTCCCAGTCCATGATGTCTATCATCTGCACAAGACAAAATAGGTGTGGGTGAATCCCAAGAAGGGATGAATATATCATTACTCAGTACAGACACCATGTCCCCTAATGGTCTCTCAAAAATCCAATAGTAAAAATACCACAACGTAGTATAACTCAAAGAAATATATCAAACTCATAGCACAAAGTAAAGAATCATTTAACACCATGTTTATCTTAATGTACATAGGTATGGATTATTAGTCATAAAGCTATTTCATATTATTCTCTTGATAAGTTTTTCTACTAATCAAAGAAGGGTCTCTGTACTACAGATCCAAAAGGTTTCGCTCTGTTGATGATCCATGAATGATCACTCCATTTCTAATCCACAAAGGGTCACCCAACTGCTGATCCATCATGGGATGCTCTACGGTGGATCCACGTCGGGTCGCACTACTATCGATCCATGAAGGGTCACTCTCATATAGATCCATGAAGGGTAACTTTTATACTTATCCACAAAGTGTCTCTTTTTTTTGTGATCCATGAAGGGTCACTTTTTTATTTATACACAAAGGGTATATTTTTTGGTGATCAATGAAGTGTCTCTTTTATGTCGATCCATGAATGGTTTCTCTTCATTCTTCACGTCAAATCCAACCCCTAGATTCCCTCACTCAGCATGCTAGATTTCCAGAGGATCCACTACTAAATACATTATCGTATTTCAACTGCCACAAACTCCCACAGAGAAGTAACCCAATTCACCTACTTGTCATAAGGGTTCCAACCTGATAGACGACACATCAATCGAACATCATGTCTTTAAGAAATAGGGGAAAAGGTAAATATGTCCTTGTTGGATTTGAGTCTAATCTAACCCAACCATACTACAACATCTAACAAAAATTAAGTGGATTATCTGAAATGGAAACCTCATCACAAGGGTCCTCTCGGCACAACAGTTCATCAATCAGACATTCAGTCTGATAGTTAGGGAGTTTGAGATAAATGAGGTTGGTCAGGTCCGTGTCTGGACCGACCCATTCAGACCGACATGACTCGATCCAAGGGTTTAGGATAGGTCCATCCCAGCCAGATATTGGGAACAGAAGTCCGTCCCATAGTTGTCCCGACCCTCCAGGTGGGGTGCGACCCAACTTTAGAAACACGACCTATGAAGCAGGACAATTCTCACGCTCATACACGGCTTAGCTGCATCCAGTTCTCTAGCCTAGAAGCGCCGTCAATCACCATCCATTGTCAAGCGTGGTTATCCGAGGTGTCAGCCAATTCCTCTGCACGCGGTCTACAGACTATGTGTCACTATCGCACTGAGTGACCAGATGTATCTGCTCCATCACACGGCTCCGGTGGGCACCACGCCCCCCCCCCCCCCCCCCACCATGGCCAGCCCGTCACCACTCTATGCTGGCACCAGCATGCCAACCGTTTTCTTGGTGGACTACCTGATACACTCTGTTGTTCCATTCCTCACTCCACATGCGCCTATAGTCCTTGGGGATCACCCTCATCACCGCGAAGGCTTCAAATCCATCTCGCTATTAAATTGAGAATACAACCTCCAAGAACACACAAGTGGAGGTGCTCATACCCCATTCGTGTCATCCTAGGCCCTCTATGTTAGAGATAAAATATAAAGTGGAGGTGAAGGGATTTATTTAAAATCATACTATCAATAATTCCCCCCAATACCCCAAGTGTAACACCTTTACAAAAGAACATTCTATTCAAGGATCAATCAATTAATCGTTTGATTCGTGCTCGTTGTTTTAGAACGATGAATGTTGAAGTTAAACACAATGTAAAACCCTACCTTTATACATTGGATCTGTTGAGGGTGAAGTGATATTTCTGTGTCGTCATTGATCCGCGATCGTTGGAATTCATCACTGCTCATCGATCTCCATGTCCATTTCTCCAACATTCATCGTCCCATGATATTGTTCTTCATTGGAGAGTAATTTTGATGTAAATTCATCTGGGATGGTCTGTTGATTAGTTTCCCTCTCCTCAATGCATCAAAAAAATAAATGAATACATCCCCACAATGTCTCATTTATGAAACAGGATCACTGTTACACATCATTAACGCGTCATTATTTTGCGAGTTCACAAGCGATTAATGGGTCTCATTAATTTGTCTCATCATTTCCTCGTTGCTGCATTGTAATGTCTCCATCCTATTCATGTCCATTGCCATGAAATATAAAATAAATTTTTCTATAGTTATTTTATTTATTCCTAAAAAGACTAAATATAAACATCATTTGGCTCTTTTTGGATGAAATTAAGTACTTTCTTGGATAATCACATTGTTCTAAATTCTACAGTTCCCTCGACATTTTAATTCAAGCACCAGTTCAAAATTTTGAAAAAAAGCACTCGCACATTTATTTAAATTCACTGAAAAATGCTCAAAAACATATTCTAGGCTCACCGGGCCTTGGAATCACATGGCTTCAAAGATGGTGGACTCCTAATAATTTCATTAAAGTGTGCAAAATTTATAGGTCACTACATTAACCCCCCTTAGGGATTTATGTCCCTAAATGCCAACTAAGGACTAAAAAAATAAATGGGGGTATTTCGCATGAATTTGAGCCCCTCGCTCCCATGTGTTGTCCATGAGATTCCAATGCTTCCAATGAATGTGAACCAGAGGAATTGACTATATGCGATGGGTCCACTCCAATCGGTCCTCTATCTCCACTGGGTACTCCACAAAAGTTTCCCCATCATAATTCATCAGCGGGACATGGTCGATGATGTGAGAAGTTTTGTGCACACACCACCTCAGTTGTGATACGTGGAAGAGATTGTGAACCTTCTCCATATATGGTGGTAGAGCTAAGTGGTATTCCACCTTGCCCAGTCTTTAAAGAATCGTAAAATGTCTAATGATCCTCGATGAAAGCTTGTTTCCCTGGAATGATCATCATAGTCCTTGTTGAGGGTAGGCTCATAGGAATATGTGGTCCCCCTCATGGAACTACAAAGGTCTCTGCCACCTATCTACTTATGATTATTTCCGGCTCATTGTAGTCTTCATATTCTTCTGTATGACCTGACCCTTTTTTGTGTTAGCCCATTCCATCTCCAGACCTACATGTGCTGACTCCCATGGGTCTGTACAGCACAAAGGCGATCTACATGGTTGTTCATAAAATTCCTTAAAAGGCGCCATGCCAATGGTGTAGTTGTATATATTGTTGTACAAAAACATTTTTCATGATAGGTGGTCCTCCCAACTACTACCATAGTCTAGGAAACAAGCCCAAAGCATGTCCTCCATAGCCTGAATGGTCTGCTTTGTCTAACGATCAATCTATGGGTGGAAGGCTATTCTCAATAGCAGATGAGTCCCAAATTAGTCATTGAATCCCTTCCACAACTGAGAATTAAAGATTGCATCAAGATCATAGAATATATTCAAAGTAACCCAGTGATGCTGCACAATCTCATGAACGTAGAGGCATCCCGATCCCTCTACTAAACCCTTCTCTCGAAAAGTGAGGATGTTTGCAAACATGGTATGTCTATCAACAAATAACCAGATGGAATCATGACCCATAAAAGTATGTGGTAAAACCATCACGGAGTCCATAGATATCTCACCCCAATTCCATTTTGGTATCTCGAGGGGCTGTATCAAACCCGCTCGTACCTGATGCTTAGCCTTTACCTTCTGGAAAGGGAGGCACTTGGAAATATACTCTGGCACTACCTCTTTCATTCCCAACCACTAGTATTGTCATCATCGGTCATGGAAAATCTTTTCAACTCCTAGATGTACTTCAAAAGGGGGATGTTTGAAACTATCTTAGCACCACCTCTTACAACGCCACTGGTACAACAGTGCGCCCTATGAAAAGGATGACCTTATCCTTATCTTCAAAATATCTGTCAAGTGCATGTCCTATGGATATCTGAGCACTTTTTGTCTCACAACCACTATATTTGACTTGTGCCTCCATGACTTGGTGTAATAGCGATAGGGATACTACCATTGACTGAAGTAAAATGGTCTTATCTCTATCCAAAAAAATATCTGAAGCAAGGCCATCTTCTCTAAGACCTCATTTAGTAACTATGAACTCGATCTCTAGCTGAGAGCATCTGCCACCATGTTCCCCTTCTTAGGATTATAGTGTATCTATAAGTCATTGTATTAGAGGAATTATAACCAACAACCCTATTTCAGGTTTAGATCCTTATACAAAAATATATATAAGGGGCTCTTGTGGTCCGAGTAGATGATGTACCGATTTCCCATCTAGTACTGTCGCCACATCCTTAGTGTGAATACCACTACTACTAACTCCATATCCTGAGTTTCATAGTTCTACTCATGAGGTCTCAACTATCGTGAACCATATGAAATCACTACATAACCATGCATCAAGACACACCCTAGCCCGGTTCCTGATGCATCATAGTATACCACGTAATCGATTCCCTCCTTTGGCAGCATCAAGATGGGAGAACTGGTAAACCTCAACCTCAACTTCTGGAAGCTCTGCTAGAATCCATCCATCCATACGAAGAGTTTTCCATTCGTTGTGAATGATTTCATAGTAGATAATATTATAGAGAAGTTCAGTATGAATCTCAGATAGTATCCTACCGTCCGAAAGAAACTTCATTCCTTCGTAGTGCTCCTGGGTGGCTCCCAAGGAAGCACCACCTCTATCATTGCTAGATATTCTGCAAATATGGCCTCTAAGATGACATTTCCCAAGAAAGGGACCTTTTTTATTGAGAAATCACACTTCTTGATATTTCTGTAATGTAGGTGCTCCTAGAGCATGTCTAGAACTTTCCTTAGGTGTACAACGTGCTCCTACTCTAACACTGAGTACACTAAGATATCATCAATGATGACTACCACAAACCATTCCATGTAAATCTGGAAGATCCGATTCATGAGTCCAATGAACATGAATGAGGAATTTGACACAATGAATGGGATCATTATGTACTCGTAATATATGTATCGACATCTGATGGTCATCTTCAAGATGACCTCATCTCGCCTGTGGAGATTGTGATAGCCTGATTTGAGGTATATATTTGAGAACCACATTGCTACCTTCACCTAATCAAAGAGGTAATCTGTCCTTGTTAGTGGATTTTTGTTCTTCGTGATCACCTTGTTTAGGTGCCGGAAGTCTATGCATAGCATCATGTTCCTATATTCCTTCTTGGAAAACAACACCAGGACATCCCATGGAGAAACATTGGGCCTTATGATCCCATTCCTCTACAGGTCCACCAATTGTACACTCATCTGCTAGAGCTCTACAGGAGCTATATGATATGAATGTGTAGATATCAATGCTATTCCTGGGTATAAGTCAATGTAGAAGTCTACCTCTCTACGAGGAGGTAGTCCAAGGATATATTCGGTAAAGACTAAAACACACTCATCATATACCACAGGAAACTATGGACTCTCCCCATCCACCATATCTAATTTCATTCTATCCAATCATTGAGTTATCTTATACACCCTTCGATGTGAGAGTCCATCAGGCACTGCTCTATCTTAATTCACACCCACAAAAGAAATCTAACATCCATCATTGTGTGTACATCAGACTCTACATATCAATAAGTCAATTAGAGTGTGAACTGCTGAGAGCCAGTCCATGCCCAATATTACTTCGTAAGGATTCAAAGTCTCTAATAAGAGATCCCATATGAAACTCTCTCCTAAAAGAGTATGATCACACTGTCTGTACTATCGTTTGACCATTGAATCTCCTCTGGTGGGGGTCTCTAATAATAAGGATCGTGAAAAAGGCTTTATCAAAATTTCCAAGTTCCGCAAAAGATCATTATTTAGGAAAGAGTTACTAGAAACCATTTTGATAAGCCCTACTGCTAAAGTAGATAAGACATATATTGTACAAAAAATCATCTCAGGAATGTCTGGGTAATAAGCCTCTACTACATAAAATTGGGCATGTCCTCATCCACCAATTACTTGAGTTCGTGGTAGACTTCATGGGGATGGTGGGGGTAGTGCCTCATACCTTCATCCACCTCCAAACGCTCACGCCACTCCCCTACCACGACCACCACCCGATGATGCCTCTGCTGCTGTCTCGACAGTCCCTCAACAATCTTCCGAGCATCCTTGTGGTAAGTCGGATAGTCATGAGATATCTTACCATGTCAACTATAGGAGTAACAAGATTCGTCCCTCTGCTAACATCCTCTTCCTTGTGATCTCCATACCTCGGACCATGCATCTTGAGGTCTTTCTTTAGAATGTTGGGCCCATTTGGGCCTCCTCATCATCTTCCTACTGCCTACTACAGACGACTCATCCAACAGTCATCTGGCGGTGTCTCTCATCATCACTGCCTGCTCGAATAGGAAGCTCTATACCAATAGATCTTTCTCGAGTACTCTAGCCTTCGTCGGGATGCTGAGAAAAATCCTTGATGCCCTAATCTCTCGTTGGATCCCCTTCTCGATGGTCCAGGCCCAGAAAAAAGAATCTCATACCATGTCAGTGGAGTTGTTGGAGAGTTTAGTATGCCTTACTGAGTACTGGACCATAGTCATATTTCCCTGTTGTATTTGCAATAACTCTGGAAGATGCACTGAGCATAATGTTCTAGTTAAGAAATCTGCCCTGAAGAGTCTCTCCAAGTCCAACCAGGAATGATCTATCTCCTCAGGTGTCTGGAGAATCTAGCTCCACCATCTCCCTGATGTTCCCTGATAGAGACTAGTATCTAGGATCGACATATGGTCTACTAGGGCCTCAACCTAGTGAAAAACTCATACCATAGTCTCCAGCCAGTCCATAGCTATGTATAGTGTTGTCTCACCTCAAAACCTTGGACTCTTTATTCTCTGGAACTTGTGAAACATGCTCAGTCAGCGTGCATTATCCGATGGTGGTGCTGGTGGAAACTGCTACCCTAAGGGTGGTCCTGCTGCTGTTACACCACCCGAAGGTGTCATCGATGAAACTCGGTCCTACACTGACATCACATCACTTGGTGGGCTATCATCCTCATATCTCTTTGGAATTCTGGTTGGCTATCTTCGTGGAGGAATCATGAAATGAAACAGATGTTCCACGACCAATATGTTATTCCAGGAGAGTTGACACAAAAAAGATCAATATTAACCCATTTTCAAAACACTTGCAAGCAGCGTTTTCTTGTATTGAGTCTAAAAACATAATTCCTGGTCATGGTGTGTGGATATGTTTCCCACTGAACCTACACTGGACTCCTTGGACTGAAATCCAAACTCTAGACACCTATCACAATTGTGAAAAGTACATACTCTTAGTTATTTTGGTAGAACCGACAACACATTGATCCATCTTTGTAATGAACCATCCCCTGGGGAATGTGTCGTGACAACCCCAAGCCCACTTCACATAAGACAAGGGCTGGTGACTATCATCAGAAAGGCATTCCCAAAATGGGATGAAATTTCTTTGATACATTTAAACACGTAGATAGGGAAAATAACACCACCACAATGTAAAATGGTACACTAAATGAAAAAAGGGGTCAGGATACAAGTCTATCAGGAAACAAAGTACTGTAAAGAAAGTTCGAGCACTAGATTCCATCCACCAAGGATCATACCAAAAGGGTAGGTAAAACATACGGTCAAAATTCATTGTAGCACACCACATCTGATGATCCACCTCCATGAACTTTCCAGTCCTAGATCCCCATTTTCCTAGTCAACGCTGTCCGTCGTCTACACAAGACACAACAGGTGCAGGCAAAGCCCATGCAGGTGTGTGTATACCAATAGTCAGTAGGGACCCCGAGACCCCCGATGGTCTCCCAAAAACTATTATGAAAAAATATCACAAACTAGAATACCGCAAATAATGATCTCAGAAACATAGTATAAAGTAAAGACTCAGCTCACACCAGGTATAACATGAATTATAGTGGTAAGGATGATTACTTGTAAAGCTAGATCATCATATTTCGTTGAGAAATTTTAATACTAATACACAAAGGTTCTTTGTACTGCTAATTCACAAAGGGTCTCTCTGTTGCTGATCCATGAAGGGTTTCTCTACTATTGATCTAAAAAGGGTCTCCGAGCTGATGATCCAAAACAGGATTCTCTATTGTTGATCCATGTTGGGTCGCACTACTGCTAATCCATGAAGGGTCATTCTCGTGTAGATATTCAAGGGGTATCTTTTAGAAATATAAACAAATGGTCTCTTTTATTTCGATCCACAAAATCATGCTTTTTGTCGATACACAATGTGTCGCTCTTCATTCTTCACATCACAACCAGCCCCTGGATTCCCCTACATAGCATAATTTATTTCTACAAGATTTAAACCTCAAGAAATCCATCTTATCCGAAATACCATGAAGTCCCACATATAAGAAACCCAAATTACCACTTTTTTGTAGGGGTTCCAACACAACAGACAACGCATCAATCGGACGCCCAGTTGGTAAGATATAGGCAAAACGGTAAATCTGGCCCGGTTGGATTTGAGTTAGATCCAACTAGGCCATAATCCAACATCATCGAAAAATAAATTGGTGTATCTCCAGAGGGACACCTCATCTCAAGGGTCCTATCACTGTAGATGATTCATCAGTCAAATTCTCGGTATGATAGTTATAACATTTTAGTGAAATATGGATGATCGGGTACGGGTCTGGGCCGACTCGGTCAGACCGACCAGAACCGACAATGTCCAAGGCTCTGACAAGGGTCCAGCATGGGTCCATACTAGCTAGCCCATTGGGACCATGGTTATGGACCGCCAGGTGGAGTGTGGCACACATGTAGAATCCCGACACGTGCAGTGGACCAGTTCTCCCACTCAGATGCGGCTCAGATGCGTTTGGTTCCCCTGCCAAATGGTGTCAGCTAATGCCTCCCTTTGTAATGTGTGGCTCACCGAGTGGCTGAACGATTCCTCTACATGTTGTCGATACACCGTGTGCCACCTATGCACTGAGTGGATTGATGTGAATACTCCTTCGCATGCTGCCGACGGGCACTGCAACACAACAATGATGGGAGACACACCACATCACCACCGTGATGCGCCGACAGGCTTCCCACCATCCTCTGCCCGTGGCCTCTAATGGATAGTTACTTGGAGGACCTTGGGACATGATTCAGTGGTCTTTACCTCATGACACCTACTCTTACGGTCCTTGGGTATCACCCCTATTACCACTAATACTTCAAATCTTTCCCGCCTTTACATTGAGATAACGACCGCCAAGAATGCACGGGAAGAGGTTCTTGGTCCTTGTTCGTTTCATCCTGGGCCCTCCGTATAAGAGGTTAAATAGAAAGGGGAGGTGAAGGTATTGATTTAAAATCATACTATCAACAAATCCTGCATAAAACCCCAAGTGAAACACCCTCCAACAAAAACATTCGATCTACGGATCAACCCATTCGTCGGTTGATCAACGCTTGTTGTTTTAAAACATTTAATGGGGAATTTAAATATAAAGTAAAATGATACCATGATAAGTTGGATATATTGAGGGTGAATTGATATTTCCATTTTGTCATCAATCCGCCATCATAGGCATTCATCACCACTCATCGATCTCCAGGTTCGTTTCACCAACTTCTGTCGTCCCACAATCTTGTTCTTCGATTGTGAGTAATTTTTCAAGCGATTGATCTGGGATCACCCATTGATAAATTTACCTCTCCCCAATGCATCAACACAAATATATAGAAATATTATGTTGATGAATTTAATTTATGAAATAGTGTCACTGTCACACGTCCTTAACACGTCGTTACTTTGTGATTTAATGATCCATTAATGTGTCTCGTCAATTCCTTATCTCTCAACTATAGCATTATCGTTCCATGATCCTCTATTGATAGGAAATATAAAATATCATTTTCTAAAGTTATTTTATTTATTTTTAAAAATCCAGAAAATTGAATTTTTTGTTTGGCCCATACCAGTCTAACATAAGACCAATGTAAGGAATTCTCAGTGTTTCAAGTTAAACGGTTCGAAAAAGATTTTTAATCTGAGAACTAGTTCAAAATATAGAAAATCATACCCACACATTTATTTAAACATATCGAAAAAAGTTCACCAACCACTTTCTGACTCACCGGGCCATGTAATCACGAACCATTAAATCTTGTGGACTCATTATAATTCCATTAATATAGGAAAAATTTACCTGGAATATTCGGGTCACTACATCCATGATGTGGACAAGGATAATTATTCTGATGTAAAGATGAATCAGTATATGCTTGTGGGTGTTGGTGATCGAACCATAGGGTATGAAAGGGGTTAAATATAGTCTTTACCATTGATTATGTGCTGAGAGATGGAATGCTCTCTATAATTTAGTTAATGGGTGACTGTTGGTTTTCTTGTTTTTATTTTCATTCCATTTCCCACATCTTTAGGTAGATGGAGGTTCATGGATTCATGTTCTTTTTAGTGGTATATTATAATGTTTTTCCTACATTATGTAGATATATGATTCTTCTAATAACAATTTGAATAATTATTCACCCAATGGGATGGTTAGTGATGGAACAAAAATGATTAAATGATTTTTATTCTGATAAACCATTGAATTGGTTTCCATTATGCCTTTAGGGTATGGACATCACCATGATGTATAATTAAATCTACTGTCATGTAATATGGAAAATGGTTAGTGGTTAATTATTTACTATTGAATTAATTAATAGAATAAATTTCTCAGAAAAATTTATTAATATATCTCTTTAACTAATGGTAGTTTTCTTATAAGATATGTGGTCTTATCCGTGGAAGTCCGGTGTCTGAGAGATGTTAGTTGTAGCTGAGTCAAAGAAAAATTTATTCCCATAGATTACATGTTGTTTTTATTATGTCACTTATATTATGTGGTTTCATATTATACCATACCAATGTTAGTTTGAGAAACTAACACCTATTGGACTCTGGGATGGTGTTTTATCCAAAACCCCAATTGGAGGATGGAAGGATGGCTACACCCTCTAGAACCTCTCTCTTAATTTGGTAGTTACATAAATTAGTATTCATGTTATTTATATTTCCCTTATATGTCTTGAGTGTTATAATGGATTGTGTTTATTTTAAATATATGTATTACCATATATAATATCCACAAGATTACTCTATGTATGACATGTATAGGTTGTGATGGATTAAATGACTTACTCAGTGTATGGGTTGTAATGGATTGAGTTATAAAGAATAATGTTTGATATACCTGAAACATGATATGGTGGATCCTAGAAACTACCTGGTAATGATAGGATGATTTGTGATATGGGAAGGATTGGTTATGTGATTGGTGAGCTGTGATTCCATTCCTAAGTGTGATTGGGCTGGCATTATTTTGTAAAGAGAGATACATGGACACACAACGATGGGGATGAATAGAAAACTAGAAGGTAAATTGGATAAAGGTACCCTTAATGTTTTATAATTATATTATATGCTCTCGTTTATTCAATACATGGTGATAGATGGCCATAGTGGGGTGATAAACATAGTATACCTATTTTGTTGTGGAATTAGTTTCAATGTTGTTCATTACTTTTAACATTCTTTATTTATTTTTTTCAAGATAGGGTATGGGAAGGATCCAATAGAGAATACTTGTTTTATCAACCTATTTATATATAATCTATATTTAGTTTATCTAGGAATCGTTGGTGATTAGGTTGGATATTACTATCTTGATGTTTATCATGAGTTGTTTGGGAATAGAGGTCGCTTTCATCTTTAACTTTTTGGTTCTCATCTATTTTATTTTAGTTTTTAGTAATATTTTAAATTATATGTTTTTACTTGTGATTTCATCTAATTATATATGTCTAAGAGGTTTTTCATTTTGTATCCTTCTCATCTCTCGCTTCCTCGTCATTCTCATAGAAGATAGTGCTTTTTATATGCTTTTTTACTCGGTCATCAGTGATAGAGCCAAACTCGAGGCATACTAGATGAGAGACATGGGAAGTCACCACCTCTCTCCCATAATTACATAATCTTTTTGGGGAGGGGGTTGTGACAGAGTTCTTTGAAATATTCAATTTGCGGGATAATATGGTGTTGGACTAATGTATAAGTGAGGACTCATGGGTTTCTAGGGAAACAATGTCAGCTATGTTTAGTAAGCAACGTAATCACTGGAGAATATTGGGACATGGTTATTTGTGGACTCATATGATATGAAACATAGAATTCTAAGATTTATATCCTTTCTAAATGAATTGATACTCATTGTATGGTAGATACCTATAAAACAATCATGCATCATTGTTAATTGTTCATGTGAATGAAATTGATAAACATTGGGATAGGCTAAATACATAAAAAAAATATAATTTAATTAATTAGGTAGTTGATTAGAAATATTACACAGTCCTATATTAGGATTTCTTACAATATTATTTTCTGTGGGAATGGCCCTAGGTTGACATCCATGTATTGGTCATGCAAAAGTTGTTTAGTAGGATGTGCCAATAGATCATCATAGATGGGAGGATTTTGAGAATGAAAAATGAAGGACACATTGAGATTTAAAACACCAAATTCTACTAAAAATGAGGTATTTTATTTGTTGAAATCAAAGGTTACTTGTTGGATATTGATGTAGATATATTTTAGTTTGATCCTTTATTTGAATAGGTACTGAGATTTCATATTTATGATAATGCTACATAGAGTAGTGAGGTTGTGGTTGTTCTTGTTCATAGGGGATTATGAGGAGTCTGATGTATTTTAGGATATGTTTATAGAACAATTCAGTTAAGTGTTTCTTTCCATGTACAAAAAGGAATATAGTAACTAGGAATGACTTACCCTTTGGTAGGGGACCACCCATTTTTGAGAGTATAGGTTCTATTACATGACCCCTCTACTACATGATTCAGACCCATTACCATCTGAGGAGGCTAGAGTGAGGAATTTTTTGGAGTCCTTGCATCTACATATCCAACGACAGGTCACCTTATTTATGATGAAGACATTTCTCTAGGTGTTTGTAATAATGGGTCATAAATATGATAATGGGAAAAATGGATCATCATGTTTCAGGAGTCGTCATAATTCCTCATGAATTATAGCTGTTTTTAGGGGTTCCCAGTTTTCTGTGAATAATAGTTTAGGGTTATTCAAGGTTACATACCATCTCTCATCATCTAGTTTCTCATGTTTGGGGGATCTTAGACCGATTCCAAGGGATTATACAGATGTTTTTACTATATAGGATGAGGTTATCAGTGGTGAGAGTTCCCGATCATTATGACTAGTTAGTGTGTATGATGTGCTCCGCATAAGGTTCCTCCATTGATTTATTTTTAGTTAAGGAAGTAGCAATAGGGTGATTTAGTTTGGTATCAATAGAGAGGAGATTGGGTATGAAGCATATTGTCCCAAGATCCTCACTATCCATTGAGAGAAGAGCACATCCATGGTGGTGACCTTCGGCTGGATCAGATAAATCATGGATTTAGTCATCATTGGATTAGTAGTTGGTAATTACCTGGGTTGTGGTAGAGTAACCAAACGTATTTCTAAAGTGGTTTTAGTGTTACCCCTAATGGGAGATCAGGTTGGGGATCAATCTATATTTAGTTTTGTCTCTTATCCCAATGTATCCATATTGAATGAAACCTTGTTATTTGAGAGGGATGTTAGTAATGAATGATGATCTATTACATGAACATTTTTTTCATAGTTTTTCCCCATGATATTCACAAATTTTCTTTAGGAATAAGATGATAGATGTTTGAATCTTTTTACCGATTATTATCACATGAGCCATGTGAAATTGAAAAACATATATCCTATTCCCTATATTGAGTTTTAATTTTGTTATATGAAAGGATTACTATGGATCCCAATAATTAATTTTAAATATGTATATCATAAATACGGGAGATGTTTGAGGATGTATAGAGACTTCTTTATACTATCATCATGTGAATTATATGATCAAGTTGATGTCATTCAGTGTGAAAAAAATTAGTTGTGTTCACAGGGTTTATCAAAAAAGTGTTTAGAGAGTTCCTTGATAAGTTCAAGTTTATTTTTATCAATAAAATCCTTGTTTTCTTCAAATATTCGGCGGATAATTCAGAGTTTCTACGTGTCATTTCTTATGGTATTCATCATTTGAATATATTCATATTGTTCATAAATATTGAATTCATGGATCGTTTTTTCCTTGGGGTGGGCTGTGTCCCATCAAAGAGTAGATATAGATCCTTCAATGATAGAGGTAGTTGTGACTTGGGAATCCACAATAAATTGGAATTATAATGGAGTTTCCTTGGTCTCTCATGGTATTATAGTAGGTTAATTTCCAATTTATCTCATGTTTTGATTCAGTTGATAGCATTGTCTGGAAATTATTAGGCATTCATGTTAAAAAACTAGTGTCAAGTAGCATTGGTGTTCCATAAGAAGAATATGTTCTATGATATGTTTATTTTTTTCTAGTATAATGAGTTTAGTTTAAGGTTTTCTATGACACTTCATGTCTTATATTGGGCTTCATTCTATTGCAGTAGAGATCAGGTGTTTCTTATGGGTCTTGACAAATACATCTCCATGAGATTATATATGTAACCAAAGATATAGAGTTGTTAACAGTGGTGTATTATTTAATATTTTGGAAAAATTACCTCTTTATATAATAAAATTTTTGGTTTTTACTAAAAATAAGAGTCTAAGGTGTTTTTTCTAAAAAGTTAATTAAATATGTGTCAGTTTTTGTGGATGTAATTCTTAAAGGATTATGACTTTGATATTTTGTATACATGGGGAAAGGGAAATGTTGTTGCATTTTAAAATAATTAATCGAGTGATTTAATTCATGAATTTATGGTTTCTTAGATAGTGATCGATGAACACTCCATGGAACATCTTGATATGGGAGATGTTAGAGGTAGATGATGCCTTTTCAAAAAAATAGGTCATTCATTATTGGTTCAGTTGGTGGAGGAGTCCTGAATAGGGGTTTCCTAGGTGTATGTCTAGATATATATAGTCTTTTCTTAATTGTTCAATCTTTCACCATTGGTGGTATATCCCAATGTGATGAAGATGTGCCATGTTATGAGAGGTCATTTTTTGTCGAATGTGATGAAATGTGTAGTTGAATTTTTTTCCTGATGTTTTCCCTTTATAAGGTGATGGATGAGCATCATGCTCCCAATGATATTTTCTATCCATTAGATTATTGAGGTAGAAGTGGGATTAAAAATCAATGGGATTCATTAAATATTTTTATCAATCTCATGGAGTATATGATTCTATATGGTTGATAGAGATCTCTTTTACGAAATCATCCCACTTCATAGAAATGAGGGTGTTGAGCTCAATGAAGGTTTTATCATGGGCGTATCTAGAGGTTGTGGTGAGACTCCATGGAGTCTTGTGGATGATAACATCTAATTGATATAATCATTTTTACTCTATGGTATGAATAGGTATATAAAATGATTTTTATTCTCAGTTATTACTTTTCTCTTCTTTTCACCTAGATAGGGATTGATAAATGGAGTGGACAATCTAGACTCTTGATGTTATGTTTAATTATCAGGTCACTGATTTTGTAGGTTAAGGGATAAGGAACCTTCTATTGGTTGATTTTTCATAAAATAATAATTTTCATTACTTATTTTCTATGGTGTCATTTGATTATTTTTAGATCCTTCCATTAATTTCACAACTATTTTAGACTAGGGTCAGAGAGGAAGAAATTATAAAGTTGTAACTAGTAAATAATATGAAAAATATGGTCCACGAAAGTCTTTAGGGGATAAAATAAGTTTAGGAACATCATAAATCCTATGATGATCATTGGAGGAGACCGAGGGCGTTCGATGTTGGAGATCACCTTTTCATGATGGTGACTTCTCATAAGGGGGTATGACGATTTGGTCATGGGAGTAAGCCTTCTCCCCAATATTTTGGTCCATTCAAGAAGTTGGATCCTGATGGTTTCATGGAATAAAAGATACAAATCCACCCATAACTGATCCAAAATTCTTGATTCTATTCATGTGTCTCATCTCCATCATTATCTTGAAGACAACTCACATGTAATCAATTGGGGAATGATCGATGTGGATGATGACGTGACAATCGAGGAGTAACATGTGGAGATATAGTACCACCAATATATGTTTTTTATCTTGTTGATATATTCCCATGGTTTATATCTTGTGGATATATGGTGGAATGTAAGAGATTACATAGTAATGTGAGGAAAATATTCTGTTCAGTACCCTGATATGTTTGATTATTATGTCTTATCTTGTAACATTATTCCATTGTGTATAATGACTATTCTAGATTATTAGATTTTTATCCTATTTATTTTTATTTATTTACTATCATGGGGGGTTATCTTCTACATGAGAGTGTTTATTAGTTGGTTTCAATGGTTTCATGTTTTTTTAGTTGTTTTCTATGAGTCAAGATGTTGAGGTCCCGGGATGGTGAGATCTATGAGAGCTATCTCATGTGGTGGATGTTTAGAAAACCCATTTTCTTTTTCTTATAGGTGATAGATTTAGTATTTTCATGGAATATAAATGTTTGATAGGTATCGATTATTAGTGAAAAAATCCCTATGGACCGCCCCTTTTCATGTTTCTAAGAAACATGGTTCTCATAAAAGATTGGTAATTAGTCTGGAGGTGTTTGTTGATAAAAATTGGGGATAATGAGATTACCAGCCATGTAATATTTATTCTCTATATAAATAAGGTTCATTTATTTTTATATATGGTGGATGGGATTCTTCATGAAATGTAAATAATCTGTATTTTTTAACAAAATGCGGTATATTTTCTTTCTAAAAATCAATTGACATTTTAATGAGATATAAATGGTTTACACATAATGTAAATACCTAGTAAAGTGACTTAATTAAAGGTTTTTACTTGGTGAGTTTAATAAACGCTACAATCCCTATTGTCCTATAGTGTCCATTGGGTCTGTGCATCAAAATGTTCAGATCACTTCGATGGGAATCAATCCTCGGGTATCCATCATTGATCAGTGGTGATCCAAGGTGAGTTATAGCTTTATTTCATGTTATTCCCTCTTCGATCAGTCTATTTTTCCACCCTTTAATCTCTTAATTTGATGTAGGATGACCTCCCACGAATATAATGGGGATTTTATTTTTTTGGTGTATTTTTGTCATGGTGTCCTTAGATTGATGTCGTTCTTGTCGAATATGTGATCAAAGATTCTCCACCTGGCCTTTTCTTATTTGATTAATTTTGATGACTTTTGATGTATTGGATTAGTTACTTCTCCACAAGTTTATGTTAAATTTTAAGGCACTAATGAAATACCACTAGGATTTAAATTAAAATTTACACAAAAATCATTGTACATGATTTTGAAATTTTTTATCAATCAGATGTTGTGGTTTTATTATATGATAGAGTTTTACCTCTTGATTTTTTAGATAATTTTATATCCATGACATTATTTTATAGATGTTTTCTTCGTTATGTGGTTTATAATGTTGAATTAGTAAAGAATATAAAGACACAATTAATTGGAAATTAATTGTCTTATGAATTATAGAATATGAATCTTTGTAATTAGGTGGTTAATGTAGTTTGATGATTATCAAATGGATTAAATGAAAATATTTAATTGTAATTTATGTTCCATGTGATTAATTGAGTTGATAAATAATGTCTACCATTTTACTTTTAATTTATAATAATCGAAATGTCATGTTAATAAAAAATGGTACTTGTCTAGTTTTTTGAAACTATAATAAATTTTGAGACAATGTTTTTTCTTTTGAATCAGTTCATAGCTTCATACATATGTTTCCAATAGTAGGAATAGTTTGTTAAATGAATCAGTTAATTGTAGAAAGAATAATAACCAATTTCTTTGGAAAAGATAATGTATTTTTATAGGGCCTTATTTTCCACCTTTCTTTAAAATGATGTGTACCTTATTTTTATAGTCGTGCGATCTAGTTTCATGAAGAGGTTGAATGCATGGTTTTGAGCGCCTAGTAATGCTGTTGATTTATTCTTTTTTCCTGATTCAATTTTTATGTTCTCTAGATATGGTCCTTGTTTTATAATCCTGATAGGAGTAGGACTAGGATGGATGATATGTGGTTGGGAGGCCGGTATATGATGGGATCAAATTATTAATGAGCCTAGGATGGCTATTGTTATATGGGGCCGGTAGGCCTGAATGATGTGGTTGTGAATGTTGCATGGGATTGAGAGACACATCGATATATTGCATGTGGGTGTCAGGGATGGCATTGGAGTTGATGGAATGAGTTGAAATTGGTATTACCCATTTTTTAGTTGTTGATATCTAGTTTTCACCCGGGACTATGTTCAATGGTTGATGGATGGGTTGCTTATTTTTATCGACATTCATTTCACCATTGTTGGATGTAGCTGGAGTGGTTTGGTCGCATGTATCCTCTTTGTGGTATCATATAATGGTTTTCCTAAATTATCTGGATATAGAATAATTCTAATAATAAATTGATTAATTCTTAAACCATGGGGGTTGGTTAGTGATGGTGTGAAAATTCATCAAAGTCGTTAATATTGATAAACCATGGACATTGTTTTGAATATTCATAGAGGGAATGAACTGTAATATTATTATAAATGTAATCAAATGTCTTGTAATATGGAATAATTGTAATTATAAATTAATTTTAAATAAAAAAATTAATTTATGTAATTTTAAAAAATTTAATAAGTAATTTATATACCTCTGTCACTTATTACTTTTTTTATTATTGGATAACAAGTCATAGTATTATGTGGCAGGAGTCTAAACAATGTTATCTATAGTTGAGATGAAGACGATGTTATTCCCATAGTGTGGTGGTGATCTATAATATATCATTTATATTCTCTAATTTCATATGATAGACAACCCATTTTGGTAATGGAAACAGACACCCAGTGGACATTGGGAGAGTTTTTTTCCCCAAAATCAATGTGGGAGGATGGATGGATGAATACACCCTTTGGCCCTGGTCTCTTATATCTGTAATTACCTGTGCTGGTACACCTGAGTGTTCTTTTTATCACATATATGCGTGTAGAGTTATATGTGGCTATTTACTTATTTAAGACATATTTATTAGTAGATATAGTATATAACGGATTATTATAGGTTTGACATGTATAGGCGATGATGTCTTGAGTTACATTCTATATATATGGGATATAATGGATTCAGGTATAATAAATGATGTTTGACATATGTCATATGTGTTATGCTGTCTCCAAAACAATAATTTGTTGCTATATGTTGATAAGTGGTATGATATGGTGTGGTTATGTGATTAATGAGGTGCATGTTTTGATGCCTTTCTCAAGTGTCATTTAGATGACTTACTTTTAGAGAGAGATGACCCAGATTAAGCGACATTGGTGAAGAGAAATAAAATATAAGGGATGAGGGACTGGGGTAACATTTATGTTTTATTGTTATATTATATTCTCTATTAAATGTGATACTTGGTGGTAGATAGTTACATTGTAGCTGGAAATATAATCTACATTTTTATTTGAGGAGTTATGTTCACTAATTTAATTATGATTTATCATTCAATATTTGTCTTTTGTATGAGAGGATCTGGGGAGGATCCTAATGACTATACTTTTATGATCACATGAATTTGTATAATTTTTTTCCATGTCATCCAGTAAAGGGTTGTGATCTTATTGGATATTATTTTCTCGGTGTTTAGCATGACTTGATTGGGCATCATGGTCGCTGTCATCATTACCTTTTTGATATGTCTATTTTTCCTTTCAATACTTTACTACTATATGAAATTTCATATTTTCACTTCAATTTTCACACACACACACAGATATATATATATATATATGGTCATGTGTTTTTCATTCTACTCTTATTATCTCTATCTTATGCATTACTCTCTTAGAGGGTCATATAACCCATATGTATGTTTACTATACCTTCGATGTTATTCGCCATCCGGGTGCCTACTGGAGGTAGGAGTTGGGCTGCGATCACATATCACCTAACATTGATATAACATTAGGCGTAGCTGGACATGAAAAATCAAATTGTTTTAAAACATTTTGGAAATAATGAATAATTCAGTTTTCTCATGTAGGAATTTATCACAATTAATTCTAACACCAAATGTTTTCGAAAAGACTCAACGTGCATGTTTTCAATATAAATATTCCATTTTAGTTTAAAACCAACATCAAATTTCTAAAACCAAGATAAGGACATTAGATTCATTTCAATCATTTGTAAAATAATATATAATTAATTTCCCAGAACTAGGGATTGACCTAACAACAATCTAACACATGAGGTGGTTGATATGGCTTGATGTGCATGTTTTCAATAACAAAGTTCCATTTTGTTTAAAACACACATAAAATAAAAAATACTAATAAAATAATCCCATATTATTTTAAATCATTAATAATATGATCCCTAATTTAATTTTTCACAAGTAGGAATTGACCGCACAACAATCTGACACATGATGTACTCAACATGACATGAAGTGCTTGTTTTCAATACAAAAGTTCCATTTTAAGGTAAAATTCATAAAACATAAAAATAACAAAATGAGATCATATTTTTTTCCTACCATTTTATATACTATTAAATAATTAATATCCTTCTCATTTTATTTTTATCCTTATTATTTTAATTGTTATAGAGAATGTTCTTGAACATGAACAAGAAATTGTGTGACAATTAATGGGTTGTTTTCAAAATGAACATCCTATGGAATTTGATCCCATTTATAGATATTATTTAATCACCATAGATGTGGCACAATTAAAGAGTACTAACATTTTTGAACAAAAATAAATGTCATGATGAGTAAGAATCAACTAAAACCCAATCTGACATAGGGTGTTCCTGGAATGACTCAAAAAATATGTTTTTTGTTTAAAATTAACACTTAATGGTTAATTTTTTTATTGTATTAATATCATAATAATTTATATCTTATAAGGGTAAATTATTTTGGTTGACTTGGGTTGGTTTTATTTACAAATAATATCTTTAATTGGGATCAGCGTCATGGATGATAGAAAATTTATGTTGAATATTGTTTATAATAATTTTTAAATACTCTTGTAATTGTAAAAAATGATGGAAATTTATAAAATATATATTTTCATGTATTTGAGTTTTAATTTCTATTCAAATTAATTACTATTTTGGTCCTATAATTGATTCTATTTTTTTCTATTTTTTTGTGATTGCGTTGTAATTTTAACAGAGCACTATAATAGTATGCCCCATTATCAACACTAGTAAAAGTGATAATAAAGGGTTCCTTTATCATAACTATTTAATGAAATGATAAATGTATCACTTATTTATGAATTTAGAAGATATTATAAAGGATCAACTTATGATTATTTTTTCTAGTAGTTATAAATTCATTTTCCTTTAATCCATATTAAATTTTCATCACTTTTTCTCAATGAAATATAATATTTTTAGTTTTTTTCGAGGACTTATTTGTACTAGTTTTTGTATAAAGTTATGAAATACACGAATTTTAGACATAAATAAATACAATATGGTTGAAGATCATGGATATACATTTTATACACTTCCCAGACTCGCTAAAATTTATATGGAACATTGTGATCCTCATAAGTGGGGTAATCAGAAAATAGTGATTACTAATTCTGATGTAAGGAGATTGGTGTCTAAAAATGTAATGGAAAAGAAAAAAAAACCTCCTGGATACCTAAAACACTACCCATACCTATTTGTAATAGGTAAATCACCACTATGGAATTTTTTATTAGACATTCTAACACATCTAAGGGAAAATATTCAATATGGGTAATCATAATGTTGTTGAAAAGGTATTCCTATTTGATTTCAATAAGAGTTGATTTATCTATAGAGTTCTTAGATCACCTCAATATTCAATAAGTATTGATAGTACACGATTTAAATTTTTGAATTAATTATGATCAAAATATATGAATTAATTCAATATTCTGGAGGTGTGTTACATCATCCCTACCGGGATCCCCCCTGAAGCGGTGGTCAGACTGGTCGCCACATGTCCTCAAGTATAACAACCCTGCACTTTATTTAAAACATAAAACTATTTTATTACATAAAACTTTCACTTTATTCAAAATATAATATTGAGAGGTCTAGTGTATTTGGGTCTTAGTAACATTACATAACAACAAAAAACATGAAATACATATATTTATTCAAAACTTCTTTTACATAACCACACACATTCCTTCGTACTCAGCATTGAATGGGATTACATTAGGACATGAATAAGAAAAGGGTGAGCTATAAAGCCCAGTAAGGGAGTAAACATAGAATAACATGAAGAATACAATACATGTTAGGAAATAGACATGTCAATAGATCATAAGAGACAAATGAACGTAAAGGCATGATATAACATGATTATCCAAACATGGAAATATGGAAACAATATTTAACATGATACCTGCATGAGACAATGATCATTGCACATAGATCATGATTAAAAGATCATTTAAATATAATTATCATGAGTAAAACCTCATTTCACCCGACTTATGATGATTCAAATATTTTCGAAATACATTGTAGTGCTATCAAGGCACACCCTTCTTAATCATTACATTTCATTCATAAGAGTTCCACAATGGTCATTTAACATGGATTCCTTAATCATCATAATTTATTCCATGATAAAGGAATGTGGATTTTATAAATTAATCACTGTAATAAATAAGTATATTTTCATAAAGGTGAATTCCCTTTAAAGATAAATGGGCATGGTATTCACTACACAATGACTTTGGCTCGGAAAATCGCGGTGTAATTTCAAAATCATAACGTCGTGACATAAGAATTAATAAAATTGGTTTGATAGTGATAAATGGGAGTCTCATCATATTTTAATTAAATGTAATGTAAGGGGTTTATATAGATACATGTCCCAAAAATAGATAATGGAATTTAGATTTATAATACAAAATAATTTCTTAAATGTAAATAAGGAGAGAGAAATCCTTTATGGAATTTTTTCAGGGTAATGGGTGTACATGGGAGGCATTAATGAGATATATAGGGGTATATCATCATTAAAACATAAGGATGGATGTATTGAAAAGGTGAAAAATCATACACCAGCAATTTTAATTGAAAATAAAAAAGGAATAAAAACATAATGAAACATGGATATAAATGAGAAAGGATGAAATCTATTACTTGGACGTGTGATCTGAAAGGCTTGTGTGAGGCTTTAGAGAGTATTACTAGAAGATTGGTCACATTGGGAGGATTATAGAGAGAGGATGGTAGAGATTAATCAAGCTTCAAATGCTATGACTGAAGAGGAAGTGGGAGCTTAGGTGGGTTTATATAGGAAATTGTAGGGAATTCTTTATTATTTAGGTTTTGTACACCACACATTTAACTAATCATAACCACAAACCAACCCATGGGTTTTCCCAATGGTTTTGACAAAGGATAGGGTAACAAATTATCTTACAATCTGAATTTCTGAACTAATTAAAATATTTTTCTTGATTATGCGGAGGTGCATCACACTCTCAAGGAAATCATTTTAATATGTTAAAATATTTTATATGCTATGGAGGGTCCACTAAAACATTGTAAAAAACATAAAAAACCTATAATCACATTATTTTGATGTAAAAACATATATTGGATGAACATCCCAGTTATTTTTTTTATTACATCTCTATTTGGTCATTATGATGTCATAAAACATAATATATATTAAAATGATATTTAATTTTTACCCAAAAAATCAACTATCTCAGAAAATTATGATGACTTAACCATTGGATAATTTTGATGTCACGAATCCAAAAATATTTTCATTTTAAGTAAATAATTTTATAGACATGTTAATTTTGACTTTTAAAATAAAAACTAACATTTATAAAAAATTCATAGATTTGACAAAAATAGTTTTCAAACCATAAAAGAATTAAAATGGTATTCATTACAATTATAGGGTCTTTCTATTTACTAAAAAGTAATTTAGTAATAATATTAAAATATTATTTATTTCAAAAATTCAAAAATTTATCAAAATATATTTCTTAATTGAATATAAATTAAAAATACTATTTTTTCTTTAAAAACATTTACAAGGTTAAAATAATAAAATAAATTTATATTATGTATTATATTAAAAAATAATGAACACAATCATAGTGATATGGTCTTGTTACATAACCACTTATAACTCCCGCATAAGACATAAGGGTACGGTGTGTGATGGTGACCGACTCTTGGGGTGGCTCGGATAACATCTCTCAGGTGGTGATCTCTATCAACTACCACTTCTCCAGTAGGAAGATCCATTTGAGCTTAATGTGTAGAAGCTCAGCTTGGGATTGGTCATGAGAAAATCCCCATGATTCCACGTCCTTTCTGAGCCCTAAAAAATGGGATTCTTATGAAGAAATTCTAATGGATGAGGCCATCACATCCTTTGTCTGAGTAAATAATATTTTTTAAAGCCCTATATTTAAACTTATCATGTGATCACTGTTCAAAGGCAATATTAGAAATGGTAACAATACGTAATGGTAATTTGAAATATAAAAAACATAAAACTAAGATATTTCATGTTTTATATAAAATTTTTACATAATAATATATTTAATTAGATCAAGATTAATTTTCATTAATGAATTTTTGAGTCTTTACTATATTCCCCCCTTAAAAAATTTCCCCCTCGATATTTCCTTTTACCAAACTAAAACAGTTTCTGGTAGCCCTACTTCATCACTTCATCTAAATCCCAAATTCCTCTTCAAACTTGTGGTCTACCCACATCACATTCATGAGGGGCACTGTCTTATTTTTAAGAAATTTTTCTCAATGATCTAAGATCTTCACCGACATCTCTTCATAAGAGCGATCATTATCCATTAATACCACATCTAGATTGAGTACATGCGATGGGACGGGTATGTAATTCCTCAAGAGTGATACATGGAATACATCATGTATTTGAGATTGTTTTGGTGGGAGTGCTAGTTGATAGGATCCTACTCCAATGCAATCAAGGATATCAAAAGGGATGATGTACCATGTACAAAGCATTCCCTTCTTCTCATATCTCATAACTCTCTTCCACGGTGATATGTAGAGGAATACCATATCTCTGAAATCAACCTCTAGGTCTCCTCAATAATTATCTTCATAGATCTTTTGAAAAATCTGAGTAGATTATATGTGTTGCTGAATGTTATTAACCTTCCCCACCATTTCATCATCTATTTCTGAACCGATGAGTTTTCACTACCCATCTTCATTCCAACATGCATGTGTTCTGCACCTCATCCCATAAAGGGCTTCATAAGGATCCATTTGGATGCATGAGTGGAAACAGTTGTTTATTGATAACTCAACTAGTGGAAGATGTTGATCACATCGACCTTTGATGTCGACCGAGCATTCTATCAACAGGTCCTCAAGTGTTTGGATAGTCCGCTTAGATTTTCCCTCAGTTTGAGTTTGATAATCCATACTGAGGTTCAAATTTGTATCCAGAGCATGTTGATGTCTCTTCCAAAATTTAGAAGTGAATCATGGATCTTGATCAGATAAAATATAGTGTGGTACTCCATACAGCCTTACCACTTCTCTGATATATATCAACTCTAGTTGATCTAGTGATAAATCCTCTCGAATTGCAATCAAATGTGAAGTCTTTGTAAGACGATCCACAACAACCCAACTAAAAATGATTCCTTTGGATGTATTTCGATGTTTGATGACAATGTCCATGGTTATTTTCTCCCATTTCCATGTTGTTATGGGTAAGGGTTGCATCATCCCCTTAGAGTTATGCCTCTTAACCTTCACATGAGGACATACCAGATACATTGATGTATACTCAGTGATATCATTCTTCAAGATATCCCTCCAATAATTCTCTCAATGATCTCGATACATCATTATGTTTCTTAGGTAAATGGAAAAATTTGAACTATGTGCATCATCCAAAATTTAATTCTTTAACTCTAGATTTGATGGAACACCTATGCTTATCTGAAATGTCACAATTCCACCTTCATTAACATTGAACTCTGAGGATTTCCCATTACTAAAATTTTCCAAATTTTTTTGAATTCCCACATCATTTGTTTGAGCATCCTTTAACGTTTCCAAAATTTAGGGTTACACAATAATTTGGGAAAGGATTGATTATGTTCCCTTATTTTTGAATCCCATGTGCATATTCCTCAAATCTATGAAGATTGTATCCTTTTCAATTCACATTAATGATAGAATTGATGGGTCATTTCTACTTAAAGCATCTGCCACCTTTTTCTCTTTTATATGGTGGTAATGGATTGAGAAGTCATAGTACTTGATCAGCTATAGCTTTCTTATTTGGTGTATATTCAACTCTTTATATGTGAATATATATTATAGGCTTTTATGATCTGTGTATATTTCACACATATCCCCAAAGAGGTAATGTCACCATGGTTTCAAAGTGAAGAATACTGTAGCCAACTCTAGATCATGTGTTGGATAGTTTTAGTCATTAACATGCAATTTCCCTGAATAATAGGGAATGACTTTGTCATTTTTCATCAACACACAGCCCATGCCCCACTTTAAAGCATCACTATATACCGCAAAAAGTTCTACACTTTGGGTAGACTGATCACATGTGTAGTGATAAGCCTTCTTTTCAACTCGTTGAAGCTCTCTTCAGATTCATCATTCCAAGAATACTTTACTCCCTTTTATGTTATCCCGGTATGAGGGTTTGACAATCTAGAGAAATTTCTCAAAATTCATAAATAATATCCACATAACCCCAAGAATCTATGAATATATGTCACTGATGTTGGCCTCATCCATCCTTCAATTAGAGCTATCATGGATGGATCCCCAAATACACCATTACTTGTGTTGATATGACCGAAGAATGAGACCTCCTTTAACCAGAACTCACACTTTCTATACTTTTCATAGAGATTATCCTTTCTCTAGGTCTCTAGTACAGTTCATAAATGGTCCTCATTCTCCTCCTTGATTTTAAAGTATATTCTAATATCATCTACAAAGACTACCACAAATTTGTTGTAATCTCTAATGAATATATTCATCAAGTCCATTAATATTACTGGAGCATCAGTAAGTTTGAAAGGCATTACTATGAATTCATAGTGCATGTACCTTTTACAAAAAACAATCGTGGGGATATCCTCCATCGTCACCCTTACTTGGTAATATCCCTACCACAAATCCACCTTGGAGAAGTATTCTGCTCCATGTAGCTAATCCAACAAGTCATCAATCCATGGAAGGGGGAACTTGTTATTTATCGTTCTTTTGTTGAGATCACTATAATCAATAAAAAGTAACATTGACCCATCCTTCTTCTTAAGGATGAGGACTGGTGCACCCCATGGTGAAGCACATTGGCATATAAACCCTTTATCCAGATTCTCTTGTAGTTGTTTCATAAGATCCTCTATCTCCACAACAACAATTCTATATGGAGTCCTTGATTTTGGAAACACCCCAATTCTATGATCAATTGATAATTCAATATCTCTTATTAGAGGAGGAACAGACAATTCATTGGGAAGCACTTCAGCAAATTCCCTAAGATTATGCATGTCTTAAAGTATGGTTGCTTCACTATACTCGGTCATCTGAGTCAGATATTCATGCTTATAGGGCAATAATATCTACACTTGAGATGATGGTGCTAATGAAGATTTATCATTCTCCTTGCACTTTTACATAATGGGTGGTCGATTCACTATATAGAGAGCGATTTTCCACTCATGAAAATTTATGTGGACTCTATTAAAGGAAAGACAATACATGCCAATGATTGAATCAAATTACACAAAAGGGAGTATTAAAAGGATCCCTGGGAAGTTCAATCCTCAAATTATGATATGGGATGGGTTATATTCATGGGATGAAATGATTTCTCCATTTTCTATTCTCACTAACATATTTACATCCTTGATTTGTGGTGGGGTTGATATTGTTCTAATAAATGTTTGGGATATAAAAGAATGCGTAGAACCAGAATAAAAAAGTATGTTCTCTATTCTTGAATGAATAACATCCATATCTTTCACCACTTTATTGTGGGGGTTCACTTCAGTGGTGGTGAAGAAAAAAATCTCACCCTCGCTACCTTGTTGGTTGATGGATTCCGACAAAAACTCTGGTCTTAGGGAACTGGTTTGAATGTTTCTCTAGTTCATTGCAATTGATCCAATTTAAAACACATTGATGTTTGAATAGAGAGTTTATCTCCTCTCTCACAACATCGGGTTTTTCTTATCTACAGTTAATGGCTAGGTTACCTTCTCTTACACACCAAAAGTATTTTCTCATCCCCATCAGGATATTTCTGGTGTACATCTTTCCAATCCTTTGGGATGTGGGGTGCTAGATTTTCTAAGCACAGTTGGATTTATCCATCAGACCGCCATAATTAAATTCCACCATTTACTTATTATCCCCATGATACCCCTGAGATTCCCTGATAACCACTTCAACTTTGTGGACACATCAAAAAATTCTCACATTTCTCTCGATGTCATGGATTGTTGGGGATTTTGGTTGACTTGGTTTTAGACCACCAAAGAAGCGATAAAACTTTCATTTAGTGGTAATGTTAATGCCGGAGGGATATCGTGCAAGCCTTGTACATTTTTACCCATATACCTTGATGGATTATTTGTCTTTTTTTGGAGGGAAAGAAAGACCCTTCTATCTTAAGTCGAAGGGTGCGAGGAAAATATTTATCAAAAATAATTTTTCAAAAATAATTTCATTCCAACACCTTGATCTCACCCTCAAGAATCATGTTTTTGATCAATGTCTAGCATTGATCAGCTTCACCCTTCATACGATAACAAGCTATAAGAACTTTCTCTTGTTCAGAACATTAAAATGATGTAGAAGATCTTTTCAATGGAGTTGGTCCATTGTTCGATGATTGGGGAATCCAATGATACATTAATAGTAGGAGGCCTTTATCTCATGATGCTCTCGATTGTGACTAGTTCATTCTTAGGGGGGTTGAATGTTTCTCTTGACCAATGATTCTATTCAGAAAATGAGTTAACTAAGATAGTATCATGACACATTTCACGATTCCTGCTCCCATCAGACTGGGAATCTCTTTAGCAAATTCATCACATTGATCTTCACATCGGTTGTTAGCCCGAGTCCTCCTATTACTAGAAATTGTATGAATTAAAAAGCATGTTAGGGGTAACACAAAAATGGTAATCAAAATAAAAAAACAGATGACTTATAAATTCCTTTTTTTCCATAACTTATGAATTTATAGGCTTCAATCTGTGTTTTCCATGATCTACTTCCCACCAACATATATTCTTAGTGATATTTATTTAATCACATAATAATGGGTCATAATAATCTTATAAATTTACTAAATAATATCCCCTGGGAATGTCATATCCAAGAGTGCAGTAAGGATCATTATAGTGCCCCATTTCCCATTTGAGTCTAGCTCCAAGAGGTATTTTTAGTTTTTATCCCTAGATACATATGTTCTATAGCAGTATCCACATGATCGTATCGAGAAAGTGATTTATTTTCTTGATAAACCACTTATTGAATACTCAAAAAAAATTTGGTATGTTTTTATTATATATAATCATATACCTAGGTCTTTCACTAGGGTTTTCTAATTCAAATCCCAAAAATAAACAAATATTCCACTGATACCAACTATAACACCCCAACTCTTTATTTCACACTTAAAAATATTTTATTACATAAATCCGTCACATGATACAACAATGAAGATCAAGAGGTTTAGATTACTTGGGGATTTGTAATGTTACATTACAAGTAAAAACATTAAATACAAATATTTCTTGAAAACTTCTTTAACATGATCACACACATTCCTTCATACATATCATTGAATAGGATAACCTAAAGACTTGAATAAGAAAATGGTGATCTATAAATCTCAGTAAGGGAGTAAAAGAAGGAATAAAATGATTAATATAGTATATTTTAGGAAATAGGCATATCAATGAAGCATAATATAAATATGAACATAAATACATTACAAAGCATTATCATCATATCATGGAAATGTGGCACCAATATTTATCTTGATTTTATCATGCTCCAAGAATAATTGCACATAGAGAATGAGTAAACCCTCATTGAACTTGAATTATAATTATTAATCCCTCATTGTACTTGAAATATCATGATACAAATCATTACACAATGCATTTGAGTGCTATCAGAGCGCAACCTTCTTAATCATTTCATTTCATGCATAAGTGAGCCACATGGATCATATAACATGAATTTATTAAACATCATCATTTATTCCATGATAAAGGAATTTTGAATACATACATGAAACTATATAATCAATCTGTAATTGTGCATAAAGTTCAATTCCCTTGATAGATAAATGGCCATGGTAGTCACTTCACAATGACTTGGGCTTGGAATGTTTTAGTGTAATTTCGGAAGCATAACTACATGACATCAGAAATCATAAATATGGTTGATGAGAGAGAATGGGGTGTATCATCATATGTAAAATAAATATTATGTAATAGGTTCATATAGATATTGTTCCAAACATACGTAATGGAATTTAGATTCATAATAAAAAATACTTTTTTGAATGTAAATCAGGAGAGAGAAATCCTTTATGAAATTTTGGCATGGTAACAGCTGTACGTGGGTGGAATTAATGAGAGATAAAGGGGTATATCATCATTAAAAAATAAAGAGTTAATTATGGTTGAGGTGTGAAATCATACCCCATCATTGTTTATTGAAAAAAATGGAATAACAACAAAATGAAACTTGGAAAAAAATGAGAAAAGATGAATCCCTCACTTGGAACAGTGATCCTAAAGTTTTGGGAGAGGCTTGAGAGAGGCCTCATGGGAGCATAGGGCACAATGTTAGGTTTCTAGAGAGAGGAGTTCATAGGTTGGTCGGGGTCCAAAGGCTTTGAGTGAAGAGGAAGATGGATCTTGGGTGGTTTTATATATGAAAAGAGAGGGAATTCATAATTATTTAGGTTTCGGACACCACACATTATTAAACAAATAAAATCCACAAACCAACCCATGGTATTTGCCCATGGTTTTTTCCATAGGGGAGTATAAAACATTATTTTCAAGGCCAATGTCCTAAATTATTAAAATATTAGGCTTTCTTATGTGGAGTTGAGTCACACTCTCATGGATAACATTTTAAAAGGTTGAAATATTTTATAATCCTTGGAGGGTCCACTAAAGCATTGTAAAATAAATCAAACCAACCAATAATCACATTATATTATTGGTAAAACATATATAGTCCAAAAATATCATTTATATCGTTTTATTGCATCATTATTGTCTAAATATGATGTCATAAAATACCTTATATATTAAAATGGTATTTAATTTTTACCAAAAAATTCAACTGTCTCAGAAAATAATGAAACATTCACCATTGGATAATTTTATGTCCCGATTAAAAAAATAATATAAATATTATCTAAATAATTTTCTAAAAATTTGATTTTTTATTTTTAACATAAAAACCGACATTTATTAAAAATACATATGTTCGACAAAAACAGTTTTGAAACCTTAATAAAAATTACAATTGTATTCATTAAAATTATACAATCATTTAAATTTAATAAAAATTAATTTTTTAATAATATTAATTAATTTTTTAATTCAAAAATAAATAAATTTATCAAAATTGATTTTGTAACTGATTATTAATTAAAAATACAATTTGTGCTTTAAAAAAAATTACATGGTAACAATAATAAAATGAATGTATATTCATTATTAAATAAAAAAATAATTCAAATAATCATAGTGATAAGTTCTTGTTACATAACCCCTTATAATACCTGAATAGGACCTAAGGGTATGGTGCACGATTTTCAGAGACACTTGGGGTGGCTCAGATAACATCACTAGGGTGGTAAACTATATGAACTTCCACTTCATCCATAGGCAGTTCTGTTCGAGCTTAACATGTTGAAGCTCAGCTTGGTATTGGTCAAGAGTGCATCCCAATGATGCCAACTCCTTTTCGAGCTCTAAAAAATGGGCTTCGTACAAAGCAGTTATACAGGATGAGGTCATCTCTAACATTGTATGAGTGAATAGGATTTGGTAAAGCTGTATATTTATACTACTCATGTGATCACTGTTAAATAACTATATTATCAATGGAAAAAATTCATAACAATATTTTTAAATTATAAAAACATAAAACCATGGAATATAATATTTTATATAACAATTTTACATAATAATATGTGTAATTTGATCAAGATGAATTTTCATTAATAATAGTTTGGGCCATTACAAAATGTGTGTGTCCCCATATGATAGAGGAAACTGACTAGTAGCAAGGGTCTATAGATAGTCAGTGGGGGACACTATGCCCTCTTATCTGAGTAAAAATAGTAGGCAATATCAGAAAAAGGTAGAAATAGTGTGAATAACAATTAAGCTGTTGAAGACATAATTTTATAAATTTTCAATAAAAAAATTTTCAATGCCAATGTTATAAATTGCATTCATGTTTTGATGGTAAAACTATAAAATTGATAAACAATACAACATAATTTACATATAAATAATGAAATAAATAAATTATGACTCAAGCACAAGTGGAGATCTCCTCGACCATCCTGATATTCCTCTCAATCCTCTGCTCCTTTATACAAAATACATATAAATAACACAATCCGGCAAATAATTATAATCTACTTGGGTACCCCAATGCTATGGCAGCCCAAGAAGGGTGTGAGAAATAATTCTTAGTAGGACGAGACCACTAGTGTCTACCCAAAATCTATAAAATCAATATATAATTAAAATAGTGTGGAGGCTTTCATAAATAAAGTAAGAAGAACAATGTAAATATATTCCAAAGTACCTAATTCAGCCCTCACCAGGTGTCTGAACATACATTATACATTTTCATGTAAACCCAACAGCCATCACACATTCATTTTCAGTTACCAAATATTTAGGCCTTGTTAAATTATTTAATCCATGTTAAATTATATAAGCCTCTTTAATTGATATTCATTATTTTAGTGCATAAATCCTAGGGTTCCCCGGGACACCTGTATCGCAATACCTACCTTCACTATACTGGTATCTGAACAATTTTAGATATTCAATCATAAATCACCACATCACACATGCTTTTATTGACCATTTAATTCAATTCATGTATGACAAATTGGACCCATAGTCCAATGTTAATTAATGGCTATAAAACATCTATTCTAGAACCCTTGTGAGTATTTGGTGAACTTGTTCTTGTCTCACAACCCATGGGTATTTGGAGCATCAGTCTTTATCCCATAAAAGAATATTTTCTTGCATGATTGGTCTAGAATTCCATGCCTTGCATGTTGTGAGTATTTGGAGCATCAGTCCCGGTCTCACAACATGTTGATCAATCATACATATATATTTATCATTGTTGAAGATTTCCATGTCTAACACCCCAAAACCATCCATTAATTAATTGACAAATCAATTAATCAAATCTTTTATTTAATTCAATAACTAATTATCAATATAAAACTCCGGTAAAATAAATCTACAATTAATTAACCATTTAATATATCAATATATAATAATTAATTAACTATTAATTATTCTTAACCACAAGCATGTAAACCAAATAAATAACTCCACATTTAATTATCCCAATTCCTTGACTAAAAACATGATAATTAATTTACCAATAAATTATCTTTATTCCCTTACTAATCCAATCGGTTAGTTAAATATACCAAAATTATTAGTTTAAAAAATTAACTAAGTACAAATTACAATTAATTAATCCTTCAATTAATTATTCTATAAACAAAATCACAACCCTCAACTAATTTTCCAGAAACATAATTCAATAATTATAAATCTCATCCCTCCATAAATAATTTCCCAAAATAAATTATTTAAATAAATTACTACAAAAGAGGATAATTTATTCATCATTAATTATGTCAATTTAGTGAAAATGACTTATCCGATTAATTAATTTTAAAAAAACGTAAATTATGACATCATTTCCATTTAATTAATTTACAATTATTTAACAAATTTCAATAAGGTCAAAATAACTTAGTTAAATAAACAATTAATTTACACTACTCAAGAGCCTCACCATCCAATGATTAATTCAACAATCCAATATTCAATCAATGCAATCAAACTATCATATATCAGTACTATCTGACAGATATAATGAAAACGAAAGGCACAAGAAAACATGATTTAACACTAACAATGTGTTTAGGTTTGAAGGCATCACACCTCATTTGAGGGGATTTATAACAAAAAATTGATATAACTTATCAAACAAAACACATATGACATTTATAATTTTAAATAATTAAACAATCTAAATTCACATTAAGAGTCATTCAATATAAATACATAAATTCATGGATTCAATTTATGAAAAAATTGAAGTAGGAAATATATTAATGCATTTTTAAAATTTAGGACTTGGAAAAAGGACCCTACCTCAGGATGAAACAGAATAACAAATGTTGTACATTGACATATTTGGTGGAAACCAATTACCATCATTCTGTAGTCACACACACACCCCTTTATATATATATATATATGTACCTATATATATATATTCATGCACTGTATCATTGATCAATAAGCACTATTAAAAAACAAAAAACCATAAATACTATAGGAAGGGTCAACACACCTACAATTATCTACTAGGGACTCAAATAATTTGTTAGACTCTAAAATAAGTGTTGTTAAACAAATAGTTGGAATTTATATCCATATCTGAAGCAATGGTGATAAGAAAAATCGACTCCATCCACCCCACCTTTGTGGCAGATGCCAAAATAAGGACCAATGGGTTTAGATTCATCATTGACATACCCTAAAAATATAGGAACAAAATAATTAGATTAAACATGAACTGTAGGGTTTCAACCGAGCAATCAAGGTGGGAGAGGTGTCAAATGGAAGATAAGAATCATGAGATATATGCAGACGGACTCACATGGACTTAGTGGAAACGATTCATGCAGAGTCCGAGAGGAATCGTTGTGTGCATAGATAAGTCCGGGAGAGGGGGTTGAGCGCTACAGGTTCTTCCTGAGAGTGCTTCGTGTTGCTGGAGGGGTTCATCCGGGATGTTGTGTCCAAGAGGTAGGTTCCATGGTATGGAATGACCGAGGAATGAAGTTTCCGCCATCAGTAGAGCTTGTGTTGAAGAGGTAGAAACCCCTGTACGTTGTGCATGGGGGAATACTATGGGGTTCATGCACTACCCTTGTGCCTCTCTTCTCATTTTCCTCTTAAAAAACCTTATAACTATACAAAATGATCTAGTAAAAATTATAGTTCCTTTTATTATAATTACCATACTCATTTAATATAACGTTTCATCATTAATTATCCATTAAGTAAATGTTTCATTATTAATTTTGAAACACCCTATTTATCATTCAATTAATTTCTTTTAAAAATTATTTAATTAATCAAACACATTAATAATAATAATAACATTATAATTATTATTCCAAATTTCATTTATTTAAAACCAAAACCCTCAATTCTATTATTATTCAATATAATAATAATTAAAACCAAAATTAATAATGATTATTACATTCATAAAACTAAAATAATAAGAATCTCATTATTATTATTTTTCAATCATTTGATAAACCCAACAGCTATATTTAATAAAACCACTTCATTAAATCTAAAAAAACACATTTAATTGAACATTTCTTTGAGATACCCAAAATCCATATTAATTTCATATAAATTTTACTCCCCATAAATCATGAAATTAAAATTTTTTAACATTAATCTTACACCCCATTAATCATGGAATTGAAATTTTTATCATCAAAAAAATTATGAATCCAGAATAAAAATAATAGCATTATTATTATTAACACATTATTCTATTTAAATTCAATACTAAAATTTAATATTATTTAATTTAAATAAATAATGTATTTTATTGGGTATGTTATACAGGTTGGACCATAATCGTTCACTGCCCGTGTTGATCCATTAAGGTGGAATTTTCCAAATCCTTTGCTATATAGACTTATCGGGACACCCATGAAAATTATCAGGTAATCGACCAAGTCTAAAAAAAACTCTTTTATGTGTTCCAAAACAAGTAATAATGTTATTGAGCTCTATTTAAAAAAACAACAAGTTGAAAAACATAAAAAATAAAAAACATAAGTAATTTAAGCCTGGTTAAAAAACATGGGACATTACAATCTACGCACATTAAAAAATTACCATCCCTAACAATTTATCAAAAACTACTATAACAACTTCGGACCCACCAAGGTTGAGATGTTTCATTTAAATAAAGACTTTACGCTTTCGAACACCAAACACTTTACTAAGAATATCAAAAGTCCAACCGCTTAAGTCATTAAAACCCAAGCCAAAACTAATCGAAACAGAGATTACATCTGAGCAAATTATAGGGACATCAATGAAAAATAATTTCTAATCTCAATAAACTAAAAAAACAGTTTGTGCATGATTTCCTGTAAAGACATTATGGTCCCAAAACCCACACTCAGCCTTAAACTGGAAACATTCCCTTTAGAATTATCACATGAACAACCAAATGTTCACCGAAGTCCTTACCTTCCCTCAGGTGACTTTACCACGTCAAGACATCACAATTCAATTTAAAAAAAACTAATGTTCCCCAATATGAATAAAATCATTTCCCAAAGAAACCATGCATCCCATGTACGAATGATATTATAACCAATCATCATGCCCAACAACATTTAAAACTGTAACATAGAAGAAGACTGATGCTATCTTAGTGTCTCCATAATGAGGTCATGATAGGGGACAAGCTTGTCTCATGCATAATATTTCACTAGGATAAAACTAAGGATACTAAAAATATCAGTCTAACTACTACCGGATGACTTGGTTCAAAAATCGTGGCCTCACCTGCCAACACAATTACTAAAATTGATGTGAGACTACTCACTTGAGGATTTTACATGACAACGAAACAAAATATCAGCAGCTTAACAACGTTCTATTTCAGAACACCTTAACACATGTTTGTGACGTTCCTTGAACCACAATCCATATGTCAAACATTGATCACAAAATCCGTTACATAAACCTATTGGCATTTCAAAATAGTTGAGTCCAAAAAAGTAATAATGAGTAGTGGGATGAACATAACTTAACACCCAAAGCATTATAAGGATTCTACCTACCACAGGTAATCCCCATATGAAACATAAACTTCAACCCTCTCTCTTTGTCAAGAAAAACCAAAATCATGAGGTCCAGAATACCCATTTTCATTTTATCCATTTTAATTATGTCATTTCATCTTTTGAACATTTGAATGAATTTCAATAAACCCACACATACATTTTCATAACAATTCACTTTCTTTTCAAAACAATGCCCTATGAAAAAATAGACATTCTATAACAAACATCCTCATTAATATTTTAACATTTAATTATATATTAATTTTTTTACAAAAAATTCAACCTCCAAGGTTCCCATTTATTCAATTTGGGTTCTTCCAAAAAAATACCACATCAATTAATTTCTATTGAAACTCATTAGTTTTACATTCATAACCTTTTTCAAACAAAATATGGTTAAATAATTAATTTACATTGATATCCATCTACCAGTCAATAAGGTGCCCATACTACATACTAGTGAAATTTGGATCCCATTTAAGATATCCAATTTTCATTTAACATATGAACCTTTTGCAACCCTTTTTAATTGTTTGAATACACTGATTACCCAATTTTTCAGTCATAAGGCACCCATAAACCATACAATAGAAAATAGGTTCCATCGTAATTACAACCAAATAAATTTATCCCATGAAATCAATCGTTTATTAGAAAGCTAACATTTTACTACATGTAGCTAACAGAAAGAAAGATGAAAAAATCACTAAAATATTCTGTACAACAGATAAATGGAACATAAGCATTGCATATTATCACTCAAGCATGTTATTTTTTCAACCGAGTCATGTTATCTAAAAATTCATGCTAAATAATCACAAGACATGGAATATATTCAAGCCACACAATCTATAATTACATGCATCTTACTAATGCAACTACATGGAATGTAATTTATGCAAGGTATATGAATCTCTATGTGCCAAAAATGATGAATGTATGAAACTTTATTACCTTATTTGGCTGAGTTAATTTTTTTTAAAAAATTCCCAAAATCAATAAAAAATACACTAGTCACTCAAGGTGATATGATATCAACTATAACCTCAAATACTACAAACATCAATTCCCATCCCTGGCCACTTTGTCATTTCCCTTACATGGGGTGATTAATCCCAAGGATGAATATTAATTGAGTGCCAAAAATTTCCTAGTTTATATTATACCAAACCCATAATAGTAAAGTAATGGAAAATTAGCCTATGGTACCACATTGCAACATAACGTCTTGACTCACCCCTGAACTGGTGGCCGGACTGGTAGGTACATGACCATAACTGTGTCTCCCCATACTCTAGAGGCTGCTGACTAACAGCGATTGTCTAAGGATAGTCAGTGGGGATAATATGCCCTCTTATTAGTGTAAAAAAGTAGAAAATAGTAGAAAAAGGTAGAAACAATGTAAATAACGATAAATCAGTGGAAGACATAATTTTATAAATCTTGTATAGAACAAAATGGCCAATTATAATGTTATGAAATGCATGCATGTTATGATGATACAACTATGAAAGCGATAAACAATACATCATGCTTTAAAAATCAATAAAGAAATAAAAAAATTATAACTCATGCCCCTTGGGAGACCTCCTCGAGCATCCCGAGCTTCCACTGGGTCCTCTACTAAT
This sequence comes from Viscum album, assembly GCA_963277665.1. Classification (NCBI taxonomy): domain Eukaryota; kingdom Viridiplantae; phylum Streptophyta; class Magnoliopsida; order Santalales; family Viscaceae; genus Viscum; species Viscum album. Next base: position 1,129,368,858 of record OY728120.1, read on the forward strand.
ATATCCCATGTATATGAAAACAGCATAATCCTACAACCAAATTGAATCTACTCGGGTACCCCAGTGCAATGGTAGCCAGTGTTGGGTGTGAGATATTAATCTAAGTAGGTCGAGACCACTGGTGTCTACCCAAAATATAGAAAATCAATAAATAATTTAAACAATGTGATAGCATGTATAAATAAAGCAAGTTGTACAATGTATATATATTCTCATATACCTACTTCATTCCTCAACTAGTGTCTGAACCTGCATTATACATTTTTCATGTATTACCAACATCCATCACACAATCATTTTCAATTATCAACTATTCAAGACTCGTTAAATTTTATAAGAATTGTCAAATTATATAACCATCATTAATTGACATTCATTAATTAACAACATAAATCCATAGGTTCTCTTAGACACCTATATCTCAATACCTGCCTCGGCCATGCCGAGATTTAAACATTTTTTTTATAATCAATCAAAAATCATTAAATCACATCTGCTTTCATTAACTATTTAATTCAGTTCACATAGGACAATTGGACCCATAATCCAATGTCAATTAATGGGTTTATAATGTCATGTCTAGAACCAATTATTGTTTAGAGAATCAATCCTTGTCTCACAACCCATTAGTATTTGGAGAATCAGTCCCACTCCTATAAAAGAATATTTTCATGAAATCTGGGTGTAGAAAGCCTTGTCTTGCACCCCAGGAGTATTTGGAGCATCATTCCTTGTATTAGAACCTATTTATCAAACATAAAAATATACGTATCCCTGGTATCGATCCCCATGTCTAAAACCACAAAACAATCCCTTAATAAATTCAAAAATTAAATAATCAAATCCATTAATTAATTCAATAACTAATTAACAAGAGAAAACTCCAATCAAATAATTCTACAATTAATTAACCATTCAACATCTCAATAGTTAATAATTAATTAACAATTAATTATTCTTAACCATAGGGAATTCCACCAGACAATTAACTCAACATTTAATTATCCCAATTCCTTAACTGAAAACATGATTATTAATTTACTAAATCAATTATCCTTATTCCATTACTAATATAATTTATTAGTTAAATATACAAAAACTATTAGATAATTCAATAATTAACTAAGTACAAATTGCCATTAATTAATCATTTAAATAATTTTTCTACCAAAAAAATCACATCCCATAAATAATTTTCCAAAAAATTAATTATCTCAATATAAATAGAAACTCTCCATAATTAATTTACCACAATAAATTATTAAATTCAATTAATACTAAAGTACATAATTAATTCACCATTAATTACGTCAATTTATCCAAAATGACTTATCACATTAATTAATTATATAAAAGTAAACTTATCACTTCATTTCCAACATATTAATGCATATTTAATTAACATGTTTCAACAATTTAAACTTACTTTAGGTTATTCAATAATTAATTCTCACAATTCAAGAGCCGCATCATCCAATGGTTATTTCAACAATCAGATATTATTTCCATGGAGTCAACCAGTCATATATCAGTAGTAAAAAAAATATATATGGGAAACTCAAACCATAAGAAAACATGATATAAAACTACCACTAATTTTTTGTTTTAAGGAAATACACCATGTTTGAAGAGATTTATTACAAAAACTAGATATTACTTATCACAAAAAACACTTATGACATTTAGAATTTTAAATCATTAAACATGCAAAATTAACATTAAGAGGAATTCAATATAAATACTTCCATACATGGATTTTTTTTCTAATAAAAGTGAAGTATGAAATTTAATAGTGTCTTTATAATATTGAGAACATGTAAAGTGGACCCTACATTAGGAAATAACCAAACAAAAAAGACAGTACTTTGACATCTCTTGTGTAAAACAATTACCATCGATCCGTAGTCATATACACACCCCTTTATATATATATGTACCTATATATATATATATGCACACATTGTATCCTTGTTAAACATAGTCTATAACAAAATAGATAGTCCCAAAATATGCATCATGGGTCAAAATACCTACAATTATATACGAGGGACTCAAATAATTTTTTAGACACAAAAATATTTGGTGAAAAATATAGCAGTAACGTATATCCTTACCCAAAGCAATGGAGATAAGGAAAATCAAGTCCATCTACCTCACCTTGGTGGTAGATTCCTGAGTAAGGGCCAATGGTTTCTGAGTCAACATTTTCATACCATAAAAAAAGCAGAACACAAAAATTGAATTAAACCCAAACTATTGGTATTCGGCCGAGCCAACAAGGAAAAATCAGTGTTAATTAGCTAATGTGAATCATGAGATATACATACAAAGAATAAACTTGACAACGTAGAAAAGATTCATGAAGAGTCCCAGAAATATCATCAGGCACTAAGAGGAGTCCGAGAGAGGGGGTGGTGCGCTACATGTTCTTCCTGGGAGTGCTTTGCACTATTTTTGTGGGTTTTGTGGTATGTTGTGCATGCTTGATTCTAGTCATGAACTAGTGGGAGGCACCATGGGAAAGAATGACCAAGGAAGGGAACTTCGTCCATTGGGAGATCTCATGTTTAATGGTGATAAATCCATATATGTCGCGCATGGAGGATGAAAACAAAGGGGTTCTCGTGTTGGCCTTGCTTTTCTCCTCTCACTTGACCTATTTAAAAAACCTACTAATTAAATGAATTAGTATAATAATAATGAAAAGAACATTTAATATTATAACCAAAATCGTTTAATATAATGTTTCTTCATTAATTATCCTCTAAATAAATATTTCATAATTAATTTATAAACTCCTAATGAATCATTAAATTATATTCTTTTAACTAGCATTTAATTAAATGAACACAATAATAATAATAATAATAACATCCTTTTTATTATTATTCCAACTATCATTTATTTAAAACCAAAACCCAACTCTATTATAATTATTATTTATAAAATTAATAATAACCTTAATTCGTAACAATTATCACTTTCATAAAATTGAATTAATAATAATACCATTATTATTATTTTTCAAACCTATAATGAACCCAACACCAATATTTAAACACAACACATCATTAAATTTGAAACTCCTCATTTAATTTTATGTTTATTTGAGTTACCCAAAATCCACATTAATTTCACAGAAATGTTACACCCCATTAATCAGGCTATTAAAACCTTTTAACGTAAATGTTATACCCCATTAATCATGCAATTAAAATTTTTTAACATCCAAATAATTTATGAAACCATAATAATAATAGTAACATTATTATTTTTAACATTTTATTCTATTTAAACACAAATATACGATTTAATATTATTTAATTAAAATAAATAAAATATTATACTAGATAAGCTGAACACGTTTGACTAAAACCATGCACAGCCAGTGAAGATCCATTAATGTGGACTTTTCTGGATCTGGTGCTCTCCATAATTATCAAGACGCTCGTGAATATTATCAGGTATTCAACCAAGCCCAAAAAAACACCTTTATGTTTTGCAACACCCATAATAATATTTGAGATATCAGTTTAAAAAACAACCCATTGATAAATGGAAAATTTTAAAACCTACGTAATTTAAACAGGGTAAAAAACACGGTACATTAAAAGTGTCTGTACGACTATAAATATAGATGAAATCTCGAGAAAAACCTATACTTCTAAAACTAATGGGAAGTATGAGAGAATAAATTCAACATTATAAAACATGATAATGGAATCTTACTTGATCTGAAAGTGTGTTTACACTAATATATTCCAATTGTTGAATTCTCGGAGAACAATAGATTCTACTTAAGTATTCAAATTACACATTTGAAGTATCTCTACAGAGAATTTTTTGGAAAAATTACATGTTTTTATGAATTTAAATAATGGAATTTATTGGCACAAAAAAATTATAATGAATAGTATTGGAAAAATACATGTGATTTAGAAAAATATCATAGATGTTCAATGTCGATAGAAAAGTTATGCTAATTTCCAAAGTAAAGTTATATATTTTTCTATTTCGGTTCTATGGTTAATCAAGATACATACATAGAAAATAGTTATGATATTTTATATAATGGGAAACCATGTTTAAGTTATAATAAAATATTTGATATCACCTACCATATAGAAGTGGCTTCTAATCAATTAAAAATACCACCGAATAATTCCAATTTTTATGATGTCTTCCATGTGTCTCTATTGAGAATATATATGACTTACCCAACACATATACTTGATAATAATTGTGTGGTATTAGAACATGAATTTTTTTATGATTACTAACTAATACAGTTTCATAATGTATTGGAGAAATTTTTGAGTATAAAAAAATTGACATTTCAATGTCCTATGGAGAAATATAGGTATTGTAGAAGGTACATGGTGTCCTAAAAAGGCGATGAAGGAAAAATAGACCCATTTTTTGGGGAAATATTCTAATTTGGATGATGAAATTTCATATGGGAAAAAATGGAACAGTGTAAAAATGAAATCAATGATTAACAAAAGAATTATTCATTTTTATAATGACTATTTTTTTATATTATAAAATGTAAGTATATAGAAAGCTATTATAAAAATAATATTACATTTCATTTAATTTTATTTATTACCAAAAAATAGAAATACTATTATGATATAAAAACCAAATTTTAATTTCCATGAATTGGTATACTCCACAGGATGAAACTCTCCAATGATGATTAAACGATACAAGAAAACATTTAATTGAAAAATAAGAATTAGGAATATAATTGAAATTTAAAAAATAATTAAGAAACATGGGAGGAATATTTATAAAATATTGAATAAAATTAGATTATATACGAGAAAAATAGGGAAAAGTTTCAGTTATTATATGTCTATTACCTGATCATTATTCAATATATCATTTAGTCAATATAAACATTATTTAATATGATTTTTGTCCAAAATTATTTTTGGTTAATATAACTATTGGAAAATATGTTAATTGGAAACTATGATTATTTGTGATAATGTTACTATTAGAATTATTATTTTCATTGGTAATAGAAATTGATAATTTATTCACAAAAGTTAAATGATGGCCTCAACCATTAGAGTAACACCATTTGGTTTCTTTTTTTAAAGAACATTAGAGGAAGGTAGAATAAATACTATTCACTGTTGAACTACCCTAGGAAGAGATTTAATAAGTGAGCCTTGACTAGAATCACCTTCAGGTTATTTTCAAATGGGTGGAGACCAACACTATGTTAATATTACCTGATCCAATCGTCATAATATCACCACTACACACCACACCCTTAGGGAATTTATTGATTTAATAATATGAAATGTATATAGTATTTCACATCATAATATTGTAATTTAAATTTTAAAATGAAATAGTTATTTTATCTCAATCCCAATTTATTATTAGTTTATTCAATAAAATCCCCATTAATATAAGATGAATTTGAAAAATAGATATTTTGATACAAATTAAAAATATTTTCATTTTAATAAAATATTTAAACATTTATAATAGACTAAAGTTTTGTAATTTTAATTTATTTTAAATAAATATCCATTTAAAATACTATTTATTTAAATATAAATGAAAACATAATTATAAAATGTCCCAAGAAATTTTTTATTTGTAACAATGTTTACTTTTTCATAAAACAAAATATGTTATCAATTAATAAAAATTTTGAAATGATAATAATCACATATTTAGTGAATTTTTTTTGGAAAAATAAATATATTATTTGATATTACCACATCAAAACTATGATAGATTGAATTTTTTCACAATTTTCAAAAAAAATATTTTTAGTGTCTACTAAAAAATATTGATTTGTATTTTATATATTTTTTATGATATAATATATATGTACTATTGATTATATAAATAATTAAACATTATCAGTGAAAAAAACCTATGTAATTTAATTTAATATTGTCTATTATAATCCATTTAAATATATTTTGAAACATGAAAATGAATTTCTGAGCTCTAAAAATGATATCATGATTTTAAAAACTACATTTTTTTCTAAGAATTAATTTTCCATGTTCAATATATTTAAAAATGAAATTATGTTAAAATTGATTAAAATATTATAAAAAATTATGAAAATTTATCAAATCAAGATAAAGAACCCCAGATAAGCTAATAGTTTTTAAATTTCACAACATTAAATTCAAAGACCTAAATTTAGAAGTTATTAAACAATTTTTACTCTTTTACTATAAGTACCAAACCATTCCCCCATTTCTTCTCTAATCTATATCACATAAGCATTAAATTATTCCCATTTCTCCTCTATAATTTCCCTTTGAGGTATCACCATGGTCTAATGGTTTCTCTCAAATAAATTAAGTATGTTACATCCCAAGATAAGGGTATTCCCCTATTCTACTTTTCAATTCGTTTTTCTATTCTATTTTATATATTCAAAATGTTGAATTAAATTACATTCAAGAAAATTTTATTTCAATATTATTACAATAATAATTTTTTATAAATCGGATATATAATTTCCCTCTATTTATTCCCTTTAATTATTCTGTATTTTATACCTTTCATGCTTGTGAATTCGTTTCATGACTGTTTATCTCTTACATGAAACATTATTTTATTATGAATAGTCCACCCACAATCTATTATTAGGTATTCACCTAGATGATCAATGATTAATTGATTGTGTAATTACAAATTCTATCATGAAATATTTTATTATGTGTTAAAATTTATCAAATGATCATGTATATTATGAAATTTCTATTTTAATTGCTTATATAAAACACAATTTACATTTCTCATTGGTTATTAATGTAATTTATTATTATTATATATGTGGTAGAAATAATTTTAAGCATAAGAATGGTATTCCCTGATAACGATATAATTATTTTGGTAATGAATTTATCTCTATAGAAGATATATTTAAAAATACATTGGTTAATTGCCTTAGTAAATATGTTTAATTACAGATTGGTTATAATACTTGGTGATATTTTTATAAATGTTTCATTTGTATGTTTTATCCACATTTCCATGTTATTCTTCATTATGATTATATTATATTATTCTCTATTTTCTAATTGTTATGACCTATTTTTATATATCATGATCACATCCTAAATATCGGTATTTTTAAATTCATTAGTCGGTGCTATTCTCACAAATTCCATTTTACGTATGTCTCCAAGATATAGGATATATTATAAATAAACTGGGATAAATCAATGAAAAATTCATCCATGTTTATTTAAATAAGGTTTAGGCTTTCCATGTATTATGATCCTATTTTCCCCAAAACTAAACCTCCAATGAACTTATGTAGTATTAAATGTTTTACTATTTTTGGTATTATTCATTTATTAATATGTGGTATGACATGATTTTGAAACAATCCCAGTTTAAAATATTACAAACATAAATCATAGAACATGATATCCACATTCCAATATTCCTTGATGAAAACTTTATGTATATTTCAAAGGGTTTTTAAAATCAAAATATCATTTCATTTACTTATAGAATAAATGTTGTAAATATAAATTAGATGAATCATTTATACAGAAATATTTTATATTTACTTTTCCCTTTCATGTTGTCTCTGTAAAGTAATTTCCTTCCTTATTTGAAATAATTATTATGTATATAATAAAATTAAAACATATCATAAAATATATATTTTTATTTCATCAAACCTATGTATCTTGTAGTTTGAAAAAGAAATATTTCACATCACCATATATTTGGAATAACAAATCCATTATCTTCACTTTTGAAAAACACACAACGACATCCACTGGAAACTAATTTATAAAATATTTAATGTTACAGATTATTTAGAAAATAGAAATATATATTTGTGAAATATATAATTCAGTCCCTTAAAAACAAGGAAGCATCCAACAATTAATATCATTATTTTGATATCTAAATGATATTTATAATGTTTGGTATATATCATTCATTTTCCTTGTTATTGGTGAAATAAAAAGTTATAATAGAAATTTAAATACTAAAGTCATATAATTATGAATTCAAATTTCATAATTATATTTAATAACAAAAAATTTATTTATTTTCATTAATTTAAAATAATTTAGAAAATATTTATAATTGACATACACAGAGAAGACATTCATCACTTTGATTCCCTAGTTATCCCCAGATTCAAGCATCATGATAACTCTCTACAAAATCATTTATGTCCTATCACACCAAAAAATGTAATAATCCATTGGAGGATTAATAAATTATTACAACACATATGAATATGTTTACAATCTATCAATTCTGCATGAATAAGTATCTAAAGTGATATAATCGTCAAAATATTTTTTATATATAATATTTCCTTAATGATAATGTATTCTTCTATATAAAATATTTTTTTTAAGAAAAATTTTCAAAAATATGAAATAAAGAATATAATCTAAACTTACCTCAATAGTACATTTTTGATGAATTCTAGATTCCCAAATTAAGAATGATTTATTGTTTGTTTAAATATAGAATGTCATATGTAGAAAATAATACTCTTACTAATCTATTAGTAATAACATTTACAATTTCCCTAATACGATCTGTCTATATCTACTGATTATTTATTATTTAACTAATATAATATATAATACATTATTCAATAATATGATACTGGGGATCCTAACCAAATATCTCCTTGTAAATGGATTTCTATGGAGGAGGAGGTGTGAGAGTTAGATATACAAACGAATCAGTATGCGTAGATTATTAAGATGATGTTGGAGGAGTGTGATATTTAGCCTAAAAATATATATTAATGTCTAAAATCATTAACTATACTGAATATATAATCCCTTCATCTATTATATCACTCATCACCCAAATATTTTCATTTAATGATTTAACTTTCTCTGTATACACATCCTTACATTAAATAAGCTCAAGGGTGGCCAAATATTTTATTAATTGATACACCCAACTCATATCCTCATATGTGGTTTGACTGTTCAGGTTTTTCTAGTGTAGACGTCAAAATATCCTTCCCACCATTAGGTATAATGGTTGACACTTTCTCTTATCATATGTGGATTACCACATAGAATATTTGAAAATTTCAGCAGTGAATCATAATTTATTATGTTAAAAATAAAATAATTTATATAAAAAAATGAAAACAAAATCCATAAAATCCTATCAATTACATCCCTAGAATATTATATAGGATATGTTTCCTCTTTTTATCATTTGTTTCATCTTCCATTATTCATGTCAATTTGGGCAAAAGGAGGCTCAACATCTATCGATCCTAAAGACCTTACTATCATTTTCGTAATATTATGGAATTCATTTGTTCTAATGTTAACATATTTCCTCTATCAGAATCATTATGAGGTTATATAACTATGGATTTAATATCCTTAATTTCACTCCCCTTTTAATATAAATTTATGGAAAACAAATCATTAATATGACTATTATTACTTGAAAAGACCTGAAATATGACATCACATATATGATAAATGATTACTATGAGAAATATTCTAAATAAATTCATCAATGTATCTTATATATAAAAGTATATATATCACAAAAATTATATTTTTTTTCTTTCCAAAAAATTTAATTTTGATGTGAACGTGGAATTAAAATCCCACCATCTCTTAAAAGATAGAGGTCAACATTTCATTCTAATCTTAATAGTTTTAGGTATATCATAATTAATCTGATATGAAAGTAAAAAAATTATATTAAAAAATGTGTAATGAGGAGTAAAATAATAATTAATTGGTATACAAAAATTCTCTCCCATAACTTAGATAATGTGACTTTTTTGTACATCACTAATCAAAAATAAAAAATTTATTTTTATCATATTATTTCATTTGAACAAAAAAATTATTTTCTTATGAATTTATAACCATATGGTTACTATTTTCAAAAAAAATCAATATATATCCATTTTTCTGGGCAATAGAAAACTGATACTTAAAGTAAATTTTTTCTAAAACTTTTACTAACCATTGATAACTATTTTAATTATATAAATAGAATTATTTTTTTGGAATAATAAGGATTCAGCATAGTACAAGAATTGGTATAGTCATCTCTAAAATCATAGGGAGACTTAGCTGTTTGATCTTTCAAAATCTTATATCACAAATTAGAAAATAAGAAATGAGTATCCAAATATCACAATTACACATAAAATAAAAAAATTGAAAAAATGGAACAAATAACCTAAACTAAAATAACCATTTTATTAATAATATTAGTTATAAAAGTTATCTAAAATTCTAAAAAATATAACAACGTGATTTATATAAGATATTATATAAATATTGGAAAGTAAAAATTAAGTAAATTTTTTTAAAATTAATACAATTATATATATATATATATATATATTAATAATATATTATTTTTCCCTTGATTCCAGAATATGAAGCCAATTACATATACCATTACATTTTCATAAGATATGTATAATTACATCCATAAGGATAGATTTGTTTAGTATTATTTTTATATTAGATGCATACTTGAGTATTTAATTAAAATTTAATACAAACAATTACAACATATTTTTTCCTTTACTATTTCAAGAAAAAAATGTATTCTATCATTTATATCCATATATATCATTAGTAGTAAACTACAAATAATCATTGGAAAATGAAACAATGTAAGGGAGAGTTCAAATTCTTATTAAGGGTTCAATACAGTTGAATAAATTATGAATAAAAGATCCTAATAATTATGTAAAGGTAAATAACATTAAAAAATGATATTAAAACAACTAGATGATGAATAATCAATATCTAAAGGTAAATATTTGAACACACATTATCATTAAATTACTGGATAAGGATAATTAAATTATTTAATTTAAATTACAAAAATCAGATTCAATTTAAATAACCAGATAATGTATAATAAATATTCAATTTTAAATAACTAAACCAAAATTCTAATAAAATAAGAAGATAAAGGAATAGTTTACGTGAAAATGTAAATAACTAAACACACAATCCATTTAATCAATATACTGAGTATGAAATGCATCACTATATTTTTTCCGAGTGAAAATCAAATGTATACTAGTAACAAGCTATAGGTGAAGATAATACTTAATTATTAGATTTCATATTTTCCCAGGGCATGAAACTGTTACTGTTAAGACATTTCAAAAGGCACATTATCATACTACTGTCATGACCATTCACAAGATATTTTATAACTACATGGAAACAAACATGAAGGTGTTTTGGCCAACTGATTTATTCCCAAGTGATCACTGATTCATTGAGGGGCTTATAATAAATGATCTCAACCCATATCAACATATCTAATGTATTCATATTATATTGAATATCTGATTATATTAAGGAATCAATATTCCTTAATATCAAATATTCATATTCAGTAATAGATATAGATTTATCAATATTTTCCAAGTTAATAAAAACATTCAATGTAAAACAGTGTATATATAAATGGGATATTTTTAATAAAAAACCTTATCCACAAGGAATAAAATGGTTATTTTGGGGGAATTATATTGTCTGTTGATCACATGAAAGTGAATATTTTATGCAGACAATGAATATGAAAAATGGATGTGACATTTAATATAATCTTGGTCAATGAAAAAATAAACCATTATGGGGAATAGTAATGATTATATCAACAAAACATATCCCATGGAGAATAAAAATAATGGATTTTCATAATGAATATAAATACCAAAATAGATCAATAAAATCATTTTTCCTAAAAAATTCCTTTTAATTATGAAAAACAATTTAAAAATTCTAAACAATTTTTAAAAAATTTAAAAAAATAATTAAAAATATCTTCTTAAACAAGAATAGTTTTCTTCAAATAAATGATGATGGGTAATTATGTACATTCCATAAAAGATAAAATGAACGTTCCCATCATATCATTGTTAAGATCGAAATGGGAATTATTTTGAAAATGAAAAAAATATGACAAAATTTCCAAAAAATTATTTAATCAATCAATTTAATATGGGTTTACTAATTTTTGAAATCATGTTTATAAATTTGGGTTTTTGAAGAAAATTGAATTCCAACTAAAAAATAAGTGAAGTTGGATTTTCATGAAAACCTTTTCTATTTAATTTAAAGTGCCAATGAGTGGAAAAGATGGTAATATTTCATTAAAAATTCTGGAATAACTAGTGGATAATAAAATGAAATTTTTTATTAAATTGAATTATAAATAATACCAATTAAATTGAGATTGGGAATTAAACCCTAAAAAGGTGATAACATTGAAGTGAGAAACAAACAATGAATCAATTATTTGTATAATCTATAAATCCACATAAAATAATTTCAAATGAAACCTATTATAATCAAATGTCATTAAACACATATTATTATAATATTATCAACATTGAGGATATAATGTATCCCAATGAATGGAATTGAATTATGAAATTCATTACCACTTTGTAAATATTAAATTCGTATCATGTTATTTGAAATAATTAAAATTGAAACATCAAATACCGTGATTAATGATGTATTCATGATATTACACGTCAATTTTGATTTATATACATTACATAAAAAACTATGGATAACATTACAATATGCCTTAATTAAATGAAATTTAGATGAAATCATGTAACTTATTCTCTATTTTGGTTGAATGTGTTTAAACTCATGTATAATGATTTCAAACATTATATTAACTTATAAAAATGCCATATTAAAATTTATGAAATCATATATGATCCTTTGATAAAATATTTTGACCTATTCATTAAAAATATTTCATTATTTTTATTATTTAGGGTGCCAATTTTCTTTCTTTTTAAATATGTTTTTACTTGTTATTTTTTCGTTCCGAATATTTCAATCATGATATGATAATATATATAATTTAAACTAGCATTAAAATATCATATTTATTGATTATATTTTTATTTAGAGTAATCCATAATATTTATTGATAGGAAATGAAATGCAATGTTCATAGAGACGGTAGGTTTTATGTACAAATAAATGATGTTTACATTTTCATATCGTATTTAATGAAATCAAATTAAGTGACATAAGTATATATATAATTTTTTTAGAAGAGTTATTATTTAATATATATCTCATAATTTTATAAAATCCATCTCCAATACATTCCATGTAAAACATGAATGAATCACAATACTTTGTGAGGTGGTAGTCCACCGTAAAGATGAACGCTATTTCCATATTACCAAAAAATGGAATACATAAAGGAATTTGTAATATAATTACCCCAAAAAAATAAATACATCATAAATATATTATAAAAATTGTATTTCCATATTAATTATCATCCTTGATAGGTGGTAATTTAAAAAAAAATGAAATTAGTTTGCGAGGTAGTAGTTCACCGTACACAGAAACAATGATTTTTTAACCCATTTGATGGATGTGTGAGAAGTTATAGGTTTTAAAATTTACATAAAAACATAGTATATAAAATATAAATTTTTATTATATAATCATGCTATTAATTGTATTTAAGGATTTTGATTAGGAAGTAATGTGCAGATTATTTTACAAAAAAATTACCTATTCACCTAGTGTCCTCATTAGGATTTCACTAATTCTTTGAAAAGTTGGATTTATCCACATAATAAGACCAACAAGATGATTTTATAGAAGTTGGGGAGGTAATTTTTGAGGTCCTAGCTTACCTTAAGACGTTTTAAGGAATGAATTTGATATGATAGGTGTGGACTTTTATAAGCGGAGAGGACACACATGGTATTTTTGAAATCCATTGAGTTATCCAATGAGTTTTTAGTGTAAATTGTATCCAATAATGAAAAAATAGATCCAAAAATTAAAATGGTATATATATGGAAAAATGGGTTTGGTGAAAGTTTTTAGTTCATTTAGGCCCTTATGTTTAAGGTTTATTACTGTGGAAAACACTTTTTTATCTTAACCAGATTAAATAATTATAACTGCCTTCACTAATCACATTGGTTAACAAATAATTTTTAATTATTATCCACTGTAAATGATTCCAATACCAATTATTGAATCTATTTTCCAAAAACTGATACAGATTAGTGGAATAACTAATTTAAAATTAATCCCACTCATGAGACAATGAAGCTGGGTTTTAATGTGAAATTTTCTAAAAGATTATGATATTTATATATCTAAATTAAATATATTAATGATATAAATGACCTAAATTGGATTAATAGATCTATAATTGATATAATTTATCTGTACATCAATTTTAAATTATAATTTAACATTAAAAATGTTTTATATGAAAATTCATCTTTGAATTAAAATTCAACATTTTTCAAGATTCATAAAAATGGATCTTCTCAGAAAAAAATCAAAACTCAAAAAAAGATAATTTTGAAATTATTATTTCAATAATTAAATTTTTTTTCAAATAGATGTTATATGTGTGTCAAAATTTTGTTACAAGTCCACTTTTCCATTTAAAGGAAGAAAAACAACCTTTAAAAAAATATGACTTTTTTAATCAATATACATGGAGAAGGACACTATAGAACAACTTCTCAGTCACCTATGAGCATATGGCCTTGTGGTGGATCCTACTTGGTGACTTTAACACTTTTTTGAGACTAGAGGAAAAAATTGAGAGTAACATTTGTAGAGAATTAGCCAAAGACTTCTCTTCCTATATTTATCACTGTAGGATAACTGAAGTCCCTATTTCAGGTGCTAATTTCACCTGGAGTAGGTACAAACTAAATGGGAGGAAGCCATGTAATCTGGATAGGTGCATGGTTCCGATGGATGAGAGAAGTGATATAATTGACGTTTTTGGCATGATTCTCCCCAGAACTCATTCTAATCACAAATCTATATTACTTAACCCGTGTTTTTTTAGTTTGTGGTCATCCCCATTACCATTTAGGTTTTATAATGTATGGTTGGTTTTTCCTGGGTGCTGAGAAATAATAATGGAGGCTTGGAAATAGTTTTCCTAGGTAGTTCTTTTCACATTATTACTAGAAAACCGAAAATTGTGAAATCCAGAGTCATAGAGTGGAGTAAATAATCATTTTCTGGCCTTGAGCATGATATCAAAGAGGATGATTCTCATATGTTTAACTACCAGCAGGGGAACATGCACCAGGAATTTCCATCTCAAGAAGAGATACAAGCTGCCTCGTGGCCTGAAAATATCTTGACTCTCAAGGACGATCTTGATCGAAATCAGTTCAATATCAGGTGGTTGACAGAGGGGGATATAAATTCATTGTTTTTTCATTGCATGCACAGGGTTAAAAAGGTAAAGAGGAATCTTAAGGATTAAATGATTGATGAAACTATGTTCACTTCTAAAAATGACATTGTAAATGATGTGACATGTTATATTGAAAATCTATACTCTAAATCTTGGGAGGATAACTCGAATAAGATTAATCGATGCATAGAACCAAGTCTAGATGATTCTCATAATAAAAATGAAATTTATATCCCTACCCCAAAGGAAATCCATTATGCACTCTTTTCTTTAAATATGGATAGTGTTTTTTTCCATGATGGTTTTACCAAAAAATTCTTTATGTTTTATTGGGATATCGTCCACAACAAGGTGATTGGTGTTGTAAATGAATTCCTTTACCACTTTTATATGCCATTTTGGGATGAAATCCAATTTCATTGCACACATTCCAAAGAAAGAAAATGTATTGGATATTAAATACTTCAGGCCTGTTGCTATTGGGATTTTCATTCCAAAAGTTATCAGGAAAATCACGGTAATCCAGTTAGGTGAGGATGCTAGGAATCTTATTTCCTCTAACCAGTTTGGTTTTTTTCCTGGTAGGAACATTGAGAATTTACTCTTCACTACTTCAGAGTTTGTTAATGTAATGAGAATAAAGATCAAATATGGTAATATGGCCTTAAAGGTTGAAATATCAAAGGCCTTTGACACCATAAGGTGGGATTTCATTTTTAAAATTCTGAATATGCATGGATTTGTCAAGGAAATTCATTGGTATGGTGTGTTCCATTTGGGAATGGGCTAGTTTATCTATTTGGGTCAATAGATCCCTTAGGGAATTATTTCAATTCTCTAGAGGAGTTAGGCAGGGTGATCCATTATCTGGTCTTTTGTTCACAATTGCTGAGAATTATCTGAGCATGTGTCTTCATGATCTGGTTAATATTGTATTATATCAAAGAATGAGGGCTGGTAGGAATTGCTTCGCAGACTCTCACTTGTTCTATGCTAAAGATATAATTATATTATCCAGTGCTAATATGAACACTATCTCTTGCATCAAGAATATATTTTCACACTATGACGAAGTGGTAGTTCAGGTTATTAGTTAGAATACTTCCTTTGTTGTCTTTGGTGAAGGAATTTGAATCGTGAAGCAAAACAGGGTTTCTAAAAGGCTTGTTGTAAAGATATTTACATTACCATTTAACTATCATAGTCATCCATTGTTTTGGGGAAGGGTAAAACGTGTCCACTTGGAAGGTATTTCTCATAAAATTAATAATAAGTTGCCATGTTGTAAAGGGAAGACCATGTCCTAGGATGGTAGAGTATGTATTGTTAACTCCATCATCACTTCAATGTTTGTTTACTCTTTCTCACTATAGAAATGGCCAAGAACTCTTCCTAAGGAATTGAGTGGAATGATATGAAATTTCATTTAGACTAGATCAATTCTTGAGGGTTATCTTGTCACTGTGGCATGGAAATATCGCATAAAGCTGGTGGCTATGGGGGGAATGGGAGTAAAAGATATCATAATTTTTACTAATGCACTACTTCAGAATTTTACATGGAGTTTGTTATCTTGACCTAACTTTTCTTTGGAATTTCTTTTTAGGATATTTGTAGACTGGTTGCACATTAGTCAGATTATGTACATGAAATCCTCTATTTGGACCCCTATCAGGAACACATATTCTAACATCATGACATAATCTAAATAGTGGGTATGTGCAAATTATCATATGAATTGCTGGAACACACTGTGGCTATCCTCTCCAATCAAGGATTCCATTATTATCCCATCATCTTGGAGGATTATGTTTATCTCTGACATGCAGGGAAATACTGGTGCTTCTAAAATCATACCTAGTAATATTATTTTGGGGATTTCTATGTATGATTATTTTGATAACGATGTACTTATCTGGAATCCTGCTCTCAATGGGTCTTTCTCCAGCCGAGATTTTTACAAGATACAGTGTGGCCCAACATTTGGAATACATGCATGGATGGGAGGTGTACACATTCCCTTTATCTTCCCTAATGATGCTCTGGTGATATGAAGAATATCCAAGAAGAACCTGCTAATCCAATCTGCCCTTCAGCATGTGGGCCAGAATATTGCATCAGTATGTCATTTCAGTTTGAATGGTGAATAATCTGTCACGCATTTGTTCATTCAATTCTCCATTTCTACTCAGTTAAGGGTTATTGTGCAATACACCGTTCAATGATACTTTAGTTTTTTCTTGATTGATTCACTGCCTATATCAGCCATACAAGAATCAAGCAGTGAGAAAGTGAAATCTCTGCTCACTACTGCCACTATTTTTTGGTTTTCATATATAAAGAGGGATCAGAACAACATCATTTTTAATAATTGTAGGCCCTCGTTTAGGGAGGTTGTTTTGGCGATCCTCCATAGCATTAAACATTATTTGGTGAATCAAACTGGATCAATGAATAATGATATATCTGACATTATTATTTTGAGGATTCTTGGTGTAATATCAAAGGAGAGTAAGTCCAGAATGATGAAATATATTCAGTGGATTCCACCAATCTCTGATTGGCTGAAAGTGAATTTAGATGTGGCGGCCTCCGGTACACCAGGCCCATTCGGGTGTGGTGTAGTATTTAGAACTCATCGGGGCATCGTTAGAGGCTTCTTCTTCCACTATATAGGGAATGGGTTTGGGATTGAGGAAGAGCATTGGGAAATGATAAAGGCGATTAGGTATACAGTTCGTTATGGTTGGAGAAAGTTAAGTCCAGAGTCGGACTCGTCTGTTACTATTTTGATCCTGAAAGACTGATCTAAGAATGTTCAATGGAGGATTTTATCTGCCTGGATAAATTTTCATAGACTTTCAGAGATGATATGCCTTGATGTCTCTCATGTCTATAGAGAAGCGAATCTAGTTGGAGATGCTCTTTCCAAAACCGCGCTTATGGAGGTCAGTTCCAGTTGGTCCTTCGTTCTTCCTAGTTATTACATTAGTTTGGTCTATAATGATAGTGTTGGTGTTTTTCACATAAGGATTTCTAAGGCTCCCCTTTTTTGATATGTATTTTACTGTTTACAATTTATTTATAAATAACATGTTGGGAGCAGGTTCCTTCCTGTCTATCGAACCGTTAGGAAAATAAAATCATCAAGATAATTGTAAAAATATTGTTTTAATATATAAATTTTATTATGATGATGGAATTATATTAATTAGTTAAAATTTTTATTATAGGACTCCTTTGAAACGTAATAATTATTTTTATAAAAACGTTTCATTTATATACAATTTGTTATTATATTCATTTGAAATTAATTGGAAACCAATGAATTCAACTATATATTTTAATAAATTATGTAATCCTATCAAGAACTACCAATTTAAAATTTAGGAGATAATCATCATTTTAAATAGTAATATTTATAGTATTTTGTAAATATGTATCTGGTGTGGAACAAAATATAACAAAGAAACTAGTTGTTGCATTCAACGAATGATAACTCAGTATTTCATGCATTACAATCCATAGAATATATTGAATATATTTAAAATAGTAAAAATATCATAACATATCTGGATATTATATTCCTTTTCATTCATGATGTTTTGTGTCATACTCATTATCAAATATGATGTTCATCTTTATAAAATTTGGGGTGTGACATATACACATGGTCATATAATAAAAAACAACACAAACACCCCACTCCTTATCATATTCAATTGGGTAATTAAAAATGTTAAAAAAATTAATATTGATTTATGATACATATAATGAGTTTGAAAAAATAAATATAATATTCCAATATATTTTTTAAATTGAACTCCTATATATAAATTGGAATTGAAATTATAAAATGATTTTGAAAAAAGCGAAAGTAAATAGACTTTTCATCATATTCATTAGTTTTTAACAATAATAAATATATAAATCATGTTGATGAAAAATAAAATGATATAGATAATAAAAAAATATTATCTAATAATTTACAAAAATTCAAAACAAAAATCTAAATTTGAATAAATAAAAAACTATACAACTAAATCTTAATTACTTTTAACAAATAGTATAAAATATTTGATAAAATATGAGTTTCATCCAAAAAATTAAAAGTAAAATATATAATAAATAATGAAATTTTAAAAATATAATAAATAAATAAATTTTTGTTACTATTATTATTTTGGGAATCGAGAATGTATTTTTACAATATTTCTTCCTCATGATCGTTATGTATTGAACAAACCAAGTCAAGAATGTGGTCATTAAATTTCATAGATAATAATGTCATGAAATAATGGATTAGAAATAAATCATTATCATCATAATCATGTTTTTGATTTCCAAATTATACGTTTCTTCATTCCAAATGATTTACCATTACAACTTGATGTTTCTAGAAAAATATAGTGCCTTTTCTACTATTAGTTTCTATGATAAAAATGATTAGTTTTGTATTCTAATCTATTTTGGATTAATAATTTCATACATAATTCATCATGATTGAATAGTTTTAACCAATATCCTCTATTTACTTAATCACTGGAACTAAAAGATTAATATTTCCAAAATCCAATATTTCATCAATAACATCGTATCATGCACTTAAAAAAAGATTTTTTATATTGGTATTCACTGAAAAAATAAATTTCAAATTTTAACACTAATACAAAATTATTCCAATATATACATATTTTTTATTTATCATTACTATTAAATGTCAAGAGATTAATTTCAGGCATAATCCATGAATAAAAATTTATACTTTGGTCATATGCTAAACATGTCAAGGTTTCTTATAAGAATGATCTACAATTCACAGTCTCTTCTAACCATGGATTTTTTTTCTACTTTTTGAGTGTCCACATATATTTATTCTTTGGATTACATTGTTTTAATAAAATGATTGAAAATTTTATATATAGATGATCAAAATATATATTTTTCATGATGTATATATATTCATTATTTATTGTTTCATCTGTTGATGATTTGAATTTAAATATATAGTCCTTATTTTCCCAAAAAACTAACACATTCATGAAGAGTTATAGGAAAACCAATGTTCTCTACTATATAGAGGTTGTTTTAGAAAACTCAATAGCCTCCACAAAAATATACACCTCAATAATTGATTTATCTTGTAGATAAGGATGATTAATATATCCTTTCATTATTAACATATAAATTAAAAATATAGATATCTAATATAGATATACAGGTCCACAATTATTTATTTTATGAATTAAATGAACAATTTATTATACCATTATATAAAAATATGTTGAAAAGTCTATTTTATGTTAAAAAACTATAGAAGCTACATAATTATACAAATTGATCAGAAAATTCTAATATATATTAATATAATAAATTTAATTGAAAAATAAAAAATATTATTGATATTCATTATGAAATGTATGGAATATATTTCTTGCAATGAATCTCGTAGGAGTTTTCGAATCTTAATATCAAAATGATGATACTTGCATGATAAATTTATCTCTATTAATGACTTATTATTTTAACATTTAATGAATAACCATATGACACATTGATTCTTTGGAGGCACTACAAAAAAATTTTCCACCATTAATTATTAATTACAAGATAGCTGGTAGAATCATAAACATCCTTTAGGAGTGGGAGATGACTCTAAATGTATTACAATTGATTGTAAGACTAATATTGCTTTTAAAACATCTTTATAAGCTCTACTAATAATGAAGAAACATCCAATAAAACTTCTAAAATTATTCATCTTTTCATGAATGTGATCAATGTTATGTTTAAACTCATGAAATATATAATATTTAATATATTGAAATATTTTTCCTTTCTTCAATATAATATTTTTGTTGACTAATTGTTTTGTTTTTATGAATGGGAATACATTTTTTTTCACTCTCTCAAATTATTTTCTCTTTATTTTTTTTTAAATATAAAATTCATGTGATCCATTGAATACCTTTTTTAATTTTTAATAATAGTTATTTAGAGGAAAAAAACATTGATTTCCCATCTAAACTATTTTTCTCCAATGTTTTAGTTGATAATACAATGTCACTTCTTTTAAAAATGGATAGTATTTATTCCTCTTAAAATAAAATTTAGACAAATATACTTTGGTAGTAAAGTCATTTATAGTGCGTATAATAATTACATGAAATTAAAAATATTTCATTTTATAATATTCAAAATCACTAATACATTCCTCCCTTATATGTATAAAATCCTGAAATAATATTGACAAGGAATAATCAAAATATTTTTGAAGATTTTTTTTCTTGAAATCATTATGAAATACAAGATATACATAAAAATAATACACAATTCTTGAGATAAGTTATAATTACTAATAAAATTGTAAATTGACTATGTTTCATATAAAGGCTGTGATATGGATCCATTTATTCTACTCATAGACCAAGTCTTCTATTTCAAACATTATTTCAAAATGTAGGTAACTATTGATCATATTAGTTACACAATGGTCAATCCATGAATGAAATAATTTTCCATGATATATTTTCCCATCTTTATACAGTGATATCATTTTTTTTTATTTTTTTTAATTTGAAAAAATTGATTTTTAATGAGGACTTATAGAAAGTTAAAAAAATTTATTATAAGATGTCTTGGTAACAGTGAAATAAACCCTTCTATATAATTTCAACTTATACCTTTATATACCACATTTATGACACTCTAACATACCATTTTACTCATTCATATGTAGAATACATTCATTTGGGAAAGAATGTACCTTCTTATACCCCGGAATGGACCAAAGGCCTTATTTTTTTATTTTCTATAATACCCCTTTTAATGGTTAATGTGGAACCCTTACATGACATGTAGGCCCAAGGAACATGTATCATACAAGAACTAATTTACGAACTTAAAGGACCAATACTTGATTTAGTTGAAACTTTCTCTCTCTAGCATCTCCATGTTGAAGGCACTTAGCTCCCCAACATGCTTGACTGATCTGCTATCATTGCCTTATGTAGAGCTACATGGTGAATTGTCCCGATGGATTTTTTCATACCCTTTCATTCATCCAATATAGTTATCTCTTATCTAGGTGGTTTCAATATTTTGCTTAGAATCCTTGTCTAGGATTTCTTCTGTGTGGTTTGGCGAGTTGCGTGTTGTTCTTTCCTATGTCCAAAAAGACTTGTGGCCTAATTGACCTTACAGATCGAAGGCCTTATGGCCCGAATGCCTTTTCTAGCATAAATTCCATAAGGCTCATAGGCCCAAACTACTGCCTTGAAGTCCCAAATTATATAAATAGTGCCTATTTCTATAGTTCCTAATAGTACAGACAACATTAGCTACTATAATACTGCTATAATACCCCATAAATTCACCCCACCTGGATTTGATCGTGGGTCTCTTTGATGCCATGTAGAAGAATATACCACTCTATTGTAGGATCATCGTCTTCTTATAACAAAAACCTACTAGGTTTAATATTTCCATCATTTAGTAATGTAAATTTTTAAGAACATATTCTTCTTCCTATATTTATTTCAATTTTTATAGAAAATATATAAATATTTTGTCTTTCCAGCACATTTTTTTCATGTTCATAAATTCTAACATCATTTGAAAAACAATAAATATTTTAAAACATGTATAAATTATTTTTTCAAAATCACCACACTTTTGATCAATCATCAAAAAATTATCAAATTCATTTAAATCAATATCATGAATCATTTTATCAATTAGACGAGACTTATCATCATGTAAATCCTCATTATGAATATATTTTAAATTTCTCAAAATTTCACCTTAAAAAATCCATAGACTATTACGATTTTAAAAAAATGAAATATTAAATGATCAATGATTTAAAAAACTTCGATATTTTAATCATTATGAGTTGGTATAAAAATAGTTAATTTCATGGGTCATTTTATTTTGAAATTTCCCAAAATTCATCATCTCATTCCTAATATAATAACTTGTTCAAATTTCGTTAATAAAAAAATCAGTCAGTATTACATATTTCAAATATCATGTAGTAAATATTTATAATTTTATATTATAATAGAATTTCATTCCCATAATTTTTTGGAAATATAAAATTTATGTGAATAATTGAATTCCTTTTATAATTTTTTATAATAGTTATCTAGAAGAAAAACAATGATTACCAATGTAATCTATTTTTCTCTGCTGTTTCAATTGACAATATAATTTCACATCTATTCAAATTAGATAGGATTTATTCCCCTTAAAATAAAATATAGACATGTCTCCTTAGGTAGTATTGTTAGTAATAGTGGGTATAATAATTTCATGAAATAAAAAATATTTCCTTTTATAATATTTTTAATCACTAATACCTTTATCCCATATAATTATAAAATCCTCAATTAATGGTGACAAGGAACCATCAAAATATTTTCTAGGAATTACTGTTCTTAAAATCATTATTTATTACATGATATATATCGACATCATACAAAATTATGGAGAGAAGTAATAAATTACCAATAAAATAGGCAATTGACTATATTTAATACTAAATATCAGATATGGATCCATTTGTTCTATTCATAGTCAAAGTCTGAAATTTCAAACATTATTCCAAATTTCATGAAACTATTGATCAAAATTTTTTACATTTTGGACATGGATGAAATTATTATCCATGATATATTTACTCATATTTATACCATATTCTCATTTTTAAAATTTCTAAATATCCAAATAATAATATTTAATGAGGACTTATATAATGATAAAAATTTTCTTTTCAAGAATTCTTGGTATGTTCTAAATCAACCCTAGTTCTTTCATTCAACTTATACCCTAATTTACCACATCTTGACCACTCTTACATACCATCTTAGTCATTCATATATGGAATATTGTCATTCGGGAAGGAATGCATCTTTTTTACCCCATAATGTCATGAAGGCATTATTTTCAATTTATTTTGGATACACACATTTTAATGGTTGAATGGGAACACATACAGGAACAATAGGTCCAAGGGACAAGGCCATTACATAACCCAATACATGACCTTAAAGGCCCAATACCTTACATAATTCAAATAGCCCCTCCCCATGATCTGCATCTTGAAGGCACCTAGCTCCCCAACTCACATGGATGATGGACTAGAATAGCCCCGTGCATAGAAACATGTTGACTGGTCATAATGGATGTTTCCATACCATTTCATGCTTCCAATCTGGTTATCTCTTCTGCGGTTGGTTTCTATTTTTTTGCTCTGAATACTCATCTTGGTCTACTTCTTTGTTGTCCTCCTGAGTTTCTAGTGGGTCTTTTCTATTTCTCGAATGCCATGTGGGCTAATGGCCCTTACATTCTAAAGGCCCTATGGTTTGGATGCCTTTGATGGAGTAATGTCCTTGAGTCCCATTGGCCAACACCGATGGCCCGAAGGCCCAAAGCAGTTGAATAGTTTTAGCTACAATAATATGGAATAGTACCTGCTATAGTTACTACTACAGTTCTTCTATCGTATCTCAGAAATTCAACCCCACTTGGATTTGATAATGGTTCTATTGGATTCCATTTAAGAGCCTCTACCACTTGGGTACATGTTCGTCATCTTCTTATACCACACACCTATCGAGTGTAATATTTCCATCATTTTATAGTGTGAATTGGGAAGAAATTTTTTTTTTGTATGTATATATCTCAATTTTGGTTGAAACACTATTAATATATTATATATCCAACAATTTCTTTTAATGTTCATAAATCCTAACATAAATTATAAAACCATAAATTAGTTAAATCATTGATAAAATGTTTTTTTAAAATCACCATATATGTGTTTAATCATCATTGAATTATCAATTTCATTGACTTCAATAACATTATTAATTTTATCAGTTAGACAAGACTTATCATCATGAAAACCATCATTATTAATAGTACATAAATTAATCAAAAGTTCACCATGAGAAATCCATGAACTATAACTATTATAAATCCATGAAATATTAAATTATCATTTATTTAAAATGATGGAACATAGTAATATTTATTAATATAAATAATTCGTATAAAAATAGGATATTTTTGTGATCATTTTATTTTGAAATAGGAAGAAATCATCATCTACTTCTTAATATTAACATTGTTTCACATTTCATTAATCAAAAATTCAATCGATATTACCTATTAAAAACATCATGAACTAAATATTTTTATTTTGTAATAAAATTTAATTTCAAATTTAATATTATAGTTTTTAATATATAAAATAAATAAATAATATTTCTGAAATAAAATATAAAAAAATTATAAATAAAATGATTACAAAATAATCATTATATAAAATTAATAATATGATCATAGATTTATATTGTTTTCTAATAATAAATCAATTTTTTTATATTTTTATTTTTTAAAATTTTAATTATATATATAATATTTTCATAATGTAAAAGTAAATATCATCATATATATGACAAAATGTTTTAATATCAGAAAAATGTTTTTTATATTAATATATTCAATTGGAATATACAAACTGGTCATATAATTAAAATAAAGTTATTGATGAATAAATAGGTATGTATTAGAGAAAATATAATACAGTATAGAATATTATTGATATATTTTAACAAAAAAAATGAAATAATATTACAATGTACCATAGAGACACATTATACCATTTAAAAAACAAAAATACAATGAAAAATCCATGCATATTATTTTATTTACAATTAACAGTTATATGTTCAATGCATGATAATTCATCATAAAACAGTTATTAATTAGGAAAGTTTTATTAATAATATTATAATCACATTATAATGTTTCATATAAATATATTCTACAATATAATATTTTATACATCATGAAATATAGTTATATATTTATAAAATTATAAATAGCACATGAGCCTCATCCATGATGGAGAGGAATCAAAAAGTACATTCAAGAGACATGAGATCAAATATGGATGGGGATATATTTCTGGGTTGCAGTAATAAAACTATAGCAGGTAATGTTCTGTACTTTAGTAGCCAGAAATGTTCATCCATATGAGCCTTTGGGAAACCGGATTGGTTCTCAGGTCCTGTATGGATTTCAGGCCACCCAATACCTTTGGGCCTATTGTCTCTCAAGGCCTTTAGGACACCTCAAAGCCTTTAGGCCATACCAAGGCCTTCATGACACATTAAATATGTAGATGTTGCAGAAACATTATAAGGGAAAAGGATCAATATAAGGATTCAAAGCATGCCCATTATCAATATAAGAGATAACCATAATTGGATGATTGAGTGGGTAGGGATTTTCCAGCGGTACTAGGCCTATGTAGATCTGCATAGGAAAGTTATCCAACCATACTTGTGAAGGTAGTGTGATGACATCAATGAAATTTTCAATGGAGGATCAGTTCGAAGATTTATTATCTGGGTGATTTCCTCTTAGACATATGGTTCATGTAATTATCTATTAAGACTTCTAGCCTTGTAAGGGTTTCAACTCACCCCTTTAAATGTGGATTATCGAAAATTAAAAAATTCAAGGCCTATGGGACATTGATAAGAAAATTATAAGTAAAATATACCTCTGATGTCGTTCAAAAAATGAAATAATGAGAGATTAAAATTTCATGGAATATTAAGATTAAGGATAAGAAATAAAAAAAGATAATCTTAGAATAGAGGAATAATGATTAATTGAATAAAAATATGGTGATATCATTTAAATATATGATGAAAATAATGTGGGAGGTCAACTATGAGAATGGGTATGATGAAGATGATGAAGAGGGATTGGTTGTGGAGGATTCAAATAAGAGTGATTACGGTTCATATCAGTGGTGAAATCAAGAAAGGGTGAGTGAAATAAAATAGAATCTTAAAAATATTATTATTTTGTAATTTTTTCTATTTAACGTAAATTATAACTAATTTAGACTACATTAATAGAAAATATTTAATTTGAAATAGATATTATAACTGATATACCAAATTAATTTTCTCTTTTGGTTATTCTATATAAAAATGTAAACCATTTCATTATAATTTTCCAAATTAGTTAAAATATAATATAAATAATAAACTATTTCTTAAATAGTATATTAATAAAAAAATAATTAATTTTTATTAAATACATTTAGCACTAGTGAATTTCCAAATATTATGTCTTAAATAATGTGAGAAAAACCATGAAATATCTATATGGAAACCGAAATATAGAGATGATAATGTGATTCCCTAAAACTATTGATCTCTAATGAGAGGGTAGAAAAATTTTATAGGGAATCCTCCCCATATTTCACTCTCCCTATATAACCAAATTAAATGAGGTAAATTAAGGGGGGTCATTTAAAACATACAAAAATAAAAGGGTTGATAGTTCTTCACGCCTTATAAGACAATCAATATATGACCTACACAGGTATTTGATTATGATCAAATAATATATCCAAATTATATTCCTCTCTATCAAACAATTTTTTTCACATCTCAATGATGTCACTCAAGGATCAAAAGCATCTGATCATAAGATTGTTAATCTACATTTTTAGGAAGTCTACAAAAGTTTAATTACTATAATGTTCATGCATTTCCACACATCTCTTTTATAATAGATCTCGAACCGAATTATATGGCACCTATATATGATTTTTCCTGGAATGGAACGTCATATTTTATATAATGTGAAAAGAAATCTCACTATTAAAAAATATAGTAATATAATCCTCAATGTTCATGAGAAACTTCAACAACATTCCCAAATAAATTACAAATTTTGGTGGCTATCTAGTTCCATGTACTCAACCTTGGTCGTGGAAAAATCCACAGTTGATGGTAACATTGAAATATATCTAAAAAACCTAATACATTATAAAATACATATCTACTATTTTATTTTCTTATGTATGAGTCAGCTCCAAAATATATATAATCATATCCTCTTATAGTGAATATGGATCATCTATAAAATTTGAAGTATCTAATGTATAATTGTGCTATAATAGTATCTTATTCTCTATTTTCCAAATGCTCCCATATAGTTTTATCCATCTACAAATTAACTACTCCAACTGCATGTTCAATTTATTGTATAATTCAAACCATGGTGCACAATATAATCCCAACTCCATAGGAAGATCGTTCTCAAGAAATTTCCATCCCCTATTCTTGTATGACAAGACTCATCTTATATTACAATTTTGATATTATTTTTATATGTGGAAGTTATTGGATTGTAGTAATTAAAATTAAATATTTCTATGAAATTACACAAGTAATTATTCTATGATATCCAAGTCATGAAATTATATTTGTCATTGTTAATAAAATATATTGAATATTATTTCATGGAATGATGGCCATTATATAAAAATCCCTATCAAACTATTCCTTCTTCTCACAGATTTTTTTATTGCGGGAAATCAAGAAACATTCCATTGTAATATATTATAATAATAATAAATCATTACCATTTAAACCCATGAAATATTCTAAATGATATGAATAATGTATATTGTATCAATGGATTATGATATATGAATCAATTATCTTATACTAAATTATAGGCACAATCATTAGATATACGTAGAATTTATAAACTTTTAAATTGAGTTATCCTTTCCTTGAATTGAAAACCATAAAGTTAGAGAATATATATTTCTTAATTAAGATCACCATGGAGAAATGTTGTCTACATATCTAGTTACTCTAGATGTAATTTGTATATGGAAAAAATTACAGATACGTTTCAAACAACCATCATTATAAAAATAGGAGAAAATATTTCATTTTAATAAATACCTTCCCTATGAGGAAATCCTTTAACCCCCCCCCAAATTATTAATTATATCATTCCACTTGGTCCATTTCATCATACTTGATCTTATATACAAATTTTTTTGATGTCATTCCTTTTATGTTGTAGTGAAACAAGATCCAAAGTATTATTCTTATGAAATAACTAATTTTCCTACCTCAAATCCTTTTTACACAAGGATACTTCAATATTATTAGTCAAATAATAAAAAAATTATGTCTCTCTACCCTCTCTTTATAGGTTGTATATGACATTTCATTCACTGGAATAATTATATAAATACAGTTTTGTTATTATAACAACGCAAGATTTTACAGTGTCTATCCAAGTAAGTAATTTCAATTCATTCAATAGTTACATTTCCCCCAAAAAAATTATATAAAAAATAGTATAAAATATCATATAAAACACAAAACAACTATTATAAATGAACAACGAATGAAATAAGCAGATTTTTTTAAAAATGGTGGAAAACATAGTTACATGACCTTTGGAATAGTAATACAACCCTCAAGAATTTTAATTCAACAAATAGAATATTGATGTCACCTATGAATGTATAAATAATTAATAACTATCTTATAAATGGTAATATGATAGAATTATCTCATATCATAAGTAAATAAATTTTCAAGAAATTTTTAATTTAATGTTGATATTCTTATAAAATAGAAATGATTATTTTCAGTTTTTTAATTATTATAATTATTTAAAATAAAATTTATTTTTTAAAAAAGTATTCCAAAATTAATATTTTACAGTAATATGATTTTAAGATAATTTTGTGAGTCTTTAAATAATTTTAATAAGTGTTATAAAATAGGTTATAATTTTAAAATTGTTATTTTATTAAGTAAATGATGATTTTAATTTAAAATAATATCTATATTATTTAGAAACATATTTTCATATAATGGAATTCATTTTTTAATTACACATATGAAAAATGTTTTGGGTGAATTTTTGGGATTTCTCTAAAATAGTTGAATTTTTGTGAATAGGGAAATATGTAATTACTGTATATGCTAAATACATGAATTATTGAGTCATATATGTTTTATAAATTATGTAACACCATATTATCTTACTACATATCATTATCTTAATACATTTAGTTATAATTCTAAAACTATTCCCAGTCTTAAGAAAAAATAATAATATAATAAATAAAATAATGAGAAAACATCCCACTTCTCCACTATAAATATGACCCCTCACAACCTCTACTCCTCACACATAAAAAATTGAGTATTTTACAATTTCATCTGAATTATTTAATAATTAATCCTCCTAATTCCATTATCTTTTTGTTTCAATAAAATACCAAACCCATGTCCCTTGTGGAGGATCTTAATGAAATCAATCCGTGAGTTGAAACCCTTAATCGTTCTCTTTCAGTTTATTTCTATTTATTAATTTTATTTTCATATCTTCAACTCCCCTAATACATGTCAAATGATAAATATATTATATATTATATTCTATAATATTATTATGGTAATGGAAAATACATCATCATACACCTTTTCTGATACATTTTATCATAAAAATTGAAAACATTATCTACAAGGATCCAATTTACCACCTTCATGGATGAAGTGTTTTCATTTTTCAATTTCACCTTCAAGGATGGTAACAAAAAAATTATTGTTAATAAATATTCTAATATTTTTATTTCATATTATTTAATTTTTTGGAACCATTATTATACATAATATTAATTATTAAAACCAAACTACTTCGTGATGATAGAAAAAATTCCAAAAATAATATAAATTATTATCACTATTGATTAATGTAATGATAATTTCTCATAACATATAAAAAATGATATATTTTAAAATTTAAAATTATATTTTTTCATAAATTTCATATAGTTTCAATTCTTGAAACACTATTATCATTTTACATGATTTTCCATACCCATATATAGGTAAACACAGAATGAAAACCAAGGAAACGAATGATCCTAAACGATAACATTGTATATTATTACTCAAAGAATGTCTATAAGTAAAAATAATAAAATTATAATATATAAAATAAATATATAAATTATTCTAAATTAATTAATTAATTAATGGATTGAATTTTATTATCGAGGACATTATGATCATATGCATAACACAATCAGACATAAGGTAAGGGATTCCCCTCGAAACAAAATTTTTCATTCAGCTTACTATTTCACTTCACATGACCCAATTTAATTTTCAATTAATATTATTTAATCCACCTACATTCTATTTTTATTTGACTAAAAATTTACCTAGTACAACTCTGTTTTTGGATGTGGAAATACATTTTTTATAAGGTTCGCTCTTTATTTCATTTTGATATGAAAACCTACTTTAAGGGGACTTTCTAATTTCACACCCATTTATATGTACAGTCCATAATACATATTCAAACAAAATTATATTTATAAATTAACACATTTTACTATGAAAAAATAACTTTTTTCATTTCTGGTTTTATACAAAAACATACAATTCTTAAACTCTCTTAGATGTTTTTCATTAAACTATACTAAAGAGGATATTGTCTAAAGATTCATAATGTCTCTGTTTATATGGATTATTTTCAATTGGACACCATTTATCTGGATCTATTCATTATAAACCTATAATTAATTTTATCTATTTTCATTATACTTACCTTTTATTTCTGGTAATCAATGGTTGAATATTTCATTAAATATATATAATTCTTATATCATGGATATGATTATTTCCTTAGTCATATACCATTTATACATATGGTACGTTATTTGAATTTATTATTGAATTGAATCTATATATGTAGATTCATTTGAAATTGATGTGACATGTGGTGTCCGGTTATAGAGACCTCATTTATATATTGATATGTCTCATGGGGGAAAACAGTTGGTGACAAACCCTTTGTGGTTGTTTCCAAACAGAATCAGATGGATTTTTAATCACATATATAAACCATCTTGATTTTATAATGGTTCATGTTTTAGATACAATATTTCTAAATAATAATCATTTTCTTCATTCAGTATTGAGATTTTAATTTCCAAGACGTTTTCACTATAAAAAATATTTGGATAAATTATCATTTTAAGAGTATTGATGGAATTTATTTTTCAAATTATTTACCTTTCCATAACTTATATTTCTTATTAAACTTAATTCACTTATTATTTATTAATATAACCCATAATGAGTGTTTGAGATCACTCTTTTTTTACTTCCCTATGTTGTAAAGATGAAATCATGGAATAATTGAAAAAAAGAAATTTATTTAATTTTGTTAGGTACTAGTTTTAATTACCAATATAATAAGGGAACCATGTAACACCCCAAGGTTTCGAAAATTAATATTGAGTGTATTATATAATCTAGAAGTTGAACTCAACTTTTCCTCTGATATGTTTTGAATTTCAAAAAAACGGCCATCTAGAGATGTGATCAGTATGTCATTCAGATTATGATATAAAAAACATTATTTTTTAGTGAATAGTAACATAGCCATATGAATAGTAATATGAATAGTAATATGACCCTTATTAATAGTAAAAAATAATATTATTTTACGTTCTTATGGAAATAAGATAATGAGATCTTAATTAATTTTTCAATGTGAAATAAAACTAATTGCACCATTAAAATTTATATTTTGAAAAATAACTATATTTATTTAAAAATTAAATTAATACACTTTTGTAAATTAATTTTGAAAAATGGAGTTATTTTTTATTTCTATACATCCAAAAATCGTAGGGGTAATTTTTTGGGATTTTTCTGAAATTCTAGAATTTTTTATGAATAGTGCAATACAATAAAATACCGTATATACGAATTATCAGTTAAATACACTTTTCATTTCATCACAAGTGATTCAAGTCCACTTAGTTCAAACTCACATTCACTTATTTCTATTAGGGGTCAAATGAAACAAAACTATTGGATTTCTTGAATGAAATAATAAAATAATGAATTAAAAATTCCAAATTTACCCCTCTCATCCACTATAAAAACCCCTCACCAATCCCTCTTCTCTTCAATCCTCTAAGCCTTTATTCTCCTCAATGTTCTGATCCAATAACCTACCCTAGTCAGTCCCCATGACCATGATTCTATTGGTCTTTCCAAAAGAACAAAATCCATTCCCTTAAGGAGGATCTCGAGGAAGTTATTTCCAGAGGTAAAGCACCATTATTTTTATTTTAGTTTCATTTGAATTTATCTTCTTTTGTTATCCTCTCCTCACCTCCTCTGTCAAAATGACCATGAAAACTCTAGTAACATCTACATACTGTATTTATATCATGTGAATTGAATAATCATCATCAATATTCTTACTCCCTCCCTTTTATTTTTATAAATGAAATCAACGTCCTTGAGGATCCAATTTATAACCTTTGTGGATGAGGAAGTTTCGTTCTTCCATAAATCCTTCATTACTGGTCATGAAACCATATTTATGGTTGAACCAGAATATAATATGTGTATTAAAACATAATTAATAATAAGTAATAAGAATATGTACATATTATTAATTAATGTGACAAAACTAGTTCATAATAATCCAAATACCGCCAAATAATCGAAGTGATTTTCATTTAATGATTCATCTTAATTCCATGTAACCAAATGATATAAATGTACTTTTACAATTCTGTATGTTGATAAATAATTTTAAATTTCAATTATGGAGTTTTACATCCATACCACTTCACTACTTAAGAGCAGGTGAACCGATTATGAAGAATAAGGAAAACAAAAACTCTAGAATGACAAAATTCAATAAAATAACATATCAATAAATACATAAATGAACTAACCATAAATATGATAAAATAAATACATGTCTAATAGGTTCTTAAATGTTTTATTAATTTGTATAATTTCATATTTTAGGGGCTTAATTACAAGAGTGGAACACATTCCGTGTTAAGTTAATGGTTTTCCACCCGAACTTCCATTTTCATTCGGGTTACATTCATTGTCTAATTAGCACAATGAAATTATTATATACTGTTATTTACTCCTAATAAATTATTTTTGAGTATTTTATAAATATACACCAACCCAAATCCTTCCATATTTTATGTTTGTAACATGTTTTAAAGAAACATTCAAAACTGTTTCCAAAATTCAAGCTCGATTCAAGGAAATTTCTCAAATTCATATCTATTTTCAAGGGCACTCTATAATCTGTTTTATGGAAACCATTATCATTATTAGAAAACTCATTTTATTATGATAATACAATCTTACTTCACATCTGGTTTTATAAAAATATTTTCTGAAAGAAATATTCCTTTCAAAATAATAGAGTATTTATCTCAAGAATGCTTAATTATTTTATAAGTGTATTTTCATTTGATTCAACACTCTTGTTAATTATTATGTATTATTGGGTTTTATCATTTATAAATTCATATACAACATTTGATTTAATGGATTATGACTAACTCTATTGTGGATGATCTATTATAAAACCATTCACCATATTACTCAGAATGGTTTGTGTTTTATGTTTAATGATTGGGGAAAGATAGTTACATTTCATATGATATTTTCCATATTAATTTATATGTTTTTTTGTTTATCCCCACTAATATGAGGAATTAATTTGACTTATTATTTTATGGGTGGGGCCTG
The DNA here is from genome assembly GCA_963277665.1 of Viscum album. Classification (NCBI taxonomy): domain Eukaryota; kingdom Viridiplantae; phylum Streptophyta; class Magnoliopsida; order Santalales; family Viscaceae; genus Viscum; species Viscum album. The sequence continues at coordinate 1,129,403,525 of OY728120.1, forward strand.
ATATAGCTCCTTGATGCATCAGTAGGTATCATGAGACAAATAGACATGGAATTGGCCGAGGCCTTTCCCAATGTCTTACATGGATTTTGGCAGAGACCCTAATCGTTAGACGTCGTGTCCAAGGCCTTGAAAAAATGTTTCATAATGTCCGGAATATGAACTTCCCTCATTATGAATCATGTAATTGAATGTTCGAGTGATTATTCGACTTGTAGAATACCCATGATTATGTTTCATTATGGCATTAATTACTCAAATCTTATTCCTTCTGTAATGTGTGCAAGATTATTATTAAAGGCATGTGTTTTGAATTATTCACCATGTTTTATGTTTATGATATCTTCTGATATATTTATTACTCTTACAGAGCATTTGATCTCACCACATTATTTTTTTTCAATTTTCACAGGAAATGAAAAAGTAAATTATGAATGACTTGCATGCATAATCTAAGAGACATGATGTTGTTGGTGGAATAAATTATTTTTGTATATCCATTTATGATGCAATATTATACTTATTTATGTATCTTGTTTCCACAATATACTTAACTACATGGTCCTTTGGGATTCATATTCCTTGTATGTATTCCAATGTAATCAAATAAATTACCGACTCCGGGAAACTAGGGACGGGACCTTACACTTGGTTTTAGAGGATGTTTAGTAGAAAACATGGAATCATAGATTAGGGAAGAATCCCTAAGTGAGTATTTGAGGATAAACATAGAAGAATGTCCTGGTTTTTTGGTATGGAAATGATTATGTGGATCATTCAAGCAATACATCCATATCTGGATACGAGTAGGTAGAGGTGGATCTGGAACAAATATACATAGGAGTGAAAGCTCCGACAAGCAGTTTAGGGCTTCACATGGGGTATCCTAGAATACAACAATGGGCCTTGCTGCACTCTTGTTTATGAAACTCTCAGGAGATGTGCTTAGGATAATTCGTGTTTTCTTTAAAAGCAATTCTGAAGGATTTAAATGTAAATATTTTCCCAAAGATACCATTTTTATGATTAATATATTATCTATGCATGGAATTTCAATTTATGATTAGTATTTTTCTACATTGAGATTATAAATTATGATTCAGACACCAATATAGTGTATTACATTATTTAGAAATGGAACCTAGTGAATGGAATTAATACCACACGAATGCACGTGTCCCCTGTAAAGATTTTCCTCCAATGCAAGATAATGATGTTGCCTCTGTTGTTGTGACTGGTGGTGAATAACTAATAACTATACTCGGACAACTTACTCAGGTTATGAATAGTAGACATACCAATACGAAGCATCAGGATCCACCACATGGAGGAGATATGCTAGATCTCTTTATATGACAATATCCTCCATAATTCAATGCGTCTACAATACCATTTGTAGTTGATCAGTGGATAAGTTACCCCGAGAAGATTTTCATGATTTGGGGTGTAATGATAGAGAGAAGGTCGTCATGGAAGATTATCGGTTGTTGGGAGATGCCGATCAGTGGTAGTCATTAATCCAAAACACTAAGGGGGAGGAAGAAATAAAAGATATGGAATGGAAGTTTTTTAAAGAAATATTCTCATAGAAATACCATCCTTGTGAACAGAGAGCGGATATGGAGTGACAATTCTTGAATATAAGGAAGAAGGAAGTTGATAATGTTGCAATGTATGAAGCTAACATCATAAGGTTAGAAAGACATGTTGTGGACTACATAAAAAATCCAAGGACAAAAATGAATCGATTCTTTGATGGCCTAAATCCATTCCTCTAGTAGTCACTGGTATCAAATAGTTTTTCATCACACGAGAATATAGATTCATGTGAAATATCGATAGAAAAAGATTTCTCTTAGTCGTATGATTTTAAGAGAATGTATTACAAGAAGAGGGCCACTGAGAACACTAGGAAAGGAAATAAGGAAATAGGGAAGAAGGGAGAGTTGAATTTCCACCATGTGATAATTGTGGAAGGAAACACCCTAGTGTATGCTTAAAGGGAAAGTAGTATGATAAAAATGTGTCCAGAAAGGCGATCTTAGTGGTGATTTCATGGGGAGGAAAGAGGCCACTATTGTTCAACACCATAACTGTCGGGATATAGGACACTATTCTAATGATTGTACAAAGCATCAAGGAAATATGAAATAGAAAAGTCCATGGGAGGTGTGATAAGTTTATCTGATCACAACTGTAGAGGTTATAGTTCTAAATGACATGGTGGAAGGTACTTTGATCATTACATAGAATATTGCCAAGGATTTATTTGACTCTAGATCATCACACTGTTTTATATCTTCCCTTAGATATTTCCAATTGGCATTAAAAAGGGAGTTTTCAGTAAAAACACCAAAGGGAAGTATCTTTGCAACAATGTTTTGTGAATCAGTTCCCATTAGAGAACATAATTTTTTTATCTACTGATCTCATTGTCATACACATGATTGAATTTTATATAATCCTCGGTATGGATTGGATTTCGAACCATGATGGAAAAATTTATTCTATGAAAAAGGAGGTTACAATTTTCGATATTGATAAGGAGTACCTTGTCTTTAGAGCATAAACGTAACCACCTGATTCTTATCTAGATCCACCCCCAGTAGTTCAACTAAATTCTATTATCGTGGAGGAAGACAATGAAAAAAATTGTGGGTGTGGAAAAAAATGTTCAAATACAATATATACCTTTTATACAAGAATATATTGATGTCTTTCTAGAGGATTTACCAGGAAATCCTCCAAAGTGGGAAATTGAGTTTTCCATTGACTTAATTCCTGGTACAAGGACCATATCAAAGACCCCTTATATAATGGCCTTTGTGGAGTTAGTAAAGCTAAAGAAACAACTAGAGGAATTGAGTGATAAAGTATTTATTCTCCATATAATTTCTCCATGGGTAGCCCATGATCTTTTTATTAAAATGAAAGATAGGTCTATGAGGATGTGCATTGATTATAGGGAAATCAATGTTGTTACAATAATGAATAAGTATCCTCTACCATGAATAAATTATTTATTTGATCAACTTCATGGAGCCCAATAATTTTTGAAGACTGTTATTTGATATGGATATCATCAGTTACTTGTGAGGAAATAAGACATTCCAAAAACATCATTCCAAACCTGGTATAGGCATTACGAGTTTACAGTAATGCCATTTGGACTAACTAATTCACCATAAGTTTTCATGGATTTGATGAATAGAGTCTTCATGGAATATCTTGATGAATATTTGGTGGTGTTTATTGATGATATTTTTGGGTACCCTAAAAGCTATGAAGAACATGAAAATCACTAGAGCACTATTTTGAAGACTATGAGAAGAAATGAATTATATTGGAAGTTTAGAAAGTGTGATTTTTGGCTCCAAACCGTTTCCTTTCTGGGCCACATTTTCTCTAAGGATGGAACATATGTAGATCCTATGAATAAAAAGGATATGCATGAATGGCCTACTCCAACGAATGTAACTGAGGAATGTTGTTTTATTGGTTTAGTAGGTTATTATTATCCTTTCATTCAAAACATCTCCGATTTATCCAACCCAATGACCAAGATCAAATGAAAAGGGGTTAAGTTCTTATGGACAAATGAATGTGAAGAATTTTTTGAAGAATTGAATAGGATGTTAGTGAATGATCTGATCTTAACCCTACAATCGTGGAATGATGGGTTTGTTATCAATAGCGACGCATCAATGAAAGGACTGGTTTGTGTGCTTATGCATAATGATCGAGTGATTTCCTATGCATCTAGGTAGCTAAAAATTCACGAACAAAACTATCCAACTCCTGATATTGAGTTAGCGGTGGTAATATTTGCTCTAATGATTTGGAGACATTACCTATATAGAGATAAATGTGAGATATATAGAGATCATAAGAGTTTATAATATATATTCTCATTGAAAGAACTCAACATGAGACCAAGGAGGTGGAATGATCTACTCAAAGATTATGATTGCAAAATACACTACCACCCGGGGAATGAAAATAAGGTAGAAGATGATTTGATTAGAAAGAACCATGGAATTACGAACAAGATGAGAGTTGAAAGGAATACAATGTTCATGGATCTAGTAATGATGGATATGGGAATTATCAAGGAAGGTAACACATCACACTTTTTTCAAATGTTTTCCCAACCATCTTTACTGGAGAGGATAAATAGTTCTCAGGATAATAATGAGGAGTTTCAAAAGAAAATTAAAGGTATAAATGATGGGAATTTGACTTCACATATGAAGGTGGAATTTTAAAATTCGAGAAGATGATTTGTGTTCCTTCTATTCCTGATCTAAAGAGAGAACTATTGGATGATGCTCATAGCTCTAATTTCTATATATATCATGGTTGCACAAATATGTATCAAGATCTCTGAGAAAAAATTTTGTGGGACAATATGAAAAGGGATATTTCTAAATATACATCAAAGTTCCTTGTTTGTAATCAAGTGAAGGCTGAGGGGAAAATGTCTAAGGGGATGATGCAACCATTACCCATACAATCATTGAAGTGGGAGGACATTACCATGAACTTTGTCACTGGACTTCAAAATAAATCTAGAGGAAAAAATTATATATGGGTCATTGTGGATCGTCTTATAAAGACATCTCACTTTATCAATATTCGAGAGGACATCTCATTTAATCAACATTCACATATTTATATAAAATAAGTGGTAAGGATACATTGAGTACCACTCTCTATTGTATCTGACCATGATCTTAAATTCACCTCAATGTTTTGGAAAAGTCTCCAAAATTCTCTAAGAATTGAACTGAACTTCAGTATGGGCTATCTTCCTCAAACTGATTGCCAATCTGAGTGGACTATTCATATACTGGAGGATATGTTGAGAGCATGTTCTATGGAACTCAATTGAAGATGGGACCAACATCTTCCACCGGTTGAATTATCCTATAAAAACAGTTTCCACTCGACCACCCGAATGGAACCATATGAAGCCATTAATAGGGAAAAGGTGTAGATCATCGGTGTGTTTGGATGATGTCGGTGAGAGAAAGCTGCTCAGACCTGAATTGGTTGATGAAATGGTGGAGAAGGTGAAAACCCTTCAGCAGTATATCAAGGCATCCCAAAGATGAAAAAAGTGTTGTGCAGATAATCATCGACGAGACCTTGAGTTGAAAGTTATAGATCTTTTATTTCTACACATATATCTATGGAAAAAGGTTATGAGGTTTGGGAAGAAGTGAAAGCTAAGTCCCAGGTATATCGGCCCCTTCGAGATCCTTGATCGAGTTGGAACTGTGGGCTATCAATTGGCACTTCCACCTACAATGTCTGAAGTACATGATGTCTTTCATATATCCCACTTAAGGAAGTACATACCAGACCCTTCACATGTACTCTCTTCAGAGGTGGTATAGTTAGAGGATGATCTTTCTTGTGAGGAGAAGTTAGTGAAAATATTAGATTATAGATACAATGTTTGGTCCAACAAGACTACTCGTCTGGTCAAGGTAATATGGGGAAACCATAAGTATGAAAGAAGCAACATTGGAACTAGAGGAAGTAATGAAGGAAAAGTACCCCCACCTATTTTTGGTCCTATATTGTAAAATGGAATTTTGAGGGTGATATTTCTGAAGGGGGGAAGAACTTAACACTCCAAGGTTTTGAAAATAAATATTGAGTTCAATTTATAATATTGAACGTTAACTCAACATTGCCTCTTCTATGTTTTGAATTTCAAAAAACAGTCATCTAGGGTTGTGATCATTAAGTCATTTAGAGTCTGATAGAACAAACTTGATTTTTTGGTGAATAGTAACACACCCTTATGAATAGTAATATGAATAGTAATATGACCCTTCTGAATAGTAATTAATATTATTATTTTATTTTCTTAAGGCAATAAGATAATGAGATCGTAATTACTTTTTCAATGTGAAATAAAACTAATTGCACCATTAAAATTGTTATTTTTCAAAATAACTATGAAATTATTTTAAAACTAAATTAATAATATTCGAAATTTAATTTTGAAAAATGTAGTTCATTTTTCAATTCTACACATCAAAACAATTTTGGGGTAAATTTTTGAGATTTTTCTGATATTCTAGAATTTTTTATGAATAGTTAAATATGATAAAATATAGTATATACAAATTATCAGTTAAATACACTATTAATGACATCACAAGTGATGCAAGGCCACTTGGTTTGAACTCACATGCTCTTATTACTATTAGGGGTCACATGAAACAACATTATTGGTTGTCTTGAAGGAAATAATAAAATATTCAATAAAATATTCAATATTTACCACTCTTCTCCACTATAAAAACACCCCACCAATCCCTCTTCCCTTCACTCCTCTATGCCTTGATGAACCTCTATGTTCTTCTCAAATACCCTTTCCTAATCACTTACCAAGACTAGGAAGCTCTCGGTCTTTCCAAAAAACCTAAATCCATTCCCTTAAGGAGGTTCTTGAGGAAGTTCTTTCAAGAGGTAAAGCACCTTTATTTTTCTTTTAGTTTCATTTGAATTTTTCTTCTTTTGTTATCCTCTCCTCACCTCTTCTCTCCAAATGACCATTATAACTCCAGTATCATCTTTATACTAGATTTATTTTATTTTAATGGAAGAACCATCATCAATATTATAACTCCCTCCCTTTTGTTTTTATTAACGAAATCAACATCCATGAGTATCAAATTTATAACCTTTGTGGACGATGAAGTTTCGTTCTTCAATATTTTCTTAATTACGGGTCATGAAACCATATATATGGTTGACCATACTTAAATATATCTATTATAACCTAATTAATAATCAGGAACCAGAATATGTACATATTATTAATTTAGGAGACAAAACTAGTTCATAATAATAAAAATACCACCAAATAATAGAAGTGAATGTCATTATTGATTCAGCATCATTCCTTTTAAAAAAATGATAGAAATGGAAATTAACAATTTTGTATGTTCATAAATAATATTTTAATTTAATTCTAGAGTTTTAAATCCCTACCACATTACTAATTAATAGCGAGTGAACTGATTATGATGATCAAGGAAAACTAACACTCCAGAACGAAGAAATTAAATACAATAAATTATCAACAAAGACATAAATAAACTGACACAAATAATGATAAACTAAATAAATGTCTAATAAGTTCTGAATTATTTTATTAATAATTATAATTTCATATTCCAAGAGATTAAGTATACAATCGAAACACATTCGGAGTTAAGGTAAGGGTTTTCCACCTGAACTTCCATTTTCATTATGGGTAATTTCATTGTCCAATTCTCAATAAAATTATTATATATTGTAATATAATCTTCATAAATTATGTTTGAGTATTCTATATATGTAAACTAACCAGAATCCATCCCTATTTTATGGATTGTTACATGTTTTAAAAGAAACATTCAAAACTATTTCAAAAATACAATCCCGATTCCAGGGAATTTCTCAAATTCATATATATTTTTAAGGGAACTCTATAATCTGATTTTTGGAAACCATTATATTTATAAAAACACTCATTTTATTATGAAAATAATACCTTACACCACTTCTGGTTTTATACATGTATTTTCCAAAAAAATATTCTTTTCAAAATAATAGATTATTTATCCCAAGAATGCTTAATGATTTTATAAGATTATTTTTTTTTATTCAACACTGTTGTTGTTTCTTTTTTATTAGTGGGATTAATAATTTATGAATTCATCAACCATATTTGATTTAAAGGTTTATGAATAACTCTATTGTGGATGATCTATCCTAAAACCATTCCCCACATTTTTCAGAATGGTTAGTGTTTTATGTTTATTGATTGGGGAAATATAGTTAAATTTCATATGATAGTTTCAATATGTATGTATATGTTGTTTTTGTTTATCCCTACTCATATGAGGAATTAATTGGACTTATTATGTATTGGGTTGGGACCTTTATATACCATCGATGAATTGGTGGGTCTCATCAGACAAATAGACATGGAATTGGTCGAGGCCTATCCCAATGTGTTATATGGATTTTGTCCTAGGCCTTAATGATTTGGCGACTTGGCTGAGGCCTTGACAAAATGTTTTAGAATGTACAGAATTTTCAATTCCCTCGTTATGGAGCTAGTAATTGAATGTTCATGTTGTTATTCTACTAGTATTATACCCATGATTATGTTTCGTTATGGAATTATTTACTCATCTCTTATTCCAACCATAATGTGTGGAAGTTTATTATTAATGGAATGTGTTTTAAATTATGCACCATTTCTTATTTTTATGTTACCTTCCACTTTAGTTCTAACTCTTACAAAGCATTTGAGATCACCCATTTCTTATGTTTCATTTTTCACAGGACTTGAAGAAGTAAATTATGAATGACTTGCAATAATAATCTAGGAGACATGATGTTCCTAGTGGAATAAATTTGTTTTGTATTTCCCTTTATGATGTAATGTTAAACTTATTTATGTATCTAGTTTCCAAAATCTACTAAAATACATGGTCCTTCAGTATTCTTATTCATTTTATATATGCCAATGTAATCAAATAAGGCACCAGCTCTGGGCAACTGGGGCAGGGTCCTTACAAACCAGTTATGTATCTAGTTTCTGCAATACTAATAAATGGATAAAACCTTGGGGATGTTAACTATTTCATCTATTCTATTATAATTAAACCACCACTGAGTCTGGGAAATTGGGGTTAGGGTAGTTATAGTTGGTATCATTGGGGGTTTAGTAGAATCCTTGGATTCTAGATTATGAAAATATGGATTAGGGAACATAACCATGGGATTGACATTGAGGGTAATCATAGAATAAAATCCTAAAATTTAGGTATGGTATAATTTATGTGGTTATTTCTAGAAATACATCCATTTTGGATATTACATGTGGTCATGGTTCTGGAACATATATACCCAGGGGTAACAACATCGACAATATGAAATTGGTTTGACTCGACATAACCGAGTACATGAAAACAAGCCTTATTGCACAATTGTATTAACACTCTTTGTGGATATGAATAGAATAAATAAAATTCTATTTATAAACAATTATGAATGATTTAAAATTAAAAATGTCCTCATATAAATTTTCTATTGATTATAGGAATATATATGCATAAATTTTCAATCTATGTAAACTGTTATTCTTGTCTGAAATTAGGCATTATAATTCATAACCTAATTAAGTAAATACCATTGTTTAGAAATTACTCTTAATGGAAGGAAAAGAGTAAATAACCATGGATAATATATGGGTTTTCCTTCTATGATTTTAACATAGTTTGTGTTGGATCAAATCAGATAATAAATATATTAGGAAAACAAACATAGGTTAGGATGAATAACCATACCATACTTATGTTTGAACATTTCCTTTATATGAAACCCTTATCTTTTTGTTGGAATAATAATATAGTTGTAGATGAATAGTGGATCAAGTTCCATGATATGATATTTCAAGAAATTGGATGAATTGAAAATGAAAATATATAACTTGTAGTAAATTTCATCATGGGAAATGCTAATCAATTATGTTATTAAATCCATAATACTATGGGGAAGACAAAATTGAATACATTGAATTGAGTAATTTTAAAGAATCATTATTCCAAAAATAATTCCCTCATAAGAAATTTTAGGGGCCAAAAAATACCTCATTCCAGATAAATAATGTTAAATCAATATCGGAAAAGGAAAGAAGATACACCATGTACCATGGCTCATTCATGCATTGTTGCTCCACAGGATTATCCACTACTCCATGATTCATATGTAAGATAAATTGTTTGTGGGAGGAAAAAGGTTACACCACCGTGGTGATTTCTATTGTTCTCTGAATTGAGATAGAGAAATTTTCCCCACGTACAACATTTTTAATGGACTCAATGGGTCTACAGGAAGGGTGATGAATATCTCCATCATAGACCACCGCTCTTGATGGAGGACCTAATTTCAAGGAACATGGTGTCTAAATAGTTCATGGGATAAAGGTGGTGATTTACCCCCATGTAAATGAAGATACCCTGAGATATATGTCCATTACCGGATGAGGTTGCATAACCGACGCTCAAAAAAAATGGCTCCCACTAAATAATTTTGTCATGTTCTGTAAAAGAAGGTTCATAACTATTTATATTCCACTATAAATAAAATTTGAGGAGGATAAGAAAATGGGACCATGGATTGAAAGATCAAATATGGGAGAAAAATGTGACAAATTGTAATGGACCAAACCCTCATGGTCCATTACTTGCCAATTTTTGGTGTTTGATGTGTCCTGGGGACCATCAGTGGCTCATAAAAGATTTCTCCAAATTTTAGATTGAACAGAAGGTGGAACCAATGAACATCAGTGTCACTAGTGGAACCAGTTGACATTAGTGGCATCGAGCGACATCGATGGCACCAAGGGGTACCGATGGCACTGATGGTTGACCGTGCCAGGGAGACCATTCTAGGGTGATGGCGCCAGGATGACCATTCTAGGGAAAATATGTCAGGGTGATGGTGCCAGTGCTACAGTGCCAAGGCAACGATGTCAGGGTATCAGAGCTAGGTTGATAGTGTTAGGGTGACGGTTCTACGGTGGCAGTGCTAGGGTGATGGTGACTCACTTAACTTTGATTCCTTCCCGGTTTCTCTAGGACCTTCCAGTTTTCCTCGATAATGTATATTTCGATGTAAAATGTATTTAATGACCTTTCCAAATCAATTTACTGGATAAAAAATATTTTTTAAATCCCCAATATTAGGGTTACCATTGAGCTATGGAAACATGTTTCATTTCCCCTCAAAGTCAAACCCTTATCGTGATTTACATTTTCACCCATGTAACTTGTTTTCTACTTTTAAAATAAATATATTAACTCGAACCCATTATAGCCACCTCTCTACAAATAATTTTTTAATAATAATTAATTATATCATGTTTAATTTCCCATCCCTATGAAGAAACCACAATCCAAATTTAGGGTTGTTCAATATTGAAAATCTCGTAACTCCAAGATCTAACCTTTTATCACCCGTGATCTTCCGCTTCCCTAGTCTCTTTTCCTTTTCTTGGTGTGTCTGGAGTCCCTCTTATTCATATGAATCATGTGCCCATACTAGAACCTTTACTACTCCCTCTTAGAGTCTGTGGAGTTATTCTTCTACAAGTCATGCATCCCTTGTTCTTGGCACGACTAGGAAACTTTGATTTTTGATCATCCCAGTAAGGTTTTCCTTTATCTATCTTACTATGTATCAAGCGGGGTGGGTATGAAAATGTTTCATTGGGGATGGATGAATCCAAACCATAACGAAGGTAATAAATGGTTTTTAATATTGACGGGTTGTCTTGATGATGATTCTCTACTTATTTATCATCATTTATATGTTGTTATTTTTATGGGATTATGTCCACTGAAAATCATTTCCATTGGTGGTCCTTCCTTTCACACTAATGAACCTCTGTTTCCTTTATAATCATGTAATTTATTTTTTGTAAAATAAAAATGGGTTAATCATGTAAATATGGTTGATTAAATGGATTATGAATGAATTAGAATAATTATGTGATCACCCTGTTAACCAAACAGAAAGAAATAACTTGAAAAATAGTGTGGTAAAATATGAAAACTCTCTATTATACTAATAAGCATGGTTGTTATGCTTGATTCATTTGGGGTGACGTGGATGGGGATGATATCACCGAATGTTCAGTTGTTGGTTGTGGAAATGAGGATGTGTGGGGAAGTAGTTTTCAGCGTGGTTTCATTCCTGTACTTCGAGGGATCTAAAAGATCCCTTTTTGTTGTTGTGACTTTACAAGAGAATAGAGTGTGAATACTTAAATCAATTCTTAGCTATTTTTCATTTCATGGTTTTTTGCTATGCCTATTAGATTCTTGGTAGGGATAGATTATATTTTTTTAAAAGGAATTCCTTGAATATGTTGACAAGAATGGGTTCAATGGGTATTTGTTTTCTCTAATGAGTTCCCCTATGGTTGTGGCTGTTGTGTTTTGTGCATGAATGACAAGTAATAAGGGTGTTTGTGTATGGGCTAGTTTTGGAACCCATAAGATGTGTTGAGTTCATTTTTACAAGTATTTATAAATTTAGTTCTTGTATTTCTTATTTTCACCCCACCCAAGTTGAGATCTTCTTGCCGAACACCTCCATTTCATGGGGGAGGGTGTTTTTTCCAACACTCCTATGAGTGGCTGGTTATTATATCCTTCTCTACTCCCTCTCTTGAGTATCCCAAGACAATTCGGGCAGGCTGTGATGACCTGGGGTCCATTTTATCCTAATATTATTTGGGCAATGTACATGGTGTGTTGTGGCCCATGTGTCTATGGGAGTGGATGTGTGATTATTGTGGCTCAGGTGTCTATGAGCGGGATTTGTGGTGGTGGTGGCTCCCAAGGTTGTTGTTGGACAAGTAGTGGGACTGCAGTGAAAATGGGGGGGGGGGAGGTCTAACGTATAAGATGTCTTGAACAACCTATGGGAAAGTGGTGTGGGTTACCCAAACATCGATATGTTATTACTATTAATTTAGGTGACATTCATTATTTTGGGAGTGTTCCTTGTTGAGGTTTGGGTGGATAGTTTCTTATCTAGGTTCTTTGGTTTTCTATTTTTAGATGGGGCATTAGTATTCCTCCCCACTACTGCACAACAACATTTGGTTTCCCCTACTAAGTATACATGTATACACACCCGACGTGTATAAAACTTCATTCCAGTTTCTAGGAGGACTTTGATGACCTTACGAGACCTTATTAATCGGACGTCGGGACCATTTATGTGGATGTTTTCATTTCATTTGGTACATTCCATTTGGAGTATTCTTGTACTTTGTTTTGGTTTATCATTAAACATGCATATAGGAATAGGTTTTTTGGATTTACTTTTTCTCTTATTTTTACTGGGAATTATCATGTTATCTCCTGATATTTTTCTATAAAAAGGGTAACAACTTCCATTTCTATGAGTGAATATATACACTTGGTTCATGAAGTCATTCTTGTGCCTATTGTAGGTGGGACTTGGGGGTCATTATCTCTCCTTAATATTTTATAATGATGTGTCTAGATGTTTTCTGTCCCTTCCCTCATCTTGGCGAGGGTTGGTCATGAGAGAATTATTTCAAACATGATGGTTGAGAGATAAGATGGAGTTAAGAGTTATGCATAGTGAGGATTTAATGGGATGGTAGGGAAATAATGTTAGAAAATCATAGGGTGTGAAATAGGTGAATAAAGATCGGTTAGGACTTGAGATGTTAGGGCCCCCCATGATCATATATAAGGACTCTCGACCAACCGAACAACTAAGTGATACTACACTGATTGCAAGGAAGAGACCTAGGAAAGGTGAATGCATCATAATTACTTGTGTTATTGTGTGTTCTGGGTTTTTGGGGTATTCTAAATGAATAACATGTCTTTTAAAAATTTACAAGAAATCTTCTATACTAATCAGTCTTTGACATTCCTTGTTTACCTTATATCTATAGAACTCGGACGATGACCAAAAGTAGTGTGGAAGATTAAGGACCATGAGTATTATTTGGATGATCAGGAGAGGGGAGAACAAGAGGTGTAAAATTACCAGTGGAAGAAGACACTATGTTCCTTTTAGCAGAGGACCCTCAGGAATTACTGGGGTAGCGTCTTATACTGGGAGACAAGAAGTTGGATCAAGGAGTTGGTGATAACTCACATCTTCATTCGGGCTCCTTCTAAGTACTAGGTTCTTCTAGCTATAATCCAGATGCGGGGAGTGACACATCAATGGGGGATGCTCAACCTCAGGGAGTGGAGGGAAGCGGGGATTTCGTTGATAGACTTCAAGAAGGGGTTCCAGGAAGAATTTCATTCTTCAAGATGAAAGTCAAACAAGAGGCAAGAGACTCTCTCCCTCTATCTAGGGAGTATTATGGTGAGGAAATTGGGAATCAAGTTCAAGTATCTCCTTCATTTTTCCCTAGAGCACTTTCTGGATAAGGAGTCTCAGGTGATATGTTTAGAGGAACTCCAATATTTTCATCAGTATGTTGTTACTCCCTTCACACTGCTGATATACTTGGAGGTTCAAATGAAGGCTGAAGTGGGGGAGGTGATGCACATTCTGGGAGATATACCACGTGAGGGGGGATAGTTGAGCTCATCAAAGGGGAATGTTGTTAGCACAAAACCTCCAGCTTTAGGGCAATCCATGTTTTGGCCAGCATGGAGCAGACCTTAGCAATTCCAGTTTCAGCCTCCCAATCATTACCCTTTCTCTGTAAGCCTATGAATGAGGTTTTTTTTTATCAATTTTAGACATGGAAACATTTTGAATATGTTTCTGGACTGAGTACAATACAATGGATGTGGTATGGTTCAACGCCCACCTCTGCAACAACAGTTTATAGCCATGCCTTTTCAGTCGCCGCAGTAGGGGCAATGAGCTCCCACTCCTCTGAGAGAAGACATTCTTGGTTGATATTGGTCTCAAAGGTATCCTCAAAGACATCAACTAGGGCATGGTTGGGGAGGCAGCCAACAACCAATGGAAAAAGAAACTGGGCATCTGAAGTTGCACGCCGCAGAGGCACTAAATCCAGCATGGCCAGAGGTCATTCGAGGTAGGATCAATTTTTTTAGTAATATTGTCTTAGCCTTGTTTGATTCAGGAGCTCCACACTACTTGGTTCCCCCCAGTCTAGCCCATGACCTGGGTTTAGACGTAGAGATACTTCTCATGCCCCTAGTATTGAGTATTCCAGTAGGAGGTCAGACCATCTTATATTATGTTTGTTGGGGTTGCAGAATGTTGTTGGGGCCACATTAGTCCAATGGGGAGCTTCTTTTTCTTCAGATGTAGCCATTCAATGTAATTTTAGGCATTGAATATATGTTCTATTTATTTTCCATTATCTAATACTTATAGGGAATGGTCATGTTTTCAGATATGGGTGGCCAACATGTAGATTTCATTAGTGAGTGAGGATTCCAGGAGGGCAGCCAGTGAGAAGAGCCCCTTCTGTTCTTGTTGGCCAAGCTGTCATGGGATCCAGCAAATAAATAGATGGTGGAATCGCCAAGGATCACCAATGAGTTCATAGAAATCTTCCCTAAAGAGGTAGGGACTATAATCCATCTACCTGATGTTGAGTTCGGGATAGACTCTCAACCGAGTGACAATCTAATTTTGATGGAACCCAATCGGATGACGCCTTCTATGTTGTGGGAGTTACGGATTCATATTGAAGATCTTTTGAAGAAAGGTTTTATCTGATTGAGCACGTCACCATGGGATTCTCTTATCTTATTCGCAAAGAAGGAAGGAAGTGGTCTCAGGCTGTGTATAGACTACTGAAAGCTGCATCAGTCCATGCTCAACAACTGTTACACCCTTCCAAGATTAAAAATCCTTTTTGATAAATTGAAGGGGTGGATTTCTAATATCGACGTGAAATCAAGATATTACTAGTTAAGGGTGAAGGATGGTGACATCACAAATACTGCATTCAGGTGCAGATATGAGATCTTTGAGTTCATGGTCATGACATTTAGAATTAAGAATGCACTAGTCGAGTTCATGGAGCTCATGAACTATGTCTTCTGAGAATATCAAGACCAGTTCATAGTGGTGTTTATCAATGTCATTATAAGCTACTCCATATCAGAGGAGGATAACACAGAGCATCTGAGGAAGGATTTAGAGGTCCTCCGACAGTACCATCTCTATGAGAAGTAGTCCATGTGCAAGTACTTGACACGATTGGTTCACTTCATGGGAACATGGTTTCTGAGGAGGGAATATCAGTGGAACCATTGATGGCCAAGGAGGTTTTTTCTTGGGCATCACACAAGAACATTGTGAAGGATCATAGTTTTCTAGGTAAATTATGTTACTACCGTATGTTCGTGTCCTAATTCTCTCGAATTGTAGCACCTTTGACAGCCTTAACCATGAAAGTCCTCCCTTTTGTATGGAGTGGGTAGTATCACGATGTCTTTAGTTATCTAAAGGGGATGTTGGATAGTTCCCTAGTGATGATGTTTCTAGAAGAAGTGGTAGCGTTCGAAGTGTTCTATGATGCTTCAGGACTTGGTTTGGGGTGTGTATAGATGCATAAGTATTGAGTAAAATCATATGGGTCTAGAAATTTACATCCTTAGGAATGTAGCTATGCCACCCATGACCTAGATATTACCACAGTAGTATTTTCGCTAATGTTGTGGAGGAATTACCTCATTGGGGAACGCTTCATGGTCTTCACAGATCACAGGATCATGTGGTATATCTTCTCCCAGTGAGATCTGAATTGGAAACTGTGGAGGTGGATGGAGTATCTTCCGGACTTCGACATCGAGATCTACTACACCTTTGGAAAGGGGATCATGGTGGTTGATGCCTTGAGAAGGATGTTGCAAAAGGATGCGGTTCGAGAATCAGCAGATGGATGGAAAGCATTAGAGGAGTTAGCTACCTTACTCCTGGATGAAGGGGTGGATGGTTGTAGAGGTAGTCTGTTTCAGATGACAGTTAAACCCTATTTTTTGTAGTAGTTGGTGGAGTCTCAGTTGGTGGACATAGTGGCTAATGTGATGCACGATCATGTTAGTTAGGTCAATGCTCCATAAGGATGGTCAGAAGATGGACAGAATCAAATACTGTTTTTTGAAAAGCTATTTTCCCGGGTGGAAATGCACGAGAGAGTTCTCAGTGAGTTCTACAACTCACCCCTGGTGGTACTACTAGGTGTTTCCAAGATATTCTAGAGATGGAGTGGATATTTTTTATGGCCCTAGGTGAAGTGGCTAGTGGCAGAGTTTGTGGTGAAGTGCCTCATGTTTCAGCGTCTTAAGGCTGAACAACGCATCCCAGGAGGACTTTTGTAGACTTTATATGATCCCGAGTGGAAGTGGGACAACATCTCGATGTATAAAATCCTATGACTACCCAGGGTTAGAGGAGTTAATGATGTAATCTGGGTAGTAGTGGACCGACTGAAGAAATCAGTGCACATCATAGAAATCAAGGAGTCTAGTGTAGTCGATGACTTAACACTGAGGTACATGGATGAGGCGGTGAGGTTACATGGAATTCTATGGTCTGTAGTCTTATATAGGGATACACAATTTACCTTACATGTTTTTAAGGGATTGAAAAATGCTTCTGGAACCCAGCTATGCCTCAGCACTCCTTTCCACCACCTGATAGATGGGAAGATAGAGTGGACCATCCAAACATTGTAGGATATGCTACATGAATGTGTTCTAGACTTTAGGGGATCATTTTTATGCCAATTTTATCTAGTAGCGTTTTCCTAAAAAAATAGCTATCACTCTATCATTGGCATGGATCCATTAGATTCCTTGTATGGAAGACAGTGTCACTCACCTGTTTGTTGGACAGAGGTTGGGGAAGCCGGTGTTCTAGTCTCAGAGGTGGTATAAAGCATGACAGAGAAGGTTCATCTTGTGTGGGAGAGAATCATGGTGGCTTAGGACCGTCATAATTCTTATTCTGATCATAGGAGGATACCCTTGGATTTCGAGGTTGGGTACCAAATGTTCTTAAAGGTCTCCCATCAGAGTGGGAAATAGAGGTTCGGCAGGGGGAGTAATCTCTCTCCCAAGTTCTTCGAACCCTTAAAGGTATAGCAAAGAGTTAGTGAAGTGGATTATAATATACTTCTACCCCCACCACTACTAGGGGTTCACGACATCTTTCTTGTGTCCCAGCTCTGGTAGTATCTAAACGAGGATTCACACATCCTTGATTGTTGAAAGCCAGATATCGGGGATGATGTGACATTCCTAGAGTGACCAGTGAGGATCAATGATCATGTGGATGAGGTGATTCATGGATGAACCATTCCCTAGGTTCGTTTGTTATGGAGGCATGGTGGCCTTGAGGAAAGTACCTGTGAACGGGAGGCACATATTCATGCCCACTAAATAGAGTTTTTTTGAGTTTTGTTCTGTTTTTCTCTATACATGATTTTGAGGTAGTGCTTGACCTTGTTAACCATGAGATGTGATTTTTCCATTGATAAATGAATGTGTGTGAAGAGTAATAACATTGGGTAGGGTAGAACAAGATACCTAATCAAGACACATTAAAGTGGATGCGATTAAACCCATGCATGTGAGTCAGTGTCGCCCAAAGTGGATAGTATCATGACATGGAGGAAGGGGCTCCCTAATCTGTATACCTGGATGGAATAACATTTATTTGTTTGTGTGTTTTCATAAGGGATGGTAGAATTAGTGCCTCTACAGTTGATCATTATGAGGGAGAGGTGTTAATAGAATTCATGGAGTTTTAATCCTGATAGGTATCTTTCAATGTAGTTGTTTGGACCCCTCTCTTTTCATCTTGTATAGTTTTTGTTCTTGGGGATGAGAATATTTTGAATGTTATATGATGTAATGGGTCGGACCCTCTTGGTCCATTACATTCCAATTTCTTGTGTTTGGGGTGTCCTGGAGACCATTGGTGACTCATAAAAGGGTTTTCTAAATTTTAGGGTGAACGGACGGTGGCACCGATGAGCGTCGGTGGCACCGATCAGCTTCGATGGCACCAAAGAGCGTCAGTGGAAACAATGACCATCAGTGGTACCAAAGAGCATCGGTGGCACCACTCAACATTAGTGGAACTAAGGAGAATCAGTGGAATCAATGGTTGATGGTGCCAAGGTGACGGTGCAGGGGTGATGGTGCCAGGGCGACGGTGTCTGGGCGAGATAGCCAGGGCGACGGTGTCAGGGTGACAGTTCCAGGGTGACGATGCCAGGGTGATGGTGACTCACCTAATAGTGAGTCCTTCCTATATTTTCTAGGAACTTACAGTTTTCCCTGGTAACATATCTTTTGATGTAAAAGGTATTTAATACACTTTCCAAATCTATTTAAATATAGTAAAAGAAGATTTAAATCCCCAATAGTGGGGCGACCATTTATCTACCTAAATGTGTGGCCCTTTTCCTCGGTGTCACACCCTTTTAGTGCTTTATAGTTTCACCACTATTACATGTTTTTCTCTGTTTAAAAGAAATCGATTAACTCACACCTATTATCACCACCTCCCTGTGAAGAATTATTAAATAAAAACTAATTCCATCGTCTGTAACCACCCAACTGCATGAAGATACCACGATCTACCATTATTTCTGCTCAATATTTCATATCTTGTAACTCTAGGATCTAACCTTTTATCACCAGAGATCTTCATCTTCCTTGATATTTTTTCCATTCCTTGGTGTGTTTGGAGTCCCTATTACTTAGAAGAATCATGCGCCTCTGATGAAACCATTCCAAATCACTCTTCGAGTCCTTGGTGTTCTTATTCTATGTGTAGCACATCCCTAGTTCATGACATGAGAAGGAAAATTTAATCATTGATCATCCTGGTAGGTTTCTTTACTTCTTATCTCTTATTGTGTATGATGAGGGGTGGGTATGATAATGTTTCATTAGGGATGGTTGAAACCAAACCATAAAGAAGATAATAAATAGTTTTTAAGATTGAAGGTTTGTCCTTGAGGATGATATTTTACTCTTTTATCTTCATTTATATGTTATGATTTGCGTGGGATTATGTCCACTAAAAATTGTGGTCGTTGGTGGTCCTTCCATGCACACTAATAGACCACAGTTTCCTTGATAATATTGTGATTGAATTGATATAACACGGAAATAGGTTAATCAAATATAAATTAATGATTAAATGGATTGCTAATGAATAATAATCCTTCTGTGATCACCCAGGTTTACCAAATTGAAATAAAGAACTTGATAAATGGTGTGGTTAAATCTAAGAACTATATGTTCTTCTAATAATCATGGTTGTTCTTCTTGATTATTTGGGGGTGGAATAGATGGGGATGTGATATTCTATTGTTCAGTTATTGGTTGTGGAACTGAGGATTTATGGGGCTGTATATTGGGGATTGGTTTGGTTCTAGTACTTTGAGGAATTCCACATATCCCTTTTTGTTGTTCTGATATTACAAGGTAATCGGGTGTGAATGCTTAAATTGCTGCTTGGAAATTTCTCTTTTCATGTATGGTGGATATACATATTATTTTCCCAGTAGTGAAGGATTTTTTTTAAAAAAAAATCACTTAATGTTGAAAAGAATGGGTTCAAAAGAGATTATTTTTCTAGAATGAATTGACCTCTGGTTGGGGTTGTTTTGTTTTGTGCATGCATGAATAGTAATGAGGGTGTTTGGGTATGGGCTTGTTTTTGAACGCATAGTTATGGATGAGTTATTTTATACCTATACATATATATTTACTTCTTTTCTTTCTTATTCACACCCCACCCATGTTGATCACTTCGTACTGAACGCCCCCATTTCATGGGGGAGGGTGTTTTTCCCAACACTCACACGAGTGGCTGGTTAGTAGCTTTATTTCTTCTCCCTCTCTAGGTATCCCAAGAATCATTGGGTAGGATGTGAAAACCTATGGTCCATTTTGGCCCATGATTATTCAGGCAGGGTACATTGTGGGTAGTAAAAAAGGTGCCTGCGGGCGGGGATGTGTGGTTGTTGGGGAAAAGGTGTCTGTTGTTGGATGAGTGGTTTTGGTGGCCCACAAGGTTGTTGTTGGGGTGGTAGTGGGACTGTAGTGAAAATGGAGGGGGAGTTCTGACATGTGTGATCTCTTCAATAACCAGTGGTAAAGTGGTGTAGGGTACCCAAACAATGATGTGTTTTTACTATTACTTTACATGACATGCGTTATTTGGGGAGTGAGCCTTATTATGGTTTGGGTGGATAGTTTCCTGGATAAGTGCTTTGGTTATCTCCATTTTCAAGGGGAATTATAATTCCTCCCCACTCGTGCATGAGAGATTTTTGTTTTCGCTACTAATTATACCTGTATAATCTCCCCACATATATAAAACTGCTTTCATGATTCCAGGAGGAATTCAAGGACCATACCATACCTTATTAGCTCGGACACCGGAACTGTTGTCGTTTCTGTTTCCATTCATTTAGTTCTTTCCCTTTTGAGTTTTATTTTACTTTGTATGGTTTTATCTATGAACATGAATTTATTAATGGGTTTTTTGGATTTAAATTTAGTCCTAGATTTTTATTTTATTGTTTTTGTTGGGATTTGTTATCTTATCTTCTGATATAGTTCTTTAAAAGGGTAGCACCTTCCATTTTTACGAGTGAATCTATACCCTTAGTGGGAGTTGACACTCGAGGGCCTATTGAATGATGGACTCATGGGTCACTATATCTCCTTCCACTTGAATTAGGAAGGGTCGAGTAGTTATTTTTTCCTTCCCTCATCTTGGAGAAGGAGGGTAATGACACAAATCATTGATAGAAATATAGTGGGTGTGAGAGAAATATCTCTCACCCATAGAAGTTCGTAGAATTCATCCCTTAAACTATATGTAGCGGTATCTTCATAGAACTCCATCATGAAAACAATATGCAGAAGACCCTCCACAAGGGATAATATATTGAGGAAGTGTCGTTCATGGAATTAAGGCAATATTTTAGGACCCCGTGAATGGACGAAAAAATGGTTCATGGATGAACCATTGTAGAAAATAGTTCACAGAGGACCCTTTTTAAAAAATATTTTTATGATGTTACATTGTGGAAAACTATTCACTGATGACCCTTTGCAAGAAAATGATTCGCAAATGACCCTTTTCGGAAAATGGGTTGCAGATATCCCTTCGTGGGAGATAGTTCGCGGAAGCTCTTATGCGACCTACAGTACGTGGATTCTCTTATGAAAATTCTCCTATGCGAATTCTCCTTTGCGGATGGCTCCTATTCATCCATAAATATAGGAAAACCCATTCACGCCCACTAGTCTATATTGTGTTAGTTGTGCCTCTGCACCCCTGCACAAAATTACTTTTGGGAAGCTGTCCCGGATGTAACATCCCAGGTAATTAAAGAATAAATAATTTTCATATTTATTAATATTTAAGAATTAAATATTAATTTTAATTAAAAGGGGTTTCTACGTTCGATAGCGTACTCGATACGCAACGATGAGTTTCTTTGAAAACTTACGTTGCACACAAGTAATAAAATAATATTATTTTAAATGTTAGTTAACTAGTAGACGTTGTACTGGTGGGAATGGATAGAAATAACTAAAATATGATTATATATGTTTTTAAATGTTTTTACATTTACCCAATAAAATATAAAGGCTTAAAATATGGAAAGAGTTCAATTTTAGGCATTTATACCCTAATTTTCACGAAAGGTCCACTTATCACCTTTTGACGAAGAACCGTCATTAAATATAGTTTTGATCAATCTTATAAATTCTATTGAACCAACTATAACTCTTCTTTAGAATCGGGACATCAAAATTTGATTTGTGTAAATTGTTGGTACCTTTCTGATAATGTTCATTTTTTTAAGAATAGTGTAAAATGTTGTATTTTAATTTAAACCCTCTTCTTAATCTAATTTATTTATATGATTAGATTATCATTTGAATTGGTTTTATAGTGAAATTAGAAAATATTTTTACCATTAAATCCAATAGTGGTCATTGGAATTAATTTCACTTTGAAATCAGACTTAAACTAGTGTCAATCTTTTGATACTTATTGTTTCATAAAAACACGCTATTTGCTCTGACAGCGGGAATAAATTATTAAATTAATTAATGTGAATTATATTTTTTGAATTTTTTAAAATAGACTTCATTTTTGAATTCGTCATATCAAATATAGCTTAGGGTGAATTTTTGGTAATTTTCTGAAAAACTTCAATTTTTGATGAATAGTGAAACCACTAAGTGGTACTTATAAAAATTGATTTTCCGTTTAAATGAAATTTTGCCATCATTGTGTTTTGAATTTCAAAAATCTGATATACATGGTTGTCATTAAGAAGTAAAATGTGGTTCAATGAGATTATAATAATTTTTTGGTGAATAGTAACTTATTAAGTTCTTAATCGCGATTAGAGGTAATTAGTGTAATTTAAGGTAAAAATGATATTATAAGAATGTGAAAACACAATTGAACTTGTCCTACACCTATTGGGTGAGTCATGTACGACCAAGACAATCCATGGGCCAACTTGGGGTCCCCATGGAGACACTATGGTTGGGAAATGACATAAATAACTATTTATTTAATGTTAAAATTAAATTGACACAAACATGAGTTGTTTTACTAAAATAATTTTTAAGTAGGGTTACACAGGTCCAAATTTTGATTATAAATAGCCATTGGAAAGATAAAAAGATTTCCTAAATCATAGTATTTGTTTTATAATTTTTAGACATTAAATAAATTAAATTATTTATGACATAATAATGATGCAGCGATGACATCATTATTTGACAATTTAAATAAAATGGAAATATAATGAAAACTCTAAAACATAAACATGTCCAAAACCAATTGGATGAGTGGATTTCGAACCCTTATCACCTTATCCACGAATTATTTCAATGTGGGACCTTTTAAAACCGAATCACATTTTCAAATAAGGTAATATTTCTTTACTTTCCAAAAGTGCCCCTCCTCTCCTCTTATAAAAGGCCCCCACCTCTACCTCATTTCACACACTCCTCAAGCCTCTGGCTCAGCCAAACCCTGACCATTTACTCTCTCCACATCCCTCTCCTAATATTATAGGATTAACTTTGGGCAGAATCCTTTCGAAGGAATCCTTTAGGCTCAAATCAAAAGGAGTTACACTTTTAAAGGTAATTAATTCTCTCTTGTTCATTTGTTTTATTTTGCATCTCCAACCCTCTAAACTCTTTTTAGTTACTTATTTTGTAACAACAAAAGTATCTTCAATATACTAGGATGTTGTTATAAGATTTATTCGTGCTACACTCTCACACAACTACTTCAAATGGTTAAAAAACATACAGTTTCCGTGGATGGCGAAATTCTTCCTCCAAAACGATGATTGTTCAATACTCATTTAACACCTTCAAAGGTGGCCATTATGATGTCACTATTTTTATATATGATATATGATGTGTTTATGTTTTCCTTAAGCTTCTGTTTTATTCATTTTTGGCATACCTTTATGGTTTCTATTATGGGTAAACATGATATCTTCATTTAAGGAAGTGCGGACTACCGCCCCCTCAAAGTGATGTGATTCGTTAATGCCATATGTGGGACGTGTAAAGGATGGATTTAAAGTTATTATATATGATGTTATACTGGAATTATAATATACCTCTATATTATTATTATTTCTTTCCATTAAGTATGAGATAGAAATGAAAGTAGCGTTCATGCGTACGTACGGCTTACCGTCTCCATGAACGGTGCATTTCATTTATTATCCCCAAATGTAATGTACTATTAAAATTACATGTATATAATGTATATATATAATTAATGATATATCTAAATGATGAATATAATTCTGGATTTAAAATATACATACCTCTCATTTAGTTTTAATTCCATTAATATGACAAAGAAATGAAAGTAGCGTTCATGCGTACGTACGGCTTACCGTCTCCATGAATGGTGCATTTCATTTCTTACCTCTAAATGATTATGTAATATTATTAATACATGTATATTCTGGATATATATGATACATATTATATCCAAATCGGTAATTTCATTCTGTATATAAAGAACCTTTGACCACACGAACAACATGTAACTGTAAGAAGTCCACTTTCGACTTAAGAACCAAATATTGACAAAATAAACATTATTAACTTAAATGGTTACATAATATTTATAACATGGAAGTAAGTGATATAAAAGGAATAATAAAGTTTAAAAAGGTTCTTAATCAATTATAAATTAACTCAAGTTTATTATTCAGGATGTTAAAGAACGATCGGGTCAAGTCGGACCCGAGGTAAGGGACTTCGTCTCACTCTCCTTTCATTGAGGCATATTTCGTTTTATACACAACTTTCTTTAATACGGTGTATAAACCCCTTTGACTTTTACTTTTATACAAAAGGAATCTTTTTCTACGAAGCGTTTTACAAAACGACAAAAAGGAATGTTTTTTTAACGTACGCGGTGACAACGACTTTTTCCGTCACCGCGAGTATTATTTGGTCTTTGGCTTTCTCAGCAAGCCGTAATGTTTTTAGAATAAAATAAATACCATATACTCTTTTATGTATTTTAATATTGAAAATGGTTTTGAAAAAGGATTCTATTATGTCAATATATTTATGATATATTGTGATTGAAATGTGGAAATGTTATCATTCCTTTATATTGGTTTTATGTTTTATGATTTTATACTGGTACATGGACATTTTAACGGGTGGTTACGTTATAAACCATATGACGGGTGGTGCTGTGAATACCAGGACGGGTGGTTACGTTATAACCTCCAATGCATTGGGTATGGAAGTCGGTCGTATGGCTATTCCATTAAGTATGTATGGAAATTGGCCGTATGGATATTCCATTAAGTGATCTGTGTGGAAGTCGACCGTATGGTTATTCCACATAAGTGTGTTTATGTCCCAAGATACCTTTATATATGTTATGTGTTCTTTTTATGGGTTTTATGGTGATCCTTTGGTTACAAAAAGGTAAGTAATGATACTTTATTCAGTGAAGAGTTTTTACTACTTCATGAAGGTAAAGGTATTACTTTGATAGAGTATACATGGTTTACTTGATTTTGAAAAACTAACAGTTTTCATTCATTGTGTATCCCTTACTGATCTTTTTATGCTCACCCCACATTTTTTTTGAAATGTTTTTCACATGACTTAATTTGGAATAAGGTCAAGGATGAGATCAATGGAATGTCATGCTATATAAAACATGGAACTAGACATGTTTCTTTCAAGAGTTTTTTTTATTATGGAAACTTAGTATAAGTGACTACATTGTAATCTTTTTGAGATGTAATAGTTATGTCCTAATTCTCTAAAACTCTAAACCTGAAAAGATCCTCAATGTGAATTATTCATTTAATTCAATTTTAAGTAAGGTTTATGGCTGGGGCCTTATAGTTGGTATCAGAGGTCGGTTTAGACAACTTTAGGAGTTAGAAAAGTGTTAAATTATAACATGATTGAAATGATATAGCATTTACGGATTACCATGTTGCTTCGCCTAAGATATTTCTGTGTTCAGAATGGTTTTCCGTAGAGGAAACAAAGCAGCTATGTTGGGACGACATCAGGAGAGAGATAACCTTCCAAATCAGCAACCTGAGATGGTCGGAATCGGAACTGAACAGTTTTTTGCAGTGATGGCACAGTTGACTCAGGATATAAATGGTGGTGGTATCCATGCACGAGATCAGCCAGATCAACCGTAGAGGAACATGTCAGTGGTGGAACATTTCATGAGGCAACATCCCCCATCATTCAGAGGATCATCTGACCCTGTGCAAGCTGAAGGGTGGATTAAAGCACTGGATAAGATTTTTGATGTCATGGGGTGTTCAGGACATCAAAAGGTTAGTCTTGTTGTTTACCGTTTTGAAGGTGAAGCTGATCAGTGGTGGTCGATGGTGAAAAATATAAGGGATAGTGATGAGATCGAGGATCTTCACTGGGATGAACTCAAAGGTATGATTCTTGAGAAATATTTTCCTAAGGTGGTTCGTCTTAGGATGGAAAAACAGTTCATAGAATTGAGGCAGGAGGATGATTCAGTGGCTGCTTATGAAGAAAAGTTCACTCTATTGGCAAGGTATGCTCCAAACTTCATACGAGAACTTGATAGTAAAATAAACCGTTTTTACTCAGGGTTAAAGCCAAAGTATCGAAGGGCATTAGCTTCTCGTGAGTTCAAAAGTTATGAAAAACTTGTTCGATGTGTGGAGAAGGTGGAAATGGAGTTTGCCGATGATCAGGTGTTCTATGACAAACAACAGAATAAGAGGACTAGTTGGGAGGCAAAGGGGAAGAATTCATCAAAGAAGCAAGGAGGTAAGAAAACCAAATATCCATCCTGTCAGAAGTGTGGTAAAATGCATCCTGGAGAATCTTTATCCAAGTCTGGTAAGTGCTTTCGGTGTGGTAAGTCTGGTCATATTGCTCGTAACTGTAAGGAATATGATCAAGCAGGAAATGAAAAGCCAACAGTAAGATGTTTTAAGTGTAATGAAATGGGTCATTATGAAAACGAGTGTCCAACGAAGAACTCAACTGGGGGAATGCAGCCAGACTACAAGCAGAAAGGGGTGGTAAACTCCTTTGCAACAACTTCAGCAGATGTTGGGCCATCGAATGAAGTGGTATCAGCTCCAGGGAGCTCAGTATTTTTCGAAGACTGACTTGAGGTCGGGGTACCATCCGTTGGAAGTAAAAGAAGCAGACGTTCTGAAGACTTTGTTCCGTACTAGATATGGCCATTATGAATTTGTAGTTATGACTTTTGGGTTAACCATTGAACCTGCTGTATTCATGGACCTTATGAATAAAATTTTCCATGAGTTCTTGGATAAGTCTGTGTTTGTGTTTTGAGGTTTGGGAAGAGGTTATGTGTGCCTTGTGATTCATAGTTGAAGAATGAGTTGTTATGTGAGGCTCATAGATCTTCGTTTTCAGTTCATCCTGGCGGTACTAAGATGTACAGAGATATGTAAGAATATTACTGGTGGGATGGAATGAGAAGAGACATTGCTGATTTTACTGTGAAGTGTTTGACATGTCAACAGGTTAAAGCAGAGCGGCAGTTACCGAAAGGGATGCTTCAGCCTTTACCAGTGCCAGAGTGGAAATGGGAAAACATATCCATGGACTTTGTAGTGGGATTACCAAGGACATCTCTAGGTAATAATGCAATCTGGGTTATTGTTGATCGCTTGACCAAATCTGCTCATTTCCTTTCTATACGAGATACTTTCTCTCTAGATCAACTTTCCCGTTTGTATCTTAAAGAGATAGTCAGGTTACATGGAGTTCCCCTTTCCATTGTATCGGATCGTGATCCCAGGTTTTACTTCTAACTTTTGGAAAGGCCTTCAGAAGTCGTTGGGTACTGAATTAAATTTTAGTACAACTTTTCATCCTCAATCAGATGGGTAGTCAGAACGAACAATTCAGACCTTGGAGGATATGCTACGAGCTTGTTCGATGGATTATCAGGGAAGTTGGGACCAACATCTTTCTTTGGTTGAATTTTCATATAATAACAGTTTTCATTCCAGTATACAGATGGCACCATTTCAGGCATTATATGGGAAGCGGTGTCGAACTCCAGCTTTCTGGGATGAAGTGGGTGAAAGGAAGTTGATGGGACCAGAATTGGTAGAAGAGATGGCAGAAAAAGTTCAGCTGATTCAGAAACACATGAGAACAGCTCAGAGCAGGCAGAAGAGTTATGCGGATAACTGGAGGAAGGATCTATCTTTCGAGGTATGTTATCATGTTTTTCTCAAGGTTTCTCCTTGGAAAAGTGTGATTAGATTTGGTAAGAAAGGAAAGTTGAGTCCAAGGTTTATTGGTCCATATGAAATTCTGGAGAGAGTTGGATCAGTTGCATACCGGGTGGATTTACCTCCGAGTTTATCTCAGGTACACAATGTTTTTCATGTTTCAATGTTGAGAAAGTATATGCCAGATCCATCTCATGTTTTGAGCCCAGAGGTAGTTCAGCTGGAAGAGAACCTATCAAATGAGGAACAACCGGTCCATATTCTTGACCACAGGGAGCAAGTGTTACGGAAAAAGGTGATTCATCAGGTAATGGTTTTGTGTAAAAACCATGTGATTGAAGAGGCAACGTGGGAATCTGAAAATGCTATGAGGGATAAATACCCCCACTTATTTTGATAAGTGAATAAAATTTCGAGGACGCAATTCCCAAAAGGGGGGAAGGATGTAACATCCCAGGTAATTAAAGAATAAATAATTTTCATATTTATTAATATTTACAAATTAAATATTAATTTTAATTAAAAGGGGTTTCTACATTCGATAGCGTACTCGATACGCAACGACGAGTTTCATTGAAAACATACGTTGCACACAAGTAATAAAATAATATTATTTTAAATGATAGTTAACGAGTAGATGTTGTACTAGCGGGAATGGATAGAAATAACTAATATATGATTATATATGTTTTTAAATGTTTTTACATTTACCCAATAAAAGATAAAGGCTTAAAATATGGAAAGAGTTCAATTTTAGGCATTTATACCCTAATTTTCACGAAAGGTCCACTTATCACCTTTTGACGGAGAACCTTCATTAAATATAGTTTTGATCGATCTTATAAATTCTATTGGACCAAATATAACTCTTCTTTAGAATCGGGACATCAAAATTTGCTTTGTGTAAATTTTTGGTACCTTTCTGATAAAGTTCATTTTTTTTATGAATAGTGTAAAATGTTGTATTTTAATTCAAACCCTCTTAATATAATTTATTTATATGATTATATTATCTTTTTAATTGGTTTTAAAGTGAAATTAGAAAATATTTTTACCATTAAATCCAATAGTGGTCGTTGGAATTAATTACACTGTGAAATCGGACTTAAACTAGTGTCAATCTTTTGATACATATTGTTTCATAAAAACACGCTATTTGCTCTGACAGCGGGAATAAATTATTAAATTAATTAATGTGACTTATATGTTTTGAATTTTTTAAAATAGAATTCATTTTTGATTTCGTAATATCAAATATATCTTAGGGTGAATTTTTGGTAATTTTCTGAAAAACTTCAATTTTTGATGAATAGTGAAACCATTAAGTGGTACTTATAAAAATTGATTTTCCGTTTAAATGAAATTTTGACATCATTGTGTTTTGAATTTCAAAAATCTGATATACATGGTTGTCATTAAGAAGTAAAATTTGGTTCAATGAGATTATAATAATTTTTTGGTGAATAGTAACTTATTAAGTTCTTAATCGCGATTAGAGGTTATTAGTGTAATTTAAGGTAAAAATGATATTATACGGATGTGAAAACACCATGACACTTTTCCTACACCTATTGGGTGAGTCATGTCCGACCAATACAAGCCATGGGACAACTTGGGGACCCCATGGAGACACTTTGGTTGGGAAATGACATAAATAACTTTTTATTTAATGTTAAAATTAAATTGACACAAACATGAGTTGTTTTACTAAAAGAATTTTTAAGTAGGGTTAAACAGGTCCAAATTTTGATTATAAATAGTCATTGGAAAGCTAAAACGATTTCCTACATCATAGTAGTTTTTTTATAATTTTTAGACATTAAATAAATTAAATTATTTATGACATAATAATGATGCAGCGATGACATCATTATTTGACAATTTAAATAAAATGGAAATATAATGAAAAATCTAAAACATACACATGGCCAAAACAAATTGGATGAGTGGATTTCGAACCCTTATCACCTTATCCACGAATTATTTCAATGTGGGACCTTTTAAAACCGAAACACATTTTCAAATAAAGTAATATTTCTTTACTTTCCAAAAGTGCCCCTCCTCTCCTTTTATAAAAGGCCCCCACCTCTACCTCATTTCACACACTCCTCAAGCCTTTGGCTCGGCCAACCCCTGCCCATTTAATCTCTCCACATCCCTCTCCTTATCCTAGAGGATTAACTATGGGCAGAATCCTTTCAAATGAAGCCTTTAGGGTCAAATCAAAAGGAGTTACACTTTTAAAGGTAATTCATTCTCTCTTGTTCATTTGTTTTATTTTGCTTCTCCAACCCTCTAAACTCTTTTTATTTACTTCTTTTGTAACAAAAAAAGTATCTTCAATATACTAGGATGTTTTTATAAGATTTATTCGAGATACACTTTCACACAACTACATCAAATGGTTAAAGAACATACGGTTTTCGTGGATGGCAAAATTCTGCCTCCGAAACGATGATTGTTCAATACTCATTTAACACCTTCAAAGGTGGCCATTATGATGTCACTATTTTTATATATGATATATGATGTGTTTATGTTTTCCTTAAGCTTCTATTTTTTTCATTTTGGGCATACCTTTACGGTTTCCATTATGGGTAAACACGATATCTTCATTTAAGGAAGTGCGGACTACCACCCCCTCAAAGTGATGTGATTCGTTAATACCATATGTGGGACGTGTAAAGGATGGATTTAAAGTTATTATATATGATGTTATACTGGAATTATAATATACCTCTATATCATTATTATTTCATTCCATTAAAGTATGAGATTGAAATGAAAGTAGCGTTCATGCGTACGTACGGCTTACCGTCTCCATTAACGGTTCATTTCATTTCTTATCCCCAAATGTAATGTACTATTAAAATTACATGTATATAATGTATATATATAATTAATGATATATCTAAATTATGAATATAATTCTGGAATTAAAATATACATACCTCTCATTTAGTTTTAATTCCATTAATATGACAAAGAAATGAAAGTAGCGTTCATGCGTACGTATGGCTTACCGTCTCCATGAACGGTGCATTTCATTTCTTACCTCTAAATGATTATGTAATATTATAAATAAATGTATATGCTGGATATATATGATACATATTATATCCAAATCGGTAATTTCATTCTGGATATAAAGAACCTTTGACCACACGAACAACATGTAACTGTAAGAAGTCCACGTTCGACCTAAGAACCAAATATTGACAAAACAAACATTATTAACTTAAATGGTTACATAATATTTATAACATGGCAGTAAGTGATATAAAAGGAATAATAAACATTAAAAAGGTTCTTAATCAATTATAAATTAACTCAATTTTATTATTCAGGACGTTAAAGAACGATCGAGTCAAGTCGGACCCGAGGTAAGGGACTTCGTCTCAATCTCCTTTCATTGAGGCATATTTCGTTTTATACACAACTTTATTTTATACGGTGTATAAACCCCTTTGACTTTTACTTTTATACAAAAGTTATCTTTTACTACGAACTGTTTAACAAAATGACAAAAAGGAATGTTTTATTAACGTACGCGGTGACAACGACTTTTTCCGTCACCGCGAGTATTATTTGGTCTTTGGCTTTCTCAACAATCCGTAATGTTTTTAGAATAAAATAAATTCCATATACTCTTTTATGTATTTTGGTATTGAAAATGGTATTGAAAAAGGATTCTATTATGTCAACATATTTATGATATATTGTGATTGAAATGTGGAAATGTTATCATTCCTTTATATTGGTTTTATGTTTTATGATTTTATACTGGTACTTGGACATTTTAACGGGTGGTTACGTTATAAACCATATGACGGGTGGTGCCGTGAATACCAGGACGGGTGGTTACGTTATAACCTCCAATGCATTGGGTATGGAAGTCGGCCGTATGGCTATTCCATTAAGTATGTATGGAAATTGGCCGTATGGCTATTCCATTAAGTGATATGTGTGGAATTCGACCATATGGTTATTCCACATAAGTGTGTTTATGTCCCAAGTTACCTTTATATATGTTATGTGTTCTTTTTATGGGTTTTATGGTGATCCTTTGGTTACAAAAAGGTATGTAATGATACTTTATTTAGTTAAGAGTTTTTACTACTTCTTGAAGGTGAAGGTATTACTTTGATAGAGTATACATGGTTTACTTGATTTTGAAAAACTAACAGTTTTCATTCTTTGTGTATCCCTTAATGAGCATTTTATGCTCACCCCATGTTTTTTTTTGAAATGTTTTTCACAGGACTTAATATGGAATAAGGTCAAGGATGGGATCAAGGGAATGTCATTCTATATAAAACATGGAACTAGACATGTTTCTTTCAAGAGTTTTTTTATTATGGAAACTTAGTATAAGTGACTACTTTTTAATCTTTTTGAGATGTAATAGTTATGTCCTAATTCTCTAAAACTCTAAACCTGAAAAGATCCTCAATGTGAATTATTCATTTAATTCAATTTTAAGTAAGGTTTAAGGCTGGGGCCTTATACTGGCCCTCTGTGTTAATCCCTATCCAACCTTCACTGACCCCATTAAAAATAGTGAGTTGCACCATGAACCTCTCCGTCTAGGTCATCAACAATATCTGCTGATCCCTTATGCTACCCAAAAATTCATCCCTCTAATACCATGAGTCGAAATACTCCTCATGAGACTGTGAATCCCCCATCACCTACCTCTTATGCCATGTTGATCAATGTCTCTAAGGACAGTTGCAGGTGAAATTTTTCTTACATGCCTAGAAACATCCATTACAACCATCGAAACCTATGACCCATGCAATTTCAAATCATCATAAAAATCCTCAACCAACATAAGTGGAAGTTCAGTTCCCTAAGGGTACCTCTGCCTGACTATGTGCACAATTCCCCGATAGCTCTGCAAACATTTCCCACAAAAGGCCAATCAACTAGAGACCAGTTCATCCTCAATAGTGGCTTTTCTGACCATCGTACACCACAATTGCTTCAATAGCCCATATCATTTCTCAGGATGATATAGAAATACATAGATACTTTTGGTCTTAATGTTTCATACTTTCCCAGACACATCCTTTACATCTATTAAAATCTATGTCCTGGGTGATTTCAAGTCGTTATAAACCATCCTGGCCATCGGAAATGGATGGTCTGTGTCCTGAGGTCACCTATACTTGATTCTTAACAAAATGCATCGATGAATCTTCACATGTTACCCAAAACAATTCATCAAAAAGAGACAAATTTTCCTCAGTAGAGGCTCTTCCTCACTCTGTACACCACAATATATCCCATTCAATGTCTCATTTTTCCGGACGATCTCGAAAAACATAGACAATCCAAATATGAATGTTTTCACACATTCCTAGGAAAAACCTTTAAATTCAAAAATTTATGTTACTTGAGTAATTTTAGTTCATTATAAACAATCCCAAAATTCGAAAATGGATAGTTCTTGTGATGAGGGAACATCTACATGATTATAAGCATAATTCTCTAGTAGCTCCCATATGTTTCCCACAAAATTACAGTCATCCAAAGACAAATTCATCATTACTATAGTGGTTTCCTAATTCCATACTCTATAATGGATTCCATTACATGTATCATTTCTCATGATGATCTGGAACTTAGAGGACAATCATCGTTTGAATGATTTCTTACATGCCTTGACACAACCTTTACATTCATCAAAATATATGTCCCATGTAATTTCAGATCATCATAAACCTTATCAAACATCAAAAATGGACATTCAGTTACATGAGGGAACCTCCTCTTGTCTATTTGAATAATTCTCCAAATGTTCTGGATATGTTTTCCACAAAAATGGCTGTCAACTAGTGAAAATAATTCCATAGAAGAGGCTTTTCCTACGATCATACAACATAATGGCCTCCATGACTTATATCATTTCTTCTAGTTTGAGAAACCCCATAAATAATGTTTTAGACAGTACTTCCGTCTAATTCATGAGAATATTCATAAAATCCAAGATCAATTAACTATCAATTAATCAAGGATTAATTAAAAAATGGTCCCAGTCATATGACCTTTAACTACAATACCCCATATTCTCTTAAACACGTAAATTTAAACTGTATGGTATTAGTCCCTACAATATTACATTAAACTATGCTTTTATAGTCCCTAAAACATTACATTAGTCTATTATGTAATCACCCAAGCTATTTAACATTTAAGTTTAGAGTACCCCATTTGAAATTCAATGGGATATTCCATCAGTGGTAAGCCACTAGAATCTCTGTAGAGAGTTCCTCCTAGATTAATCCACTACGACTAGAGGAGGTTGTTCTCTCACCCTAGTCTCATCTACAGTCATACTCATTCTTTTCCTTCAGCGGTGAAGTGCACATGTGATCTTCAATTAATATTTCAGATCCTCTTGTTTCTCAGACCAAGAAGAACACATGTTGTCTTAGAGGCGAGTGATGTTCACAACCATTACACAATCCAACCAAAAATGAAATACAATAACTATAATTCCCATCATAATCGGGATACATAGGAATCCTCCCTAAGGCTTGAGATCTAATCATATTACCAATGAAATGATAAATTATGTTCCTCTAAAAAATAGGCTTACTTCTAGTTGTAATACCCAAATAATGATCAATGAGAACTTGGATTCCTACCCCAACAAGGATATATTGGACTCCTATATAATATCTGAGCAAAAAAGGTATGCTTCTCAGGGTTTAACCTCAATCATGACCCCAATTCATCAAGGCCTCATTTATGGAATAAGTCCAAAGTCTGACTCAAAAATGTCCTTCTCAAATGATGTAAGCCCAAAATCATGCCTCTTTTATGGGAGTCTTCAATGCGTATGAAACAACTTACCAAACTATTTGTGGGTTGAATACGAACTAACTATGATGTGTATGTAGGAATTATGAGGTATAATCCTCACAGCTGACTCACCCTAATGTTTTCTGATCCATATCTCAAGTAGGTTCACCTTCTTTATTTAGAATAATTCACTTTTGGGTACCTTATTCCACCTCAGCATATGTCCCACATCAATTAATGACTAGGCACTTTGGCCTATATTTTCATACTGCGTGACTTTAAACTACATGGATGGGTCTTCTTCAGATGACCATAAAAGGTGATTTGTCTAGTTATGGGGCACCATACTATGTGTACCAGATTCCTCTCATGATTATATGTAGGAAGACCATTTTTTGGGTTCAACCTCGATATTAAAACAATTCCTATCCCCACTGGATGAGGATAAACTCCAAAAAACCTCATCATATGGATTAAACCCATGTTGTCTGGGTAAATAATGAATGAATTTAGGATTCATCTAAAAAAGGGGAAAATTGATGAAGAATATCAGATACATACAAATATCTTAGTTAATGGAGAACCATAGATACATACAGATGATTCCAGACCCATGTGTATTTATGAGTGATCTTGTAACCCAATGGTAATCTATTGATACATGACTGAGAAAAAACCATGGGTTCATGAACATATGATCAATGGTTAAATCTATAAGAGAGTCCAAGAATATGAAATAATTCCCCATAAAATGGTTTGAGGAGCCAAAGGTCCCATACTCTCAACCAATGTTAGTCCTTAAGTGTCATTGGACAAATCATCATCCAGCAAGAACCTAAAATTGGAAATCATGTCCATGAATCATGAATTAAACAGTTGTTTGGTTTTTCTGGATCTTTGAATAAACCAATTAGAGACCATTTAAGGATGTTGTACCAAAAATAGAGTGATTTCACTGGCACATAATCCTATAAAATTACATACTTGGACCACTCAACTATGGAAACTCCTTCATATTGTTAACAGGCTATACCTCCCCAGTATTTGATGGATTATTTTCATCCAGTAGTAAAATGATGTGCCTCATGTTGAAAAATTGGCCAATCAGACTTGAATACTCAACCAAGGTGGTGGGTTACCCCTCCTCAATCCAATTTTGCATATGAAAGATAGGGGCCAATAAAGTTTATCAATAACACATGTGGTCATGCGATGGTAATTTGGAAAAGATTGGTTGATTGTACTTTAATATATATGATATGTAATACACAAGAAAAACCTTCAATCCAATGGAATCACAACAGGTTTTTCAGAAATGTGCATTCACAGCTATACAAGCAACTAGGTGCTCGAGGAAGAACATGAAACCATCACCCACCAGACATCTTCAATGTTGGGTTTAAAATGTGCTAATTAAGGAGATCCATCAAAATGAAACTCTTTGCACTATAAAGCTAGGAAGGAAATCACTACTTTCTATAAATACCCACCAGTCACCCATGCTAGGGTGACCGATGTTCCAGAACTGGGAGACCCCACTTGTTATCCACAACCATTTCAAGAGCCTATGCCCATAACATGACAATTTGTACCTCCCTTATCATCGGGTGGATGATAAAGTTGACACTAATGAATTTATCCCAGATGCTTAGGGTAATTATGAACGATCCCCTATGAGAAGATGTCATTGTCAACAACATGGGACCAAATATCGTTATTCAGAAGAGTATGTCACTTTGAGGGCCCTAGATGATGTCCCAAAAACATCGGACCCTCGGGCATCCAACCAAGTGTAGTGAAAATAAAATCAAGATTACTTCATTAGCAATGTTCCTGAGGAGGAGATCCAATATTAAAACACGGTGGAATAATATGGGAAGACATGTGATTCTTCCCCCGATTATGAATCCCCCATGAATATATGGTGGAACATTATGATCAGGTGAAAATTAATTCCAATTCACTCCTTTATATCAAAATCAATAGATAATAATGTTTTAGGTATATGGAAATACAATCCATTGTTCTAGAACCCCATCATATAAATAGAGATTTCAACTATCGGTAGTTTCACAACACTTCCAAAGCACCCGAATCCAACTAGTCAAATATTCTTTCACGATCCATCCTGGTGGGGTGCATGCCATGATTCCCAAAGTCCAAATCTAATAGCCTAATGGTTGGAGATTAAAACCATGTCGGAATATCACTAAAATGGGAGTTATTTCTTATATACCTGTACACATGCACAAATATCCATGCCCACTAAAATATGAAATGTATAATCCACTAAGAACAAAATCCATGCATACAACAATATCCAAAAAAGAGTATGATAGGAAACTAAAGTTTAGTAAAGTAATCCAAGAAGGAATACAAGCCCCCCCAAATTATTTTTTAAACCAGAAATTCCAAACCGTATGAAAAATGTAATGGGAGTTCTAACTATTTACATAAGAACACCTCTCCCTACTAGATTTCACAAACAATCGTCTTGGTTGGTTCTGCATAGGACTCCACAAAAAATCCACACAACCTCCAAGACATGAAACTTGTGGGAAAATCCCATGCCAGAGTGTGAATAATAATACACTATAAGACACCCCGAAACCACAATTGATTACACAAAGGAAGATACAATTATCTCTACATAGTATATTCATACAAAACATATAATAAGAATATACAGATATACTCAATCCAAGAAACACAATATAGAGGTAAGTTAGAACCACTGTATACCAGCACTAAGAATTCGGTCTGAATATTAATCAATGCACTGATCTGGGAGAACACACTTCTGAGTCCAATAGCACTGATGACATTTGTCTGAGATGTATAGTTCATAAAGTACCATCATAAGAGATATATTATTATTGGTCTGATGAAAATATGATATCACAGATGAGGATCATAGCTTTTTTAATGGGGTGATACCAACAAATTCATCAAGATTAACATGTTTTGTATGTGATCAATACCCAGTGAAGTGGGTGAAATAGATAATAAGGAATCTACCTTTGGTAGGAAGAATTAATCGAGGATCCTACACCCAACGTCTTAGGAAAAAAAAATATCCATGAAATAATCTTGGAGGTATCATAATCATATGAGTAGGAAATGATTCGTAACTATGTTCGGGGAAGAAATATGGGAATGAAACCTAAAGAATATTTTCCAATACATGGATGATAGGAGAATCAATCCATGTAGAAAGGTTTTCACGGAATGTGTTATGTTCACTCCCTATGTTCCTTGACCCTGAGTATTGACCGTGTACAATGGTATGTTTCATTCCAAAATGTGTCACGTAAAATATTGGTACACTAAATGTAGAATAAGTCACATACGATGCCCTTCATTTCAGGTTACACCTGTGTACTCTGGTTGGGTTCTAGTACACATTTTCAACCCATGTATCTCTGCCTGTGTACTAGTACATAGGGTAGTTTTTCTACTTGTTGTTGGCCATGTCATGTTGGGGAGTACACACCGTGTAGGATTCCCGTGTACTCCACATGTTCCCATGTACTCCCAAATTACTTGCCGAGTGTTCCAACGATGAAAACATGATTTGTAGCCCAAACTACATGATGCATGTTCTTTAACATCCAGATAAGACGAGTTCTTCCTCAAGTGCCTCATCCTATCTCCGGAGTTCCACTCCATTGTTCGGTTCACCTCGAAACTCTAGATAATATCTCATTTCTTCACCGTAACACATAATTGATGTGTTTTGAGACATAAATTGGCTGAATAATTGATTTATTTTTATCTCAATGAAAACTTCCTTCACAAAACTTTCTCCTTACCCATTTTGATTTCTCTGTCTCCATCATTGTCACACCTTTATTTGATCGTCACGATGTTGGATCTTCAATTTAGGATCATTCCATGTCACGACCCACCTTCACCACGATGAGGGAATAGACAAAAAAAATTATATACCCTTCCTTCATCATATTGAAAGAGATATAATAACCTTTGAGACTCGCCATCAATAGGCCATGGAATGGAAACTAGCACCAAGAGTATAGAATCACGTGTAATAAAAGTGGAATTACCCTTTTATAGAAAAATATCGGGATATAAGATGTTAAATATCTTAAAAATACAAACACATAAAGTAAAAGTAAATATAAAACCACCTTTTCCATATGAATGTTATATGTAATGTGATAAAAAGTACAGGAAAACTCCAAAGGGATGTACGAAAAGATTAGAAAATTAGCAATGTCAAGTGTCCTAACGTCTGAACTAGTAATGTATGGTAGAGTCCACAAAGTCCTCCTGGAAAACTGAAGGGAGTTTTATATATACAGGGCGAGTATACAAGTATACTATGTAGGGAAAACCAAAAATGATTGTGCTGAAGTGGGAAGGAATTACAATGCCCCGGGAGAAAACAGATATGACCAAAGCACCTACCAAGGAATCTATCCACCTATCCTCACTAAGGAACACTTCCCAAATAACACAAGTCAGTTAATGTTTTAGTAATATCACATCAATTTTTGGGTACCCAAACCACTTTCACACCATTTATTTAGGATATCTTATGTGTCAGAACAGCCCCACCCTTTTCACTATCATCCCACTACCGCCCCATCGTCAACCTTATGGGCCACCGCAACCACAAATCCTGCCCGTAGACACCTGGGCCACCAAACCCACACATCATGTCCATATACACCTGGTACATGACAACCACATGTCAAAAAACCCAAAGAAAACTATTCAAGAACAACTACCACCATGCCCGAAGTCACCTAGGCCTCATCGTGAAGACACTTGGGAAATGATCTTCCCACACACACATGGCCCGACCACCACAAAATACCCTTCCCGAAGAGTCTTGGGCTATAATGGACCTTTTTCCATCACATCCTTCCTGAAGATTTTCGGGCTACCTGGTAGAGGGAGAACAAAAGGAGGTAATAACTAGCCACTCATAGGAATTTTGGGAAAACACCCTCTCCCATTAAATGGGGGAGTTCAGCATGAATTTCTCAATGTGGGTAGGGTAAAATTAAGATACACAAGAACTAAATTTAATCGTATAATTAAAAAAACACTCATCCCAACCTAAAGGTTCCAAAAAAGAAAACCAGCCAATACACAACCAGAACACAACCACCCTAATTACTATTCATGAACGAACACACAATAGCCCTAACCAAAGCACAACCCATTTCTTGACAACAGTTCCCCATTGAACGCATTATTTTTATCATGATAATGTAATTTTGTAGGAAAATTATTTTCCCTACCAGGAAACTAATAGAAATAACCCCAAGCCAAGAAAAAAACTAAAAGAAAATATCCATGCAACAATTTAAGCATTCAAACCCCATTCTCTTATAATGTCACAACAACAAAAGGGATCCATGAGATCCCTGAAAGTATTAGAACCAAACCAAGCCCCAACATATGGTCACATACCCAAAAGATAACAAATGAAAAATATGAGATCCCATCCCCATCCACGTCACCCTAGAAGCATCAAGTAGAACTACCATTGTTATTAGCAGAATAGTGCAAGGATGTTTCCATTATTCTATACACCATTCATTAAGTTCCTTTCTTACATTTGTTTAACTGGGGTGATCACACAAATATTTTTATTAATTGGGAATCCATTTAAGTAACCATTTTTATGTGATTAACCAGTTTCCATGTTATATAAATTCAATCAAAGATTTTCAGAAAAAATGAGGTTCATTAGTGTTCACGGGCAGGAAACAAACAGTCATGTTTTTTAGTGGGAATAATCCTATACCATTCACAACATATAAACAAAGCCAAAAGAGAACAATAACATAATCAAAAAACAATCCCCTTAATTCCTTAAAATAAATTTATTATCTTTTTTATGGTTTGGATTTATCCACTTCCTGGAGAATCATTATCATACCTACATCGCATGATACACAGTAAAGACATAAAAGGAAAACCCTAAATGAATGATCAATGATCATAGTTTTTTTCTCACGCCAAGAACTTAGGTTGTCCGACATACAGAGGAAGAATGCCAAGGACTCCTTGGCTAAGAAGGAAGAGATTTGTAGCATGGTTCCAAAAGATGGACTCCAAACACACCAAGGAAAATAAAGGGAACATGGAATAAGAAATACAATCTCTATGTGATAAAATCCTAGATCCTAGAATTACGAGATATGAAATCATGAATAAATTAATAGGAAGATAGTTGTTTCACAATGTGATTGGGAGGTGAAACATTATGTAATTAATATAGATTTAATAATTATAGTAAATATAGACCCACATATGACTGTGAGTTGATTGATATCCTTTTTATAGTGAAAAAACATAAGAGGGGCAGAGCTAGAATGAACGGGGAAGGGTGTGACACTGAGGATAAAGGCCAAAAGATTTGGTAACTGAATGGTCGCTTGACTCATGGGGGTTTAAAAAATCATTTAATATATATAAAAAGGGTATTAAAACACTTTTACATCGTAATATACGTTACAGGGGAAGAACTGGAATAAACTTGGGAAACTGAAAAAAACAAACAGTGTGAGACTCCATAATAGTTCCACCAATTCATTGAGACTCCAGAAGCGGTGCCGTCATTTTGGTGGAAGATTTTTGTGGAACCGAGTTTTTAGAAAACTCTTTAATGAGTCACTCATGGTTCCCCAAAATTTTTTCTGCACAAGGTTGAATGACAAGGTCTCCCATACAAGGATTCAAATGAAGCAATTCCCATAGTAGAGTGATTCCTATTGATGTAGGAAAACTCTACCAGAGGCAATTGTCGTACACACAATCACTAAAAGTCCAAAAAACATGCCCGTAATATACCCTTCAATGTATGGATGATCGATTATGTCGGCACATCTTTATATGGGTGAAATATAGTGTTAAGGCATAGATGGGTGCCAAATGAATGTTGAAATCCCTTCCATCTTCGTGTGGTGAACCATGTATCCCGATCCAAGACTATTGATCTCAGAACTACATGTAACTGCACCATGTAATCCACTAAACTCTGTGCTAAGGCAACCACTACACTTGAATCATTTATTCCCATGAAGTGATCTGATTTTTACATCTGGTCCACCAGCACCTAGATAGAATCACAACCCCTTGAACCATGGGTAGTCCCATGATGAAATCCATCGAGATGTCATCCCACTTCCACTCGGGGACATCTGAAGGCTGCAACATGCCACATGGGACACAGTTTATAGCCTTCACCTACTGAATCATGAGGCACTTTCTGGAAACTCTTCTACTACCTGCTTCACCTCAGGCCACCAAACTAACTCTTCAAGACCCATTAGATCTTAGAAACACTTGTCTGTACAGCTAGGGGTGATTTTTTGTACTCACTGAGAACTCTCTCATGCATTGAAACTTGGAAAAAACATTCTATGATACATCATTTATTCTAGCCATAATCTGACCATCCTTTGAGAGCATAGTCCTGGATGACACGATCGCGCATCACTTAGGCCTCTATGTCCCCCCACCGGGACACCTCCACCTACTATTCCAAGGAAGACTTCACCATCAGTTTTAATAGATAGCCTCTACCACTATCCACCCATTCATCCAGGTGTAAGGTAACTAACTCCTCCATATCCTTCCAAGGATTTTCTGACTCTTAAGCCACATCCTTTAGTGAATTCCTGCTCAATGCATTGGCCACCACATTACCATATCCATAGTAGTAGGAAATATAAAATTTATAGTCCTGTTGAAACTCGATCGACCTCCACTACCACATGATTAGCTATCACGAGGAGAAGACATACCTTAAGATCTTGTGATCTTTGAAGACGAAGAGGCATTCCCAGATGAGGTAATTCCACACAAAAAAAATTTTACGAACACTAATGATGCAATCTGTAGGTCATCGGTGGCATAGTTGGGTTCATGACAATGTAATTTCCTAGACCCATAAGAGAACACTCCCCACTTCTACATAAGCATAGACCCCATTACTAGGCATGAAGCATCACACAACACATCAAATGTTTCCACTTCATCTAGAAACCTCATCATTGGGGAACTGACCACCTTCCCCTTCAGTTGACTGAAGGGTACCTGGCACTACTCACTCAACACAAAAGCCTGGTATTTCTTGGTCAAGGTTGTTAATGGTACTTCAACTCAAGAGAGGTTGGGCACGAACCTCTGATAGTAACCTGCTAGACCCAAGAAACTAAAAACCTCTACCACATTCATAAGTGCTTTCCAAGAAACAACCTATTCTTACATCGACGTGTCCACTAATATTCTGTAAGGGGACACCACATTTCTGTGGAAGTGCACCTCTCATGTCCACAACTTGCACTTAGACAACTTCTCGTTGAGCTGGGGTTTTCAGAGGACCTCTAAAACTGTCTTCAGTTGCTCAGCATGATCCTCCTCTAATCATGACTACATCAAGATGTCGTCGATAAACATGACTATGTACTGGTATAGATATTATCGAAATACATAGTTCAAGAGATCCGTGAACACTGTTTGTGCGTTCGTAATGCCGAAATACATGACCATGAACTCAAATTTCCCATATCTACACCTAAAAGTAGTCTTTGAGATATCACCCTCCTTCACCCACAACATGTGATTTCCACAACACAATTTTATCATAGAGAAAATTCCTTCTCCCTTCAACTTGTCAAAAAATTTCTCCGATTCATGGGAGGGGTAACAGTTATTGACTATCACCTGAATCAGTATTCATTAGTTTATACCCAACCTGAGACTAATATATACCATATCTGTGAACAAGATTGGAGCACCCCTTGGTGACGCGCTTGGTTGGATAAAACCATTATTCAGTATGTCATCCACTGGAATCCGCAACTCCCATATCTCAGAAGGTGCCATCCAACAGGGAGTCATAGAAATCAGACTTGCACTGGTTATCAAGTCTATCCCGACCTCAACATCA
Source organism: Viscum album (assembly GCA_963277665.1). Taxonomy (NCBI): domain Eukaryota; kingdom Viridiplantae; phylum Streptophyta; class Magnoliopsida; order Santalales; family Viscaceae; genus Viscum; species Viscum album. The sequence continues at coordinate 1,129,447,627 of OY728120.1, forward strand.
TGTCATGGGTGTAGAGTCACCACATATCCATGGAAGATGTACAAGAAATCACTGACAATCTCTAATACTTCCACCATATTTGTATCTTCCGATTCCACATACATCTCACCTAACAAAGATAGAAGTGGATCCACTCACTGGTTGCCCTCCAAGAAACACTGCTTACAAATATAAGTTACACATTGTCCTCCCATATCTAAAAATGTGACCCTTATCTGAAATAAATTGATAACGACACACACAAAGAACAAACTATCGATGCCTAAATGACATCATATGGATATATATATAGGAAAATAATGTCTCCATCAGACTAATGTGTCCCCAACATCAGTCCGCATCCCTGTAAAACTCAAGAAAAGATGGTCTGACCTCCGACAGGCATACACGATAACAGGGTCATGGGGAGTCCCTCTACGTCTAGACCCAATGAATGGGCTATACTGAGTGAAATGAAGGATTTTGATGATCCAAAATGAAACAAGGCACATGAAAGAGTACTAATCAAGTTGATCATACCTCAAATGACATCGAGCCCTGCTGGAACTGCTACCTATGCAGTGTGCAAATCCCCATACCCATCTCCACTTCCCCTCGGATATGGGCCACCTCCCCATCCACACCCTGGTTGAGATCATTATAGAGCATCCTGAGGCATTCCCCATCCTGCAACTTCTACTCTCAGGGGAAAGGGAGAATGCTATCCCTACTGCGGCTGCTGAAAAGGCATGGCTGGAAACTGCTACTGTTGACCTGGGTGCTGAACTTTCCCACCTCCACCATACTACACTCGGTCTGTGAAATGATTCAAAAGGATCCCACAACTACCACATATAATGAATCTTGGTCCAAGTCCCATAAGGTATGGGTGAGGACATGGAGATCAAAACTGGATCTGTTGGTGCGTGATCCACATCAGCCAAAACCTAGAAGGTCCTGAGGATGGAGTCCTGATGATTATGAACTTCCCCATTGATGTGCTCAAATAGATCCCCTCTCATGACACTCATACCATGGATTTCATCCTCTTTACCACATCATCCTTCTTTTGAACCATCGTGAATTTTGGTATACTGAAGGTAGTAACATCATACTAAAGACAAGGTCGGAGTGCCTCATCTAAATGTCTCACCCGATACTCCTCATATTGAAAAGGGTCCAGAGAAAAATGAAGGAGATCCTTGACCTTGATACCTAATTCCCTCTCTATCTTGCTACCCTACTGGAGGGAGAGTAACCCCCACCTCTTCTCATCCTTCATTGTGGAATAGAGAAATTCCTCCTCGAACTCCGCTTCATAGTTAGTCCAAAAAACCTCAGCCACCCACTTAACCATGAGATACAGAATCCACCACTAACACGTCGCTCCCCGCATCTTGATTATAGACAGAGGAAACTAGTACTCTATCAAAGCTCGAATCAAGGTGAATGATATCACCAGCTCTTCAAGCTAGCCCTCCCTCTCTATGTCTGAGATGCTGACCTCATACTTCATGATGGTTTTCTACTATATCTCATGATGTGTATTATACCATTGGTCATCCTCCTCCTCTCAATCAGTCCTCCACTGATTATCCAAATCACACTCCCTGGCCACAATTGCCAGCACTACTCGTGGAAATCATCCGGGATCCATAACTGAACGGTAAAAAAGGAAATACCTAAGCTTGTGTAGTGCAGAATATCTATTTTATATTTTTTTTATAAACTTTTTATTCAGTTTTAATTACCAAAACACCCAGAACACACAAGATACAAATCCTTATAATCCATGTACCTATTGTAGGGTCTCTACCCTACAATCAGCATAGCCTCACATGGTTGTTTGGTAGGTCCAGTGTCCTTGCATTGAATCATGGGGGCCCTAAAATATTGTGTCCTATATGGTATTCACTAGCCTATTTCCCACACCACGGCTTCCTAAGACTGTTTCCCTACCATCCCATGCAATTCTCACTCTTCCTAACATAGATCTCCTTCCAATCTCTCATACATTAGCCTCTGATACAATTATTTCATGACCCACCTTCACCAATATGAGGGAAGGGACAACAAACATAATGAACCATCCTTCTTCAATATTTAGGAGAGATAATGACCCCAGAGTCATGCCTTCAATAGTCCTCAGAGTGGCGACTATCACCAAGGTTATATAATCAAATTTAATATGGAAGGAATTACACTTTTTATAGGATAATGTGAGGATAGAGGATGGTAAATATCAAACAACTCCAAACACTGAAAGTTAATTTAAAAACAAAACCCCCTTTTCTAACATGAATGTTCAAAATAACGTGCTACAATGTACAAGAAAACTCCAAAGTGATGTACCAAAAGAATGGAAAAGCTGCAATGACAATTGTCCTGACGTCGGAGCTAGTAAGGTCTAATTTGGACCACCAAGCCCTTATAGAAACCTGAAAATAGTTTTATATATATAGGGTGAGTATATTAGTATACTCAGTAGGGAAATCCAAAATCTCTCATGAACAAGTAAGGAGGCATTAAAATGCCCCGTGAGAAAATAGAGATGACCAAAGCACCTTTCAAGGAATCTATCCACCCAACCTCACCGAGGAAGAATCACCAAATAACGCAAGTCAGATAAAGTATTAATAGTATAAGATTGATGTTGGGGTACCTCGTACCACATTCCCACACATTAATTAGGACATCCTACACGTCGGAACTCCTCTGCCATTTTCACTACAGTTACACTACCGCCGCAACAACAAAATTATGGGCTAACAAAACCACAGATCTCACCCACAATCACCTAGGCCACCAATACCATTCTTCCTGACCATAGAAACCTAGTCCACCACTACCACACATAAACAGTCCCATACACACTTGGACCAGAACAACTACCGCCATGATCGAAAACACATGGGCCTCATCCCGAAGACACTTGGGAAACATACCTGCTCACACAAACCAGGTCCAACCACCACAACATACCCTACCCAAAGATTCTTGGGATATGGTGGACCTCATTTCATCATAGACATCCTGAAAGGTCTTGGGATACGTGGGAGAGGGAGCTTAAAATGAGCTAATAACCATCCACTAATAATAATGTTGGAAAAGAAACCTCCCCCAAGAAACAGGGGTGTTCAGAACGAAGTGCTCATTGTGGGTGGGGTGCGAATAAGAAACACAATAACTAAATTTATGCATATAATTAAGAAAACACTCATCCCAACTTAAGGGTTCCATAACAGAAAATCATCCCATACACAACCAGAGAACCAACACCCTTTTCACTATTCATGCATGAGAAGACAACAACCACAACCAGAGCACAACCCATTTCGGGAAAATAATTACCCATTGAACACATTCTTCTTATCATTTTAAAATGTATTTATATTTAATATAATTATCCACTACCAAGAAACTAACATACATAACCTCACACCAAGACAACAACAAAAAGAAAACAACCGAAAAATAATTTAAGCATTCACATCTTGTTCTCTTGAAAGGTCACAACAACTAAAGGGATCAGTGAGATACCTCAATGTACTAGAACCAAAACAAGCCCCAACATATGGGCATAGATCCATAGGACAACAACAGAAAAACATGTGATCCCATCCCCATCCACATCACCCTACAAGAATCAAGAAGAAAAACTATTCTTTTTGGAAGAATAGATCCATGAAATTCAATGATTTTTCCACACCATAGATTATGTTCCTTTCTATTGTTTTGTAAAATGGGGAGATCACACAAGGATTCTTATTCACTGGAGTTCATTTAATCAACCAATTTTTCATGATTAACCAGTTTACATGATAAAACCATTCCATCAAAAGATTATGAATATAATGGAGATTCATTAGTTCCCATTGAAGGACCACCAATGACAATAATTTTCAGTGGGAATAAGCCCATACAATTCACAACATATAAAAAATATCAAAAGAGTACAACATCATCATCAAATAACACACCCCTTCATTCATTAAAATCAATTTTTATCTCTGTTAAGGTTTTGTTTCATACACTCCCCAAGGAAATATTTTCATACCCACCCACATGATATACCGTAAAGGGAGACAAAGGAATACCCTACTATGAGGATCAATGATTAAATTTTTCTTCTGATGCCATGAACTCAGGTTGTGTGACTTGTAGAGGAAGAACACCAAGGACTCCTAGGCTGAGAAGGAAGGGATCTGTCACACAATTTTGAAAGTGGGACTCCAAACACACCAAGTAAATTATAGGGATCATGCAATAATAATAACAATCCATGTGTGATTAAATTCTAGATCATGGAGTTACAAGATATGAAATTTCTATCCGCTTAAAAGGAAGATTGTGGTTTCAACATGCGATTAGGAGGTTATACACAATAGAGTTATTTTAGATTTAATAATTCTAGTGAAGATAATCCCACAGATGACAGTGAGTTGATGGATATAATTTAAACGAAGAAAACACGAAAGAGGGGAGAAGTTGTAAAGAGTGGGTAATGGTGCGACACAGAGGGAAGAGGCTATCAATTTTGGTAACAAAAGGGTCTTTCGAATATTGGGGGTTTAAATCATCTTTTATTGGCTTTAAAAAGAGTACTAAAGTATTTTTATGCCAAAAGATACGTTATAGGGGCCAAACTGGAAAAATATCAGGAAACTGAGAAAACAATCAAAGGGTGGGGGAAACATTAATGTGCCACCATAATTGTGCCACCGATTTGGTGAGACACCATAAGCGGTGCCATAATTTTAGTGTGCAACTGTGATGGTGTGACCATGATGGTTCCATCATCAGGGTACCACCATCATTTTTCCACCGTCACGTCGTCACCATCACAGTGCCACTATCACAGTGCCATAGTTTTGGTGGAACCATTTGGTGGAACTGAGTTTTTTGAAAAGTCCTTAATGAGCCTCTAATGGACACTAGAATACCACAATCACCAGAAATTTGGCAAAGTAATTTTCTATGAGGTTATGGGCCATTAAATTTCACCATGAAATGAAGGTGCAATGATCTATCGTTGAAAAAACCACCGTTGAGTGAAGAACACATAGAAAATGGTGCAGAGAAGAATAAACAAGGAATAAATCTAAGGAAAAAACATGACCATTTTTTATTCTTGCCTCATTCTGTTTCTATAAGAATGGTCATCAAAACAAGTCAATTCTCATAGGGTCAAACCTTGTTAAATCTCACATAGTATAACACATCCCACAAGGAACGATCGAACCATAGTTCAACCTCGTCATTGGTTTGTATACATTCATCGTTTAATCTACCAATGAAGAAATAAATATAAAATAATGCATCCTAATTGGGAATTGAATCATTCGATGTTGGAGATCGATTTCGGTTTGGGAGATCCATCAAGAACGATTTCTAATCCCAGTCTTTGTCGTTGTATCTGAGATTATTTTTAGGGTTTCTTTCTATAGCCTCCAGGGAATTATAGGGTTGTGAGCCTAATCCTGGTTCCATGAATAATTTCTTATATAAATGAATAATAATTTCTACATATTATTTTCAATGAAATAATGAAAAATAAAATAAATTTTCAATTTATTTTATTCAATTAATGGTCAGAAACTACTTTTCTATGCTATCCCATTCCGACCAATGTTTGTTCGTTCCTAAGGTAATGCCTCTAATCGAAATGCAATTGTACCCTTGGATTTTTTATTTGAGAACCCATTCATAATTTATTCAACTTTTCGATGAGTATTGTATACATGTATTATTTAATATTTTGATATTATTCAGAATATTATTCCTGGAACCACGAGCCTCTCAATCGCTCACCGTCTTAGCGCATGTTCTAAAAATACATCCATATAATAATTAAGAATAATACATGGGTAATAAGGGACATTAAACTATCCCATCCTTTGGGATTTATGTCCTTGAAAATCTAGAAAATTCTCTTAAACATGTAGTGGGTATTAAGCATTTTCTGAGCCCCCCACTCTCATGTGCTATCCTGGAGATTCATGTGCTGCCACCAGACACACACTAAAGGAATATCTCTCCCATTAGGGATCCTCTCCTACTAATTTTTGATCTCTACTATATACTCAGCAATAGTCATTCCATCAATAATGTTCATATCTCCCCATTCTATGGCATGTGATGGGTCATGCTTTTACATCCTCAACAACGAAACATTAAAGACAACATGTAAATGATCTAACTGTGAATTTTGGGTGAAGACTTATTCCACCTCACCAAATCTGCAAAGTATTTAAAAAGGGATTATAAAACGTAGATATAACTTGCAACCCATGAAAAATATCCACTATCCTCATCATGGTGAAACACGTTTGAATACACGACCTCCTAATTCAAACTCCAAAACCCTCCACCACCTGGAAAACATAAGAATTATGAGAGATCTAGGCAGTCTTCATACACTCCTTGATGATCTTGTCCTTCACTGTAGTAGCTCGCAACAACTTTGAGATCATGACTACTAAATATCCTCAGTCGGTCTAGAAAAGTGGTGACCTGCAAGGTCACCTGTAAAAATTATAGAATGGTTCCATACCCATAATAGAATGATATATTTTGTTTTACATAATGTGCAATAGTGGTAGGTGATCCTCTATACTATCGTCGAAGTCTAACATGAAATCCCATAGCATGTCCACCAAATCTTGAATGGTCTGCTCAGTCTGCAAACTATCTCTTGGTGAAATTCTCTTCTCAACCATTAATGTGTCTGAAATTCTTCCTAAAATTCCTTCCATTAACATGATGTAAAACAAGAATCACGATCTCAAACTGTCTTTGATGGTACTCCATCGAGTCGAATTATCTCCTGAATGTGGAGGATTCAAAATATCTATACTAAACTCTTCTCTCAAAGAGCTAGGAAGTCAGCTGAAATGGTGAGCCAGTCAATGATCACCTAGATAGAATTGTGTCCCCTATAAGTATATTGTAAATCTTCCTCTAAGTCCATCAATATCCTATCCCAGTACTCATCTAAAATCTCAAGGGGTTGAGCTAAGCCCAATGGAACTTGGTGCTCAAACTTCACTTGCTGACAAGTAAGGCACTGAGAAACAAACTATGCAACATCATTCTTCATCTATAGCTGAGAAAATAAACATCATAGGTCCTGGTACATCATCTCCACACACGGATGTACTTCAAATGGGGACATATGAAACTCCCTCAAAACCTTTTCCTATAGTGCTATTGGCACTACTATACGTCATCTCAAAAGGATGACCAACTTATCACCTTTCGAATATCTATCAGGAACATGCTAATGTGGATATGTAAGAACGTATAGACTTGCAGTCATTATCCACAAGTTTTTACTCCCTGACTAGATGTAAAATGTAGGGGTAAAAACAAAAAAAATATAGGTAAGATTCTCCATATCCATCCACTATGGATAAACTTATTGAAGCCAAATGCTATGATGCCTAATTAAAAAACATTGAAATAGATCTTTCACTGAGATAATCTACCTCCACATTCCTCTTCCCTAGAGTATAGACAATCTCAAACTAATAGATCAGGAGTGACTCTACCCATCGCCGCTATCTTAATTTCAGATAATCTTATGAGAAGATATAAATGAGACACTTGTGATCATATTAGACGATAAAACACTCACCCATCAGGTAGGTTCACCACATCTTCAATGTATTGACTACCACTACTAACTCAATATCACAGTTTTCATAGTCCTTATCATATGGTATAAACTATCTTGAACCATATTCAATCACTAATTCCCCCTTCCCCAAGACACAACCAAGATCAGTCCATGTTGCTTCGTAGAACAATACATACTTAACACCATCATCTAGAAATATCACGATCGATATTATCATAAAACTCGGTCACAACAGTTGATGATCATGTTGGAACTTCTGAATACACACGAAGGGCGACCCCTTTCGAGTCAAAGATTTCATAGTTGATGATATCTTGTGTAAATCAGTTATTAATCTCCACTAATATCCTGCTATCCCAGGGAATATCCACACATCCATCATAATATGAGGTCGCTCCAATGCTAACACTTCCTAAACCTTGGTCAGGTCTATAGCCACTACATCCACTGAGATAACATGTCCCATAATGTGGAAATCCTGAACCCATAACTAGCACTTTGATATTTTCCCATAATGTTGGTTCTCTGAGATTACATCCAGAAACACCATAAACTATCTCGTGTGATCCTCCTCAGATTCCAGGTAGAGAATGATATTGTCAAAGAAGACCAACTTGAACCAATCTATGTAAGGAATAAAGATTTCATTTATGTGTCCAAATAACATTATTAGGGTATTCAACACATCAAATGGAATCACCAAGTACACATTGTGAACATTACAACATATGAAAGTCGTCCTTGGTATTTCCTCATCTTGTACTCACATATGGTGATCACATAATCAATGTTAAATATTTAAGAACTGGTGTACCCCTCTCAACTGATCAAAGAATCCATAAATTCATTGTAGTGGATAATTGTTCTTCTTGACCACCTAGTTCTAGCAATGGTAGTCAACTCACAACCTTAAGCTCCAATTGTCCTATTTGGAAAGAAATATGAGGCCTACATGGGTGAAACTCTATGTCTCATGAAGCCCTTCATATCCATGTACTCTAAGAATTAAATTATCTTGTGAATCTCTACGGGATGAATCCTATATGATGGTTTAGGTATCTTTCCTTCCCGCGGTGTAAATAAATGTATAAGACTATCTCTTGATTGGGAGATAATCCTGGATCAATTTCAGGGAAGACGTCCCCACACTCCACCACCACTGTAAGAAATTGGAAACTCAAAACATTAACTACACCGAAGGACATCCTATTTAAGTGTTGAGTATTCTTCTTCACTCGCATATGCATGATTATATCAAATGCTTCATGGGTTTCATTTTCACCATGAAAATAAAACCCCATTTCATTGTTGTGGACACACCACAACATTGTCCTAAAATATTAAATATGGTCATGAAATATGGATACCCAACCCATACTATGATTGAAGATGTAAGGCCTCAACACCAACACTAAAAGGTTCCATCCAAAAATAATTCTTCCAAATGTCAAGTCACAATGTTGGTAGAAATGAGATATCACTATGCCTTTTCGAGTGTGTGTGTCCATGTGTATGGATCAAGTAAACCAATTAAATGAAAAATGTAGGTATCGAACAAGGTATGTGGTGATAAATGAATGACAAAGACTCATGTCTATCAAAATGGAAGCTAATGAAGAAAATACTCAGATAATATCTTGAATCATTCCTTGAGCCTTTGGGTCATATTCCATGACCAAAACAGTGTTCCCCACACCTATCTTCTAACTCCCTAAGCCTGAAGCTGAACTATTGCGGGCTGTGGTGGTAACTAGTCAAATCATCGACAACCTCATTATATTCTACATGATCCTCTTCTTTTTCATTCAACCTATAGATCAACCTGCTCCTATTGATGTCTCTTCTTCATTGATCCATAGATTGTATCCTATCAGCAACAAGATGGGTTGGCCAATCTCAACTGATATGTCACCTACTTTCACATGAAGAGAACCACTTCTCCCTAGGATGTCTGGACCCATCTTTTGAGCCATAAACTGTAGATTCTATGTCATGGGATATCCTCCAGAATATTCTGCAATGTCCATGTCCCAAGGACTGGAGTCAGATCCCTACTTCCAACGTCTTTTCTTGTTCACATCCACTTCAAACTATCAGTGCTTGTATCTTCTCAAAAAAGATTATTTCGACCACCAAATCTTTCCCATGAATGGACACATACTTCAGAATTTATATATGGATAACACTATCTCATATGTCTATATGATAACCTTACATAATGTTCTAATCATTGAGGTAATGGTCTCTAACCATATCCATCAAGTACCTAGAATGGTTGGTGAACCATGATGAATAATCAGCCACCGTCCTGTTTCCCTTCTTGAGTAGAAGAAGCTCCTAAATATGTATATCTCTAAGTGTAACTAGTAACAACTCCTCTTTAATTAGGAACTCAAAATTTATCCATGAATCAGTCACCTCGATGTGTGTAATGATGGGAAAACTATATAATAACACTATTGAACCCTATAGAAGGATCACCTCATGAAAAACCATATATTTCGTTAGTTTCTTGGCTAGATAGAAGACTAGGTTCACTTCCTCAAGCCATTACTCATCAACATGAGGGTCGACCTCACTTGAAAACATAAGGGGTCTCTTTCTATGAAACTTTGGAAGCCCTATCATCCTATCCTCCTCAATTGGTTTTCTTTATGTACAACATTCTACTCCATGGGTAGATTTATAGCTGGTGCACCACCTGGAGGTCACATTGGGGGGACTGGTCCCCATATCTATGCCTCTACACTGAGTGGGTCATCCTCACGATTGAGCTATGTAATCTAAGATATTATGAGTATTAGGGGAATCCAATAAAAAACCAAATGTTCCATGGTCAATTAATATATCTAGATAGATAACTCAAGAAGGACATGAAACCACACCCCATTCCTTTATGATGCATATACCATTATTATCCGTACAACCAATGTTCTCATATAATGAGTTGAAATTCAGGTTATAAACATTATGATGTATGGATATATTTGCTGACACACCAATACTGGAGACCCTATCCTGAAAAACGAACTCAAAACAGTTGACACTATTTCCCCAATCCAATATCATAGACTCCCAATACTAAAGTAGTTCAAACCTCATCTAACACCACTCAATCACGACCCATCCCAGTGGGGCCTATGCCACAACTCCCAAATCCCACCACAAATAGGCAAGGGTCTGGTGACTAGAACCAAGTATGTATATCACTTACATTGGTGGCATTGCCTATGTACCTATATTCATGCACAAATCTCCAAGCCCAAATGAATATGAAATGTAAAAACCAATAAGAACCAAATGCATTCATACCACTATATCCCAACTAGATTATGACATGAAAGTAATGTGTGGTAATGTAAATCATGCTAGAATACAAGCCCACCAAAATGAGTATGTAAACCCATTTAGACAAACCTATACAAAAAAGGTATTAGGAATTCTATATGTATCCATAGGAACACATAATCCTACTAGATATCTCAAATCACTCTTTGGTCCAAGTCCTCCTAGTAATCCTTACAAAGGTCAATAGTCCGCAATAGACACAATAGATATGGGAAAAATATATACATGATTGAGTATAAAAATAATCAATAGGACAATCCAATCAACAACGAAATAAAAAATGTATGATAGTTTCATCTCAACAAATTATATGTCGGAAAAACATATAGAATGAATATCCAGATATACTCAATCCAAGACCCAAAGATTGGAGGAATGTAACAGTAATTGTATGCAAGCACTAGGAATTCAGTTTGATGATTCCCTAAATCGTAATCCAAGAGAACACACTCCTTAATCTGATAGCATTAATAATGTCACCCTGAGAAGTATTTTTCATCAAGAACCACCAAGAGCGAGATACGCTGATAGATATGAAGATAATATGATACTGTAGATGTGGATCACTTCCAGGGTATTGAGTTGATACTTAAAACTGCATCTGGATTGTCCTATTAAGTAGAGGATCAAGGTAGAGTAATGATGGTAACCTCCATACAATGGAATCATCCTAGGTCATGATGAATGAATAGATGATTCTACTCCAGGCCCCTCAAGGGATTCCAACAACTCTATCCCTATAGTGATACTAAACAGATCATATTACTATGAGTAGGAAATGATTCGTACCAACCTTAATAAAAGAGATATTGGAATGAAACCTAACAGAACTTGTCCATGATTAAGAGGATAATATAATCAAGCCATGTAGAAAGGTATAAAAAATATGTATTAGGGTTACATTTTGTTCCCCTTGACCTTGGGTGTTTCCTGTTTAAATGAACCTATTTCATTCTAAACCTTGATCTGTAAAATAAGGGTATATGACTTGTAGAGGAAGTCACATTCCATGTCATTCCATCTAGGGTCCACCAGAGTTCTTCGGTCATGTTCCAATTCTAGGTGTCAACCCATATATCTCTTCTCATGTACAATTACAAGGGAAAGTCCATGTACATGGTCTAGACCAAGTCATTTAGGAGAGTACACACCGTATTTGCAACCAATATAATCCACCAATTCTTGTGTACTCCAAAAGTACACACCGAGTTGTCCGATGACGAACACATGCCCTGTAGCCCACACTGCACTTCATGGGTTTTCAAATTTCTATTAGTGTCATGTTATTCCTCCCACAACTTATTTGATATCCTGGGTTCAACTTTGCTACACTTTTCCTCTCAAAACATCAGATTCATGGTCGTTTAACCACACTAACACTAAATTGATGTGTTTCTGGGCTTCAATCGTCTCAAAAATCCATTTATCTTCATCTTCATGAAAAAATTATTAATGAACATATTCCACCAAACCATTCATATTCTTCCTTCTCCATCACCATGACACATTCGCTAGGTCGTCCAGATAGAGGATCTATAATTTCTGATCATTGCACCAAGAAATGAAGGATCATTGATTGATCAGTCAATAAACTATCAAAGAACGATGACTGCATAGAAAATGGGGGATAGAAAAATACACAAGGAACAAATCTGATGATTGATCCTTGGCCATTGTATATTCCATCCATGATCTATCCCATTAAGAATTTTCAATTAGAAAACCAATTCTCAAATGATGAAACCATGAAAAATTCTACATATTATAACATATCTCGCAAGGACTGTCGAACAGTGGATCAAGATATTCATTCCTTGGTCTGAATTCATTTTTAATAGAATAATGGTAAATTAAATCCAAACTAATGAATCCTAATTGGAAATTAAATCATTCTCTATTGATGATAGATTACCGCTAGTGAGATATTTCATGAATAATATCCAATCGAAGTCTTTTCCATCACCGCCAAGATAATTCTCAGGATTTATCTCCCGAGACCCAATGGAATTCCAAGGTTTTGATCCTAATACTAGATCCCTACCTAAACGATTTAATAAAATAATATGTGTCCCCACATCACTACATCAAATAAATAGATAATGAAAAAAGAAATCTTCAATTTATTTTATTCATTAAAAATACAAGAAACTACTTTTCACAAATGACCAAGACCAACTGATGTTAGGACTAACATAATGATAATTTAGTGTCCCGAATGCAATGGTTCTGTCATATTTTGGATTAAGGAACCTTTTAGTAATTATTCAATTTTTTTATGAAAGGTGTGTATGATTCTATTTAGTTTTTTAGTATTAATTAAAAAAATTTTCTTGGCACCCCTAGCCTCATAATCGCATGACGTCTCAATTCCAGGTCGCAAGATTCGTCTATAAAATATTTAAAAATAATACATATAAAATAAGAGACATTAAATATGATGGAAATAAACTATGAGTATAGAAAAATTCATTCTAATGAATTCCAATCCCATCATCAACATATGGTTTCAAGGATTAGGTTATATCACATCCCAACTATTGAATATGAAGCCCACCAGTCTAATATATTGGTAATCATGAATGAGTATAGTCAAATTACTGTCCCCTCATATCAATCCCACTAGTAAAATACTATAGAAATCAATGGGCATATGAAAGTTCCATCCTACTATAAGAAACCCCCCAGTCAAATACAGTGGAAATAAAATATAAGTAGACTCAAATTTCTATGGATGAATATCATGCTCATATATAAAATAAAATTGAGAAAAGGGAAGATGAAAATTCTTACATGAAAATAAAAATGTTTTCATCCAAACAAGGTGAAAATCAGATAAAATAGTTAGTGTATCCTAGTGATAAACCAAGGGTAGAATAGTTCCTCTTCCCCGACAGAGGAGAGTTTCCAGTGTGCACTAGAGATTCATTGTGTAATGGATGTGGAAAAAAGTACTTCATGGACTTCATAATAAGAATTTATACCCATTGTATCCAAATATGTATCTTTTCACATCCTAGAAATGATGGAGGATAAGATATCAATTCCACATCATATCCTTCGGACCTGTCAAGACATAATTGAGTCCTCATAAAATTAATGAAGTCCGGCCCACGAACACATTTCTCTTAGATGGGTAACACACCCACAAAATAAAATAGTCTTGTCAGAGCAGGGCTATATCTTTGAACCATTCTAAGAGTGTCTATGTCAATATTCCATGATACAAGGATACCTATTTTTGGAAAAATTACTCAATCCAACTAGGGGAAACTAGTCTAACATGGAAGATTCTCCATGGTAGGCATATATACCTACCAAAACATAGGATTTACATCACTGTATCCTAGAATAATCATAGGAACCACTCAAATAGGAACCCATAAATGAAGCCTGTTACAAATAGTCGGCAGCCCCAGTTACCCACAAGAGTGCAACAAAAAATGAAATGTGCCAATGGTAGCTGGAAAATGAAGAGAAAAACCACTATTCTTATCTACTAGAAGAAAGTTTTCATGATTCCAATTTACATATATCAATAGAGGCTCATGATCATGTTTATCCATTACCAAATTATTTTTGTGGTAGTAGTAGATGAAAAGTTACTCCATAAAATTTTATGACCATCAGTTCTGATGGTCCTCCCCAGAGCACCCATGAGGGATTACATTGTGGGAATGAAACAATCGATCATGAGATCCTATCTATCGATGACTGTCATGGTATCCCTCCCATTAACTAAAAGATCAAAAAATAAGACGGTCTTATCTCTTCTATTTTCTACCCTGATGGTCCACCCCAAGGTATACACTTCAGAAATTCACCCTGTTGTCAGACGTCAAGCAATGATGGTAGTCTTTTCCATCATGGAAGCCATTATAAAGGTCCTACCTAGAAAGGCACAATGTAACAGGGTTATTCTCCCCTTATCAGAGTACGTCATGAAGTCCCTCCAGATGATGTAAAATACAGATATTTTCCTTTCATCTAGATATCAATATATGATGGTAGTCCTCTCCATGATGATAGTGGTGTGAAGGTCCACCCCAGAATGACAAAAAATAGCAAAAGTCTGTCTCTTTAATATGGTCCACCCTGAAGGTCCTCCCCATGGTAAACACCATGGGAAATCACCCTATGGTCAAACAATAAGGATCTTTGGTAGTCCTTTCCACTATAACATCAACTACAATAGTCCCCCACATAGTCAAAATTCATAATGATAGTAAGGTCTTCCTCTTTCTAGGCCAAATATCAGAATTCCCTATTATTATGGAGCACATTGAAGGATAAGGTAAGATATGTTATATACTCTTTCAATGAAAAGTGAAATCCTTTTTCATCCAAAATATGACCTAGGGCCACACTAATCTTCTGAGCCACCTCCACAACACTCACATCTTAATGACATCCATACTATCTCCACTAATCAAGACGAAATCATAATAAGGCATCCAACATGGGCACATCATGTAGATGATTCTCTGGATGAAGAGAAAAAAAATTTCACATTAGAGGAAAATTGGTGGGGATGGCATACCAGTTATGTTTTGACACACAACTGCCTCTAAATTCAACATACTGAGATAATTGTTTGAGGATTTTATACATAACATTCCATTAAATATTTGGAAAACTCACCTCCATAAAATAGAAAATGGGTTTCCCTATGATGGGTACGCAGAACATGTCAATATATGGGGGATATTTTTCTCAAAAATGACCTTGAAGATCTTATGTCTGCACCTCATCTAAAATATGAGAGTTGGAAGAAGGATCCTGAATTTGTATGACCCACACACTACACAAGTTGTGTTTACATAACAGTGATGCACCATCTGGTGTTCATATTTGGGGTTTAGGAATGCATGGAGAATTTCACATTACCCCACATCCTGTCCAGTAGATAACACTATAAATAGAATCCTAGAATTTCATTCTCCCAAGACAGAATTCAAATGATATACATGTTTAGGAAAGATAGCAAGCTCGACACAAATTGACCATGAGTAGGACTCAAAATAATTAAGCCTAGTGAGATAGATCCATCAATGAACTCCCAAATAATTCAATAAATCATATAGTAGGATTCTCTACTAATGAATTTCAATGAAAAAGAATTTATCAATTCCTTTGAAGAAATTAATTCACATGCATACATGGAACCATATCTAGTTCACCCTAGGATGGGAATGTGTGAGATGAAGAAGGTGGTGATTGTAGCAGCAACTTCCCATGTACGAGATCAACCCTTGTCTGCATGGCTTGGGGAATTTATAAAAAATCCCCATATAAGACTAAAAAATATTGGACGTGGTAAAATGGAAAAGGAATGTGAGAAACCCAAGCCTGTTGGGATGTGCAATGTTTTAACTCAACCACAAGAATAGAAGATGTATGACTTTCCCCAGTTAGGGAGAACAATGAATAGAGAGGTTACCTGTGTTGTCCTATCTTGTCACTAATGTCCCTTGGAAAGGTGTCATACGACCTGGTGATGTCAGGGTTCCGTTGAGTTACCATTCATAAAAAAACAGATATGGACCATGAAATGGAAGGTGATGATCCACCCAAAGAAGCAATAAGCCCTCCTATTATTCGACACCTGGTCCAACACCTACAATGTAGTATGAATCAGTGAATATCGTGGATGAAAATCCCACATACCACAGTAAAAATAGAATTTTTTGATGATGTTAGAGTAGATTCATCCCCCCAATTAGGTGGTCCACACTGAGCCTGAAGGTTTACCTGGAACCAATGAGAACCCTAAATGTGATCTCCTCGCATCCAATCCATCATTCCCTGCGAGATTCAACCTTCCAATTTTGATCCTCAAGTAGAGTGTTATCACACACTTCTAGTAAAGCTTCCTCTACCACAAGGGATCATCCCAAAAAAGTGATGCATGGTTGTGAAACTCATTCAAGGTAGTTCCATGAAAATTAGTCTAATTGAACCCAATACCAATAGGGTAAAAATTTTCTCCTCCCCTAATGAATCAAAATGAATTTTTTGAGAAAATCCTAATAGGATTCCCCGAGTCAAGTATCCACCTCAAATTCTAGTAGCACCGGTACGACCTATCTAATAACCTATTGTTCCCACCCATTATTAGGTATGAAATGACACACATAAATGTATCATGAATACCCTCAATTCATTGGTTGAAAAATTTCAAGTAATAGATGGGTGATGCACCCCAATAAAATCAGAATGAATACCATATCATGATTGGGTATGTAATGTCCAGTAGACATCAAATTTTGGGTACCCCATATTCCCAGTTATCCGTGGTTAAGGTGACCCAAAATAGTATATTATGCAGCATGCATCTTACTATGTCCCCATAATGGGGACCCCAGAGCAACACGAAGCTGTAGAACTCAGATGCTTCATGTGGACCATGTGTCGTTCGTCCTTTGTATGGTACAATAGTTTTTCAGATAATTTTATAATATGATTAGAGGACCTCCAACAGTAGTGCCCCATACAGTTTAGTTAAATAATTCAAAAATCAATTGTAAGTGACCACATGAACTGAAAACAATTGGAAAATGGAATACATTCATATTTCATTCCCAGATGGAAAAGTCTAACATACTCCCTAAACGGGGTGCTCCACGAAGATGAGTTTCTTCACATTTGTATCGACAAACGCCCTAGTGAGCTATGAAAAACAATCATCCTGGTGAAGTATATAAGTGGGTTCCAGTATTTCTCTACCATTTCCCAAATAATAGTGGATTCCATGAAACAGAGTGATCTCATGTACTGGGAAACACCATCAACCTTAGGAAAATGTTTGGGAATAGCTCATACGACATTTATTACACTTTTTTCCACCCCTGTATTATCCCTAGATCCATGTCCATCAATGAATCATGCATGGAATCCTATTCATCAACATCAACCCCACCTTAACAAGAAGATGGAAGGGGTCAAGAAGAAATCAATTCTAGGAGAGAAGGAACAATGTATAATCATTTAGAGATGATCATGTTTGTGTCAAATTTGTAGCTATAATGAATTGAATCTTTCTCCAACTACTAGAGCCAAGAGAGATAATGAGGTAGGTCTCCAAGAACTCTTAGGTTATTTTCACTTCAAAAGGTACTAGGTCACACAAGTTAGGGGTGTTTTTTATTCAATTAACACATTTATAGAAATATATATTATGGGAAAGTCAATATAGGGCTACCACCACCATAAGTGGCCTATGATTCCACCACTGACCATGATGAAGAAGATGAGTAGAAAATTGTCATTATAAAAAAGAATAATAATTTATCTAGATGGATTACATGAAAAATAGTCAACCGAGCTCGTGGTATACTCCAAGCATAGTTGAAGCTACTGGTTGTTCCCCCAGTAGCTTCTGATGTGGAGAACCCAACATCCTTGACCCCATGTTCCACGATGGGGATAGGATATCATGTGAAAGAAGGATAACCTGAACAAATTTTGTAGTTGGATTTGAAACTCTCTTATTTAATGCAAATAGATATGAGGATACGGGCACCACCCCACCAAATGACACCAATAAAAGATATAAATTGAGAAAACTCAAAATATAATGATAAACTAATCATAGGATCCATTAATTTCATTGATTTAATGGACCCCGTTTTTGATGAAGAATAAGGGTATGAAGCCTAGTTCCCAATTCCCAATCATGGAGCTAGAGGGAGAGGCCATACGAGCCATGGATTCCCAGAAATACATAATCTTTGAAAAAATACTGCCTATAGTCTCTCTCTAGATCAAACTATCATCATTTAATATAATCAGAGATGAACCCTTAAATGAACATGAAAGGTTTCATACTCCAACTAGAAGATACTCTGGCCCAATCGTCTGGGAGTATCCATTCAAATTCGGGAATATGTCTAGTCAACCATGGCATGTAGGCAGACTAGCTCGATAAAATTTAGAAAATATAGAAGCCTCATCATCCCCTATATCAGGAACTGGACTGTACTCAACCACTGTTCATGCCACTAAAGTGCTTGTGAATGATAAACCCCCAGTTGGGAAGCGTCGACCTTTATATATGAAATATGATATTCTGAAGTAGATAGCCTTGGTAGTAGTAATGATATTAAATCTAGAAGGACTGAATCTATTTGAAAATATCATTGAAGAACATATAGATTCTTTTCTAAGCCCCAAGAAGATTAAATCTGAAGTGGTCACAACATTAGTCTACCGGATAGAAAATTATCCTATAGAATAACAAAGGATTATCTCCTTCATTGATCGATAAGAAGACACCATTATTTAGGGACACATGAAACCCATATTTGTGTCCAACATGATATATGATGTAAATTTTAGTAATGCCTTCATTGAAAATGGATTTGGAGTTAATCCAATCCCACTATGGACACTTCATCAGATGGGCTACATTGAAGATAACCTGATGCCTTGTACAATAATTCTATTGGGGAATTTCAAGACTGAGACGAAGTAGTGGTACCTATCAAATCTAATTTTTTTGGAAATCTCAAAGCCATCTCAGAATTTATTATAGTCTAAAAAATTATTCCTTCTACATCATATTGGGAAGGCCCTATTTGCATTAACATTCGATGATCACCACATCATACCACCTGTACATAAAATATTACAGTAATGGGTATAGTGGAACATTTCTTGAAAATAAATTCCCATTTGATTCCTACAAGTCCCATAATGTTGATTATGGGTTTTATGATCATAATGGGAATCAACCCTTTGTCGAGAGAATTGATTCGTTCGCCAAGCCAAATGGTTGGTAAATAGTTCCTTCTGATCCCATTACAATTATCTATGAGTAATTTGTACTACCCATTAATAAAATCATGTTTAAAATTCTGGATTCTAATGAATGATTAGAAATCCTTATAATTTAGATCATGGCTACTAAGCTTGACAGTGATGAAAAATCCACTGATCCCTAAGATGATAGTGAATGCTATGACAAAAATTACCTTGACTATCCATAGAGCTCAAATTAATCCTTCCCTCACCCAAATATGAAAAATAAAAATAAATAATCCTTCCAACCATCACTTCGTCCCCTCCATAAATATCCTCACTATCAGTTGAGTTAGAAGAAGTTTCCCCAGTCTCTAAATGAAAAAATTATGTCTTCATTCTCATCTTTGAAGAGAACTTCTTAAAAATTAGGTCCCCATAGGAAGAGTAAAATGATGATAAGGATTTAGAAGAGGAATAATTATAAGATTTCATGGATTCCTATAAAACATTAGAGGAGGATGTCTATATGACCATTGATGAACATAGTGAAATAATCATGGGTATCGAAGAGGACCTGCAACCCATTGTGATTATCACAACCATGTATTTTGATGAGAATGATGTATACAAATCCTTCCTAAAAAGAATCTATTTTTTATTCCTATAACTATAAGGAAATTCCAGGCCTCGATCCCTAGTTGTCCACACACAAACGTGGTCTTCCAGAAGACCATCATGGTCATAAACATTCCACTAAAAGGACACCTACTACACATTCTTCCATGATAGATGCTGATGATGATAATCTATTTAAACCAAATGTCATTCAAGAGGTCCAATATCCCATCTAGGTGGCTAATATTTACCTCAATAAAAAATAGAATGGGAAAATCATAGTATTCATTGACTTCGAGGATCTCAAACGAGACTACATGAAAATATACTTCCTTGTACGGATCACAAAATTGTTGATCGATGAAGCTGTTGGATATGATGATCTCCCATTCATGTATTCCTATTCAAGATATAATCAAATATGAATGGACAAGAAAAATGAAGAATCCACCACCTTCAGAGCCCCCTTGGGACTATTTGGCAACAAGGTTATGCCCTTTGGGTTGACAAAATGTTGATTTGACATACCAACATGCCATGTATATAATTCCAATACCTTATTAGGAATGATCATCGAATGTTATGTTTATGATATGGTGGTTAAATCATGAAAAAAATAAGACCACCTAAATGATCTTGAAAAAATCAATAATAGATTGCAATAGATTAGATTGAAAATGAACCCCCTAAAATGTTATTTTGGCATCACCTCAGGAAACGTTATCAGCATTGATGTACACCATCATGGAATTGATGTAGAACCCAAGAATAAAAATGGTGTCCCATGGCATGACACCTCCTCATAACATCAATAATTTGAGAGGACATCATGTCCATATGTCCTAGATTCATTGATTTATAGCTAACATTTGATGAAAGCGTTTTCCTTTCACTAGGTCGATGAAAAATTGGTGTTATATCAATGAAATGATGACTATAAGGAATCATTTGAAAATCATAGGAAATATTATCCACTATACTGGTTTTAATTCTTCATGTCGATGGAAGCCCACTCATTTTGTATGTGACTTCTGTAGAATGGTCACTAGGATCCTTACTCACAAAAAAGAAGGAGGCCAGTAGTTAAAATATTTTATATTATCTCAGTTAGAGTATGATCGATGCTGAGACTCATTATTCAATTATTTAGAAGAGATTTTCGGACACAATATTTATAGTATAGAAGCTACAACATTCTCTATAACACCAAAAAGACCAATTTTTCTCTCAAAGTAACCCACTGAAGTATATTCTCAGTAATCCAATGTTGAATGCTCTCCTGTCATAGTTGGTGGTCATCGTGTATTAATTTGGCATATAGTTCATGCTTCAAAAATAAATCAATGTTTAGGTGATAACATATTTCCTTGAAGAGTGCCCTTCAGTATAAATAATCCCATTTTGATGTTGAACAACCAGATGAAGATGTTTTCTCCATTAAAAAGAAATCCCAATCATGGGAGATGCATTTTTACTGTGCGTCCATATGTCCAACCGGAAAAAGGATGTAAGAACCCAAACATAAAAATGTAGTGATGGGACTCCTAATGATATCTCTATGAAAGGAAGTATTTAATTTCTCCTTCCTACCCTCAGAGGGGTGCACAAACAACGAAGAAGTGTTTATGGCTCTCCTCGCAGGCCTAGAACTCACACTTCACTTAAGAGCATAACACTTGAATATAAAAGGTGACTCAAGGAAAGAATTCAAAGAACTAAATCGTGACTATGATATCTTGAAAGAGGGGCTAATCTATTTTATGGACCTTGTATGAGAATTTATGGTAGAATTTACATCTGAGTAGATATTAACTAATGTCCCTCGATCTCAATATAGGAAATATGATGAATTATCAAATCCATCCACATACCACACTGACTCAAATGGGATAAAACATTCATCAACATTTCCCAAAATATTATTTTCTTACCCTTAATCCATGCTATCATTTGATAAATCAATAATATAATCCCTATAACTAACCCATATTGTTTCACCAGCGGTTGGATGTCTCGCATCTCAAATCACCTTCAGAAGGGAGAACTAAATCTAGATATGGCTAGAAGGGATAATATTTGAATATGGGATATAAAATTCATAATGTTCGATGGAACCAATCAGAAAATGTTCTTTTACATGCTAGTCTTTGACTATATCCTTCTTAGATGAGTTGAGGGAGAAGAGACTACTACCGTCGCGAGAGAAGAGCATGATATATATTGTAGGTAACATCAATAACTGTCCATACACTCTTGTAAAATTCAATGGATTGGATACAATTGGCCCAATATGATACTGGATTTTTTCAAATTCAAAAATATGTTCTATTTTTTTAGGATCATGACAATATTAACCACAATCCCCCAGAGATACATCACACATCCAGTAATCTTATCCATTTTTCATATTGGGAATGGACATCATAGGATCCTATGATCCCTCTATAGACATGAAATCCAAGTATATTCTCATGAAAACTAACTTCTTTTTGAAATGGGTAGAATACGCATCCAACAAGGAGGTCAGAGCATGTTGCATTGTCAGCATTATGTATCCCAATATCATCAGCCGATTTGGTGTCCCCCATACTATACTTCCTGACAATGAAACAAATTTCTACTTTTAAAAATTGATGAAATTGTTTTAGGAGTATGGTATCAGGCCCAAACATTCATAATATTTTAGCAATGTGACTAATATAAATATCAAGGCCTTCAAAAGATTCTATTTATTATAATCAAGATGTTGGTAAACAAGTACACCAAAACATTACTGGACAAGATTCTCTATGTTTTGTGGGATTATAAGACCATGACCCATACCACATCAAAAGAAACACCATATTAATTATTTTCTAAGAAAAAAGAGGTTCTACCAATTAATGTCCAAATATCATCACTATTCATTTCAATTTGTGATCAACTTTCTGTACATGAGAAATATAAAAACAATTTGATGAGTTTGAGTGAGTTGATGAGAAAACATTGAACACTATACACCATCTGAATTTTTATCAAATGTAAATTTGACTAAAATTCAACAAAAAGGTTCTCCTTGAATTTTTACTTTAAGTAGAAATGGTGACAGTCCTCAAAACATAGATGATACTAAAAAAGAGACCTCCAAAATTTTCACTAATGTGAGAAGGACTATACATCTTGCACAAGGTCTACTCAAATAAAGCACATTCACTAATTTCAATGGATGGATATCACACCAAATTTCCCAAAAATTCAATATTCATGAAAATATACATTGTGTAATCTTATAATGTACATCATTTTTCCTTAAATGTTACTGGACTTGCCCCTATGGTTCTCCACAATGTGATGTCCTTGAAACCCGAAGTGGTAATCTTGATCCGAGGGAATGCCCTTAGTCTTCCCCAATTTATACCTCTATGAGGATTTTTATCGTGTGTCCCTTTTCCCTGTTTATTTTATAAAAATCTACTATAGGTGATGATGACATAATGTTCAACTTAGATGCAAGATGTCAAACTGTATAGCTCCACATGCCTCCATCTTGTACAATGTTAAACTACTTCACCTAAACATCATCACTACATACTATTAAACTATATAGAAAATCATCATCACCACATGTTGTTAAACTAAATGGAAAATAAACCTAACCACATGGAGTTTAACTATACAAGGATCATTTATTCCCAACCAATGATTATTTTCATGTGGGTAAGCTCTGTATAGGAGAAAGTTAAACTGCCACAGTTCCTATATCACTAACAGATCCACATGGTAAATATATTACCTTGTAACTATGTATGGATTAGTTACTATCATTATAGGAAACATAGTGAACCCTAGACCACATGTCTTAGTCTTCACCACCATTAAATTAATATTCCCCCCACTTTTTTATGGACATAATCAATGTAGGAGGGAATCATTCCCAGAACAATATGTGTATTTATTCTAATTATCATAGGATATATAGTGATGCCTATAATCCATGCCTCGGGCCCATCCACCACAAATTGAATATTCCACACTCTTTCTATATGAACTAAATAAATGCAGTGAGGGATTCATCATAGAACTATGTATGGAATGATTCAAATTATTCAACGAGATATATAGTGATGACTTGACCCTAAGTTTTGGTACAACAACCACATGACACAAATGAATCTGTTTCACCCTTCATTGCCTCTATGTTGGAAAAATTAATTTTCTATTTATTGTTTATCACATTGATCCTAGCTTAAACTAGCCAAAGAATGGTAGTAAGTATTTTCTATGCACAAATAGAGAGTTAAGGAACATGAAAGACCCATTACATCAAAATAATGATATAAAAATTCCCCCTTGTGTATGGGTCATACCAGATCAGGGGAAATTCATAGAATTGTGTCTGAATCTCATCCCCATTAGAAGAAATAGTGGAACATTGATCTCTAAATCTATTCAAATCCGTATCAAAAGACCAAAAACATAAATTCCCCCACCCTTCATTATTTTACCATAATGTGGCTTAATACACCTCTAATTCCCCTTATTTCTCACATCGACCATAGATCACATAGTCTTTTATATTTAAAATGGATTTCGCTACATGGTAATGGATTATCAATATGCAGTAGTGTTTCCATGATCGTGGTAGGAAGACCATAAATGGAAGTATAGGGATTCCATTCCACATTAGGGAGACCAAAGTCCTAACATCAAGATGGTAACCTACATGGTACCCCTAGAACTACACATGGCATGATTCCATCCCTCGAAAAAATACTTAGTGACGCCCGAATCCTACATCCTGGTCCATCTTTTGTAAAAAAATTCCCCTCTCCCTATGTATGGACCATGCCAATGAAGGTATAACAATGCCTAGAACTTCATGTGATTGGATTCCTATTGTTATTGGATATGTAGTGATTCCAAATTATAATATATTGGGTCCATTCAATCAAAATGAAAAAGAGGAAAATTCCCCCAATCTCCTACACATAAATGAAGATCTATGCTCAAGGGTACAAATATTTTTTTCTACAAAAATGATTATTTAAAGTTTATTCCCCCTATATAAGAGTCAGATATGTGTAGGGGAATCCATACATTAAAAATAATCATTTTCTGGATATTCTCGATACACTCAAGTATATCTTTTTCATCAATCAAACTCTATAACCTGCAAAATATTGGATACCCATACACATCCACATCCATTGGTGATGGTAGGTTAGTGTCTTATGGGTACCGTTTATAATTGTTCAAATATTTCCCCAATAGCTCTACATTCATTTCCCACAAAAAATGGCCCTTCATCCAAAGAAAAATTCTCTCTCAGGAGAGGCTTTTCCTACATCCACACACTCAATGGATTCCAATCCCAATATCATTTCTTCTAGTCTGAGGTATCTTATATTCATGGTATAAACCTTCTCCCTCCCTCGTGTCTAGGGTATTCCAAAATATTGTGGCCCTATTAACACAGATATTATAATGATTTGTTTGTAAATTCATACTTGAACATGATGATACATTTGGAATCTAACATCCTTAATGCATGATGTTAAAATTAAAGGATCCATAACATCAACATCCATTCATGTCGAGTCACCCATGTGTTTTCTGTATAATATTAAACTCTACAGTCTATTCGAAAGTACATATGGATTGATTATTTCCTTTTAGAATAAAAAGATATTCCTAGACCTTCATCCTGGTTCATCCTCCCCAAATTGAAATATTCATTTCCCCCTTTTGTATGGTCCATACCTACACATGAGGGAGATCTCATTAAAAAACTACATTCCTCTTGATTCCTACTCAGATGGGATACGTAGTGACACCCAGATCCTATAATCCAGGCCTAGATGCGAAACACATAAAAATATCAAACCATTAAGTCAAAATTGGGAACTCATAATATGCTCTATTTGTGGGGACGTCTTATGTGTAATCTAATGTACCCTTTTCACATTGGGTCATCAGGGTCCTCGTCACATGACAATATATAACATGGTGTCCATATACATTACACATGATGGTAAAATTTATGGGGATTTTCTTAATCGTGTAACAATAATCAATATGATAATGTGTGTTTACTACAAATTGTTAAAATACAAAACATATATCAACTTCTAAAATTCCCTTTTGCTTGATTACAACATCACTAGGAGAAAGATTTATCACTTTCCACCCCTTATTTTCCACACCAAGAATAGTTCGCATGGTTCTAGGGACCTCATAAAGGGATTCCTCTCAAAACCATGGCAAATACATCAACAATGTTTGGCCCAAGAGGCATTACTGTAAAATAAATGATAGGGTACTATCATTCACAATTGTGATACCAAGGTCCTATATGCATGACATTAAACCAGAAATTACTTAAATAAATACTTATGGATTGATACATGTATAATCATGATACATAATGATGTTGGGACAACAAATTCCATGATCATTCGTCCCTAAAGAGGAAACATATCGCAAATGTTTCCCCTCTCTACATATATATCAAACCTATGCAGGGTGATTAATTTTTGAGGAACCAAATATTCAAACCCTCATATAGCTCCAACAATAGAATCACAACGACCCACCCTATGTATGAGTAATATCAACGTAGTGAGGCTCCCAATTCCATGGGTATTCACATCCTTATTGTTTCCATTATGATCAGACATATTCTTTCCACCCATCAAATTCCATGATTCGTGTGACTATGGGACATCATAATCATCCATGTCAATTGTAAGTGCATGGTAAATGTATTGAGGAAACCAATGTTTGACTATGAACTTAATTATCCAATGACTCTGTATATGATACCCATGAATATGCCTATCAAACAACGAAAAATTCTTCCATAGGAAAGAATTTTCCTACTTATATATGATCAAGGGATCCAAATCCACATATTATTTCTCATGGTTCAAGTGTCCTCAAATCAATGGTTTACATGTTATTTTCTACCCACATCATAAACATGTCCATACATCTGGACCAAGTTATCCTCTAGTTAATTGATTCTTTTATATCAATTTCCAAATCAAATGACATTAAACATGCATGAAGAATTATACCACATGATCACCCATGAATCTAGAAAGGTCAAAGAATATTTCTTCCATGATCTAATATTTGAAATAAATTGACACAAGAAAATCTAGAATGAGACCCATCTCATGCATGAGCTCATCTATAAGATAAAAATTCTGGATTCATATATGGAAATTATATCCACATAAATTGAAACATTGAGAGAACAATGTCTTTCATGATTCAAATTATCATAGGATACATGGCGACACTTGAACATTATATATCTATTATATCCATGAAATAAAATTTCTCAATCTTCCCCATATATGGGATAGACCTGTGTGGGGAGGCTCCTTACATCTATATGGGGAGATCGTCAGTATCAACATGTTCGAAATTACGACAAGAGATTACCTGTTTCTTATTTAGGTAACCTTTTATCACAAACTATACTATATGTATAGATTGTTATGATTCCCCATAATTATCCCTGACCATCAAAAATTGATGGTTAGGGTCCTGCAGACACCGTTGTTTGACTATGTTCACAATTCCCTACCCACTCACCATACATTTTCCAAAAAGGTCCCCTCAACCATAGGAAAATTAATTCTCAAGAGAGGATTCTCCTACATCTGAGTGCCTCTATGAAATTAACATCCCACCTCGCTCCCTAACTTTGGAAACCACTTGTAATACATTTTAAACCATTTCACCCCATTTATGAAAAAAAAACAACTAAACATTCATAGTCATACTACAATGAAAAAGGATCATTGTTTTATCCCCTCGGTCAGAGAAAAATGAATATAAATCATAAGTATCAAATGATCTAGCTACATGACATTAAGCTTCACAATTCTTTAAAAATCCTTTAAACTATCCAAAAAACATTTATGGGAGGTCTATCAACCGTCATCATCATTGATAGAAATTCACTCAATCATTTTAGGGACCAATCCTTCAAGACACTCCTAGTGGTTTTGAGACATCCAAATTTCCCTAAAATTACTCAGCCATTGTAAACGGAATGCCAATTACATGTGGACACCATTTTTTTTACTATGCACTCAATTCCCTGGAAGCTCTTTATATGTTTTTCATAAGAATTTCCTTACAACCCAAGTATAAATCATCCTCAGGAGAGGGTTTTCTTACTTCCAAACACTAAATGGCTCAAATTCCCCATATCTTGTCTCATATTCAACTCTTATTTCTAAAAACCACACAATTATGGTCAATAAAAATCCCACATCCATGTATGAAATGTATAGGGACATCATTATTCCATAATCCATAATTTGGGCATTTACCAATCCCAAAATGGTCAATGTTGTTCAACTGGATACATTAGTGATGATTGTCTAGTAACTTAGACTCTAAAAATCCCACAAGAAGAGAAAATGAAATCGCTATGATGAAAAAAAACATTGGGAACCCAAAACAAAATTTTATAATTGAGTCACTAAACCTACACTTTTTATGGTTTATGAAAAATACCAGGAAATAAAAAATCTAAAAAGTACAGAAAACTTTTTAGATCTAAAACCCGTGAAGGGAAGCATAAGAAAATGTCATGTTGTACATGCTCAGCCTATATGATAATAGGATTAGGAAAAAAATATTGTTATAATTGAAAAAATACAGAAATCAAGTAGTGTATTTCATGTGACCCTATAAATAGTAATGCTATACTCATTGAGTCCCATGACTCATGAAAAAATTGGAGCATTATCTAATCTTCCATTCAAATCTGGTGTGTTTCTATATCAGAGAATCCTCCTATTCGTTCCAATTGGAGCCCATTTCGATTGGGGAATTTCTAGGGTCATTATATTTATGCATTAAAGATGAAGAACATTCCATCAATCCCAATAATGGATAAACAAGAAGCCATGAACTAAGTCTTCATTTTGGACTGCTGCACCGCATGTCGATCCGGTGCTCCACTGGATGTCTGCAAACTAAATCATTCACAGGAGGAAAAGGTTAGTTCCAGCACAGTGAATTCCATCATTCATGGAATGGAGGAAAATAAATTTTCATAGTGTACTAAATTTCCTATAGAATCAATTGATTTTTCATCATGGTGAGGGAGATATCCTTCATATACTACTGCTCCACATGGGAGTCCACTTTATGGGGAACCCGTGAAATAATCAGATTGTGGTATGAATTTGGTTGTTTATTCACCTGAAAACAAAGATCCCCCAAGAACTATGTAGTTCACTAGATGAGGTGGAATCACCGACTCCCACAAAAAAGTCTCCCACAAATTAAGTATGTGGGATTCCACAAAATAAGGTGCACATCCCATTCCACTACTTTATAAAAAAATCAATGGGGGATCAGGAATGGGGATCATGTATGGATGGAAGAAATTTAGGTAATGAAATGGGAAAAAGCACAAAGAAAAATTTAGAGTGTATAGGATAAATCTCTCCCACACCTAAAGCATCTCACAAAATCCATCCCATGAACCATATGTGAAAGGCCATTCACGGAACTCCATCCCACTAACCTTTTGTGGATGAACCTCCACAAATGATAATATGATGTGGAAGTGTCATTCAAAAAAGTGAGGTATCATTTTATGACAGCGTGAATGAAGGAAAAGTTGTTCACATAACACCCCTTATATGAAATGTTTCATAGTCTACCCTTTTTGAAAAATGGTAAATGGACGAACCATTGAGGAAAATTTTTCATGGATGAGCCTTTTCCAGAAAGTAGTTCATGGATGACCCTTTGTATAAAATGAGACAAAAATGACCATTTTTTGGAGACAATTCATGAATGCTCCTACGCGGCCAAAAAATGTAACTGACAGTTTGTAGACACTCTTATGCATGATCTCTTATACTGACACTCATATGTGGAAAATTCCTACATGGATAAGTATAACGATCCAGCTTGTTCTTACCGTACTATTAAATCATTTCAAAGATAAACAACATTATAGTATTACACATGGAGGATCCATAGGTTTAGTGTCTTGGGAAAACTAGGAAAATACATAACAAGTACAACATCAAGAATAAACATTTATTTAATTTCTTCTTCACTGGCTTCTTAGTGGCACTTGTCCTCTCCTTAGTACATGTTGCCACCTAAGGATATACATAAAAAGGGGTGAGCTAAAATCACATTAAGAGGATAGATAAGAACAATACATAATGGGGTGAGGATAATCATGACATAGTCAAAAGATCATGAACATGATAGGAGCATAAACAATAAACTTGAAATGTGGAAATGCATAAAAATGAAACATCATGTCTTAGTGGTTAACTACCACACATAATTGTGAACAAATCTATCATCATGTTCACACATAATTTCACATTTACTCATGAGATTCATCACTTTACCCAATTCATTGGAGCACTATATAATTTCGGGCGCACCCGTCACATTTAAACATTCATATTGCGCTATATAATTCTGGGTGCACCCGTCACATCATAACATTATCATTATCATGATTGCCACATAGAACACATATAAAACATGTACATAAATAACCCATTTAAAGGAATGGGTTTCATCTCTTAATAACACATTCATAAGCTTTGATTTCCCAACATAAATATTGTACAACATACTTGATACAAGAACTATCAACCTTGAATGAGAGGTAAAAGGTGAGATCTTGAAAGAAGAGTTATTTTGGAAAACATTTTTATGGACATAAAAAACCAGTGAAAAACATTTATATCCCATAAAATTAAAGTAAATGATGAACAAATGACCTTTGAGGAGTAACAATATCAAAAATGGAGTGAAAGAAGGATAACCCGAAGGAAGAAAATTGGGTTTGAGATTTCCCCTTACCTTGTACTCGAATGCCTCCTTCTCTTTAATGTCCTGTATAATGACATTATATTCATTAATTAGAAATTATAGAACCTTGTTTACATTAATATGGTTCATTCTGGTTTCATTATCTTACATTATGTTCCTTTGGATGACTTATAGAGTTTAAAAACATTGATCGAGGATGTTCGTTTTCATGGTTTTCTTGAGCGGTCCACTAGTATTCTAAAATTGATGTATGGGTAGATCATGGGTAAACATCCAGAAATGATATTACATGTTATTAATGATATTACAGAAGCTTTAATGATTTTAAAATGTGTTATATTAGATCCATGTGGACTAATCATTAGATAAGAATTAAATGAAGATTATTTGTGTTAATTTTTCCTGTTTTTGGATCACAACGAACTCGTTTTAACATTTAACATAGTAATATGGACATATGTTATTTCCAGAACATAAAATAGAACATAATGCATAAACAATATTCTGGTTCAACCATAAAAATGGTTTCTTGTCCAGATTTGAAGGTAGAAATGGAAGAAGAGAACATGTCATTTTTGAAGGTGATAAATTATCACCACATGAACAACGTTCACTTTAATAAAATAAAAGGAAGAGGGAAAGGGTGTGGGTGATATAATATAACATTAGAATCATTATATTACAGTATAAATATAATACTAGATTTATAGAACAATTTGGATGATGATAGGTAGGGAGAGATCAAGAAAGGAACTTGAACTTGAAAGGAAATTAAAGGAGAAGAGAGAGAGAAATTACCTTTAGAATCCTCCTCTTGAGATCATCTTTAAGGAAGCTAGGCTTGGTCTTTTGATGAGAACAACAGCTCTTGGACGTGGGGATGAGCTAGGGAAGGTGTTTGGGCCTCGGATAGAGAAATTTTGGAGCTGGAGTGGTGTGAGGAAATGAGGGAGTGAAGGGTGGCTTTTACAGTGGAGGGGAGAGGGGTTTCCTTAATATAAAATTGATTAGTTTATTAATTTCACCTAAGACAAGGAATAGTGAGTCTTGGATGAATAATAATAGTAAATAAGATATGTGAGTTCGGGATTTGGGTGCTTACATCACTTGTGATGTCAGGAATAGTGGGTTTTAATTAAAATGTATTTATATGGTAAATTAATGTATTCTACTATTCATAAAAAATTCAAGTATCTCAGAAAAATCCCAAAACATTACCCCAACCATTTTTCAATGTGTAGAATCCAAAAATGAATTCCATTTTTCAAAAATAATATTATAAATAATATTAATTAAATATTTAATTAAAATCATAATTTACATAAAAAACAGTTTTTAAAATTAAAACTGAATTTATAGTTCTTTCAAAAATTACATAGGGTCTTATAAAATTATCTAAAAACTATTATACATTGATTCAATAATTTATGAATACATTACAGGAAAATAAATATTCATTTAAATTAATTAATTAATTATAATTAATTATTTATGACTTATAAAATACCAAAAAACGTTTACTATGGTCAAATTGTTAATTTCTAAGATGTCTAAATTTTATTTTATTATTAATATGTAATGTCACTCTTATTTACTATTCATAAGGGTCATATTAATATTCATAAGGGTAGGTTACTATTCATAAGGGTAGGTTACTATTCACAAAAAATTATTTTTGTTTCATTAGACTCCAAAAACTGTCTTGAACACAACCGTGTATGTCAGATTTTTAAAATTCCAAACATAGGGGTGACAAAATTATGTTTAAAGGTCAATTATCACTTAGTAGTTCATTATTTTGTTTTTTATGACATAGATATAAGAAGGGAATTTTTTTGTTGAAAAACATTGGGTCGTTACATTCTTCCCCCCATATGAAATTTCGCCCCCAAAATTTTACTTTACACAAATAGTTGTGGGCACTTCTCCTTCATTGTCTCTTTTAGTTCCCAAGTTTCTTCCTCAAACTTATGGTTCCTCCATAACACCATGACAAGGCGGGTTGTCTTGTTGCGTAGAACCTAATAACTTCGGTCCATAATTTTTACCGGCTGCTCCTCATAGGAGAGATCATCATCCAGCTGTACCACCTCTGAGTTTAGTACATGTGAGGGGTCTGGTATGTAATTCCTTAGTAGTGATACATGAAACACATCATGAACATGATCCATATTCGGTGGAAGTTCCAGACGATAGGCCACGGCTTTGATACGATCAAGGATCTCAAAGGGGCCAATGTACCTTGGGATTACCTTCCCTTTCTTCCCAAATCTCATGTCTCTCTTCCATGGAGATATTAGAAGGAAGACTTTATCTCCAACGTCGAACTCCAAGTCCCTTCGACGATTGTCAGCATAACTCTTTTGCCGACTTTGAGCAGCTTTGATGTGTTTCTGGATGACTCGAACCTTGTCTGTCATCTCTTGAACAAGATCGGGACCAAGTAGCTTTCATTCTCCAACTTCATCCCAACAGGTTGGTGTTCTACATAGCTTCCCATAAAGAGCTTCATACGGAGCCATCTGAATACTCAAGTGGAAGTTATTGTTGTATGAGAACTCAACCAGTGGAAGGTGCTGATCCCATCCACCTTTGAATTCAAGAGAGCATGCTCTTAGCATATCTTCAAGCGTCTAAATAGTATTTTCAGACTGGCCATCAGTTTGGGGGTGATAGGCCATGCTAAAATTTAATTCAGTACTCAAAGCATGTTGAAGGCTCCTCCAAAATTTAGATGTGAACCTTGGATCACGGTTAGAGACAATCGAGAGTGGAACACCGTGCAATCTCACTACATCCTTCAAATATATCCTTGCAAGCTGTTCAAGTGAGAGATCTTCCCGAATAGCGATAAAATGGGCAGTCTTGGTGAGTCGATCAACCACAACCCATATCGCATTATTTCCACTTGACGTTTTCGGGAGACCCATGACAAAGTCCATAGTAACATTTTCCCATTTCCACATGGGTATAGGCAATGGCTGCATCATACCTTTGTACTTTTTCCGCTCAGCTTTAACTTGCTGACATACCAAGCACTTAGATATATATTCCGCAATCTCCTTCTTCATGTTATCCCACCAGAAGTGTTCTTGGAGATCATGATACATCTTGGTACTTCCAGGATGAATAGAGAAAGTTAATCTATGTGCATTATCTAATAGCTCCTTCTTTATCCCGAGTGATGAAGGATCATAAATCCGCGTTCCAAACCGAATCACACCATCATCGTCGATATGGAACTCTTGTAGCTTCCCTTTTATACTGCATTCACCCTCTTTTGTATCTCCACATCATCCCTTTGTGATTCCTTAATCTTCTGTTGGATGGATGGTTGCACGATCATTTGGGCAAGGTAGGATGTATCTTCTTCCCTTACGATTCCCAAATCCATCCTTCGCATATCCAAGAAGATATGGCCTTTCTTAATCCTCAACATGGATAGAGTAGCAGGTTCTTTCCTGTTTAGAGCATCATCTACCTTGTTCGCCTTTCCAGGATGATAGTGAATAGAGTAATCGTAATCCTTGATTAGCTCTAACCATCTCCTTTGACGCATGTTGAGCTCCTTTTGTGTGAATATATACTTTAGGCTCTTGTGGTCGGTGTATATGTCACACTTCTCGCCATAAAGGTAGTGCCGCCAGATTTTCAAGGCAAAAATCACAGCTGCCAGCTCTAGATCATGCGTCGGGTAGTTCTTCTCATGGATCTTCAACTGTCGTGAGGCGTAGGCTATCACATTATCATTTTTCATGAGTACACAACCCAAGCCTTTCTTTGAAGCATCGCTATATATCACTAAACTTTCTCAACTTTTCGGTAGTGTGAGTACAGGTGTAGTGATCAACCTTCTCTTTAGCTCCTTGAAGCTTCCCTCACATTATTCCGTCTATACATACTTTACCCACTTCCTTGTTAACATTGTTAGTGGGCTTGACAATCGTGAGAAGTTTCTCACAAAACGTCGATAGTACCCAGCTAATCCAAGAAAACTACGGATTTCTGTGACACTAGGGGGCCTGGGCCATTCCTCAATCGCCTTTGTCTTTGAAGGGTCCACATGAAATTCCCTCGCTTGTGATCACATGTCCCATGAACGTGACTTGATTCATCCCAAAGTCACACTTCCTGAACATGGCGTACAACTTCTCCTTTCTCAATGTCGCCAACAGAAGTCTTAGATGTTCTTCATGTGCCTCCTCGCTCTTGGAGTAGATGAGAATATCATCAATAAACACAACCACAAATTTATTGAGGTAATGTCTAAAGACTCTATTCATCAAATCAATGAAGATTGCAGGGGAATTAGTAAGTCCGAAGGGCATCACCAAAAACTCATAGTGCCCATACCTTGTACGGAAGGCAGTCTTCTAAATATCTTCCTTCTTCACCTTTACTTGATGATATCCAGAACGAAGATCCACCTTTGATAAGTATTGAGCTCCTCTTAACTGATCGAACAATTCATAAATCCTTGGGAGAGGATACTTTTTCTTTATGGTAATATTGTTGAGATCCCGATAATCGATACACAGCCGCATGGTTCCAACCTTCTTCTTCACAAAGAGCACTGGTGCACCCCAAGGTGATGCACTAGGGCGTATGAACACTTTGTCCAGATTCTCTTGCAGCTGCTTCTTTAACTCCTCCAGCTTGATAGGAGCTATCCTATAGGGGCACTTCGAGATAGGTGTAGCTCCGGGTATGAGTTCAATTGAGAACTCTACCTCACGATCTGGGGGAATTCCGGGTAACTCATCAGGAAATACATCATCGTATTCCCTTACGATGGGAATTTCCTCAAGGTTGGCACTTTCCTTCGACTCAACCATTTGGGCGAGGTCTTCTTCTTCATAGAGAATCATCACCCACACCATTGAAGGATTTTTCAAAGGATATTCATGATCTTCCTTTCATTTTTAGAGGAGCATAGGATGGTTCGAAATATGAAAATATATTTCCTTTTCCCAATAGTTGATATGCGCTCTTTATAAAGAGAGCCAATCCATTCCCATTATAGCGTCGAATTCCACCAAGGGAAGTATTACAAGATTTTCCGGAATAATCTCCCAACATACATCAACAGGAGAAGAATCAAACACTTGGGTTTCAATGATTTCACCACTTGGTTTTTTTACATATATCTCTACTTCAAGGTTTAGGGGCATCGATTCTATAGTTCTAGCAAACTTGCAAGATATAAAGGATTGCGTAGAACCAGAATCAAATATGAATTTTTCCATTCTTGAGTGAATAGGAAGTGTACCTTGTACGACTTCATTATTATGTTCCACCTCCGCAGTAGTGATGGAATAAGCCTTCCCTTGTTCCTTTGGATTTGGTGATTGTTGGCGCTGATTACCCTCGAGAGCTCGAGGTTTAGTGCACTGGTTTGAATAGTGCCCTAGCTTCCTACAGTTGTAGCATTGAACCACGAGTGGTTCTCTCCGTTCATCGGCTACATTATCCTTCCTTTTCATGTCTTTTAGACACTCATGAGCTTGGTGTCCTTCCTTCCCACACTTAAAGCATTTCGTCGTACATTTGAGGCAGTTACCATGGTGCAACTTCCCACATTTGTGGCATGTGGGTCATTGTGTTTTCTTCCCATATTTATCACTAGATCCACCACCTTGAAACTCCATCTTTATTTTCTTATCACCATAGCCATGGGACCATTCTCCAAACTCCATCTCCACTTTGAGAGCACACCAAACAACTTCTTCATAACTCCCAAAGTCTCTAATTTCAAGAGCCTTTCGAAGATGTGGTTTTAATCCTCTAAAGAATCTATCAATTTTTCTATCATTGTTGATAACAAAACTTGAAGCATACCTTGCGAGCCTTGTGAAATTTTCTTCATAGGTTGTGACAGATTCTCCTACTTTTTTTCTTGAGCTATATGAATTCTCTCTCCATCTTCGTGCGAAGAGTTTGTGGGAAGTAATTATTAAGAAACATTATCTTAATGTCTTCCCATTCCATCTCTTCAATTTCCTCCCTTGGCTTGGTGTTCTTAATCAAATCCCACCATTGATCAACTTCTCCATCTAGACAAAAAACGGCTAGAGTCACCTTCTCCGTATCATAACAGTGAAGAACAGAAAAGATCTTCTCCATGGATTTGACCCACTGTTCCGCAACTAGTGGATCAGAAGATCCACAAAACGTCGGTGGTCGTTGCCACATAAAACATTCGATAGCTAGTTGCTCCCTCTTTGGTGAATGAGGACGTTCCCCATTATCATGGTTATTATTCATAACCCGAGATAATTGAGTAAGCATCGCCATGAAGTTTTGAACTCCACCTCCAAAATCATTAGGGATGTCGTTCGGGCAATCGTTTCATTGGCCCTCGCAAGAGTTATTGGCCTGATTTCTCCTGGTTCCCACCATATTCTAAAATAGAAAAGGTTAGAACAAAACATAAGTAAAGAAGTCATGAATAACTTATCCTTGTAAACAATTATACCAAAAACATAACATATGGGATCCCTAGGTTAATATCCTTGTGTGCATATTTGTACTTAGTCTCATGCTAGAGGGTTTCTTTAGGGTTCACTAATCCTAATTCCCAAATTAACTAAACCTTTCCTTTGATACCAACTATAACAACCCATCATTTTCTTTCCGTACTATTACATCATTTCAAAGATAAACAACATAATAGTATTACACATGGAGGATCCATAGGTTTAGTGTCTTGGGCAAACTAGGACAATGCATAACAAGTACAACATCAAGCATAAACATTTATTTAATTTCTTCTTCACTAGCTTCTTAGTGGTACTTATCCTCTCCTTAGTACATGTATCCACCTGAGGATATACATAAAAATGGGTGAGATAAAATCCTAGTAAGAGGACAGATAAGAACAATACATCATGGGGTGAGCATAATCATGACATAGGAAAAAGATCATGAACATGAGAGGAGCATAAACAATAAACATGAAATGTGGAAATGCATAAAAATGAAACATCATGTCTTAGTGGTTAGCTACCACAGATACTTGTGAACAAAGCTAGCATCATGTTCACACATCATTTCACATTTACTCATTAGATTCATCACTTTACCCAATTCATTGGAGCTCTGTATAATTCCGGGCGCACCCGTCACATTTAAACATTCATATTGCGCTATATAATTTCGGGCGCACCCATCACATCATACCATTATCATTATCATGAATGCCACATAGAACACATATAAAACATGTACATAAATAACCCACGGAAAGGAATGAGTTTCATCTCTTAATAACACAATCATAATCTTTGAGTTCCCAAAAGAAATAGCGAACAACATACTTGATACAAGAACTATCAACCTTGAATGAGAGGTAAAAGGTGAGATCTTGACAGAAGAGTTCTTTTTGAAAAAAATTTGATGGACATAAAAAACCAGTGACAAACATGTATATCCCATAAAATTAAAGGAAATGATGAACACAATATCTTTTAGGAGTAACCATATCAAAAATGGAGTGAATGAAGGATAACCTGAAGGAAGAAAATTGGGTTCGAGATTTCCCCTTACCTTGTACTCGAATGCCTCCTTCTACTTAATGTCTTATATAATGACATTATATTCATTAATTATAAATTCCAGAACCATGTTTACATTAATAGGGTTTATTCTGGTTCCATTATGTTACCTTATGTTCCTTTGGATGAATTATTGAGTATAAAAACATTGATCGGGGATGTTCGTTTTCATGGTTTTCTTGAGCGGTCCACTTGTATTCTTAAATTTATGTATGGGTAGATCATGGGTAAACATATAGAAATGATATTAAATGTTATTAATGATATTACAGAAGCTTTAATGATTTTAAAATGAGTTATATTAGATCCATGTGGACGAATCATTAGATAATGATTAAATGAAGATTATTTGGGTTAATTTGTCCAGTTTTTTGATCACAACGAACTCGTTTTAACATTTAAATTAGTAATATGGGCATAGGTTATTTCCATAACATAAAATAGAACATAATTCATATAAAATATTCTGGTTCAACCATAAAAATTGTTTCATGACCATATTTGAAGGTAGAAATGGAAGAAGAGAAGATGTCGTTTTTGAAGGTGATAAATTATCACCACATGGACAACGTTCTCTTTAATAAAAAAAAAGGAAGAGGGAAAGGGTGTGGGGTGATATAATATAACATTAGAATCATAATATTAAATTATATATATAATACTGGATTTACAGAAAAATTTGGATGATGATAGGTATGGAGAGATCAAGAAAAGAACTTGAACTTGAAAGGAAATTAAAGGAGAAGAGAGAGAGAAATTACCTTTAGAATACCCCTCTTGAGATCCACTTTAAGGAAGCTAGGCATTGTCTCTTGATGAGACCAGCATATTTTCGACGTGGGGGTTGAGCTAGGGAAGGTGTTTGGGAAGATTTTAGTAAAGGCATGGAGCTTGAGAGGTGTAAGGAAAAGAGGGAGTGAAGGGTGGCTTTTATAGTGGAGTGGAGAGGGGTTTCCTTAATATAAAATTGATTAGTTTATTAATTTCACCTAATCAAAGGAATAGTGAGTCTTGTATGACTAAGAATATTAAATAAGACATGTGTGTTCGGGATTTGGGTTCTTACATCACTTGTGATGTCAGGAATAGTGGGTTTTAATTAAAATGTATTTATATGGTAAAATAATGTATTCTACTATTCACCAAAAATTCAAATATCTCAGAAAAATTCCAAAACATTACCCCAACCATTTTTCAACTTTTAGAATCCAAAAATGAATTCCATTTTTCAAAAATAATTTTATAAATATTATTAATTTAATATTTAATTAAAATCATAATTTACTTAAAAAAACAGTTTTTAAAATTAAAACTGAATTTATAGTTCTTTCAAAAATTACGTATGGTCTTATAAAATTATCTAAAAACTATTAGACATTGATTCAATAATTTATGAATACATTACAGGAAAATAAATATTAATTTAAATTAATTAATTAATTATAAATAATTATTTATGACTTATAGAATACCAAAAAAACGTTTACTAAGGTCAAATTTTCAATTTCAAAGATGTCTAAATTTTATTTTATTATTAATATGTAATGTTACTCTTATTTACTATTCATAAGGGTCATATTACTATTCATAAGGGCAGGTTGCTATTCATAAGTGTAGGTTACTATTCACCAAAAAATATTTTTGTTTCATTAGACTCCAAAAACTGTCTTGAACACAACCGTGTATGTCAGATTTTTAAAATTCCAAACATAGGGGTGACAAAATTATGTTTAAAGGTCACTTATCACTTAGTAGTTCATTATTTTGTTTTTTATGA
Organism: Viscum album; assembly: GCA_963277665.1. NCBI lineage: Eukaryota > Viridiplantae > Streptophyta > Magnoliopsida > Santalales > Viscaceae > Viscum > Viscum album. The sequence goes on from OY728120.1 coordinate 1,129,488,095, forward strand.
CATATATATAGGAAGGGAATTTTTTTATTGAAAAACTTTAGGTCGTTACATTCTTCCCCCCTTAAGAAATTTCACCCCCAAAATTTTACTTTACACAAACAGGTGTGGGTACTTCTGCTTCATTGCCTCTTCTAGTTCCCAAGTTTCTTCCTCAAACATATGGTTCCTCCACAACACCTTGACAAGGAGGGTTGTCTTGTTGCGTAGAACCTTATCACTTCAGTCCAGAATTTTTACCAACTGCTCCTCATAGGAGAGATCATCATCCAGCTGTACCACCTCTGAGTTTAGTACATGTGAGGTGTCTGGTATGTATTTCCTCAGTTGTGATACATGAAACACAACATTAACTTGATCCATATTCGGTGGAAGTGCCAGACGATAGGCCACGGCTTCGATACGATCAGAGATCTCAAAGGGGCCAATGTACCTTGGGATTTGCTTCCCTTTCTCCCCAAATCTCATGTCTCTCTTCCATGGAGATATTAGAAGGAAGACTTTATCTCTAACTTCGATCTCCAAGTCCCTTCGACGATTGTCAGCATATCTCTTTTGCCTACTTTGAGCAGCTTTGATGTGTTTCTGGATGACTCGAACCTTTTTTTTCATCTCTTGAACAAGATCGGGACCAAGTAGCTTTCGTTCTCCAACTTCATCCCAATAGGTTGGAGTTCTACATAGCTTCCCATAAAGAGCTTCATACGGAGCCATCTGAATACTCGAGTGGAAGTTATTGTTGTATGAGAACTCAACCAATGGAAGGTGCTGATCCCATCCACCTTTGAATTCAAGAGAGCAGGCTCTTAGCATTTCTTTAAGCGTCTGAATAGTCCTTTCAGACTGGCCATCAATTTGGGGGTGATAGGTCGTGCTGAAATTTAATTCAGTACTCAAATCATGTTGAAGGCTCCTCCATAATTTAGATGTGAACCTTGGATCACGGTCAGAGACAATCGAGAGTGGAACACCGTGAAATCTCACTACATCCTTCACATATATCCTTACAAGCTGTTCAAGTGAGAGATCTTCCTGAATAGCTATAAAATGGGAAGTCTTGGTGAGTCGATCAACCACAACCCAATCACATTATTTCCTCTTGACGTTTTCGGGAGGCCCATGACAAAGTCCATAGTAACATTTTCCCATTTCCACATGGGTATAGGCAATGGCTGCATCATACCTTTGGACTTTTTCAACTCAGCTTTAACATACTGACATACCAAGCACCTTGATATATATTCCGCAACCTCCATCTTCATGTTATCCCACCAGAAGTGTTCTCAGAGATCACAATACATCTTGGTACTTCCAGGATGAATAGAGAATGTTGAGCTATGTGCATTATCTAATAGCTCCTTCTTTATCTCGGGTGATGAAGGAACACAAAGCCGCGTTCCAAACCGAATCACACCATCATCGTCGATATGGAACACTTGCAGCTTCCCTTCCTTTACTGCATTCACCCTCTTTTGTATCTCCACATCATCCCTTTGTGCTTCCTTAATCTTCTGTTGGATGGATGGTTGCGCAATCATTTGGGCAAGGTAGGATGTATTCCCTGACCTTACGATTCCCAAATCCATCCTTTTCATATCCAAGAAGATAGGGTCTTTCTCAATCCTCAACATGGATAGAGTAGCAGGTTCTTTCCTACTTAGAGAATCATCTACTGTGTTCGCCTTTCCAGGATGATAGTGAATAGAGTAATCGTAATCCTTGATTAGCTCTAACCACCTCCTTTGACGCATGTTGAGCTCCTTTTGTGTGAATATATTCTTTAGGCTCTTGTGGTCGGTGTATATGTCACACTTCTCGCCATAAAGGTAGTGCTGCTAGATTTTCAAGGCAAAAATCATGGCTGCCAGCTCTAGGCCATGCGTCGGGTAGTTCTGCTCATGGATCTTAAACTGTTGTGAGGTGTAGGCTATCACATTATCATTTTGCATGAGTAAACAACCCAAGACATTCTTTGAAGCATCGCTGTATATCACAAAACATTCTCCACTTTACGGTAGTGTGAGTACAGGTGTAGTGATCAGCCTTCTCTTTAGCTCCTTGAATCTTCCCTCACATTCTTCCATCCATACATACTTTACCCCTTTCCTTGTTAACATAGTTAGTGGGCTTGACAATCATGAGAAGTTTCTCACAAAACGTCGATAGTACCTAGCTAATCCAAGAAAACTACGGATTTCTGTGACACTGGAGGGCTTGTGCCATTCCTCAATCACCTTTTTATTTGAAGGGTCCACAGAAATTCCCTCTCTTGTGATCACATGTCCCAAGAACGTGACTTGATTCATCCAAAAGTCACACTTGCTGAACTTGGCGTACAACTTATCCTTTATCAATGTCGCCAACACAAGTCTTAGATGTTCTTCATGTTCCTCCTTGCTCTTGTAGTAGATGATAATATCATCAATAAAAACAACCACAAATTTGTCGAGGTAATGTCTAAAGACACTATTCATCAAATCCATGAAGATTGAAGGGGCATTAGTAAGTCCAAAGGGAATCACCAAAAACTCATAGTGCCCATACCTTATATGGAAGGCAGTCTTCTGAATATCTTCCTTCTACACCTTTACTTGATGATATCCAGAATGAAGATCCACCATTGAGAACTATTGAGGTCCTCTTAACTGATCGAACAAGTCATCAATCCTTGGGAGAGGATACTTTTTCTTTATGGTAATATTGTTTAGTTCCCGATAATCGATACACAGCTGCATGGTTCCATCCTTCTTCATCACAAAGAGCACTGGAGCACCCCAAGGTGATGCACTAGGGTGTATGAACCCTTTGTCCAGATGCTCTTTTAGCTGCTTCTTTAACTCCTCCAGTTCGATAGGATCCATCCTATAGGGGCACATCGAGATAGGAGTAGCTCCTGGTATGAGTTCTATTGAGAACTCTACCTCACGATCTGGGGGAATTCCGGGTAACTCTTCAAGAAATACATCACCGTATTCCCTTACGATGGGAATTTCCTCAAGGTTGGCACTTTCCTTCGACTCAACCATTTGGGCGAGGTATGCTTCCTCATAGAAAATCATCACCCACACCATTGAAGGATTTTTCAAAGGATATTCATGATCTTACTTGCATTTGTAGAGGAGCATGGGATGGTTCGGAATATGAAAATATATTTCCTTTTCCCGACAGTTGATATGCGCTCTATATAAAGAGAGCCAATCCATTCCCATTATAGCATTGAATTCCACCAAGGGAAGTATTACGAGATTTGCCGGAAGAATCTTCCCACATACATCAACAGGAGAAGAATCAAACACTTGGGTTGCAATGATTTCACCACTTGGTGTTTTTACAGATATCTCTACTTCAAGGTTTCGGGGCTTCGATTCTACAGTTCTAGCAAACTTGCAAGATATAAAGGAATGCGTATAACCAGAATCAAATAAGACTTTTTCCATTCATGAGTGAATAGGAAGTGTACCTTATACGACTTCATTATCATGTTCCACCTCCACAGTAGTGATGGAATAAGCCTTCCCTTGTTCCTTTGGATTTGGTGGTTATTGGCACTGATTACCCTCGAGAGATCATGGTTTAGTGCACTAGTTTGAATAGTTCCCTAGCTTCCTATAGTTGTTTCATTGAACCACGAGTGGTTCTCTCCTTTCATTGGCTATATTATCCTTCCTTTTATTGTTTTTTCGACACTCATGAGCTTGGTGTCCTTCCTTCCAACACTGAAGGAATTTTTTCGTACCTTTGAGGTAGTTCCCATGTTGCAACTTCCCACATTTTTGGCATGTGGGTCATTGTGTTTACTTCCCATCTTTATCACTAGATCCACCAGCTTGAAACTCCATCTTTCTTTTTTTATCACCATATCCATGGGACCATTCTCCAAACTCCATCTCCACTTTGAGAGCACACCGAACAACTTCCTCATAACTCCCAAAGTCTCGAATTGCAAGTTCCTTTCGAAGATGTGGTTTTAATCCACTAAAGAATCTATCAATTTTTCTATCATTGTTGATAACAAAACCCGAAGCATACCTTGTGAGCCTTGTAAAATTTGCTTCATAGGTTGTGACAGATTCTCTTTATTTTTTCTTGAGCTATATGAATTCTCTCTCCATCTTCGTGTGAAGAGTTTGTGGGAAGTAATTATTTAGAAACATTATCTTAAAGTATTCTCATTCCATCTATTCAATTTCCTCCCTTGGATTGGTGTTCTTAATCAAATCCCACCATTGAGCAGCTTCTCCATCTTGAAAATAAATGGCTAGAGTCACCTTCTCCATCTCGAAACAGTGAAGAATAGAAAATATCTTCTCCATGGAGTTGACCCACTGTTCCGCAACTAGTGGATCAGAAGATCCACAAAACGTCGGTGGTCGTTGCCGCATAAAACATTCGATAGCTAGTTACTCCCTCTTTGGTGAAGGAGGACGTTCCCCATTATCATGGTTATTATTCATAACCCGAGATAATTGGGTAAGCATCGCCATGAAGTTTTGAACTCCACCTCCAAAATCATTGGGGATGTCGTTCGGGAAATCGTTGCATTGGTCCTCGCAAGAGTTATTGGCCTGATTTCTCTTGGATCCCACCATATTCTAAAATAGAAAAGGTTAGAACAAAACATAAGTAAAAAATTCATGAATAACTTATCCTTTTAAACAATTATACCAAAAAAATAACATATGGGATCCCTAGGTAAATATCCTTGTGTGCATATTTGTACTTAGTCTCTTGCTAGTGGTTTTCTTTAGGGTTCACTAATCCTAATTCCCAATTTAACTAAACCTTTCCTTTGATACCAACTATAACGACCCAACCTTTTCTTACCGTACTATTAAATCATTTAAAAGATAAAAAACATAATAGTATTACACATGGATGATCCATAGGTTTAGTGTCTTGGGAAAACAAGGACAATACATAACAAGTACAACATCAAGCATAAACATTTATTTAATTTCGTATTCACTAGCTTCTTAGTGGCACTTATCCTCTCATTAGTACATGTATAAACCTGAGGATATACATAAAAATGGGTGAGCTAAAAGCCCAGTAAGAGGATAGATATGAACAATACATCATGGGGTGAGCATAATCATGACATAGGCAAAAGATCATGAACATGAGAGGAGCATAAACAATAAAATTGAAATGTGGCAATGCATAAAAATGAAACATCATGTCTTAGTGGTTAACTACCACACATACTTTTGAACAAATCTGGCATCATGTTCACATATCATTTCACATTTACTCATGAGATTAATCACTTTACCCAATGAATTGGAGCGCTGTATAATTCCGGGCGCACTCGTCACATTTAAACATTCATATTACACTATATAATTCCGGGCGCACCCGTCACATCATAACATTATAATTATCATGATTGCCACATAGAAGACATATCAAACATGTAAATAAAATACCCATGGAAAGGAATGGTTTTCATGTCTTAATAACACATTCATAAGCGTTGAGTTCCCAAAAGAAATAGCGAACAACATACTTGATACAAGAACTATCAACCTTGAATGAGAGATAAAAGGTGAGATCTTGAAAGAAGAGTTCTTTAGGAAAAAACTTTTCATGGACATAAAGAACCAGTGACAAAGATGTATATCCCACAAAATTAAAGGAAATGATGAAAAAATGATATTTTAGGAGTAACCATATCAAAAATGGAGTGAAAGAAGGATAACTCGAAGGAAGAAAATTGGGTTCGAGATTTCCCCTTACCTTGTACTCGAATGCCTCCTTCTCCTTAATGTCCTGTATAATGACATTATATTCATTAATTAGAAATTCCAGAACCATGTGTAAATTAATAGGGTTCATTCTGGTTTTATTATGTTACATTATGTTCCTTTGGATGAATTATAGAGTTTAAAAACATTGATCGGGGATGTTCGTTTTCATGGTTTTCTTGAGCGGTCCACTTGTATTCTTAATTTAATGTATGGGTAGATCATGGGTAAACATCCATAAATGATATTACATGTTATTAATGATATTACAGAAGCATTAATTATTTTAAAATGAGTTATATTAGATCCATGTGGACAAATCATTAGATAAGAATTAAATGAAGATTATTTGGGTTAATTTTTCCGGTTTTTGGATCACAACGCACTCGTTTTAACATTTAACTTAGTAATATGGCCATAGGTAATTTACAGAACATAAAATAGAACATAATTCATATAAAATATTCTGGTTCAACCATAAAAATGGTTTCATGACCATATTTGAAGGTGGAAATGGAAGAATAGAACATGTCGTTTTTTGAAGGTGATAAATTATCACCATATGGACAACGTTCTCTTTAATAAAATAAAAGGAAGAGGGAAGGGGTGTGGGGTGATATAATATAACATTAGAATCATAATATTAAATTATATTTATAATACTGGATTTACAGAACAATTTAGATGAAGATAGGTAGGGAGAGATCAAGAAAAGAACTTGAACATGAAAGGAAATTAAAGGAGAAGAGAGAGAGAAATTACTTTTAGAATCCTCCTCTTGAGATCCACTTTAAGGAAGCTAGGATTGGTATTTTTATGAGACCAGAAGCTTTTGGACGTAGCGGATGAGCTAGGGAAGGTCTTTGGGCAGATTTTAGAGAAGTCTTGGAGCTTGAGAGGTGTGAGGAAAAGAGGGAGTGAAGGGTGGCTTTTATAGTGGAGGGGAGATGGGTTTCCTTAAAATAAAATTGATTAGTTTATTAATTTCACCTAATACAAGGAATAGTGAGTATTGGATGACTAAGAATAGTAAATAAGACATGTGAGTTCTGTATTTGGGTTCTTACATAACTTGTGATGTTAGGAATAGTGGGTTTTAATTAAAATGTATTTATATGGTAAATTAATGTATTCTACTATTCACCAAAAAATCATGTATTTCAGAAAAATCCCAAAACATTACCCCAACCATTTTCCAACATGTAGAATCCAAAAATGAAGTCCATTTTTTAAAAATAATTTTATAAATATTATTAATTTAATATTTAATTAAAATCATAATTTACTTAAAAAAACAGTTTTTATAATTAAAACTGAATTTATAGTTCTTTCAAAAATTACATAGGGTCTTATAATATTATCTAAAAACTATTAGACATTGAATAAATAATTTATTTATACATTACAGGAAAATAAATATTCTTTTAAATTAATTAATTAATTATAATTAATTATTTATGACTTATAAAATACCAAAAACATTTACTAAGGTCAAATTGTCAATTTCTAAGATGTCTAAATTTTATTTTAATATTAATATGTAATGTTACTCTTATTTACTATTCATAAGGGTCATATTAATATTCATATGGGTAGGTTAATATTCATAAGGGTTGGTTACTATTCACCAAAAATTATTTTTGTTTCATTAGACTCCAAAAAATGTCTTGAACACAACTATGTATGTCAGATTTTTAAAATTCCAAACATAGGGGTGACAAAATTATGTTTAAAGGTCACTTATCACTTAGTAGTTCATTATTTTTTATTTTTATGACATAGATATAAGAATGGAATTTTTTCATTGAAAAACTTTGGGTCATTACAATAAGCATATGCACAAAATCATTCATGCATGCTGATCCATACTGCGGTGGTTGTTCCCTTGCACCCTCGCTCAACATCACTACTGCACTGCAGTCCCATTCCTCTGGGCCGATCCCTTCACAACCCTCATTGAACCCCATGAAAAATAGGGAGCCAAAGCATGAAATTTTTGGTTCGGGTCAGTGGAATTATCTTTTTCTAATTTTTTATCCAAAATTCAATCAGTCTAATACCATGAGTTAAACAACTAGTCATTTGACTCTTAAAACCCCATAAATTTTCTCGTATGCTATGTTGATCAAGAATTACTTGGATAGTCATAATATGATTGTTTCCTATATCCCTATAAACATCCTTTACATCCGTCAAACAATGTGCCCCGAGTGATTTAGGATTTTCATAAACATCCCTAGTCATAAGAAATGGATGATCAATAACCTGAGGGTTCCTCTTCACGACTTTGCACACAATGCCCTGGAAGCTCTACATGCATTTCCCAAAAAAATACCAATCAAATAGAAAAAAAATTCATTCATAGATGAATTTACTACCTCCCTACGTCCCAATGGCTTTCATGCCCCGTATCATTTCTCTGGATGATCCTGAACTCTATGAAAAATCATAGTCTTAATGCTTCTTATATGCCCGGAAACATCATTTACATCCATCAAACATTGTGTCATGGGTGATTTCAAATATTTATAAACATAACCAACAATCAGAAATGGAGAGTTAGTGTCCTATGGGTACCTATACCAGACAATGTAGATAAATCCCTCGTATCTATGTATATGATTCCCATAAAATTGTTCAACCGTGAAATTCAAATTTTTCCTCATGAGAGGAGTTCCCTAAATCTGTATGCCAAAATCACTTCGGTGCAACATATCATTTATAAGGTTGATCTGAAACTCCCTGGAAAATCATGGTTTGAACGTTTTATTACATGATTGAACACATCCAATACATTCATAAAACTCTATTTCCAGAGTAATTCCATATCATTATAAACCATCATGACTAACCGAAATTGACGAATAGTGTCCAGAGGGAACCTATTCTTGTAAATATAGATAATAACTTAGAGACTCTATATGCATTTCCCAAAAAGGCCCATCAACTCGAGAAAAATCATCATTATGAAATTGTTTTCCTTCCATTGTAATCCTCTATGGATTCTATGCCCTGTATCATTTAATAGGATGATCTGGAACGCCATGAAAAGTCATGGTCCAAATGTTATCTTAAATACCTAGACACATCATTTCTATTCACTAGATTCTGTGTCTTGGGTAATTTCATATCTCCATAAACATTCTTGGCCATCCGAAAAGGATGATCAGTGTCCTAAGGGCACCTCTACAAGTTTATAGACATAATGTCTCAGAATCTCTACATATGTTTCCCACAAAAGGCATATCATGCTACGACAAACACTTACTAATGTGAGGCTTTTCTAACTCTCAATGCCTAAATAGATTCCATACCTCGTATCATTTCTCATAGTCCAAGAACTCCCAGAATCAGGGTTTACACATTCCTTCCCACTCTTGTTCGAGGCATATTTGAACATCAATGATCAATTATCCAATTGTTTATAATGGATTAAATAATAAGTGGCCCTCATCGTATGACATTAAATTGAAATACCCCATATCATCCTAACCACGTAACGTTAAACTGTATGTTATAGGTTCCTATAACATGATGGTACACTCTGTTGTTATAAAACATGACATTTAATTGTGAAGTCATCATCCAATATATATGACCTTAAACTATAGTATACCCTATATTACATTAAATGGTCACTCCATATAAGGAATTCTCCTAGACACTTTTATCAATGTACCTCATTAAGTAACACGATTTGATCATGGGAGGTGGTTCTATCACCCTAGACTCTTCTGCAGCTGTCCTCTTCATTTTCCATCATTGAATAATAGAAGTTGAGTCATTCATTTAATATTTCACATCCTATTGTTTATCACAACGATCATGAATCATGTGGGTTTGAGGCTATTTATGATCCCAAAATTCATACAATCCACATGAAAATGAACTATGAGAACTCTTATTCAAGTTATCATTAGGATACATAGTAAGCCATCCTAAGGACCGAGATCTATATCATCTCACCAATGGTATCAGAAACCATGTCATGACCCACACAAATGGGCCTCCTCCAAGGAGTTATCAACAAATAAATGACCTATGATAACTCTGATTTTTACCCCAACCAGGGTACGTATAATACCAATCTATGTCTCGAGAAGAAGGTGTATCCTTCTCAATGGTTAACCCCTTATCATGACCCCAAATTCAACCAGGAATCTTATATGTTATATTTACCAAACACCGACTCAAAAAGGGAATTCAACATCGACATGATCCCCAAATCATGCCTCATTCATGGGAAACATCCATGAGTAGGACCCATATTACTAAACTACATGGACATTGATTCCCAACAAATAGAGATACATAGTAATCCTTTTTGAGGTCCAAAAGAGACACATGACTCTCCCTAATTCTATTAGGTCATATCCTCAATAGGATCACCTTTACTCCAAATATTATGTCCCTTCCAGGTATCTTAGGCCGCCTCATCATATGTTCCACTTAAAATCTTGACAAGGGACCTTCAATCTTGAAGTATGTGACATATGACAATGAACTCCATGGATGAGTCTTCATCACAGGACCTTAAAAGGTGATGTGTCCAATTAGGTGGCATTGAACTACAGGGGAAGTAATTCCACTCATGAGGATATGTAGGAATCCCATATTATGTGAACGACCCCAACATTGAAACAATTCTCATTCCTCATGGATGATGATAAACTATAGAGCGCCTCATAATGTTGCTTAAACCCACGTTGTTTGAGTAAAAAATTGAGGAATTATCGATCCACCCACAAAAGGGTAACATTGCTAAATAACCATAGATATATATTGATATGTTCATTATTGGAGACCCTCTGACACATAAAAATGATTCCCAACCTACATGTATTTATGATTGATCATGAAACCCAAGGGTAATATCTGGACACATTCATGGGAAAAAATGAAGGGTTCACAAATTTAAGAACATTACTTAAATCTATACGAAAGTCTAGGAATAGTAAACAATTTCCCCATAAAAGGTGTGGTGACCTGGGGTTCCCATCCTATTGACCGATGTGAGTCCTTAAGTGTCAATGTCCATATCATCATCCAAGGAGTACCTACAATTGGAAATGAGGACCATGATTCATGCATGAAAGGGTTGTTGGGGGTTTTTTGGCTCTATGAATAAACCCATTAGAGACCATCCATTGTCAATCTACCCGACATAGATAAATTTTAGAGATATATAACCCCATACAATCACCCACTAGGATCACTCAACTAGTGAAGAAACTTCATAATGATTAGTGGTTGTGTGACCCCAGTCCCTGATAGACAATTTTTTCCCATGTATAATGACGTGTCTCATGTCTAAAAAACAACGAACTGAAAATGAAGAGAAAATTAATTGTTATAATAGAATATTAAGAAGAGAGTGTTGATAATTACGAGGATACATTCACAACACTATCCAATTATGTTATAGATTACATTTCTGATTCAGAAGACAATATTTATCATTTCTTTAATGGGTTTAATCCATGTCTATGAAGAAATCTAGTTTCTCAAAAAATTTCAAACATATGATGAAATAATAGTATGTTTCATAAATATAGAAAATAAAATTTCCATATTTTATTTTTTTAGGGGAAGTAAATATAATAAGAGGTATTATGATAACCACGGAAAAAGTGATGTGATAATTAATAATAAGTGAAAGATTTAATTTATGTTATTTGAAAATTATTGAATGAATCATCCTAAGAAATTATTGAAAGGAAATGGATCTTTATATATGTGTAGAGAAAAGTATCATTTGGATAATGAATGTACAGTTATGAAACAAATCAATGATATTCAATGGTTCAACAGTAATGAAATTCGGAATTATTCAAATTAATGTCCCATGAATAATGGTAATCTTCCACATAATTTCCCATGGGGAGATGGACAATATTTTGAGATAAATAAATCTATAGTAAAAATACCCAAATATGCGATAGTAGTTACATTAATCCTATTGTATAATATATTAAATGCATTATTTGATTCCATATCAAAATAATCTATTATATCATCCTTGTTTTCTAAGAAAATCAATCATTTCCCATTTGATTTAATAGGGCATTTATCTGAAAAACACCTAATGGAAGTCTCATTACCACAAAAATGTGTTTCCCAGTCCCCTTTATCACACATAAATGTGTTTTGTTGCTGACCTTTTCATCATACCTATGGTTTAGTTTTATATAATCCACCATATAGAATGGATTTCAATATATGAATGAAAAATTTATTTCATGATGAGTAACATTATGATTTTTTGGGACGATATAGAATCACTTATATTTAGAGAAGTGGATTCATCTACTATTTATTATCAAGATCCCAACCTAATATCTCTACTTAATGAAGTACTTATGGAGAAGATTAAAAACATATATGTGTGAATAAATTCATTGTAAAATTGAGATTATACAAATTTTATTGGAACACATTGTTTTATTTCTTGAGGATTTTTCTGGGAACCCCCATAGTGTGAAGTTGAATTTACAAATGATCTAATACCTCACACAATACCAACATCAACGAAACTGAACGAATAGAAATTAAATTTTTAGTGGAGATGAAGAAACTACTAGAGGATTTATGTAATAAGGGATTTATTTTCCCATTTTTGATCCATGGGGAGCCTAATTTCCCTTTACAAAGAAGAAATATGGATCGTTCTTGTTATGCATTGACTATAGAGAAATAAATGATATTAAAATATGGAAAAGGTACCCTCTATCAGGAATTGATGATTTATTTAATCACCTATATAGAGATTAGTATTTTTTCAAGAATCAACTTCATTCTAGATATCATTAATTTCATGTAATGAAGAAAGATATTCTAAAAAATTAATTCAAACAAGGTATGTTGTTTTGAGTTTAGAGTAATTAAATTTGGACTTAGTAATGCACCCTCAGTTTTCATTGATCAAATGAACATATTTTTTATTGAATATATTGATAATTTTTTTGTAGAAATTATTAGTGATATCTTCATTCACTACAAAATATTTGAGGATTATGAGAACCACTTTCTGATTTCTATGAAGGCTCTTAGACGAAAAGTGTTTTATGGGATGTTTAGGAAGTGTGAATTCAAAGGGTGACAAGCCATGGAAATTCAAGGACCTCACCAAGAAGATGGTTTAAATTTGCGGGTTTTTCTAACTAGAAGATTACATCTATTGGCCATGGGTTTTACCATGTGGTATTTACATTATATGAGTGTATGTGGAATTATGGTTCGGTTCCCATAATGCCAGGATTACTCAAAATCCATGAATGAGACCAATACATTGATCCCAATGCTGTCAGGAACACTTTGCTCAAATTTGGATACCTGTATGTAATAAAAATTGGATGTACAAGCACCCTCAAATCCTAAGGGATATAGCCTCATATATTAGAAATACCATGAGGTTTTATAGGTAAACTGAGAACCATATCTTCAGGCATTATGTGAGAATTCTTGTTGTGGTTGACATGTCTACCACACTAATTGATGAAGTGGTACGGACCACTTATAATGATTTCTTCACTCATATAATTTATTATGAAAGAAACCCATTTATTGCTTAAACTGTCATTTCATTGTCCATGTTGCCTTAGATTGAAATAGAAATAAGATGTGATGTTTTTGTAATGCTCGAGGCCATGATGAGGAAGGTTGCAGGAGAAGCAAGGGGAAGATAACCATCTCTCCTGGTTCTGATCCTATTACCTCAAATGGAGTTCCTAATGATGGGTGCACCATGAACAAGGTAATCACTTTGAATGTTACTGTAGGTGGTGATTAAATCAATGTTACCATCCTCAAAAGAACTATGAAATATGGTGATGAGGAGGTACAAGTATCGAGTCCTACTTGTGCATTGGAATCCGACTCTCTAGGGCCTATGGTCCCTCTTCCTTGAGTGGAAATGAATGCATTTAAATATAAGACTGCAGATCAGGGTACTTCCTCTGGAATGTTGGAGACTGACCCTGTCATAGATTTGGACAATCTTGTTGATATCCCTAATAAAACTGTGGTTTATCCTACAGAAGCTCAAGGTGATCCTATTCAATCGAGTATAGATGATGTTGAAAATCAGGATACAAGACAAGAAAAAGCAGTTCAAGAACCCGACTATAGATCCTCCAATACAGGAGAATTCTTGTATATACAGGCTACAAATGAGGCTTAAATAATGTTACCTGCATGATTTCTCTCATCCATAGTTAATTCGACTAACAGATTAACCTTGAAAAATGTTGAGGAATCTATTGGGGAGGAGGATTACTCATCATCATCTGATCATATAACAGGTACTTCCGATGATACTGTTGTTGTCTCATTTGATAAGAAAATTACTCTAATTCACTATGGGACTAGCACTAATCTCCAGTTCAAAAAAATGAAAATCCTATTTTGGAATTGCCAAGGGATTGGGAATCCTCTTATGGTTAGGTCACATAGACATTTTATTATGACCTATAGAGCCATGTTAGTTGGTATTGATGAACCCAAATTAAAATTGGTGAATTGGAGCTCATTAAATGGGCTTCTCTGGGATACTCCTTTGTTTCAAGCAATGAATTTGATGGAAATTCGTAATCCCTACGGGTGATCAAGCATGATAGAATCACCATTATGATTATTCTAGATAAATTTCGATCTCTCACCATATCATGTTATTCAGATAGTTGCTTTGATTTTATGACCATTGTATATGCCTTTAACTGTTATGCAAGAAGAAGATATTTTTTGGAAAAATTTTGTCAGCATATCTAAGAGCATGAATACCAGCTGGGTTCTCCTTGGTGATTTTAATACAATTCTAAGGCCTGATGAAAAAATGGTTTATATTTTTTTCGTGTTTCAGCTTCTAACATGATACCATGCATTAATAGTTGTGGTCTCTTTGAGTTCTTCCTCTCTAGTGATGATTACACGTGGGGTAGGTACACAGTTTATGGGTTGCATGCATGTAAATTGGATAGGTGTTTTGTGCTAGTGGATGGAAATAATGAGGGGATTGATGTGTCTGGGAGGAATCATCAAAGACTAAATTCCGATCATAATCTCATACTTCATGATGTAAATATCTACCAAATAAGGTTAACCCCCTTCCCTTTACGTTTAACAATTGTTGACTAGTTATACCTGGATGTAGAGAGATTATCATGAATTTCTGGAAAAATGTTCATTTGGGAAGTACCTCTCACATCTTATGTTGTAATCCTAAAGAATCCATGGAAAGTCTTAAACAATAGAGTACGGATTCCTTTTCATCCTTGGATAGTGAAAATAGAGAGGCTGAAAATGTCTTGTCAGGTTACCAAGTCAACAGTATATTTCAGGAACTGCCCTCATAAGAGGAAATTCTGGATTCGTGGAATCTAGATAAATTATTGATCCTAAAAGTGGAATTAACTCTGAACTAGTATAACATAAAATTTCTAAAAGAAAGAGATAGAAACACACCATTTTTCCCTACCATTAATAGAGAAAAGAAGAAAAAGAGGATCCCCTGAAATCTGAGTATTAACGGTATTGTCTTCTCTTCTGAAAATGTGATTGGGGATTCTTTGATAACCTATGTTGAGATTCTATATTCAGATTCTAAAAATGACATATCTAAGAATATTATTCAATGCATTGATCCTTCCATTTATGAGGATTAGTCCAGGAGTCTTGTGGAAATCCCTAATGAAAAGGAGGTATATTGTTCCCTATTCACTTTGAATATTGATAGTTTTTTAGGTCTAGATGGCTAAACCAATACGTTCATTATGTATTACTAGTACATTTTACGGTTTGATTTAATATATGTTGGGAGGGATTTTTTAAATCAACATACATGCATTTTGGGATAAACTCCAACATTATTTCCTTAATCCCTATGAAGGGATATTCCCTTGACATTAAATGTTTCAGGCCTGTTGCCATTGGAATTTCATACGAAAAGTTTTTAGTAAAATAATGACTCAATGATTGGGTGAGGTTTCCAAGAGGCTCATTTCATGAAACTAGTTTAGTTTTGTCCTAGGACAGAATAAAAAAACCTACCTTTTCACTGCCTTTTACTATGTGAATGCAATTAAAAGAAATGTGTGGGATGGAAATATGGCCATGAATATTGACATTTCTATAGATTTTGACACCATAAGATGGTGTTTTCTCTTTACCATTCTAAAAACAAATGGCTTCTCATAGAAATTCAATGAAATTGTTTTTTCCCAATCTCACAATTTCAAGGTTATCCATTATTATCACTGGATCCACTAGAGGGTTTTTCCAATTTTCCAGAGTGGTCCCACTGGGTGACCCTCTATCAGATATGCTATTTGGTATTGCATAATATTATCTTAGATGGTTCCTGAATGATGCGGTAAATTTTGGATTGTATGAACAAATGAAAATTGGAAGAGATTTTTGTGCTCCGTCAAATTTATTTTATGTTGATGAAATATTTCCCATTTGAAGAGTAGACAAAGGTATTATCTCCTGCATAAAATGAATTTTCTCAGACAGTGACGACGTTGTAGGTCAATTCATTAGTTTTGGAAAATAATCTGTCTTATTTGGTGAAGGGATAGAAATATCTAGGCAAAATAGAATTTCCATGGGGCTTGGAGTTCAATGGGGCTCTATCCCATTCAATTACCTTGGTCTACCTCTCTTCAGGATAAGAGTCAAAATGTTTCATTTAGAAATCATCGCCATAAATATTACTAATAAGTTGGAAATATGGAAGGGAAAAAATATGTCTCAGTCAAGGAGAATATGTATGGTCAATGCATTAATCACTTCAATGTTTGTATACTCCTTTTCTTTGTATATATTTCCGAAAAGTCAACTTAAGGAGTTAAGCGACCAAGTCAGAAATTTTGTTTAGACTGGTTATATTCAAGAGAGGAAGTTGGTCATGGTTGGTTGAAAAGACAATATTATACCAGTCCAAATTGGTGTGGTGGGTATTAAAGACATCATCTTATTAAATGATGCATTGATAACGAAATTTACTTGGAATCATATATCAAACATGGATTTATCCATGGAATTCCTATAATCTATATTTCTTGGGAACTTGCAGAATGCCTACACGAGTTACCTGAGGTACTCGTTTGGACTACTTTGAAGTAGGATTTCTCTGCACCCCTGGTATGCATGAAATGGGTGGTGTCCAAATAGTCAAATCGGAATTATTAGACCACCCCTTGGTCGTGCCGACCAATCTTCGATGACACTCTCATTCCATATTCTCTAATTCCTACAATGATTGTAGAATTTTTAAAATGAAGAGCTTCAAGAAATTCTACCCAGTCACCATCATTTTGTGGCCTCTCGATACAGTTTTAATGATTGTGATGTTTTGGTTTTCATGCCTAACATGAATGGTAGATTCCCCAAAAAGGAGTGCAATATATCTCTTTGTGGTGACTCGTGGTCCCCTGCTAATTGGGTTAAAGAGATCAAGAAACCGTTTATACCTCCATCTCATTCACTAAGGGTTCAAGGATATAGAAATGTCAGCTTCCCCTGCAATACATGATGAAGTTCTGTGGTTTTCATCTAGCCACGGTCTGTTGTTTCTGTTTAGCAGTGAAGGGAACTATGCTTCATGTCTTTATTTCTTATACCCTTTCTTGTTGGTTATGGAAATATATATAGGGAATACTTCAATGCTAACTATCCCTCTGGTCTGTGGAGGATTTAATGCAGTCTTTTTACAGTACTGAATGAAATGAGAAGGTTCATTCCATCTTGCTAACAGTGGCGGCCGCGATCCTCAAAAATATATGGAAGGTAAGGAATTCCTTGATTTTCAAAAGCAAAACACCATCATTCCAGGGGGAGATCTATCTATTCACTTTTCTATCCAAATTACCTCTGACACTCAAATTGGTTCTATGAGAAATGATTCCTATGACCTTATTCTATTGGGGTCTCTTGGTGTTAATTTCATGATTGATAACCCTCTGATGATGATGTATGTTCGATAGATACCACCCCTCCCATGCGGGATAAATGTCAATGTTGAGGGAGCTTCTTTGGGTTCTCCAGGTCGCTCTAGTTGCATTGGCATATTCTGTAACTATAGGGGAATTTTTTAAAGGGTTCTTTCTCCATTTCATTCATAATGGATTTTCCATTGAAGCAGAGCTCTAGGCTATGATAAAAGCAATAGGGTATGCCATCCATTTCGGTCATCATTACATATAGATAGAATTAGACTCTTGTATTGCAGTCCAAATTATCAAATACCATTCAAATAATGATCCATGGATGATGTTACCAGTTTGGACTAACTGTCATTGACTCATTGGTTCGATCTCCCTTGAAGTCACGCATATTTATCATGAACCCAATCAAGTTGCAGATTATCTCTCAAAGGGTGAAATCTGTATGGTCTATTCTAATTGGTCCTTTGTCTTACCTGAGTATTGTAAAAGTATTTCTCAAGATGATTACTTTGTTGATGTGTACACATGTCTTTGTAGATAAACTCTATAATGTCTTGTAGCATACTTTTTATCATTTTAATTTATTTTTCTCGGGGTAGATTCGGGTGTCTCTGAATGTTCTTGGTTACTATCATCATTTCGTTAAATAGTTTTTCCATATTGGATATATCATTAATCAAGTTCACACATAAAGCGGTTAAGATCAGATAGATTATACAATGCATATAATATTTTGTAAAATTGATGATAAGATTGTTCGATGATATAATTTTGACTCTTCTATCAAGAATGATGGATTTTTGATATACAATGACACAACGTTGAATGGACTGGGTTATGTCCTTCTAAAAAATGAAAATGTTTTTTCATATTTATAAATGCTTTGAAGACTCGTGAACAGTACTATCTAACTTGGAATTTGATTTACTATCCATGATCTTTTCTCTAAATATATGTTGAACTGTCTCTATGGTGAATGACATGAGATATATACGGATCAAAATAGTTTAAAATATAAATTTACATGGAAGTAACTTGACATTAGGCGATGGCGATTATAAGGACTCGGCCTTAAACATTACATAATCATGAATTATGTTAATAATTTATATTGGGGATCTTATCAGGATTAGAGCTTTATATATTTAGGTTATAATATATACATTACAATTTGAATATTATATGCAGACACTTATACTCAGTATCCATTTTTTCATAAAATAAAAACTCTTAAAAAAGAACTGTCATGTTTAGTTCCAAATTTTAGACAACATGACTTTTCCATTATCCCATATTTGACCCTATTAACATTTATGCCCTATGAAATACATTTAAAAAACATGGGATGAGCATAAAATGTTCAGTAAGGGATACACAAAGAAGGGAAACTATTAATATTTCAAAAAAACAAGTAAACAATGATTACTTTAAAATATGTAATAATTTTTACCATTATAAAGTAGTAAATACTCATCACTGAACAAAAGAACATTGCTGGCCCTTTTTTAACCCAAATAATTTCATGAAACCAATAGAAATATTTCATAACTAATAAAGGTAACTTGGGACATAAGCATACTTAAATGGAATAACCATATAGTCGATTTCCATACATATCACTAAATGGAATATCCATATGGCTGACATCCATACCCATTGAATTGGAGATTATGACATATCCACCCATTCTTGTTTATCCCAACACCACCTGTCATTTGGATTATCATGTTACCATCGGTCAAATGTCCAAGCACCATTATAAAATCATAACACATACAATATTTTAAATATTAACATTTCACTAAAAACATTTCATTCGAAATAACAGGAAATCATTCCAAAATATTGAACTAATCAATCCATTTCAAAAACCATTTTCAATACCAAAACACCCAAAAATATAACAAGGGGTTTCTTTTCCATTTAAAAACAGTAAGTCATATAGAGGAATCCAACTAACTATTACAATGGCTGAGAGGTCATTATCAATTCAAACGTTAAAATTTTTTTTTGGTACGTTTAGTAAAATGATTTGTAGAAAAAACATTCCCTTTGAATGAAATTAAAAGACAATAGTGTTTATTATATACCGTATAAAATATGTAGGTGTATATTATCAAATCATTCTTTAATGAAATGATATTGAGATGTAGTCTCTAACCTCATGTCCGACTTGACACGTTCATTCTTGAATTTCCTAAATAATAAACATAATTTAATTTCTACATTATTAATAACCATTTTCATGTTTATTATTCCTATTATATCACCTATTACCATGATATAACAATTAGTTAATTATTTGAGTTCATATCAGACGTTTTGTGAACGTTCAGAACATGAGTTACAAATAAACTTGTTATAATTATAAAATGTCCATGTGGTCAATATTCCTTTACCTATATAATTATATTAATGATTTATATATCATATATATCCCATATATTTTTATTTATAATAGTCCATATCAAATAGAAATATGAAAATGAAATGCATCATTCGTGGAGACTGTAAGTCGTACGTACGCATGAACGCTACTTCCATTTCATTTTTTTAAAAGAATGAAGACATAATGATTCATAAGTATATTATTATTCTAGTATAATTTAATATTATATATATTATGTAATTTGATTAACACCATCCTTTGTATGTTCCATTAATGGTATGAACGAGTCATATCACTTTTAGCGGGCGGTAGTCTGCACAACCTCAAATGAAATTACCTTCAATATACAACATGAAAAGAATAAATTTATGTTATAAAAGAGAATTATAAAAGAATAGAGATAAAATAAATATCATAAATTTAATATATAATTACTTTTCCATCATAATGGCCACCAAAAGAGGAGGTAGGGGAATATTGAACAATCATTATTTCCGGAGGTAGTAGTTTTCCATCGAGAGAAACATTATGTTCGATACCCATGAGAAGAAGATGTGTGTAAGTTTAGATCTAATACTTCTCATAAGAAAACATAGTATATTGAGGTTACTGGTTTTTTTATGTAAAAAAATAATAAAAAGAGCATAGTGAGTGAAGAAGTAAAATACAAGAGGAGAACTTTAGGTAAGACATTACCTTTAAATCGGGTAACTCACTTTGTTTTGAACCAAAAGGCCTTCTTGAAGTGTTTTCGGCCTATGTCAAGACTTCTAGGAGGAATATAAAAATGTTTAAGGAATATTGGAGTATATTTCGGATGATCCAAGGGGCTTGAGTGGTGTGTGTAATGGGTTAGAGGTTGTGGCCATTTATAAGGGGGAGGGGGGATCTTTAGGAATGTTTGAAGATATTACTTTATTATAAACTGATTTTCTGTTTTGAAAGGTCCAAAACATATTTAATTCGAATATAATGTGCATATAAGTCGAAATAAAATCATCAGATAATAATTGGACATGTTTTGGATAATTTATAATCATTATCTTTTTTATTTAACCCTTTGTTAACTTATTTAACGAGTATCATGTTCTATTATATATTCATACTATATGGTTATATAGTTTCTATAAAATGAAAATAGAACAAAAAGTGGTTAATTAATGTCATTATAAACCATATCTATGTAACTTGGCTGAATATTATGTTATTTATATTATTATATCATTTAATAAAATTTTGATTGATTTAAAAACATGTTTATATATCTATTTAAATGCTATTAATATCAAGACATTTAAAAAATATTTTACAACATGATTATTTAAAAAAACCAACAATAATGAAAATATAAAAGTTAATACTAATCCTTAAAATTATTTTATGGAATCAAAAGTTTCAAACTAAATTTATTTTATCATTTATAATCACATTTTTTAAAACATTCATTAAGGAGGTAATCATTACATCGTCATTGTGTCATAAAAAAATTTATTTATTTTATGTATAAAAATTATAAATAAAATACCATGATGTAGGAAATCTTTGTTTCTTTAAAATGAATATTTATTTTCATAGATATCACTTATATAACCCCAAATAATTTTTTAGTAACACCATTCATATTTATGATATTTTTGTCCTTACATTAAATTTACTAATATAAAGTGTCATTATCACTCCATGGGGATCCATGGGGTCCCAAAATTGACACAAGGATTCCCATGGTCAAACATGTTTCAGAAAATAGTATTAAGACACGTGTTAGGGTAATTTTATATTATTATAATATAATATTTTTACCTTATTTCCCATATTTACCCTTTAACAACAGTAAATAAAATATTTTCTGAATTAAATATTAATAATGTCTAAAAATAAAAGTTACCTATTTACAAAATTTAGTCCTCCTGAAACCAAATATGTAATCAATTATTCCAAATTGAAAACACAAGAGTGGAAGAAATTAATTTAAAATTAATTCCCATTTTCAAAACAAAAATCTTGTTTTTATGAAATAATAACTATCAAAATATTTACACTTATTTATGTCAAATTTCAATGTGAAATTACTTCAAATTTCCAAAATTGTATTAAATTGATAAAATATAATCTATTTACACTTTAAAACCAATTAAAAATATAATCGATCTACATAAATAAATTAGATTAAAAGGTAGTTTGGAATTAAAATATTGTATTTTCACCATTCATATAAAATGATGTTTATCGGAAAAATATAATAATTTTACCGAAACTAAATTTTGATGTCCTGCTTCTGAAGAAAAAGTTTATTTTCTCAAATAGAACATATAATTGTGAAAAAATCTAGATTTATAAAGGGTTCTCCAACAAATGTGGGTAATACGACCTTTTAATGAATATTATAGTATTTATGCTTAAAATGGTATTCATTTAGATTTTATGCAGATAACTTTTTTTAGATAATTGTAAAAACATTTAATGAACATGTGTAATTATATTTTAGTTAGTTCTGTTCATTATTGCCAACATAGAGGCTATGTGTCAACTACTATTTAAAATAATAATATTATATTATCAATTTTCAGTATTACTCAACATTGTGTGAAACATAAGATTTCAAAGAAAACTGTTGTTGCTTATCAGGTAAGACATCGAACATAGCATCCCATATAAAGTAAAATTACTTTTTACTTAAAAATTAAAAATATATATGAAAATGTCATACTCATTATTTACCTTGGATGTTATGTCCTCTCCCATTTTGGAAATTGTGTCCTCACAATTTTAGTCACTTATCGAATAAATGGGGGTATTTATCCCTCATTGATTTTTTAAATTCCTACATTTCCTCTTCAACCATATGGTTTTTCCACAAAACCTTTACCTGATGAATTACCTTATTCCTCCACACTTTCACTCTTTGGTCATGAATCTGGACTGGTTGATCATCATATGAAATATTCTCTTCCAAATGAACTACCTCTACACTCAAAACATGAGATGGATCCGACATATAATTTCTCAAAATTGAAATATGAAAAAAAATTTGTACCTAGGATAAACATGGAGGTAATTCCACCCTGTTGGAAACTGATTCAACTTTCTGCATGATTTCATGGGTTCTAATGAAATTCTGACTCAACATTGCCTTCTTTCCTAAACACATCACACTTTTCCATGGAGAATTATTTGAGAAGGACCTGATTACCTACCTTAAAAGAAAGATCCTTCCTTCAGTTATCTACATAAATTTTCTTCCTACTCTAAGTTGATCTCATGTGTTTTTGAATAAACTGAACTTTCGACGCCATCCCTTCTACCAATTCCGGTCCCATAAGTTTCCTTTCACCTACTTCATCCCAAAAATATGGAGTTCGAAAACGCAATCCAAATAATGCCTCAAACGGAGCCATATGTATACTAGAATGAAAACTGTTATTATAAGAAAATTTATCCAAAGAAAGGTGTTGGTCCAATATTCCTTGGCAATCCATGGAAGAAGCATGTAACATATCTTAAAAGGTATGAATTTTTCATTCTGACTGACCATATCTTAAAAATTATGAATTGTTCATTCTGACTGACCATATGATTGTGGATAAAATTTTTTTCTAAAATTTAATTCAATAACAAATGACTTTTTAATGAAATTCTAATAATAAGAAGTGAACTTGGGATCCCGATCAGATAAATTGGAGATTGGAAATCTATGAAACATGACTATCTCTTTAACGTGCAACCAATAAAGTTGATCTAGAGACAAAGTATTTCGAATTGGATGGCAATGAGAAGATTTTGTCAATCTATCAACAATAACCCAAATTTTATTGTTACCTTGAGATGTTTTCAGTAATCCCACAATGAGGTCCATGGATATATTTTCCCATTTCAACTATAGTACTAGTAAAGGCTGAAGCATCCCTTTAAGAATCTGTCACTCTCCTTTAGCCCATTGAAAATTCAATAAATTAACAGTAAAGTTAACAATATCACTTTTCATTCCATCCCATCAGTAATAATCATGAAGATCTCTGTACATATTAGTAATACCAGGATGAACTGAAAACAGAGAAATATGAGCTTCACATAACATCTCTTTTATTAATTGTGAATCTCAAGGGATGCATAATAAATTTTCAAATATCAAAATAAAATCATTATCAATGTTAAATTTTGGAAACTTGCCCTTCTGAACCAATTCTACCTTTTTCAATAACTCAATGTCTTCCCTCTGCACTACATAACTCTGTCCGGTAGAGATGATTTCAATGACACCAGAAACAAAACAAAGGAATTTCCTACACCAACAACATCTATTCCAAAGTGTGTCAAATCATTAATCAAAGGATATTGTTCCAAAAGAACAAGGTTAATGTTTCATTACTCTTTTGAGTCAATGAATCGTCCACTTTATTTTCATTTCTTAGATATAAATGAATCGTGAAATAATAATCCTTGATTAATTCTAGCCTTCTCCTCTGTATCATGATCAATTATTTTTGAGTAAATATATATTTCAAACTTTTTTGGTTAGTATATATTTCTAATTTTACTCAATAAATATAATGCCTCCAAATTTTTAAAGAAAAATCTGTAGCAGCTTATTCCAAATTATGTGTAGGGTAATTTAACTCTTGATGTTTCAACTGACGTGAAGCATAATCAATTACGTAATCATTCGGCATTAGGACACAACCAAGTCCTTTAAATGCTGCATCACTATAGATAACAAGTTCACCATTCCTATAAGTTTTTTCCAAAACTAGAGCATTCACCAATCTTCTTTTCAATTATTAAAAACAATCATCAAATTCTCTAGTCCAGATGTTTATAATACCATTTCAAGTTAACATTGGCATTGGACTAGATAACCATGGAAAAGTTTCAACAAACCTCATGTAATAACATTCTAAACCTAGAAAACTAAAGATCTCTATGATATTGGTAGGTATTGGAGATTCTCAACAACTTTTGTTTTTGTAGGATCAACAGTTATGCCATTTTTTAAACTATGTTACCAAGGAGAGAGATTTGTTGTAACCAAAACTCACACTTACTAAATTTCCCATATAGTTTATTTTTCTATCAAGGTTTTCATGAAAACCGTTTAAATGAATTTCATGCTCCTATATAATTTTTAGAATAAACCCAAATATCTTCAATAAATAGAACCACCATTTATCACTTGAGTTAACTGATCCATCTCCGAAACAAACTGTTTAGTTATGATTCTGACCATCTATGTATACAGATTTGGATGGTTGTTTTCCTCTTGATTTCTTCCCATTAGAGCTTCTCCATTTCATCTTCAGAAAACCATTGTTGACACAGAAATACTTGAGGCGAAGAAATATGGTAATATGTAAATGAAATATCATTTAAATTTGTCTGGAAATTAATTTATAGATATAAATTTAACAATACCCTAACTCCTAATGTTTTATAAACTGGACTTTGATACCACCTATAAGGACCTGACCTTAAACATTACATAATCATGAACTAAATTAACAATTCACATGGAGGATATTTTCATGTTTATAGATTTAGGGAATTAGTTCATAACATATAAATAACAATTTAAATATTTCATATAGGGAATTCTTTTGGGTAACCATTTTTTTCATAATATAAAAACTCTTGAAAAAAGGGTCATGTATAGTTCCATATTTTATACATCATGACTTTTCCTTGATCCCATCCTTGACCCTATTCATCTTTATGCCCTTTGAAAAAAAATTAAAAAATATGATATGAGCATAAAAAACGTAATAAGGGATTTACAAAGAAGGTAAAGTGTTAGTTTTTCAAAACAACAAGTAAACCATGAATACTTTATCATAAGTAATAATTTTACATTTTTTGATGTAGTAAATACTCTTTACTATATAAAATATTTTTTCTTAACATTTTGAAACAAAAAAAATTACCATAAAACCACTAGAAATAACACATAACATATAAAGGTAACTTAGTACATAAACAAACATAAATAGAATAACCATATGGTCGACTTCCACACATGTCACTAAATGGAATAGCCATACGACTAACTTCCATACCCAATACATTGATGGTTATAACATAACCACCCATCCTGTTTTTTTTTCCAACACCACTTTTCATTTGGTTATCACGTAACTACCCATCAAAGGTCCATGTACCATTATAAAATCACAATACATAAAATATTGAAAATATAACATTTCATTAACAACATTTCATTAGAAATCATAAGAACTAATTTCTATATATTGAAATAATAAATCCACTTCCAAAACCATTTTCAATACCAATATACCCAAAATATTAATAAGGGATTTCATTTCCTTTTAAAAACATAAAGTCTTATATAGGAATCCAACACATGATTATGGTAGCAGATAGGTCATTGTCAACGCAAAAATTAAAAACATTCATTTATTTATTTAGTAAAAATATTCCAAGAAAAAATATTCCCTTTGAATTATTTTAAAATTCCAAGAGGTTTATTATATACCTTATAAAAGGAGGAGTTTTATATTATCAAGACATGCTTCAATGAAATGATATTGAGATGAAGTCTATTACCTTATGTCTGACTTGACTCGTTCGTTATATAATTTCCTGAATAACAGACTTAAGATAATTTCTACTTTCTTAAGAAAATTTTTAATGGTTATTATTCCATTTATATCACTCCTTACCTTGATATAAAAATTAGTTAATTATTTGAGTTTGTATCGGACATTTTGTCGATGTTCAGTACTTGAGTTAAAAATGAACTTGTTTTAATTATAAATTATCCATGTGGGTGAAGTTACATTATCTCTAGAATGAAATTCATGATTTATATATAATATATATCCTATATAAACTATATATATGAATTTATAATATTCCATATCATTTGGATATATGAAAATGAAATGCACCATTCTTGGAGACGATAAGTCGTTCATACGCATGAACACTACTACCATTTAATTTTTATTTCATTTAAAAAAGATTGAAAACCAATGGTTACAAAGGTATATTATTATTCCAGAATTATATCATATTTTATATATGTTATGCAATTTAATTAACACCATCCTTTATATATTCCATGTATGGTAAGAACGAGTCATATCTCATTGAGGGTGCGGTAGTCCGCACTTCCTCAAATAAAATTATGGTATATATACAACACAAAAAGTAGAAAGGTATGTTATAATATAGAATTAATGAAGCATAGAGATAATTTAATTGACATAAATATCTTATATAATTATAGTGACATCATAATGGCCACCATAAGAGGGGGTAGGGGAAGACTGAACAATCATTGTTTCTTGTGGCAATAGTTCACCGTCCAGAGAAACATTATGTTCTATATCCAATAGATGGAGGTTTGTTTAAGTGTATTTTGAATCCATCTAAAAAAACTAATATATTGTGTATTCTGGTGTTTTTATGTAAAAAAATAATAAAAAGATGATAGGGAGTGAAAATTTAAAATAAATGAAGAGAACATGAGGGAAAATGTTACCTTTAAATTGAGTAACTCCCTTTGGTTTGATCAAAAAGGATTTCTGAAAGTTATTTTTCGCTACGTTAAGGATTATATGAGGAAGATATGGATGTGGAGGAATTCTTGGAGCAGATTTTGGATGATCCATGGGGCATAAGGATGTGTGTAATGGTATAGAGGTGGTGACCTTTTATAAGATAGAGGAGGGTCTCTTCTAGAATGTTTGGAAATACTATTTTATTATAAAATGATTTTCGGTTTCAAAAGGTTCAAACCTTATTTAATTCTAATATAATGTGTGAATATGTTGAAATAAAATCATTCAATATCAATTGGACATGTTTGGGATAATTTTTAATCCTTATTTTTTTTATTTAACCCTTTGTTAACTTATTTGACATTTATCATTTTCTATTATATATTCAAACTCTATGGTTGATATAGTTACCATAAAAGGACAATCTAACCACATGAGGGAAATTAATGACATTAGAAACCTTATATATGAAATTTGTCCAAATATTAGATTGTTTGGATTATTATGTATATTAATAAAATATTGATTTATTTAAAAACTCATTTATGTCAATGTAAATACTATTGATATCCAGACATTTAAATAATATATATCAACTAGATTAATTCAAAAACCCTTAAATAATTAAAAGATAAAAATTCTTTATAATCCCTAAATTTCATGTATGGAATTAAAATTTTCCAAATAAATTTATTTTAACATTTATAATCACATTTATTTAAAACAATCATTAATGAGGTAATCTCTACATATCTTTGTGTCATAAATAAATTAATTTATTTGATGTCTAAATATTTTGAATAAAAACTCAGGATGTATTAAATCATTTTATCTGTCAAATTAATATTTATTTTTGAAGAGATAACTTATATAACCCCATATAAAAATTTGTTTTAGTAAAAAGTGTCATGTTTATGTTATTTTTTATTTACTTTAAATTAATTAATATAAAGATTCATTATCACTCCCATGTGGCTCCATGGGGTCCTAAATATGACCCAAAGATGCCCATGGTATGAAATGCATCATAAAATAGGTTTAAGACATATGTTAGGGTAATTAAATTTTATTATAATATTATTATTTTACACATATTTACTGGATTTTCCCTTCAACAATGGTAAATACAATATCCACTGAAGTAAATATTCATAATGCATAAAAATATGAGTTACATATTTTAGAAGCTCAGACCTCCTGATTCCAAATATGGAATCCTTTTTTACAAGTTCCAAACACATAAGTGGTAGAAATTAATTTAAAATCAATTCCCGTTGTCAAAACAAAAAGCATGTTTTTAAGAAATATTAATTATACAAAGATTAACAATTGTTTATATCCAATTTTAATGTGAAATTACGTTGAATGACCAAAATTGGAATAAATGGTAAAAATATAATTTAATTACACTTTAAAACCAATTAAAAAGATAAGATAACGATATCAATAAATTATATTAATATTCAGTTTTGAATTAAAATATAGTATTTTTTACTATTCATTAAAAAATTGAACATTACCAGAAAAATATAAAAATTTTACCCAATATAAATTTTGATATCCCGATTAAAAATAATAAGCTTATTTTGTCAAATAGAATATATAAAATTGAATACACTAAATTTAAAAAGGGTTCTCCATCAAAAGGCAGTAAATCGACCATTTAAAAAACAATTGAGTATTTATGGTCAAATTTTGATTTATTCCCATTTTAAGCTTATTAAATTTATAGGATAAATGTAAAAACAATTAATAAACATGTGTAATCATAATTTAGCTAGTTCTATTCATTCCCTCCAATACAATGACTATGTGTTAACTCCAATTTAAAATAATAGTATTATATTATTATTTTTCAGTGTAACTATACATTGTGTGGAACGTAATATTTCCAAGAAAACCATTATTGAGTATCCGGTACACCGTAAAAAATATAATAACCTTTAATGTAAAATTAATATTTAAGCAACAAATATTAATATATAAGAATATGTATTACACTTTATTTACATGGATTGTTTTAGCAATGGCTAGAGTTATTCATTGATAATGATTTCTCAATACATTACCACCTAATAAAGGAAAATAAGGTAGCATATGAACTATGTATGAAATATCATGGACATCTAGTCTAAATTTGGATTGTGAAAGATCTTATATTAATCGATTTAGTAAAAATTTGTTTGGGAATTATTATTGAATATGAAAAATTAATTATTTTTCAAATGACTTCTAAACCCACATTACAAGAGAAGACAAAAATATCTCAATCTGATGATAATAATTTTCAAAGAAAAATGAATTTCATTATGGATGGATTATCAGAAGACTTTGTGTATAAAGAGAGAATTTTTTAATTGGGGAAGAGGTTTTTTGTCCCTTTAATACTAGAGATAAAACAGGAACATTATATGATACACATATCTCAAACATCTCTATACACCCATGTACTACTCATATTTATCGAGATGCAATGAAACCACTTCTCAAGAGTAAAATGATGCATGTAATTTATGACTATATGTCAAGGTGTCTAGTTTGTCAACAATTGATGGTAATGATAAAACATCCTAGAGGAACCATTCAACCTATGGATATTCTTATGTGGAAATGGGATGACGTTACAATGTTATTTTTCATTGGAAAACAAAGGAATACTATGAGGTATAATGAAATATAGTTTATTGTTGATCGACATCCTAACTAATAAAATTTCCTCACTATAAAAGATGATCTACCAATAGAGTCCCTGTAAGTAATATATATTAATGATGTTGTTAGAATTCATGGTGTAACTATATATATTTTATATGATAGAGATTTACTATTTAAAACAAAATTATAGAAGAGTTTTCAAAAGAAATAGATATTTATCTTCATTTTTTTATAGCTAATCACCCTCAAACTAACAAACAGTCTAGAAGGACTATTCAAACATTGTAAGACGTGTTTATATTAATCTCACTTCACTTTCATGGTATGTGGGAACCTTATTTTCATATAGTGTAATTTTACTACAATAATAGTTTCCATTATAGTATAAAATGGAACCCTATAAACCCTTATGTAGAAAGAGATGTTGAACTCAAACTTGTTGGGATGAAGTTAGATAGAGGAAACTTATAGGCCCAGATATTAATGAGGAGACAATGTCAAACATAATGACTATTCCAGATCATATTAAAGTATATCAAAGTAGTAGAAAACTTATCATGATAACCAAAGAAAGGATTTTCAATTTCAATTAGGAGATCACGTATTTTTGAAATTATATTATTGGAAAGGTGACTTAAAGATTGATAGTAAATGGAAACTAAGCCCTAGTTGTATCGGGAAAATATTAAATTTTGGAAGGAATTAGAGTTGTAGCATACTGAATAGAAATGCCACCAATTCTCTCCAATGTGCATGATGTGTTCCTTATATCCTTGTTAAAGAAGTACATTCCATACCTAATGTAATCACCTATGATGAAATAGACCTGGAACCAAATTTGTCTTACTGTGAAGTGCCAATTGAGATTCTTGACACTTGAGAGAAATTATTGAAAAATCGAATGACAAACCTTTTAAATGATTGTTTGATAAAGCATAAAATGGAAGAATCAATGTGGTAAACATAGGAATCTATTAAAGAAACCACCAAAATCTATTAAGAGGTAAATTTTCAGGATAAAATATGATGAGGAAATTTCTAAAGGAGGGATGAATATAACACCTCGTGATTTTATGGTATTTATCCTGTTAATTAAATTTAAATCATTCAAATGCATAAATTACACAAAAAATCATATCATATAAAATAATTCATATAAATTCATGTAGAATGTAGAAAACAAAATTTTATATGAATAAATAATGAAAATATAGGATTTTATAGAAATCAAGGAACATATCGTTACTTGACCATTGGAATAGTATTGTGACCATTGGGAATAGTAATTCATCCAATATTATAGTATCCTCCCCAATGAATGTATATATAAAATTTATGCATATAATAAATGGTAATTCGATATTATTATATCATATTATAAGTAAATAAATGTTTAATAAAATATTAATTATTTGTTGATATTATTAAAAAACATATTTTTTTCAATTTTATAAATATAATAATGAGTTAAAATAAAATATTTTTTCTTAAAATAAATTCAAAAATAAATTTTTTTGTCTAATTGTTATAATATTATTTAATTAGACCTCAATTATTTTTCGTACTATTATAAAATAAGTTATAATGATCAAATAATTATTTTCCATTTAAAAGACGATTTCAATAAAATTATAAATTTGTAATATTTGAATAATTATTTTCACAAAATGCATATATTATTTTAATTCCACACTAGAAATTTTTTTTATGTTTAAGTTTTTGGATTTTTCAGAAGGAGTTTAATTTTTTGTTATTATCAGAATATTATATTTTATGGTATAAGATAAATACATGAATTAATTGGTCATATAGGATGTATGGATGATATAAGACCATAATCATGAACTAAACATAAAAATTTTAATATATATGGTGATAATTTTCAAACAATTCATCATCATGAGTAAAAATAATACAATAATGAATAAAATGATTAGAAAAACACCCCTCTCCTCCACTATAATACCACCTCTCACAACCTGATCTCCTCACACCACAAAAGCCTTAATGTTTTTCCAATTTCTTCCAAATAAGCTTTCCAAGTCTCTCACCATGTATTGAATCCTTTTTTCAAAATAAATGAAAAAATAAAACTCCCATAAAGAGCTTCTTAAAGAGAATAATATAGTGGTAAACCCCTTAATCATTCTATTTTTTCATTCAATTTAATTTAATTTCATATACCCCCATAACCTCCCATCATCAAAGTGGAATGATAAATCCCGTGTATTAAATAATATATAATTTTATTATTTTAATGTAAAATAGATCATTAAAACCTTTATCCGGAGGTGTTGATTTACCGCCTTCGTGGACGACATGTTTCCGTTTTCAAATAAAACATCACATCTGGTCATAAAAGCATTTTTATGGTTAGAAAATATTAAAATATATGTATTTTAGCTTATTTAATGTTATGGAACTATCATGTATACACACTATTCCTTAATATAACAAATTTTTTTTGATGATCGAAAAAAGACAAAATAATATAAATGATTATCAATAATGGTATTTCAAAGGATTCATCCTTACAAAATATAAAAAATGAAATATATAAAAATTTAATAATCTTTATTTTAATTAATAATATAAAATATTTATTTTAAAAAAATATTCTCATATTACTTGAAAATCCATATATGAATAAAAGTATACCGATCATAAAATCAAATGAAACAAATTCTCATCAATGATAAAATTATATATTTAAACTAAGAAAAAAGACCATAAATGACCTTAATAAAATTTAAATAAATAAAATACATGTAGAAAATTTTATTAATTAATTAATTATTCTATTTAATATGATTATCTAAATAATTACGATCATGTGCATTACAAATTCATAAATAAGGTAAGGGGTTCTCCCAGAATATCTACCTTTCATCCCAGTTACCCTTTCTCTCTCCTCTACCTAATGTAATTCATAATTATTCTTATATATTCCTCATAAATTAATTTTTCATGATCTAAAAATATATTCCTTGATAAATTATACATTCATTTATGGGGGAAAATGTTTTATAAATTTCTCTTTTGTGATTCCTCTTGATAATTAAGCCCAATTTATGGGAACCTTCCAATTTCTCACCCATTTTCATGTACAGTCCATAATCTGTTTAAAAAAATATTACTAAAAATTCATCATTTTACCTTGAAACACCATATTTTTAATTTATGGGTTTATTCAAGAAATTATTCTTTTTTAAATTACTTTTAGATCCTTTTTCCTTAAACCTCAATAAAGAGTCTATTTTCTAATATTTTCTTAAAAAATTGTTTTATATGTTTAAATATAATTAGAAATAATTAATTATAATGTATTCTTTATAAACTACTTAATATTTTTCTATGGTGTATTAGTACATACATTTTATTTTTGATAATAAGTAATTTATGATTCATTAAATATCCATATTTATTGCATCATGGAAATGATTATTTTTTTAGTCGTATACTATTTTTACATATTGTGTGATATTTTAAAATCTTTATTGAATTGAATATATTTATAAAGAATAATTTGGGCATAAAGTTATGGGTGGGGCATGGTTATAGATATACCCTTGATGGATCGACAGGTATAATGAGAAAATATTTTTGTTGACAGGAACTTTGTATTTGGTTCCAACCAGAATCAAACAGGTTATTACCCATATAATTAAACTATCATGAAGCTATAATGGTTCTTGTTACAGATACATAATATCTGAATAAAAATAATTTACATAATATTTTATTTAGTTATGAATTTCCATGTCTTTTTCACTATGAAAAAATATTATCATACATTATCATTCTCAGTATATTGATGGCATATGTTATTTCAGTTAATTTACCATTCCATAATTTCAATATCTTATTGATATTTTTTAACTTAATATGGTGTCATATAACCATTTATGGGAATTTGGGCTCAAAATATTATTTTTTCCTTCCACAGGTTATGATGAATGAATATTTGAATATGTTACAAGAAGTAATTTATTTTCATTTGTTATGTACTATGTTTACATAACAATATAATAGGGAAACCATTTTTGTATCAAATTTCCTCAAGAATAATAAACTGATCAATCCATGTGGATGTGATCTATTTTATCTACGCTATTAAAATAAAATGATCACTAAATCTTTGCAATTAGGGTCATGGTTGGTATAGTTATTTTCTTCTGAGTTGGAAGTTATAGTCCAAAATCATCTAGTACATGATCAATGTAATCTAATAGTGACATAAAAAACAAATTACTATTCTTTCAGATCAGCCTCCACCATAATTTAGGTATTTTACATACTCTCTTTACAAACTACTCAATTATTCTCAATATTAACCCAGTATTCTATAAACATTAAATATCTACTGATGATAAGTTTGTGGGAAGTGGATTCCCACAAACGATACCCCTTCCCATATTAAGAATATCCAAAGAAAATAAATTTCTTGGAACAAGAATCCTACATAAATATTACCTATTCATTACATATAGTATATGTAGGACATCTCATAATATGTTACCTATACTAGTAAGTTGGTTTACCAGTTCACAGCTCCATCACTAATTAAAAATAAATCCCTATTGAAGGCGATTGATTGATCACATAATAAGATAAGTCCCCTAATTTTACCAACAATATATTGGAAACTCATTAATTTATCAGCATCACACTTATTCTATCCCACATGGTTTTGTTCATAATATATTCTAGTCCATTCTATTGAAGAGTGTATGCCATACTAATTGGATCTTAATTCCTTATTGTCTCCAAACAATTATCAAAATACCATCAATTATAAATATATTCTTTACAATATTATACTACTAATCATGTGATCATCAATATAGATTGTTGATCCATCCACAATTGGTACGTTTTAATTAATTTAAAAACATCAACCTCCATTATTATTTGGAACACACAATGGATCCTAGAAATATCGTCAATAAATGAAGACAATTACTATGAAACTCCAAGTGATATAACTGGTTGATGTAAAATGTCATAATGGATAAATTTTGAGATCTATATAATCCATAACATTGATTTCCTAAAAATTAATGTACATTTCATACTAAAAACGCACTTCTTATATAATGGAAATGATTCTATTGTTGGCCTAGGTAGTATATCTTGTTTAGCATCAATCTTTAGACCCCATTCAAAAACTATTCTAGGAATCCATTGTTTAAATATAATCATTTTTTTGTTCATGTAGTTGATGTAACAAATTTATGAACCTCATTATAGATTCCACCCATAAGCACATATATGTTAATTGATATATTTTCATCTCTTATAATAATAATCATCTCATGACCTTTCCCCGGGGCCCGTATCGTGACTACCCCAAGCCCGCCTTCCACAGGCCAGGGGCTGGCGTCTAGCACTAAAGGCTTAAATCACTAAACTGGGAAGGCATTGCCTTCATAACAGTAGGCATACACAACAGAGTACGCAACTGGAAGTAAAACACTAAGTAAAACTGCATAAAAAAGAGTGTGATGAAAGTAAAGGGGCCATAAATTCAGTCCCAATAGTAAAGTACAATACAACTGAAATTCTAGTACAATTGAAGAAAATAAGTAAAGCATCTATAGGGACTTCCTCCGGAGTTCCCACATGAAGGGTAGGTACAGATGGCCTCCTCAGGAACCAATGTTCATCCGTCTACTCCGTGTACGTCTCGCTGAGTGGTCCACCTCTAGGTACCGTCCTGTTCTGCTACTCTCTACCCTGATCAGCGTTGTCCATCGTCTGCAAAAAACACAAAGTGGTGTGGGCATAGCCAATGCAGGGGTGAGTATAACGAAACTCAGTAGGGACCCCAA
This sequence comes from Viscum album, assembly GCA_963277665.1. Classification (NCBI taxonomy): domain Eukaryota; kingdom Viridiplantae; phylum Streptophyta; class Magnoliopsida; order Santalales; family Viscaceae; genus Viscum; species Viscum album. The sequence goes on from OY728120.1 coordinate 1,129,524,164, forward strand.
GACCCTCAAGGTCTCACAAAATCCAACAAGGATACCATAATGTATGAAATCAACAGATAACCCTTAGGTATATTCCCATACATATACCTAAGTTATTTAGTAACCCATCTCAATCATGGGGAAAACATGAATGTCGTTGACTCAGCTCAAACCAGTATTTTCATTATAGAAACCATGGATGCAAGAGAATCTTTCTATAAAAAAGTGCAACGAAGAAGTATAGAAGTACATATGATTAGTCACAAAGCTAGATCATCTTATTCTCTCAATAGGAATTGCTTCTGACTATATAGAATCTGACCCACACAAGATCGATAGGTACAAACCACTACAATGACCAACACAGGATCTTACCCACACAGGATCAGTATGCACTGACCCACACAGGATCACTGATTAGTGACCCACATAGGATCTGACCCATACGGGATCGGTATGCACTGACCCACACAGGATCACTGAGAGCGGACCTCTGTATGATCTGTCTCCAACCTACGCCTCAATATCAGCCATTGTATTCCTTGCACCCTGTGCACTCGAGTGCCGTAGAATTTGTCCTTGAGATATTGGTAGTACCTATACCACCACTAAACTCTAAAAATGAGTAACCCAACGGACTACCATGTCATAAGGGTTCCAATGCGATAGAGGGTGCGTCAATCAGACGCCCGGTCTGTGAGTTATTGGCATTTCCGTTTCAGGGACCTGGTTGGTTTTTAGGTTCAAACAAACCCAACCGTACCCCAACGGGGTCCATACCTCAAGTGGGGTATGATAATAGAACTGTATAACTCTGAGATTTCCTTCTCCACCAACAGTTTTTCGACCGGACACCCGTAGCCCAGGATATGGGCGAATAGGTGTAAACTGGCCATAGCGGGTCCGGTCCGGTCCAACCTAGTTGGACTGACTCGGCCCGATCCGGGTCTGAACTGGGGTATGACCTGGTCTGTGGGTCCATCCCGGTCTGAGGAAGTGGTCTGGACCGAGGGGAACTCGGAGGCCTGCCATAGCCGCGCCTAGGGGGGAGGCACGTGCCCCCTAGAAACCGAACTGTTGAACCGTTCGGGTGGAACCAAAACCGGCGCCAGGTGGCCCCAATCCAGCACACGTGGGACCCAAATGGGTCTTGCTCCTCCCGGATGGCCCAAGCAGCTAGCCGCTTCATGCCACAGGTGCGGCGCGATGACGCCGCACCCCTCCAACATGGCCCGTCCTAGTCGTGGCCCATCCTCACCGCCACCCTCTGCTTGCCTCCACGTGGTGAGACGGCGCCACACGCCTTCGCTACGGCCCTTCCTGGTCATGGTTCTCCTTTCAGACGGCATGACGATGCCTCTCCCTCTTAGCGACCCGGCAGCCTTGAGCCGCTGGTTCTTTCTTGGTAAGATTTATTTGCGGTTTTCCCGAAGCCGGTCGCCGTTACGCCACCTCCGTCATCACCAAAAGATAACGACAAAGGGGGGAGGGTCGCCCATGTTCATGCATTCTGATCCCTCCTCGTTGTGGTGGTATCAATCAGAAACTGAGTGCTCAAAAAACGATGATGAACGAGGGGTAAAATTCATACATAAAACAACCCCTACCTCGTTTGTCGATCTTAGATGAAGTTGTGGGAAAAAATGCAGGCATCGATTCGTCGCTCGCCGCGTTCTTCACACACTCCCAATTCTCAAGCTCGTGCATCAGAAGGTGTTAGTAGGTGACGAAGTCGAAGATGGCGTTCTTCGCATTCTTCGTTGGAGTGTTCTCTTTCTTCTCCCCAAGCTCCACGAAAAGATTATTAAAACCACAAAATAATAAAATAATACATGTTATTGATTCGTTGGCATAATGAATTCAAATGGGGAATTAACTAAGGGGAGATCTACTTAATTAGATCTTGTGTGTAGGCACGATTTAATTAAGTGACTTCAATGGTTTCATGGGTTGTGGCTCCATAAATCCTGAGTCCACGGGTCTCCACACATAAATGGGGTGTTAAAAGGGGTTAAGAAGATCAGGTGGGCCGCACTAAATAATATCCTCCCATGGGAGGTTATGTGCGGGTGGGCCCCACCACCATAATATTTCATGGGAGGTTATGGTGTATTGGACCCCACCACTAACCTCTTCTTAGAGGTTTTAATCACCATGAATTAAAAATAACGTTAACACTTATTTTAATTCAATTTAACTAATATCCCAAATATCTAACTTCCATTCTCATCAGAACACAACTGCGGTGAAGGTCTCACTAAGCAATCACCGTGGCTGCAAGCTCAACGGTGCCCTCAGATTTCAATTCCATGCACAAGTTAAAAAGTTACAAAATCATGCTCATACATTTTCTTAATACACCCAAAAATGACATTATAATTTGATTCTAGGCACATCGGACCTCAGAATAAAGTGTCGTAAATTTTCACGAACTCGTAAAATTACCATGTATTTAAGAAAAAATATTCCACAGAATTTCAGGTTCATTAAATTCTCCCCACCTCAGTGCTTTACGTCCTCGTAAGATACAACTTGAACCAAGGGAACAAATGGGGGTACTGAGAATGCATCCAAGCCTCCCACTCCCATGTGCTCTTTTGGTGGTTCCTGTGCTTCCAGAGAACACGCACTACAGATATCGACCATCCACGTAGGACACACTCCTGTCGATCCTCAATATCTACTGTAACCTCCATGAATGTCTCCCCGTCATCGATGTCTAGCTCCCCGTGGTCGATGATGTGGGATGGTTCAGGCACGTATCTCCTCAGATGAGATAAGTGGAAGATATCGTGCACCCAATGAAACTGAGGTGTAAGAGCTAAGCGGTATGACACCTCGCCTACTCTATTGAGGACCTGGAATGGTCTGATGAATCAAGGAGATACCTTGACGCCTCAGCCAAATCTCCCTTGACCTCGTCTAGGAGAGACCTGTAGAAAGACGTGGTCGCTATCCTTGAACTCCAGAGGTCTCCGTCTCCTATCAGCATACTACTTATGTCTGCACTGTGTAGTATTCATCCACTCCTGGATGATCTTCACCTTCTCCATGGTAGCCCGTACCATCTCTGGTCCCACTAGTGTTGACTCCCTTGGGACTATCCAGCATAGTGGTGATCAGTAAGGTCGATCATAGAAGGATTCAAAAGGTTCTATGTCCATGGTGGTGAGATAGATGTTTTTGTAGGAGAACTATACCAACTGTAAGTGATCCTCTCAGTTTCGTCTGAAGTCGAGGACACATGCACGGAGCATGTCCTCGAGGTTCTGAATGGTCTGCTCAGTATGACCATCTATCTAAGGATGGAAGGCAGTGCCTATGCGAAGCTGTGTCATGAAAGCCTCCTTCAACCCCTTCCATAGACGAGAAGTAAATCGTGTGTCACGATCAGAGTTAATAAAAGATGATACTTCATGTAAACGCACAATATCGTGCACATGGAGGCGTCCCAAAATCTCCACTGATCCTTGCTCTCAGATCGGTAGGTAGTGGTCTGACTTGGTGTGTCTGTCTACGATCACCAGAATCATGTCCTGAACCCTGGATGTACATAGAAGACCCATCATGATGTCCATGGATATCCCATCCCCCTTCCACTCTACTACCTCTAAGGGTTGTACGATGCCTGCTTTTACCTGGTGCTCTGCCTTCACTTGCTGACAAGTGAGGCATCATGAGACAAAACCAGCTACTTCCTTCATTATACCTGGCTAGCAGTGCTATCGTCGATGGTCCTAATACATATTCAACACTCATGGACGTACCGCAAGAGGAGAAGTGTGGAACTCCCTCAACTCTTCTACCTGAATTGATACTGGTTCCATGGTACGTCCTCTAAAGAGGATGACGTGCTCCCCACTTTCAGAAAATCCTTCAGGTGCCTACCTTGTGGATATCTTAGCATGTCGTGTCTCATAGTTAGTTTCACCATGCTACACCTCCCTGACTCTCTGAAAAAGTGGAGGAGTGACTGTAAGAAACTGTAGATAGGCTGCTCCATCCCTATCCACAATGGTCATCTGCAACGCGGCCAGCTACTCTGTTGCCTCCCCTAAAATCTGAATGCATGATCTACTGCTAAGAACATGCAAAACAACATTCCCCTTCCCATGATTATAGACTATCTCAAAGTCATTTTCCTGGAGGAACTCACTCCAATCCCGCTCACTCAGGGTCAAGTCATTCTGAGAAAAGATATACCTGAGACTCTTCTGATCAGAGTAGACTGTGAAATGCTCACCCATAAGATAGTGCTGCCACATCTTCAAGGCGAATAACACTGCTTTCAACTCCAAGTCATGGATAGTGTAGTTCTACTTGTGCTTTCTTAGATTCCGAGAACCATATGTGATCACTACTTGATCCTACATCAGGACACACCCTAGTTCGGTCCCTGATGCGTTGGAGTAGACTATGTATCATACGCCTTCCTCTGGAATCCTCAATATGGGGGCACTAGTCAACCTCTACGTTAGCTACTGTAAACTCTGCTGGCATATTTTTGACCACACAAAGGGTTGTCCATTCTTCTTCATGGCTAATAGTGGTGCTGCAAATCTGGTGAAATCTGGAACGAATCACTGGTAGTATCCAACCAATCCCAGAAAACTCTGTACCTCTGTCACACCCCTGGGTGGCATAAATCAAGTACCACCTCAATATTTGCTTGATATACTTCAAATCCAGCCTCTGAGATGACATGTACAACAATGTGAACCTCTCGAATCAAAAAATGGAAATTTTAGATCTTACCATAATGCTGGTGCTCTCGGAGTGTGTCCAGTACTACCTGAAGATGGTATGGATGCTCCTCCTCAGTTGTTGAATAGATTAGAATGTCAACAATGAAGACTATGATAAAGCGATCACGGAATGGCTGGAAGATCCTATTCATGAGTGACATGAGAACTGCTGGAGAATTGGTTATGCTGAAGGGAATAACCAAGAACTCATAGTGGGTGTACCGACGCATGAAGGTCGTCTTTTGAACATCCTCGTCTCAAACTCTGAGCTGGTGATATCCTGATCTGAGGTCTATCTTTGAGAACCACGGTGCTCCTTTGAGCTGATCAAAGAGGTTATCAATCATCAGAAGTGGTTACATGTTCTTCACGGTCACCTGGTTCAGGCGATGATAGTCAACACAAAGCCGTAAGCTCCCATCTGCCTTCTTGGGGAACTGAATCGAGGTGCCCAGGGAGAAACACTGGGCCAGAAGAGTCCCTTCCTCTAAAAGTCCTCCAACTAAACCCACAAGACACAAAGCTCAATGGTAGCCATCTCATATGATGGAGTAGATATCAGTGTCTTCCTAGGGTACAAATCAATGTAGAAGTCCACCTCTCTCTGAAGAGGTAGTCCTGGAACATCATTATGGAAATCATCCACGTACTGGACCACCACATAGGATATGTCAGACTATCCATATCTACTGCTCTGAGGGTAAGGCAAGCCAACTGGTGAGTGATCAGCTGCACCCTCCTCCGAGTAAGTCTGTCCTGTAATGCAAAGGTTCCCTTCTCGCTGGGGAAGGTAAACATAGTCCCATATGTACGGACACACCAGACTTTGCGCCTAATACATTCAATCTGAGGATGGACTATAGATAACCAGTGCATACCCTAGACGATTTCGTAAGGCCTCGACGCCACTAAGAGGAAATCCTAGCCGATGATCTAGCCTCATAGAGTAAGCTCACACTATGAGCAGCAGTGCGTAATCGTGGAGCCTGCTCTTGTAGGAGTCTAGCAATAAGGATTGAGCCAACAGCTATGTCGGATTCTCCGAGCACCGAACGAGGGCAGTGGCTATGATAGAATGACTGGAAGCTGTGTCTATAATAAATGCAACTAAGGTGTAGTAGACACGGATAGTACCTTGAATCATCTCAATAGAACCATGGTCTTAATGCTCACCTACCTAGACCTGTGCTCTCCCCATTACACCTACTCCTTATGGTAGGGGTGGACCTCCTGGTGGTGGTGGAGGTTCGACCTCATAACGTCGTCTACTACCAGCTTCTCGACCATCACCTCTACCACATCCACCTGCGCCCTGTGGACCACCTCAATCGATCATCTGCCTCTTCCAGGGTGGTCCCTTCACAATCTGATAATCATCTGAACGGCGGATCGGAAAGTTGTGAGCCATGTGAAACAGCCCGCCGCAAGATTATAACTGCCTGCTCCTCGAAGGTAAGTCACTACCCCAGGTGCCCTGCACATCAGATCCTGAGTCCTGCGGTCATCCAACTGTGGGTCTGGTCCTCTTGGACCTCTACTTCATATGTCTTATTTTAGCTCCAGAAGAATCTACCGCATGTCGTCTAGTGGTGGGTCTCGCTGCTCGTGACTGCTCAGTAAGGAAACACTCTACTTGGAGGGATATTTCTAACACCCCCTTCTGCATTGGGATTCTAAGGGAGATCATCGATGCCCTAATCTCTCGCCTAATCCCCTGCTCGAAGGTCCGGGCCCTCAAGAATGGGTCTCGCACCATATCTGTGGAGTAGCGTGAGAGGTCGGTGAACCTCGCTGAGTATTGTGCTACTGTCATGATTCCTTGCTAAAGAATATGTTTCTCCTATATTAGCACCGCATGAAGGGTGGCTGGTACATAATATGCCCGAAAAAGGCTCTCTAATCCTATCCATAGAAGTGTCGCCTCATCATAGACCTGATGCATCAGACTCCACAATCTACCTACTGGTACCTGAAAGAGACATGCAACAAGGATCACCATAAAGTCTGATGGTGTTCCTACCAGCCTGAATACAATCACCATAGCATCCAGCCAATCCTCAACCGCCTGTGGGACCTCTCTCCCTTGAAACTGTGTTGCCTCTGGCGTAGGAACTGATGCTGTAACACACGAGAATTTTATGTTATATAAATCATAAAAGGAATCTGTTTCTACACACAACACTTCCTTGGCTTGCTTTACACGAAATCACGACCTTCCTCAATATCTTGTGTCGTACGCAATACCGAGTTTCACTAAACAATGATATGCTAATAAAATATTATTCAAACAAGCCGTTATGAATATTAATAAACACTTTTTTAAATTTTATAAATTTTATTTTTCAAAAAGGACTTCATTTTTGGATTCGGAATATCGAAATTATCCTAGGGTGAAATTTTGGTATATTTCTGAAAACTTTCAATTTTTGATGAATAGTGAAACCTCTAAGTGGTAGTTAAAAAACTGAATTTTTCATAAAACATAATTTTACCACTTCTGTGAGTGGAATTTGAAAAATCCAAGAGGAACGGTTGATGTCAGTGAGTAAAATGTGGTTCAATGAGATGAAAATAATTTTTGGTGAATAGTAACTTTTTTACTTTTATTTACCACGGTTAAAAGTAAATAGGGTAATTAAGTGTAAAAATGATATTATTATTACCCTAACACATGTCCTAATTCTATTGGATAAGTGTAATTCGACCAAAAACAAACTTAGGAATGAAATATGACCATTTAGGCCCACTTGGATTAGATTAGGATATTTATTATTAATTTATTTAACGAAGTGTTAAAATAGTTAAAATCAAAGTTTAATAAGTAAATAATTTTTAATATAAGGTTATATATACAATAAATTCAACTATAAATATTCCTTAGAAAGATAAAACGACTTCCTACATAATGGTATTTTATTTGTAATTTTCAGACATTAAATAATTTAATTTATTTATAACACAATGATGATACAGTAATTATCATATTAATGAAATATTGACATAATTGATGTTATAAATACCCAAATATATGTAATTTGAGACTTTTTATTAATTACAATAATTTTATAGGTTAATATGACATGTTATTATTGATATAATTAACTTTTTTCTAACTAATCATTCTGTTATGATTTTCACAAAAAATCAATTACTAAATAGTGTCAAAATTGACATAAAATAGTTTTTAAAACAAATATTATATTATTAATTATTATTTTATTCCTAAAAAATCTACGGTTCGTCCAAATGACTTAGATAAGGTTATATATATTTATAATAAACATCTTGGGGTTCTTTTGTACTGTTATTGTATGTTTATTAACCTTATAGTGTAAGAACACAAGAAGACACAGTAGAAGTAAAATTATTTACCTTAATGTTAAATCTATATGATAAGGTAAAAATAGGAACCTAAACGTGTATAAATTCAACCGGATGAGAGTATTTAGACCCATCCCCACCTTAGATTCTAAATAAATCAATTTTGAGCTTTTTTAAATCGAATTTGGCTTTATAATAAAATAATATTTTTAGTTATTCCAAAGGTGCCCCTCTCCTCCCTTATAAAAGGGCACCTCCTACCTCTCTTCCTCACACCACTTTGAGCCTTCAGGATTGTCCAACCCCTACCACTTTCTCCTCTCTACTTCCATAGAGACATCCTAGAGGTCCTGGGCATCTTCAAAGTCCAATTTTAGTGCCCTAAAAGGAAGTCTCAAAGAAGCACTTCAAATAAGAGGTAATGTCTCTTACCGATTCTTTCATCTTTATTTCTTCTTCCACTTCTTCTTCTTTAGTTGTTTCATTATTAATTAATATCATAAATATCACTCATATACTGATATTTTATTATAGGTACTAAACAACCCAATTTCACCATCTATCCATCCTACGGAAAATGAAATCACCGCACGTGCGCACGTATGGAATACCGTCTCCACGCCGTGGTGTAATATACTTTCCACCACCACCTTACTTGGATGGGTATATTGGTGTAAATAATTAATATATATGATTATTGTAAAGTTATATTTATTCTGAAATATTATACATACACTCCAATACAATTCCATGATCATGGGAACGATATCATCGCTCGTACGTATGTACGGAATACCGTCTCCACGATGTGATGCGACTCGTTCTACATGATCTTCATTGCATAATGATTATACAAATTAATTGAATGAATGAATATGATATATATTACACTAATAAAATTCTGTAAATGAGGTATCTATAACCTAAAGAGAAGAATAAGAATTTATTCGACAAAACACGCATAAGAACAAAAAGTAATAAGCACCCAAATAACAAGTTGTAATGAAATATTACTAATAAGAACCTAAGAATATGACCATATATGATATCATAAAAATAATTATGATTCTGGAATAAGTAAATAACATTATTTAAATCATTATACAGGAGGTTTGGACACTTACGAGGAAAATCGGACCTAAGGTAAGGGAAATATCACAATCTCATTTTTATCCGAGATTGTTTATACTTTGGAATTTACTGGGGTGTATTTTATCATCCACATCCATGTTTCCTCAATATTTAATATTATTTCCATCCACCTACAATTGTTTAAATCCAATTTTACCCTTTGGTGAGTTTTTATTAAAGGATAAGAAATGAATCTTTTGTCGTTTTTCCTATGAGGTACTTTTTGACTTTTCTGACAAAAGTACGAAGAATGTTTTTTTAACTTATACTGCATGAATGGATTTTTTGTAACGCCCCGACCCCAGTTACCCAGAGTCGGTGCATTAATTACATAACATTGGCATGATCACATGAATGATCAAATCTCGAAAGACCGATTGGTTTAGTATCCTTGGAAACACTAGATATATTCATAAGTTTTACATTACATCATAAAATGAAAAACTACTACAACAACATAATGTTTCCACAATCCACACTATTAACCCCTCATAAAAATCCCTACAGGTCATTCATAACTTACTTCTTCACATCCTGGGAAAAATAAAACATAGAAAAGGGGTGAGCTCAAATGCCCATTAAGGATAACAATATAGCAGAAACTTTCATAAATAAGAATAAACATTTAAGGCAATGTATAACTAAAACGAAAGCCTTTTAAATATTAACTTTCAACATGGTATGGCATAAATAAAATGAAATAATTCCATTTACATATTCACATGGATATTCTACTAATCGAATAATCACATGCAAAAATCAATAACCACTTTCATAATGTTGGAATGCATAATGCCAGACTATCATAACCACATAGCCAAGGCCTCGTGCCAAGACTACAAATAAGATTTTGTCAAGGCCTTGTGCCAAGACACTAGTTTGTCTCATGAGACCTACCGATGCATCGAGGAGCTATAGCGGGCTCCACTCGTCACTTACTAAGTCCAATGCATTCCCATATGAAAAGGTTAAAACATAACATAAACATTCGTATTAAAACTAGCATACGAAATGTCAATACTTTCACCATAAACTATGAATGGTATAAAAATAGCACATCCACAGTCAAACACATCACAAAACCTTCAATACAATATAGAAGTTTTGTATCATAATAAATCAACTTCAAATAATCTTAAAATCCATCAAAGGATGTTGACATAGATGAAATCAAAATTCTTTTTAAAGAAATATCTCCTTTTATTTTGAAATCATTTAAGATCCATATAAAATAAAAAATTTTCTTTGAAAATATTCTTATAAGCTTGTAAGGGAAGATTTGAAGATTTTATAACGGCGGAAAATATCCGCACCCGCCGTATAAGTTAAAAAAACATTCTTACCTTAATTCTGTCGAAAAGGTTAAAAAGGACCTTGTTTTGAAAACGACCGAAAGATTCCTTTATAAACAACTTATAAAAGTCAAAAAGGGTATAAATGACTTTAACTCATATTCTAGTAAATAGTAAAAATGTTTTGAAATGCATTTTTATGAAAATGGATGTGGATGATAAAGAGATCCCAGTAGATTATTACGTATAAACAACCTTGGATAATGAAGAGGTTGTAAAGTAAACGCTTACCTTGTACTTTTCCTTGGTTGGGGTAGGTTAACCTCCTGTATAATGGTGAAATAGTTGTTATTAAATTATAAAAGAATCATATATAATAATATGATATCATATATGATCTTTTAACATTGATTTGTTAATAATATCTTAGAATTATCATCGTTTCGGGAGTTAACTTACTCATTTTCTTTTATATGTTTTGTTACATAAGCCATGGTTGTTGTATCTTATTCATATCCAGAATGATATCTAGTCCTTAAACATCATTTTTAAATCATCAAATGATAATTATACTTGAATGGATACGATGTAGAATGAATCTCATCGCGTTCGTGGAGACGGTAGTCCGTACGTACGCACGAGCGACAATATCATTCTTTTGATATTAAAATAATATATAAATGGATGGTATATCATATATACAGAATCATTAAAATGTTATATTTATTATTTACATGAGTTACACATCATTATTATACCCATCCAAATAATATTATATTGAATAACAATTACACCACGGCGTGGAGACGGTAGTCCGTACGTACGCACGTATGGTGACATGTTATTCAAAGAGTGGATAGAATACTGAATATGGTTGTACCATATTTATAATAACATCACAGTATATGTGAGATACTGGAGTTATTATTTTAGAATGGTAAGAACAAAGGAATAAGAAGTGGAAGAAGAAATGAACTTGGAGAAGGGTGGTGAAATCATTACCTCTTCTTTGGGTTCTTCCTTTTGATTTGATCAAAAGGGCTCCTTAGGTTGGCTTTCTGATCAAACTAAGGCCTCTAGGTTGTAGTGAGGGATGTTGGGAGAGTATTTGGGCAGAGTTTGGCCGAACCAAAAGGCTTTGAAGGTGTGAAGAAATGAGAAGGAGGAGTGCCCTTTTATAAGAGGGGTGAGGGGCACCTTTGGAAAAACTAGAAATATTAATTTATAATAAATTCATATTCGGTTTCTAATGGCTCCAAAGCTTATTATTCAAAGGATAAGGTGGGTATAGGTCGAAAACCACTCAACCAATAGAATTTAGACAGGTTTGGGTACTTATATTAACCTTATCTTTAAGTATTAACTCTAAGTTAATTAGTTTCACTTTTACAATGTCTCTTTGTATTTTTATATAATATGGTTAATAAACTTACTATATACATCCAAGAGACCCCCAAGTGGTACATTAATGATGAAACTATCATTATATAAGTCTCTTGGCCGAACCTTAGATTTTTAGGAATTTTATATCAATTAATAATATAATATTTGTTTTAAGAACTCTTTTATGTCAATTTTGACACTATTCAATAGTTGATTTTTGTGAAACTCATAACAGATTGATTACTTCGAAAAAAGTCAATTAAATCAATCCTAATATATCATATTATCCTAGAAAATTAGTTTAATTCATTAAAAGTTTCATATTATATTTATTTGGGTATTTATAATATCAATTATTTTAATTTTTCACTATTATAGTAATTACTGCATCATCATTGTGTCATAAATAAAATAAATTATTTAATGTCTAAAAATTATAAATAAAATATAATTATGTAGGAAATATTTTTATCTTTCTAATGAATATTTATAATCTAAAATCCAACATATATAACCGTATTTAACAATTGTTTTTCCAAAAGATATATGCTTGTGTCATTTTTGTATTCATTTTAACTTAATTAAAATAAAGTGTCATTATCACTTACAAGTGGATCCATGGGGTCCCAAAATAGACCCAAAGATTCCCATGGTCGACCATGTATCAACCAATAGGGTTAAGACACGTTTTAGGGTAATTCAGTATTATTATAATATTATTTTTTTAACCCTTATTTACCGGATTTACCCTTAACCATGGTAAATAAAATATTTACCGCAGTAATTATTCAAAATGTCTAAAAATAAAAGTTACCTATTTACACAATTTGAACATCCTGATTCCAAATATGGAATCCATTTTCCTAAATTCAAAACATAGAAGTGGAAAAAATTAATTTAAAATTAATTCCCGCTGTCAAAACAAAAAGCGTGTTTTTAAGAGATAATAACTATCAAAAGATTGACACTTGTTTATGTTCGGTTTAATTGTAAAATTATGTCCAATGACCAACATTATATTAAATGGTAAAAATATATTCTAAATATACTTTAAAACCACTCAAATTCATAATTTATCACTATTAATTATTTTGATTAAAAAAGTTGTTTTTAATTAAAACTTAGTAATTTTCACTATTAATCAAAATATGAAAGTTATCCGAAATGTACCAAAATTTCACCTTAGGCTAAATTCGATATTCCGAATCCAAAAATGAAGTCCATTTTCAAATATAAAATATATATAATTTCAAAAAGTAGGTATTACTATTCATAACGGCTAGTTTGATTAGTTATGGTGTGTTAGAACTCGGTGTTGCGTACAACACACGCTATCACATTATTCAAAGAGAAGCGTAACGTAGAAGCTTGGGGTGTTACATTCTCCCCTCCTTCAAATAATTGCGTCCTCGCAATTTCGAGGGTATTACTGCATAAAAAGACTCAGGTGGTACTTCATCATAAGTTCCTCGGGTTCCCACGTTGCCTCTTACATCTTATGGTTTCTCCACAAAACTTTTACCAGACGCGTCGTCCGGTTTCTCAGCACTTGTTCTCTCGTATCAAGAATCTTGACGGGCTCTTCGCAATAAGACAGATCGGGTTCCAGTTCTAGTTCCTCATAGGTGAGTACATGCGTCGGATCAGGCATGTATTTCCTCAATAGAGATACGTGGAACAGATCGTGAACTTTGGAGAGACTTGGCGGCATTGCCAATCGGTAAGCTACAACCCCAATTCGTTCTAGAATTTCGAAAGGTCCGATGTACCTGGGACTCAATTTACCTTTCTTACCAAAACTTATGACTCCCTTCCACGGAGATATCTTCAGAAAAACATGATCACCGACTTGAAATTCCAAATCCTTCCTTCGATTATTGGCATAGCTCTTCTGCCTACTTTGAGCTGCTTTGATGTGATTTTGGATTACTTTCACCTTTTCCACCGTTTCCTCCACCAGTTCTGGGCCTACAAGTTTTCTTTCACCAACGTCATCCCAACAGGTTGGTGTACGACATCTCTTTCTGTATAACGCTTCATATGGTGCCATCTGAATACTCGAATGGAAGCTATTGTTATAGGAAAATTCTACCAAAGGTAAATATTGATCCCACATACCCTGAAAGTCAAGTGAGCAAGATCTCAACATGTCTTCTGAGGTTTGAATAGTCCGTTCTGATTGTCCGTCTGTCTGAGGGTGGTAAGCAGTGCTCAAATGAAGTTCAGTATCCAGGGATTTCTGAAGACTTTTCCAGAATCTTGAAGTAAAACGGGGATCACGGTCAGAAACAATCGATAGGGGTACTCCATGAAGTCTCACAACTTCATTAATATATAGTCTTGCTAGACATTCCAGGGGTAGATCTTCTCTTATAGCAAGAAAATGTGTTGTCTTGGTAAGACGATCAACAATAACCCATATTGCATCGTTCCTTCTAGGAGTCTTTGGTAGCCCCATGACAAAGTCCATCGTAACATTGTCTCATTTCCACTCTGGTATGGGAAGAGGTTGCATGACTCCTCCAGGCTGTTGCCTTCCAGCTTTCACTTGTTGACAAACCATACATCTTGACACAAAATCAGCAATCTCCCTCTTCATGTTGTCCCACCAAAAATGTTCCTTCAAATCTCTATAAATTTTGGTGCTCCCAGGGTGTATAGAGAAATTGGAACTATGAGCATCATCCAGCAATTCCCTTTTTAGACCAGGTATATTCGGAACACAAAGTCTCTTCCCGAATTTCAAAATTCCACCTTCATACACAAAGTCTCTCAATCTCCCATCATTCACAGCTTTAATCTTCTTTTGGAATTCTTCACCATCGGTCTGAGAACTCTTAATCCTTTCTAGTAAAGATGGTTTGGCAACCATTTGAAAAAGCATTGATGTTTCACCTTCCCTGGTTATTCCCATGTCCATCTTCACTAGATCAATGAAAATTGGATCCCTTTCAATTCTCATATTGTTCAAAACTCCATGGTCTTTTCTACTCGAAGCATCTGCCACCTTGTTTGCCTTCCCTGGGTGGTAGTGTATCGTACAATCATAATCCTTGAGTAATTCAAGCCATCTCCTTTGCCTCATGTTGAGTTCTTTTTGTGAGAAAATATACTTCAAACTCTTGTGATCAGTATAAATCTCACATTTTTCACCATAGAGGTAGTGCCTCCATATCTTCAAAGCAAAGATCACTGCTGCTAACTCGAGATCATGAGTAGGATAGTTTTGTTCATGAATTTTCAACTGTCGTGATGCATAGGCAATAACTCTATCATTCTGCATAAGGACACAACCAAGTCCTTTCTTCGATGCATCACTATAAATAACGAACCCATCATTCCCCGATGGTAGAGTCAATATAGGAGCATTGACTAATCTTCTCTTCAGTTCTTCGAAACATTCTTCACACTCTTTTGTCCAAACAAATTTAACCCCTTTACGTGTGAGCTTCGTTAATGGGTTAGCCAATCGGGCAAAATTCTGGACGAAACGTCGATAATAACCTGCCAAACCAATAAAACTACGTACCTCAGTTATACTCGTAGGTTCTGGCCATTCTTGGATTGCCTTGGTCTTAGAAGGATCAACAGAGATTCCATCTTTAGAGACAATATGGCCAAGAAAAGAAATCTCCTGAAGCCAGAATTCACACTTGCTAAACTTCCCATATAATTCATGCCTCCTCAGAGTCTTCAAGATAATGCACAAGTGATTTTCATGATCTTCGTTGGTTTTGGAGTATACCAAGATATCATGAATAAATACCACCACAAATTCATCGAGATACTACTTGAAAACTCTATTCATTAGATCCATGAATACAGAGGGTGCATTAGTCAATCCAAACGGCATTACAGTAACCTCGTAATGCCCGTACCTGGTTCGAAATGATGTTTTCGGAATGTCTTCCTTCTTCACACACAACTGATGGTATCCAGATCGAAGGTCAATATTTGAAAAGTATTGAGCTCCATGCAGTTGGTCAAATAAATCATCAATACGAGGTAGGGGATACTTGTTCTTTATCGTTATAGCATTGATCTCCCTGTAGTCGATACATAACCTCATAGATCCATCTTTCTTTTTAACAAAAAGAACAGGGGCTCCCCATGGAGAAACACTAGGGCGAATAAATCCCTTATTACTCAATTCCTCTAGTTGTTTCTTTAGTTCGACTAACTCTACAGTGGCCATTCTATAAGGGGTCTTCGATATAGGCCTTGATCCAGGGATCAAATCAATAGAAAACTCAACTTCTCATTCTGGAGGATGTCCAGGTAAATCTTCCGGAAATACATCTACAAATTCTTTCACAACAGGTACATCCTCTATTTGAACATTCCTTTCCTCACCGACAGTTATTTCATTCTCTTCCTCCCCAATAATTGAATTAAGTTGAGCCACTGGGGG
This sequence comes from Viscum album, assembly GCA_963277665.1. NCBI lineage: Eukaryota > Viridiplantae > Streptophyta > Magnoliopsida > Santalales > Viscaceae > Viscum > Viscum album. The sequence goes on from OY728120.1 coordinate 1,129,540,426, forward strand.
TGGATCTAAATAAGAATTAGGTGGTGACGATTCTGCTCTAAAAATAAGGTGCTCCTTATCATTATCATCAAGAATCGTAACCTCTTTCTTCTTACAATAAATCTTCGCATCATAGTCCGAAAGCCAGTCCATACCGAGGATTATATCAAACTCAATCATAGGTATGACTATGAAATCAGCAGATAAAAAAAATTTATGTGCTCTAATGGGGACTGATTCCCAAAACTTTGTTGCAACGATACTTCCCTTAGGAGTTTTAACTGACAACTCCCTTATTAAATCAAATTGGAAATATCTAATTTTCTTAGCAAACTAGGAAGATATGAAACAATGAGATGATCCAGAATCAAATAAAGCATTTGCTAAACTTGAGGAAACCATTAAATTACCTGCCACCACGTCTTTCGGAGCTTCTACCTCTGCAGTAGTGATAGCATAAGCCTGGCCTTGATCCCTTGGCCTTTTCTGAGGTAAGTTCTCCTGACGCTTAGGACATGCATTTGCATAATGCCCCATCTCCCTACAATTGTAGCACTGAACGTTGGTAGTTTCCTTCTTCCCCTTGCAATCATGAGCTTGGTGGCCTTTTTCACCACACTTGTAACAGACTCCCATTCCCTTCAAGAAAGTACCAGGATGTTTCTTCCCGCATTTACCACAAGATGGATATTCAACCTTTCCCTTCTTCCCCTTATTTCCATTCCCAGATTGATCAGCAGGTCTCTTCTTCTCTTGCTTTGCTTTAAAGTCATAAGACTTAGAGAATTCCTTTTCGGTCTTGATAGCACATGAGACAATGTCTTCGTACGATGAAAAGGATTTTGAGACTAACGCTCGACGGAGAAATGGTTTTAACCCATCAAGGAAACGATCAATCTTACTTCTTGGGTTACGAATATAATCACCAGTGTACCTCGCTAACCTTGTAAAGTTAGCCTCATACTTTGTGACATTCTCATCCTCCTTTTGTCTCAGACTCAGAAATTGCCTTTCCATATCTGCTCGATGGTCGCGAGGGAAGTATTTTTCTAAAAACAGATCTTTGAACTCCCTCCATTCCATATTTGATACTTCATCATCTTCCTTCGTATTTTGAATCAATGACCACCATTGATCAGCATCTCCAGTGAGGCGGCAAACTGCCATGATAACTTTTTCCCTTTCACTGCTCCCCAAAGCCTGAAATATTTTCTCTAGGGAAAATATCCATTGCTCAGCTACTAAGGGATTTGTATTCCCATTGAACGTTGGTGGTTGTTGCCTCATGAATCGATCTAACATTGATCCTCCACACTGTGGATCAGGGTGCTCCATACGGGTAAGGTTATTATTCATAACCTGAGTAAGTTGTCCCAGTATGGTGATTAGCTGATCAGCACCAGTTGCATCACCAGCCCCACTATAATTATCTTGAGCAGGAGGGCAATCCCTACATGGAGTGCGTGCATTGATACGGTTTCCATTTCTTCCACTAGGCGCCATTTCTAAACAATGGCATAAACTAGATCAGTTTATGAATCAAAATACATAATCCCATACTTATAAAACACTTAACATAAATTGAACTATTTATTGATATAATCCATAATCATAAGAATGTTTTCTTTGAGGAAGTATATACTCATAATCCCTTCAAAATGATTTGTAAAGAAAATGAGAGTTATCCAAAGCATATCCCCCGGGAGTGTCGTAACCAAGAGTGCAGCAAGGCTCGTTGTCGTGCACCAGTTCCCGTTCGAGTCTAGCTCAAAGCGGTGTTTTCGGGTTTTACCCCTAGGTACATCTGTGCCAGAGCCGCCTCTACCTGCTCGTATCCAGACAGGGATGTATTGCTTGGAAAACTCACAAAATCTCTACAATACCAAAATTCTAGGATGTTCTTCTATACTAATCCTCAAAGTTCATCTTAGGTCTACGTGCTCTAATCAGAGTTTATCTAAATCTAACTTCCAAGGTTTGTACTAAACTTCCTCTGATACCAACTATAACGCCCCGACCCCAGTTACCCAGAGTCGGTGCGTTAATTACATAACATTGGCATGATCACAAGAAAGATCAAATCTCGAAAGAACGATTGGTTTAGTAGCCTTGGAAACACTAGATATATTCATAAGTTTTACATTACATAATAAAATGAAAAACTACTACAACAACATAATGTTTCCACAATCCACACTATTAACCCCTCATAAAAATCCCTGCAGGTCATTCATAACTTATTTCTTCACATCCTGGGAAAAATAAAACATAGAAAAGGGGTGAGCTCAAATGCCCAGTAAGGATAACTATATAGCGGAAACTTTCATAAATAAGAATAAACATTTAAGGCAATGTATAACTAAAACAAAAATCTTTTAAATATTAACTTTCAACATGGTATGGCATAAATAAAATGAAATAATTCCATTTACTTATTCACATGGATATTCTACTAATCGAATAATCACATGCAAAAATCAATAACCACTTTCATAATGTTGGAATGCATAATGCCAGACTATCATAACCACATAGCCAAGGCCTCGTGCCAAGACTACAAATAAGATTTTGTCAAGGCCTTATGCCAAGACACTAGTTTGTCTCATGAGACCTACCGATGTATCGAGGAGCTATAGTGGGCTCCACCCGTCACTTACTAAGTCCAATGCATTCCCATATGAAAAGGTTAAAACATAACATAAACATTCGTATTAAAACTAGAATACGAAATTTCAATACTTTCACCATAAAATATGAATGGTATAAAAATAGCACATCCACAGTCAAACACATCACAAAACCTTCAATACAATATAGAAGTTTTGTATCATAATAAATCAACTTCAAATAATCTTAAAATCCATCAAAGGATGTTGACATAGATGAAATCAAAATTCTTTTTAAAGAAATATCTCCTTTTATTTTGAAATCATTTAAGTTCCATATAAAATAAAACATTTTCTTTGAAAATATTCTTATAATCTTGTAAGGGAAGCTTTGAAGATTTTATAACGGCGGAAAATAGCTGCACCCGCCGTATAAGTTAAAAACAACATTCTTACCTTAATTCTGTCGAAAAGGTTAAAAAGGACCTTGTTTTGAAAACGACCGAAAGATTCCTTTATAAACCACTTATAAAAGTAAAAAAGGGTATAAATGACTTTAACTCATATTCTAGTAAATAGTAAAAATGTTTTGAAATTCATTTTTAAGAAACATGGATGTGGATGATAAAGAGATCCCAGTAGATTATTACGTATAAACAACCTTGGATAATGAAGAGGTTGTAAAGTAAACCCTTACCTTGTACTTTTCCTTGGTTGGGGTAGGTTAACCTCCTGTATAATGGTGAAATAGTTGTTATTAAATTATACAAGAATCATATATAATAATATGATATCATATATGATCTTTTAACATTGATTTGTTAATAATATCTTAGAATTATCGTCGTTTCGGGAGTTAACTTACTCATTTTCTTTTATATGTTTTGTTACATAAGCCATAGTTGTTGTATCTTATTCATATCCAGAATGATATCTAGTCCTTAAACATCATTTTTAAATCATCAAATGATAATTATACTTGAATGGATACGATGGAGAATGAATCTCATCGCGTTCGTGGAGACGGTAGTCTGTACGTACGCACGAGCGACAATATCATTCTTTTGATATTAAAATAATATATAAATGGATGGTATATCATATATACAGAATCATTAACATGTTATATTTATTATTTACATAAGTTACACATCATTATTATACCCATCCGAATAATATTATATTGAATAACAATTACACCACGACGTGGAGACGGTAGTCCGTACGTACGCACGTATGGTGACATGTTATTCAAAGATTGGATAGAATACTGAATATGGTTGTACCATATTTATAATAACATCACAGTATATGTGAGATACAGGAGTTATTATTTTAGAATGGTAAGAACAAAGGAAGAAGAAGTGGAAGAAGAAATGAACTTGGAGAAGGGTGGTGAAATCATTACCTCTTCTTCGGGTTCTTCCTTTTGATTTGAACAAAAGGTCTCCTTAGGTTGGCTTTCTGATCAAACTATGGCCTCTAGGTTGTAGTGAGGGATGTTGGGAGAGTATTTGAGCAGAGTTTGGCCGAACCAAAAGGCTTTGAAGGTGTGAAGAAATGAGAAAGAGGAGTGCCCTTTTATAAGTGGGGTGAGGGGCACCTTTGGAAAAGCTAGAAATATTAATTTATAATAAATTCATATTCGGTTTCTAATGGCTCCAAAGCTTATTATTCAAAGGTTAAGGTGGGGATAGGTCGAAAACCACTCAACCAATATAATTTAGACATGTTTGGGTACTTATATTAACCTTATCTTTAAGTATTAACTCTAAGTTAATTAGTTTCACTTTTACAATGGCTCTATGTATTTTTATATAATATGGTTAATAAACATACTATATACATCAAAGCGACCCCAAAGTGGTACATTAATGATGAACCTATCATGATATAAGTCTCTTGGCCGATCCTTATATTTTTAAGAATTTAATATCAATTAATAATATATTATTTGTTTTAAGAACTCTTTTATGTCAATTCTGACACTATTCAATAGTTGATTTTTGTGAAACTCATAACAGATTGATTACTTCGAACAAAGTCAATTAAATCAATCATAATATATCATTTTATCCTAGAAAATTATTTTAATTCATTAAAAGTTTCATATTATATTAATTTGGGTATTTATAATATCCATTATTTTAATTTTTCACTATTATAGTAATTACTGCATCATCATTGTGTCATAAATAAAATAAATTATTTAATGTCTAAAAATTATAAATAAAATATCATTATGTAGGAAATCTTTTTAGATTTCTAATTAATATTTATAATCTAAAATAAAACATATATAACCCTATGTAACAATTGTTTTTCTAAAAGATATATGCTTGTGTCATTTTTGTATTCATTTTAACTTAATTAAAATAAAGTGTCATTATCACTTACAAGTGGATCCATGGGGTCCCAAAATAGACCCAAATGTTCCCATGGTCGACCATGTATCAACCAATAAGGTTAAGACACGTTTTAGGGTAATTTAGTATTATTATAATATTATTTTCTTAACCCTTATTTACCGGATTTACCCTTAACCATGGTAAATAAAATATTTACCGCAGTAATTATTCAAAATGTCTAAAAATAAAAGTTACCTATTTACACAATTTGAACATCCTGATTCCAAATATGGAATCCATTTTCCTAAATTCAAAACACAGAAGTGGCAGAAATTAATTTAAAATTAATTCCCGCTGTCAAAACAAAAAGCGTGTTTTTAAGAGATAATAACTATCAAAAGATTGACACTCGTTTATGTTCGGTTTAATTGTAAAATTATGTTCAATGACAAATATTATATTAAATGGTGAAAATATATTATAAATATACTTTAAAACCACTCAAATTCATAATTTATCACTATTAATTATTTTGATTAAAAAAGTTGTTTTTAATTAAAACTTAGTAATTTTCACTATTCATCAAAATATGAAAGTTATCCGAAATGTTCCAAAATTTCACCTTAGGCTATATTCGATATTCCGAATCAAAAAATGAAGTCCATTTTCAAATATAAAATATATATAATTTCAAAAAGTAGGTATTACTATTCATAACGGCTAGTTTGATTAGTTATGGTGTGTTAGAACTCGGTGTTGCGTACAACACACGCTATCACATTATTCAAAGAGAAGCGTACCGTAGAAGCTTGGGGTGTTACATTTTTAAAACATTATTTCCAAGAAGCTTCCTTTACAAGTATTCAAGTTTATTTTTAATCAACTTATTTTAGTTTATAATTGTACGACATGTCAAGAAAGAAAAAGTGTTTTTGAAGTAGAAAGGATATTTTCCTCAAAAATGGTGTACATGTGTTTTATAAAAATTATTTTGCATCTAAGATAATAAAGGGTTCTGTTTTTATACCTATTATTACATTTATTTGATTATGTTGTGATGTAATTATATTTTTATGAGTTCCTTTATCTTATATGAATTGTTTTACGATTTCACGATGTTTAAGATTCCCATTTTTATTACATGGGTTATGCTATGATGTATGGTTTTCTGATTTTTTGGAACACATAATAATGGTATAATTATGATATGGGTGGGACCTATATCTCCCTCCAATGCATTGGGTAAAGATTTTATATCTCATGATATAGACATGGCTGGAAGGGTAGGTTAAACCGGTTTAGTGAAACAGGACTGAAATGAGGAGTGAACTCAGTTCAGAAGTGGACTTTGTCCACTAAGATAGTCTTGGAAATGAGTCTTGACTAACAAGAAATGATTCTCAATGATTATGTGTATATGTCACAAAGTTTCATGTTTTATCTTATGATTATTGGGATTACATTTCACTACTATGATTTATCCCATGTTATGAAATTATGATCTCTTTTGCAGGTTAAGATTTCCAAAAGTTATGTGCTTATGTATATGATGTGATTGATATAACTTTTTTTACCCTTACTGAGCATTTGAGATCACCCTTTTGTATGTTTTATTTCCCCAGGTTAGGAATAAGGTTATTAAGTAGAATATTCCAAAAAGGGACTCTAGATATGATGAAATAAATGGGAGGCAAAGTAGATGCTTTATGAACCAGTTTTTTATGCTTTCCAGTTTCTAAAGACACTATACCTATACGGTCCTTTCATGGTTTTCTTATATGTTGTAATAAGTGTGCTTCAATTTTGAAGTAATAACAATGTATGTAAAGTATGGGTAGTTATAGTTGGTATCAGAGGAAAGGTATAGTCAACCTTTGGAAACTAGAATTTGAAATCCTTAGTAAGAACCCTAAGGATAATTCTAAACATAGAACACAATATTGGTGTTTTAGAAATGACCATGAATAACCTTGGATAAGATCTTAAGTGTGAAATTTTATTCATGATTATGTGGTTTTCCTATTATAATTAGTGTTGCTCACACTATTCTTCTTGGTTTTAGTCTGTGGCTGGAACCCGAAGGAACCGTGTTAATGAGAAATGCGACGGGCAATGCAATGATTGTCCCCCAGAGCAACCAAACGTTATGGGAGCCGGAACACAAAATCTTGTAGCCATGCTCACACAAATTTCTCAAACTATGAATCATGCAGGACTTCAAAAAGAGCAAAGGAAGGAGCAACATTCTGTAGAATCCTTTATGAGGTAGTGTCCACCTTCTTTCAGCGGGTCTACTGATCAATTAGTTGCTGAACAATGGATTAGTACTACTGAAAAAATATTTTTAGTTCTTCAATGTTCTGAACATGATAAAGTCATCCTAGCAGTGTATCGTTTGGAAGGAGATGATGATCAATGGTGGAATCTTATTAATAATATGAGGCAGAGGGATGAAATTGAGTCCATGGAATGGGAAGAGTTCACGAACATATTTTTCAATAAGTACTTCCCCCGTATTCTCCGAACAAATATGGAGAAAGAGTTTCTTGAACTGAAGCAAAAGGATGATGAATATGTTGGTACTTATGAAGCAAATTTTACAAGACTAGCATGGTACGCTTCTGGTATTATTATCCAACCTGAGAGTAAGATAGATCGATTCTTTAGTGGATTAAAACCAAGTCATTGAAGGGCGTTATACATAAGGGACTTTAATAGCTACGAGGAAATCATTCGATGTGCTCTCAAAGTCGAGATGGTGATTGGAGTAACCCATCAGTCATATGGGTTTGATAAGAAGAGGAAAATGGAATTCAAAGGAAAATCTAAAGAGCACACTGAAAAGAATATGAGCTTTCCCTTATGATCAAAGTGTGGAATGAAACATGGAGAGATTTGTCATAAAGGGACAAGTAAATGTTTCAAATGTGGAAAGGAAGGTCATCGGGCATTTGAATTCTGCAATGATGGGAAGAAGATGCCTAATGATGAAAACAAAGGAAGGGATACACAGAATGACTCTACTACACTTCAATGTTTCAAGTTCAAGTAGATGGTGCATAACGACAATCGAAGCCCAAATCCAAGGTTTGATGATGATGGTCAACGTCGACAAACTCTTAATGCTAAAGACAAAGGAATGTCACATGCAATTTCTATCAGCGATGTGGAGTACGATAAAGATGTGGTGATAGGTACACTTACCATCCATCTCTAAAGTAGCAAATGTGTTATTTGATTCTGGATCCACCCACTCCATTATTTTTGAAGAATTTTCTAAGGATATCACCATATTACCTCAACAGTTAGATGTTGAGTTAGCTGTGACAACCCCTAATGGCACAATAGTCACATCAAAAGTTTACAAGTCATCTCCGATTGAAGTTTGTGGGAATGTTCTTCCTGTAAATCTTGTGATCCTTCCTATAGTGGAATTTTATGTGATTCTTGGCATGGATTGGATTTCTCTACATGGATCTCATATCAATTTCCAAAGAAGGGAACTCACATTTCATATTCCAGATCAATCTATGATCGTCTATCGATGCAAGGATGACCATAACCTTCCAGTGGAAATTTCCTCCATTTTATGGGAATTGATTCCACTAAATGAAGGTTATTTATCTCAAATGGTTGGTGAGAAACTCACTATTAAGAAAATTCCCATTGTACGGGTGTTTGATGATGTCTTTCCGGAGGAATTACCGGGTCTTCCACCGAATCGTGATGTTGTGTTTTCAATAGATCTCGTACCGGATGCTTGGCCTATTTCAAAGACACCTTGTAGAATGGCCCAAATTGAGTTACAGGAATTGAAGAAGCAACTCCAAAAGAATATTGATAAGGGGTTCATACGCCCTAGTGCGTCACCTTGGGGAGCACTTGTTCTGTTTGTTAAGAAGAAAGATGTAACAATGAGACTCTGCATTGATTATCGAGAACTTAACAAGATCACCATCAAGAACAAATATCCTCTCCCTCGCATTGATGACCTATTTGACCAACTACGCGGAGCTCAATAATTTTCCAAGGTTGATCTTTATCCAGGGTATCATCAATTAAGTGTCAAAAGGGAGGATATACCAAAGACGGCTTTCTGTACAAGGTATGGACACTATGAATTTTTTGTGATGCCATTTGGTCTTACTAATTCCCTTGCTATCTTCATGGATCTAATGAATAGAGTCTTTAGAGACTATCTTGATCATTTTGTGCTAGTCTTTATAGATGATATTCTTGTCTATTCAAAGAGCAAGGAAGAACATGAATATCACTTGAGAATTATATTGAAGACCCTGAGAAAGGAGAAGCATTATGAAAAATTTACCAAGGGTGAATTTTGGCTTCAAAAAGTTTCATTTTTGGTTCACATAATCTCAAAAGAGGGGATATCTGTGGATCTAGCAAAAATAGAGGTTATCGAAAGATGGTCGAGACCAACAACAGTAACTGAGATCTGAAGTTTTCTTGGTTTGGCTGGATATGATCGAAGTTTTTTGATTGATTTTTCATGATTATTTAATCCACTCACCAAGTTGACTCGGAAAGGAGTTAAGTTTGTTTGGATGGAGGAATGTGAAGAGAATTTCAAGGAGGTGAAAAGAAGGTTATCCAGTGCACCTGTGCTCACACTGACTTGTTGTGGAGAAAGGGTTGTGATCTACAGTGATGAATCCAAGAATGGTTTGGGGTGTGTTCTTATGCAAAATGATATGGAGATAGCTTATGCCTCACGACAGTTGAAAATACAGGAGCAAAATTACCCAACTCAGGATTTGGAGTTAGCTGCGGTAATCTTTGCATTAAAGATTTTGATGCATTACCTTTATGGTGAGAGGTGTGATATTTATACTGATCATAAAAGTTTAAAGTATATTTTCACACAAAAGGAGCTGAATATGCGCCAAAGAAGATGGTTGGAGATGATTAAGGATTAGGACTACTCAATTCATTACCACCCTGGGAAAGAAAACAAGGTGGCCGATGCATTAAGTCGACAAGACCGTGCTAGTTTATCCATGATGAGTATCATAAAAGATCCAATATTTATGGATTTACAAAGGATGGATCTTGGAATTATAATGAAAGGGGAAAAATCATATTCTTCTAAAATGAATGTTCAACCATATATACATGTAAAGATTAATGAGGCACATAAAGAAGATGTCGAGTTACAAAAGAATGTGAGAAATGTTCTTGAATTCAACCTTGATTGTGATGGGATAATAAAGTTCAGGAATCGGGTTTGTGTTCCTCCCATCCCCGAATTAAGGTAGGAGCTGCAGGATGAGGCTCATAGTTCATCATTCTCTATTCATCCTGGAAGCACGAAGATGTATAGGGACCTGAAAGAGTACTTCTGGATGGATGGCATGAAAAGAGATGTTGCTGAATATGTCTCTCGATGCTTGGTTTGTCAACAAGATAAAGTTGAGAGATAGAATTCTAAGGGGATGTTAGAACCATTACCCAAGCTCGAATTGAAAAGGGAAAACATCACTATGGACTTTGTCACAGGACTTCCTAAAATGTCCAAAGGCAATAATGCTATCTGGGTCATAGTGGATCATCTTACAAATTCTGCACACTTCATTGCTATTAGAGAGGATTTCTCTCTGGATCATCTTTCCATGATATATGTAAAGGAAGTGGTAAGATTTAATGGAGTACCACTTTCTATTATATCTGATCGGGATCCAAGATTTACCTCGAAGTTCTGGGGAAGTCTTCAACATACTCTAGATACAGAGTTGAGTTTCAGCACTGCTTATCATCCTCAGACAGACGTTCAGTCTGAGAGAACAATTCAAACTCTAGAAGATATGTTGAGAGCTTGCTCTATGGATTTCAAAGGTGGTTGGGATCAACACCTACCTATGGTGGAATTTTCTTATTATAATATCTTTTACTCCAATATGTAGATGGCTCCTTATGAAGCTCTCTATGGAATGAAATGCAGGACTCCAACTTGATGGGATGAAGTTGGGGAATGAAAGCTATTAGGACCCGATCTAGTTGATGAAATGGAAGAAAAGGTCAGATCTATTCAACAACACATAAGAGCAGCTCAGAGTCGACAGAAAAGTTATGCCGACAACCGAAGAAAAGACCTAGAGTTTGAAGTTGGTGATAAAGTGTTCTTATGAATATCTCCCTGGTAGAGGCTCATGAGATTTGGAAAGAAGGGGAAGTTGAGCCCTAGATATATCGGTCCTTTCGAAATACTGGATCATGTTGGGAAGGTATCTTACCGATTAGCGCTTCCTCCGAATCTCTCTCAAATTCACGATGTGTTCCATGTATCTCTCCTGAGAAAGTACATACCTGATCCTTCACATGTACTAAGCTCAGAAGTTGTACCGCTAGAGCAGGATCTTTCTTATGAAGAACAGCTGATAGAGATTCTGGATCATAGCGAAAAAGTCCTACAAAACTAGACCACTTGATTGGTGACAGTTTTATGTAGGAACCACCAATTAGAAGAAACTACATGGGAGCTTGATGATATGATGAGGGAGAGGTATCCTCAGTGAAGAATTTCGAGGGCGAAATTCATTTTAAGGGGGGTAGAATGTAACACCCGAGACTTTTAGGTTATATAAATCATCAATGGAATATTCTTCTACACATAACACTTTCTTGGCTTGCTTTACACGAAATCGCGACCTTCCTCGATAGCTTGCGTCGTACGCAATACCGAGTTTCACTAAATAATGATATGCTAATAAAATATTATTAAAACTAGCCGTTATGAATAATAATAACCACTTTTTGAAATTTTATAAATTTTATTTTTCAAAATGGACTTCAGTTTTGGATTCGGAATATCGAAATTATCCTAGGGTGAGATTTTGGTATTTTTCTGAAAACTTTCAATTTTTGATGAATAGTGAAACCACTAAGTGGTAGTTAAAAAATGAATTTTTCATAAAACATAATTTTACCGCTTCTGTGAGTGGAATTTCAAAAATCCGAGAAACACAGTTGATTTCAGTAAGTAAAATGTGGTTCAATGAGATGAAAATATTTTTTGGTGAATAGTAACTTTTTACTTCTATTTACCACAGTTAAAAGTAAATAGGGTAATGAAGGGTAAAAATAATATTATTATTACCCTAAAACATGTCCTAATTTTATTGGATAAGGTTAATTCGACCAACAACAAACTTAGGAATAAAATATGACCATTTAGGCCCACTTGGATTAGATTAGGACAATTATTATTAATTTATTTAAAGAAGGGTTAAAATAGTTAAAATCAAAGTTTAATAAGTAAATAGTTTTTAATATAAGGTTATATATAAGATAAATTCGAATATAAATATTCATTATAAAGTTAAAGACATTTCCTACATAATGGTATTTTATTTGTAATTTTTAGACCTTAAATAATTTAATTTATTTATGACACAAAGATGATGCAGTAATTATCTTATTAATGATATATTGACATAATTGATGTTATAAATACCCAAATAAATGTAATATGAGACTTTTTATGAATTACACTAATTTTATAGGTTAATAGTACATGATAGTATTTATTTAATTAACTTTTTCGAACTAATCATTCTGTTATGATTTTCACAAAAATCAATTACTAAATAGTGTCAAAATTGACATAAAATAGTTTTTAAAACAAATATTATATTATTAATTGTTATGTTATTCCTAAAAATCTAAGGTTCGTCCAAATGACTTAGATAAGGTTATATATATTAATAATAAACAACTTGGGGTTCGTTTGGATTGTTATAGTAAGTTTATTAACCTTATAGTGTAAGAACATAAGAAGACACGGTAAAAGTAAAATTATTTAACTTAAAGTTAAATCTAAATGATAAGGTCAAAATAGGAACCTAAACGTGTCTAAATTCTATTGTATGAGATTATTTTGACCCATACCCACCTTAGATTCTAAAAAAATCAATTTGGAGCTTTTTAAAACCGAATTTGGCTTTATAATAAAATAATATGTTTAGTTATTCCAAAGGTGCCCCTCTCCTCCCTTATAAAAGGGAACCTCCTCCCTCTATTCCTCACACCACATTGAGCCTTCAATCTCGGCAAACCCTACAAATTTCTCCTCTCCACTTCCCTAGAAACATTCTAGAGGTCATGGTCATCTTCAAAGACCAATTTTAGAGCCCTGAAAGGAGGTCTCAAAGAAGCACTTCAAAGATGAGGTAATGTCCGTTACCGATTCTTTCATCTTTATTTCTTCTTCCACATATTCTTCTTTAGTTGTTTCATTATGAAGTAATAACATCAGTTTCACTCATATACTGATATGTTATTATAAGTATGAAACAACCCTATTTAACCATCTATCTATCCTACGGAAAATGAAATCACCACGCGTGCGTACGTACGGAATACCGTCTCCACACCGTGGTGTAATCTATATTCCACCACCACCGTACTTGGATAGGGATAATGGTGTAAATAATGACTATATATGATTATTTTAAAGTGATATTGATTCAGAAATAGTATACATACACTCCAATATAATTCCATGATCATGGGAACGATATCATCGCTCGTGCGTACGTACGGAATACCGTCTCCACGATGTACTGCGACTCGTTCTACATGATCTTCATTGCATAATGATTATATACATGAATTGAATTAATGAATATGATATATATTACACTAATAACATTCTGGAAATGAGGTATCTATATCCTAAAAAGAATAATAAGAATTTATTCGACAAAACACGGATAAGAACAAAAAGTAATAAACACCCGAATAACAAGTTGTAATGAAATATTACTAATAAGAAGCTATGAATATGACCATATATGATATCATAACAATAATTATGATTCTGTAATAATACAATACCATTTTTTAAATCAATATACTGGAGGTTCAGACACTTACGAGCCAAATCGGACCTCAGGTAAGGGAAATATCACAATCTCATTTTTATCCGAGATTGTTTATACTTTGGCATTTACTGGGGTGTATTTTATCATAAAAATACATGTTTCTTAAATATGTAATATTATTTCCATACCCCTACAATTTTTTAAATCCAATTTTACCCTTCGTTGAGTTTTTAGTAATGGATATGAAAGTAATCTTTTGTCGTTTTTCGTATGAGGTACTTTTTGTCTTTTCTGACAAAAGTAGGAAAGATGTTTTTTTACTTATACGGCATGAATGAATTTTTAAAAAATTATTTCCAAGAAGATTACTTTACAAGTTTTCATGTTTATTTTTAATCAACTTCTTTTAGTTTATAATTGTATGATATCTTAAGAAAGGAAATGTATTTTTGAAGCAGAAAAGATATTTTCCTCAAGAATGGAGTTCAAGCGTTTTATCAAAATTATTTTCCATCTAAGATAATAAAGGGTTCTGTTTTTATCCCTATTATTACATTGATTTGATTATGTTGTGACAGAATTATAATTTTATGAATTCCTTTATCTTATATGAATTGTTTTACGATGTCATGATGTTTAAGATTCCTATTTTTATTACATGGGTTATGCTATGATGTATGGTTTTTTGATTTTGTGGTACAAATAAGAATGGTATCATTATGAGATGGGTGAGACCTATATCTCCCTCAAATTCATTGGGTAAAGATTTTATATCTCATGAGATAGACATGGATGGAATGGAAGGTTAAACCGGTTCCGTGAAACAGGACTGAAACGAGGAGTGAACTCGGTTCAGAAGTGGAATTTGTCCACTAAGATAGTTTTGGCAATGAGTCTTGACTAACAAGAAATGGTTCTCAATGATTATGTGTGTATGCCACAAAGTTTCATGTTTTAAGTTATGATTATTCGGATTTCATTTCACTACTATGATTTATCCCATGTTATGAAATTATGATCTCTTTTGCAGGTTAAGATTTACAAAAGTTATGTGCTTATGTATATGATGTGATTTATATTTCTTTTGTTTACCCTTACATAGCATTTGAGATCACCCTTTTGTATGTTTTATTTCCACAGGTCAGGAAGAAGGTTATTAAGTAGAATATGCCAAAAAGGGACTCTAGATATGATGAAATAAATGGGAGGAAAAGTAGATGCTTTATGAACCAGTTGTTTATGATTTCTAGTTTCTAAAGACACTATACCTATACGGTCCTTTCATGGTTTTGTTATATGTTGTAATAAGTGTGCTTCAATTTTGAAGAAATAACAATGTATGTAAAGTATGGGTCATTGTAGATGCAACGCGCTCAAGCGGCGTTTATCATCTGCGACTAGGGTTGGTGTCATCGGTGGCCATACGGGAAGTGGTACCACCGGTGCCTCTTCTCGTAAAGGGACATGCACCGAGGACATGTTGCTTAGTGGGATATCAGAGAATACGACTCTTGAGGCTCTAACTGGTCATCTGCGGGGAGGCATCCTAAAAGAAACATATGTGACATGGTCAAAATTTTATACCCGGTGAGCTAACCAGGTTGATATGACTTAAGGAATCTTTTAAATACATGCATGCAATCATTGATTTCGTGCACTGAGTCAGAGATCAGTAGTCATGATCTTGGTGTATGGATACGTCGGTCGCCGCACCAACATTGGACTCCCTAAACTGAGAACCACACTCATTACCCTTATCACTATTTCTTCACAGAAATGAAAGATTAGAGTCCTATGTTCTGTGGTAGAACCGACTCCTTTGATACCAATTTGTCATGACCCATCCCCCAGGGCCCGTATCATGACAACCCCAAGCCCACCCTCCATAGGCTAGGGCCTAGCGACTAGCATCGAAGGCATAAATCCCTGAACTCAGAAGCAATTTCATTGATAACAAAAAACAGACACAACAGAGTACACAACTGGAAGTAAAAAACTATGTAAAACTGTATAAAAAAGAGTCTGCTGAAAGTAAAGGGGTCGAAAATACAAGCCCAATTGTAAAGTATGATACAACTGAAATGCTACTATAATTGAAGTAAAGTAGTAAAGAAGCTACATGGTTTCCCTCCAGAGTTCCCACATTAAGGGTAGGTACAGATGGCCTGCTCAGCACCCCAAGTCTTTCTGTCCGCTCCATGTACGTCTCCATGATTGCTCTTCCTCTGGGTACCATCCTATTCTGCGACTCTATGCCCTGATCAGCAATGTCTGTCATCTTTAACCAACATAATGTGGTGTGGGAATACCCCAAGCAGGGGTGGGTATAATGACACTCAGTAGGGAGCCCGATACTCTCAATGTCTCAAAAACTCCAACAAGTATACCATAAAGTATTAAATCAATGGATAACCATTACATAAGTATTTGCCCATAAATATACCTATGTTATTTGGTAACCCTTCTCAATAATGAGGAAAAAAAGAATGTCATTGACTCTTCTCAAACCCGTATTTTCATTATCGAACCCACAACTGTTGGAGAACTCCTCCTCTCATGAAGTGCTATGAAGAAGTATAGAAGTATGGATGATTAGTTGCGAAGAAAGGTAATCTTATTCTATCAAGAGGCATTTCATTTGACCATACATAGTCTTAATCACACAAGATCGATAGGTAATAACCCCTATAATGACTCACACATGATCTGACCTACACAGGATCGTTATGCGCTGACCCACACAGAATCAATGAGCATGGACCCACACAGAATTTGACCCACACATGATCAGTATGCATTGACCCACACAAGATCGTTGAGTGCTAACTTCCGTATGATCTGTATCCAACCTCCGCCTCACTATCATCCACTGGATAACTCACACCCAGTGCACTCGAGATCTGTAGAATCTATCGTCGAGATATCTTTCGTACAGGTCCACCACTAAACTCCACAATGGAGTAACACAATGGAATGCCATGTCGTAAGGGTTCCAACACGATAGACGGTGCGTCAATCGAACTCTCGGTCTGTGAGTTATTGGCATTTCCTTTACAGGGGCCCAGTTTGTTTTTAGGTTCAAACCAACCTGACCTTACTCAAACAATTCCAAAACCTCAATTGTGGTTTTCCAATAGACCCATCTCGCTCTGAGATTTCTGTCACCTCAAACGGTTCTTCGATCGGACACCCGTAGCCCAGGATATGGGCGAATAGGTGTAAACTGGCCATAGTGGGTATGGACCGGTCCAACCCAGTTGGACTGACCCAGCATGATCCGGGTCTGAACTGAGGTCCGACCCGGTCCTCAGGTTAGACCCGGTCTGAGGAAGCGGCCCCACACGAGAGGCTCGATAGCGGCCCAGCCGAGGGTGGCCCGACCGAAGGCGGCCAAGCGTCCTACCCTTGCCATACCCAGGGGGAGGCTCGTGCCCCCTAACACCAGAACGGTTGAACCATTTAGGTGGAACCAAAACCAGCGCCAAGTGGCACCGATCTAGCACACACGTGACCCGACAGTGTCTCGTTCCTCCCAGCTTTCCCGAGCGGCAAGCCGCTCCATGCCAACGGTGCGGCGTGACGACGCCGCGCCCCTCCACCGTGGACCACCCTGGCCACGACCTGCCCTAGCCACGACCCACTAATGGCCTCCGTGGGGTAAGGCGGTGTCGCACGCCTCCACCATGACCCATCACGGCCGCGGCTCTCCTTTCACGGGGCACGATGGTGCCGCACCCTCTTGGTGACCCGGCGGCCTTGCGCTGTCGGTTCCATCGTGGAATGATTTTGTTGCGGTCGGCCCAACAATGGTCCATGTTGCACCGCCACTGTCATCGACAAAAGATAACAACAAAGGGTGGAGGGTCATCCGTGTTCGTTCGGTCTGAGCCCTCCTTGTTGAGATGATATCAATCGGAAACAAAGATCTCAACAAACGGCGAAGAATGGGGGGGTAAACATCATACATAAAACGACGCCTACCTCGTTTTTCAATCATAGACGATGTTGTGGGAAAAAGGGGGGCGTCAATTCGCCGTTCGCCTCATTCGTCAGGCACTCCCAATTCTCAAGCTCATGTGTCAGAAAGTGTTCATAGGTAACGAAGTTGAAGATGGGGTTCATCACATTCTTCGTTGGAGTGTTCTCCTTCTTCTCCCCAAGCTCTACCAAAAGAATATGCCAACCACAAAATAATAAAATAATGCATCTTATTAATTCTTTGGCATAAAGAATTCAAATGGGGAATTAAATAAGGGGGGATAAACATAATTAATTCTTGTCTATAGGCACAATTTAATGAAGATAGTTCAATGGTTTCATGGGTGGTGGCTCTATAAATGGGGAGAACAATGGTCTCCACACTTAAATGGGGTGTTTAAAGGGGTTAAGAAGCTCGGGTGAGCCCCAATAAATAATATCCTCCCAAGGGAGTTTATTTGCAGGTGGGACCCTCCACCATAACCTTTCATGGGAGGTTATGGTGTGGTGGCCCCCACCACTAACCTCCTCTTGGTGGTTTTAACCGCCATAAAATTAAAATAAAGGTAACACTTATTTTTATTCAATTTAACTAATAACCCAAATATCTATCTTCCATCCTCATCAGAACACAACTAAAGTGAAGGTCTCACTAAGCAATCACTGATGCTGCGAGCTCAAATGTGCCCTCGAATTTTAATTACGAGCACCGGTTCAAAAGTTACAAAATCCCACTCGTACGTTTACTGAACGCACGAGAACAAAACTTCAGAAATTGAGTCCGGGCACACCAGTACTCGGAATAAGCACCGTAAATTTTCATCGACTCATAAAATTCACATGTATTTAAGAAACAAATTTCCACATAATTTCTGTCTCATTACAAATCCTTCCATTAAAAAATTTCATTACCCTTTTCTATATCGCAGTTGATTATGTAAGATCATTAAATTATCCCAATGATAACATATTCTTCGTTAGGACCATCACATGGTGAGCTCCATGAATAGTTAAAAAATATCATTTTGAATCTTTAGTTTTATGGTACTAACACCAATTTTCATCAAGTATTGATCATTACCCTTGTACACAAGTCCTTATGGGATATGCTCAAATTTATCCTATCATTCTGTATGATATATTATATGAAATGTTTTCATGGAGTCTATTAGTAAATAATTATTGAGATTTTTATACCTTAATTAGTCACCACAACTTTAATATCTTTTAGGTCTCCATTTATAGTATTAAAAATAAAATTTCCTTGAAACTTCATTCCACAACCATTGTTTTTCAAAAAAAATTTTTCTAACATTATCATTCTGTATATTTTTTCAAATTTTGACATCATTATTTATCCACATTAATATGGACATTCAAGGATTATGGATCCCATTTGAACGACACTCCATTATTCATCTTATTTACAATTATATATCATCTTCCTAGTGAGATGTTTTCTATATATCATCCTTTTAAATATATGAATACTATTAATTATGATCTGAAAATTCAACTTCATTGAAGAGTATCATATCTACTGAAATATTATTTTTGTGGTTAATTATGATTTTATTATATGAATCTATAAATTTTTAGTATATAATATCAATATTTTTGGACTCCATTATTTTCTTTCTAACACAATAGATTGAGAAAACTACGTATTGAGGGTGTTGATGTGACCATTCACGGATAATTACTCTACCATTTGAATTTTGAAGAACATTATCATTATAAAATTTTGGTATCAATTAAATATATATCTAGTGGACCAGAAGTACAATATAGTGATGATATCATCGATGAATATAAATTCCATAAAAATATCATTAAAAATATTTTTGATGAAAATAAACAGTTGGCATGGAAAATGTTTCTAAAACAGAATGTTTATATAATATTTTAATATTACTATCTTTGAAAATAATAATTTTTTTAAAAAAATATTCTTTTAAATGTTGATTTTTAATGATAGAGGATTTATTTTCATTCCATTCATGCTAAAACAATGATTGTGTTCCCATTTTTGATAAAATTTAACTGGGAATAGTTTTGAAATTGACATAATTATTTATTTAATTTTTTTGGTAAAATATCAAAATGTTTAATAAATTATTTAATAAATTATTTTGATAACTTTTTTTTTTGTAAAAAAGTGTATAAAAAATAGATTTTGTGAAAAGGTATTTTCAGCCAAATAAAGAAATAAATTCAGATTTTCTAAACTACATTTTGAAAATAATATTATGTACCAAAGATAGACATGATGTCACTATTACCTGAAGATGTTAACAAATAAATATACATGAATAAATTATATTGACTTTATGATAGAAATAAAATATATTCCTCCCATGGGAGTCCTATAAAAACAATACTGAATTATGATGAGAATTTGAAATAATACCTTACTGGTTTGGTAGCTTATGAATCATGATCCCCATAAAAAAATAGACAAAAAATAAAACCTCAAATTTCATGAAAAAATATATTCATGATATAAATCAAAAAATGGAATTATATACAACACATATATAAATTATTGGTGAATACAACGCTTTTCTCACGGAAAAGTGATATGAGAAACCCTTACCTCATGATCAGAATCTAATGTATATTTATGAAAGTCATCTATAATAAATATATGATTACTAATAATATAATACAGAATCCTGATCATAATAATAATATATTATATGATTTAATTATATTCTTTTACCACCTATTTAATAACAACTCTTGTTAAAATTTTTGTTCTAGGTGATAATTTAATTTTTTTCCATAAATATTTTAGTTCGTAATTTTTTTTTATTTTTATTTGATCTTTGTTAAATCCGAAAAAAATGTTAAATATTATATAAATATTATTCTTATTAAATAAATATTTTTTAGGGAAAAATAATAAATTTATAAATAGAAAATTTATTACATCATTCATGTAGATAGTAGGTCATACCTACACATGAATGTTATTTCCATATTTATCCTAATATAAAATTAAAGTAAAATAAATATTAATTCATATTTTCATAATAATAATGGTAATATATAATATATATTAATAAAATATATCCTTACTACCATCCATGTCAAATTAAAATATAAAACAATTCACATATTTTTTGTGGGGGTGGTAGTCCATAGGTACACACGATAAATGTTGTTATTTTCCAACATATTGAAATCTAAGAAGTTAAATGTGATATTATATAATTATAAATATGAAAATATGATAAATATAATATATAAATATTAAAGTAAAACTTACTACCTTTAATGAAATGATTAATCTAAAAATAAACTACATCGCTTTGTGAGGCGGTAGTCCACCGTTCACACGAGTGACATTATCGTATCCCCCGCAGAATGGAATGTAAAAATTTATATCTGAAAAAATAATTACGCAATAATAATAATTTAAATAATATCATATAAATGTGTTAAATCCATCATTATATCAATCCTTAATGGTCGTGATGTAAAAAGAATTAAAGGGTTTGTGAGGTGGTATTCTATTGTACACAATATCGATAAGTGCATTTCTCATATGATTGAAGTGGAGATGGATGTGATTTATTCAATTTACATGAAAAAATACCATTATATAAGATATAATTTTGAAAGTTAAATATCCTATAGGAACATCTTTTTAAGGATTTGGAAGAATAATTAAAAAATAGTTCTGTTAAATTTACCTCTTCTTTGGATAGCCTCTTATGGTTTATAACTAAATCCTTCATATGGTGACTTATTGAATAATATAAGACACCTAGGATGTGTGGAGGGATATGATGATTCTATTTTCAATGGTATTGGTAAATAGTGTTCTAGATTAGTGAATAGTGTAAGAGAGGGTGTTTCCTTTTATAAGTGAGGGGTAACACATGGTATTTTTGAAAAGATAAAGTGATACCAACATTATCTCATGATAAATCATCCAAAATGGTTTGTTATAGATCCTTATAAATTAATTATTAAATTATGTCCCGAAATATGGTGTTAGAATTTTTTTAGGACATTTGAAACAATATTTTTCTAGTATAACACATGGTAAAACCATTTTACATTAAGTGTAGAAAAATAATTTTTTATGTTCTCATTATTAATTACGTATAAAAATAATGCTGATAATATTTGATAATATAAATAACTTTTGTTCCCAATATAGACCTATTTTTTAAAATTAAATTCACTGAAGTGGTAAAAATAAAATTAATAGAAAACTCTAGACATGACAAAAGAGTGGCATTCTAATGAGAAAATTCTCATAAGTATGGAATGTTTTATTATTAATATTTATTATGAAATTTATTATAGTGTGAAATATTAGTCAAAATGTAATATAAATTTTACTAAATGTATATTAAACCCTATTTGAAAAATAATGTTACATTTTAAAAATATTATACTAAGAATCATTGTCAATAAAAATCTATATTTTCACTATTCATACAAAAATATTATTTTTTGGAAATATCCCAATAAATCAACCTAAGATAATATTGAAAATATTATTTTGAAACTAATTTTTTTTTCAATTATAATCTTCTAAAATGATTAAAATTAATTTTATATTATTTTTTCAAATTGTGATTAGGCCGCCTTTTAGAAAAATGCAACTTTTATGAAATCATTTATTTCTCTATAAAATACTTTTTAATTAATTTATAACCCAGAAATTTCCATTGAATTTATTTTATAGATTTTTAAACCATATATTTTTCATATTTTTTTTATTACTATCAATACCCATAAAAAGAATTTTTAGTTTATAATACCCATTATTAAATATAAATATAAAAATATAGTTTTATGTTATGTTAAAACCAATTATTGCATGAATTTAAATATATTTAATAGATTGAATTTATTTCAAAATAAATATATCAAAATTTATCACAGAGTTATATTCTCTTACATGAATGTTGTTTTGTGTCACATCTTCCATATAATTTGATGTTTCTCTTTTAAAATCATTAGATGTTTCAAAATTATGGAAACAACTTCTACAATGATTAATTTATTACTTTTATAATTATTATATATCAAATATCATTTAAAATTGTTAAAATACATGAATTTTTTTCATTTATTCAAATATAATTAAAAAAATAAATTAATTTTTCTTTTAAATATTATCAATATATATTCAGAAAATTAATATTTCTTTCATTTTTATAGTTGTAGATCATTTATTTAATGAAATAAATATTTTTTTCATTAATTCTCCAAAACAACTATGTAGGATTCTGTATTCTCTCATAATTATATTTTTAAAACATATTATTTATATTTATGCTTTAACAGATGAGTTGATTTTTTTTTCAAAACATGCATTTAAAATATGTCATGAAAAATTATTATAGACGAATTTTCTTTTGAAAATAGATATAAATAGAATAATAAACCAACAAAAAAACATTTTTCTATACTCGTGATACATGCATATTATGACCATCACAATTAACAAGGATAATTTTGTATGTTATTTTTTTACGGCCCTTGTTGAAGATGAACCACACATCACATATATTGTGTACATTCCTTATAGATGGATGATATTATATATGGAATATTAGTTAATTATTATGAAATTTACATTTCAACATACAATATACTATGATAAAATCTCTATTATTATATTATTATAATATTTTTATTGACTGTAAAAATAATATCCATTATATTATATATAATTTATCCTTTCATTATTATTTGAGATATTTTAACAAACCTTTGAAAAGTTATTATTAATTGTTTCATGTTGAATTAATAGAGTTACATTATTAGATGATATAATCATCACATTCTATTATGATCATATCATTATATAATAATCAATAGAAAATCTCAATTTAAGGAATATATTGACTAATTATTACATATTTGGTCATTTGGTTTAAGTTTCAAATGATTTAGAATTCCTATTTTTTGGATATACTTTTAGAAATAGTTTTTTAGGCATATTCTTTGTTTATTATTTATAAAAAGATAATGTTAATAATATATTAATGAATTTATTTATATATTTTTACTATGCTTGTTCTTATAGAAAAAAATTTATAATATCAATAATACATTATGGAGGAAATTAATGATGTTTTATTAATTCCATGTACTGGTAGGAACATGAGGGAGTAAAAACAGAAACAATATTTTTATTAAATGTCCTCTTTCAAACCTATTCATATAATAGAATAGATGATGAAAAAAAAATTCATTTTTCTCTTTAAAATTTATCTCACACATCCAAAACGGGAATATAAAAATAGTAGAAGAGTTTATGTTTCTGGGTTCACTAAAGAACATTAGAGTGAAGGATCAGTTTAAAATTATTTCTATAAATCAATGAACTATTTTATGATGGGAGGATAAATCATTAATCAGATTATAAAGAATAAATTTTTTGATGTTATGATAAAAATATATTCTTCATTTACTTATGATAAGTGGAACATTCATATATTTAATTGAATAGTAATTGTCCACTATTTTTACTCAGTTGCTGATGTGAATTATAAAATAAACTGAAGGAAATGGAGAATAATTATTTTATAAATGTCTTTATATTTGTACATAGGTATGTGATCCATAAGAAAAGGACCATAATGCAACTCACCAATATCATGTAGTGCATCAATACAGTGGACTAGGGGTGGTTATTGAATCCTTGATTCATAATAAAATTGATGTATATCATAATATCTATTTCATTTTATTTATTAATTATTAGCCCATTAAATATTTAACTAAATATTCACTTTCACTAAGTGGTATGTTTTAAACATATATATATATATATATATATATTAGAAGTAATAAATTACCACCCCTTTTGAATATTTTCTAAAAAATTCATTTGTAAAATACCTAAAACATGAAAAGTAGTATTTACCAGTAGAAACCATGTCCAAACACAAAGAGATGGTCCATAACATAATCATAACTACATAATGTGAAAAATATCTATCATTTATCAAATGATGAATTTCCAATATCATCAAATTTTTGAAAACAATTACCAAATTTTTTAGAAAATATACTTATCATGAATCAATAAGAAACAATATGTGTTAATTCTATTAGGATGTCCCAAACCCATACTTTGAAAAATACCTATCACAAGAAAATATTCCAGTCATTAATTTTTTAAAACTATCTTGAAGTACATATCCAATGAAAACAAAATCAATGGATAAATATTGTGAAGAATAATAGAGTAAGAAATAGTGTATTAGACTCAAATCATCTATGAAATATTCATAAAACATAACTCCATATAATGGTAATTTAATTGTAAATGGGTGGATAGATCCCCCTAGGTTTTCCACATTAATAGAAAGAAAGAGTGGGTTAGGACATAAAATCTTGATGCTTGAAATTTTATTTTACCGTTTTTTAGAAAATCAATTGTGATATTTGGTTTGAAGAAATAGATTTCGAATAAATATTCCATCCTTTTATTCCAAACTAAATATGCCTTACCATTGTGTATATTTATGGGAACATGGTTTTCCAAATCATTCCCCCACCAATCTAACTTTACCGGACACAAATTTCAACTCCAACGATTTGGACACAATGTTTATCCAATTGTATGCCAGCTATGAAACTCCCGATTAGTTAAAGGTTTACCAAACATGGTTTCCTCAAGAAGTTCCCTATAAACATACACAATGTAATTTAAATATCCTTTATGAAAACAAATTCCACAGTATTTCCCTTATAGGTCATTATGGTTATACCAAATAAAGGGTAATATTTTTGTCATAAAATAAAAACCATTTACAAAATAAAATATCTATCCAAATGCTATTTAAATTAACTAGAGAACCTAATACCATTCCATATAGTAATTTAATAATCCAAAACACATCCTTGAGATTCTTCAACCCTCATGATTAATTTCTAAATCCCATTTTTTAAATATCTGCCCTACTCCATGATCAAAATATAAATATCACCTAAGATTCAAAACTCATAATGATGCATGTAATTAAAATAATGACACATAAGAGTAAATCAAGGAATATATAATAATTAAATGATTATTAATATAAATTATTATTATTTTTAAATAAATATAATATATTATAATGATTGTAAGAATGATAAAATATGATGATATCGAAGAGAAGACCAAGGTTTCAATTGATATGCATGATAATTTATATGATCATGTAAGGTAATATATATATTTTTTGGGAGTATGTTATATTAATTGGGGTGATTTTGTACTATTAATCAGGGAGTAAATGTCATTATGCTATGTAATTAAATCAATTATTCATTTTATGGATAGATATTTGATATTAAAAGGAATATCACACCAAGATGTGGAACATTATGTAATGTGAGCGTGAATATTGGAGATGCACGACATTGTTTTTGCTGTTGCGCTAAGTGAAAATAAAGACATGAGTTTTGGGAAACTATTAATATAACATTTTAGAAGATTAATGTTTGGAAATTTTTGAGATTCAATAGAGTATATTTTTTATCCATTTATGAGGATTATAGGAAATTTGATTTTTAATTATACCAATGAATATATAAAAATAGATCAAATAGATCCAATTTTTATATAGTTTTCTGAAATCCAAATATAAAAAATTCATTGTTGTGATTAACTATGATCCTATTTATTGAAAATGGGAATATAAATTAAAAAATTAAGGAAATATATCAACCTACATAATATATGACGATGACTATTTTTTCAATTTATGGAGGCATATCAAAGGAAATAATTTTAGAGGAAATCAAATTCTTATATTTAATATCAATAGTCTCAATCTTTTTGATGAATATGAATAATTTCTGAAAAATATGATGATTTCGTATAATTTTAATCAACCTTAAGGTGATATTATAATATGTATAATCATTATAAGGCTCACTAATGAAGTGTAATAAGACTATATTTTATTTGATAAATATTTCACACTATTTGATTTTTATTGATATAATAATTTTATAACATTAAAAAATTTATATATAATTACCTTATAGAAGATGATAACCCTTTTTCAAGATGACGATTCCCTGTTTCATGTTGTATAATCTTGATGTATAGAACACTATCTAATTTATGATGGATATTGGAAACAAAATATATATACTAAATTGATATAGTATAATGAAATTTTTATGAGATAAATACATATTGGAAATTTTATTCTTAATTAAGGATGATAAATTCCCATTATAGTCACTTTACTAAAATAATGGTTAACTATAACTCAGGCTCAACCTAATAATTGTATATACATACTCACCTATATTTTTTAATACATTTTAATCCTTATGTGATGCAGTTATTTTTCAATTACTAATTTCCATGTGGTGTATTTTATTTGTCTCTATATCCAATAGATAATTTCATATTAATATATATAGATATTAAAAAAATTATATAAAATAATAATTATTTAATCTTTTATATATACTAAATCACACACAATGGGATTTCATGATCCCCTAGTCATTAAAATATAGATCGATAAAAATGGGCTTTTGAGGCATGTTAAGTGGAAAAATAATAAAAATTATACCATAATTAAAATATATATTGGAATGGTCCTTACTTTATTGTGAGAATATAATTTTTTATTATTTATGAGGCCTTAATATTTTTTCTCAAAAAAATTGATCTTATACTCTCTTTATAAATTTCATTAAAGATTTCAAAAATAATTTTTCTATCTAAAATAAATATATTAAAAGGTTTTCAAGAAATAAATATTGAATACAATAATTTTAACACATTTTTTTCATGTCATGTTATTAAAAATAAATTATAATCCCAAAAACTCATCAATTTATTTTTTATAGGATAAATAAGACATTATTTTATATTTATAGAACCATATAATGTGAATATATTTTAACTACTAATTTTTTGAAAAATGATAATAATAAATCAGGATATATAATAAAAATGTTTCTAATAATGAATATTAATTAGAAATATTTAGGGGATATAAAATTATGTAAATCCAAAATTTCAATACATTAATCATTTTTAATATAATGTTTATTTCATAAATATTAAAGACCATCATCATAAATATGACCCAAAATGATGATAGAAAAGTATTCATTGGTCATTATAATACATCTAATGTTTATATATTTTTAAACAAATAATTCAAACATATTTGAAGAATGTATTACATTTTAGTTTTATGAAATGTATCCGTTTAATTTGAAGAATGATTCCATAGATATCCAATTTGATTCATTTAACAAAATTTCACTTGATTCCTTTACCAATAGTAAAGTGGATTATAGTGATGAATTTTTCATATAGAAAATTGTACAATGAGTTAAAAATGGAAAACCTAAGATTTTGCTACATAAAAATCATATAAATATAAAATGAAATCCATTATATTTTTTTAATAGTTGTTTAGATTAAAATGTTAAGAATACAATGTGGGCATGAAATATAGTTTATTTTTCTATATTTCTCTCCCATAATTAAATTAAAACCATTGATGAATCCATGAGTTATTGAATTTAAGTTTTATCTACAAATAATGTTTTGAATTGGTTTTTGAGAAAATATATTCGGAATTAGTTGATGTACCATAAAATTACTACAGTAATGTAAAAAATGAGTGTTTAGAAAAAGATAGATGATCGATGTGTGAATACTAGGAATAAGGATACAGTATTGATTTTTTTGTAATTTGGTTGATGGAATTGATTTTGATGTATCATTTTCCACTATTTTTACATTATAAACCATTATGATATTATTTTCAAATACATTCCATATGATTTTAGAATTTTTCAACTACGTAAAAATGAATTTTTATTTTCATGGTTTTTTTATGGATGATTTTATCTTAAAACATAATCCTCATTTTCAAATCATATTTCCCAAATGTTATTTACAAACAAAAAAATGAATTTTACGATCATAAATTATAACTAGTAGCATTGTATGGGCTTCAGAACTATTTCTATTATTTAATGGTTTTTACAGGGAGGGATTACCAAGAATTACAAATGAAAATGTCATCTATAAATATATATTTTGATAAAATATATGTTGAAGATGTAATTTTTAGTTTAATAAACTTGGTAATGTGTAATGAATTTTATAATCTATTGTATTAAATTAATGTAATGGTAATTTTTTGAGAGTTTATATTCATCAATGGGTGTCAATTACTTCCAAATAATAGTAATGTGTATTTTCAATGAATGTACACATATGATTTAATGAAAAATATTATATTTGTAAAAGGTAAATGCAATAACCTGACCCACCAGTGTCTCTGACATGACTAGCGCAAGCCCTCCTCCAATATTCCATGGGTTGGTGACAAATTATGTGTAGAAAAATCATAAAAATTGGAGGTATTATCCTAATATACCTATACACATGAACAGAAAACTAAGACCACATGATGATGAAATTTAAAAGAACTGAATACAATGGATATTTACATCTATAATCTAATAATATAATATGACAGTATTGAACTAAAACCAACAAAGTGGAAAAATAAATTCCCAAAAAAAACAATAATGTGGTTAACCATCTCTAAGGGATACGTCGACAGTAAAATAAAAGAACCCCAAAACACCTCAAGCTGTCTAGATTACGATATTCTACACCCACAATACATCAAACAAGGAAACTGTCGAAAGGGTTTTCATCTGTATGAGAAATGACATGTGATAGAAGATCCCATGGAGGGTTGAGTATAAAAATACATAGTTGGAGCCCCATAAAATAAAAAACAATAGGAATCATGTATATTCATCTCAATACAATGAGATGAAAAACAATTTATAAATGAAAATGTCAAGATATAATCAGGAAGCTTACTGTTCCACTAGGTGTTCCCAACTATCTACTAGCCACAAAATTCCCCAAGAATAAATGAACATTCTAGAATAACACCTCCATGATCTATTTCATTACTGAATAATCTCATCATAGAAATCATTATCAATTTTTCCCACCAAAGGAAGTACAAAAGTCTTAGAAGACCATGAAACATAGATATGGGGTAACACAAAAAACCATTGGGGCATGTAACAAACCTAATCTGGGACAAACTGATACATATAAAAAATTAAACCAATAATAACTACGAAACCTTACAAATGACCAAATAGTTGGGGGCATCAACATTCTACTCAAGGTGGTCACTCCAATTCAAGAAACCCCACCTAGTTTATAAATATGATAGAGGATCACACTCTAGTTACATAGAGGGACACTAAGAACTCTATGTTTGAGTCATATTCTATATTGTATCGAAACACATAAGTATGTTTTTAATTACACATTACGGTATGGACAAAGTGGAAAACCACTCAACCAATACTAGTTTGAACTAATGAGATGGAGATCACCAATATTTCTAAAAGGTAGTAAAGGACATGTATAAAGAAAAAATAGTATTTCCTACACAACTTGGATCTTCTTGTGAGGTACTACCTAACCGGTTAGCTAATCGTAAAAAAACATGGTGTTGATTTAGAGTAAATGAAGTATAATGATCACTTGACACCTTTTATATGTCAGCTAGATTTTTTCTTATACTTCAGGTCGTGCCAAGTGGACCTGGCCATGTCTGTGTCTACGTACATGACATGTACATGCATATCTTCTCCTATCCATGACAATGTACCATCATAATTACATATTGAGTCACTTGAGAAGGTCACATGCCTATAACCATGTTAAATGGGATGTGATATTCAAATCCTGTAGAAACCCTAGAGATATAGCAATGGGGTCCAACATCGCATTTAATCTATATGTATATTCCATATATAAATGGATTTTTTTAGATCCATCATCATATTCCTCCATGTTTTTCTCACAACATCGAAGCCACCACCTTCATTGGAACATGAAAATCTAGGGTTTTCCATCCCATGACATTATCGACTACTAGGATGTGGATTCAAATCCACTAAAAAACAACGTGATAATCCATTTGTAATAGAACATTAATATTAGGAAGAAAAGAAATTGAAAATCCATCATATCCATTACCAGTCATCATCTTCTGTAATTTTAACATAATCATGCCCTCGATCAGGAACTACCCTTTTTGTATTGATATGTTGGTCTGAATAAAAGTTGATTAAGGTTAAAATATCGGGAAATTAGTAAAACTATATTCCAAATGAAATGCACACGATGATCATGGGAAGAAAAATGGATAAAACAAAATGTCATGAGATATGGGGAGTTAACATTGGCCATTGTTCATTAGGACATGATCCACTATATTTGTATTGATATTTTATGAGGTATAGATAAAAAATGAATAGTAATACATAAATTTAATATACCATAAATATCCAAATCAATTATGTTTATGGAATTGATACCCATATGACCAGGATAAAACAATGGGACAAAAATCTCAAAATCAATCATCCTAACTCGAATTTAGATCTATCAATAACAACTAACATTTCTCAATTTCCATTGTTCAGATGATCCAAAAACTCTATAGAAAAAATGATATTTGATCCAATTTCAATCCCCCATCAATTATCAGGATCTATCTCTATCCAACTCTCGAGATATCTAGTGCCTTGTGACAATTCTTGAGAAATTTATATAACTACGTACTTATAGAAAATGATAGTATCTCTATAAAATAAAATAATTTAAAATAATTATACAATCTATTTTATTTATTTTGTTTTGGTAATGAATTTATCAACTACACCCAGTTGTGACAATGTTTGTGTCACACCTAAGGTAAAACCAACATTCTAAACTGAATAGTGCACATTGATTTCTGATTCATGCACCATGTCTATGAGTTACTCATCTTTTTTCTAGAAAACTATGCACTGTTTTTATTTCATTTATTTTTTATATTTCAAACTAATAATTTGGGCACCCGATGACATAAAATCACAGATCATCTCATTTCATGGTCCTAAAAATATTCATAATAATACCTAGAAAAACACTAAAAATTTGGTTCCTTAAATTATCCCATCCTTGAAGATTTAAATACTATAAAGAGAAAATTATACTAAAAATGAGGGTATTGGAATTTCATATGGTTCAACAGCTCATAAGTTCCCTACTAAGGGTTCCAATGTAGCCACCATACTTGATCTGGGATAATTAATCTTCCTTCAAGAATCAACTCCCACTGATCCTAAATAACAATTGGTTATTCTAAAATATTAGCTCCATTCTCAATATCTAGGTAACCAAATATGATCACATACGACATGTCATGGATGTATATACTCATCTGCGATAGACTATGTTATGAATTTGATACAACTATTACAATAGAGCTAAGTAGTACAAAATCAGGCCAACCCTATATAGTATCTGGAAATGGGAAATGAATCTTAAATATAGATTCCCACCCCTCAAATCCTTTTCATTAAATGTTATGTTGAGACCCTGAGTAAGACATGGTAAACCTCATCAAACTCCAGAGGCCTTAATCATCAATTTACATAACACATCATATAGCTCAATGTAGGTATTATTTGCTTCCAGATGATCTTCACTTTCTCTATTGTAGATTTTATCAACTCTATTCCCAGATGTGGTGACTCGCCAAGATATTTTGAACAAAGACATGACATGCATGTTTTCCTATAAAAATTCTAGAATGGTTCCACAAAAATTGTGGAATCGTCTCTATTGTTTTATGAAAATGGCACCAAAGGTAGATGATCATCCCAACTAAGGCCAAATTCCATCATGAAGGCCCATAGAATGTATTAAAATAATTGTATGGTCCACGTAGTCTGGCTGTCAGTCTGGTGGTGAAACATCATTCTCAATCATATCTAAGTCCCAAATTCATCATATAATTATATCTATATTTGTGACATGAATAAAGATTCATGGTCTGAAATGATCATCGAGGGAACTCCATGGTGTAGGACTATCTCTGACACATTGAGGAATCCCATCTCTTTAACTGTACTCTACAATCAAATGTATATGAAGTTCTCCAACACGGTGATTTATTCTACGATCAAAAAGATGGAATCATTTACCCTAGACATACATGATAACCTTGTTATGATATCGATGTATATCTCATTACATATACCTTATAGAGCCTAAATGGGTTGTCATAAATAGTATGGAATACAGTTCTTAATAATCACTGGCTAACAAGTGAGGCATCTGGAGCAAAAAAGTTCCACACAACCCCTCATACATGAGCACTAAAACAAACATCAGATGTTATGGTACATATTTTAAACACTCTAATGTAACACCAAAGGGTATGCATGAAACTCCAATATCAACTCATCCCTCAACATCAATTGTACAATCATCCATCCTCTAAAATACTTAACTTTCTCCCCACCTTCAGAATATCAATAATGAGAATGTCTAATAGATATCTGAGTATGTAAGGTCACATTGTATGTATCTTCTTGTTTTAAATTAATTAAATAATATAAAATAATTGATGTTAATATCATTAACTACAGATATGAATCACAATCTATATGCACTAATGAAATTAGTAATGTGGATAACTACTCTGAAACCTTTTCCAATAATTGATAATAAAATCTGTTCATAGAATCTACCATCATGTTTCCCATCCCTAGAGTATTGAAAATCTCAATGTAATTTCCTATAAAAATAATATCCATAGCCTTGGTCTCACGTGAAGATACTTATATGTGAAGAGATACATTAGACTCTTATGGTAAGAGTTGATAAAAATCCACTCAACCTTCAGGTATTTTTACCACATATTTCGGGAAAATACTAACACCAGTATGTTAATATCATTGATTGTGTGTTTATTATCTTTTTTTATCAACTCAAGTGAACCATAGGCAATCACCACCTTCAAATACATCATAAAAAACTATTCCAGGTCCTTGATTCACCAAAAAACACAACATACTCAACACCCTTCCCTATATATCTCATGATGCGAGATCTGTAAAACTATTTTAGCATATCTTGAATGCAATCATGGAAAATTTCCATCCACATAAAAGGCTACCACTTTTGGATTAAAACTTCTAAGGGAGATGTCACTCAAGAGAAAATGGGTACAAACCTTTGATATTGCACTTACAACCCACGTAGACTTCACTACTCTATAAATATTTCAGGTTTCTCAAAAGATATGACTTCCCCAACATTTTTCAATTCCGTTGATACTCCTTCCCCTATGATAAAGTTTAATATTATGTGGACCAATCATATCGAAAACATTCCCTTCGAGAGAAATAAATAATGTTATTTTTATCGTAGTGTGTCTAGGACCATCCTGAAATGTCTCGTGTTCTCCTCATAAGATTCCCAGTTTAATATGTTATCATCAATTAATACTGACATAAACTGGTGAATTAAATTATAAAATAACTTGTTCATGTGTCACATTGACACTATTTGTGAGTTTTTAATGGATAATTACATCATAAAGTACTCATAGTGACTGTTTCAGCAACTTAATTTTTTCTTGATTATATCCTGACCTCATACTCACACCAAGTGATAGAATGAGCTAATGTCAATCCTTGAGATACATCATTACCATATCAACTTGTGAAATCATTTATTGATCCTTATTAGTGGATACATATTATTCATGGTAAACTATTACAATCTTTTGTAATCCAAAAATATAATCAAACTCCCACCATAATTCATGGAAAATAAAACCTGCATTGTCTAGGGGAAACAATAGGTCTCACAATTCCCTTCTCTTGTATGTCCTCCAGATGAACCCACAACACTTGAAACTCTTACAGAACCATATGATATTTTCTTTTAGAAATTGAGGTCATTCAAAGATGCAATACGATGCTTAATTCTCTCTTTTGGTGGATAGATAGGCCAATAAATTTATTATGAATGATGTCCTCATACTCTGCCACCACCGATGGAAATAAGAAGATAATAGAATCCACTAATCCAGGAGTCTTGGTATCCAACTAGTGGGTAATCAACTTCACTTACCTATTCTTGAGATCATCCTACCCTACCAAGTTATGCTTTTCAACCAATAATAAATAATTAATCCCATTAGTGAATATAATCCCCATCCCCTACAAAAATTGATTTATATGGGCATGTACATTGGATAACTAGTCCATTAAAAAGATGATTTCATAAGGATTAATCACTTCCATAAATATTTCAAATATAAAAATATTTCCTCCACGAATAAATTCCCATTATAGGTATAACGGTGAAATTTCTGAATCCCATCCTCTTGAAGTCTCCAACACAAGTGTCTAGGAAAAGACTGAACCCTAATCTTTATGCCTCAAACCAGATAAATGGAATTATATAAATGATACATACTAATCTTTATCAATACTAATTATAAGGTTGAAAATCTATATATCATACCGTTAATCATCCCAAGTTCTCTAAGTCATAACCCACAATGGATTTTAGTCGGCCTCATTCCTCACCACCAGGTCATTGAGCCTGGCATGGACACCCTGATGTCGGTGGTTGTAATAGATCAACCTCTAACAACCTATAGATTATTTTCGAGCCCCTCCTAAATATTGTTGTCCAATTATTCCACCTTCAAACATCCTCTACCATTATTTCGATGGTCCCTCAACCATCACTCAATTTGGTTCATGATGGGCCAGACAATCCAGAGCCATATGTCCCTGACCATCTCCGTAGTAACACTGTGTATCCCTCAGTTTATGTGAGCCATCTCTAGATCCATTTACCAAATAACCTATGTCCTGGTATTTCCTCCTAAATCATTTTTCATTCTTTAATACTTGTGAATCCGTTCGGCTATCGTCTATCATGTTCTAATATCTTGGGTTCCTACTACCTGCACCCACTCCTCGTGCCTTCTTTTCTAATAATTTTTCCACCGCCATTACCCTCTATTGAACCCCATAATAATTACAAATGCAATGAGATTCCACTAAATCCTTCATGTATAGATTTAATCCTTTATCAATGTACTATGATATAAGAAATGATCTTGAACTGTATCCATGGAGTGTTGTGGGAGATGAAAAATCCTTGATAAGAACTCCATCATGGTAAAATATTCCTACAATAGAAGAATAAGAAGATCTAAGAGAATAGTATATATGTGGCTTA
This sequence comes from Viscum album, assembly GCA_963277665.1. NCBI lineage: Eukaryota > Viridiplantae > Streptophyta > Magnoliopsida > Santalales > Viscaceae > Viscum > Viscum album. Next base: position 1,129,576,268 of record OY728120.1, read on the forward strand.
TATAAATTCCCCCAGAAGAGATTCTCAATGTATGACTAGGATATATATGTCTCGTTGTTTGACTAAATAACTAAACTCCATCACCGAATAGAAAATACATAAAGAAGGGTCACCACAATTAGTTCCATCTGATATTTATTCATCCTTACAAGGTTGGAAATGTGGGTGATTACCGATAGATATTCCTCATCCACCTATGGGTATTGATCACCCAGAAATCTACTTTTTTACATCCTATGGGACTTGTTCAGTTCACAAAGCCTTCATGCATCATCAACCGACATGAACAACACTATCTACTGCTCCACAAGAGGTGGTATAGTTCATAAACCATCTCTATGGGATATCTATAGTATATTATCATATATTTAAAACTCTTTATTCGGAAATAAATCCTCCTGATCACAGAATGGAATCATGGATATCTTTCATCACAGAGGCATCCATAAATAAATCATGATATAACACGGTCAAATACTATATTTTTTGAGATGATTGATGAACAATAGAGAAACCACATCCCACTCTTATATTATTCATTTAATAATGTCTTAAGAACCCACTGTCTACATGTATCTACTAGAATGGTTGTTGATCATAGTTTTGTTGTTTCGATATGTCGGCTCCCACACCAACATAGGAGTCCCTGTCCTCAATGTCGAACTCAGAACACTAGAAAATTTTACCCCAAAAAATATCAAAGACATTGTTCTAAAGGCCAAACTGACTCCATTGATTCCACAATATCAAAATCTATCCCAATGACATTTGAACAATGAGTACCCCAATCCAGCCACCAATAGGCCATGGGATGGTGACTAGTGTCAAGTAGGAATAACACACAAATGGGAGGGATTATCCTAATTTTTCGATACACAAGCTCACATCTCCAGTCATGGAAAATATTGAATTGTAAATAAACTAATACCAATGCATTCATAAATCATTAATCCCACAATATATTATGAATCTAAAGTACTCAATGTGAAAAAGGGACAAATAAAATCCCAACCAAAAACACTAATGAATCTAGCCTATTCTAAGGGATAGGACTATGATCAAATGAATGTTTTAAAAAAACACATAATTAATTCTATCTCAAGATATGGTACACCTTCTCTGCATCCTTAAAGGAAACCTTCAAAAAGGATAGTGTCTACATAAGACATGGCACATGCCGACAGAGATGTTGTAAGGGTGAGTATAAATATGTTTTGTAGGACACATTGAAAACACTAAACAAAATGAATCATATATATTCCATTCAATAAAAGGATATAAAAATAAATTTATAAAAGAAAAACAATAGATATACATAGGAAGGTCACCACACCACCATGTTTTCATAACCAAATACTATACATTGGATTGTACTCAAGGAAATTCATTTTATAGGAGAAGCCACTCCATAAGACATTCCATTAATACATAATCTCATCTAAGTTGTCTAGATCATTAGTCTGTTCCCAATAAATCTAAATGTTCTCAGAAGACCCTGATTGTTTGATAGGGAGTCATTCCCAGAAATTTTTGATGGCACCATGAACCTAATCTAGATCAACCTACTACTTATTAGAACGTATCCCAATGATACCAACGAAACATGGAGACATTTTCCACTTGATCGAAGATTAATGAACTACTCAAGGAGGTTATTCTAATTCCAAAAACATCACCTATGGGTGTAAAGAGGATAGAGAATCACACAATAGTATCACTAAGGGAGACCAAAAACTCTATTTGAGACTTGGCATGCATAGGTGAATAAAATCCATAGTTATTGACATAATTATGCAATGTACCATTTAGGTTATGAACCATGGAGAACACTACTCAACCAACACTAGTATGAACTAAAGATATAAGGAGCACCATGCTGTCTTTATGGGAGTACACAACCTGTAAATACAGTACACATTATGTCTATCTCAACTTGGATATGACTATATGATTTTTAAATACTCGACTAGTAAACCTCAAATAAATGAATTTTATATATAGTACAAGACTGATAAACATCATTTGTAACCCTTCCCTTGTCAACCGGCCGTGTCTATGTACCATTGGTTTTCCTATGTAGACTATGCGATGTATTTTCCTATTTACAAATGGGTGTGTCATCATTTAATCTAAAATACATGGAATGTATCCAATGAAGAGTCCCATGGAGTGTGACCATTTACCATGGAGAGGGATTGTTGACTCTATTAGAAACCCCAGCTTCACATCACAATAGTCCCACAAGGTGTGTAATCCCATAATACATGCATTGTATGTCAGGATTTTTATGATCCCTCGTGATATTACACTATTTCATCATACATGATTCTGGAGACATTACACTCATCAATACTTGATGATCTTTGGTCATCGGGAACTTACCATCAACAATTGATGGAATCTGAATTTTAATTCCCTCAGAAAACATCATGGTGAGCCATCAATCATTGTATCTCAAAACATAGAAGAATGGAACTTGATTATACTTCTAATCCATCTCTAATCAACCTCTATCATCATCACACCTCAATATCAAAAACAATCATGGGTCGAACATGTTCAATTTATATGTCATTATGAAGAAAATTTTCAAAATGATAATATACTATGAATTTCATTAAAACATGGCCTAATGGAATTTCTCTCAATGGGTGTTCAAAAATTAGGGGGAAAACCCACAAAACATAATAAGTGAGTAATGAACTGTGGTATCTGTTCATTTTTCCTCGATCTATTAATGTAGAATTTAACAAGGACGATTAGTAGATAAAAAATGAACTATAATCCATTAATTTAATCTATTATCAATGAATGAATCAATGATATTCGATGAATTCATCCATTTTATATCAGGATAATATAACATAATAGAAAACTAAAAAATAGAACTCATTACGAGAGTTTGGAATGATTGTTTTTATAGAACATCACAATGCTCCCATTGTTGATGATAGCTAAAAGCCATGTTGGTTCGTTGATCAAACAATAGGTACCAAGATTTTATTATTCATCAAGATCACTCTAAAATGATCTATATAGGTCTTTGGGGATTGGTGGCAAACCCTGGGATATTTATGTAACCACATACATATATAAAAATTAATTCACTACATCAAATAAAATAAATTAATCAAATTAATAAAATTATTTTGTTCCAACAATGATTTTTTCTCATACACCACTCCCTGAATATTGTCATATCACTCCCATGGTGTAACCTACATTCTGAACTCGATTGTATCATTGAATTACATAGATTCTCCCTATCCAAGAGTTATTTCACATTTATAGTAAAACTGTATATTATTTTTAGTTAATTTAATTAATATATTTCAATCATTTATTCTACTAACATCATGCATGTGAATCAAAATCCTTCTCACTATATATTCATGAAAAATATTCAATACAATATCCAAACCAACTAAACATATAATTCATTATAGTAAAATATATGTAATGAAAATAAATTTTAATGTTATGAATGATATCGGTAAATATAGGAAACTAGTAGACCATAAGTTATATATATGAATTCATGATAACATGTTATATCATACTAATAGATGACCAGAAATCATGGTGTATACGTATCTCTATTATTGATTCCATCCAAACACAATAAATTATCATTTCAATGCTAGATAAAATATTTTATGGTTTCATGAATGTTATATTTGTCATAGTATCCTCTTTAAAAGTTAATCCTTTGAATTTGATCTAACTTCATATTCTGATATTGATAATTGTTGTTTTAGATATTTTCCAAATAGAAATTATGGAACCCATTATTTCATTGGATAATTATATGTTTATTGTTATTCTATGACAAAAAAACATGTTTTTTATCAATAACAAATAGTTAATGTATATCATATCATAGTTTTTGTACTCATTTTTAGTTGTTGAAGAAATATTAAATATATATTAGGTTTTATTTCAAAATTTTGAATATCATATATGATAACACAAAATGGTTCTAATATTTACTAAAATTAAAAAATATATTCTAAAACAAATAATATGGACAAAAAACATCATTTCTCTAAAAAATTACTCAAAAATGTGTAATTTAACTATTTATTTTTATACTAATAATCCGTAATATATATTCTGGAATCCCAAAGAATCTATCAGATTTTATTTTATCAATTTAAATTAAAGATTGAATTTAATTATACGAATTTATGGTTTATAGATTCAAAATATGCTCTTTTTTTATTTCTTGGTCTATAATCATATATATTTTTAATTTTCATTTAAATATTATTTTATAGTAATAATTTATTTTGAATATTATGTAACGTATATTTCAATCCTATTGTGCTAGATTTCTTTCTTTATAAATCCTATATATGTTTCTATTTCCCTCTATATTAAACTTTTGTAAGATATCAAATTGAATATCATAATAAATATATAATACTATTAATTTTCCATATGATTTTTTTAATTTGTTTTTTAGGAACATAAGGGGTATAGATACCCTGAGCGGGGGGGGGGGGGGGGGGTAATCAGAGTATGTATATTCTTTATGAAAATTATACCTACCCCACTAGATATTGGACACATTATTACAAGGGTTACTTTTGTCACTTTTGTGTTAATGATGATCTTATTCATACCTTATTTATCTAATGATTATGTTGCTTTTAATGTAATGCCGGAAAGAAAAAACACTTGATCACATATTTTTACTTTGTTCTCCGTCACTAGGCTACATCCAAGTTGAATACAACAATAATATTCCCCTATACCAAATACACTAATGATCACTGCCAATAATGTTTGGTCAAGATCACTTCTATTCCAAGGATCATGTCTTTTACAATGTTTATGGTCAACTAACTTCTTTCCCAAGGGTCACTATTGTTTTCTCTCACTCTCGTTCACTACTAGAGGATTGGATCACCTACTTCCTCCTACTTTTATCGCTATACTGGAAAGGATCCACTCACAGTTTATAGATTTGTAGGTCCCTTCATTATCAAAAATTAATATATCCTCCACTATATGTAGATTCTCTATTTAAGTGACCCAATCATCCCATGAGGAATACCCCTTTGGAACTGAACACTGAGAAATACCTCTTGAACTTACTATTCCACAGATCACAACTTTGAGAAGATACCTATTTTTCAATGCTCAAACCAGACCTCCCAATGTTCCCACCTCTACGCAATGCTCACACCTTTAGAGAGAACAATGATTCGTAGAGAACACTGCTTCACATAGCTTAATCCATCCTAGAGCTCAAGCCTTCAAAGAGAATAGGGAGTCTTAGAGCTCATGTCATCTTAGATAATCTTCCTTTGTGATGCTCTATGAGCCAATGTGAAACACCACTCTTCCCAAATCTCTCAAATACATAGATGTATTGATATTAGTCACATCTAGTATAGTCTTTCTGCAAATCAGAATCCTTTGTTTTAAACCAATCATCGTAGAGACCCCCTTGATTCATGAAATAAAAATGTATTTGGATTTTATCTCTTAAGCTTAGGTGGAATGAAGAGGTATGGCTTCTTAATTATTGGTGCGGTTGAATGCAGAGCTCCACTACTTCTGGAGTGTTTTCCAGATCGGTAAAACCCGTCTTTTTGGGACATCATCCCTTTGCAATGAACCCGTAGAATTTGTCATTTTTGCAAGGATCTTTATTAATCACTTTGTATCGTAGTCACAATTCCCCTTTGCAATTCTCTTCACCTCTTCCATTCATGAAGCTCTTCGTAATTGTAGAGCACAACATCAACATTCTTCATGTATTTGAGAAATCCAATTCATGAAGCCCATTTTCCCAAAATTCATTCCATTTCCATATTTTTATGAGATATTTATTGATATCTACTTTTGGATATTCTCACTAAACTCCAAATTTTGTTCCCCAAAAATTTGGAAGACAGTAAATAACGACACCACATTGTATCTATTCGCTTTGATCGACCTCTATATCATCCATTTGATTTTCATGTTTCTTTGTTAAAAAGTGTTGTCAAAAATATCTTTCAAACATGACAATCCAACATGAAAACATACTTTGTTAACAAACACAACCAACCTAAAAATGATGCAATGTTACATAGTGGGATTTTTCCCAATATTATTCCAATATTTTCATGTATAATAATTCAAATATCATGTATATATCTCTCCTTTAAATCCTGGGGACTGTTATTCCATTTAATTTTCCATTAATATTTTAAGAACTTGAAACCTAAATATTCTTTTAATTTTTTTAAAAGTAAAAGTGAACACATTACATAAAAAATATGAACCCTATCCTAATTGTGTTGATTAAATTTAAAATATGGGGATCAATTAAATATCAAAATCACAAGCTTCCACATTTTCATGCATGAAATGGAATTATATTTAAAAAGGAAGATAATATTTGGTAAATACATTTATTTCAATGAGATGAATATAACTAATTCCATTTCAATGAGTTTTTGAGTTATTATTAGATAGAAATCATGTTTAGTTAATAATTTTTTTCTTCTTTTTGATTAAAAATAAATTTAATAACAATTTCACGTTATTTTCAGATGTTTTGGGGTTAGTTTTAAAAACTATTAATAAAAGGGTTGATTCATTTAAAGCATTGTATCTTATTTAGAAATTTCATTGTCAACATTGATGAATATTGAAGTGTAGCATATCTCTATAAGACGTTCCTACAATGAATGTTGTTAAATAATACTCTATCAATTTTGAACAACTAATATAAAAATTGATATATTTTAACAATTTGTGCCTATGAAAAAATTCTTCTATATGTTCAAAAAAATAGTCCTTTAGCAGACGACATGGTACAGTTTGAAATATATTTTTCATGTAATGAACTTTATATACTTGGGTATAAAAGTTAAACATGTAAATATTATAATATATATTATTAGAGTGATTAATAATTATAGCCATAGAAAGAGTAGACTCCATAATTAAAATTTTGGTATAATTTTGGAGGTTATCATTTAATAGAAATATATTATTTGAAAGAGAAAAATATCTATAATTATTGTACCAAAATCGTTTTCTACTATTTTTTTGAATAAAATTAAACACATATACATTAAAAATAAATTTATATTTCTACATTAATGATAGAATATAACTATGGTGATTCAAAATAAGAAGAAGGAAACACGTGTTTAATAGAGGAATAAGATTTTTGGTCTACTGATGTTCCTCTTAATGATGTGTAAAAGGAAGGAGGAATAAACACAATGGAAACTAATGAGTTGGAAGACTGAATGATAATGGAATTTTAAGCCCTCTTGATGTTATACTGAAGGCTAGATATGTTTAGACAGAACCTCCACCTATATTTAATAATTCTGAAGATGATATTGAGAAAATTGAAAATATAATGAAAGTTACATTGAATGTTGAAACAGAAACTATTATTTTTTCTTTATTTCATTGATATAAATTATATATTTTATTTACGTTTTATTAGTGGAATAATATATTCTAAAAAGAAAATTTATATCTTATCTAAGGAATATGAGATTGTTGTTATGAATTCTATTATATATATGTATGAATATAAATATGTATGGTGGATGGATGATAGAATAAAGTAGAATGCCAATGAAAATGTTGATGTTATAGAAAGATATTGTATTTTCTAAAAATTAGATATGTTATTTTATGATGTAAATTTAAATGAAAATTATTTTTATGATTATACAGATTGGGAAAATGGTAAGAATGTACACTAGTTGATATTGAAGAATAATTGTATAAAGACCCAATTTAGAGGACTAGAGTTACTTTTAATATAGTTGAAGATTCAAATTTTGTTGAGAACCCACATCAATTATCTATATTGGTGTATTTTACATTAAAATAGTTTTAAGATGAAATATAAGATTTGATTAGTGGTTAAAATAGTAAGATGATAAGATAATGATATTAGAAGAAAAATATATTTCATTATAAGACATTGAAAAATTAAAATCATCTATGAATTTAGTAATATAATATAACGAGTTATGGAATTTGAGGGAGGCCAAATCAGTATTTTTTTAATTAAATAATTCCTATTAAGACATTTATTTTAAAATTTAATATATAAAAAATTAAATTAATGTAATAAAATTTTCTAAATTTAGTTAATATGAGTGATATCATTTATATTGGTGCACAATCTAAATGCCTTTATTATGTGATTCATACTCTTGAACAGTTGGTACCTTTAAATAATGATAATCTAGATGAAGTAAAAACAAAAATAAACCAAAGCTTATAGTCTATTATATTTGTGTCTAATAAATTATTTTAATGAATTAATTATGACATAAGAATATATTTTTGAAATATATGTGATGTGCTATGTGAAATAAATTATTATCTTTTTAATATTAATGATCGTGGTAATTTTTAATAAAAATCATTATCTAATGATAAGAATAATAAATATGATAATATTAGAGTGTTAGTTTCGTCTAAAAGGAATGATACTATTTCAATAATTAATTTATTATTTGTGTTATCAATTCATGATTATCATGAAATATTCTCCTTAACACCTTTGTTATAATCATAATGAATAATATTAAATTTAGGCCATTCCATATAAAAGTAAAAAATATGATTATAATGGATTGAAAATTATTATTAGTGATTTTAGAATAACTAATCCTATAACAAATATACTTTATATTATCTATTTATAGTTGATAAGTCAATAAATTATATAATTGAAAAATAATTTTTCATTGATACTTGAAATTAAAAACGTTTCGTAAGGGTCATTAGAATTATATTATGGTATTTAATATGGTATCATTATTGACTATAGTGGAGGAAAAAAATATTTAAAAACCTACCTATAAAATAATATTGGACAATATATTTATAATCTACAATATTTTTTTTGAAAAATATAAATGAGGACCATAATCTATTTTTGTTGATATAAACTGAGGAAACAATATGAAATAACTTTTGTGTTGTTAAATGAAAATTATATAACAAAAAGGATATGTATGGAAGGATATTGTATTATTATAGTGGATGTATATGTCCTAGACCACCTATTCAAGACCCTACTACTTACACAACATCGATGATTTAGAAAAACTTTAAACCTCGTGATCATTACATGAGTATACTAAAAATGACACAATATTCAATTGATGAAAAGCTATCTCCATAGAGTATCATCCCCTGATAGGTTTAAATTACCTTCCTGATGTGGCTCCAACTACTTCTAAACCAACTATTAGTTATTCCTATCCATAATACATTCATCCTACCCAAAAAAATCATTACCCATCCAACTCAAAGACCACTAATGTAATTACATATATGTTGATAATTTGGTTTGTTAATGTTATTATTCAGGAATTTCTTATTTTTTAAATTATAATATTAGTTACGTTTTAATTCTAAATATGATTATTCCATGTTTTACTTCGTCTTATTATCATATTCTAACAATTTAATTTTCAATGTTTAAAATTGAATCTATTATGTTTCTCTTTACAAAAATAATTTTTGATATCCTAAATGGGGGGGAATGTTTATTGACCCAAAATATTTTTTATATCTTATGATATAATGACACAATTATTCCATTTAAATATTTATAATATATATTAATTTTTTTGGGGGTACATAATGACTCAGGATGGGGTTCTAAGGCCCTAAGAGTCTAAGTTTTATTACCATATAAATTTTAAATATTTTAATATCACTCACACACAGTTTTTGTATAATAATGTAAAAACTAATAAATGGAGTCACATTTTAGATATATGATACTTAAACTAAATAGAGATCATGGGTTTTACCATAAGCGCACCAAAATATTTCAGGGAATAGGTGTTTGTCTTGAGCTACACCATTAGATAAATAGATAAATTGATTAAAAATATTTATATAATTGTTAAATTAAAAGTGTCCTAATTTTCAAGTACAAAGTCATAATATATAAAATTCAATGGGTAATTCCCATAACCCTATGAATTGATTGGATAATGTAAATTAGAATTTACAGATGTTGGATCATGAATCAATTATCATAATACCAAAACTATTTCTAATGATACTAGAGTTCTTGGATCATACCACTAATAAAAAAACAACATTTTTATTTATCAGTGATCATTCCTAAAATGTGGAAGGTAATTTTTGTATCGTTTGTTTTAAAATTTGGTTATAACATGATGGATGAAAATCACATCAACTAACAGATAGATTCAATGGTTGTTTATATTCATGAGAACAAATTTATATTAAATGTTCTTTAGTAATTGATATTTTTGTTTATTATATCCCATTAATCAAAATTATAAGGAAAAAAATAAAGTAAAAGCTAGAAAATTATTGTGGTTCAGTCCTCTACATTATTTTTAAGAGTTCATTCCCAATTTCTTTGTTCCTTAATCAATAAAAATTTCATTGTCTGACAGGTCAACCATGACACAATGATAGATTATTGTAAAACCATTAAAAAGTGTAGTATATTGAAACCTTAGTACTGAGATAAAGATCTAAGGATCCAACCATGTGTGTTGGTTATAGATAGAGATTCATGCATTATTAGGACCATATCTGAGATACCAATTCTCTTAGTTTCTCATCTAGTAAAAAATGGTGTGATGGGAACCAATTCCTAATTGGTTTGATGTTTGTAATCTTTCAATTAGTGATAGAAGGAATTAGTTGAATTGAGATCATAAATATGTGGTGGCGATCATTTCTAGAAAGAATGAAGGAGGTTTGGTTAATACATATAGAAAGACTTGAATTTTTGAAAAATTCATAAATACACAATGTTTATTCCTATAAACACCCTCTTTGTAGTAAGCCTTCTACTATTCTGGTGATTACATGTAGAGAAAGTTATGACACACTGTGTGAATTTTGTCACACTACATGTGACCATTTACAAGATTCTAGGCTTGTATCTTAGAGAGTACATGGGAATATACATTGATAATAATACCAAAAATAGGTGAGTTAAACAGAAACAAACCTATAATTGAAAATGTATTGGTATAAATGAACTACCCAATGTACATTAGAAAGACCAGATGTACATGTGAAATGATAGGCAACAAACTCATTTCTTCTTCAACTCTACATGTTTCTTAACCCTAAAGTATGTACCATTTATTTAGAGGATTATATTCTATGTGAGTTAATGAGGAAAAAGAATTCCAATAGTAAATGATAAATTTTAATTACCTCCATGTAAAATCAATGTACTTATTTCCATAATAGTTTTGGTTATATGTATCTCTTGTGTAGGATATGATCTGTTGAGTGTGATCCATTGGTCCAACCCAATGATTGTATAATGTTTCATATCATCCTAAGAATAAGATGGTGATACCCTTTGTGGGATACATATCATATAGTTTTCCTGGTATCCCCCTATGAGGCTTTGGGTGGGACCCCATATCATACATTATTCACTAGATAGGGGTTTTTTCATTAGTGCGAACATTGTGATTAGGGTATCCATACACTATCTATAATATTGATTTAATATGGTTTGTGGTGTCCCCTTGTGGTCATTGGTTTCATCCCTTATTTGGATGTCAACATATTCAAAGTTTTAGTGAGTTTTTCTTAGCTGAACTAAATAATAATAAAATGTTGGATGGGTACCTTCAGTCGAAACATACCTCAAAGAGTGATTTATTATAGATGAGGGTTATTGTAAATCCTTAAGAGGAATCAAAGGAAAAGTTATTTTAGAGACCCCTTTGAGACATACACTCTGTTATGAGATATCTGGATTATTATGAATATTCTTGTTGGTTTTTATCATATATTGATATAAATTCTATTAATTTGGTGATATGGATACACTTTTTGATTTATATGTGGTTATTTTTGGGTGTCATATTTGGTATTATTATACTAATCCATGTATGGGTTCTTCCATAAAATTTCATGTAAAATCAAAATGATTGGTCTTTTAGAAGAGTTCCTGGAGGACTCGGATAATGTGGAAAATATTGAGTTGGACATACCATGGTTGAACCAGGTGTTGTATTTTGAAATAGTCCCCATCCTTCTGAGAAGGATGCACTATTTTTCACTATTTACAAGCTTATATTTCCCAAATTTTATTTTCTCCAATAGTTTTTTCATAATTTTATCTTAGGTAGTTAATATTAATGGATTTTGGTATCAGGGGTATTTTCCATTCTAAATTGTATGGGTATATAGGTCCCTTTGCATTAGTACAATAATCAAATGAGTCTGACGTGTGTGGTAAGACCACATGGCACTGGTCTCCAACTCCTGGCCCCTTAGAGGTAGGAATAGGGTATCACAATCATCTTATAGAATTATAGGATGGAATTAGGGGGTAGAATAATGATAGAGTTTAATTTGAGTGGTGTCTATATTAATACCATTGTATGGTGATTATTTAGCTGTGAGATTTTTTAAGCATTTATATAAATACTGTTAATGTGTTTATCGTTCAGCTATCATTAAAGGAAATCAAGTGTTTCTATGGTGGATGAAATATCCATTTAGTATGACACTAAAAACCTATTTATTGACTTGATACATGATGGGACTAATTGCAAGGAAAATAATTGTTTAGTGAATCATATATGAATATTTGATGGGATCCAATTCCTTTTTATTCAGCTCCCTAGGTATAATCGTTAACCATGGTACATCCTACTTATTTTAGTATTCCTTTATAGATATTTAACTACAATATTTTTCTATTTTATCCAGAGGATGGGCTACCAAATGATGAGGAATTAGTACATGTTCCAATAAAAGAGAAGGTACCTTTGTGTGGTTTGATGGGGTTTCCACCACTAGTTGAGTAGTGTGTTTCAATGATAGTACCAAATAAGAATGTGTTTAGGATGAGAAAAATCCTTGAGTTTAAGAGGTAGGGACCACCTATTTATAAGTGATAACCAGTACCCTATGGAGAAGAAGAGTTTCTAGTGGAAGTGACCCATGTTTTCTAATATGTGAGGATACCACCATATCATATGGTGGTCTAATCAACAAGTCTTCATCAGTGATCCTTATAAAATTGGTCAATTTAATAGATTTAAACAAATAATTTTATATTTTTCCCATAGTACGGTTTCAATTATCTATTGATTATATTGATCGGTCAAGCCACATTATGACCTGTTCAAATCTTTGAGCTTCAACAGTTACAATAGTGTAGCATGACTTTGAACGAGTATTTGGTGTAGATTAATGACCTCTTTTCATACTATTTGGATATGTCTCTGAATGGAAAATTCTAATAATGTAATTTCATTTGATAGTAAAATTTATATATTATGACTAGTTTGATACATTTTTCTAATAATGATGCAATGGTCAAAGGACCTAAGCTATGAAATATATAAAGACAATTAGATTACAAATGTTTTATGGAGTGGAATTTTTTAAAACCAATTTGGTATAGGAAGATGAACTCAGTAGGGAGGCTCTCGATGAAATTTTTTATTGATTTAGACACCCTTATTGAAAAGTTAATCCCCCACCTTGTTAGTCTCTATATAGGTATGATTGATACTATGATTGAGTTCTGATAGGTGTCATAGGAAGATGATCCATTTAGCAATGAGGGTCCACACAAGGTGAATCATTCCATATCTAAGAGCTTAAATGATGGTAGTTGAATCAATTTCAATAAAATCATTTTTCTTTCCTCATTTTCATATCAAATAAACTACATTGAAGTCAATGACATCTATGCTTCAATGGAGGAGGCATGACCTCACGAACCAAAGCAGCATCCTAGAATGTAAGCATTGTCATTTCTATATACGATAACATATCCTATAGTTCCCAGTTTTTTTTGAGGAATTTTAGCCATTAATTATGATCTATCCAGGAATAGGTGGTTTCCAGAATACATATAATAATCCTTTCTGTGGGATATATCATCCATTGAACCTGATCCATTGCAGAATTATGAAATCCTTTATAGATTGGTGGTGAGTCCCTCTTTGCATGATTCCATCTTCCTTGAGGAAAGTGTAGATATTTATTTCCCCCACATTAAATTTGAATGTGTTATTTTTGTGAATAATAGAATTTACTTTATTCAAAATATTGTGTATCACACACACCATAACCAAAATTAAAATTAGATAAATTTGGGGTGAAATATCCATAGTAGTGCATTTCTGACACATTAGTCCAATAGAGTCCAAACCTGTCCATCTAAGATAAAAAATATCAAAAATATATTTCCATAATGTAGAAGTATAATAACAAGATAGAAATAGCTGATAAGTATCCTCTATGTGTTTATTAGAAATGTGATAATTAGAATAATGGTGTATACCACACATCTGTAGATTTCAGTCAATGTGAATTCAATTATGGTCAATTGTAAAAACTAGGGTCAGCTGATAGGGTATGACCCATTTTGTTAAATTTATTTACACATTAAAAATAATTGTTGTTGACAGTGACATTATGAATAAATTATAGTTAATATGATCTCATATCATTATAAGGTGGATCCCAATTTAAGAAATCATCAGAGTTGACAAAGGTGTAATTGTTAATAACAACATATATTTCATTAGGTAAATAAACATCAATAAAGCTCAAAACATCAGTAATGAAGATATTAATATATGTTAGTAATTAGTTGGGGTCAATCATGTTAATAATACAAATTCTATTCTAGTTATACAACTAAAATTTTATAGAGGAATACCTATTAAGAACCCATCTAGAGTGAGAAAAGAATTTTGAAAATGTGTTCTTGATAGAAACCCTTATAGAGGAGTCCATATATTATTTCATACCTTTTATAAATTTATTATAAAGACTTCCATGAAGGAAATCATAAATTTTGGAGTTATTGGTCACAATATTCCAAGTAATTTTTTCTTGAATTGCCTCATTGAAATGCTTTTAGTCCTTAATATAAATCCCTCCATTATCAATGGGAGTGAAATATGTTTTCTTGGAATTCTAAAATGTTTTTTTCAAGTGTTCGTCTTTTCCAGAAATTATTTTTTCTTATATTTATTGTTTTCATCAAATTACAAGGAAATTTATACACCATCATAGAATAGACTGTTTTAGAAATAATGGTGTATTTGACAAGAAAAATCTAACCATCTTTCAGTAATGTTTTTAATTTCCAGTTGGAGAGTTGATTATTAATCTGATAAAAAATATTTGAAAAGTAAGTGTTTTTGGGCATTCCCTAGAAGATGGTACCCAAATATATGTAAAAGAGATGGATCCTTCCATTACTTGCAGTTCAATAATGATATCATTTTTTTGAGGGACAGGGGAATGTTTACCAATTAAAATTGATGATTTTATTCAGTTTATGGATTAGATAGAGACATCCTCATATTGGGAGAGGTAATATTTATGATTTATTATATTTATATTATTACATTTATGAAATAAAATTATATATTCATGAAATAAAATATATATAGGAACATTCAGAGCTCTAGAGAAAATTATGGTCTTAATAGTACATTGAGTGATTGAATTATTAATAAGTATAATAAGGTAGTATTCATCAATAACAAATAGGATGGATGAAAGGGGGAATATATTTCCAATACCCTCGGAATAAGAGAAATATCACTTAACAAAAATTTTATCATAATCGATAGGTGATCCGAGATTAAAATGGTTTTTATTTTGGTTAAAATTTTATCACTATAGTCAATGCAGTAATGGATTTTGAAGATAAAACTCCAATTAATGGTATAGAGATGCTTCCTATCCATTGGGGCTGGTAGTGGTCATGCATGTGTTGAGACAACAGACATATGTATTAGATATTATAAAAGTGTATATGTGCATGAGTGACACTTAAGTAGATGATCCTAGCATACTAGGTTTATAATTTAGGGATTTAATAAACAATTCTATTTAACCAAGATAGTGGTATATTTTATCTTGCAATGTCAATGGAAATATCATTTAATATTTTCTAACCCGTAGATAGGATGAGAAAGAAATGTTGGGCGAGTCTCTTTGGTATAAAAAGTGATAGGATCAGAGAGGTATGTATGATTTCATAAATTTTAGAGAAGTTTAGGGAGAAGTAGGACATAGAATACATTTTGAAATATTTATATCACCACCCTCGGGTGATCTATGCCAAGCATAGTTAACTTGTGGATATAGATGATGACAACCATTGGAAATTGTTGAATATGACCTAGAGGAAATAGTGTTGGTTTGAATATGATATTTGTATTCAACACATCAGATACATTAATGATAGACCTATGTTCCAGCTATTCCTTTTTTTCCACTTCCCTTTTTGAGACATAGAGATTATGGTTATCCCATTTGATCAACCCTTGGGCTTGAATTCTCCAACCTGTGGATATTTTGAGATCAAACACTACTACTGATAGTGTGACATAACTTTTAGAGGAAAGATATTCATATGGGGTATCTCAGTAGATGTGATGATTCCTTATAAATAATCATATTTAAGCACTTGATATCCACAGGTCATGTCATGATTTATTTTTAGGCTATGAATGATGATTGTCTATGTAAAAAGGATATGGTTTTCCTTAATGGGTGAGATGTAAACCAAGGAAGAGTATTATGTGATCATATTTCGGAGAATATATTAGATTACCCATCAGTTAGATAGTATTTCACTAAGAGTATTGGATGTTTTGGGATTTATCTTCCTACATTAGTGGCCAAGAATGTGTATGTATCATATACAGATGTGTCAAAATTACCTTCCCATAGAAAGGTATAATGATATGTAGATAATAACCCATAGACTTCCCCAATACCTACACCACTATATCAAACTTCTCGAATATAATTCCATGGGATAACAGCGTAGCTAGATGAAAAATAAGGAAGGAAATTATCATACCCAATGTGTCACAACATGATTCCCCAATATTTTTGACCAAGAAGGTGGAAGAGAGATTTAGGTTTTCTATGGATTACCATCTATTGAAATAAGTTACCATGAATTATATTAATAAACAAAACTAGGATCAATGACCACTTTGACTAGATGATAGGGGAAATATGGTTCACGAATATCGACATCAGATCATGTTATCACTCTCTTTGAGTATCAATAGATAATATACTAAAGGTAATGATGCATTTTTGTTAAACTCATTTTGAGTAATTGGTAATAAATTATAGTATGATGAACACACCAATAGTATTAATAGGACTTATGAACTGGACCATCTATCCCTTCTTATGTTTTTTTGTGTTCTTCATTAATGAAATTCAATAGAACTCGGTTTCTATGGAGGAACATGTGAGATACTTATGGGTGGTACTTGACATACTATGAGAGATCAACTTTTATGGGAATCTCTTGATGTGTTTGTTATAGATTAAGATCTTCTTATTCTATGAAAATGTCATATCTATATATTGTGTAATAGTAAACCCTGGGAAGGTTGATGTTGTTCTATCTTGGGAGCCATATAGGTGCGCTATGTTGGTGTAGAGCATACTTCTATTAGAAGTTCACTATAGGCATGTTATGACTAGTTTATATATGTTTTCATATACATTGACTTCTTTTTCCCAAATAGAGAATCCTTTAATTTAGCTAGGGAGGTGCTAGAATGGGTTTTAAGAGTTTTGGTAGTGGTTAATGGTTTCCCCTTCCATGATACTAGAAGGTGAAAGAGCTTAGTACACAATGTTTTGTGATTTATTAGGAAATTCACTTTTTTGTGTTGTTAAAATAGTTTGAATGTGATTAAATACATGTCTAAAATAATTGAGTCCCCAAAAAATGACCTTTAGGCTTAATGATTGAGTGTTGTCAGACATAATATTTTCCCTATATATGTGATTTAACTTCCTTTTGGGTGAGCGATTTTTTTTATTACCATAAGATTCTCATGTATATCATGTCATAAAATTCGCTAAAATTGTAATAGAGTATATGGCTAGAGTTTCACAATTATTATGATTTAAAGATAGTATATAATCATATAATTGTGAATATGGTGGTAGATTCTCTCAGTGTGAGATCATTATCATAGTTGTTGAATGTGGAAACAACTAGTTGTCCTTATTGTAGTTGTCCATTGTGAAATATAATTTTGTAGCTTACATTTAGCTGATGATTGTTGGGAAAACACTTATATAGTCTATTAGAGAGGATCATCAAGGAGATAACGACTACGATACCTTCAATGCTTATATATCTATTGTATGTTCTCCATCTGTATTTTATTATTTTGGTTATCATGTCATATCTTTTAGTGGATGGATGGTGTTAAATGTGATTTTTTGAGAGGATGTGTAGACAGAATTCCAAACACCCACCTTTTCACAACATCATTGAGTGGATAATATGTTTCAGAACCATCGATGTTATTGTGAATTTCTTGAAATGATGATGCGTCTTTCATGATTTTTTTAAAATTCCATAACTAATTAGATAGTCAAGGATAGTAACCTATTCCTAGGGGATTTACATCAACCCTTTGAGGTGATAAAAAGGAAGGAAGACCATTTGATTATGGTTTTATTGATGATGATACCAAAGATGAATAAATACCATTTTATCATTTGGGTGATCATAAAAAAACTCTCCACATTGGATCAATTCATAGTTATTTTAGGGATGTTTCCATTGGATATATTTTTATTTCTTTACATACTGGATATAGTATTGATTCATGAAATTCCATAAATGACCACTAAATACTTGGATTCCCACTCCGCATCATGATTATCTAATAGATTTTTGGATTCATTGGGGCATGGTTGATTTTGAAAATTATGTTTCACTCTCAGAATGTAGACTATACCAAGTGAACCATTCATGATACAGAGGACATGTAGAATGATTTAATTTTGAATTGGAATTTATTGAGAGGATCACCTAATCTTTATGGAGATTGTATAAAAAACAGAATTGATTATACCATCCTTATGGATCAATTTGAGGTGTTATATGGGATAACATGTTGGTCACCACTACATTGAATGGAACCAGGTGTGCCACCATCATAGACCCAGACTTGGTACAACTATAAATAAGAAGTTGATGATCATCATGGAGAGAATGAGGAATTCATAGAGCTATTATATTTCTTATACAGATTGAAAATAGATGCTTTTATAGTATGTGTAGGGAGAACATGAGTTACCAATATTCTCTTCTCAACTTGAATTCTGAATATTTTGATGGGGTGGAAAATTATCTTTGTTGGTAATTGAAATGATACAAATAATGGATAGAGATGGTAATGTGGTGTACCACTTGGCCCTAACACTATAATTAGATTGAGTATATGACGTCTTCCATATGTCATAGCTGCGTAGGTCTGTATATGATTAATTGCACATTGTTGACTGGGGTGAGCCAGAAATAAAGGATATATGTACTGTTGAGAAGTTTCTAGTGTATATCAGGGATTAGCCAGTGAGGATATATCATGGGTGAGTGATTCCTTTGATGTGTTTTTTGATGGAATCATGAGAGTCCATAACAGGTAACTACGGAGAAGGAAACACATATGTTAGCCTAGTATCATCATTTTATAGTAAGGATTTACTTTTTAGGATGGAAATGGTCGATGTTGAGAGAATGTAATGACTCATAATTGTTTGTAAAATACAACAGAATATATCTAATAATATTTTTACTATTAGGGATGGAGTCGGCCTAAGGTTATGTGTCTCGAAGAGGCTCATTAATAATATTTTATAAATATTAAATATATTAATATCACATTCACATTTGATTTTTTTTAATAATAGAATAAATCCTTTATTGATTATTCAATATAAAATGTGAGACTATCATTGAATTTAAAATGTAGGTTTTTCCTCGAAAATCACAAAATTTTGGTCAGTGTTTGGTGGTTGACTAGATTTCATCAGTGGGTGAAAAAAATAAAAATAAAATAATTATTTCATTATACAGTAAAATTCCTAACCTAGATTCTTTAAACATATACAAATCTATAACCAATTCAAATCATTATGTATATAACCATGAAAATTAAGTGGGAATGAATTATTATATATAAACAATAAGATCATGTATCGATGATCAGATTTCCACAAAATCACCAATGATAATAGAGTTATTGGATCATACCATAAGTGAAACTATATATTCATTATTCATCATTGACAAATCCTAAGAAAATGTAGGCTTTTTTTATTTACCATTATGGTAATCCCATGAAATATATGAATCAAATCAAACAAAATATTAAGTCATGGTTTGTTCATGGTTACAATGGATCAAATATATTGTTGGATTTTAGGGAATTGATATTTTTAAATATTATTTCACTTAACTAATAATTTTAATTGTAACAGATCATGGATATCCCAAACAATGGTCATGGTTCATTCCACTTTAGTGATTTTAGGGATTTCATCTCCATTTCATTTCACATTCATCACTATATATTCCTTTAGTAGGTGCTTCAACTATTTCTTTGTGATTAATACCTATGAAGATGTTCATATAGGGAGGAGGATCCTTACCGGAATAGATATAACTATTCTCCCAATTTTGCATCTGGAAACAACACACCACTATGGGATATAATTTAAGGTTTGTTTTTATTTCAAATATATGGTGGGTTGTGATGGAAGGGATTGATCAGATCATGTTCTATAACAAATGAATGGAATCGCAACTAGATCGAAGGAGGAATTCATTATGAATATTCATAGAATAGTCTCTGTTTTTGTGAAATCTATTAACACAATTAGTGTTTTCCTATACTATCATGTTATGTAGTGCTGCTTCTTTGATTCTAGAATTAACATGTAAATATTCATATTTGAAATCATTTTAAATCGTTCATAAATGACAAGACTAGTGCTAGATGCTTAGTATGTATCATAGAGGGAACACATTCATGGGATGGCCAGGAACAAGGGTACAATTTAATTATATGGGAATGAATATGTATGTAGACACATGTAGGTATATAGGCACACCCAAAAGTATTGGAGCAATACCATATGCACAAGGGCATGGGAATGTGACACGCTGAGATACTGCATGACCTTTATACACTTTGAAACGAAAAAGAGACAACATTTATATTGATAATTTCATGCCATGAAAGATAGTGTGGTATGAGAAGACCTATGGAAGAGGATTCATGATGTGTACTTCCATGTATATATAATTTTCTTCTTTCAAGACATTTTATGGTACAATATGTCTTCATTATATCCTATGTTCATTGATTTTGACACCATTTACCATCCCTGGTATGGTTCGTTGTGGAATTGCATCAGGATAATTATTTTGTGATCCCTTATATATATAATTTATTGGGTAGTGTTCATGATATCTCTTTGTGAGGATTGGGGTAGAATCCCTTATGATACATTCTTCCCTATGAAGGGTCCGTGGTATCACTGTGGCCTCCATGCAAAGGGTATCAATAACTTATCAAGAATATAGATCTAGTAGGGATTTTAGTTTCACCTATAAGTCATTGGTGTTGTAACCTGTCTAGATTTTGATATCTTCTGAGTTATAGTGTTTATATCCAGGGTGATGCTCGATAAGAATGTCCTCTTGGATGGGCACCTTCGGTGACAACATTGCTCATATAGCAGGTTCTTCAAAATGAGAGTTACCTTGAAGCCTCCAGTTCAATCATTTGGATGGAGGTGGATGATATATCATTGAGACATAGATATTTTTATGTGTATATCTGGTTTCATTTTTTTATCCTTATTATTTTTCTCTAGCCCTTATTTAAATTCATTTGAGTTGTTTAGAAGACTATTCTAGATGCATTATACTTGGTGATTTTGAGGTATATTATTGGGAATTCTTATAATTACCCAAAAATGGGTTCTTCCTAGATGATTCTTGTCTTTCAAAAAAGATATAACTTTTGATAAAGTCATGGAAAGATTTAGAGTAGGTGGGGAATAATTATGCAAAGTCCACATAGTAGGACCAAATGTGAAATTTGAAATATTCCCCCGGCTTTTATACATGATGAATTATTTTTCACTTCTTGGTGGGATTTTGTTTATAAATATATATTTATTTCCATTTAATTTCAATACTATGACATGGTATTGAAGTTAAACACAGATTATTCAATTATTTTATTTAACCTCTAATCATTTTATGGGTAATTGGAGATGTGTTCATCTGTACAGGTACATTTTTCAATACCTCCCATGTATTTGACATTCCTACTAGGATTTGGAAACCATAAAATGTATTATTAGAGGTGGGATTGGGGTGTCACACGTGGAATTATATTGGTCATGAGAGCCAATATGACCAGTGTTACTAAATATGATTAGTTTGGATTATTTTTAATAATTCTTTTTCAATTATTCTATAATTTTTAAATTTATATTTTATTGGATTTGTGATAAAAAATTGATTAATTTTAAAATTATGGTCTAATCAAAAGTATTATAAAGAATTTTATTTATAAAATCTAGTTGAATAAAATTTATTTTTTCTATTTAATTTACATTGTATGGTTGATAGGATATATTGGTACTGTAGAGATCCATATAGTTAAATTATTTAGAATATGTTATTGTTATTGTATTTGGATAAAAGTTTTTTCGTATAATACCATTAATGAAGGGTTATTTAGTAATATGTTAATTGAAAAAAATACTAATTACTATATGTTTATAATATTACAATGTGTAATAACTTACATACCTATGACTCACCCGTATGTGATCTTTAGAAGAAAAAAATTTCTTCTAATGTGAGAAAATTTTTATATTCCAGTTTTCTCTAGAAAATGGATTATTTAATATGAAAAATGTTTTTGATACATCTTCTTAATTGATATATGAAAAATATAAAAAGTGTTTTCTCACATGTAACTGGATATATTAATATATAATTTCTACTTTTAAATCATGTTATATTTATCCATGATTACGAACTTATTTATGCATAAGATAAATCTGATATTGTGATTCTATTCTAATATATCGTAACCATTTTGATTTTTATCATTCATGTATTCTAAAATTAAGATTATTTTTCCATAGTGAAAAATAATTTTTATTTCTAGGATGTTATTACATCATTAATTAAATTTAATTATTTTCATAGAAATGAAATTTTTATTTGAAAAATGTATGACTATTTTGAGAATTTTTTACTATGTTATCCTCATGATATTGTTTTTAGATGATTTAAGCTATTCAAAATGTGTTAGAAGTCACCAAAATTCAAGGAAAATTTCATGTACATTTTGTAATTTATTTTATGTAGTCTAACATTCATATAATTGAATAAAAAATTTATAATTGCATTCATTCAACTGACTATTTTTGTTTTACGATAATACATTAAGGAGTCATTTTCAAAAAATTATTTGTTTTCGGACACCAATATAGTTTATTAAATATAATTAGTATGTTCTCCATGATTTAATTTTGACATAATAATAATATAATTGAAAAAATAGTCTATTGTCTTGTGTTATAGAAAATTTAATTCATAGTTGAAGACAACATTGGACCTATTATAATTAGGATACATATATGATAATATGAATTAATTTAATATCATATTTTGATATATATTTGATCATTAATAAGTTCAAAATCATCTATATCATTCAATAATTTCTTGAGTAGACAGTTGTTGAACTATATGTGTAACAGGTATGAGGGTAATCCTTGCTGAAAAAGAGACCAGTAAGAAGATATTGAATTTAATAATGACTTTTATTATCTAAATGCATTCATATATGAAGATTCCTATGAAATTGATCATAATTAAATAACCAATTATTCATTTGGTGTATGTGGAGTGATGTCACATATTATATTTGAGGACATAAACCCAAAATAAACATATTTTTAATTTTTTATTTTTTATTATGTTATTCCATTGGAAATATTTTTGAAAAGGACTAATTCAGAAGAATTAATTGGAGAATGAAATTAAATTTATTAAATGGCACTTTGAAGTATTCGATTCACTAACCCTATTAATTATTTATAATCAACATAACTTGATTAATAAGAATCAGATTGAAAAACAATACTAAACAATGATTCTCATTCATTGAAAATAATTATAATATTAAATTTAATATTTTTATCCATTTTTTATCTACCAATACATTTTTTCTACATGTTAAAAATTCATATCTAGTATAAATTTAAAAAGAATAGTTATTATTATATATTTTATTATAAGTGACCTACTATGTTATGATCACCTACCATACATTTCTAGTATATTATATATACATAATCAATACATTACATTGTGTTTATGATTTTAGTTTTAGAAATGAATCTGTACTGTGATTGGTTGATAAGGATTAAGTGTCTTAAAGCTATTATATCATATAATTATTCGGTGTTACTCCACACAAATTCATATTTATTTAAATTCATACACGTGACTATAATATTATTAGATCATACTATTAATATTTTTGATGTCATTTATTTGTCTGATTACCTTGATTAATAATTAATATTTTATAGTATTATGTGTTTTTTATATTGTTATATCATGAACATGTCAATTATATATTTTGCAATTTTTTTAAATAGATTTTACTCAAATACATGACATAGATTTTTTTAGTTTCACATCTCTTTATCAATACTCCCTCATTTCATGATTGTTTTTCATATCATATAAAGTCACAACTGATGTATATGATAACATAACATGGGTCCTATAGATGATTTCTAGTCATATATATTATAATGTGGTAATAAATAAATGAAATTTTATCATTACATGAAATAAATTATAAAATTAATATGGATATAAGATTCAATGATACCTATAATTAAACATGGTCATGTACTTTATGTAATCCATTATATTAAAATTCATCATTTCAATGTTTTAAGACTCGAGGAATATGATTCCTTGAGTTTTTAAATGTTATTATTCCCTTTTCATATATTTAAAAGATATAAACCATTGATTAATCTTTCATGGACTGTAGTTTCACATAACATGAACATTATTATGAATGACTAAAAACAAGTCATGTATCACCCTATGATTTCACTATATATTTTTATTTTTATTGAACAACCTGTCGATATCTTGCATTAAAAAAAATAGTGATCCCATATGATATTATGAAAAGTTATAAGTCCATTAAAATGTACCAATAAAATTTCCAAGAAAAAATACAAGAAAAAACAATTATATATGTATTTATATAAAAATAATAGTTAATATTATTACTAGGGCCTTGTTAAAAATTAGATTAGTATACCAAAATAACTATTAGAGAAAATTTATACATTAAAAAAATTATTTCTAAAGATTTTATATTTAGGAGTAATTTAGGAAATTCATTATTTTATTTATATAATTTACTAATAGAAATATTTATATTCTTATTCCAATATTATTAATAATTTATTGAAAATAAGAACAAGAATAGTTAATATTTTATAGAATTTAATTTTCCAATGAAAACTATTATCATTAAATTTTTATGGTTTTTATTTATGTTATCAAACTATTGAATATTAATTTTGAAAATAGTATTAAATATTAATTTATCATTCCAATTTTACCATAAAATATTTTAGGATGTTTCTTAAATATTTTTTTAGGTAAGTAGTGATTTTATTACCAAAATTATCAATTATATTACTTTTCAATTATAAAATCAAGACCAAAATATTAGTAAAATATTTTGGTTGATCAAATATCTATTAAAGTATTAAAAAAATTCCTTTATCAAATATAATTCAAATTTTAAAATGATTAATTTTAATAATATGTGTAATTATAAAATATTTTGAAATAAAAACACTATTTTTGATCTTTTCAATTAATTAATTTTTTTTAATAAAATTAACTTAATTTCCGGAAATGAATTCCTTATAAAATTTATTTTTATTATTTTAATGATTTATTGTAATAAAAATGAATATAATTTATAATTTTATCATACAAAAAAATATTTAATATTAAAAATAAACTTTTTCCAAAAATGATTTTAAATCCTTACAACTACTAATGGTAAAATATTTTTTTTTAAATTATATATTTTACATAATAATGGATTTTATTTTTAGAATAAGTGGGTCAGAATTTGGTAATGTGATTAATTTTAATTTTAGTCATTAAAAATAAATTAATTATTGAATAATTAGTCACCAAAGTAAAATAGAAAATAATAATACATTAATAGTATTATAATGGAAAATTACTTCAAATATATTTAAAAAATGAGTAAAAATTAGTGGTAGATAATTTAAAAATATTTCCACTCAATGTAATATATAATTCTATTAATTTCACAATGATTAACCTCAAAATAATGTCATTACATTAATGATAAATAATGAGTATTCATGAATGTTCCATTTTCATCACTTTTAAAAATGGATCATGCGACGTCCTGGCCTGGTTCACTCAATTAAACTACTAGAACTTGTGGAAAAATAGCATAATGCAAACCTCCCCATAAACCATATAGTAGTAAGGGTCTGTAATAATATTGGTGGGAAACTTTACCCTAAAAAATGGTGCTCAAATACGATATAATTAATAAATTGAAAAGAATAATAATGACAAGTAATGAAGTGGAATTAAATATCCCATTAGTAATAATACTACATTAAACCAATGATGGAATAATGTAAAAAATTATTAGTGTTACATGTTACTAATAAATAAATTGAAATACTTATTGAAATTATTCATTAGAGTACATGTATAACAAAAATTTAAATGAAAGAAAAGTATATCAATTAAAATAAATATTAATGACCTGGTCTTCTACTTCGGTATTATACACTATTACTTAGAATGAATGTGGGTGATTCCCTTTATCAATACCTAACATCATGATGTCTTTTTGGGAACCATCGGTAGCCCAAAAGTTTTGTGTTATATACCTAGTAGGCCCCCACAAATGGGGTGTAGAACAATCAAACAAGTTCATATAATATTCTCTATGTGAAGATATTATAATAAAAATGAAGTAATATAAATAGTAATGTGGTAGATGTGCAACCTGAAGGAAACAATGATAAAACAACCTTCTACAACGCATGGGAGGAAACATCAGAACATATGTCAAAATGAACACACACACACACACACACATATATATATGCACAATATATGTAATGAAATTAATTGAAATATATGTATTTATGTAGTTCCATCCTGGACTTCAGGAATCAATCATTAATCCACTTATATATACTATCATCATATGAAGTTGTAAGGGATTCCATGAATGTGTATATTTTCATTAGGGAAGTCATGATCGAGTATCATATCAGTAGATACACCATGCGTGAGTATCATATTAATAGCGATGTCATGCATTATTATCAGTTCAGTTGGGATTCCCTGACTAGGTATCATATTAGTAGTTATTCTATTCCTGAGTATCATATGTAGGTGGGACTCCATTACCTAGAATCTCTACAAATAATAACTTAAATAAGCATTAGTATGACCCAATATATGGTATATGAACCATTACTATTCCACATAAACAAGGCCTTAACCATTATTTTGGTAAAATCATGTGATTTTTTCACACTAATCAAATCCATTTATTTTATTATAGATATTTCTTTTTGATTTCCATGAAAACCCACTATGGGTGTTGTTTTCTCAAATAGAATTTCAAAATATCATGGGAAAATTCCATAAGCACCCATCTTGGTGCGACAATAGTCAATGGAAACTGGTTCCATCAATAATGATGCACACTATTATTTCTATCAACACTAATTATTTATATCGAGGAAAAGGTTATTTTTATGGAAAAACATTGAAAATTAAACACTAGGAACATAATATAAAGGGAAAATACTTTTTGCATAATTTCTAGATGACCAAACTAATGGTTAGATATGAGTACTTTTTCATTTTCTTCTACTGATTCAACATAGAATGGAATAAATCAGAATTCAAATTAACAACAAAAAATATGGAATATTATCTTGCAAAAAAATTAACAACAAATATGGTGATATAATGTAATAAAATAAGGTAACTAATAGAAGATCTTACCGAGAGGAATCGATAGAGACAAATTGTGGAATGATAAGTATCCAAATGATGACATGTCATAAAATCTTATGTCTGAGGATATGAAAGATATCAATGTCCCCAACTATTCTGTGGAAAGTAGAGGGGTTTGGATAAAATAGGGTTTATTTATATTTAAAAAAATTGACAATATATTCAGGACATGATATAATTCACTTCATGAAATACTAGGTGTCATAATAAAATCATGCGCTACAATAAATTTCAAGTGTTTGGCCAAAGGAATTCTTATCATGAATTACACTCACATAGTGAATGAAAATCATGTCATTAATTAGTTATATATCTTATTTTACCCCCTGATACTTTCATCCAGAAAAATAGACCGCCCAATGGTAGGGATACATCTTCTATGCTAAAAAAATACAGGTTAACAAATGAATAAAGGATCCATTCCTCGTTTTAAATTATCAAAACCATATAATCTTCCCCCATTAAAACAACATACCATTACCTTCCCTTCCTAAGTTGTTAATGATTCATTTGATAACAACATTATCCATTGATCACATATATCATCCTATCTCTCCCAATTGTCATCATTTACACAAATGTTATATGGTAGCACCCATAACCTAGGGAAATACGTTCCTCAAAGGGAATTTATTCTATGATCAATTATACAAATTGGGTAACCCTCAATAGTTTAATTACATCAATTTAAAAATAATTAGGATTAAATGTATGGGATGGGTTACCATGATATTGGTTATTCTATCATATGTGGAAGATATCATGAATGTATTAGTAACTTAGGATAACTAATATCATTTCGGAAATTAGCATGACTCTATTTAATATCATTAATGTCCTGACATAACTAGGTGATATATTTCATTATCTCGAAATCTATCTATGCCCCAGTCTAGGATAAAAAAAATACACGATCCTCTACCTTAAAATATAGTGTTCAGTTATTTCAATTAAAATAAGACATCTATCTATACTGAGCGACACAAATTTACTTCTTAATAAGTTCTACCTACTCCAAAGTCTCCCAAAGGACACAGAGTAAATGTAATGATTCATATCCTTCTTGTAGCTTGCATAGGGATATATGAAATGACCAATAGAATACACCATTATATGGATCCACATGTACATTACTTCAGAATATTTTATTTTATGAAAAAATGAGAGGTATATATTCCTTCCAAGAAACTCCAAAACAAAGGACAGATTCCCAAATCATGTCCTCCATATACCAGATGAAAATGGGTATCATTTAATTAACTCTACATTACAATCCGATCTATGTTTCAACCTCATGGTTAAATCATAAAACGTGTTAAAAAATCACTAGAACCATCATCCCATTTTCATTATTTGAATGTTAATATATTTAACAATCTATTTTTCCACTAGTTCTTCTCCTTATCATGTTGATAGTTGTAATGTCTTGTGATAACACATGTGACCCGACATCTCAATATATTAACCCAATAGTGGAAAACATTTTTGTGGTATGTCATAGAAATCCTTCAGTATACTATCCTCTATGAAGCATGGGATTATCACATCAGTTCATTTCTCATTTCTATAGTCAACCAGAGATTCCCATGAATAATAAATATCTCATCAACCATGATATACCATCATAGTGGTGGATCCCCACTTGAAACACTCTCCCTCGTGACTAATCTTTCATGTTCAGAGAACTCTGTCCTCTTCACACTGTCATGAAGTTAGTAGGATAGTAATAATCCTAGAACAAAATTATTTTAGTGACTCTCTTAAAACTCTAGATTAATCTCATAAATATATCCTTCATTATAAATTAACCAATGGTTTCAGAAAAACGTATTTTTAAGATATTTAGATCAGACCATGAGAGACCTCACTGCCCTTCACAATAATATAAGAAAGCTCAATGTCAATGGAATGAAGTTATTTGTCCCAAATTTTCTAGAAGAGGTATAAGACACACTATGTAACAATATATTTGATAGTGTTTTGTTCTATAAACACCAAAACCCACTCTCCTTACTACCTCGACTATGGTATTTACTGGACTAAACTTTGGATATTGATATCGTGCTTCATGAAATTCGCCCTGTAATGACTTCACTGATTAGACCAATACAAAATGAATAGATCCTCTTAAATAAAATTTATTTATAGCCCAATACCTAAATCATAATGAATCACCATATAAAATCTCACCATCTGTATTATAATCAAGATCAACATTGATTTAAATCATTTTTTCATCGCTTGAATGAACTTCTTGGATTATTCAGACCACAAAGAAATAAAAACTTTTTTTGTAAATGTAGTAATAAGTATTACAGTGTGTAAGTAGTCCATTGAAATGTGATTTATTGGAAATACATTACCATTGAAAAATTTATTTCATGGATATTATTAGACTAATCCCAAGATGAAACAATTCTTACCTTCTCCAGGTCAACTTAATCTTTTGTCTCTAAGATATTTCACCTGTAAATTTACCCTACTAGTCGAGGAGTTTAATTTATTGAGCCTATCATAAAAACGATTCTCTATCATTGTATTTGAAATTATGTTAATATGATTCAGATGGTTGTTTTTAGTATGGATATACTCCATGATATAATACATGACTACGTCAGAAAACCCATCTAGATATGGGTGGAAAAATAAATTCATCAAACACATAATGAATATTGGAACATTCATGAGATCGAATAGAATGTCTTGATTATCATATAAACCATAGAAAAATTATAAATTCATTATTTAAATATATTAGGGTTGTACTCATACTAAATAATAGAAAAACCTTAAATAGAACTTTTGGGAAAACTCATTCCACTTAGATATTGTTGAATAGAACAGGATACGAGGTAGTAGATACATTTTCATAGCGATAAATGTCTTCAACTAATGATAATCCACCCAATGTATGGGGATATCATTTTATTACAAGAAAAAAAGAATAGGTGGACCCCATGGTGATGGGTTGATTCTAATAAAAATCTTATCCTCTAAATCCTCTAGCATCCTCTTGAGAACCTACAACATAGTAGTATATATCCTATAAGAAGGAATGGATATCATTGTATCTTATGACACTATATACGAAGAAAACATTACTTATCCCCAAGGAGTTAGTCCCAAATAGTTTTTTGTAAATCCATGTTTGATGAGAGAAACTACTAGAGGTAAAAGGGCTCAATGTAAACCCTAATCGTCCAGAAATTGGTTGGAAATCTACACAATCACACTGCTCATTCCTTTATGATATCATCTATCATGTATTTCCTAGAAATCCAACTCACAATTTAGTATACAAATACCACCCCATGGTGTTGTATAGGAAACCCTCCATCGATAAAAATTTATGTAATTACGGTAAGGAACCGATTAGTCCATCCCAATAATGATTTAAAAAACAATCCCACTAGTGGTTTATGAGGTTCTACGGAAAACTGCATATTACTATATCAATGGGGGAAATCATTTCAATGGAATACAAAATATAAACATATAATCAAGTATGTTTCAAGGGCCATCAAACTATTAAGGAATCAAATGTCATGTTTGGGAATTTTCACCATTAACACATATATGTATAATTATGAAGAATAAGAGAAAATTTGGAAGAAACTAATTTAGAGACTACTAGAATAGTTCTGCAATCTATAGATGTACTGATGATCTACTCCCCAAGAAAATGATACACTGCATAAATATGGCTATTTCTATATCCTTAAGATATAACCTTACTTCCTTGAGTAGTTCATCACTCTTAGAAAAATACATATGAATCCAATCCAACTTTTCCACATCCCCCTCCTCTTCTTTAATGGTGGATAAATCTCTCGATAACAAACTATTAAGGTTTTATCTAACCCAATATTAATGAAAATGTTGATATAGATCCTCTACCACTAGGCGCGAATGATATGTTTGGGTAAAAAATTTTAAGATCCCCAACATACCAAAGCATTAACACTAGATGGGGTGTTTGTGACATTAGGGATTCATATTATTTACCATTCTGCAAGGGAGGAAATTTCAAACTACATATATGTGTCATTTGGATTCCACTACCCCCACATGAAATATAAATATTGTGTTTCTAAATGCTAATTGAAAAACATCTCTATCTCGATATTTATTAACCTTGGACAACACTATTAGGTTGCATTAGATTTCACTTTATGTTGAGGGAATGCTTCTCTAGTTCGTAAATGGAAGTCAAAAGAATGAAATTCATGTTAGATCGACTGGAATAAAATATACCATCATCAAAATGTCAAACCATCAGAACCTTTTCAATAGAATGATTCAGTCCAATGAATTGGTGTTCCTTGAACAGAGTAGAATATCCCATTGAAGACATTGTACCCTAATCTAGATGCAAAATATCCCAACTATGTCTTCTCTTAGCTTATGGGGAATAAAATATCTATATATGTTTGTCTAAAATCCCACCTAGGAAATACCCTGATGAAAATATTCTTGGGTGATAACATACCTCCGTCACATGGATAAATATAGAATTATATACATATCATGATTCAATATGCACTAAGTATTTTTCCTAAGGTGTTACAAGATAGCCAGCATGCCCTTTGGCCATGAATCTACAGCCTGAGGGACTGTACCCAAAAAACATGGGTGGATGTTGGTACTTAAATTACAACATTAAAATTTACAAGATAGGGGAATGTTGTGGGGATACCTGTATAGTCTATATGATCCTTATAAAACCCTCTCGAAACTAGGATTCAATTACCATGTCTTGAATAATATGAGGTCCCACCGGTGAAAGTACCACTTCGTTAGGTGCCACCATATCTAGAGCATTTTCTTCACCACCTTCTTATTTCCAGAGATGTGCATATCATGGGGTAAAATATCTATGATTTCCAAACACACACATTATTACAATATTTTCCAAAAACATAAACTATTTGTATAAAAATATGATACATTCACTCTTTTTAATATAAAATTCACACCACTCCTCCTTCACCTAATATAAGCATTGAGGGACACACATATCGTAATAGTCACATGATACAATCTATGTCTCCCACTACTTAGGGTCAGCTAGGGTAGAGTTTGTTCTATATGTTAGAGTTCCTTGTATAACGAGCGTCAAATGCATTTTATTTAGGAAAACATCCATTATGTTTTAATTATAATATCTATTTAATGGATACCATTTTATTTCATAATTTAAATTTATTTATGACTATACTTATTAAAAAACCAAATATGATTAAATGAATGATTTATATTGACCACCATTTCTGGTTTATAATGGACTATAATCATTATAAATTGAAATGGGGTTTCCTTTTAATAATAACATAGAAACACTCAATTCCATTCATCCAATTATCCATGAATCAATGTTTTGTAATTGACTAATTTGTGTGTTAACATTAATATATGATTGAAAAATGGTTAAGTTTATGTGGGAAATTGATGTAACAACTTTGGAATACAGTTACCCCATAATAAATGTTATAAAAATTCAATATCTATCCATAAATTATTTTATAAAATAAATATGTAAAACAATAAATGATATGAACCTATATGTATTGGAATAATTCATTTCATGTGAACCTCTAACTTACTATGAGGATTCTGGAGTAAACCCTTCCATAACATAATATTCCAATGGTAAAATTGAATCAACAATCATAGTAAAAATAAACATCACATATCCTTTTTTACACCATGGTTAAATTTAAAAAATTATATTCATAGGAATCCAAAAATTGAAATTCCCACCTCATGTAATTTGGTTTTTCTTTATACAAGGTTAATCTAATCTCACGATCAATATTATAAGAATATTTTGAAGTCTCATTGTCTCCACTCTACCTTCAACAAATAAAAATTAAAACAAATGAAACCTTTTACTGCACATTGTGACAACATGATTAGGATTAGAATGTAATAGTATGAGAACTAGTGCCCACATGGACTCAAGTGCCCATCCCCACATGCCAGATGTTTCTGACTACTAATGAGACATTATTAACAAACAATGGGGATAATATATCAACATATATAGAGTGGAACATCGTTGAGATGATGATTAAATATTTGAAGCCAAAAAATTAAAACTAGAGAATTGTATATAAGGATCATGATAATAATAACAATACATCAATCCAATGGTTGAACCATATAAAAAATGAGGAGTATGTCATTATACTTTTAATGAAATATACATGTATGTAAGAATACATTGTGTATAGAATATGGGAAAAATTTAAAATTAAAATTCAAAATTGTTATCTAATAGCATCATGAGCCAATGATCAGAATACTTATCATCTATTGCATCTTATTATTTTGAATGTATAAATGGATTTTGGGTGTTTACATTTCTTCATATTAGAAATCATAAAGTATATTCAAGTACCACCATATAGCCCAAACAAGGAATGTTATAAAATCAGTTGGCCACCTCAAATGGTTTCTAGAACTATCAAACCAGGGTGGGTAATTTTATCAAAGTAAATATGTAGTATTGGATAAGTTATAATATAAACTACAATGGGGTAGATCTAGTTTCACATTGACTCCAGGATGACACTATATTCTTTAGAAAATGCTAAAAGCCTCCGAACAGATGTCAACATGAACATATATATATATATAAATTATATAAATAATGAATTTTATATCAATATATATATATATATATATATATATATCTAGCCCATCCCGGAGACATATCCCCAGTGTCCTTGTATTTTCACTAGATTCATATAAATTAAAAAGGTATTACTAAGAGGACCAGTTTGCGATATACCTAAGACTAAGAGGGAGGGTGAATCTGTATTGGGGACTTTTTAAGAAAATTCAAAATTTCTATACCTATACCTCTTGACCTGTAACGATCTTGATTCAATTATTCTCTTTTCCATGTCGCATGCAATAATTGAAAGCAATAGAAATATGTACATGATTTTTTTACAAGGTTCACCACTCAATAAGAGAAGCTACGTCTTTTCCATTCATGGGAATGACCAGTGCATGGATTCTACAATATAATTTGATATGTTGTTACAATGGAGTGGCTAGTAAAACTATCCTCTAGCCAGTGTGAATCCCTCCAGTTCAGGGGGGAGAATCCACTTCCCTGGACTGGTGATAGCCCAGTCCAATTTGCAGCCTCAAGATGGTTCATTATACAACATATATAGACTATCATATTAATTCCTGATAAGGTTGGTTCCACTCGTGGACTTCTTTACTGCTCTTCACATGATTACTTGCAATGCAGTAAGCAAGTAATTCTTCCTTGTTTCTTCCTATTCTTCTCTAGTGCAGAACCAACTTCACTAAACTTCTTCTTTCATCTTCTTAGTTCAATAACCAACAACACTAAAACATCTTCACTCTTATTGGCTAGAATCACATACACCATTGTGATTATTTAGGAAAGGAAGATCAGTTCACATGGCATCATCAAATTTAATTCTTTTCTTCTTGGTCATGTATGCATGTGATCATGCATATGACATTAGGGTTGAACACTTCCTTCTCCTTCACCGGATATGTGCACATATAATTTTGGTTCTTTCTTTTGAGTGTATTCATATATACATGTTCATTCATGCATCCATGCATTCACCTATTCCTATTATTGTGTGAGACCCCTTAATGGGTATGGTTCTTTAAGCACACAGACAGACACTCATTCTCTTCTACACGTCCACTTCATTATTTTTCATATTCCTCTAGAACTAGGTTCGGGTGTTTGTTTAGTTTTATATGTGTATGATTATTCTATCCCGATTGGGTGAACCCTTTCTCTGTGGAATCTCCTTCATCACACAAGTGTACATGGCCTCAGGCTCCTTCAACAAGAGCACAAGAATACATACTTGTATTCTTCCTCTAAACTTTCAAACACCCGAGCTCTCATGTTTCTTCAAATCAAACACACACTTTCATTAAAGTAACCACTTCTGATCTCCTTCTTCATAAACAATGAATCCTTGCACCCAATAGAATAAATACATAAAAATAAGAGGGTTTTCTCACCTGTCATTGTGAAACCAAGGTGGACACGTTTTACATTATTTACGCAAGGATGAAAGGATCTTCTTTGTGCATGAGGTGCACAGATTTTCCTCTTTGAAAAGCTCAATGAGAGTGAATCTCAAGCACTAGAAAATGATGGTGTGGCCATCACAAAGAGCACCATGGGTTTTACAAAACCTATCATGTTTTTGGTTTCCGGTTCTTCGTAATGAAATTCAAGGGTGTATAGCACTTTTCCATGGCTTGTGGGATCTCTTCTTCGTAGAGCCTTACAGACTCTTGATGCTCATCTTTCTCTTCATGAAGTGATGTGTGGAGATGCTCTGTTTTTTGAGAACACGAGCTCTCTAATTTTTGGGATCAGCACCACTCTCGGCTAGGATTCTATCCATTTATAGGTGAGGATCACTTCTTCATCCATGTTCAAATTTATCCACTAAATCGGATGAGATTCACTCTTTAAATAATCAAGATATTCAGTTCTTTAAAACATTCAAACCGTATTTTAGATATTCTAGTATATTTGGATGTTTCCTTTTTTAATGAAGGATCATTTCATTGTGGTTGAGATCACAAAAATTAGCATGAATCTTTTATATGAGTCTCTATCAAATCCACATTCTAATCGACCTAGCCTTGGACTCTTTGTTTTTCCCTGGCCAAACCTCCATCCTCAAGATATCGCATGCATGAATGACGTATATTGCTTGCATGGTCTTGATTCGATCCGACGATCCTCAGGGTGTCAAAATAATAAGACATGATGGTTCGTACATAATCATCCATAAAATAAAGTAGAATTAAGTGGAAACGTTGATAAAAATAGGATGAAGATGAAGACACATGATGGATCAAATACTGAGGGAGGATCAGATTGTCCTAGTTCAAATGCATGTAGTGCAAGATCAGATGTGCAGTGAATATTATAAGATCAGATGTAATAGATGATCAGAGGGTAGACCAAGATGTGAGATGAGATGAGAGGATGAGATAACATTTTCATTTTTAAAATTTTTTCCAACATCGAATAGAAGATGTGGGAGAAGAGTGGTTTATTAATCAACTTCTCCTGAAAACTGCTCAGAATATTCCTCTCCCCCCTCAAGTGCCACCATGCACCAGTTCTCTGTGGTTTCAATCCAGGCACCTACTATGCATCTCGGTTCCTGGGTTGATCACTATGCCCTAACTCCAATAGGATTATACACGGCCCACACACCCCTACCTCATGAGGGGTTGGCCTTGAGGGCTTCCCTCTAGCATGGTTGACCCTCTGGCCCCGCATGTACTTGAGGTGAGCTCCTTGGCTGGCCTCCATGGTTGGCCAAATTTTTTAATTCCAAAAATAAAAATTCTATGTGAAATTCATGGCCATATTAAAATATGCGTTTGTCCATCTCAGAGTCCAAGCCTCTTCTTCATCAAATCCCAATCTTGTGCATCCCCTTCTTCAACATTTCATTTTGGAACATGAAATCCAAAGATAACTTCAATCATCCTTAAAAGGATGCTACTTCAATGTTGTAAACAAATTATCACACATGATAGAAGTTCATTGAAATTTGGAGAAGCACATCAATCGTCTGATTTTCCATTCATAATTTCACATTGGAGAGTGTTTGTAACCATCATTTACATTCATTGACCTCATTGAAAACAAATACAACTCAACTACTTGAGTGGTCCCAGAATTTACCGATTATTTTTTTTGGAAATACCCAATGTTTTTCTACTAAATGAATTTGTCAATGTGAGTTTTGGTCTTCACATATTTCTCTCCCTTAATATTTCATTTCACATTTATCCCCATTATTGATATGAAATAAAATGTTCATGGGAAGAGGCGTAAAAATCCTTACTCAAGAAATGTTCCATCAATCATTTCACTCTATGTCCACATGATCAATTCTTGGTGTAGAAAACAAGATGATGTTATTTAGACAACAAATTTGTCCATTCTCCACGGATCATGAAACATCATGAGTGGAGAACCCATGTACATTTTCTTTAATAGATTTTGACTCTGATTCCAGGATTTGGATAATAATTGGGTTTGAAATAATCAACCAAAAACTCTTTCATTCACTTTAACAAATGGATAAAAAACATTCAGGTGCAACATGTATGATACGTGACCATGGAACACTTCCTTTCATCTTATGTGACTTAGTAATTCAGTTACTCCCCCTTTGAGAAATAATATTTACTTTGTGTAACCATGGATGAGTGATTGGGAAATGACATACCTTTTCCAATGAAATGATCTTTAAACAATCATCAGATTAATTGAATTTTGAAATGAACTTATTTCCAATCTAATTTGAATAATAACGCTCGCATCCTCATTTGTCTCCCCTACAAGGGAACACTTCTTATCACTGACTCTCAAGTTCACCCCTTAAGAATTTTTTTCACCCTCAATTCCATGTAATATAAAAACAAATACAATACACAATGATTTAAGGGATTAAGGTGGATCCTTGTTTCTCCATAAATGTGAAGAACAAGGTTGAGATGATTTTCTCATCTCAGGTGCTCCATTATTCACACATTCACAACTGATCTTCAATGCTGACTGTGATTGTGTGGACCTTACTCTTTCTTCCAAATCATTGTGTGTGAATATTATTTCTTCAAGTGCATTCAAAGCGCTAGAATTTCCTAGAGAATATTCATCATTTTTATGAATTCTTATCAGGATATAGTAAATTCAATGCATCTTCTAATATTATGACCATCCTTATTTCACCTCATAGATAGATCTTCTTTGTATTCATATAGAATCTTCTTTTTTTACTTTTAACAGAATTCTTATCCTATTCATCTTTTTTCATTCTCATTCTTTCAAAATCATATTGCCAAACCACTAATATATCATTAGGGACTAAGGCTTCAAAATTTGATCTTATACAAGTCATCTTCTAAGTAGAATCCTTCTTAGTAGTTCTTTTGAATTCACTATCCTTCACATTCTTGGATTTTGAATCCAAGGACTTCTGAACTTTCCTCCTCAAAGTCATCTTGGGAGTGTTTGCTTTTCCAGCATTCAACTAAATGCTTTCCAATGACAATTTTTATTTCTTAGCTAGGTCCTATGATCTTATTTTCTCATTAACTTTGGGTACCAATTTAAAGGATCATGCACCATTCATGTGACCACTCCTATTGCATACATCATAGATGTTATCTAACATTCCATGTATGTTTTCATTATACACATGCTTCTGGATCTGTGGATGTTTCATTTTCATATCTGGCTTTCTCTCCCTTGATATGGGATTTTTTTTTTGCTTTTACATTTATGATATTGGATAAAAAAATCTAGTGAAAAATTCTAAAATCTATTACAGTTCCCACATTGTCCAACAATCATTGACTTCTTGCGATCTTATTTATATGTTTTTTGTATTTTCTTCTTGGAATTTTGTTCTTTATGTGGGGAGATATCTTCCAAACTCTATCCCCTATCCACCCTAGCTATTGTGGTAGGTTTCATCTCACATTTATTTATCCATACTTGTTTATAATTTTTCTTCCAACATGAACTTTTTTTAGAGACAATTTTAGAAACATTTGTACAAGTTGGTATGGATGATACCTTTACTTTAATAGATTCTTATGACCGATTAATGAGTGAATCCATGATCATCTTGTCACATATTGAAGGTATTTTGATAATAGAATCTTCCAGTAAGCATTGAGTAATAGAAGCAATTATTTCCTTCGTTTTTGGAGACTCAATTTGGTTCTTCTCAAGACTGGTCAACTGAACTTCAAATTCTAGACATATCATATTGAGGATTACATCCTGGTATTAAAGAATAATCATATTTCCTTCAGAATACTTATTTAGACTTTAAACTTCATCTCCATTCATCCTTACTTTTTTCTGTAACAAAGTGACAATTTATTTGATCTTCATGGATTCTTCTTCCAAATAAACGTCATTGACTTCATTTCTCTTTTTCATCTCATCTTCTAGTGCATGGATCTTATTTTCTTGAGTCTTTTTTACTCTCTCATTTTCTTCAACATCATTGAGCCACTTTAAAGAAATTACTTCAAATCCCCTCTTTGTTTCCCGAAAGGATCCAACATGTATGGAAATATTTAAACACTCATCGAATTTTTCATGTAATACTTTGTCCAAATCATCTGTTTCTTCTTCTAGTAAGGGATATTTTCCTACTTGAATTGAAATACCTCACAAACCAGGGATGTATTTATTCATGAAGACCATGAAAATCATTCTTAATCTAAAAACTGATATTTCTTGAGATTTTGTAGATTGATCATCACCGCTTCTGCTAGAATTTTCATCATGAGAATAATTTCCAAATGTACAAATATGTAGCTCTTGATTTGTTGTGGGAGGAAGGTTGTACATCTTCTTGGGGGGGGGGGACATAAGCCCCAATATTATAACTTTCCACATTTTCTGTGTCTCTAATGTAAGACAGATATGGAGAACTAGATGCTTCCTCTTCTTTGGATAAGAGAGACTGCTTTTTCAACTCCCTCTTCCCCTTATTTATCCTGTTCATCATGGCCTTGGTTGATATAACCTTCTACATAGAGAAAATAGAATCTTCACAAAAAGTTAACATCATTTATAACATTGGAAAGAAACTCAAGTCTTCAAAAGAGGATTAAATCACTGCAGAGAATCAAACAGAGGTGAACCTTGCTCTGATAAAAATTTAGAGGACTAGTTTGGGATATACATAATACTGAGTGGGGGGAGAGTGGATCAGTATTGGGGACATTCAAATCCAATTCAAAATTTCTATCCCTATACCTCTTCACCTGTTAGGATCCTGATTCTCTTATTCTCTTTTCCCTATCTCAGGGAATAATAGAAATAAGTATAAATATGCACAATTTTTTTTTTCAAGGTTCACCACTCAATAAGAGAAGCCATGTCCTTGGAATGCATGGGAATGACCAGTGCATAGATTCTCCATTATAATGTAATATGTTGTTATAATGGAGTGTCTTGTAAAAAAATCCTCTAGCTAGTGTGTGTCCCTACACTTAGGAGGGGGGTGGGAAACAATCCTCTACCATGGACTGGTGATAGCCTAGTCTATCTTATAGCCTCTTGATGGTTCATTATACTTCCTATAAAGAAATGATTCTTAATTTATGATAAGTTAGGTTCTAATATTGGGCATATTTAGTGCTCTTAACTTGATTACTTCCA
Organism: Viscum album; assembly: GCA_963277665.1. NCBI lineage: Eukaryota > Viridiplantae > Streptophyta > Magnoliopsida > Santalales > Viscaceae > Viscum > Viscum album. The sequence continues at coordinate 1,129,617,493 of OY728120.1, forward strand.
AATAAGTGGGCAATAAATTCTTCTTTAATTCTTTCTCTTCTTCTCTAGTGCAAGACCAACGACACTAGAATTATTCTTTCTTCTTCTTTGTGCAACAACCAACTACTGTAAAGAGTCTTCTTTCTTCTTGGATAGAATCACATACACCAATGTGATTATTCAGGAAATGAAGATAAGTTCACTTGGAATCATCTGAGTTGATTCTTTTCTTCTAGTTCACGTATGCATGTGATCATGCATATGTAATTAGGGTTGAACTCTTCCTTCTCCTTCTTCACATATGTAGATGCACATTTTTGGTTCTTTCTTTTCAGTGTCTTCAAATATTCATGTACATGCAAGTATAGATGCATTCACCAATTCCTCTTCTTGTGTGAGAACCTTTACTGGGTATGGTTCTTTAAGCACACACACACACTCATCCTCTTCTACTATTCCTCTTATTTATTTACCTTATTCCTATTGCACTAGGTTAGGGTTTTGGTTTAGGTTTATATGTGTATGTTTATTCAAACCTGAATGGGTGAAACCCTTTCTATTTGAGAAATCCTTCTTCAGACAAGTGTACACAGCCTCAAGCTCCTTCAACCAGAGAAAATGAATACATGCATGTATTATTCCTCTTTAATTGTAAAACAACTATGCCCTTGGGTTTCTTCAAATCAAACGCACACTTTCCTTCAAGTCACCACATGTGATCTCCTTCTTCACTAATGAACCCATCCACACAATACAATACCAACATGCAAAAAAAGAGGGTGTTCACACCTTTCATTGTGAAACCAAGTTCGACACATGTCACTTTCTTTACGCAAGGATTTGTGGATCTTCTTTGTGCATGAGGTGCACATATTTTCCTCTTACAAAAGCTTAATGAGAGTGAATCTCAATCATTAGATCATGATTAAATATAATTTACTAAGCACACCAAGGGTTTTACAAAACCTATTGTGTGTTCAGGTGCTGGTTCTTCGTGAAGCAATTAGAGGGATTGTAGCACCTGTCAAAGTCTTGTGGGATCTCTTCTTCACGAAGCCTTGATAACTCATGGTGCTCTACTTTCTCTTCCTAATGTGATGTACGGTGATGCTCTATTTTTCGAGAACACATTCTCTCGAATATATTAGAGCATAACCTCTCTCGTCTTGGTTCCACACCTTTTATAGGAGAGGATCACTTCTTCATCCGAGTTAAAATATTTCATCTTAATCGGATGAGATTCACTATTTGAATAACCGAGATATTTGGATATTTAAAATATTCAAACTGTGTTTGAGATATGCCTGGATTTGTGGATGTTCCTTTTTGATTGCGGGTTCCCTTCTTTGTTCAAGATATTAGGAACACATGCATGCGTCTTGTGCATGAGACTCTTTCAAATCCACACTCCAATCCACATGGACACAAAATCATCGTTTTCCTCAGCCAAACCTCCATCCTTGAGATATCAGATTATTACAAGACATAGATTTCATGCATGGTCTCTATTCGATCCGGCAATCCTCATGGTTCCCAAACAACAAGTCATGATTGTTCGTACGTGATCATCCATCAAATCTAGAGCATTCAGTGACACTGGTGATTACATGAGGATGAAGACGAAGACGCAAGACTGATCAAATGATGAAGGAGGATCAGATGGTCCTAGTTAAAATTCACGTTGTGCAAGATCCGACGAGTGGTGAAGATTAGATGATCAGATGTGGCGGCTGACTGGACGATCGATCGAGATGCGAGATGAGAAGAGAAGTCGAGATTACATCCGTGTTTTTAAAATATTGACCCACATCGAAAAAGAGATGTGGGAGAGGCATGAATTATAAATCAAATTCTCCAAATAACCACTCAGAATTGTTCTCTCCCCCCACCAGTGTCGCCCCTCACCAGTTCTCGATGGGCGGGCTCCTAGTGCCCACTATGCATCACCGCACAAGGGTTGATCACCGTGCACGCACTCATGTGGGCATATACACGGCCTGTATTCCCCTTACTCATGCAAGGCTAGCCATGAGGGCATCCCTCGAGCATGGTTGACCCTCGGGTCCCGCATGTGATTGAGGTGAGGTCCTCAGCTAGCCTCCATGGTTGGAAAAAATATTTGTTTGTCAAAAATAATCTTTCATAGTGAAATTCATGGCCATATTAAAATATGTACCTGGAAACCTCAAAGTCCAAGCCTCTACTACTTCAAATGCCAATCTCACATATCCCCATCCTCGCCATTTTTTTGGAACTTTAATTCTGAAGAGCACTGAAATCATCATTAACAGGATTATACATCAATGTTGCAAACAATGTATCACACATGATAAAAGTTCATTGGACTGAGGAGTATCACATCAATGGTCTGATTTTCCATTATTCATTTCAGTTATAAGAGTTTCATTAACCACCATTGACTTTAATTGACCTCATTGAGAACAAATAAAAATAAATTATTAGAGTGGTTGAAACAATTGCATGATCTATTATCAAATAAGAAGTAATGTAATGTCCATGTATCATATCAGTAGGGGCTTCATAACCTAGCATTCCATTATTAAGAGATCCATGAATAATCATATTATGAGTAGATATTACATGAACAAGCATCATAGGCATATTGGATTCCATTCCCAACTACCACAAGAAATAATTAGTTAAAAAATATTCAGCAGAAGCTAATAAATGTTTTGTAAACTCTAAGTTTTAAACCAAAAAATAATATAACCATTTTTATGGAAATCATATACATTCGTCGTACCACCAATATAAATTTAATTAATTTTATTTATTTCTTATATATACCAATATAAAACAACATATGATGTTTTTAGTCACATACTAACTCTTAATATCATTGGGATATTCCATAAGAAATCATTATGTTGTGTAAGTCATTGATGGGGACCTATCAAACCATAATAAAAAGGAAGATGCTAATTTCATTAAAGGATACCAATTTATTTCAGACAATATAGTATTTTTATTGAAATTCATGGAAATGTTATCATGTTTAATCATGAACAATCGCATAATGTGAAATTACTTAATTTATAATTTCTAGGCCTATAACATTATTTTAGTATAATAGTATTTGAACAGTATCATACTATTATTTTTTTAAATAATGTGAGAAATCCTCAAACCAAGAAAACTCCATGAAAATATTGTATATTATCTTTGCAAAAATTAATTTTCTGAACGACAAATAATCTTATAAAAGAAGGTAATAAATCAAAGAGCAAAAAAGGGGGAATCTAATGAGACAAATGGAGGCTCGATCGATGTCGATATGAAGGAGTTACCTCAAAACATAGGTGAGAGGATACAAAGGAGAACTCTGTGCATAAATACTATAAATAAAGAGGAGGGGATTGGATAAAATATGTGTTATTATCATTTAAAAATAATCTATGACATATTCAAAATGTGAATAGGATTCACCTTGTGAATTCTACAGGTTAGGAAGAAAACTAATCCCTCCCTAAAATAAATTCATTGCATCTAGATAGAGAAATTTATATAGTTAATGGAATTAATGATTTGAATTAGTTTTGGAACTAGGTCTCATTCACATTCTTCCTTCTTCCGAAAAAAAATTATTTTCCATATTCCATGGTTACGAGTTATCAATAAAAAAATATAATCTTAATAAGGATTTATAGAAATTTAATGTATCCATCCATGGTATTATAACTCTATTATCATACAGATCACTTCCACAATAGAATATTTATAAATACAAATATAAATTTAATTGAACCCATCCCACAATTTCCTTTCTTATATTTCCCTAAGTCTAACTAAATCCCTATGTTACTATAGGTCATCATGTGTATTTCTAATGAGGATTCCAAGAGGATTTTGAAGGTTCTAATTTGAGTATGACCTAATACCTATAATTTTTCCCTTATTAATTATCTTCTAATCATACTCTAAAAATATTAATATTATAAAAATTCTATAGTTTTTATAATTATGTGTTATTATTTTACCGAAAAAACTAAATTTATTCTATTTATCCCAATAAGAAAAAAATAAATTCATTTTTTATTTTTGTAGGCTTCTACTGCCAAAAATAGATGTCTTAAATTTATCACAACTACCTCTATTCACTAGTTATATTTGTTTAATTGAATAAAAATGAAAAATATATAATATAAATATTCTTATTTTGAGAAAATTTTTAATCAACCATTATTTAAAATCATTTATTATGTAAATGCAAATGTTAAATGTGTGTTATACAAGCTGCCACCACCAAAAAGAAACCTATCTATTTTTCTATCCTGAAAAATTATATTTAATGAAAAAATATGATAATATGATTCACCACCATAAAATTATATAAATGGAATGACTATTCATATTTATTAATTATAACTTTCGAAAATAAACCCCTTTCATTAACATATTCTTCAATAAATTATACAATGATCATGTTTGGGTAAATCTCTCCACCTACATGAACAATACTATTTTTTTAAAGGTGGTGCCTCAGTCAATAACCAAGGCACAATTTATTAAATAATAAAAACAAGGAGATACAAATGTCTAAAAGATGGAATCTTATTACAATACTTTTCATATAACTGGAGCAGATCATCAGGAAAATCATCAAGCCAGGTAAAATACCGATTGATCCCCTTGTTGGAAAGACTATCACCAACCATGTTCGCCTCTCGAAAATCATGAGTAGAAATGTAATTGAGATCCGTGAGAGAATCAGGGCAGTTCATTAATCTAGAAGTAAGCGGTCAGGAAAGGTGAACCACCCCCTTCCAGATCACTTGAACAATAGTGGTTGAATCACTCTCCCCCCACATCTTGGTACAACCCTTTTGTTTGGAAAAATCAACAGCATGAATCACTCCCAACATTTCTGCTTCCAATGCTGAGGTCTTACCGCAACTTCCAAAGAAGTATCCATGGAAATTACCAAGATGGTCTCTAAAAATTACTCCACAACCTGATGTACCCGGGTTCCCTCTAGAGGCACCATCAACATTCACCTTGATCTATCCTAGAAGAATATCTTTCCATAGAACTTCAAGTGTGTGTCGAGGTTGTTTGTAAAAACGACAACATAATTATCATGGAATAAAAATCACCACAAAAAAGAGTGGAAAAACATTTCCACCTAGAAACCACAACATGAATGGACTGGAGATCCAAAAATGAAGGCCCACATTTAGAAGGCCAATTTATTGAAACTTCTAGTCCTTCTTTATTTCTAGAACATAACCGTTCATGAAAAACGTCTGATGAAAAAACAACTTCGCATCAATCAGCACAACACCATTCATCCCATATCAAATTTCATCTCCATACATCACTATCACATTACTCGTGTCCTGAGTTCACACCCCACTGCTTGTGGTCAACTCCTACTTTCATATAGATTTTAAAGCCTATCGTTAGCTTGTACTACCCCACATCCAAAGGACATTTCATTCATCCCACCATCCAATGTCATGTTACCATCCTGCATGAACATAGCTTCCCAACCTTACATCTCTATATATTCACCATCATATCCCACAAATGGGATCCAGAATCTCTCATCAATATCATGAACCCCATTACATTTGTAGATGATATCGCAGCCCACTAGGATCCCATTTCCACCGGTCAACCCCTATCTCTCATTTTCTATGCCCTGCGTCGCCACTCCATCACCAAGATTCACCAATATATATCCTTCAGGCTCATCTACAAGAACCATAGAATTTATAAATGATGTTCTAGCCCATTGGGATCCCAAATCGGCTATCCAATCCCCCCATCTCATTGGATCCACCTTGCATCATCACTCCATTTCCGTGATCCAATCCCACACCAGGCACACCAATGCTCAGTCTACATGACGTGGTAATCCTAATCCAAATCCCAAGATAAGAACATGCATCACCAAAATCTCAACTTCACACATCGAAATCCGATCAATCTAGGTTGCCACTTCAAAATGCCATGTGCTGATACCTCCTCGTATATTGATCACTGGCCCATGAGTCCAAGCCCAAAAGATAATCACTACCACATACCTCCAATGTTGGGTGGGCCCTCAATGACCACCTACTTCAAGGAATAAAAAATCATGCATGAAACAAATAAATGTTACTCACCCATGATGGAAGAAATAAGTTATAATTAGATGATAAATTCAAAATATATGAACATAAATGGAATATATAAATGGTATTTTATATATATACGGTTATGGAATGTAATTTTATGATAGTAAATTTTCTTTTATACTAGAGGTTATATCACATTCGACAAAATGTCCAAATAATGAAATTTTTTCTTCTAACTCATGTTTTCCCATTTAGTTACAAACATTCTTGTTAAAATCTATGGTTCCATGACTGATTTAATCTTCAAATTAAATATTTTTTATTATAACTATCCCTTTTCAAGGTTATAATATTTATATACCAAATTACCAATTTATTTCTACAGAAAATATTATGTCATTTTAATGGAGTTCATTGTTCTCAACTCAAATTTAACGAGGTATTTTAGTCATTATGCTCCCATTTAATTAAATATGGTGTATATACTACATATTTTTTATATTATATGAAAAATTATATTTCATGGTATTTTTAGTCATTTTCATGACCTTTCACATTTTCATAATTTTATTTTGATTAAAAATAGGTCATATGTGTTTTTGGTCAAGCATCTTTCCTTTCATTGGGTCACATACAATTTTTTTTGTGAGAGACATTGAGGATTATTTTATTATACTATTTCAATATAGTAACTTTTCATTCCCATTTTTTCAATTTGGAAAATTTTTACATAACCAGATAACCATTACATCTTATGGTGTAAGTTATAGGAAACCTTTCCTAAAATAATGTTACATTAATTTATATGTAAAATATTACCAATTCAATAATATCTTGATTATATTTAGATTCAAATAAATAATATTATTTGTAAGTGATAATTAAAATTGTGACGATGTAATTTTTTTAAGGTGGAGACTATAATTCCCCAAAAATATATCTATATAATTTTCTTTTAAATAAACAATGTGTCGATATATGGTTTCAAATAAAACACCAATGAAAAATTAAAGCATTAAATGTAATATAATTATTAATATATATGAGTATAATTGGAGTGTAAAAATATATTTACCATTATTATGAATTATTTTATAAAATAAAAATATACTTCATTATTAATATTATTGAATTGATAGAAATTCAATTCTCTTTTGGAAATAACTAAAAAGATGGATTAATTATAAATATAACCATAATAAAGATAAATTTATTTTATTTTTAAACTAATTTTTTTTAAATTTTTTATAGATTAACAATATATTATCCCCAATTTTTTTGTAATTGATTGGAAATTAGAATATGAAGAATTCGTTATTAAAAATAAATATTCAAATTTAGATGACATTGATTTTATTTTTATGGTTTATATTTAGATGTTCCATTGTAAAATTTTGGAATTACATTTTTAAATAAATTAAAATTCATTTTATATTATTTATTTTAATATTATCATAAGAATAATTTTAAATATTTTTTTGGAAGAATTCATTTCTTGGTGAATAGTGAAATATATTGATTTTTCCAGAACTGTACATTTATTGACATTATCAATATATAAGAAATAAATACAAGATCTTAAAAAAATTATTTTATCAAATATGTATTTAATTTTAAATACTATATAATTTTTAACTACAATGATAAATTTATAAAATATTTGTTTTATATTTCACGAACGTTAGTTATATTTTCTAATGCATGAAATTGTTTTTTATTTTATATTCATTAAATATTAGTTTGATACAACTTGGTTTTGTATTACTTATAATGCCACATACCTTTTTTATACTGTACTAATATATAAAATGAAAATAATAAATATTTATGATTTTCTCCTACACATGAATTTTATGCTAAAAAAATCATTCTAAAAATGTTGTTTTATGAGTTTCATGTTATAATATTAAATTTTATAATTTTTAAAACTTATTAAAATTGTTTGATCATATGTATTTATTGTGTTTAATAATTGGTTGAAAATTATGATATAATCACAAGTATAATTCTATATAATAAAATTAATTTATATTCAAACTAATTAGTTACCATGATAAAACATAAAATGGCGAAATGTAAAATTATAAGGTTAATTGACTGAAAACATGTTTAAAACATGTATTAAAATATTTGGTATAGATTTTTTCTGAACCTATTACTCATGACACTAAATTATTTCATTGAATTCAAACCCAATTTCTACTCCAATAATTTAAATTGATAACATAAGTCCCTTGGTTACAATATGTGTAATTTCCAATCCTAAACAACCAGGTTTGGACTAAAGGGTCACATGACCTCATGTATGAATCCACCTATGATAGAGTATTCCAATTAGTTGTCATGTTCTAAAAAACATCCCTTCTGCCAATATACGATCAATATCATTTCATTTTAAGACACAATAAATATAATATAATATGATAAAATATATTAATCAATGATTCTTATGGTAGTTCAATAAAAAAATATGATATTTCATGGAACACACATATAAAAATAAAATAATATTCTCCCAGTGTTGAAATATAGACAAATTCATGACAAAAAATAAGGATATATGATAAATAAGGAAGTGGATATTCTATGTGGGTATGAGAATCATCTCTTTCTCCAGGAAATTGTATCGTAACCCCGCATCAATGGTCACATTCCCTATGATGGATCCCTATTCATGAAATACGTACTCTAGTAGAGTTTCCCATGAATGATGTGAGTAATAAACCCCATTGGACAACACTAATACATCCATACCCTATGTTCATATATTACATAACAAAATGATTATATTCATGTTGCACTAACAAAGCCACAATGTACCCAATACTCACCCATTTAAACATGATTTAATAAATGAAACTAAATAATGTCAACTAGGTCCTAAAATTATAAAATTCGGCATTCCCAACACTAGTGTAGGTTTTCTCAGTAATACTATATGCCTCACCCTAGCATTGCTCATCATACTAAAATGATTGTAAATCTCACTTGACATGATTGAGTTAATTGGATGACAAATCTCCCCTATATATAAATCCCACTCATTGGTTTATTTGAAAACTAACCTTATCCAATTCATTGTATAATAATTTATCAAAAAAAATTATATGATTAAACCAATACAACTAAATGATTCACTATAAATAGCCATTTTGATTCCATCATGACCCCCATTATGTGGCCATCAAACTAAAACTGAGAAAACTAATCATCAAAATACATGAAGAAACATTGGAATGGCTACTCAACCCCATAAAAATTTAAAAAAAACAAACAATAAGGAACATCATAATTTTTTTTAAAATAGCCACACCCAACCATATGATAACAATTTGTCAAGGTCTCATAGACACTCATAAAACCATAGGAAAACAAATTACAAGAATTGGTTTACATGATTAATAGGAATTTTTTGAAAATTCCATACACAAGGTCTAAAATCATATATAACATTATACCTCATTTTTGTGGATTAAGGACCGAATGGATTTTCACTTAATCAATGATCATACACATAGAACAAATATTGATAATGGAACAAATGTCCAAGATACCTATCTCATGAACTAGTTAATCAAATAAAGATATTTAGAATAGAGACTTAATGTAATTCCATGTCAAAAATATTTTTCTAGAAAACACATACCATAACGAGTCATCTAATGGAACAAATTCATAGATATATAAATGTAACAATCACCAAATAACTATATCAATTATTTTAGGAACAACCAATATGGAATTCCATATAAATTCAAGAGGATAGCCTTGGTTATAGGCAAGGATAAGCATTTAATAAAAAAAAAATCAATACATTAGAGAATCAATAGGAAAGATACCCATAAGATGAATTTAGAAAGGCATACCCAAACATTTCACCACTCACTAAGAGTAATTATATGATAAACGAGATTTAATCTATAAATAAAAACCACTATCAATATACCATGTAATCTTCATGGAATTTCTATTCAATCCCAAAAACAAATCATGGAGTGGTTTGGGATGATAATTCTTTAACACTTATCCAAATCAAATATTTTTTCAATGGTATAAAAAAAATAAAATGAAAAATCTAAAAAGCATTTCATATATCAGATATCTATAAATTTTTGAAGAATTAATATTTTAATCATGATGGAAGACATAAATGCATAAAATATATATGATCATATCATTAGAAGGATAAATAAATTTACTGGGGTTTATAAAAAATCTCTGTTATTGCACCACCAAATTAATATAATCTTGATGAACTACTGAGAGAATAATGAACGAATCCAATGACTGAGGGAGAATTTAAAAAAATTGAGATTGGGATATAAGGGATGAGTTGTGGTATTAAATTAGATTTCAAAATTTTTAACATTAATACCAACCTAGGTTATTTAGTGAACCATTGGACTGCGTGTACTAAAAACCCAATGGATCATACCAGGTAGATAGTTGAAACATATTCTAGAAAAGTTTCTTGGAAGAATTTCATTCATTATACCTCATCCACTAGCTGGATGGTGGCGTTAGTTATAGCCATAATTCTTACTTGTACCCCACTATCATGGTAGTGGGTTGAACTAGCTATCACGTGTCTATTTTCTAACCACCCAAATGAAAGACTCAAAACTCAATTCAAACCATTAGTCATTTAACACTGTGTAAAATAAAATTTACCAATATGTATCCTATTTATGTGATGAAAAAATAGGCATTGTAATTTTTATTAATATAAATATCTCAAACATTTAATCAATAAATGATGGTACAATTCAAAACCTCTAATGACTTCTCACCCATAGACGTACATTCAATGATTCAACATAAACAACATGGGCCATTGTGCCTAAACATGAGTCTTCCACACCGAAGGATCCTCAATTATACATTCATGATTCCATATAACATGGTAATGTTATATCATCTTCCTTCAAATATTTTTATAAATTTGATTTATAATCTGAATTTGTAACTCCATATGTAATGAAATAAGATCATGCTCAATATTTTTTTCATTTAATGAAATGAATGAGAATGTAAATATAATGAAAAATACGAGACACATGAAAATACACATATATACAATAGTAGTGGGAAATAATATGTCGATGAGAAACCAATTTCCCAATTATCTCAATGATAATAAAGGGTCTAATATTTTCTTGATTTTTCTTCTCTTATTTCCTCGAATATCTTTTTCCTAGCTAAATAGTAAATCGTAAGAAAAACTCAGTAACCTACCGTGAACTCCAAATGTATCCTATTTTTTCTACTGTAAGACATATGTTTGATTGGACATATAATCAGACTCCTCTAAATCAGTGGCACTATATCATAGGTATTCTATATCGAATTACCTCCTACAATAGATTTTTCGACAATATCATGTCATCATAGTAATGAAATTCATGCCCTTACCTGAGTATAATCATAAGGCACTATCTGACTCAAATCCTGATAATTGTTGTTTCATGAAAATAAATACTTGTATTTATGACCATACCTTGATCCACCAATTCATAGAATGAAATCTGAGAGCATATCTATTAATATGGGAATCTTCTTCTCTGACTATTCATCAATCTTAGGATAATACATAGTACTCAACCTTAGAAGATTTAATATTTCCTTTTTCAAGATCCCCCAAAATTGAAACATACAATATTATAATCCATTCTAATGATTGAGTCTCAGGAATCAATAATAAAAAAGAATCTTTTTTAGTTGATCAATAACAAAATAGATAAATTTCAGGGTCCACATGATCCTTGGTAACTCCATCACAATATCTATTCTGATGTCATCCAAAATTCATATGGTCACTAAAGGAGGTTGTAGTTAACTATTTTTATTATAGATCATGGACATTACCTTATGGTAGGTATATAATTAGGAAAATAATTCAAATATTCCCCTCTTCATCACTAACCTCTTGAATTGTCACATAAATTCATGGTATATCATTGTTTCCCTAGGATGTAACACCCACATATAGGTATGGATGCCCTTAATAATCTCTACCCTGAGGGAAGCATGGACTATAACTCCCTCATGAATAATGATCGTATCATCACTACCCATATACCACCAAAGTATTGGGTCACATTATCCTAGTTGTTCATATATCAACTCACACTAAGGGTCTGCGTCTTATTAGTCATTTACCTACTCAACTAATGAAGACATGGACACCAATGGAGAACATGTCATCAATCATTCATCCTCAGAGGCATTCATCCTCCTATCACCCAACAGGATAAATTTTCAGAATTATTCTTCTGATGAAAATTTACTACGCTTCGGATAAACCTACTACATACTGCTACAGGAATATAAAAAAACATTACCTTTACCCAGATAATTTGTGATCTTAGTGTCAAAATTCTATAGATATATACCCCTTCCATCTTCCTCATGTACATTTCATGTTTGAGGGAGATATAATAAATTATATGGTCGTCAATATAGATAAAATCAACTTTCAATGGAAGTAGTGCTTGAAAAATTTTAATGCATAGACCATGGCTATGAGATCTAGGTCATGGGTAGGATATTTCAACTCATGGGGTCAAATTGAAATTCCCTTTAGCTAATTTTTTCTACCTCATTCTAAAGAATAATCCCTAAAAAATTAATGATTTATTAATATAAATACAATATACCATTCTTATAATATGAACTAAAATCCTTAGAGTTCAATTTAACCTCCTCTTCAAATCAACAAATGTGTATACACACTTGTTCAACAACTAATACATTAATACATTTTCTGTTGTTCCCGTTCATTTATTTTGATAACTAAGATATATCCAACCTAATATTTGGGTAGTATCTAGTTTATCACAAAAAATATTTATGACGAACAATTTCAGGGGATTTTTTGATAAAATAAATACCAAAAATAAGTTTAGATTAAAAAATATACATATCTATATCACAAAATTCCGTAATAATATATCTTCATAAATCCAAATGATACACATAAATAGCTCGGAGTAATGTTGATATAATTTTTTTGAACTCAAAACTATCTCATGATTTCAATCATGCTCATCTGGGGAAAGTGATTATACTAGTATGTCATCCAAAAACACCAAGATGAAAGAGTTGGGATATAAATTGTCCATATTATTAATTAGAGAAAAACAAACAAACATTAAATTCCACAGTTGAAATAGAATAACTATGTACTTTAATATCCCTTATCTTCTATGAAACACTACCTTTTGGATATCCTCCTATGTAAACTAATAATTGTGAAATCCCAATCAAAGATAAATCTTTGATGACCACTGAACTCTAAATAAAAAATCAATGAGATCCAAAATCATAGGTAATGGACATTTTTTCTTCACCGCCACATGACTCATATTTTGGTAACAAATGTAGAGTCGATGACTGGCATATTAATTCATAGAGAACAATAATGTTTCATAAATATTTATGTACTCGTCCTATAAAATCCATTTTTATCTATGTCCACATGTATTACCAAGAGCTCCAAAACCATGGATGAAGCCAAATACTTTTGGGGTATCAATAAGGGATACATACCTAACATGATAACTGACTCAATGTTGATAACTATTTCATATCAAATCCATATAATTTCATATAGAATGGTGTCATGAGATAGACCCACAAGTAGAGTAATGAACAAGGGGTTCTCCAGTGATCCTATGAAAATATCCATCTGATCCACCTGTTCCATGAACATCTCTGGTTAAATCTATTCTAGATCAACTCTACAAGCTCCCGACTCCCATTCTATGCTTATCACATACTTATCTTCCCCTATGAAATTAAATGATACATGTATCTATAGCAACCATTGTGTTCTTGAATGATGGTAAACCAATACATTCCAGGAATCACATCAAAGATATTATTCTCGAAAATAATTAATTCCCGTAGATTTAAATAAATAAAAACTACTATTTAAAACTATTAGAATCACTATATTTGGTCTACTTTAATACCCAACAGTTTATCGAGAGACTGATAGTCTGAAACAATTGATCGATATTTCAATTCCAGCAAAAACTTGTGATTATATAATTGAATAAGATGAAATAGTGTAAAAAGTGATAGACAATGTAGACATGATCATGATGGTACTTATAATAGTACATGGTCCCCCTGAATCATCTACTAGATCTTGGACAACATTATATTTTTATCATTCTTTAGTAATATGGCATTTTCTTAGAGCCACTATATTCTATAAATTAGTTGTCCTCTATTGCAGGTCTCTACTCCCAGCTTATAAGACATCCAATAAATCCTCTATGAAATACTTATGAAAGTTAATTATAGATGACCAACCTTTAGAAAGTTGTGGAACTCCAATCATGGGTTCTGATAATAATTTATAAAATGATTCTTTTGACTACTAATAGAGGAAATGTAAGAATCATCTCCTATAAAGGATATGAAGGAGGTCATTATATATCTCTACATCTTAATACCCTATTTGTAGAAAACCATTATTTTTTATTATAGTGAAATCCTTTCTTATAATTATCTCCTACATTATAAATCTCATACATCACATTGTGACCAATAAAATAAATTATTATTATACAATAAGAATGAATAATTATAATGGAAATAATAAAAAAATAATTCCATATATTAATGTGGGACAATAAATAAGTAATATGATAATTAGAATAAGATAATTTGGTTTCTCAATCCACCAGAATGACCAATCTCTTAAAAAATATAGAGATAAAACACATTGTAAATAATACTATATTCATTTTGAATATGAAATTTAATTTATATACATGACATAAATTATAAGGGAATGATTATGTAATGGAATAATATGTATATATATAATGTAGAAATCCCATATGATTGTTCTAAATATAACCATTTTAATAGAAATCTGACTGTTGGAATAGTAACTTGACCATTGTAATAGTGACCTTATCAATGGAATAGAAATGTGACTATAATGTATAGTTATATGGACACTAGAATAGTAAACAAATATATTGAATTTGATAATAATATTTACGTACCATATAAAATTGTAATATATATTTATATATATTTATATCAAGGTACATGTAAAAATATGTCTTAAAAATGAAATATTAATTGTTCTTATTTTTATAGAACTTAATTTTTTTAATCATACATTTATAATGAATATAGCTAAATAATATAAAATTATTTTTTAAAAAAATTATTTATAAATTAATAGTATATTTATACAATTTAATGAAACCATAAATAATTATTCCTTGTGTTATAAAATCGATTATAATATTTAAATATGTATTTTTGAATAAATGATCATTTTATTGAAAAATAAATTCTCATATTTGCAAAAAAAATTCCTCAAATTGATTAAAATGGATAAATATAAAAATTAAAAAACTATTTGGATAGAATTTGTTATATTTTTCTAAAATAGTGGAATTTTTGTGAATAGTGGTGTATGATAATTTATAGTGTTTAACATTATAAACCAAGTATATGAATTTTTTATTCATTAATGATGTATCAATCCATTAGATTTAATGGGAATTCAGTAGTAATTATTTATAAACATTATAGTCCTTACTATTCAAATTCTTTAGACCAAATAATACATTAACAAATATAATAATAAAAAACACCCTCTCTTACTTATAAATACCACCCTTTATCCTCACACATTGTAAGAATTTGAGATTTAAAATATTATACCAAGTTATCGTCCCATGCCTAATCCCCATTTCATATTGTTGTATGTCTCCATAGAAGAAAAATTCCATGTTCTATAAAGAGATTCTAAAGGAGACGATATTGAAGAGGTAAAATATGACATCTTTATCTTTTAAATTATTTCATTCTTCTACCTCATCCTCACCGCTCTCAAGAGTTACATAAAAATATGAATATCATATATATAGTATAATTTTATTGTGTTACTGGAATAGATATAAACATATCCCTTCTATTAATAGTTTTTTTAAATGGCTTCATCATCTATAAATTGTCCGTTCACTGGCTTCATGGATGACGAGTTTTTGTTTTCCGTTACAACATTTATGGCTGAACATAAAACCATTGTTATAGTTATACCATATTTTGAAAAGTACATTATAACTTATTTAATTTTTTAATGGTAATATAATAAAATAACATTAAATAAAACAATACTACATCATGAGGTTTTTAAAAACATCCATGATAAACAAAACATATGTCATTTATGTATTATTAAAATAAATCATTACCGTTTGAAAAAAATTTATTTATGGGGCCATTTAATCATCTAGAACATAACTAATAAAATATTATATCAATTATATAGAATAATTATAATTTTATAATAACATCCATAATTATTTATAAGTGAATAAATCATGAAATCTGGAAACCAATGCTCCTATAATGAGGAAAGTGATGTTTATTTTTTTCAAAATGGGAACAAATGATGTTAATAAAATTATAAGAAATATTCTATATCTAACATAGGTTATTAGATAAATTATAATTAATCCAATTTTATTAAATAGCATATGAATATCAAGTAAATAACACATTAAGACATATGCAATGACACCACTCTAAAACATGATAATACTTTTAGGATAAATATTATATATCATTGCCTCAATATAATTCAACATTATTCTTAAATACTCATTATGTATTCTATAAATATTTTCAACAAAGATTTATATATAGCATTTAATATTTCTTTAATTGGGAAATGATTGTTTTAAAAGGTTCCCTCCACAATATCTCTCGATTGGTAAACCAAAATACCAGGGAACTTCCCTGGTTCTTACCCATTTTCATCTTCACTAAAAAGAATTATTTAAGAAACAATTATATTTATACAATAACTAATTTTATCATTAAAACCTAGTTTAGTTCATTTGTGGGTTTTTTGAAATTAATATTCCATTATCATCTATAAAGACTCCAATCTTTTCCAAAATACTATTCATAAGTGGCACATTTCTAAACATACCATGCCACTCTTTTTCATGTATTCAAATAAGTATAACTTGATGATGCATGATATATTATAATATATCTTTTATTAATGTGCCTAAATGATTTTAATTCCTTATATGACTGATACTATTATGACACACCCTTTGGTTATGCCTTCTGACATGATTATGATACCCACTTCTTTCGACAGCTAACGATTATGTTTACATCCTATGTTTGATTTTTATGGGAAAACATATTCTTGTACATTTTTTTATGGGTTATCCTAGATATAACTCTAATGTATTGGAAAATTTTGGGTCTCTTGAGATGTTATGTATGTGATTATGGAGTAAACCTAATCCATTATTTGACCTTTTCCAAAATGTTATATCATCTTGGCTGTTTTCATTTACCCATTTTAATTAATTGTTATATGGATCCATATTACAATATTTTCATGATAATATGGTTATATTTTTATATTTTTTCCTCAAAATTATTATTCCTGATCCATGCCTTTTTTTATCATGTTATTACTTACAGCTCATGCTTTATACTTTATTTCTATATTTATTCCCTTGTTGTCCCTTATAGCTCATCCCTTTTTCCATGTATTCCCCCATGATATCTTATTAAAATATAATAGAATAATAATGTTAGGATGTCATTATATATATTAATAAAATATGTTTTATTCAAGTTTCATGTTGTCAAATTAAGAACCTTTTTTAATGACACAATAATATTTTATTTTTTCGTTGTTTTTAATAGATAATTATTCTTAAAATCATGTAATAACATGTGTCATTGTATAATATTTTAATTGTTTTCATCATAGATTGTTCTATTTTTTTGTGGGAATAATACTAGAAACATTGTTAAGAACCCTAGGGAAATTATATCACCATGGGTTACAAATATTCAAACTATTGAAATAATAATATTGGATTTTAATTTAATTATTAAATTTATCCTTAAATGTTCATAGATTCATTTATATATTTACATTATCTATATATTAAATCCCTTTAAATTTTTTTTACTATTTTTTATTGTATTGAAATAGGAAATCCCATTTTAACAACCTATGTAGTATGAATTGTGAATATTGACCGAATGATATTCAAAACATGATGGGAATAGGATCTCAGAACATCATGATAATATTGGATAAACTATCTCAAGATATGGATAATAATATGATTCTTTTATAATTCCATCAATTTCATAAGAAATATCATGTTGTTCTCCAATAAATTATGAAAAAGGCCCATTATCATTAGTGTATATTATTATCCCATCATTGATTAAAAATGGATTACCTCCATTGATATGATATTATATTTTATCAAATGCATAGAAGAAGAGATTTTCATTCTAATCGTATATCAATTTCATGGGGAAGCTGGCCAGTGGTGGAAACTGATAAATAATGCAATTTCTATAGTGGAAATTTATTCCATTGAATGGGAAGTATTCTGAATTTTTTTGTCAAAAAATATATCCCAAAAAATATATGTCTTAAGAATGAGTCATATTTCCTCAGGATAAAGTAAAATGATGATGATATTATTAGGTAGTACAGGAAATCATTATACGACTCTCATGATACACCCATGGAATTAGCATGAACATTTAAATCAATGTGGATCTCTTATCTAGTTGACTAACAATATGGCTTAAAAAACCCTTGTTGATTCCAGACATAGTCATCTATACCGTGACTAATTTATATTACCTTAAGGATGATATGTAGTCTGGAGACTCCCCTAGACCTCATTGGCATAGATAAATAATGTAGAAAATTGAGTTTATTATTAGAGTATCAACAGATAGATCAATTCGATGAAAGAAAAACTAACATCCCATGTGTTAGAAGTGTGATAAGTCACATCCCAAGAAATAACTAAAGGGAACCATAAGATACTAAAAATTCGGAAAAAATGGTTATCAGGATAATAAATTTTGAAGTGTCTTAATGAAACACAAGAATATAAAAGAATAAACGGATGCTCATATTTACATTGAGAAACTAGTAGATTGTTTTATCTATAAGGAATATGGGAATTATCCAAGATAATACACACATCCAATGGTTTCCAAAGACAATAAATGACTAAAACATAAGGTAGAATGGAAGGGAATATTATATCACTACTGTTGCATTTGAACTTTACAATTATGTCATGATAGGTACCATAGTTATTCATTGATTGATAGAAAACATACCTTGTAATTCATGTTATAAACAATATTTCATATCTTTCATGTATTGTGGAACTATTGAAATGTCACCTAGGAATATTGAGTTTGAGTTATCTATAAGGAATGAAATGGAGAAATTATTCCATAAAATGCATATAATTCCTCCTGTTTGTGGAATGAACCTCCCAAAAAATCACATATTACATAATTTCAGGTATTTTGATGATATATGGGGCACATATTGGATATTACTAATTTTGTTCATGTTTAAGGAGGATGATGAATCTCTTTTAGAAAATTAATCTCAATTTAAAATATTTTATACTTATTAGAATGCATATATAGATAAAATGATTGATAAAAATGAGAGGATCTAGCTAAAATACATCCATATTGTGAGGGACTAAAATGATGTATTCCCTATATCATTTTCATGTGTACCTTCTGAATGAGAGGTTGATTTATCAATTGATCATGTTTCTAAATATCCTCTCATATAAATTCTCCTTATAGTATGGAAATCATGATTTAAAATAAATGAATATGTAGTTCTTTGATAATCAAAAAAAGGGTTTCATACAACTGAGTACTTCTCTGTAGAGTGCATCAGTCCACTTGATTAAGATGAAGGATGGATTAATGTGAATCTAAATTGATTTTTTGTGATCTACAAAATCATGAAAAAGATTAACTAATCAATTTTTGAGATAGATGAATTTTTTCTTCAACAACATGGGTCCATCTATTTCTCAAAGGTGGACCTTCAGTTAGGATGTCACAAACTAATGGTTAATGACAAAGATATTCCAAAATCATCATTTTGAATAAGGTATAGACACCATGAGTTTATAGTGATTCCCATTAGACTCACTAATTCTAAATAAATATTCATGGAATTAATTAATAGATTCTTATGATATTACATCAAAAAATATGTTGTATTATTTATTGATGATATTATGAAATAGTTGAAGAGAAAATTAGATCATGCAGATAATTTTAATACATTGAAAAATACATTGCGGAAAGAGAAACTATATGAAAATTAATGTGAATTTGAGTTTTTGAAGGATTTAGTATCATTCTTGGGGAATGTTATAACTGTAAATGTAATATTTATAGACCCTTATAAGATAGTTGAAAACCAATAGTGGACCAGGCCAACATCCGTAATGGATATCTTCAGTTCCATTATCCCAACTAGGTATTAGCGAATTTTTTTTAAAAACCATCCTTGAATGTTAATCCCACTTCCCAAGATGGCTTGGATGGGAGTAAAGATTTAATAGAGTAGTGAATTTGATGGATATTTTAAAATGAATAAAATTAGTATTATAACTGAATCGATAAATAGACTACCGACATGCGGGGAGGACTTTATGGTATAATGTGATGCATCAATAAATTTCATAAGTTGTGTATTGGTGGAAATTTATAAATTTATAGCCTATGACTCATGGAAGACAAAATTACATGAGAATAAATATCCAACGAATGATTTAGAGATATCGAGTGCAATCTTCATGTTGAAAATATTGTGACATTATCTCTATGAGGTGATGATATTATTCTTACCTTATTTATCTAATGATGATGATGCTTTTAATGTAATGCAGGAATGAAAAAACACATGCTCACATATATTTACTTTGTTCTCCCTCACAAGGCTACATCCAAGTTGAATACAACAATGATATGCCCCTATACCAAATCCACTAAAGATCACTGTGAATAATGTTCGGTCAAGATCACTTCTATTCCAAGGCTCACTTCTTTTACAATGTTTAGGGTCAACCCACATCTTTCCCAAGGGTTACTATAGTTTTCTCTCACTCTCATTCACTACTAGAGGAGTGGATCACCTACTTCCTCCTACTTTGATCACTAAACTAGAAAGGATCCACTCAAAGTTTATAGAATTGTAGGTCCCTTCATTATCAAAAATGAATACATCCTCCACTATATGTAGATTCTCTATTTAAGTGACACAATCATCCTCTGAGGAATACCCCTTTGGCATTTAACACTGGGAAATACCTCTTGAAAATAATATTCCAAAGATAACAACTTTGATAAGATCCCTATTTTGAAATGCTCAAACCAGCCCTCCCAAAGTTCCCACCTCTACGCAATGCTCACACCTTTAGAGAGCACAATGATTCGTAGAGAACACTGCTTCACATAGCTTAATCCATCCTAGAGCTCAAGCCTTCACAGAGCTCAGGGCGTCTCAGTGCTCAAGTCATCTTAGAGAATCTTCCTTTGTGATGCTCAATGAGCCAATGCGAAACACCCCTCTTCTCAAATCTCTCAAATACATAGATGCATTGATATTAGTTACATCTAGTATAGTCATTCTACAAATCAGAAGCCTTTGTTTTAAACCTTTCATCATAGAGACCCCCTTGATTCATGAAATCAAATTTTATTTGGATTTTATCTCTTAAGATTAGGTGGAATGAAGATGGATGGCTTCTTATTTATTGGTGCGGTTTAATGTGGAGTTCCACTACTTCTGGTGTGTTTTCCAGATCGGTAAAACCCGTCTTTTTAGGACATCATCCCTTTACAAAGAACCAGTAAAATTTATAATTTTTTCAAGGATCTTCATCAACCACTGTGTAACGTAGTCACAATTCTCCTTTGCAATTCTCTTCACCTCTTCCATTCATGAAGCTCATCATAATTGTAGAGCACAACATCAACATTCTTCATGTATTTGAGAAATCCAATTCAATAAGCCCATTTTCACAAAATTCATTCCATTCCCATATTTTTATGAGATATTTATTGATATCTACCTTTTGATATGCACACCAAACTCCAAATTTTGTTCCCCAAAAATTTGGAAGATAGTAAATAACGACACCACATTGTATCTATTTGCTTTGATCTGCCTCTATATCGTCCATTTGTTTTTTATGTTTCTTTGTTAAAAAGTGTTTTCAACATTATCTTTCGAACATGAAAATACAACATGAAAACATACTTTGTTAACAAACACAACCAACCCAAAAATGATGCAATGTTACCTAGTGGGATTTTTCCCAATATTATTCCAATATTTTCATGTATAATAATTCAAATATCATGTATATATCTCTCCTTTAAATCATGGGGACTGTTATTCCATTTAATTTTCCATTGATATTTGAAAAAATTGAAACATAAATATTCATTTAATTTTTTTAAAAGTAAAAGTGAACACATTAAAAAAAAATTTGAACCATATCCTCCTTGTGTTGATTAATTTTAAAATATGGGGATCAATTAAATATCAAAATCACAAGCTTCCACGTTTTCATGCATGAAATGGAATTATATTTAAAAAGGAAGATAATATTTGGTAAATACATTTATTTCGATGAGATGAATAGAACAAATTCCATTTCTATGATTTTTTGAGTTATTATTAGCTAGAAATCATGTTTAATTAATAATTTTTTTCTTTTTTTAGATTAAAAATAAATTTAATAACAATTTCATATTATTTTCAGATGTTTTGGGGTTAGTTTTAAAAACAATTAATAAAAGGGTTGATTCATTTAAAGCATTTTATCTTATTAAAAATTTCATTTTCAACATTGATGAATATTTAAGTGTAGCATATCTCTATAAGACATTCCTGTAATGGATGTTGTTAAAAAATACTCTATCATTTTTGAACAACTAATATAAAAATTGATTTATTTTAACAATTTGTGTCTATTAAAAAAGTCTTATATATGTTCAAATAAATAGTCCTTTGGCAGACGACATGGTACAGTTTGAAATATATTTTTCATGTAATGAACTTTATATACTAGGGTATTAAAGTTAAACATGTAAATATTATAATATATATTATTATATTGATTAATAATTATAGCCATGGAAACAGTAGACTCCATAATTAATATTTTGGTAGAATTTTGGAAGTTATCATTTTATAGAAATATATTCTTTGAAGGAGAAAAATATCTATAATTATAGTACCATAATCGTTTTTTACAATATTTTTTGAATAAAATTAAACTAATATACATTAAAAATAAATTTAATTTTCTACATTAATGATAGAATATAACTATGGAGATTAAAAATAGGAAGAAGGAAACACGTGTTTAATATAAGAATAAGATTTTTGGTCTACTGATATTCCTGCTAATGATGTGTAAACGGAAGGAGGAATAAACATAATGGAAACTAATGAGTTGGAAGACAAAATTATAATGGAATTTTAAGCCCTCTTGATGTTATACTAAAGGCTAGATATGTTGAGACAGAACCTCCACCTATATTTAATAATTCTGAAGATGATATTGAGAAAACTGAAAATATAATCAAAATTACATTGAATGTCGAAACAGAAACTATTGTTTATTCTTTACTTGATTGATATAAATTAGATATTTTATTTACGTTTTATTAGTGGAATAATATATTCTAAAAAGAAAATTTATATCTTAGCTAAGGAATATGAGAATGTTATTATTAATTCTATTATATACATGTATGAATATAAATATGTATGGTGGATGGATAATTCCAATGAAAATGTTGATGTTATAGAAAAATATTGTATTTTCTAACAAATAGTTATGTTATTTTAGGATGTAAATTTAAATGAAAATTATTTTTATGATTCTATAGATATGGAAAATGGATAAGAATGTACACTGGTTGATATTGAAGAATAATTGTATAAAGACCCAATTTAGAGGACAAGAGTTACATTTAATATAGTGGAAGATTCAAATTTTGTTGAGAACAAACATCAATTATCTATATTGGTGTCTTTAACATTAAAATAGTTTTAAGATGAGATATAATATTCTATTCGTGGTTAAAATAGTAAGATGATAAGATAACGATATTAAAAGAAACATATATTTCATTATAAGACATTGAAAAATTAAAATCATATTTGAATTTAGTAATATAAAATAACGAGTTAGGGAATTTGAAGGAGGCAAAATCAGTAATTTTTTAATTAAATAATTCCTATTAAGAAATTTATTTGAAAATTTAATATATAAAATATTAAATAAATGTAATAAAATTTTCTAAATTTAGAAAATATGAGTGATATCATTGATATTGGTGCACAATATAAATGCCTTTATTATGTGATTCATACTCTTGAATAGTTGGTACCTTTAAATAATGATAATCTATAAGAAGTAAAAACAAAAATAAACAAAAGATTATAGTCTATCAGGTTTGTGTTTAATAAATTATTTTAATGAATTAATTATGACATAAGAATATATTTATGAAATATATGTGATGTGCTATGTGAAATACATTATTATCTTTTTAATATTAATGATCATGGTAATTTTGAATAAGAATCATTATCTAAAGATAAGAATAATCAATATGATAATATTAGAGATTTAGTTGGGTCTAAAAGGAATGATACTATTTCAATTATTAATTTATTATTTGTGTTATCAATTCATGTTTATCATGAAAAATTCTCCATAAAACGTTTGTTATAATCATAATGAATAAGATTAAATTTTTTCCATTACATCTGAAAGTGAAAAATATGATTATAATGGATTGAAAATGATTATTAGTGATTTTAGAATAACTAATCCAATAACAAATATACTTTCTATTATCTATTTATAGTGGATAAGTCTATAAATTATGTAATTGAAAACAAATTTTTCTTTGGTACTTGAAATTAAAATCGTTTCCTATGGGTCTTGAGAATTATTTTATGGTATTTAATATGGTATCAATATAGACTATAGTGGAGGGAATAAATATTTAAAAACCTACGTATAAAATAAGATAGGATAATATATTAATATTCTAGACTTTTTTTTGAAAAATATAAATGAGGACCATAATCTATTTTTGTTGATATAATATGAGGAAACAATATGAAATAACATTTGTGTTTTTAAAGAAAAATTTTATAACAAATATGGATATATATGGAAGGATATTGTATTATTATAGAGGATGTATATGTCCTAGACCACCTATTCAAGACCCTACTACTTACACAACATCAATGATTTAGAAAAACATTAAACCTCAATGATCATTACATGAGTATGCTAAAAATGACAAAATATACAATTTATGAAAAGCTATCTCCATAGAGTATCATCCCCTAATAGGTTTAAATTACCTTCCGGATGTGGCTCCAACTACTTCTAAACCAACTATTAGTTATTCCTATCAATAATACATTTATCCTACCCAAAAAAATCATTACCCATCCAACTCAAACACCACTAATGTAATTACATATATATTGATAATTTCGTTTTTTAATGTTATTATTCAAGAATTTTTTATTTTGTAAATTATAATATTAATTATGTTTTAATTCTAAAGATGATTATTCCATGTTTTACTTCGTTTTATTATCATATTCTAAAAATTTAATTTTTAATGTGTAAAATTGAATCTATTATTTTTCTCTTTATAAAAATCATTTTTGATATCCTAAAAGGGGAGGAATGTTTATTGACCCTAAATATTTTTTATATCATATGATATAATGACACAATTATTCCATTTAAATATTAATAATCTATATTAATGTTTTTGGAGGTACATAATGACTCAGGATGGGGTTCTAAGGCCTGAAGAGTCTATGTTTTATTACAATATAAATTTTAATATCATTCACAAACAATTTTTGTATAACAATGTAAAAACTACTAAATGGAGTCACATTTTGGATATATGATACCTAAACTGAATAGGGATCATGGGTTTTACCATAAGCGCACCAAAATATTTCATGGAATAGGTGTTTGTCCTGAGCTTCACCATTAGATAAATAGATAAATTGATTAAAACTATTCATATAATTGTTAAATTAAAATAGTGTCCAAACTTTCAAGTACAAAGTCGTAATATATAAAATTCAACGAGTAATTCCCATAACCCTATGAATTGATTGGATAATGTAAACGAGAATTTACAGATGATGGATCATGAATCAATTATCTTAATACCACAAGGATTTCCAATGATACTAGAGTTCTTGGATCTTACCACTAATGAAAAAAGAACATTTTTATTCATCAATGATCATTCCTAAAATGTGGAAGGTAATTTTTTTATCATTTGTTTTAACATTTGGTTATAACATGATGGATGTAAATTTCATCCACTAACAGATAGATTCAATGGTCGTTTATATTCACAGGAACAAATTTATATTCAATGCTCTTTAGTAATTGATATTTTTGTTTATTATATCCCATAAATCAAAATTATAAGGAAAAAAATATAGAAAAACTGAGAAAATTATTGTGGTTCAATCCTCTACATTATTTTTAAGAGTTCATTCCCTATTTCTTTGTTCATTAATCTATAAAAATTTCATTATCAGGTAGGTCAACCATGACACAATGATAGATAATTTTGAAACCATTAAAAATTGTAGTATATTGAAACCTTAGTACTGAGATCAAGATCATTTAATCCATCAATGTGTGTTGGTTATAGAGATATATTCATGCATTATTAGGACCATATTTGAGATACCAATTTTCAAAGTTTTTCATCTAGTAAAAAATGGTGTGATGGTAACCAATTCATAATTGGTTTGATGGTTGTAATATTTCTATTAGTGATAGAAGGAATTAGTTGAATTTAAATCATAAATATGTGGTGGCGATAATTTCTAGAAAGAATTAAGGAGGTTTGGTTAATACATATAGAAATGCTATAATTTTTGAAAAATTCCTAAATACATATTGTTTATTCCTATAAACACCCTCTTTGTAGTAACCCTTCTATTATTCCTGTGATTACATGTAGAGAAAATTATGACACACTGTGTGAATTTTTTCACATTACATGTGACCATTTACTAGATTCTAGGATTTTATCTTAGAGAGTACATGGGAATATACATTGATAGGAATGCCAAAAATAGGTGAGTTAAACAGAAACAAACCTATAATCGAAAATGAATTGGTATAAAAGAACTACCTAATGTACATTATATTGACCAGATGTACATGTGAATGGATAGGCATAAAACTCATTTCTTCTTCAACTCTACATGTTTCTTAACCCTGAAGTATGTACCATTTATTGAAGGGATTATATTCTATGTGAGTTAATGAGGAAAAAGAATTCCAATAGTAAATGATAAATTTTAATTACCTCCATGTAAAAACATTGTACTTATTTCCATAATAGTTTTGGTTATATTTATCTCTTGTGTAGGATAGGATCTATTGAGTGTGATCCATTGTTCCAACCCAATGATTTTATAATGTTTCATATCATCCTAAGAATATGATGGTGATACCCTTTATGGGATATATATCATATAGTGTTCTTGGTATCCCCCTACGAGGCTTAGGGTGGGACCCCAAATCATACTTTATTCACTAGATAAGGGTTTTTTCATTAGTGCGAACATTGTGATTAGGTTATCCATCCACTATCTAGAATACTGATTTAATATGGTTTGTGGTGTCTGTTGGAACCACTTTGTGTATAAGGTTAGATTTGTTGTCAACAGTTCTCAATGCAGATCAAAATGAAAGAGATCAAGAAGTACTCCAATAAAATGGAGAAATGGAAGCTCACAATGAAGGAGATCATGAAGTACTCCGATGAAGTAGAAGAGTAGTGATTCAGACGATTTTTGTGCTGATCGTAAGTTCAAAGAACATGTGTCAAAGATGATACATTGTTTACAACAATGAAGAATGTGAGGAGTTATCCATCCAAGGATGATTAAATCAGGATGGTGTTTTTGGATGTAGACCATGCAATTCCTCCTTATTGCATAAGAACCATGGGCTTTGATGAAGACCATGAAATTACTCATTATTGCATGAGAACAATGGGTTTTGATGAAGACCATGCAATTACTCATGATTGTGTGAGAACCATGCTAGAGACTTCATGATGGATTGAATCACATGGTTTACATGAAGTTGATCATGACAGTTGATGAAGGAGGCAATGTTCCAATGAGTTGACTTATGAAATGGCCATGCACATCACATTTTCATAGAGGATGATGGTACTAAAGTTGTTCCTTCAATGAATACATATCACCATAGTGGAGCTTGTGATAAAAGCAAAAGAGTTGATGAAGGATACAGATCACCAAGAAGAAGTTTTGTTGAGGTGATCGTGCTTGTCAACAAAGAAAACAAACGACATATAAATTTGTTGACAAAGGAGATTCCATGGTGACATGTCGAGTTGAAGAGTTGTGGTCAAAGATCTATGTTTGATTCAAGAACATCGACAGAGAAATGGATGATCTGGAGGCGGTACAAAAAGAGCAGATACAAGGTGGTGTCGTTTTCCAGTGTTTGCCAAATTTCAGGGCCTCAAAATCAACAAATTAAGAAGAGTGATTTTGGAAAAGGGACTTGCGCGCCATACTCTTGGAGGATAGGAAACTTGCGTGCCATATGTTTTTGAAGATCAGAGCATCAAAATATGGAAAAGGGATAAGGGTCGCGCAAGTTTTGGTGATGTCACGCAGGTGAATCATGTGCCGGGAAGAGACTTGTGCGCCTACGCCTTGAATGCATTATAACTTGCGCACCTATAGTTTTTCGTGATCAGAAGATCCAAATTTGGCAAAGGCAAGATGTTCGTGCAACTGTAGATGTTGATCGCGCAAGTGCCTAGCAGGGGCCGAGACGTGCGCGCCGATGGATGACTTGCGCGCCGCCGCGCAGGGGGTCCAGTTTGCCTATAAATACTGGACCACCCCTCCTCATTTCCCACGGAGCTCAAGACTTTGAGATTGTTCGAGCTCTCGTCGCGCAGGTGGTTAAACCGCGCAAGTGGTAGTTGGGTCGCGCAAGTAGAGGTTGCGCGTCGACTGACGGTTGAGCGCCCCAGGTGATTTGGTCAAGGAAGGAAGTGAGTCACGCAGGTTTGAAGTTCAAGAAGGCAGATTCGCACAGGTGCTTTGGAGACACTTGCGCGCCAGGTTATACTTGCACACCTAAGACTTGCGCGCCGGGGGAGACTTGCGCGCCGGGCTTGAAAAGAAGAGCCAGATATTGTTGAAGCACGTCCGCCTTTCTGGAGCTGCACAAGAGTTGAAATATTGCCTGATACTTCTGGTGCAAAATGAGATTGAAGATGAAATCTAAATGATACATGAATGATCTCATTCATACATGGAGAACTGATTCTGACAATGCTGAGTAAGATGAGCTTCATTAAGTAAGCAATCACATAAGTGATTGTGATTCAGGAAAACAATGACAAGGGGATCTAGTGCATTCATTCATTGCACTAAAGAAGAAGGATTGAACTAAAAGCAGCATCAAATCTGAACCCTAATTCAAGCAAGGTCTCATGCTGAACAGGAGACGAAGAACTTCAATGCACACCTATTGAAGAGACCTTCACGTCTATAAACTGAGTGGGACTTCACCAGCGGCAGTGAGCCAGGGGGAGTCAACGGGAGTGACCCGAGGGACGCAGTGAGCAATCCCTAAACAATTGTAAAGGCAGTGAGCCTGGGACAGAGTGACTGTACCCGAACCATTGTAATCTACAGCTAGTGAAGCATAGTGGATTTAGGTATGACCGACATCTGTCGGCGTATGCTCCTTGGACGTAGCCCTTAGTGGTGAACAATGTAAAAATAGATGTGTCATCTGTCTCTGCATGTGAATGTTTAATTGCTGATCATATCCATCATACAGGTTTAAGTAGTTCCTACCAACGTGGTAACAAGATCCACAACTAAAAGAAGAAAAAGTTTCCACCCTGATTCACCCCTCCCCTCTCAGGGTGTCCCGGTGTCCTACAAGTGGTATCAGAGGGAGGTTAACGTATGTTGGATATTCTCCAGTAATTCTATTGAGAAGAGGAATTGAGTTTCTTTCCTAGAGTCAACAATGAATAGTAGTCTTGATGAAGTTTCTGAGCAGATGTCTACATCTAGCAAGACCATGACAAACAGGAAAAAGAAAGAGAAGAAGCAGCTAAAGAAGACTCTCATATCCAAAGAAGATACAGTGTCTTGTTCTCCATGCCATTCCAATAATGAAGAAAGATCAGGCTTGGAAAGTATCAAGCAGGTGGCTTCGGATTCTTCCAGAGGAAAGGATGACACCCCCTATTCAAGCTTTCAGGAAAAACTCAAAACATATCGGCATGATATTCCTGAATAAAGGGTTGCGATTATTTGTACCCTATTCCAATCTCTACAGTTTGAGATCACTCGACGTGAATGGGAAGCGGGCAATATGGAAAAGGGGCTGGAAGGAAAAATTATGGAAAGTATGAAGCTCACCAAACGGGTGAAAGCCCTTGAATTAAAAGGTGAAGTCAGTAATACTCTGGAAGAACAGATCCATGCACTTGAAGCTGAGCTAAAGAAGAACAATGAAGTCAAGAATTTTTGTCTGGAAGAAACTTCCATTAAATTCAGGGAACTTGACTCTTTGTTACAAAACAAAGCTAAGATGCATGAATATGAGGTTGAAAGGTTGAAGAATAATTGTGAAGATAAGATGATCATGATTGAAGATCAGAAGATCATCCTCAATATTGTGGGTCAAAAATTGGAATCTCAATTGACCAAGATTGAGAACACACATATTGAGACTTCACAAAATAATGAAATGAGTGATTCTTTCACTCAATGTTCGTTGGAGGAGTCTAAAGCTGAAATGCCTCCATCATGAGATAATAATATCATGACTTTTCTCATTGATCTATCACAGGAAACTGAGAAAGTGAAGGTACCATCCAGACCATCTTTCACTCATGTTTCTAAATACACTCCGACAATCAGTGCAGGTCAGAAGAAAAGCTCTAAACAAGTATGGATAAGGATAGGTGAGAAGAAGAAACCTCCCACCATGACTAGGGTGGATGAGAAGAAAAAGAAGGAAGCTGGCTCCTCAAACAGAGCACAAAAGATTAAGAAGATGGCCCAAAAACATAATACAGAAGATGCAAAGAAGAAAAGATTTGTGGGTCAATGTTGGTGCTGCAACAGATTTGGGCACTGTGCACTGGATTGTTTTTATAATCCCTTTCATGGAAAAGCATAGGGAAAGCCTATATCAAAGGGAAGGATCCCATAGAAGAATAAGCAACATCAGCAGATCCAGAAGCATCTGTTCACCGCAAACAGATTTGGAATTCTTGATAACATCTATGATGTATGCAACGACAGTGGTCACAAGAATGGTGCATGCCTTGGTCAACAGATATCCAGAGCTGATAAGAACAGAAGACCTCTTATTCTGTCTAAGTATGATGAAAGTACATTGGGATGTAATAAGAAGAATGTGGCGAACACACATTTCCCCAAGAAGATCTCATGTAGGGAAGCTGAGAAGACCCAGGATTTTAGATCCATGCAATTTAAGGGTCATTCATCCAAACGAAACACTAAGTGGGATGAAACTCAGAAGAACCCATGTGGAAGACCCAAACCAGCTGCAAAAGTTCCCAGTGACATATTGGTCATCTGGCCAGAAGATTTGAAAAGAATGATGAAACTTGAATCTGAAAAGGCCAAGGCTGGTGACAAAGGAAAAGGGAAACTTTCACATGATGAAGACACAGTGCAGAAGAGATTGCAAACAAAGAGAAATTCACGTGTCAAAGAAGTTCTGTGTGAGCGATGCAATAAGTCTGGTCACATTGAAAAAGGTTGCCTAACCTTAATACCAGAGCAAGAAGCAGTCTTTAAGAGGAGTAAGAATGTATCATTCATGATAGCTGCTAAGTAGAAACATTCTCCACACAAAGTTGGAGAGAATGTGAATAGAGCCATGCCACACCGACAGATGCTAGAACATATGTTCAAATGTGTAGGCATGAAGACTAGAGCGAACAGAGGAACTTGGTTGAGAAAAGAACCTCAACCAAGCAAGTCTTCTTGATGAAGAAAGAAGGATCCACCTTATTCCCGTATTCATTTTGGTATTGTATTTGTGCTATCAATACAGGGAATTGAAGGTGAAGCATACTCTCAGGGGGAGAACCTGAGAAGTAGTGAATGCTGTCAACTCTTGATAGCGAAGCTGAAGCAGTTTCCATCCTTAGTAGATTCTTCAATTGATATTCAAATATTATGATGATGAAGGATCACTCTTGATGAAGATGATGAAGAGTGTTTCCCTTGAGGGGGAGAAGAATGAAGAAGTTTCCATAATCACTGTTTCAATCAATATCAACTCCAGGTGGACTCAAAAGCAGTTATTCTATTAATCTCTTGAAGAACACGCCAATGGAGAAGGTCTGTCATTTCTCAATCTCTATCCCTTGGTTACGCAGATCAAAGATTATTCAATAAAGGGGGAGTAACTAAATTGATCAGTGACATAAAGAGAATGGAAGTGCCCCAAGGTCACTTATCTTGCTGATTGCACTTGAATGTTTTTGATCAATTTGATAATGTGAGTGCAGGAGATTCAGGTTGATTATTCCCTATCATAGTTGATCTTTTTCTACCTGGAATTAAAGTGGTAAACCCTTGAAGACAAGATACATGAGTTATCATCTCATGTTGGTATCATGATTTGTGGATTACGGACAGCCTTGTTGACTTAATCAAATCCTCTTGTTTTCTACATCGAGCTTTGCTCAAGTATACTTAGAGTGAAATGATTAATGAAACATTGCCTAAGTGAGGATTGATACCCTCCCTACCATATGCTTTGTATTTCTTGTCAATAAGGGGGAGAGAATGTGAAATGGAGAAGATTCTCATTTTGACATTGACGAATTCATTTCAGTAGATGTTTAAGGTATTGACAACAAAATAAAAAGGGGGAGATTGTTGGAACCACTTTGTGTATAATGTTGTATTTGTTGTCAATAGTTGTCAATGCAGATCAAAATGAAAGAGATCAAGAAGTACTCCAATAAAATGGAGGAATGGAAGCTCACAATGAAGGAGATCATGAAGTACTCCGATGAAGTAGAGGAGTAGTGATTCAGAGGATTGTTGTGCTGGTTGTAAGTTCAAAGAACATGTGTCAAAGATGATACATTGTTTACAAAAATGAAGAATGTGAGGAGTTATCCATCCAAGGATGATTAAAGCAGGATGGTGTTTTTGGATGAAGACCATGCAATTCCTCCTTATTGCATAAGAACCATGGGCTTTGATGAAGACCATGCAATTACTCATTATTTCATGAGAACAATGGGTTTTGATGAAGACCATGCAATTACTCATGATTGTGTGAGAACCATGCTAGAGACTTCTTGACGGATTGAATCACATGGTTTTCATGAAGTTGATCATGACAGTTGATGAAGGAGGCAATGTGCCAATGAGTTGACTTATGAAATGTCCATGCACATCACATTGTCATAGAGGACGGTGGTACTAAAGCTGTTCCTTCAAATAATACATATCACTATAGTGGAGTTTGTGATAAAAGAAAAAGAGTTGCTGAAGGATACAGATCACCAAGAAGAAGTTTTGTTGAGGTGATCGTGCTTGTCAAAAAATCAAACAAACGACATATAAATTTGTTGACAAAGGAGATTCCATGGTGACATGTCGAGTTGAAGAGTTGTGGTCAACGATCTATGTTTGATTCAAGAACATCGACAGAGGAATGGATGATCTGGAGGCGGTAAAAAAAGAGCAGATACAAGGTTGCGCCATTTTCCAGTGTTTGCCAAATTTCATGGCCTCAAAATCAACAAATGAAGAAGAGTGATTTTGGAAAAGGGACTTGCGTGCCATACTCTTGGAGGATATGAAACTTGCGCGCCATATGTTTTTGAAGATCAGAGCATCAAAATATGGCAAAGGGATAAGGGTCGCGCAAGTTTTGGTGATGTCGCGAAGGTGAATCATGTGCCGGGAAGAGACTTGTGTGCCTATGCCTTGAATGCATTATAACTTGCGCGCCTATAGTTTTTCGTGATCAGAAGATCCAAATTTGGCAATGGGAATATGTTCGCGCAAATGTGGATGTTGATCGCGCAAGTGCCTAGCAGGGGCCGAGACTTGCGCGCCGATGGATGACTTGCGCGCCGCCGCGCAGGGGGTCCAGTTTTCCTATAAATACTAGACCACCCCTCCTCATTTCCCACAGAGCTCAAGACTTTGAGATTGTTCGAGCTCTCGTCGCGCAGGTGGTTAAACCACGCAAGTGGTTGTTGGGTCGCGCAAGTAGAGGTTGCGCGCCGACTGATGGTTGAGCGCCCCAGGTGATTTGGTCAAGGAAGGAAGTGAGTCGCGCAGGTTTGAAGTTCAAGAAGGATGAGTCGCGCAGGTGCTTTGGAGACACTTACGTGCCAAGTTATACTTGCGCGCCTAAGACTTGCGCGCCGGGGGAGAATTGCGCGCCGGGCTTGAAAAGAAGAGCCAGATATTGTTGAAGAACGTCCGCCTTTCTGGAGCTGCACATGAGCTGAAATATTGCCTGATACTTCTGGTGCAAAATGAGATTGAAGACGAAATCTAAATGATACATGCATGATCTCATGCATACATGGAGAACTGATTCTGACAACGCTGAGTAAGCTGATCTTCATTAAGTAAGCAATCACATAAGTGATTGTGATTCAGGAAAACAAAGACAAGGGGATATAGTGCATTCATTCATTGCACTAAAGAAGAAGGACTGAACTAAAAGCAGCATCAAATCTGAACCCTGAAGCAAGCAAGGTCTCATGCTGAACAGGAGACGAAGAACTTCAATGCACACCTATTGAAGAGACCTTCACGTCTATAAACTGAGTGGGACTTCACCAGCGGCAGTGAGCCAGGGGGAGTTAATGGGAGTGACCCGAGGGACGCAGTGAGCTATCCCTAAACAATTGTAAAGGAAGTGAGCCTGGGACAGAGTGACTGTACCCGAACCATTGTAATCTATAGCTAGTGAAGCATAGTGGATTTAGGTACGACCGAAAACCTGTCGGCGTATGCTCCTTGGACGTAGCCCTTAGTGGTGAACCAAGTAAAAATAGTTGTGTCATCTGTCTCTGCATGTGAATGTTTAATTGCTGATCATATCCATCATACAGGTTTAAGTAGTTCCTACCAACGTGGGAACAAGATCCACAACTAAAAGAAGAAAAATTTGCCACCCTGATTCACCCCTCCCCTCTCAGGGTGTCCCGGGGTCCTACAAGTGGTATCAGAGGGAGGTTAACGTATGTTGGATATTCTCCAGTAATTCTATTGAGAAGAGGATTTGAGTTTCTTTCCTAGAGTCAACAATGAATAGTAGTCTTGATGAAGTTTCTGAGCAGACGTCTACATCTAGCAAGACCATGAAAAACAGGAAAAAGAAAGAGAAGAAGCAGCTAAAGAAGACTCTCATATCCAAAGAAGATACAGTGTCTTGTTCTCCATGCCATTACAATAATGAAGAAACATCAGGCTTGGAAAGTATCAAGCAGGTGGATCAGGATTCATCTAGAGGAAAGGATGAAACCCCCTATTCAAGCTTTCAGGAAATACTCAAAACATATCTGCATGATATTCCTGAAGATAGGGTTGCGATTATTTGTAGCCTATTCCAATCTCTGCAGGTTGAGATCACTCGACTTGAAAGGGAAGCGGACAATATGGAAAAGGGGCTGGAAGGAAAAATTATGGAAAGTATGAAGCTCACCAAACGGGTGAAATCCCTTGAAGAAAAAGGTGAAGTCAGTAATACTCTGGAAGAACGGATCCATGCACTTGAAGATGAGCTAAAGAAGAACAATGAAGTCAAGAATTTTTGTCTGGAAGAAACTTCCATTAAATTCAAGGAACTTCACTCTTTGTTACAAAAAAAGTTAAGATGCATGAAGATGAGGTTGAAAGGTTGAAGAAGAATTGTGAAGAGAAGATGATCACGATTGAAGATCAGAAGATCATCCTCAATATTGTGGGTCAAAAATTGGAATCTCAATTGACCAAGATTGAGAACACACATATTGAGACTTCACAAAAGAATGAAATGAGTGATTCTTGCACTCAATGTTCTTTGGAGGAGTCTAAAGCAGAAATGCCTCCAACATGTGATAATAAGATCATGACTTTGCTCATTGTTCTATCACATGCAACTGAGAAAGTGAAGGTACCATCCAGACCATCTTTCACTCATGTTTCTAAATACACTCCGACAATCAGTGCAGGTCAGAAGAAAACCTCTAAACAAGTATGGATAAGGATAGGTGAGAACAAGAAACCTCCCACCATGACTAGGGTGGATGAGAAGAAAAAGAAGGAAGCTGGCTCCACAAACAGAGCACAAAAGATTAAGAAGATGGCCCAAAAACTTAATACAGAAGATGCAAAGAAGAAAAGATTTGTGGGTCAATGTTGGTGCTGCAACAGATTTGGGCACTGTGCACTGGATTTTTTTTATAATCCCTTCCATGGAAAAGCATAGGGAAAGCCTATATCAAAGGGAAGGAACCCAGAGAAGAAGAATCAACATCAGCAGATCCAGAAGCATCTGTTCACCGCAAACAGATTTTGAATTCTTGATAACATCTGTGATGTATTCAATGGCAGTGGTCACAAGAATGGTGCATGCCTTGGTCAACAGATATCTAGAGCTGATAAGAAAAGAAGACCTCTTATTCTGTCTAAGTATGATGAAAGTACCATGGGATGTAATAAGAAGAATGTGGCGAACACACATTTCCCCAAGAAGATCTCAAGTAGGGATGCTGAGAAGACCCAAGATTGTAGATCCATGCAATTTAAGGGTCATTCATCCAAACGAAACACTAAGTGGGATGAAACTCAGAAGAACCCATGTGGAAGACCCAAACCAGCTGAAAAAGTTCCCAGTGAGATGTTGGTCATCTGACCAGAAGATTTGAAAATAATGATGAAACTTGAATCTGAAAAGGCCAAGGCTGGTGACAAAGGAAAAGGGAAACATTCACATGATGAAGACATAGTGCAGAAGAGATTGCAAACAAAGAGAAATGCACGTGTCAAAGAAGTTCTGTGTGAGAGATGCAATAAGTCTGGTCACATTGAATAAGGTTGCCTAACCTTAATACCAGAGCAAGAAGCAGTCCTTAAGAGGAGTAAGAATGTATCATTCATGATAGCTGCTAAGCAGAAACATTCTCCACACAAAGTTGAAGAGAATGTTAATAGAGCCATGCCACACCGACAGATGCCAGAACATATGTTCAAATGTACAGGCATGAAGATTAGAGCGAATAGAGGAACTAGGTTGAGAAAACAACCTCAACCAAGCAAGTCTTCTTGATGAAGAAAGAAGGATCCACCTTATTCCCGTATTCATTTGTGTATTGTATTTTTGCTATCAATGCAGGGAATTGAAGGTGAAGCATACTCTCAGGGGGAGAACCCGAGAAGTAGTGAATGCTGTCAACTCTTGATAGCGAAGCTGAAGAAGTTTCCATCCTTAGTAGATTCTTTAATTGATATTCAAATATTATGATGATGAAGGATCACTCATGATGAAGATGATGAAGAGTGTTTCCCTTGAGGGGGAGAAGAATGAAGAAGTTTCCATAATCACTGTTTCAATCAATATCAACTCCAGGTGGACTCAAAAGCAGTTATTCTATGAATCTCTTGAAGAACACACCAATGGAGAAGGTCTGTCATTTCTCAATCTCTATCCCTTGGTTACTCAGATCAAATATTATTCAATAAAGGGGGAGTAACTAAATTGATCAGTGACATAAAGAGAATGGATGTGCCCCAAGGTCACTTATCTTGGCGATTGCACTTGAATGTTTTTGATCAATTTTCTAATGTGAGTGCACGAGATTCAAGTTGATTATTCCCTATCATAGTTGATCTTTTTCTACCTGGAATTAAAGTGGTAAACCCTTGAAGACAAGATACATGAGTTATCATCTCATGTTGGTATCATGATTTGTGGATTACGGACAGCCTTGTTGACTTAATCAAATCCTCTTGTTTTCTACATCGAGCTTTGCTCAAGTATACTTAGAGTGAAATGATTAATGAAACATTGCCTAAGTGAGGATTGATACCCTCCCTACCATATGCTTTTTATTTCTTGTCAATAAGGGGGAGAGAAAGTGAAATGAAGAAGATTCTCATTTTGACATTGACGGATTCATTTCAGTAGAGGTTTAAGGTATTGACAACAAAATACAAAGGGGGAGATTGTTGGAACCACTTTGTGTATAAGGTTGTATTTGTTGTCAATATTTGTCAATGCAGATCAAAATGAAAGAGATCAAGAAGTACTCCAATAAAATGGAGGAATGGAAGCTCACAATGAAGGAGATCATGAAGTACTCCGATGAAGTATAGGAGTAGTGATTCAGACGATTGTTGTGCTGATCGTAAGTTCAAAGAACATGTGTCAAAGATGATACATTGTTTACAAAAATGAAGAATGTGAGGAGTTATCCATCCAAGGATGATTAAAGCAGGATGGTGTTTTTGGATAAAGACCATGCAATTCCTCCTTATTGCATAAGAACCATGGGCTTTGATGAAGACCACGCAATTACTCATTATTGCATGAGAACAATGGGTTTTGATGAAGACCATGAAATTACTCATGATTGTGTGAGAACCATGCTAGAGACTTCTTGATGGATTGAATTACATGGTTTGCATGAAGTTGATCATGACAGTTGATGAAGGAGGCAATGTTCCAATGAGTTGACTTATGAAATGGCCATGCACATCACATTGTCATAGAGGATGATGGTACTAAAGCTGTTCCTTCAAAGAATACATATCACCATAGTGGAGTTTGTGATAAAAGCAAAAGAGTTTCTGAAGGATACAGATCACCAAGAAGATGTTTTGTTGAGGTGATCGTGCTTGTCAAGAAAGCAAACAAACGACATATAAATTTGTTGATAAAGGAGATTCCATGGTGACATGTCGAGTTGAAGAGTTGTGGTCAACGATCTATGTTTGATTCAAGAACATCGACAGAGGAATGGATGATCTGGAGGTGGTACAAAAAGAGCAGATACAAGGTTGCACCATTTTCCAGTGTTTGCCAAATTTCAGGGCCTCAAAATCAACAAATGAAGAAGAGTGATTTTGGCAAAGGGACTTGCGCGCCATACTCTTGGAGGATATGAAACTTGCGCGCCATATGTTTTTGAAGATCAGTGCATCAAAATATGGCAAAGGGATAAGAGTCGCGCAAGTTTTGGTGATGTCGCGGAGGTGAATCATATGCCGTGAAGAGACTTGCACGCCTACGCCTTGAATGCATTATAACTTGCGTGCCTATAGTTTTTTGTGATCAGAAGATCCAAATTTGGCAAAGGCAAGATGTTCGCGCAAGTGTGGATGTTGATCGCGCAAGTTCCTAGCAGGGTCCGAGACTTGCGCGCCGAGGGATGACTTGCGCGCCGCCGCGCAGGGGGTCCAGTTTGCCTATAAATACAGGACCACCCCTCCTCATTTCCCATGGAGCTCAAGATTTTGAGATTGTTCGAGCTCTCGTCGCGCAGGTGGTTAAACCGCGCAAGTGGTAGTTGGATCGCGCAAGTAGAGGTTGTGTACCGACTGATGGTTGAGCGCCCCAGGTGATTTGGTCAAGGAAGGAAGTGAGTCGCGCAGGTTTGAAGTTCAATAAGGCAGAGTCGCGCAGGTTCTTTGGAGACACTTGCACGCCAGGTTATACTTGCGCGCCTAAGACTTGCGCGCCAGGGGAGACTTGCGCGCCGGGCTTGAAAAGAAGAGCCAGATATTGTTGAAGCACATCCGCCTTTCTGGAGCTGCACAAGAGCTGAAATATTTCCTGATACTTCTGGTGCAAAATGAGATTGAATACGAAATCTAAATGATACATGCATGATCTCATGCATACATGGAGAACCGATTCTGACAACACTGAGTAAGTTGAGCTTCATTAAGTAAGCAATCACATAAGTGATTGTGATTCAGGCAAACAAAGACAAGGGGATCTAGTGCATTCATTCATTGCACTAAAGAAGAAGGATTGAACTAAAAGCAGCATCAAATCCGAACCCTGATGCAAGAAAGGTCTCATGCTGAACAGGAGACGAATAACTTCAATGCACACCTATTGAAGAGACCTTCACGTCTATAAACTGAGTGGGACTTCACCAGCGGCAGTGAGCCAGGGGGAGTCAACTGGAGTGACCCGAGGGACGCAGTGAGCTATCCCTAAACAATTGTAAAGGCAGTGAGCCTGGGACAGAGTGACTGTACCCGAACCATTGTAATCTACAGCTAGTGAAGCATAATGGATTTAGGTACGGCCGACAACCTGTCGGCGTATTCTTCTTGGACGTAGCCCTTAGTGGTGAACCAAGTAAAAATAGTTGTGTCGTCTGTCTCTACATGTGAATGTTTAATTGCTGATCATATCCATCATACAGGTTTAAGTAGTTCCTACCAATGTGGGAACAAGATCCACAACTAAAAGAAGAAAAAGTTTCCACCCTGATTCACCCCTCCCCTCTCAGGGTGTCCCGGGGTCCTACAGTGTCCCCTTGTGGTCATTGGTTTCATCCCCTATTTGGATGTCATCATGTTCAAAGTTTCAGTGAGTTTTTCTTAGGTGAACTAAATAAGAATCAAATTTTGGATGGGTACCTTCAGTGGAAACATACCTCAAAGCGTGATTTATTATAGATGAGGGTTACTGTAAATCCTTAAGAAGAATCAAAGGACAAGTTATTTTAGAGAGCCCTTTGAGACATACACTCTGTTATGAGATATATGGATTAATATGCATATCCTTGTTTCTTTGTATCATATATTGATATAAATTCTATTAATATGGAGATATGGATACACTTGTTGATTTCTATGTGGTTATTTTTTGCTGTCATATTTGGTATTGTTATACTAATCCATGTATGGGTTCTTCCATGACATTTCATGTAAAATCCAAATGATTTCCCTTTTTAAAGAGTTCGTGGAGGACTCGGATAATGTGGAAAATATTGAGTTGGACATACCACGGTTGATCCAGGTGTTGTATTTTGAAATAGTCCCCATCCTTCTGAGAAGGATGCACTATTTTCACTATTTACAAGCTTATATTTCCCACTTTTTATTTTCTCCAATATTTTTTTCATAATTTTATCTTCGGTAGATAATATTCATGGATTTTGGTATCATGGGTATTTTCCGTTTAGAATTCAATGGGTATATGGGTCCATTTTAATTAGTATAATAATCAAATGAATCTGACGTGTGAGGTAAGACCACATGGCACTAGTCTCCAACTCCTAGCCAATTAGAGGTAGGAATAGGGTATAACAATCATCTTATAGAATTCTAGGATGGACTTAGTGGGTAGAATAACGATAGAGTTTCATTTGAGTGGTGTCTATATTAATACTATTGTATGCTGATTATTTAGTTGTGAGATTTTTTAAGCATTTATGTTAATACTATTAAAGTGCTTATCGTTCAGCTATCATGAAAGGAAATCATGTGTTTCTATGGTGGATGAAATAACCATTTAGTATGACACTAAAAACCTATTTATTAACTTGATAAATGATGAGAATAGTTGTAAGGAAATTTTTTTTAGTGAATCATATATGTATATTTGATGGTATCCAATTCCTTTTTAGTCATCTCCCTAGGTATAATCGTTAACCACGGTACATCCTACTTATTTTAGTATTCCTTTGTAGATATTTAACTAAAATATTTTTCTATTTTATCTAGAGGATGGGCTACCAAATGATGAGTCATTAGTACAAGTTCCAATAAAAGAGAAGGTACCTTTGTGTGGTTTGATGGGGTTTCCGCCACTACATGAGTAGTGTGTTTCAATGATAGTACCAAATAAAAATGTGTTTAGGTTGAGAAAACTCCTTGAGTTTAAGAGGTTGGGACCACCTATTTATAAGTGATAACCAGTACCCTATGGAGATAATGAGTTTCTAATTGAAGTGACCCATGTTTTCTAATATTTGAGGATACCACCCTATCATATGGTGGTCCAATCAACAAGTCTTCCTTAGTGATCCTTAGAAAATTGATCAATTTAATAGATTTAAACAAATAATTTTATATTTTTCCCATAGTACGGTTTCAATAATCTATTCATGATATTGATCGGTCAAGCCACATTATGACCTATTCAAATCCCTGAGCTTCTACAGTTACAATAGTGTAGCATGGCTTTGAACGAGTATTTGGTGTAGGATAATGACCTCTTTTCATACTATTTGGATATGTCTCTGGATGGAAAATTATAATAATGCAATTTCATTTGATAGTAACATTTATATATTATGACTAGTTTGATACATTTTGTTAATAATGATGCAATGTTCAAAGGACCTAAGCTCTGAAATAAATAAGGAAAATTAGATTACAAATTTTTTATGGAGTGGAATTTTTTAAAACCAATTTGGTATAGGGAGATGAACTCAGTAGGGAGGCTCTCGATGAAATTTTTTATTAATTTAGACACCCTTTTTGAAAATTTAATCCCCCACCTTGTTCATCTCTATATAGGTATG
The DNA here is from genome assembly GCA_963277665.1 of Viscum album. Taxonomy (NCBI): domain Eukaryota; kingdom Viridiplantae; phylum Streptophyta; class Magnoliopsida; order Santalales; family Viscaceae; genus Viscum; species Viscum album. The sequence continues at coordinate 1,129,660,083 of OY728120.1, forward strand.
ATTGATAATATGATTGAGTTATGATAGGTGTCATAGAAAGATGATCCATTTAGCAATGAGGGTCCACACAAGGTGAAACATTCCATATCTAAGAGCTTAAATGATGGTAGTTGAATCAATTTCAATAAAAAAATTTCTTTCCTCATTGTCATATCAAATAAACTACATTGAAGTCAATGTACATCTATGCTTCAATGGAGGAGGCATGACCTCACGAACCAAAGTAGTATCCTAGAATGTAGCCATTGTGATTTCTACATACGATAACATATCCTACAATTCCCAGTTTTCCTTTTGAGGAATTTTAGCCATTAATTATGATCTATCCAGGAATAGGTGGCTTCCAGAATACATATAATAATCCTTTTGGTGGGATATATCATCCATTTAACCTGATCTAATGTAGAATTATGAAATCCTTAACAGTTTGGTGGTGAGTCCCTCTTTGCATGATTCCATCTTCCTTGATGAAAGTGTAGATATTTATTTCCCCCACATTAAATTTGAATGTGTTATTTTTGTGAATAATAGAATTTACTTCGTTATAAATATTTTGTATCACATACACCACAACCAAAATTAAAATTAGATTAATTTGGGGTGAAATATCCATAGTAGTGCATTTCTGACACCTTAGTCCAATAGAGTCCAAACCTGCCCATCTAAGATAAAAAATGTCAAAAATGTATTTCCATAATGTAAAAGTATAATCACAAGTTATAAATAGCTGATAAGTATCCTCTATGTGTTTATTAGATATGCGATACTTAGGACAATGTTGTATACCATACATCTGTAGATTGCAATCAATGTGAATTCAACTATGGTCAATTGTAAAAACTAGGGTCCTCTGATAGGGTATGACCCATTTAATGTTAAATTTATTTACACATTAAAAATAATTGTTTTTGATAGTGATATTATTAATAAATTGTAGTTTATATGATATCATACCATTATAAGGTGGTTCCCAATTTAAGAAATCATTAGAGTTGACAAAGGTGTAATTTTTAATAACAACATATATTTCCTTAGGTAAATCAACATCAAGAAAGCTCAAAACATCAGTAATGGAGGTATTAATATATGTTTGTAATTGGTTGGGTTAAATAATTTTAATAATACAGATTCCATTCTAGTTATACAACTAAAATTATATAGAGGAATAACAATTAAGAACCCATCTATAGTGAGACAAGAATTTTGAAAATGTGTGCTTGATAGAAACCCTTGTAGAGGAGTCCATATATTATTTCATACCTTTTCTAAAGTTATTATAAAGTCTTCCATGAAGGAACTAATAACTTTTTGAAGTTTTTGGTCACAATATTCCAAGTAATTTTTTCTTGAATTGCCTCATTGAAATGCTTTTAGTCCTTAATAGAAAGCCCTCAATTATCAATGGGAGTGCAATATGTTTTTCTAGGAATTCTAATATGTTTTTTTCAAGTGTTATTCTGTTCCAGACAAATTTTTTTATTCTTATATTTATTTTTTTATCAAATCACAAGGAAATTTATACACCATCATAGAATAGGCTATTTTAGAAATAATGGTGTATTTGACAAGACAAATCTAACCAGCTTTCAGTAATGTTTTTCCTTTCCAGTAGGAGTGTTTATTATTGATCTGATAAAAATTATTTGAAAAGTAAGTGTTTTTTGGCATTCCATAGAATATGGTACCCAAATATATGTAAAGGAGATGGATCCTTCCATTACTTGTTGTTCAATCATGATATCATTTTTTTGAGGGATATAGGAATGTTTACCAATGAAAATTGATGATTTTATTCAGTTTATGGATTAGATAGAGACATCTTCATAGTGGGAGAGGGAATATTTTTGATTTATTATATTTATATTATTACATTTATGAAATAAAATTATATATTCAAGAAATAAAATATGTATAGGAACATTCAGAGCTCTAGAAGAAATTATGGTCTTAATAGTACATTGAGTGATTGAATTAGTAATAAGTATAATAAGGTAGTATTCATCAATAACAAATAGGATGGGAGAAAGGGGGAGTACTTTTCCAATACCCTCTGAATAAGAGAAATATCACTTTCCAAAAAATTTATCATAATTGATAGGTGATCCGAGATTAGAATGTTTTTTATTCTGGTTACAATTTTATCATTATAGTCAAAGTAAAAAATGGATTTTGAATATGAAACTCCAATTAATGGTATCGAGATGCTTCCTATCCATTGGGGATGGTAGTGGTCATGCAGGTGTTGAGACACCAGACATATGTATCAGATATTATAAAAGTGTGTCTGTGCATGAGTGACACTTAAGTAGATGATCCTAGCATACTAGGTTTATAATTTAGGGCTCGAATAAACGATTTTATTTAACCAAGATAGTGGTATATTTTATCTTGCTATGTCAATGGAAATATCACTGAAGTTTGTCTAACCCACCGAGAGGATGTGAAAGAAATGTTGGACGAGTCTCTTAGTTATAAAATGTTATAGGATCAGAGAGGTATGTATGATTTCATAAATTGTAGATAAGTTTAGGGAGAAGTATGACATAGAATACATTTTGAGATATTTATATCACCACCCCCAGGTGATCTGTGCAAGCATAGTTAACTTGTGGATATAGATAACGACAACCATTGGAAATTGTGGAATATGAACTAGAGGCAATAATGTTGGTTAGAATATGATATTTTTATTCAATACATCAGATAAATTAATGATAGACCTATGTTTCAGCTATTCCTTTTTTTCGACTTCCCTTTTTGAGACATAGAGATTGTGGTTGTCCCATTTGATCAACCCTTGGGCTTGTATTCTCCAACCAGTGAAGATTTTCAGATCACACACTACTATCGATAGTGTGACATCACTTTTAGTGGAAAGATATTTGTATGGGGTATCTCAGTAGATGTGATGATTCCTTATAAATAATCATATTTAAGCACTTGATATCCATAGTTCATGTCTTGATTAATTTTTTGGCTATGAATGATGCATGTATATGTAAAAATGATATGTTTTTCCTTAATGGGTGATATGTAAACCAAGGAAGAGTATTATGTGATCATATTTCTTGAGAATATATTAGATTACCCATCAGTTAGATAGTATTTCACTAAGAGTATTGGATGTTTTGGGATTTATCTTCCTTCATTAGTGGCTGAGAATGTGGATGTATCATATACAGATGTGTCAAAATTACCTTCCCATAGAAACGTATAATGATATGTAGATCATCACCCATGGACTTCCCCAATACCTACACCATTATATCGAATTTCTTGAATATAATTCCTTGGGATAATGGCATAGCTAGATGAAAAATATGGAAGGAAATTAACATACCCAGTGTGTCACCACAAGATTCCCCAAAATTTTTCACCAAGAAGGTAGAAGAGAGATTTAGGTTTTCTATGGATTACCATCACTTGAAATAGGTGACCATGAATTATATTAATAAACAAAACTAGGATCAATGACCTCTTTGACTAGCTGATAGGGGAAATATGGTTCACGAATATCGACATCAGATCATGTAATCACTCTCTTTGAGTATCAATAGTTAATATACTAATGATAATGATGCATTTTTGTTAAACTAATTTTGAGTAATTAGTAATGAATTCTAGTATGATGAAAACACCAATAGTATTAATAGGACTTATAAACTGGACCATCTATCCCTTCTTATGTTTTTTGTGTTCTTCATAAATGAAATTCAATAGAACTCAGTTTCTATGGAGGAACATGTGAGATACTTATGGGTGGTACTTGACATACTATGAGAGATAAACCTTTATGGGAATCTCTTTATGTGTTTGTTATAGATTAAGATCTTCTTATTCTATGAAAATGTCATATCTATTGATTGTGTAGTAGTAAACCCTGGGAAGGTTGATGTTGTTCTATCATGAGATCCATATAGGTGCGCTATGTTGGTGTAGAGAGTACTTCTATTGGAAGGTCACTATAGAAGTGTTATGACAAGTTTATATATTTTTTCATATACATTGACTTATTTTTCCCAAATAGAGAAGCCTTTAATATATCCAGGAGGTGCTAGAATGGGTTTTAAGAGTTTTGGTAGTGGTTAACGGTTTCCCCTTCCATGAGACTAGAAGGCGAAAGAGCATAGTACACAATGTTTTGTGATTTATTAGGAAATTCACTTGTTTGTGTTGTTAAAATAGTTTGAATGTGATTAAATAAAATTCAAAATAATTGAGACCCTAAAAAACAACCTCTATGTCTATTGATTGAGTGTTGTCAGACATAATATTTTCCCTATATATGTGATTTAACTACCTTTTGGGTGAGCGATTTTTTTTATTACCACAAGATTATCATGTATATCATGTCCGAAAATTCTCTAAAATTGTGATAGAGTATATGGATAGAGTTTCATAATTATTATGATTTAAAGATATTATATAAACATATAATGGTGATTATGGTGGTAGATTCTCTCAGTGTGAGATCATTATCATCGTTTTTGAATGTGGAAACAACTAGTTGTCCTCATTGTAGTTGTCCCTTGTGAAAGATAATTTTGTAGCATACATTTAATTGATGATTGTTAGGAAAACACTTATATAGTGTGTTAGAGAGGATCATCAAGGGGATAACGACAACGATACCTTCCATACTTATATATCTATTGTATGTTCTCCATATGTATTTTATTATTGTGGTTATCATGTCATCTCTTTCAGTGGATGGATGGTGGTAAATGTGTTTTTTTGAGAGGATGTGTAGACATAATTCCAAACACCCACCTTAGCACAACATCATGGAGTGGATAATATGTTTCAGAACCATCTATGTTATTGTGAATTTCTTGAAATGATGATGTCTGTTTCATGATTTTTTTAAAATTCCATTACTAATTAGATAGTCAAGGATAGTAACCCATTTCTAGGGGATTTAGATCAACACTTTGAGGTGCTATAAAGGTAGTAAGACCATTTGATTATGGTTTTATTGATGATGATACCCGAGATGAATAAATACCATTTTAACATTTTGGTGATCATAAAAAAACTCTCCACATTGGCCCAATTCATAGTTATTTTAGGGATGTTTCCATTGGATATATTTTTATTTCTTTACATACTAGATGTAGTATTGATTCAGCAAATTTCATCAATGACCACTAAAGACATGGATTCCCACTCCGCATCATGATTATCTAATGGATTTTTGGGTTCATTGGGGCATGGTTGCTTTTGAAAATTATGTTTCACTCTCCAAATGTAGACCATACCTAGTGAACCATTCATGATACATAGGACATGTTGCATGATTTCATTTTGAATTGGTATTTATTGGGAGGATCACCTAATCATTATAGAGATTGTTTAAAAAAACAAAAATGATTATACCATCCTTATGGATCAATTTGAGGTGTTATATGGGATAACCTGTTGGTCACCACTACATTGAATGGAACCAGGTGAGCCACCATCATAGACCCAGACTTGGTAAAACTATAAATAAGAAGTTGATGATCATCATGGAGAGAATGCAGAATTCATAGAGCTATTAGATTTCTTATATAGATTGACAATAGATTCTTTTGTAGTATGTGTAGGGTGAAAATGAGTTACCAATATTCTCTTCTTAACTTGAATTCTGAATATCTTGATGGGGTGGAAAATTATCTTTGTTTCTAATTGAAATGTCACAAATAATGGATAGAGATGGTAATGCGGTGTACCACATGGCCATAACACTATAATTAGATTGAGTATATGTCGTCTCCCATATGTCACAATTGTGTAGGTCTGTATATGATTAATCGCACTTTTTTGACTGGGGTGATCTAGAAATGAAGGATATATGTACTGTTGATAAGTTACTAGTGTATATCAGGGATCAGCCAGTGAGGATCTATCATGGGTGAGTGATTACTTTGTTGTGTTTTTTGATGTAATCATGAGAGTCCTTAGGAGGGAACTACGGAGAAGGAAACACATATGTTCTCCTAGTATCATCATTTTACAGAAATGATTTACTTTTTAGGATAGAAAGGGTTGATGTTGAGAGTATGTAATGACACATCATTGTCTGTAAAATACAACAGAATATATCTAATAACATTTTTACAATTAGGTATGGAGTCGGCCTAACATTATGTGTCTCGAAGGGGCTCATTAATAATATTTTATAAATATTAAACATATTAATATCACATTCACATATCTTTTTTTAATAATAGAATAAATCCTTAAATGATTCTTCAATATAAAATGTGAGACTAGCATTGAATTTAAAATGTAGCTTTTTCCTGGAAAATTACAAAATTTTGGTCAATGTTAGGTGGTTGACTAGATTTCATCAATGGGTGAAAAAAATAAAAATAAAATAATTATTTCATTACACCATAAAATTACTAACCTAGATTCTATAAACATATACAAATCTATAACCAATTCACATAATTATGTATATAACCATGAAAATTAAGTGGGAATGAATGATTATATATAAACACTAAGATCATGTATCGATGATCAGATTTCCACAAAGATCCCCAAAGAAAATAGAGTTCATGGATCTTACCATAAGTGAAACTGTATATTCATTATTCATCATTGATAAATCCTAATAAAATGTAGGATTTTTTTTAATTTACCATTATGGTAATCCCATGAAAAATTATGATTCAAATCAAACAAAATATTAAGTCATGGTTTGTTCATGGTTACAATGGAGGGAATATCTTGTTGGATTTTAGGGAATTGATATTGTTAAATATTGTATCACTTAACTAATAATTTTAATTGTAACAGATCATCGATATCCCAAACAATGGTCATGGTTCATTCCACTTTAGTGATTTTAGGGATTTCATCCCCATTTCATTTCACATTCATCACTATATATTCCTTTAGCAGGTGGTTCAACCATTTCCTTGTGATCAATACCTATGCAGATGTTCATATAGGGAGGAGAATCCTTATCGGAATAGATATAACTATTCTACCAATTTTGCATCTGGAAACAACACACCACTATGGGATCTAATTCCAGGTTTGTTTGTATTTCAAAAATATGGTGGGTAGTGATGGAAGGGATTGATCAGATCAAGTTCTATAACAAATGAATGGAATTTCAACTAGATCGAAGGAGGAATCCATTATGAATATTCATAGAATAGTCTGTGTTTTTGTGAAATCTATTAATACACTGAGTGTTTTCCTATAAAATAATGTTATGTAGTGCTGCTTATATGATTCTAGAATTTACATGTAATTATTCATATTTGACATCATTTTAAATGGTTCATAAATGACAAGACTAGTGCTATATGTTTAGAATATATCATAGAGGGAACACATTCATGGGATGGCCAGGAACAAGGGTACAATTTAAATATATGGGAACGAATATGTATGTAGACACATGTAGGTATAGAGGCACACCCCAAAGTATTGGTGCAATACTATATGCACAAGGGCATGGGAATGTGACATGCCGAGTTACATCATGACCTCTATACACTTTGAACCAAAAAAGAGACAACATTTATATAGATAATTTCATGCCATGTAAGATAGTGTGGTATGAGAAGTCCTATGGGAGAGGATTCATGTTGTGTACTTCCATGTATAGATAATGTTCTTCTTTCAAGACATTTTATGCTACTATATGTCTTCATTATAGACTATGTTCATTGATTTTGACACCATTTACCATCCCTGGTATGGTTCGTTAAGGAATTGCATCATGATCATTATTTTGTGATCCTCTATATATATAATTTATTGGGTAGTGTTCATGATATCTCTCTGTGAGTATTTGGGTAGAATCCTTTATGATACATTCTTCCCTATGAAGGGTTCGTGGTATCACTGTGGCCTCCATGCAAAGGGCATCAATCACTTATCAAGAATATAGATCTAGTTGGGTTTTTATTTTCACCAATAAGTCTTTATTGTTGTAACCGGTCTAGATTTTGATATCTTCTGATTTCTAGTGTTTATATCATGGGTGATGCTCAATAGGCATGACCTCATGGATGGGCACCTTCAGTGACAACATTTCTCATATAGCGGGTTCTTCTAAATGAGATTTACCTTGAAGCCTCCAGTTCAATCATTTCGATGGAGGTGGATGGTATATCATTGAGGCATAGATATTTTTATGTGTATATCTGGATTCATATTTTTTTCCTTATTATTTTTTCTCTAACCCTTATTTAAATTCATTTGAGTTATTGAGAAGACTATTCCAGATGCATCCTAATTGGTGATTTTGAGCTATATTATTGGGAATTATTATAATCACCCAAAAATGGGTTCTTCCTAGATGATTCATGTCTTCCAAAAAAGATATAACTTTTGATAAATTCATGGAAAGATTTAGAGTAGGTGGGGCATAATGATGTAGAGTCAACACAGTAGGACCAAATGTGAAATTTGAAATATTCCCCATGCTTTTATACATGATGAATTATTTTTCACTTCTTGGTTGGATTTTGTTTATAAATTTATATTTATTTCCATTTAATTTAAATACTATGACATGGTATAGATCTTAAACACAGATTATTCTATTAGTTTATTTAACCTCTAATCATTGTATGCGTAATTGGAGATGTGTTCATCTATACAGGTACATTTTTCAATACCTCCCATGTATTTGAAATTCCTAATAGGATTTGGACACTATCAAATGTATTATTAGAGGAGGGATTGGGGTGTCACACGTGGAATTATATTGGTCATGAGAGCCTATATGACCTGGGTTACTAAATATGATTAGTTTGGATTATTTTTAATAATTCTTATTCAATTATTCTATACATTTTTAAATTTATATTTTATTGGATTTGTGAAAAAAAATTGATTAATTTTAAAATTATGGACTAATCCAAAGTATTATAAAGAATTTTATTTATAAAATATAATTGAATAAAATTTATTTTTTCTATTGAATTTACATTGTATGGTTGATAGGATATATTGGTATTGTAGAGATCCACATAGTTAAATTATTTTGAATCTGTTATTATTATTGTATTTGGGTAAAAGTTATTTCTTATAATACCATTAATGAAGGGTTATTTAGTAATATGTTAATTGAAAAAAATATGAATTACTCTAGGTTTATAATTTTACAATGTGTAATAACGTACACACCTATGACTCACCAATATGTGATGTTTAGAAGAAAAAAATTTCTTGAAATGTGAGGAAATTTTTATATTCCAGTTTTTTCTAGAATGTGGATTATTTAATATGAAAAATGCTTTTGATTCATCTTCTTAATTGATATTTGAAAAATATAAAAAGTGTTTTCTCAAATGTTACTTGATATATTAATATGTAATTTCTACATTTAAATCATTTTATATCTATCCATGATTAGGGACTTATTTATGCATAAGATAAATATGATATTGTTAATCTATTCTAATATATCGTAACCATTTTGATATTTATCATTCATGTATTCTTAAATTATGATTATTTTTCCATAGTGAAAAATAATTTATATTTCGAGGATGTTATTACATCATTAATTAAATTTAAATATTTTCATAGAAATGAAATGTTTATTTGAAAAATGTAGGACTATTTTGAGAATTTTTGACTATGTTAACCTCATGATATTGTTTTTAGATGATTTAAGCTATTCAAAATGTGTTAAAAGTCACCAAAATTCAAGGAAAATTTCATGTAATTTTTGTAACTGATTTTATGTAGTCTAACATTCATATAATTTAATAAAATATTTATAATTTCATTAATTTAAAAAACTATTTTTGTTTTACGACAATACATTAAGGAGTCATTTTCAAAAAATTATTTTTTTTCAGACACGAATATAGTTTATTAAATATATTTAGTATGTTCTCCATGATTAAATTTTGAAATAATAATAATGTAATTGAAAAAAATAGTTTATTGTCTTGTGTTCTAGAAAATTTAATACATAGTTGAATACGACATTGGACCTATTATAATTAGGATACATATTTGATAATATGAATTAATTTATTATCATATTTTTATATATATTTGTTCATTCATAAGTTCAAAATAATCTATATCATTCAATAATTTTTTGAGTAGACACTTGTTGAACTATATATGTAACATGTATGAGGGTAATCCTTACTGAAAAAGAGACTGGTAAGAAGATATTGAATTTAATAATGACTTTTATTATCTAAATTCATTCATATATGAAGATTCCTTGTAAATTGATCATAATTAAATAACCAATTATTCATTGGGTGTATGTGGAGTGATGTCACAATTATATTTGAGGACATAAACCAAAAATAAAACATCTTTTTCATTTTTCTTTTTTTATTATGTTATTCCATTGAAAATATGTTTGGAAAGGACTAATTCAGAAGAATTAATTGGAGAATGAAATTAAATTTAATAAATGACACTTTGAAGTATTCAATTCACTAAACCGCTTAATCATTTATAATCAACATAACTTGATTAATAAGAATCAGATTGAAAAACAATATTGAACAATGATTCTCATTCATTGAAAATACTTATAATAATAAATTAAATATTTTTATCCATTTTTTATCTACCAATTCATTTTTTCAACATATTAAAAATTCATATCCTGTATAAATTTAAAAATAAAATAGTTATTATTATATATTTTATTATAAGTGACCTAATATGTTATGATCACCTACCATACATTTCTAGTATATTATACATACATAATCAATACATTACATTGTGTTTATGATTTTAGTTTTAGAAATGAATCTGGACTATGATTGGTTGATAAGGATTATGTGTCTTCAAGCTATTATTTCATATCATTATTCAGTGTTACTCCACACAGATTCATATTTTTTTAAATTCATACAAGTGACTATAATATTATTAAATCAAACTATTAATATTTTTTTATGTCATTTATTTGTCCGATTACCTTGATTAATAATTAATATTATATAGTATTATGTGATTTTTTCATTGTTATATCATGAACATGTCAATTATATATTTTTCAATTTTTTTAAACAGATTTTATTTAAATACATGACATAGATTTTTTTAGTTTCACATCTATTTATCAATACTCCCTCATTTCGGGATTGTTTTTCAAATCATATAGAGTCACAACTAATGTATATGATAACATAACATGGGTCTTATAGATGATTTCTAGTCATATATATTATAATGTGGTAATAAATAAATGAATTTTTATAATTACATGAAATAATTTATAAAATTATTATGGAAATAAGATTCAATTATACCTATAATTAAACATTGTCATGTACTTTATGTAATCCATTACATTAAAATTCATCTTTTCAATGTTTTACGACTTGAGGAATATGATGCCATGAGTTTTTAAATGTTATTATACCCTTTTCATACATTTAAAAGATATAAACAATTTATTAATCTTGTATGGACTGTAGTTTCACATAACATGAACATTATTATGAATGATTAAAATCTAGTCATGTATCACCCTATGATTTCACTATATATTTTTATTTTTATTGAACAGCCTATCGATATCTTGCATTAAAAACACTGATCCTATATGATATTATGACAAGTTATAAATCCATTAAAATTTACCAATAAAATTTTCAAGTAAAAATAAATGTAAAAAATAATTAGATATGTATCTATATAAAAATGATAGTTAATATTATTACTAGGGCCTTGTTAAAAATTAGATTTGTATACCAAAATAACTATTAGTGAAAATTTATACATTAAAATATTTTATTTCTAAGGATTTTGTATTTGTGAGTATTTTAGGAAATTCATTATTTTATGTATATAATTTACTAATAGAAATATGTATATACTTATTCCAATATGATTAAAAATTTATATAAAATAAGAACAAGAATAGTTAATATTTTTTAGAATTTAATTTTCCAATGAAAACTATTATCATTAAATTTTTATGGTTTATTATTTATGTTATCAAACTATTGAATATTAATTTTATAAATATTATTAAATATTAATTTATCATTCCAATTTCACCATAATATTTTTTAGGATCTGTCTTAAATATTTTATTTTTAGGTGAGTAGTGATTTTATTACCAAAATTATCAATTTTATTACTTTTCAATTATAAAAGCAAGAGAAAAATATTAGTAAAATATTTTGGTTGATCAAATATCTATTAAAGTATTGAAAAAATTCCTTTATCAAAGAAAATTCAAATTTTAAAATGATTAATTTCAATAATATGTGTTATTATAATATATTTTGAAAAAAAAACTATTTTTGATCTTTTTTATTAATTAAAAACTTTTTTAGTAAAATTAACTTATTTTCAGGAAATGTATTCATTATAAAATTTATTTTTATTAACGTAAAGAATTTTTTTAATAAAAATGAATATAATTTATAATTTTATCATACAAAATAATATTTAATATTAAAAATAAACTTTTTCCAAAAAATGATTTTAAATCCTTACATCTGCTAATGGTAAAATATTTTTTTTAAATTATATATTTTACATAATAATAGACTTTATTTTTAGAATAAGTGGGTCAAAATTTGGTAATGTGATTAATTTTACTTTTATTCATTAAAAATAAATTAGTTATGTAATAATTAGTTACCAATGTAAAATAGAAAATAGCAATACATTAACAGTATTATAATTGAAAATTACATTAAATATATTTAAAAAATGAATAAAAATTAGTTGTAAATAATTTAAAAATATTTCCACACAATTTAATATATAATATTATCAATTTCACAATGATTAACCTCTAAATAATGTCATTACATTAATGATAAATAATGAGTATTCATGAAAGTTCCATTTTCATCACTTTTAAAAATGGATCATGCAATGTCCTGGCCTGGCTCACTCAATTAAACTACTAGAACTTGTGGACAAATATAATAATGCACACCTCCACCTAAACCATATAGTATTAAGGGTCTGTAATAATATTGGTCGGAGACTTTACCCTAAAAAATGGTGGCTCAAAGATGATATAATTAATAAATATACATGAATAATAATGACAAGTAATGAAGAGGAAGTAAATATCCCGCTAGTAATAATAATACATTAAACTAATGATGGAATAATGTAAAAATTTATTAGTGTATCATGTCACTAATAAATAAATAGAAATACTTATTGCATATATTCAGTAGAGTACATGTATAACAAAAATTTAAATGAAAGAAAAGTATATCGATTAAAATAAATATTAATGTACTCGTTCTCTACTTCGGTATTGTACCCTATTACTGAGAATGAATGTGGGTGCTTCCCTTTATCAGTACCTAACATCATGATTTCTGTTTGGGAACCATTGGTAGCCCAAACGTTTTGTGTTATATACCTAGTAGGACCCCACTAATGGGGTGTAGAACAATCCAACAAGTTCATATAATATTCTCTATATGATGATATTATAGCAAAAATGAAGTAATATATATAGTAATGTGCCAGATGTACTTACTGAAGGAAACAAGGATAAAACAACCTTCTACAACGCATGAGAGGAATCATCAGTTCTTATGTCAAAATGAACGCACACACACACACACACATAAATATATATATGCACAAGATATGTAATGAAATTAATTGAAATATATATATTTATATAGTTCCATCCTGGACTTCAGGAATAACTCATTCATCCACTTATATTTACTATCATCATATGAAGTTGTAAGGGATTCCATGAATGTGTATCTTTTTATTAGGGAAGTCATGATTGAGTATCATATCAGTAGATACACCATGCGTGAGTATCATATTAATAGTGATGTCATGCATTATTATCAATTCAGTTGGGATTCCCGGACTAGGTATCATATTTGTAGTTATTCTATTCCTGAGTATCATATGTAGGTGGGACTCAATGACCTAGAATCTCTACAAATAATAACATAAATAAGAATTAGTATGACCCAATATATAGTATATGAACCATTACTATTCCACTTAAACAAGGTCTTAACCATTATTTTGGTAAAATCATGTGATTTATTTACACAAATCAAATGCATTTAATTTATTATAGAGATTTCATATTGATTTCCATGAAAACCCACTATGGGTGTTGTTTTTTCAAATAGAATTTCAAAATATCAAGGGAAAATTCCATAAGCACCCATCTTTGTGCGACAATATTCAATGGAAACTGGTTCCATCAATAATGATGCACACTATTATTTCTGTCAACACTAATTATTTATATCAAGGAAAATGTTATTTTTATGGAAAAACATTGAAAATTAAACATGAGGAACATAATATAAAGAAAAAATACTTTTTTCATAATTTCTAGATGACCTAACTAATGGTTAGATATGAGTACTTTTCCATTTTCTTCTACTGATTCAACATAGAATGGAATAAATCAGAATTCAAAATAACAACAAAAAATATGGAATATTATCTTGCAAAAAAATTAACAACAAATATGGTGATATAATGTAATAAAATAAGGTAACTAATAGAAGATCTTACCAAGAGGAATCGATAGAGACAAATGGTGGAATGATAAGTATCCAAATGATGATATTTCATAAAATCTTATGTCTAAGGATATGAAATATATCAATGTCCCCAACTATTTAGTGGAAAGTAGAGGGGTTTGGATAAAATAGGGTTTATTTCAATTTAAAAAACATAACAATATATTCAGGACATGATATAATTCACTTCCTGAATTACTAGGTGTCATAATAAAATCATGTGGTACAATAAATTTCTAGTTTTTGGCCAAAGGAATTCTCATCATGAATTACACTCACATAGTGAATAAAAATCATGTCATTAATTAGTTATATATCTAGTTTTACCCCTTGATACTTTCATCCAGAAAAATAGACCACCCTATTGTATGGATACATGTTCTATAATAAAAAAAATCAGGTTAACAAATGGATAAAGGATCCATTCCTCATTTTAAATAATCAAAACCATATAATATTTCCCCATTAAAAAAAACAGACCATTACCTTCCCTTCCTATGTTGTTAATGATTTGTTTGATAACAACATTATCCATGGATCACATATATCATCCTATCTCTCCCAATTGTCATCATATACACAAATTTTATATGGTAGCACCCATAACCTAGGGAAATATGTTCCTCAAAGGGCATTTATTCTATAATCAATTATAAAAATTGGGTAACCCTCAATAGTTTAATTACTTCAACTTAAAAATAATTATGATTAAATGTATGGGATGGGTTACTATGATATTGGTTATTCTATCATATGTGGAAGATAGCCTGTATGTATTAGTAACATAGGATAACTGATATCATTTTGGCAATTAGCATGACTCTATTTAATATCATGAATGTCCTGACATAACTAGGTGATATATTTTGTTATCTCAAAATCTATCTATGCCCTAGTCTAAGATAAAAAAAATAATTACATGATCCTTTACCTTAAAATATAGTGTTCAGTTATTTCAATAAAAATAAGACATCTATCTCTACAGAGCTACACAAATTTACTTCTTAATAATTTCTACCTACTCGAAAGTCTCCCAAATGAGACAGAGTAAATGTAATGATTCATAGCCTTCCTGTAGCCTGCATAGGGATGTATGAAATGACCAATATAATACACCATTATATGGATCCAAATGTACATTTCTTCAGAATCTATTATTTTATGAAAAAATGAGAGGTATATATTCCTTCCAAGAAACTCCAAAACAAAGGATAGTTTCCCAAATCATGTCCTCCATATACCAGATGAAAATGGGTATCATTTAATTAACTACACATTACAATCCAAACTATGTTTCAACCACAAGGGTAAATCATAAAATGTGTTAAAAAATCACTAGAACCATCATCCCATTTTCATTATTTGAATGTTAATATATGTAACAATCTACTGTTCCACTAGGTATTCTCCTTATCATGTTGATAGGTGGAATGTATTGTGATAACACACATGACCCGATGTCTCAATATATGAACCCAATAGTGGAAAACATTGTCGAGGTATGTCATAGAAATCCCTCAGTGTACTACCCTCTATGAAGCATTGGGATTATCACATCATTTATTTTATCATTTCTATAGTCAACCAGTGATTCCCATGAATAATAAATATCTCATCAACCTTTATATACCATCATAGTGGTGGATCCCCACTTGAAACACTCTCCCTCGTGACTAATCTTTCATGTTCAGAGAACTCTGTCCTCTTCGCACTCTCTTGAAGTTAGTAGGATAGTAATAATCCAAGAAAAAAAATTAGTTACTCTCTTAAACCTCTAAATTAATCTCATAAAATATATCCATCATTATAAATTAACCAATGGTTTCAGAAAAACTTATTTTTAAGATAGTCAGATCAGACCATGAGAGACCTCACTACCCTTCACAATAATATAAGAATGCTCAATGTCAATGGAATGAAGGTATTTGTCCCACATTTTCTAGAAGAGGTATAAGACACACTATGTAACAATATATTTAATAGTTTTTTGTTCTATAAACACAAAAAACCACTCTCCTTACTACCTCGACTATGGTAAGTACTAAACTACACTTTGGATATTGATATCATGCTTCATGTAATTCCCCCTGTAATGACTTCACTGATTAGACCAATACAAAATCAATATATCCTCAAAAATAAAATCTATTTACAGCCCAATACATAAATCATCAAGAATAACCATATAAAATCATACCATATGTAGTATAATCAATATCAACATTGATTTAAATCATTATTTCATCGCTTGAAATAACTTTTTGGATTATTCAGACCAGAATGAAATCAATCCCTTTTTTGTAAATCTAGTAAGAAGTATTACATTGTGTAAGTATTCCATTGTAATGAGATTTATTGGAAATAAATTACCATTAAACATTTTATATCATGGATATTCTTAGGCTAATCCCATGATGAAACAATTCTTACCTTCTCTTGGTCAACTTATACTATTGTCTCTAAGATATGTCACCAGTAAATTTACCCTACTGGTCGAGGAGTTTAATTTATTGAGCCTATAATAAAAATGTTTCTCTATCTTTGTATTTGAAATTATGTTAATATGATTCAGATGGTTTTTTGAGTATGGATATACTCCATTATATAATACATGACTACTTGAGAAAACCCATCTAGATATGGGTGGAAAAAATAATTCATCAAACACATAATGAATATTGGAACATTCAAGAGATTGAATAGAACGTCTTGATTAACATATAAACCATAGAAAAGTTATAAATTCATTCATTAAATATTTGAGTGTTGTAGTCATACTAAATGGTATAAAAACCTTAAATAGAACTTTTGGAAAAACTCATTCCCCTTAGATATAGTCGAATAGAACATGATACAAGGTAGTAGATACATTTTCATAGTAATAAATGTCTTCAACTAATGATAATCCACCCAATGTATGGTGGTATCATTTTATTTCAAGAAAAAAAGGACAGGTGGACCCCATGGTGATGGGTTGAGTCCAATAAAAATCTTATCCTCTAAATCCTCTAGCATCCTCTTGAGATCCTACAACATAGTAGTATCTATCCTTTATGAAGGAATGTATATCATTGTAGCTTATGACACAATATACAAATAAAACTTTAACTATCCCCTAGGAGTTAGTCCAAAATAGTTTTTTGGAAATCCATCTTTGATGAGAGAATCTACTAGCGGGAAAATGGCTCAATGTAAACCCTAATTGTCCATAAATTGGTTGGAAATCTACACCATCACACTGCTCATTCCTTTATGATATCATCTATCTTGTATTTCTTGGAAATCCCACTCATGATTTAGTATATAAATACCACCCCATGGTGTTGTAAAGGAAAACCTCCAGCAATAAAAATTTATTTAATTCTGGTAAGGAACCGATTAGACCATCCCAATAATGATTTAAAAAAAAATCCCATTAGTGGTTTATAAGGTTCTATGGAAAACTGCATATTACTATATCAATGGGGGAAATCATTGCAATGGAATACAAAATCTAAACATATAATCAATTATGTTTCAAGGGACATCATATTATTATGGACTCAAATGTCATGTTTGGGAATTTTTACCATTAACACATATATGTATAATTATGAAGAATAAGAGAAAATTTGGAAGAAACTAATGTAGAGTCTACTAGAATAGTTCTGAAAACTATAGATGGACCGATTTTCCACTCCCCAGGAAAATGATACACTGCATAAATATGGCTATTTCTATATCCTTAAGATATAACCTTACTTCCTTGAGTAGTTCCTCACTCTTAGAACAATACATATGAATCCAATCCAACTTTTCCACATCCCCCTCCTCTTCTTTAATGGTGGATAAATATCTCGATAACAAACTATTAAGGTGTTATCTATCCCAATATTAATAAAAAGCTTGATATAGATCCTCTACCACTAGGCATGAATGATATGTTTGGGTAACAATTTTGAAGATCCCCAACATACCAAAGCCTTGACACTATATGGGGTGTTTGTGACATTATGTATTTATATTATTTACCATTCCACAAGGGAGAAAATTTCTAACTACATGTATGTGTCATCTGAATTCCACTACCCCCACATGAAATATAAATGTTGTGTTTCTAAATGCTAATTGAAAAACTTCCCTATCTCTATTTTTATTAACCATGGACATCACTATTAGGTTTCATTAGGTTTCACTTGATGATGAGGGAAAGATTTTCTAGTTCATAAATGGAAGTCAAAATAATGAAATTCATGTTAGATCGACTGGAATAAAATATCCCATCCTCAAAACATCTCACCATCAGAAACTGTTCAACTGAAAGATTCAGTCCAATGAATTGGTGTTCCTTTAATAGAGTAGAATATCCCATTTAAGACATTTTACGCTAATCTAGATGCAAAATATCCCAACTCATTCTTCTCTTAGCTTATGGGGAATAAAATATCTATATATGTTTGTCTAAAATCCCACCTTGGAAATACCCTGATGAGAATATTCCTGGGTGATAACATACCTTCATCACATGGATAAATATAGAATTATATACATATAGTGATTCAATATGCACTAAGTATTTTTCCTAAGGTGTTACAAGATAGCCAGCATGGCCTCTTGCCATGAATCTATAGCCTGAGGGACTGTACCCAAAAAACATGGGTGGATGTTGGTACTGAAATTACAATGTTAAAATTTACATGATATGGGAATGTTGTGGGGATACCTGTATAGTCTATATTATCCTTATAAAACCCTCTTGAAACTAGGATTCATTTACCATGTCTTGAATAATATGAGGTCCCACCAGTGAAAGTATCGTTGCGTTAGGTGCCACCATATCTAGAGCATTTTTTTCATGACCTTCTTATTTCTTGAGATGTAGATATCATTGGGTAAAATATCTATAATTTCCAAACACACACATTATAACAATATTTTCCAAAAACATAAACTATTTGTATAACAATAGGATATGTTCACTCTTTTTAATATAAAATTCACACCACTCCGCCTTCACCTAATATAAGCTTAGAGGGACATAGATATCTTAATAGTCACATGATACAATCCATGTCTCCCACTAATTAGGGTCATCTAGGGTAGAGTTTATTCTATATGTTAGATGTCCTGGTATACAGAGCGTCAAATGCATGTTATTTAGGAAAACACCAATTATGTTTTAATTAGAATTTCTATTTAATGGAAACCATTTTATTTCATAATTTAAATTCATTTATGGATATACTAATTAAAAAACCAAAAATGATTAAATGAATGTTTTATATAAACCACCATTTCTAGTTTATAATGGACTATACTCATTATAAATTGAAATGGGGTTTCCTTTTAATAAAAACATAGACACACTCCATTCCATTCATCCAATTATCCATGAATCAATGTTTTGTAATTAACTAATTTGTGTGTTAACATCAATATATGATTGAAAAATGGTTAAGTTGATGTGGGAAATTGAAGTAACCACTTTGGAATATAGTTACCCCATAATATATGTTATAAAAATTCAATATCTATCCGTAAATTATTTTATAAAATACATATGTAAAACAATAAATGATATGAACCTATATGTAATGGAATAATTCATTTCATGTGAACCACTAACTTACTAGGAGGATTCTGGAGTAAACCCTTCCTTACCGTACTATTACAATGGTAAAATTGAATCAACAATCATAGTGAAAATAAACATCACATATCATTTTATACTCCATGGTTAAATTTAAAAAATTATATTCATAGGAATCCAAAAATAGAAATTACCACCTCATGTAATTTGGGTTTTCTTTATACATGGTTAATCTAATCTCATGTTCAACATTATAAGAATATTTTTAAGTCTCATTGTCTCCTATCTACCTTCTACGAATAAAAATGAAAAACAAATGAAACCTTTTATTTCACATTGTGACAACCTGAATAGGATTATAATGTAATACCATGAGAACTAGTGGCCACATGGACTCAAGTGCCCATCCCCACATGCCAGATGTTTCTGACTACTAGTGAGACATTATGAAAAAAAATGGGGATAATATATCAACATAAATAGAGTGAAACATCAGTGAGATGATGATTAAATATTTGAAGCCTAAAAATTAAAACTAGAGAATTATATATAAGGATCAGGATAATAATAACAATACATCAATCCAATGGTGGAACCATATAAAAAATGGGGAGTATGTCATTATACTTTTAATGAAATATACATGTATGTAAGAATACATTGTGTATAGCATA
This sequence comes from Viscum album, assembly GCA_963277665.1. Lineage (NCBI taxonomy): Eukaryota > Viridiplantae > Streptophyta > Magnoliopsida > Santalales > Viscaceae > Viscum > Viscum album. Next base: position 1,129,680,812 of record OY728120.1, read on the forward strand.
TGGGAAAAAATTAAAATTAAAATTCAAAGATGTTATCTAATAGCATTAGGAGCCAATGATCAGAATACTTATCATCTATTGCATCTTATTATTTTGAATGAATCAATGGAAGTTCGGTGTTTACATTTCTTCATATGAGAATTCATGAAGTACATTCAAGTACCATAAAATAGCCCGAAAAAGGAATGTTATAAAATCAGTTGGCCACCTCAAATGGTTTCTAGAACTATCAAACTAGGGTGTGTAATTTTATAAATGTAAATTTTTAGTATTGAATAAGTTGTAATATAAACTACAATGGGGAAGATATAGTTTCACATTGACTCCAGGTTGACACTATATGCTTTAGCCAATGATAAAAGCCTCCGAACAGATGTCACCATGAACATATATATATATATATATATATATTATGTAAATAATGAATTTTATTTCAATATATATATATATATCTAGCCCATCCGAGAGACATATCCCCAGTGTCCTTGTATTGTCACTAGAGTCATATAAATTAAAAAGGTATTACAAAGAGGACCAGTTTTCGATATACCTAACACTAAGAGGGAGGGTGAATCAGTATTGGGGACTTTTTAAGCCAATTCCAACTTTGTATACCTATACCTATTGACCTGTTACGATCTTGATTCAATTATTCTCCTTTCCATATCGCATGAAATAATTGAAAGCAATAGAAATATGCACATGATTGTTTTACAAGGTTCACCACTCAATAAGAGAAGCTATGTATTTTTTATTCATGGGAATGACCAGTGCATGGATTCTCCAATATAATTTGATATGATGTTATAATGGACTGGATAGTAAATCAATCCTCTAGCCAGTGTGACTCCCTCCACTTCAGGGGGGAGAATCCTCTTCCCTGGACTGGTGATAGCCCAGTCCAATTTGCAGCCTCTAGATGGTTCATTATAAAACATATGTAGACAATATTATTAATTCCTGATATGGTTGGTTCCACTCATGGTCTTCTTTAGTGCTCTTCACTTGATTACTTTCAATGCAGTAGGCAAGAAATTCTTCCTTGTTTCTTTCTATTCTTCTCTAGTGCAGCACCAACTGCACTAAACTTCTTCTTTCTTATTCATAGTTCAACAACCAACAACACTAAAAAATCTTATCTCTTATTGGCTAGAATAAGATACACCAATGTGATTATTTAGGATAGGAAGATCAGTTCACATGGAATCATGAAAGTTAATTCTTTTCTTCTTTTTCATGTATGCATGTGATCATGCATGTGACATTAGGGTTGAACTCTTCCTTCTCCATCTTCCGATATGTGCACATATAATTTTGGTTCTTTATTTTGAGTGTCTTCATATATAAATGTTCATTCATGCATGCATGCATTCACCTATTCCTAATATTTTGTGAGAACCCCTAATGGGTATGGTTCTTTAAGCACACAAACACACACTCATCCTCTTCTACACTTCCACTTCATTCTTTTTCTTATTCCTCTAGAACTAGGTTCGGGTGTTTGTTTAGTTTTATATGTGTGTGATTATACTATCCCGATTGGGGGAACCCTTTCTATGTGAAATCTCCTTCATCACACAAGTGTACATGGCCTCAGGCTCCTTCAACAAGAGCACATGAATACCTACTTGTATTCTTCCTCTTAACATGCAAACACCCGAGTTCTCGTGTTTCTTCAAATCAAACACAAACATTCATTCAAGTAACCACTTGTGATCTCCTTCTTCATAAACAATGAATCCCTGCACCCAATAGAATAAAAACATAAAAATACGAGGGTTTTCTCACCTTTCATTTTGAAACCAAGGTGGATGTGTTTTACATTATTTACGCAAGGATGCAAGGATCTTCTTTGTGCATGAGGTGCACAGATTTCCCTCTTCGAAAAGCTCAGAGAGAGTGAATCTCAAGCACTAGAAAATGATGGTGTGGTCTTCACGAATAGCACCAAGGGTTTTACGAAACCTATCGTGTTTTTGGTTTCCAGTTCTTCTCAATGAAATTCAAGGGTGCATAGCACTTGTCTGTGGCTTGTGGGATCTCTTCTTCGTAGAGCCTTATAGACTCGCGATGCTCATCTATATCTTTCTGAAGTAATGTGTGGAGATGCTCTGTTTTTTGAGAACACAAGCTCTCTAATTTTTGGGATCAGCACCACTCTCGGCTAGGATTCTATCCTTTTATAGGTGAGGATCACTTCTTCATCCATATTCAAATTTACCTACTAAATCAGACGAGATTCACTCTTTAAATAATCAAGATATTCAGTTCTTTAAAACATTAAAACCACATTTTAGATATGCTAGTATATTTGGATGTTTCCTTTTTGAATGCAGGAACATTTCTTTGTGGTTGAGATCACAAACATTTGCATGAATCTTTTACATGAGTCTCTATCAAATCCAGATTCCAATCTACCTAGCCTTGGACTATTTGTTTTTCCCTGGCCAAACCTCCATCATCAAGATATCACATGCATGAATGACGTATATTTCTTGTAATTCCATGACCCCAGTTACCCTGAGTCGGTGCATTATTAAATAACATTGGCATGATCACAAGAAAGATTAAATCTCGAAAGACCGATTGGTTTAGTAGCCTTGGAAACACTAGATATATTCATAATGTTTTACATTACAGCATGAAGTGAAAAACTACTACAACAACATATTGTCTCCATAATCCACACTATTATCCCATCATAATATCCCTGTAGGTCATTCATAATTTACTTCTTCACATCCCGGGAAAAATAAAACATAAAAAAGGGGTGAGCTCAAATTCCCAGTAAGGATAACAATATAGCGGAAACTTTCATAAATAAGAATAAACATTTAAGGCAATGTATAAATAAAACAAAAGCCATTTAAACTTGAGCTTAAACATTTTATGGCAAAAATAAAATTAAATAATTCCATTTACTTATTCACATGGATATTCTACTAATCGAATAATCACATGCAATATCAATAACCACTTTCATAATGATGGAATGCATATTGCCAGACTATCATAACCACATAGCCAAGGCCTCGTGCCAAGACTACAAATAATATTTTTCCAAGGCCTTGTTCCAAGACACTAGTTTGTCTCATGAGACCTACCGATGCATCGAGGAGCTATAGCGGACTCCACCCATCACATATTAAGTCCAATGCTTTCCCATATGAAAAGTTTTAAACATAACATAAACATTCATATTAAAACTATTATACGAAAAGTCAATACTTTCACCATAAACCATGAATGTTATAGAAATAGAACATACATAGTCAAACATATTACAAAACCTTCAATACAATATAGAAGTTTTGTATTATAATAAATCAACTTTAAATAAGCGTAAAAGCCATCAAAGGATGTTGACATAGATGAAATCAATATTCTTTTTAAAGAAATATCTCTTTCTATATTTAAATCATTTAAGAGTCATATATTTATAAAATAAAACATTTTCTTTGAAATTATTCTTATAAGATTGTAAGGGAAGCTTCAAAGATTATAAAACGGTGAAAAATAGTCGTACCCACCGTATAAGTTAAAAAACATTCTTACCTTAATTCTGTCAAAAAGGTTAAAAAGCACCTTGTTTGGAAAACGACGGAAAGATTCATTTATAAACCTCTTATAAAAAGTCAAAAAAGGGTATAAACGACATTAACCCATTTTATAGTAAATATTAAAAATGTTTTGAAATTCATTTTTAAGAAACATGGATGTGGATGATAAAGAGATCCCAGTAGATTATTACGTATAAACAATCTCAGATAATGAAGAGATTGTGAAATAAACCCTTACCTTGTACATTTCCTTGGTTGGGGTAGGTTAACCTCCTGTATAATGGTGAAATAATTGTTATTAAATTATAAAAGAATCATACACATTAATATGATATCATATATGATCTTTTAACATTGATTTGTTAATAATATCATAGTATTATCGTTGTTTCGGGTGTTGACTTAATCGTTTTCTTTTATATGTTTTGTTACGTAAGCCATGTTTGTAATGGATAGGTTGTATATTATTCATATCCAGAATGATATCAAGTCGTTAAACATCATTTTTAAATCATCAAATGATAATTATACTTGAATGGATACGATGTAGAATGAATCTCATCACGTTCATGGAGACGGTAGTCCGTACGTATGCACGAGCGACAATGTCATTATTTTGATATTAAAATAATATATAAATGGATGGTATATCATATATAAATAATCATTAAAATTTTATATTTATTATTTACATGAGTTACACATCATTATTATACCCATCCAAATCATAATATATTGAATAACAATTACACCACGACGTGGAGACGGTAAGCCGTACGTACGCACGTATGGTGACATGTTATTCAAAGGGTGGATAGAATACTGAATATGGTTGTAACATATTTATAAAAACATCACAGTATATATATGATACTGGAGATATTATTTTTGAATGGTAATAACAAAGGAAAAGAAGTGGAAGAAGAAAGGAACATGGAAAAGGGTGGTGAAATCATTACCTCTTCTTCGGGTTCTTCCTTTTTATTTGATCAAAGGGTCTCCTTAGGTTAGAATTATGATCAAACTATGGCCTCTAGGTTGTATTTAATGAAGTTGGGAGAATATTTGGGCAGATTTTGGCCGATCCAAAAGGCTTTGAAGGTGTGAAGAAATGAGAAGGATGAGAGACCTTTTATAAGAGGGGTGAGGGGCACCTTTGGAAAAGCTAGAAATATTAATTTATAATAAATTCATATTCGGTTTCTAATGGCTCCGAAGATTATTATTTAAATTTTAAGGTGGGGATAGGTCGAAAAAAACTCAACCAATAGAATTTAGATAGGTGTGGGCTACTATATTAACCTTATCATTAAGTATTAACTCTAAGTTAATTAGTTTCACTTTTACAAAGTCTCTTTGTATTTTTATATTATATAGTTAATAAACTTACTATATACATCCAAAAGACCACCAAGTGGTCCATTAATGATGAAAAAATCTTGATATAAGTCTCTTGGACGAACCTTAGATTTTTAGAAATTTAATTTCAATTAATAATATAATATTTTTTTAAAAAACTCTTTTATGTCAATTTTGTCACTATTTAATAATTGATTTTTTTGAAACTCATAACAGAATTATTACATCTAAAAAAGTCAATTACATCAATACTAATATGTCATATTATCCTATAAAATTAGTGTAATTAATTAAAAGTCTCATATTATATTTATTTGGGTATTTATAATATCAATTATTTTAATTTTTCACTATTATCGTAATTACTACATCATCATTGTGTCATAAATAAAATGAATTATTTAATGTCTAAAAATTATAAATAAAATTTAATTATGTATGAAATCTTATTATATTTATAATGAAAATTTAAAATCGAATTTATCTTATGTATATCCCTATATTAAAACAGTTTTAGTAAATAAACTTTGATTTTAACTCTTTTAACTCTTCATTGAATTAAATAATAATAAATGTCTTAATCTATTCCATGTGGACCTAAATGATAATATTTTATTCCTAAGGTTTTTTTTGGTCGAGATACACTTATACAATAGAATTAGGACATGTGTTAGGGTAATATTAATATCATTTTTACCCTTAATTACCCTATTTACTTTCAACCGTGGTAAATAAAAGTAAAAAGTTACTATTCACCAAAAATTATGTTCATCTCATTGAACCACCTTTTACTTCTTTATATTAACTGTGTCTCTCAGATTTTTTAAATTCTAATCACAAATGTGGTAAAATTATGTTTTATGAAAAATTCAGTTTTTTAACTACCACTTAGTAGTTTCACTATTCATCAAAATTGAAGTTTTTCAGAAATATGCCAAAATTTCCCCCTAAGCAATAATTGATATTACAAATTCAAAAATGATGTCTATTTTACAAAATTCCAAACATATAAGTTGCATTAATTAATTTTATAATTAATTCCCGCTGTCACAACAAATAGCGTGTTTTTAAGAAACAATATATATCAAATGTTTGACAATTGTTTAAGTCCAATTTGAAAGTAAAATTATTTATAATGAACACATTTGCATAAAATGGTAAAAATATATTCTAATTATACTTTAAAACCACTCAATAATATAATTTATCACTATAAATTATTTTGATTAAAAAAGTTGTTTTTAAGTATTTTTCACTATTCATGAAAATTGGAAGTTCTCAGAAAAATACCAAAAATTCAACTTAAGATAATTTTGATATTCCGAATCCAAAAATTAAGTCCATTTTGAAATATAAAATATATATAATTTCAAAAAGTATGTATTACTATTCATAACGGCTAGTTTGATCGGTTGTGGTGTGTGTTAGAACTCGATGTTGCGTACAACACACGATATCGCATTATTCAATGAGAAGCGTACCATAGAAGCTTGGGGTGTTACATTCTACCGTACTTCAAATAATTTAGTCCTCGAAATTTCTAGAATACTATAGTATGAAAAGACTCGGGTTGTTCTTCGTCATAAGTTCCTCGGGATCCCACGTTGCCTCTTCCATCTTATGGTTTCTCCACAAAGCTTTTACCAGACGTGTTGTCCGGTTTCTCAGTACTTGTTCTCTCGTATAAAAAATCTTGATGGGTTCTTCGCAAAAAGATACATCGGGTTCCAGTTCTAATTCCTCATAGGCGAGTACATGCGTTGGGTCAGGCATGTATTTCCTCAATAGAGATACGTGAAAAACATCGTGAACTTTGGAGAGACTTGGCGGCATTGCCAATCGGTAAGCTACAGCCCCAATTCGTTCTAGAATTTCGAAAGGTCCGATGTACCTGGGACTCAATTTACCTTTCTTACCAAAACGTATGACTCCCTTCCATGGAGATACCTTCAGGAAAATATGATCACCGACTTGAAATTCCAAATCCTTCCTTCAATTATCGGCATAGCTCTTTTGCCTACTTTGAGATGCTTTGATGTGATTTTGGATTACCTTCACCTTTTTCATCGTTTCCTCTACTAGTTCTAGACCTACAAGTTTTCTCTCACCAACGTCATCCCAACAGGTTGGTGTGAGACATCTCTTTCCGTATAACGCTTCATATGGTGCCATCTGAATACCCGAATGGAAGCAATTGTTATTGGAAAATTCTAACAGAGGTAAATACTGATCCCACATACCCTGAAAGTCAAGTGAGCAGGATCTCAACATGTCTTCTAAGTTTTGAATAGTCCGTTCTGATTGTACGTCTGTCTGAGGGTGGTAGGCAGTGCTCAAATGAAGTTCAGTATCCAGGGATTTCTGAAGACTCCTCCGGAATCTTGAAGTAAAACGGGGATCACGATCATAAAAAATCTATTGGGGTACTCCATGAAGTCTCACAAATTCATTAATATATAGTCTTTCTAGATGTTCCAGTGGTAGATCTTCTCTTATAGCAAGACAATGTGCTGACTTGGTAAGATGATCAACAATAAACCATATTTCATCGTTCCTTCTTGGAGTCTTTGGTAGCCTCATGACAAATTCCACCGTAATATTGTCCCATTTCCACTCCGGTATGGGAAGAGGTTGCATGACTCCACCAGGTTGTTGCCTTCGAGCTTTCACTTGTTGACAAACCATACATCTTGACACAAAATCAGCAATCTCCCTCTTCATGTTGTCCCACCAAAAATGCTCCGTCAAATCTCTATACATTTTGGTGCTCCCATGGTGTATAAAGAAATTGGAACTATGAGCATCATCCAGCAATTACCTTTTTAGATCAGGTATATCGGGAACACAAAGTCTCTTCCCGAATTTCAAAATTCCATCTTCATACACAAAGTCTCTCAATCTCCCATCATTCACTGCTTTAATCTTTTTTTGAAATTATTCATCATCAGTCTGAGAACTCTTAATCCTTTCTAGTGAAGATGGTTTGGCAACCATTTGAAAAAGCATTGATGTTCACCATCCCTGGTTATTCCAACATCCATCTTCACTAGATCCATGAAAATTGGATCCCTTTAAATTCTCATATTTTTCAAAACTCCATGATCTTTTCTGCTCAAAGCATCTGCCACCTTGTTTGCCTTCCCCGGGTGGTAGTTTATCGTGCAATCATAATCCTTGGGTAATTCAAGCCATCTCCTTTGTCTCAAGTTGAGTATTTTTTTGAGAAAATATACATCAAACTCTTGTGATCAGTATAAATGTCACATTTTTCACCATATAGGTAGTGCCTCCATATATTCAAAGCAAATATCACAGCAGCTAACTCGAGATCATGAGTAGGATAGTTTGGTTCATTAATTTTCAACTGTCGTGATGCATATGCAATAACCCTATCATTCTGCATAAGGACACAACCAAGTCCTTTCTTCGATGCATCACTATAAATAACGAACCCATCATTCCTCCATGTTAGAGTCAATATAGGAGAATTGACTAATCTTCTCTTCAGTTCTTCGAAACATTCTTCACACTCTTTTGTCCAAAAAATTTTAACCCCTTTATGTGTGAGCTTCGTTAATGGGTTAGCCAATCGGGCAAAATTCTGGACGAAACATCGATAATAACCTACTAAACCAATAAAACTACGTACCTCAGTTATACTCGTCAGTGTTGGAAATTCTTGGATTGCCTTAGTCTTAGAAGGATCAACAGAGATTCCATCTTTAGAGACAATATGGCCAAGAAAAGAAATCTCTTGAAGCAAGAATTTACACTTGCTAAACATCCCATATAATTCATGTCTTCTCAGTGTCTTCAAGATCATGCGCAAGTGATTTTCATGATCTTCGTAGCTTTTTGAGTATACCAAGATATCATCAATAGATACCACCAAAAATTCATCGAGATACTCCTTGAAAACTCTATTCATAAGATCCATGAATACAGAGGGTTCATTAGTCAATCCAAATGGCATTACAGTAAACTTATAATGACTGTACCTAGTTCGAAATGCTGTCTTCGGAATGTCTTCGTTCTTCACACACAACTGATGGTATCTAGATCGAAGGTCAATCTTTGAAAAGTATTGAGCTCCATGCAGTTGGTCAAATAAATCATCAATTTGAGGTAGGGGATACTTCTTCTTTATCATTATATCATTGATCTCCCTATAGTCAATACATAACCTCATAGATCCATCTTTCTTTTTAACAAAAAGATTATGGGATCCCCATTGAGAAACACTTGGGCGAATAAATCCTTTATTACTCAATTCCTCTAGTTGTTTGTTTAGTTCAACTAATTATACAATGGTCATTGTATGAGGGGTCTTCGATGTAGTTCTTGATCCAGGAATTAAATCAATGGAAGACTCAACTTCTCATTCTGGAGGATGTCCAGGTAAATCTTCCGAAAATACATCTAAAAATTCTTTCACAACAGGTACATCCTCTATTTTAACATTACATTCCTCGCCCATAGTTATTTCATTCTCTTCCTCCCCAATAATTGAATCTAGTTGAGCTACTGGGGGTGTATCTAGAAAAAAATTAGGTGGTGACGATTCTTCTCTAAAGATAAGGTGTTCCTTATCATCATCATCAAGAATCATAACCTCTTTCTTATTACAATAAATCTTCACATCATAATCTGAAAGCCAATCCATACCAAGGATTATATCAAACTCAATCATAGGTATGACAATGAGATCAGTGGATAAAGAACATTTATGTTCTCTAATGGGGACTGATTCACAAAACATTGTTGCAGTGATATTTCCCTTAGGATTTTTAACTTACAACTCCCTTATTAAATCAAATTGGAAATATATAATTTTCGTAGAAAACTTGGAAGATATGAAACAATGCGATGATCCAGAATCAAATAATTCCTTTAAAAAACTTGAGGAAACCCTTAAATTACCTGCCACCATGTCTTTTCAGAGCTTCTACCTCAGCAGTAGTGATATCATAAGCTTGTCCTTGATCCCTTGGAATTTTCTGAGGTAAGTTCCCCTGATGCTTAGGAGATTCATTTGCATAATTCCCCATCTCCCTAAAATTTTAGCACTGAACATTGGTATCTTCCTTCTTCCCTTTGTAATCACGAGCTTGGTAGCCTTTTTCACCACACTTGTAACAGACTCATGTTCCCTTAAAGAAAGTACCGGTGTGTTTCTTACCACATTTACTATAGTATTGATATTCAACCTTTCCCTTCTTTCCTTTATTTCCATTCCCAGATTGATCAGCAGACCTCTTCTTCTCTTGATTTTCTTTAAAGTCATAAGACTTAGAGAATTCATTTTCGGTCTTGATAGCACATGAGACGATGTCTTCGTACGACGAGAAGAATTGTGATACTAATGCACGACGGAGAAGTGGTTTTAACCCATCAGAGAAATGATCAATATTACTTCTTGGGTTACGTATATATAATATCTAGAATATCTTGATAACCTTGTAAAGGTAGCCTCATACATTGTGACATTCTCATCCTCCTTTTGTCTCAGACTCAAAAATTACCTTTCCATATCTGCTCGATGGTCGCAAGGAAACTATTTTTCTAAAAACAGATCTTTGAACTCCTTCCATTCCATATTGGATAATTCATCATCTTCCTTCATATTTTGAATCAATGACCACCATTGATCAGCATCTCCAGTGAGGCGGTAAACAGCCATGATAATGTTTTCCCTTTCACTACTCCCCAAAGCCTGAAATATTTTCTTTAGGGAAAATATCCATTGCTCAGCTACTAATGGATTTGTACTCCCATTGAACGTTGGTGGTTGTTGCCTCATGAATCGATATAACATTGATCCTCCACGCTGCAGATAAAGGTGCTCTATACAGGTAAGGTTATTATTCATAACCTGAGTGAGTTATCTCAGTATGGTGATTAGCTAATCGGCACCAGTTGCATCAAAAGCTCCACTATAATTATCTTGAGCAGGAGGGAAATCCCTACATGGAGTGCATGCATTGATACGGTTTCCATTTCTTCCACTATGCGCCATTTCTAAAAATGGCATAAATGTGATCAGTTTATGAATCAAAATAAATAATCCTATACTTATAAAACACTAAACATAAATTGAACTATTTATGGATATAATCAATTATCATAAAAATGTTTTTTTGAGGAATTATATACTCATAAACCATTCATAATGATTTGTAAAGAAAATGAGAGTTATCCTAAGCATATCCCTCGGGAGTGTCGTAACCAATAGTGCAGCAAGGCCCGTTGTCATGCACCAGTTCCCGTTCGAGTCTAACTCAAAGTGGTGTTTTCGGGTTTTACCCCTAGGTACTTTTGTGCTAGAGCCGCCTCTACCTGCCCGTATCCAGATAGGGATGTATTGCGTGGAAAACTCACAAAATCTCTACAATACCAAAATTCTAGCAAGTTCATCTATACTAATACTCAATGTTCATCTTAGGTCTACATGCTCTAATCAGAGTTTATCTAAATATAGCTTCCAAGGTTTGTACTAAAATTTCTTTGATACCAACTGTAACGCCCCAACCCCAGTTTCCTAGAGTTGGTGCATTATTACATAACATTGCCATGATCACAAGAAAGATCAAATCATGAAAGATCGATTGGTTTAGTAGCCGTGGAAACACTAGATATATTAATAAAGTTTTACATTACATAATGAAGTGAAAAACTACTACAACAACATATTTTTTCCATAATACACACTATTATCCCCTCATAATATCCCTGCAGGTCATTCATAATTTACTTCTTCACATCCTTGGAAAAATAAATCATAGAAAAGGGGTGAGCTCAAATACCCAGTAAGGATAACAATATAGCGGAAACTTTCATAAATAAGAATAAACATTTAAGGCAATGTATAACTAAAACAAAATCCTTTTAATCTTGAACTTTAAAATTGTATGGAAAAAATAAAATAAAATAATTCCATTTACTTATTCGCATGGAAATTCTACTAATCTAATAATAAATGCAATATCAATAACCACTTTCATGATGATGGAATTCATAATTCCAGACTATCATAACCACATAGCCAAGGCCTCGTGCCAAGAATACAAATAAGATTTTTCCAAGGCCTTGTGCCAAGAAACTAGTTTGTCTCATTAGACCTACCGATGCCTCAAGGAGCTATATCGGGCTCCACCCGTCACATATTAAGTCCAATGCATTCACATATGAAAAGGATTAAACATAACATAAACATTCGTATTAAAACTAGCATACGAAATGTCAATACTTTCACCATAAACCATGAATGGTATAAAAATAGCACATCCACAGTCAAACATACCACAAAACCTTTAATACAATATAGAAGTTTTGTATCATAATAAATCAACTTTAAATAAGCGTAAAGTTCATCAAAGGATGTTGACATAGATGAAATCAAAATTCATTTTAAAGAAATATCTCTTTCTATTTTGAAATCATTTAGGATTCATATATTTATAAAATAAAACATTTTCCTTGAAAATATTTTTATAAGATTGTAAGGGAAGCTTCTAATATTTTATAATGGCGAAAAATAGCTGCACCCTCCGTATAAGTTAATAAAAACATTCTTACCTTAATAATGTCAAAAAGGTTAAAAAGCACCTTGTTTGGAAAACGATGGAAAGATTATTTTATAAACCTCTAATAAAAAGTAAAAAAGTGTATAAATGACTTTAACCCATATTCTAGTAAATATTAAAAATGTTTTGAAATTCATTTTTAAGAAACATGGATGTGGATGATAATGAGATCCCAGTAGATTATTACGTATAAACAACCTCGGATAATGAAGAGATTGAGAAATAAACCCTTACCTTGTTCTTTTCCTTGGTTGGGGTAGGTTAACCTCCTATATAATGGTGAATTAATTGTTATTAAATTATACAACAATCATATACATTAACATGATATCATATATGATCTTTTAACATTTATTTGTTAATAATATCTTAGTATTATCATTGTTTCGGGTGTTAACTTACTCGTTTTCTTTAATATGTTTTGTTACACAAGACATGTTTGTATTGGATAGGTTGTATATTATTCATATCCATAATGATATCAAGTCCTTAAACATCATTTTTAAATCATCAAATGACAATTAAACTTGAATGGATACGATGGAGAATGAATCTCATCGCGTTCGTGGAGACGGTAGTCCGTACGTACGCATGAGCGACAATATCATTATTTTGATATTAAAATAATATATAAACGGATGTTATATCATATATAATGAATCATTAACATGTTATATTTATTATTTACAAGAGTTACACATCATTATTATACCCATCCAAATAAAAATATATTGAATAACAATTACACCACGACGTGGAGACGGTAAGCCGTACGTACACACGTATGGTGACATGTTATTCAAAGGGTGGATAGAATACTGAATATGGTTGTAACATATTTAAAATAACATAACAGTATATATATGATACTGGATTTATTATTTTAGAATGGTAATAACAATGGAAGAAGAAGTGGAAGAAGAAAGGAACATGGAAAAGGGTGGTGAAATCATTACCTCTTCTTCGGGTTCTTCCTTTTGATTTGATAAAAAGGGCTCCATAGGTTGGCATTATGATCAAACTAAGGCCTCTAGGTTGCAGTGAGAGAAGTTGGGAGAGTATTTGGGCAGAGTTTGGCCGATCCAAAGGGCTTTCAAGGTGTGAAGATATGAGAAAGAGGAGTTCCCTTTTATAAGAGGGTTGAGGGGAACCTTTGGAAAAACTAGAAATATTAATTTATAATAAATTCATATTCAGCTTCTAATGGCTCAAAAGTTGATTGTTTAAATTTTACGGTGGGGATAGGTCGAAAACTACTCAACCAATATAATTAAGACAGGTTTGGGTCATTATATTAACCTTATCATTAAGTATTAACTCTAAGTTAATTAGTTTCACTTTTACAATGTCTCTTTGTATTTTTATATTATATGGTTAATAAACATACCATATACATCCAAGCGACCCCCAAGTGGTCCATTAATGATGAAACTGTCATGATATAGGTCTTTTGGACGAACCTTAGATTTTTAGGAATTTAATATCAATTAATAATATAATATTTGTTTTAAAAACTATTTTATGTCAATTTTGTCACTATTTAATAGTTGATTTTTTTGAAACCCATAACAGAATTATTACTTCGAAAAAAGTCAATTAAATCAATCCTAATATGTCATATTATTCTAGAAAATTAGTTTAATTCATTAAAAGTCTCAAATAATATTTATTTGGGTATTTATAATATCAATTATTTTAATTTGTCACTATTATCGTAATTACTACATCATCATTGTGTCAAAAATAAATTCAATTATATAATGTATAAAAATTATAAATAAAATATCACTATTTATGAAATCTTATTAGCTTTCTAATTAATATTTACAATCGAATTTATCTTATGTATAACCCTATATTAAACATGTTTTAGTAAATAAACTTTGATTTTAACTCTTTTAACTCTTCTTTGAAATTAAATAATAATAAATGTCCTAATCTATTCCAAATGGACCTAAATGACCATATTTTATTCCTATGGTTGTTTTTGGTAGATATACATTTGTCCAATAGAATTAGGACATGTGTTAGGGTAATATTAATACCATTTTTACCCTTAATTACCCTATTTACTTTTAACCGTGGTAAATAAAAGTATAAAGTTACTATTCACCAAAAATTATTTTCATCTCATTGAACCACATTTTAATTCATGATATTAACTGTGTCTCTCAGATTTCTGAAATTCCAATCACAGAAGCAGTAAAATAATGTTTTATGAAAAATTCAGTTTTTTAACTACCACTTAGTAGTTTCACTATTAATGAAAAATTGAAGTTTTCCATAAATATGCCAAAATTTCCCCCTATGCTATAATTGATATTCCAAATTCAAAAATGATGTCTATTTTACAAAATTACAAACATATATGTTGAATTAATTAATTTTATAATTATTTCCCGTTGTCACAACAAATAGTGTGTATTTAAGAAACAATATATATCAAAAGATTGACAATTGTTTATGTCCAATTTCAAAGTGCAATTAATTATAATGAACACCGTTGGATAAAATGGTAAAAATATATTCTAATTATAATTTAAAATCACTCAATAATATAATTTATCATTATAAATTATTTTTATTAAAAAAGTTGTTTTTAAGTATTTTTTATTATTCATAAAAATTGGATGTTCTCAGAAAAATACCAAAAATTCAACATAGGATAATTTCAATATTCCGAATCCAAAAATGAAGTCCATTTTGAAATATAAAATATATATAATTTCAAAATGTAGGTATTACTATTCGTAACAGCTAGTTTGATCGGTTGTGGTGTGTGTTAGAACTCGATGTTGCGTACAACACACGCTATCACATTATTCAAAGAGAAGTGTACTGTAGAAGCTTAGGGTGTTACATTTCTTGCTTGGTCTTGATTCGATCCGAGGATCCTCAGAGTGTCAAAATAATAAGACATGATGGTACGTACATAATCATCCATAAAATAATGTATAATGAATTGGCAACGGTGATAGAAATAGGATAAAGATTAAGACACATGATGGATCAAATACTGCGGGAGGATCGGATTGTCCTAGTTCAAATGCATGTAGTGCAAGATCAGATGAGCGGTGAATATTAGATGATCAGTTGTAATAGATGTTCGGAGGGTAGACTGAGATGCGAGATGAGATGAGAGGATGAGATAACATTTTCATTTTTAAAATATTTTCCGACATCGAAAAAAAGATGTGGAGGAAGAGTGGTTTATTAATCAAATTATCCCGAAAACTGGTCAGAATTTTCCTCTCCCCACTCTAGTGTCGCCCTGCACCAGTTCTCTATGGTTTCACTCCAAGCACCTACTATGCATACCGGTTCACGGGTTGATCACTGTGCACTAACTCCAATAGGATTATACACAGCCCACACACCCCTGCCTCATGCAGGGCTAGCCTTGAGTGCTTCCCTCTAGCATGGTTGACCCTCGGGCCCCGCATGTACTTGAGGTGAGGTCCTTGGCTGGCCTCCGTGGTTGGCCAAAGTTTTTAATTCCAAAAATAAACTTTCTATGTGAAATTCATGGCCATATTAAAATATGTGTTTTGCCATCTTAGAGTCCAAGCCTCTTCTTCATCAAATCCCAATCTCATGCATCCCCTTCTTCAACATTTCTTTTTGGAACATGAATTCCAAACATCACTTAAATCATCCATAAAAGGATTCTACATCAATGTTGTAAGAAAATTATCACACATGATATAAGTTCATTGAAATTAGGAGAAGCACATCAATCGTCTGATTTTCCATTCATCATTTCACTTTGGAGAGTGTTTGTAACCATCATTGACTTTCATTGACCTCATTGACAACAAATACAACTCAACTACTTGAGTCGTCTCAAAATCTACCCATTATTTTTGTTGGCAATACCCAATGTTTTTCTACTAAATGAATATGTCAATGTGAGTTGTGATCTTCACTTCTTTCTCTCCCTTAATATTTCATTTCACATCTATCCCCCTTATTGATATGCAATAAAATGTTCATGGGAAGAGGGGTAAACATCCTTACTCAAGAAATGTTCCATCAATCATTTCACTATATGTCCACATGAGCAATTCTTGGTGTAGAAAACAAGATGTTGTTATTTAGACAACAAATTTGTCCATTCTCCACTGATCATGAAACATAATGAGAGGAGAACCCATGTACTATTTCTTTAATAGATTTTTACTCTCATTACTAGATTTGGATAATAATTGGGTTTGAAATAATCAACCAAAAACTCTTTCATTAACTTTAACAAATGGATCAAAAACATTCAGGTGAAACATGTATGATACGTGACCATGGAACACTTCCATTCATCTTATGTGACTTAGTAATTTAGTTACTCCCCCTTTGAGAAATAATATTTACTTTCTGTAACCATGGATGAGTGATTGGGAAATTACATACCATTTCCAATGACATGATCTTGAAACAATCATCAAATTAATTTAATTTTGATATCAACTTATGTCCAAACTAATTTGAAAAATATCGCTCGCATCCTCATTTGTCTCCCCTACAAGGGAACACTTCTTATCACTGACTCTCAAGTTCACCCATTAATAATTTTTTTCACCATCAATTCCCTTTAATATGAAAAAAATACCA